>CM034037.1:11305000-12719768 GCA_019705995.1 Raphanus raphanistrum x Raphanus sativus | reverse complement strand
ATTGTGTAAGATGTAAGATAGAATAGATTTAGATTGTAGGTTTGGACTGGTTATTTAATCTAGTATATACAACACCAAATTAAGTATAAATTTCATAGGAAAAAGTAGAAGTAAGAATAATTGTATAACTTTGATTATTGTAAAGAATAAGTGCAAGTAAAATTAATATTTGGTCCTTGCCAATCGTAACCATAGGATTTGTTAAGGTTGGTATTTTTTTTTTATGTTTGGTCCTTGCCAATCGTAACCATAGGATTAGATTTAAGAAATCAAAATTAATATTTAATTGGCCGGTTTGTTCGTTACAATTTAGTTGGCCTGGCGAAATTAGATTAAAATGTGTGGGCATTAATAATTGAGATAAGTTGTTATGGTCTATTTATTATGTAACACTCTAACAAAATGAAACAGGCCAAAACTTAAATGAAAACATCTATGGTAGATAAATTTTAGGACTCTGTTTTGATAGATTAGATTACATTATATACAAAAGAGTTTCAAGAACAACATAATTACTCTTGATGTTTTGTACTCTTCTCCAAATATAAAGATGGAGGATGAGTTTAATTGTAAACAGAGCAGTGCCTGACATTTGTTAGACTAGAAGCAAAAAAAAAAGTTTGGCCCTTTATGTGTGTGTTTATGATCAAGCAACAAGTATTCGACAATTTTCCTAAAATTTCATCATAACGTATGAACAAAATTTATGGAACTAAGAGAAAGGGAAGAAGAACAGTGCACAAAATAAATAAAAAGTCAATGCTATTTCCTTTTCTACAATATAAATATAAGCAAAAAGGTTTAAAATACATAGCCGTGCTTAAATAGAATCGATATCTTGACCCATGACAAGAGCTTCAAGAAACTTTTACCACATGAACTAACCAATTAGCACTTAACAAATTGGCCCCTAAATTTATTTTTCATATTAGTTGGCCCTGAAGCATATGCTTGTTGTGCCTGTGGTAAAATTGAAATTTCTCCATATTATTATTTGTTTTTTATTATAACATTACGAAGATTGGTTTATTTAATGTTTTTTTTGAAACTAGGTTTATTTAATGTTAAGAATATATTTTTACTATAATTAAAAAATCAAATCGAATAATCTGTAAATGCTTACAAACTTTTGGATTGACAAATAATAGAATTTTTCGAATTTAAACATGCATAATATTGCAAATATAAATATTCGTTTAGCATCGTAGAATAAAAATATACGTTTAAGTTATGCCACCTTCTAATTTTCTTTTGCATGCCACATTTGACGCGGCCAAGTTACATATGTACTATTAAAATTGTAATTGACTTTTCCATTTATTTGGGTCAAAGTAAACTCAAATCAAGTAAGCGCAAAACATGATACACGAATCACCTAGGAACGATCCAAGGACACTATCATCCTAATTAAACGGAAGGTCAACATGTTCACAGGCATTTTATTTCTTTTCACTATGTTTTTCATTAGCCTCCATCGTTGTATAAACTTAAAATGCAAACCCATGTACATAGGAGCGTAGCAAGACGTCAAAGCATATGGCGTATGTTAGATTATGGCAGGCAGCGACCCATTCCGTGTCGTCATTGGCCTAACAATGCATATGACTCCTATTACCAAATAATATATCTTTTGGCGTAATAATGCATATCACTCCTGCTACCCATTAATACTAAATCCTTATATTGATTCTTTCGTTATTTTATTTATTATAATTGAGAATCGATTCCAAACTGAAGCACAGAGTACTTTCTCCGTTTTTAAATGTCAAAACTGAGATTAAATTTTTTTTTATGTAGAAATATTTTGTGCTATGTATATAAGTTACAACTGTGATGTACTTAGTGCAACTCCAATAAACTCTTTACAACTTAAAATATAGAGTTCTTTGCATTCTAAAAAAAACTTCAAATTTCAAATTTAGAGTTTTGATAAATGAAACTTTATATTTGAAGTTCCACTACTAAAAATTTTAAATTTGAAAATATATTTTTATTTTGAAATTTTATTTTTATTTTCATTTTGGTCCTTACAATTAATTATATTTCACATTTATAATTCTTAAGTATTTTTTTCGTTTATCATTTTAATTCTTACCATTTTTATATCTTATAAATATTTTGGATATCTTATAAGTTTTACACATCAAATTAAATAAAAAAATTATATAAGTTTTTATATTATTTTAAATAAAAAATTAGAAAACAAAAAATTACGAAAGAAACTTAATAACAAAAAATTAAAAGTACATGAAGACATAATTATTACACAAATTTAAATATTACAACAATATTAGCAGTCTGGTATTTTTTTCAGAAACCTCTATTAATATTTAACTCTGTAATTTTATATGTTAGTGTAAAATTTTATTAATTAATATTCTGTAATATTTTATATATGTTCTAGTTATTTATAAAAGTTTTATGGATATATTAATTATGATAAATATAAGAACTACATAGTAAAATAGAAATAATTTGAAGTTAAATTTGAAATTTTGATTTTGAATAAGAACACCTTAAATCTTCGGATATAGAATTTTGCGAAATATAGAGTTTTTGAGATGTTCTAAGCAGTAGGTTCTTTTACCTATGTTCTGAACCGGTCATGAATACATTCGAAGTTTCATTAAGATCTACATTATACATCAATTTGACCACTATGATATTGGTTGTTTTATTATTGTGTTTTTAAATTAACAAGAATAGATCGCCGATTTCTTCATGAACTAGGAGACTTTTGGCGAGTTTCATAATTTTATAATATCATCTTTATTTTTATCTTGAATCCTTACACCAGTGGGTTTGAACGGATTTTACAGGACAAAAAAAAGTTCATCGATAACATATCTTGTTAGCTATCAGTTTCTGGATCATTCCAATTTTCATCCAAACTTTGGTAAGTTTTATCTTTATTTGGTCAAGAGCTTTATCTCCTTTTTCCCTTTAAAACAAACGTAATCATCTTACTGCTGAATTTATTTTTGTTACGAAGAGTTATGTAGGACCAGTAAAGATGACAGTTTTGGACCTTTGGTACGCAACCAAGACTTGTGCTCTCTAAGTGAAGGTAATTGTTGTATCCAACTTTTGTAATATAGTCGTGCGCAAATTCTATCATGATATAAAAATTCTATAATAACCCCTTCTTATTTTGTATTTATTTTTCATTTAAACATAATTCAAAAATATATAAAGTAACAAAAAAACTAAAGACTTCAACGTAATTACAAATCTATGCCATTCATATCTAAACCCAATCTATAATCCGACCCATCCCTCGACCAGTAACCCGACGAATAACCCGATCCGACTCAATTATTAACCCTAATTTTCTTCGTCTTTTCTTTTTTTATGGATGTTTCTTTCACCTTTAAACAAAATCAAAATTTTCCTTCAAATATTCACTAACTTTCTATTTCTTATTTCAAATCGGTTAATCTATAGTCGTATTTAACCAATTATGTTTTATCTAAAGTCAAACTCCATCTTATCCATACAAGATTCATGACAAGAAAAACGCAAAATATTATTAATACAACTAGTATGAATCTAACTAGTACAAACTAGTATAATTCAAACCGGTACAACTAATACAACTCGATCAAGTATGACTACTACAACTAAAAGATATAACTAGTACTAATACATTAAGTATAACTGATACAACTAAAACACATATAACTAATAAAATTTTGTAATTAATATCACGGAAAGTTATTTTCTATTGTTAGCTTAATTCTTTTTTGTACTAAATGATGTATTGGAATATTTGGTGGTTGTAAGGGTATTTATTTTAACTTTTTAAATTTGTGTTTGTGTTAAATGATGTATTTGTAATATTTTGCCATAAATTTAGATGGAAAATATTTTTGCGCAGTTATAACAAAATTAAATTTGGATAAGATATTCTGTTTTAAATTCAGCTATCTTAGTTAAAATAAAATAAAATAGGGGTGGGTCATAAGCTTTCGAATTCCAAGTATTTGAAATTTCTATGAATATAAATTTGTTAAAAAAATCTCACGCTGTTATTGTTTATTCTTATAACTTGATCCGGTCAGGTGACCGTCTGAAAATTTGTTTTAAATAATTATTTTGGACTATAAATGTTTTTTTTATACCATTTAGTCCAAAAATAATTATTTAAAACAAATTTTCAGACGGTCACCTGACCGGATCAAGTTATAAGAATAAACAATAACAGCGTGAGATTTTTTTTAACAAATTTCTATTCATAGAAATTTCAAATACTTGGAATTCGAAAGCTTATGACCCACCCCTATTTTATTTTATTTTAACTAAGATAGCTGAATTTTAAAACAGAATATCTTATCCAAATTTAATTTTGTTATAACTGCGCAAAAATATTTTCCATCTAAATTTATGGCAAAATATTACAAATACATCATTTAACACAAACACAAATTTAAAAAGTTAAAATAAATACCCTTACAACCACCAAATATTCCAATACATCATTTAGTACAAAAAAGAATTAAGCTAACAATAGAAAATAACTTTCCGTGATATTAATTACAAATTTTATTAGTTATATGTGTTTTAGTTGTATCAGTTATACTTAATGTATTAGTACTAGTTATATCTTTTTAGTTGTAGTAGTCATACTTGATCGAGTTGTATTAGTTGTACCGGTTTGAATTATACTAGTTTGTACTAGTTAGATTCATACTAGTTGTATTAATAATATTTTGCGTTTTTCTTGTCATGAATCTTGTATGGATAAGATGGAGTTTGACTTTAGATAAAACATAATTGGTTAAATACGACTATAGATTAACCGATTTGAAATAAGAAATAGAAAGTTAGTGAATATTTGAAGGAAAATTTTGATTTTGTTTAAAGGTGAAAGAAACATCCATAAAAAAAGAAAAGACGAAGAAAATTAGGGTTAATAATTGAGTCGGATCGGGTTATTCGTCGGGTTACTGGTCGAGGGATGGGTCGGATTATAGATTGGGTTTAGATATGAATGGCATAGATTTGTAATTACGTTGAAGTCTTTAGTTTTTTTTGTTACTTTATATATTTTTGAATTATGTTTAAATGAAAAATAAATACAAAATAAGAAGGGGTTATTATAGAATTTTTATATCATGATAGAATTTGCGCACGACTATATTACAAAAGTTGGATACAACAATTACCTTCACTTAGAGAGCACAAGTCTTGGTTGCGTACCAAAGGTCCAAAACTGTCATCTTTACTGGTCCTACATAACTCTTCGTAACAAAAATAAATTCAGCAGTAAGATGATTACGTTTGTTTTAAAGGGAAAAGGAGATAAAGCTCTTGACCAAATAAAGATAAAACTTACCAAAGTTTGGATGAAAATTGGAATGATCCAGAAACTGATAGCTAACAAGATATGTTATCGATGAACTTTTTTTTGTCCTGTAAAATCCGTTCAAACCCACTGGTGTAAGGATTCAAGATAAAATAAAGATGATATTATAAAATTATGAAACTCGCCAAAAGTCTCCTAGTTCATGAAGAAATCGGCGATCTATTCTTGTTAATTTAAAAACACAATAATAAAACAACCAATATCATAGTGGTCAAATTGATGTATAATGTAGATCTTAATGAAACTTCGAATGTATTCATGACCGGTTCAGAACATAGGTAAAGAACCTACTGCTTAGAACATCTCAAAAACTCTATATTTCGCAAAATTCTATATCCGAAGATTTAAGGTGTTCTTATTCAAAATCAAAATTTCAAATTTAACTTCAAAATTATTTCTATTTACTATGTAGTTCTTATATTTATCATAATTAATATATCCATAAAACTTTTATAAATAACTAGAACATATATAAAATATTACAGAATATTAATTAATAAAATTTTACACTAACATATAAAATTACAGAGTTAAATATTAATAGAGGTTTCTGAAAAAAATACCAGACTGCTAATATTGTGTAATATTTAAATTTGTGTAATAATTATGTCTTCATGTACTTTTAATTTTTTTGTTATTAAGTTTCTTTCGTAATTTTTTGTTTTCTAATTTTTTATTTAAAATAATATAAAAACTTATATAATTTTTTTTATTTAATTTGATGTGTAAAACTTATAAGATATCCAAAATATTTATAAGATATAAAAATGGTAAGAATTAAAATGATAAACGAAAAAAATACTTAAGAATTATAAATGTGAAATATAATTAATTGTAAGGACCAAAATGAAAATAAAAATAAATTTCAAAATAAAAATATATTTTCAAATTTAAAATTTTTAGTAGTGAACTTCAAATATAAAGTTTCATTTATCAAAACTCTAAATTTGAAATTTTGAAGTTTTTTTTAGAATGCAAGAACTCTATATTTTTAAGTTGTAAAGAGTTTATTGGAGTTGCACTAAGTACATCACAGTTGTAACTTATATACATAGCACAAAATATTTCTACATAAAAAAAATTTAATCTCAGTTTTGACATTTAAAAACGGAGAAAGTACTCTGTGCTTCAGTTTGGAATCGATTCTCAATTATAATAAATAAAATAACGAAAGAATCAATATAAGGATTTAGTATTAATGGGTAGCAGGAGTGATATGCATATTACGCCAAAAGATATATTATTTGGTAATAGGAGTCATATGCATTGTTAGGCCAATGACGACACGGAATGGGTCGCTGCCTGCCATAATCTAACATACGCCATATGCTTTGACGTCTTGCTACGCTCCTATGTACATGGGTTTGCATTTTAAGTTTATACAACGATGGAGGCTAATGAAAAACATAGTGAAAAGAAATAAAATGCCTGTGAACATGTTGACCTTCCGTTTAATTAGGATGATAGTGTCTTGGATCGTTCCTAGGTGATTCGTGTATCATGTTTTGCGCTTACTTGATTTGAGTTTACTTTGACCCAAATAAATGGAAAAGTCAATTACAATTTTAATAGTACATATGTAACTTGGCCGCGTCAAATGTGGCATGCAAAAGAAAATTAGAAGGTGGCATAACTTAAACGTATATTTTTATTCTACGATGCTAAACGAATATTTATATTTGCAATCTGTTTAAATTCGAAAAATTCTATTATTTGTCAATCCAAAGTTTGTAAGCATTTACAGATTATTCGATTTGATTTTTTAATTATAGTAAAAATATATTCTTAACATTAAATAAACCTAGTTTCAAAAAAAACATTAAATAAACCAATCTTCGTAATGTTATAATAAAAAACAAATAATAATATGGAGAAATTTCAATTTTACCACAGGCACAACAAGCATATGCTTCAGGGCCAACTAATATGAAAATAAATTTAGGGGCCAATTTGTTAAGTGCTAATTGGTTAGTTCATGTGGTAAAAGTTTCTTGAAGCTCTTGTCATGGGTCAAGATATCGATTCTATTTAAGCACGGCTATGTATTTTAAACCTTTTTGCTTATATTTATATTGTAGAAAAGGAAATAGCATTGACTTTTTATTTTATTTTGTGCACTGTTCTTCTCTCCCTTTCTCTTAGTTCCATAAATTTTGTTCATACGTTATGATGAAATTTTAGGAAAATTGTCGAATACTTGTTGCTTGATCATAAAACACACACATAAAGGGCCAAACTTTTTTTTTTTGCTTCTAGTCTAACAAATGTCAGGCACTGCTCTGTTTACAATTAAACTCATCCTCCATCTTTATATTTGGAGAAGAGTACAAAACATCAAGAGTAATTATGTTGTTCTTGAAACTCTTTTGTATATAATGTAATCTAATCTATCAAAACAGAGTCCTAAAATTTATCTACCATAGATGTTTTCATTTAAGTTTTGGCCTGTTTCATTTTTTGTTAGAGTGTTACATAATAAATAGACCATAACAACTTATCTCAATTATTAATGCCCACACATTTTAATCTAATTTCGCCAGGCCAACTAAATTGTAACGAACAAACCGGCCAATTAAATATTAATTTTGATTTCTTAAATCTAATCCTATGGTTACGATTGGCAAGGACCAAACATAAAAAAAAAATACCAACCTTAACAAATCCTATGGTTACGATTGGCAAGGACCAAATATTAATTTTACTTGCACTTATTCTTTACAATAATCAAAGTTATACAATTATTCTTACTTCTACTTTTTCCTATGAAATTTATACTTAATTTGGTGTTGTATATACTAGATTAAATAACCAGTCCAAACCTACAATCTAAATCTATTCTATCTTACATCTTACACACAATAATACAATCATATTTAGCTCTAACTTCCACTCTTATACTATAGATTACATCATATCATTTTTGTAAACATTATACACTGTAACCTTAATAATATATGAAACACACATTAATTATATAAATCGTCTACATTGATCATAAATCGTGTAATATTTTTTAAAAAATTAGAAAGAATTTATTAGCAAAAGATTTCAACAAATCTAAACTAACTTGGCTTGCACACAAAATAATATCTACATACAATATATTCTCTTAAATGTCTTCTGTTCATATTTTTTAACAAGATTTCCAGTTCCCTTACTTTTCGACCTTCCTGTAACGAAAATTAACAGAATATGCTACTCTCGATATGCTATCTATCTTTAAAATAGGAGTAGTTCGGATATCCGTTCGGGTTCGGATCGGATATTTCAGATTTTCAGATATTTCGGCATAGGAGTATAGAATCCATTCGGGTATTTTTGTACTTCGGGTCGGGTTCAGATATTTTTAGTTCGGGTTCAGTTATTTCGGATATTTAGATTTTGAAAAAAAAATTCTTCATTTCTCAAGTTTTGTATTTAAAAATATAACTTTTACTTTACTGATATTTTATTTTAAATAGATTGAATGATTTGAAGATAAAATTTTAAAATAAAAGACACTAATTTGATTATTGTTTTAAATTTAATGTAACTTTTGCTAATGCATGAAGCAAAAATTTTGACATACATTTTAAGTAAGTGAAAATCCATTTTTCTTGGAATTATATGTATGTTATCTAATTTTGAAGCATGTGAATAATCAATATATAAATATTTTGAATAAAATTAGAGAAGTAAACTATGAATATGAGATTAAAGATACATAAGTTTGATTATTTTTGGATATCCATTCGGATTCGGGTATTATATGTTCGGGTTTAGATATCCAATCTCTTTTAATTTAATACCCGTTCGTAAAAAAGTATAATTGAGCTACAAATATAGTTAAAACTTAAAGATCAATATTTTTTTTAGTAATAAAAATTTATAGAATAATTCCGCCTTTGAAAAAGGCGGGTCAAAATCTAGTTACAGTTAAACAATAGTTTTGTTTTAATTCTTCTTGGTTTAACTGTAATTACATTATATACAAAATTAGATAAATTTGTTACTGTTAATTCTATATACCAAATACATATCAATCATCATCATTAATTACTTTAAAATAGAGTGAGTTCGTTTTGCCATGACGAATTTTGATATGTATGCTAAGATTATTATTAAATTTGAGAATGCATTTGTATGAAATAACCCGCTACGCATAGCACCCAGTGCGGGCTTAGAGGTAGTGCACACGGTGCATTTGCACTAGATCTTTTTTTATTTTTCATTTTTCTTAAAGAAATTAGGGTCCTGTTTTGTTAAAATATATAAATATTAGGGTCCTAGTTATGAAAGTTACAATGGTATACCTAAAATTATTAGAAAAAATTCAACTCAGCACAAGGCCTACTTAACAGTTAAGCCGGGCCTGATAGCACCACCGTGCATAATACTACTATATTACTATTGTAACATATTTCTTTGCTTGAATGAGTAAATATAATTGTTGGACGGAGTCCAAAAATTAATTTAGGAAAGAGCAAGACTAAAGTCAAACCCGTTTTAGAATACCTTAATCCGTATGATTAGAGAGAGAATCAATTATTTCTGCGCATACCAGAGAAAATGACCAAACTATCCAACATTTTCCCCTATATATAGAAATGCATCCGAGTCTCTTCCTTCCCATCCACAAATACAAAATATGGCTCACAAAAATCTCTTTAGTCCTTCTCCTCTGCCTCTTAGGTTTCTACTCCGAAACGGTCAACTCTCAGAACTGCGGCTGCGCCCCAAACTTATGCTGCAGTCAGTACGGTTATTGTGGTACCACTGCTGCTTACTGCGGTGCTGGGTGTCGGTCAGGTCCTTGTAGTGGCAGTGGAACCCCTTCTAGTGGTGGATCGGTCGGTAGCATTGTGACATATGGCTTCTTTAACAACATTATCAACCAAGCCAGTAATGGCTGCGCCGGGAAAAGCTTCTACACCCGCGACTCTTTCGTCAACGCTGCTAACACATTCCCAAACTTTGCTAGTTCCGTTACCAGGCGTGAAATTGCAACCATGTTTGCTCATTTCACTCACGAGACAGGACGTAAGATTCCTTTCTTTCTTTTCTATTTTTTTCTAATATGTTTTTTCGTCCGTGCATTTATTCTAGTACTATAACATAAAAATGAGTTATTCGCAAAACCTTAGGATTGGAACGATATTTCTTAACGCGTTTGCATTACAGTTTGTATATGGTGATTATAAAATGATACTAGCACGTTAAGCTTTTAAAAAAGTAATGGACTAGCTAAGAGTCTAAGACATGATATATTGAAACCTTCATATTCAAAATGAAGGATTGACTTTATCTCAATCATAGATTGAAACGATTGTCAAAAATCACTTTGTCTCATGTGCATCTCTATATCGTGTAGACTTCTGCTATATAGAAGAAATAAACGGAGCGTCACGAGACTACTGCGACGAGAACAACAGGCAATACCCATGTGCACCGGGTAAAGGCTACTACGGTCGTGGACCGATCCAGCTATCATGGAACTAATTACGGAGCATGCGGCCAGAGTCTCGGCCTTAATCTCCTACGCCAGCCAGAACTAGTGGGTAGCAACCCAACTGTGGCTTTCAGGACAGGTCTCTGGTTTTGGATGAATAGCGTAAGACCGGTACTGAACCAAGGGTTTGGAGCGACCATTAGAGCTATCAATGGAATGGAGTGTAACGGTGGGAACCCGGGTGCCGTCAATGCAAGGATTAGTTACTATAGAAACTATTGTGGACAGCTTGGTGTCGACCCTGGTTCTAACCTTGGCTGCTAAGAAACTCTATGCCACACATGTAAGCTTGCAAATTATATGTGACGTTTGTGTTTAAGGTGAAATAATAAGTGTCTAAGTGAGATGGTAAAGTTATACTTCACGTATGTACTTTGCGTTGTGTTTCAAATTTCATGTTCTTTGCTCACAAGCAAATGTTGTTGTAATAATTGTGAAAAGTGATTTTCTTTTGTACCGTCTTGTGGACGTGAATTTAAGATTGAAAAGTGTGTTGAGTGATATTTATTGTCTTATATAATATTTGTTCTTTGATTTCGTGCTCCGTCTTCGATCGTCATCTTGTTCGTTTCGAAAACGCTTCTTCCTCTTTTCTGTACAATATAATGGTTTTCTTTATCTCAAATGATTGATCGGAATCAAGTAAAGAGATCGATTGAATCAACTTGTAACGCACGGCTCATATACAAATTGAGTTTGATTTTAGAGTATAATTGCAATTGGAATCGTTGTTGTTGGCTGGTGATATTAGAAACCATAATTACTCTTGCTTGAGCAGGAAGTGATACGGGAAACGATTAGGAACTTGGGGATAACAACATCAACTTGTAAAAGGATTGTGAAAGAGCTTCACTCTATGAGAAAGAGATTGAGAGAGAAGCTGCTAAGACTGCTCACGTGAAGGACAAGGAGCTGACCCTTACGACAATAAACAGCAGGTACAATAATAGTGATTCAGAACTAAATCTTTTGTTCTGTTATTATATTGTGTGTTTGTATTGTGTTCTAAGTGTGTGTAGTTTTCTTTCTTGGTTGCATTAAACTATATGTGGTTGACGTAGGAGAATGTGTTGGGTGAGTCAAGGATGATGATTCCTGATTGTCACAAACGTCTCGAGGCTGCCATAGTGAACCTTAGATCCACTTTGGTAATACGCTTTCCATCGCTATAATCTTATTATATGAGTATGACAATCGACGTAGAGAGTGATCTGTACGTTGTTTGAGAAACTTAGCAGCAATTTTGATCCCATTAATCACAATTACATGCATGATAAAGCCCTCTTGTTGAACACAAACAGTGAATAATACACACACATAAGAGGAACCGTGGAGTTCATGTTCTGTGTTGTCTCTTACAGAAACTGAGTTTTGCAAGAGAAGGAAGGTCCAGAAGTTGAAGATGCAAAGAAGACAGTCGCACAAGTGGAGAAGCAGTTTCCCACAGAAGATGCCTGATTTAGCCATCCTGTGAGAGAGTGTTTGGTGTGTGTTCTGAGAATGGTGATATCAGATTCTGACGGTTGTAAGAATCTTCTTTTCTTTCAGTGCTATCTACTGCTCTCAATACATTTTGGTGACTTTTCTTTCCTTACTCCTCAGAAATGCAATTTCATCACAGAATATTCTTTTTTTTTTTTTTTTTGAAAGAAGTCTCAGACGAGGTCTCTCAAGGATCTCTTGGTGTAGGTGATGATTGCAGAGGCTAAGGAAGATGACTTGATACCTCTCTGCTTCATGGAAGCTACCACGTCGGCGAAGAAGTCGATGTTTAAGATACAGAGCTCTTCCGTCCACCAGTTCGGTGGTGACCGGCACGGGAACCATCACAGAAATCACCGGCAGAACACACACTTTTATATTGGTGATGAGTCTAACTCACATTCAAAAGTTAACTCATGAGTAAAGGATTGCCCATATACTTATATTGTCCAAAAATCACTTATCTAAGCGATGTGGAACAACTAATAGCCCTCTCGAAATTGGATGGAAAACGGTTCAATGGAAACAGCCCAAGCTCAACAGCTTGGAAATGCTACAGCAATATGAGCCACTTGTACATGCTACACAAATAGGAAACTATTTATGTAGGAAATCATATGCTGAACTAAATCTTGGGTTCTGATACTATATTACTGATAGAAAGTTTTAGAATTTGTGATTTATACAAAAAAAACACTTTTGTGGTTTTGACACACTTTCTATGAAGTCAAAAACATTAATTTATACCCCTAACTACCCTTGACAATTATCTACAACACTTTTAGTGTAAGGACTTGAACGTCGACTCACAGACATGAATATCAGACAATCATGTATCTTAGCGGAACTTTATAAACAAGACTTCAGAGATAAACCATCTCACTTCCACACTGATGTAGTGTAGGTGGGATTTGAAAATTTGGGAGGAGTGAGGTGAAGAGTTCTTGTGTTGATATGGTCTAGATGGAAAGGTGTTTGGTGGATGTGTTTATTTTTGGTGGAGATGATCTTGATGGAGAAGCTATCAGTGTACAAGTGTTGGTAGATACATTTATAAGGAATAAGTTATTTTGGACATATTTCTATGAACAAATATGTAATAAATAACTATTTTTTTCTCATATATATCATTGAACATCTTAAATGCAATTTTTTTATATTTTCGGTGTTTGCAGTTATGAGTTCTTTTTAAGAAATCCAAAGAAATTATCAATTTGAATCATTGATAACACTAGACCGCACCATCAAATCTTTCACTCTTGTTTGTGAGCACAATATCAATCTCTTCCTTCATGATTTGTTGCTTTGTTGACTTCTTCTTTGATTTGATTTTTAGGGTTTTAGTTTAAAGAAAAAAAACGAAGAATGCAAGTTTTATTGTACGATGGAAAATAGGCCGGACGTTTTTTACCTCAATCTGAAATACTTATGTAAACCCGAACCGGAAAATCCGAAAACCGAATCTGAACTGCTATACAAAATATACCGAATGGACTTATGACCTTACTACTTTGGGGTTTGGTTATAACCCGAACCGTACCAAAATCCGAATTAGGATCCGATAATATCCGAAATTATATAGTTAAATATGTTAAATTTTTATATATTTTTAAGGTGATTTAGATATTTCAAAGTATTCAAAATATTTTTTGTAATTTGTTTAATTGTTATTTTGAATACTTTTTAGCTAATTTAAGAGTTTAACTAATATTTAATTATATTTGTAAATAATTTATATATTTTTGAAAAAAAAAGTTTGTCAATTTTTGAGGTCTAAAAATATCTTTTGAACAATTTTAAACATTGGTTATATCCGATTCGAAACGAACCCGAAAGAAACTGAACCGAACTCGATCTGATAATTAGTAAAACCCGAATAGTATTTCTGAGTGTAACACCGAAAATCCAAAATCCGAATTACCCGGATCAATACCGAATGAGACACCAAACACCCAGACCTAATGTAAGATATGTTATGAAGTGTAACATTCAGAAATAAGAGGTAAATATGGGAGAATTCGAAGATGCGAAAGTGGTTTGATAAATTAATAAACAAATAAAGATATGATAAAAAAGCGAGGAGATAGTTTTTCATAAATAAAGTGATATGCATTTCTTTAACCTCATAAAATGGAAGTCATACACACTTTTTCCAATAGCAATTACATAATAAGTTCAGTAAAAAAATACTTTGAATACTTATCACACATCTTATGAGGTTAAAAGACATGCATTAAATTCAGTTAGTATCTATTATGGTGATTCACTATCCCAATATCATTCTGTGTTTTCCCCTATTTCTACTTCGTGTGAATTGAATAAAGTCCTAATAGTTTTGCTCTGTCATAGAGTTATGTTGGGTCGTAATCGAAGTTGTAGCGCTAGCCAGTGGCCACATGCAGTGATCCACCAAGGCACCAACTAAGCTTTTGTTTTCTTGTACCCTTTAAAACAAAAATCATTGTCGGCATTCTACACATATATGCACGAGAAGTACAGAAAACTTCTATTTTTTAGATAAGTTTTCCTGTTTCTTTTACAAGAAAACTATACCTGTAAAAAAAAAAAACTATACCTGTTTATGTTTCAGATCAATTAATTGTCTCAGTGATGATAAATAAATTAAGTTACTGTAGGAAACTGACGCATCAATTTCTTGTCTAGTTTAGTTTTCAAGAAAGATTGTTGTCTAGTGAAGGCTAAACTTGCATGTAGTGAAAAACCATAAAGAGTCATATATATTTCATTCCAAGAAAATGATACGTTATGGTACCTGCTAAATTATAGCTGTATCCTGTATGAAGGACAGAGGAACTGACCCAACGTACGACCTGAAACAGCATGTATAAACTGTTCACTATTCTTTTAACATAACGATTTACTGTTTTTTTACGATGATCTTCTGAGTGTCACTGTGTCAGTATATTCAATATTGAAAGCCGTCTTTTATAATTAGATAAATATTTAATCTAGAAGTGCTCATTTTTTTGGAAGATAGAATTTACTTGTACGGTGTTCTACGACACAAGAGCAAGGTTATTCAGAATTTCTAGTGTGGTTGATTGAATATTAATCTCGGCGTTAATTTTTTTTTATTATTGAAACGAAAAATCGAAATCGTTGAATAGAATTCTTGAACCTTGAACTTCAGAAGAGATCTTATTAAAGATTTATATATAATATATATATATATATATCCATCAGAAAATAGTATCTCTCTCTCATCTGACCACTTTTATGGCTAAAATGTTATTCCATTCGGCTAAAATATTATTCCATTCTTTTTCCATGTTTTTGACAACCTTACTCAAACCTGACCCGAACCAAGAATCTAAGCACGAAAAATCCAAAACACCCAACAGAAAATACTTCCTAAGATACATAAGAGAACCACCGCTCGTAGAACCAAACTTCCATGTAAGAAGAGAGGACCGTAAGAGGTTAACCCTCCGAAAGCACACTGCAGGAAAAGGAGCCAGCTCGAGAGACCAACTGCGGCAGAACAAGAGAACAGCATCCACATCACAAACGAGTTCATAGCAAGTCCGCTTACCTTATTGAGAGAGGTGGAGACGAGAGGCTCCAAGGATGCAACGAGGAACACACTGGACTCCCGGAGCAGGAAAACTAACACTCGCCTGAAAGACGCGCCACCGCCGCCACCTCCAGCACCCGCTGCCACCAGAGCACGTCGAAGATGGAGCTGCCTCACGAAGCGCTCACGGGCGACCACCGGAGGACCAGCAGAAAAAAAGAAAAACATATCTGACAATCGTGAAGTCTCAGATCAACCTGACACCAGACCTAAGAGAAACACCATCGCAGTGCCACAACCGGAGGAGCACACCAAGAACGACTAGGTTTCTCCACAACCTCTGTGCACCACTTCACAAACGCAAACAACAAGCGCAAAAAAAAAAAAACTTTCTGAACAGTGAGCCACCAGTGACGAAGAAACAAAGCCGCATATCAAAATTCAAGATATATTTTACTCCAACGTATAATTTATTGTGATGTAATATCCAAATTCATGTTTACACTTGCGGTTTCCT
Organism: Raphanus raphanistrum x Raphanus sativus; assembly: GCA_019705995.1. Lineage (NCBI taxonomy): Eukaryota > Viridiplantae > Streptophyta > Magnoliopsida > Brassicales > Brassicaceae > Raphanus > Raphanus raphanistrum x Raphanus sativus. The sequence continues at coordinate 12,703,381 of CM034037.1, read as the reverse complement.
TTGGTCTCCGCGACCGTCGCTGAAGGTTTGTAAATATATGATGATAAGATAAACACATTAAAGCTTTTACAGTCCATAATAACATAAATTATTGTCCATAATTTAAAGTTTTTATTTTCCAATAATAAGAGAAATTAAGGAGCAGAAACAGAAAGAAAAAAACATAGAGGTTTCTAGAGAATAGAGTTGATTCTATTTGTTTGAGAAATAATCATTATTTTTCATTATCCAATATCTTTCTATCTCACTTGCTCTTCGTCCTGCCACTCTTCCCGCTATTAGATCCCACCTGGTTTTATTCAGTTTAAGTCAAAAATATTATCAGTTGATTCAGTTCTATTTCATTATAAAGTTTTTGAATAGTACTGTTTAACCTGAAGCTCCGTTTAAAATTAATTAGAAGTTTTCAAATCAACACTATTATACTCTCTCTGTTTTATAATAATAAATATCATTCTAAATTTTTTTTTGTTATATAAAAGTGTCATTTTACAATATTAATATAAATTATATTTATTTTCAACTGAAAATTAATTGTAATATGTACTGATTTTATAAATAATTTTATTTATCTCAAATAATATTGGTTAGAGAGATGTAATTAATAATAATTTATATATATATTTTCATAACTTTCTTAAGCTGTATGAAAATATCAAAATAACACTTATAATAGAAACGAAGAGAATAAAAGGAGAACATGCTCGGTTCACTTATAATTAATATTAACATTTATGAGCTAACCAAAAGATTCAGTTCTGGTATAGCCAAGTGAAACATTCGTATATAGTCATTAATTTTTTTGAAAATATAGACTTAAATTTCTAAAATTATACAAATAAAAATTATTAAAAATTTTAAATAGCTACAACTCCAAAATTTCCATGGTCCTGTTAACCGAACATTTTTGGGAGTGATAAATGGTAGTTATGTACTACCTAGGGGTATCCTAGACTTTCCTCCAGAATAAACATAAAAATGTAAGCTACTAATTATGACTTAAAACGTTTGTCTGTTTTTTTTTTTGCCAAAACGTTTGTCTGTTTTGATGAACAAGGAAACTCCTATCAGGTTTTATAATAATAATTGCTACATATAGTATAATGCATTAAACCGGTAAAATTTTGTATATATTGTCAATATATCTACTATTTAAACAAAATAATTGGTTTGAAAAACGTACACGATAGAATACAAAGAAAAAAAACAAATATAGAAAATCATAAATGTGTTGAGTTATTAATAAATGTTTGGTTTACCATTTTTTTAATTAATAAATGGTTCAACATAGTATTTTACTGAGATAAAATTATAGAGACTAGAGAGTTGCCATTTCAAATAACTAGAAGAAAAACACTCTCTTAAACAAACAAACAATACACTCTCTAAACTTACAACAACAAAAAACTAAGAAATGATTACTTATCCTTTAATTACCACGAATCATTTGACAAACTAGGTTAAAAAAATTTCTCAAAAGAAAACTAGGTTAAAATTTTAATACAAGTTTGTATAAATTTTTTTGTATAAATATAACGTGGCACATTATATGTATCTTTAAAAGTTATATGGTGGACGCCATTGCTTCAAGTTATACATATTCATACACACACATATTACATATATATAATTAGGTCAAATTTAGGAATTTATCTGGAACGAGATAAATATGTAAACAGAAGAAGAGAATGTTACCTATCACCGACAAGTCTGTACATCCGAGAGATGAGATCTTCTTCTTGTTCCGTCATATCGATAAACTCCCATTTGATGCTAGTCACTTCTGCATTTAGTTAGTTATATTCAACCAAAATCAAATATATAAAAAAATTTAAGGGAGCGAAGCTAATTTAGTAAAAGCATTTAGGTAAGAAAATAATTCAAGGAAGTGGAAGAGTATAGACCAAAAGGAAGAACCGTTAAATATTTTATCTATCAAAGAGAGACCTTCGGAGCTATATCGAATGAACTTGGTTTGCTTGCGACTTCGAAGGCGACGAAGACGGATGGTATCATCCATAAGTATTGAAAACTCGAAGAAGACAAATATTATTTAGAGAAACTAAAAATATGGAGTGTGGAGAGGTAGCAATATTTATAGAGAAAATCCCTGACGGGGAAAACAAAGAGGTGGTAAAAGCATATAGAGAAGTAAGAAGAGGAAAATTAAAGATTAGACTCCTCAATCCTCCCCCCCCCCCCACTGAACTGTTTTTTTTTTAATTTTTTTTTCTATTGTTAATATTTAATATTTTTATATATTGTTTTTAAGATACGAAAACTCATTGTTGATTATTTCTAGTTTTTAAAATGATTTTTCGTTTATATTTTCAAAAAACCAACTTTTCATTCAATCTAGATTTCGTAATTTTATATAGAAAATATATGTTTGTAGTAACTACCAAATTATAAACAAAAACTAAAATCTGTGTACTCTTAGTTTTAAGCAATATTTGACGTTGATTTGTTATTTCCTTTTTTTTTTTAGCTTTTTACAAATTTTCATATTTAATAACAATTTCTCTAATATTTTGCATTTTCACTCTCCATTTACAAATTGTACATTAAATCTATATACTTATTAAAAATATAATAAAATTAGTTGATGTATAATTCACCATTTATTTTTGTTCAGTGAGAAAGAAGAACATCTACATTTGTCTTATATATAACTAAACTTATGAATAAATTCAATTTTATTTAAAATTAGTATATAACTTCAATAATTTATATTATATTAAAAAAATTTAAATATTTTCCTTATTATATAATTTACATATTATGTTAACATTATTCTGTTATAATTTATAAAATTTGTGGTGTATTATTTTCTTAAAGGACTTATAAGTCAAGTTATTTTAAAAAATTAGACAGATTATAAGCAAATAAATTATTAATCAAAGTTTAGAAGAAGAAAAATTCAAAATTCAAAAAACCAAAATCGTAAACCAAAATTCAAAGTTCATGTTTTTCAAAAATCTGAAAAATCTACTGCTAAATTAGAAAACCATAAATTAAAAAAAAACAAAATCTGAAAATAAAACCTAAAAATAAAAACCAAAAGGTTAATTTGTCAAAATAATCCAAATTTAAATACAAATATATACCTCAAATTCAATCATATGCAAAAAATGGTCTTAAAATTACAACTATCCATTATGACCACACAAAAAATATAGGCATTTTTACGGTTATAACCCTAGGAAATTTTTTTAAGACAAAGAAGACTTTTCGAGAATTTGTACCCATCTCGAAAAAATTCGAAACCTCAACTTCATTCAATATTAAAATTAATGAATAAAATTTTGGAAGAAAATATTTTGATGTAAAATAAATTGAAATCATGTAAATATAAACAATTATAATTATGTAAATTTAAATTTAACTAAAGTAAATGTTTTTCCACATAGATAAGTAAATATATATTGTAAGTCATGATTGTCCATTGGTTAGAGCTTGGTAACATATGTCCAAGTACTATCAGTATTTTTAGAGTTATGTTTTGGAATCTTAAATTATTTCTTGAAATTAAAATATGACATATGTGTTTAGTTATATATATTAAATTCTTTATAAATTGATTTTGTGTTTAGTAAAGTGTATATTACTATCTAGTTAAACTATTTGATTTTAGGGTTTAGATGTAGTAGATTTATTAAGAAGTCTGATAAGAAGTTATGCACTAACAAACTTTTTAGAAATCTTCTGAAATTAAGGCAAATTTAGGTTAGAAACTTCAGAAGTTTACTAAACTATAATGCATACAGACTTTTCAAAAGTATTTTACACCAAATTTTAACCTAATTTAAAAATTTCTCCTTATATGAATTTTTTTTACACATTCTCCTTGGTATCAACTCATTCATTTGTTTTATCTCTTTCTCACAATTTGAAGACATTGCTCTCTTTAAATCCAGTGAGAGTTTGTGCTTAACTTTTGTATCTGAAGAAATGGTTCAAGTGGTAATATCACCCCAAGCATTATCAAAGGAGATACTAACATAAATCATTTTCAGATTTTTAGAAAAATCAGCCAGATCCTTTACACTAATGAACTCTCTCATAACAGTGTATGGAATCCTAGGTTTGTAAATTTTTCCTCAACTGGTTTTGATGTCATATTAGTAATATGTATGAAAATTAAACATAAATTTGACATAATTTTAGGTATTAATATTTAGAAAAAAATTGATTATTTATTTTTAAAAACATATTAAATTGCATAAATTCTCTAAATTGAACTAATTATTTTTCTAAGTTATGGTTAGGCTAAAATGTGATTAATTTCGTTATTTTCATTAACTATGATTCATTTTTAAAAAATGTAAGTATATATTTATCTATGTAATTTGTTATATATTTTTTTTTGGAAAAACATTGGAAGAAAAATATATAAAGAAGTTCAAAATATTTATTTTCCACTTTAAAATTAAATAATTCGTAATTTAACTTTGAAGAGAAAATAGTAAAGATTTTTACCACGTAAATTTATAAATTTAAAATAAAGATAAAAGTAATTATTTTTAAACTAAATTTATCAATCAAGTATACATACATTACACACTTTTGAAAAAAACAGCAGTAATAAAGGTCCATTAAGAGAATCACATATTTCTTTAGAAATATTTAAAGATATTTTCCTTTTCATTACTTTTAGAAAAAATAAATTTATCAACCAAGGTTGCCTACTGTTTAGCTAAAAGAGATGATGCTGCTGACTTTGTTTTCTATTACTTTGTACCAAGCTTTCTGAATAATCTGTTACATTGGGATTAAAATCCAGCTAAAGTAATAAAATGATGTTATAAAAAAAAATTTACCAACCAAAACTAAAATACTATTTTTGATTGAAACAATTACATAAGAATTTAATTTATTAAGAATATCAACATAATTGACTATTCGTGGCTGTTAATGTGAAGATGATACATAAATTTTTACAAATATTAATAGATATTTTTCTTTTTATTTTATAAAAAATACAATAAAAGTTATTAATACAAAAAGGAACATAGAAATATTGATAATAGATATTGCAGCATTATAGTATTAATTCACCAAGAATATCAACGTACATAATAAATTTGAACGCGAAATATAGAAAAATGACCTTTTCATATAATATTATAATAATATTTTAAGAATAAAAGTAATATTGGTATAAATATATAAAGTAAAACTAATCACAATTTTGTTTTGTAATATGTCTCAAATGTATATTTCAAACAAAAAATATATAGAAACATGCTTATAAGTAAGAATAATTGCACTCCTTATCCACCAAACTCATCCTATTTGCATTCCACACACTAAATCCTCCAATTTTCAAAGTAAATCTACACTTATTAGTTAACAACTAGGGCTGGGTTGCGGGTCAAACCCGTCCCGCATGACCCCCAACCCGCGGGTTTCATTTTTTTTTTTCCAAAATCTTCGACCCGCACGACCCGCGAACAGAGATAATTGCACCCGCACCTGCCCCGCTAATTTTGCGGGTAACCCGCAGGACCCGCGGGTTATATATATTTTTAAAAAATAATTATTTAATTATTTTTCTAAAATTTATATATAAATAATATATTTATAATTATTTTTTATATATTTTTAAAATTTGAATTTTTATTTTTTAAAAAAATCTAATTTTTAAAAAATATTTATCTTTTTTAACAAAAAAAACATTTAAAAAAATTAAAAAAGAAAATAATAAATTGCGGGTTGGCGGGTACCCGCAATTCAAAATCCACCAACCCGCATCCGTCCCGCAAAAAATATTCATAACCCACACCCGCACCCGCGAATCGTTTTTTTAAATATCTTCGACCCGCACCCGCCCCTCAGCGGGTCAAACGGGGCGGGACCCGCTGGCTGTGACTCAAACGGGGCGGGACCCCCGGGCTGTGACCCAATCAAACAATAAATTTGGTAGGTCCATAATTATAATGCATTAAATTTTGAAATTCATTCAAGACCATTACTATTTATTAACACATTTGTAGACTTGCAAATACGTCTACATTTATTAGCTAACAATATAGTCAAATCAAATATTTGATAGTTTCATAATTGTAACAGATTATTTCATAATTATAATAGATTATTTTTTGAAATCATTCAAGACCATTAGAATTAACTAACACACAGTGTCAAACAATTTTTTTTTTAAAAGATAACCTAATAAATAATTCATAAATTCACTTTTAATATATTTTTTATGTAGACTACATATTCAATCTACGAGAATGTAGACGTGCTTTGTGTCATATAGTCTTTTGGGTTAATTTTTGCATTTGATAAATTCACAGGTTAGTTTCTATATTTGAAAAAATGTTGTGATTTTATACAAGTAGACTTCATTTTCATTCTACGGTTTAATTGACCTGTGTATATGCCTTCAACATTTTCAATTTTTTGAAAGATGTTAGTTTTTGCAATTGACCAAGTTTGACATCTTGGAGATTAAAATAAATGTTTACAAATGTGTAAACTTTGTATAAAGTCTACTCTAAAAACAGACAGATTAGTTTTGTATTTAGCAAAAATAAAATAGTAAACTTCTATGCAGTTTTTGTTTTCTTTGTAAGATTAGTGGACTGCGTATGAAGTTTACACTTTAATTTATTTTTGATCAATCATTTAATATTTTAGTTAAACTCAAAACTATTCTACTCAAATTTTTTTAAAAAAATTCAAATACAAAACTGACTTTTTGCAAACTTCCGAAATAATCTACTTGATGTAGACTAATGATGAAATCTACTATGAAAAGTCAAAAATTTGGTCAAATGCAAAATTAACATTTTTTACATAAACTTCTTAGTAAGTCTACCTAACTTTTTTTCCAAAGGTAAAGATGTAGACTTGTAGGGAAATTTGTGTTGTAAAAAATATAAATTTTGTTAATTACAAAACTAACATGTGCTTGACAAGTATACACATCGTATGTTTACATGTAAGCGTAGACATACAAAATAGTCTACTATCCCGGCCAAAATCTGAATGATCAGGGTGGGTTTAGATAAGGGACAAACGGTATGATCGTGTCAGATCCAATCTATTATCCCCCTATTTCTTAATAGATAAAAGCACGATTTCCTAAAAAAACATCTATGTATTTTTATATAAATATAAGAAAAGGAGCCCCAAATTTTTTATATGAAAATAGTTTTATTTTATCACAGTTTTATTTTTAAAAATATTTATCAGATTTTTTAAATAAAAATACTAATTTGGAAATTGAAAAAAAATACCCCTGGATCCATGACACCAGAGGCGGATGTAGCTTACAGCGTACGGAGTCACGTACCCCCGACTAATTTTTTATTTTGTTTAAGCATTCAGTTCAAATCTTGAGTTTTTTGTTGAAATAATTAGTTCAAATCCTATGATAGTACCCCGTCTAGTTTACAAATTTTTAGTTGTGCTCCGGATTAAAAGTTCTCCTAGACCCGCCACCGCATGACACCATTGAGCTGGCTCTGTAAATGATAGTGGCATTATTATTAAAAAAAAACTATTTAGGTTATCATTGGTTTTCTGTCATTTTGGAAAGTAAAAGAAAATTATATTATAGTAGTAATTTTGTAAATATTTGGAGTGTTAGAAATTTATGGCTAAATAATATTGACAAAAAGGTAAGATTTGTTTTGTGTTTGACTTCAATTTTTGAATCATTATTGAAAGTCTCCCATTATTTAGTTCTTAGAGTTCAACGAAACAAAAGGACGTCTTATCTCTGACGTATCCTTTCTATACGAGTCATGACAAAAAAATTATACGAGTCATGACAAATTTTTAATACCAGATCAATAAATATGAACTGGACAAAAAATGCAAAGTTTGTTGAATAGTAGATGTTTGATTAATTAACTTGGTCCACGATGATAAAGTGGTCCAAAGATTATAAATAATGTGATAACATTAACAAATACCTTCACATACCAAACTCACTGAACAGAAATAAAACTCAACATATATGTCATTGTGAGATTTTACTTAGGTGTCTTCAGTAAAACATATGTTATAGCTTTTTGGACCCTTAGATTTTGAAGTTTTTGCTTTTCCAAAGATCTTTCAACCTTCAACCTGCAAATTGAAGTTTTATTATTCAAACCTCAAAATACTATTTTTTACGTCAAAATACTATTTACTTTTCATTTTAGTCTTTATAATTATGTAATTTACATATAATTCTACTAATATTAATTTTATATCACTTTAATCTTTATAAATATATTTTGACTAAATATTTAAAAATATCTTTATTACAGATATATTATTGTTGATACAAAATACACAAATATGCTGAAATTTAAATCAAAACTTTTAAAATAAAATATGTAAACATAATTTAACTATTTCCTAACTTTTTTCTCTAATTAGTGCATTTTATTTTAAAATTTAAAGCTTTTTTTACGTGATCTATATAAATGTATAAATATCATGTTTCTATTTTTAATGTGTATTTATTATTTATTTATAGAAATTTAGTGCCTATAATTAATTATTATGAAAGTTAGGGATTAAAATGTAATACACAAAAAGATTTAAAGATAATTTGAGATTTTTTGTTAGAGTAATCCACTTTCAAATCCTCATTTTGAGGATCACCCACTCTGTAAATGACGTTCCTTTATTTAAGTGTCAACATTAAATTGTTTCTTTGACCAAAACACACTAAAAGATGTACTACTTTTTGTTTAAAAGAACATCTTTTTTTTTTTTGTAACACTCTAAAAGAACATCATTACTTGAGTTTTATAGTGTTAGTTGTAATCTATCTCTCTTTCATTGTAACCTATTTGATACTTCAATGCTAGCTAAAATGTAGATTAATTTCTGTATGACCGAAAGTCATAGCTTTGTAGTATTAGTTTAGTTTTATGAATTGCAGTAGAAAACTCTTTACAAAATAAATATTAATACTCGGAAACAAAAATTGTCAAAGAATCAAAACTAACACTAACATGATTCACATCTACATTTACGTGAGTATTTTCAGGCTTTGATTGGTGTGTCACTTGGAGATAAATAGAATACAAGAATGGTAATTAAACTGGACTGCACAAAGTATAACATGATGGTACAAAGTAAAACCATCTAACAGTGAGGGTAAAAATATATACATCTCTGGTGATCGCGTCATGGCCGAGAAGGTGCTGTTTCAGAGTGTGCTCCTATGATAAAGATGGCATCTTTAGGACTGTAAGGTATGTGTTACTGTTAGTTTGATGGTGTATGTGCAATTTCTAGAGGTTTTTCTATAGGTATAGTTATGTGTTAGTTACTCTTATGCTTTATTGAATATGTACGGAGTGTTATAGTAAAGCTTGATTGCACTGATGTGAATGTTGCTCTACTTCCATAGGCAACTTGCTGGACTGCAACTCGAGCTTTTAGTTATTTAGTATGGATTGTTATTTGAAAGTTTACTAAGTCTAAATCTGTGTGTGTGTGTGTGTGTGCCTTGGTATTGGCCAGGTCTCCTACTTTTTCAGGAAGCCAGAGGTTTCAGATATAGTAATCTTCAAGGCTCCTCCAGTTTTAGTGGTAGGTAACAGTTTCAGAGTTTTAGCTGATATCATGTATTGTAATTTTTTTTAAGTATTTGATGTTATCCTTTGAATCTCAGGAACATGGTTACAGCTCGAATGAGATGTAAATTTTTCATAAAGAGGATAGTGGCAACTGGCAAGTGAAGGTGATTAGGTTGAAGTAAGCCCTCTTAATCCAATCCACTTGTTGATTGATCCTATTCTCATCTCACTAATTGAAGTCTTTGTATAACTCGGGTCGGTATTTTACTTTTATAGAGGCTTTCTCGGACAACAAGTTTTCTCAGAAAATGGACTTTGACCTTTTTCTCTGTTCTTCTTTTTTCATCAAGTTATTGTTTTAACCTATGGATGATATGGTAATAGTTCGTGACAGGAAGCTCTTTGCGAATGACATTGTGCAAGAAGAAGAGTTTGTCTTGGAGCCAATGTTATGTCTTTGTACTCGGAGACAACCGCAACAAGAGCTTTGTTTCTCATAACTGGTATATCTCAAAACGTATTATGAGCATTCTTGTGATCAGTTTTTTAATTGTTGGGGATTATGTATGCAGGGGTCCACTCCCAATAGAGAACATCTTTGGAAGATCTGTGTTCCGGTATTGGCCACCGAGCAAAGTATCATACACCATATATATACCACGACCAAGCTGCTGTGCCAAAGGGACCTGTTGATGTTTCATGACAAAGTAAAGTTGGATGGATGCTTTCATAAGAATAACCACAAGATTGTGCAAACCAGTCTGGTCAGAATTAGCCAGCCATTGGAATTGCAAATTCAAAATATCTGGGACATTGTTATATATTAAACTTTGAGTATTCAATATAATTAGAGTACAGAGCGGAAGAAAGTAGTGAAGATAATGAGAATAAACTGTTTGTTAAGAAGAATCAGAATAAATTGTTGATCAAAAAAAAAAGAGAATAAATTGTTTGTGAAGAAGATAAAAACAAAAAAAGAAGAGCTCAGGACCGGCAAATCTCATTACATGAACCAGATAATTGCGAAGGACTCAACCGACGCTATTGCCATTATCTTCAAAGCTCTTTTAATGCACCAGCCGGAGTCGAACCCGGGTTTGTACCGTGGCAGGGTACTATTCTACCACTGGTGCTTATTGTTTGCTTATTTACGTCATTTATATGTGTATACTATCACAAAACGGAAACAGAATGGGAGAGAGGGAGAGAGGGAGAGAGGGAGAGAGAGGGAACTGGATGCTTTCACAAGATTGTGCAAACCATGTCTGGTCTGAATTGGTTAGCCGTGGAATTGAAAACTCAAAAACGTTATGATATCTGCAGATACGTTATTGATGGTATGACATCTGGTTCTCACCTATGGCTGGGAAGCCGGAGAAATTATGTGTAGATAAAAAGGTATGAAGGATGCAAAGAAGGAAGAAAGGTTTTACTTGTGATTGTTGTTTGTGTTTTTAAAACCTGAAAGGAGACATTTGTTGTCTGTCATTAAGAATGGTACTTCTGTTTTTTTGTATAACAATCTTGTAAACATGTCTTGTCTATAATTATATATATAAGAAAAACAATCTCTGGGACATTGTTATATGTTAATCTTTGTATATTCAAAATCTAATTAGAGGATAGAGCGGAAGAAAGTGTTAGAATTTAAAAAAAAACATCTCTGGGACAATGTTATATCTTAGAAGAAAATGCTCATAGTTATAGAATACATAGATAAACTCAATGAGAAGAAAATGTTAGTTAAAAAAAAACATGAAAAATAGAAAAAAAACAAACAAAAGAAGAGCTCAGGGTGCGGCAGATATATCATCACAAGAAGCAGATGAATGCGAAGGACCCAACCTACGCTATTGCTTTTTTCTTCACAGCTCTTAATGCACCAGCCGGGAATCGAACCCGGGTCTGTACCGTGGCAAGGTACTATTCTACCACTAGACCACTGGTGCTGAATGTTAAAGGTTTACATATATTGTTTATAATTTAATCAATATACAACCAACCACAAGACGGAAACAGAATGGGAGAGGAGGACTAGCTGCAGCAAAAAGTTAATGCATTGTTGGAAGATATTCTATGTACCAACAATCAAGCTGTTGCATTCACGTAAAAGGTACCGCTTGTAGTTTTCATGACAAAATAAAGTTGTATGCTTCTTAAGATTGCACACAAGTTTGTGAAAAATTACTTTGTTCAGCCTGTCTGTAATCTTCTGTGATTGTAAAATACAAAAACCCAAATCTTGGAAATCGTTATATCAATGCTTAAAAATCACTCTGTTCAGGGTTTTCTGTAAAACCGTAAAAGACAACCGCCAAATTTGGCAAATTGTTATAATCAATGCTTCAAAATTGTAACCCAGTTATTTTTTCTTAATAGTTGAAATCTGTATTATACAATTCTTACTATACTGCCAACATCTCGTTAAAGAAATAGATGACTTGAGTATTCTTTCTCCTGCAACTTCTGTCGTTTCAGAAGCGAAGTTGTACACATACAAATTCAATTCAACTAGTAAAAAGGAGAAAAGATATAAGAAAGAATTAGAAGAAAAGATGCAGTGTAACACAAGTTCTCAAATTGTTTTATAGACAAAAAGTCAATATACATAATTCTCCACTAAATCAATTAATACAAACGAAAGTCACTACTGATTAAAGAAGATGACATGAGGTAGTGGAACAGGAGCCAAACTAGGCCATGATGGTCTTGTCAGGCATTACTTGAGCAGCAGGAGGAGGTACACGAATGCTTTGGGTTTTAGAAACATTCCTTCTAACGAAGTACGCCAGTTGAAGATCAATTTTATCACTCACATGAGAAGCCCGTGTCCCGTCGTGGAGCTCTCCACGCACGAATATATGCTTCAACAATCTTGTCGCGTCTTTTGTCCTCGGCGCAAAGCATGTCATGATAAACAGTTTTGCTTCGAAAGGAAGCTCACTCGGAATCGGTGGCTGTTGGCCCTTCATGAGATCATCCACTTCATAGTTCTTATGCCACCAAGGTCCCTTCCCAGTGTACATCTCAAGTACACAGCACCCCAACGACCAGAAGTCGAGGTCTTTCCCTGTCTCGCCATATGAAACCGAGTTCGGAGACATGTAGATCGATGTTCCAGCAAAGGGACGATTAGTGCTCCACCAAGTACTGTCTCCTTCCCTTCTCGACAACCCAAAATCAGATATCTTCAACTCGAAAGACGAACTCCACGCGCCGTTGTTGTTGACGTGGCTAGGGAAAACGAGGATGTTCTCCGGTTTGAGGTCGCAGTGAACGTAACCGTGTGCGTGGATGGTGGCTAACCCTTCGAGAAGCATACGTGTAAAGTCTCTGATCATAGGATCAGGCAGTTTATTGTCTTGGAATTTGTTGATGAAACTACTCAGGCTTCCTCCAGGAGCATACTCCAAGGGTATCTTGTACTCCACGCAACCATTAAATCGGTTGAGTTCCGCTTTCACTCTAGTGTTGTAGCACTGGACGATTCTCGGACACCCTTTGAATTCAGACAAGATTTGAACCTCTCTGAAAAGAGACTCCGCATGTTGACCGTCGGAGGTTTTGACCGCGACGTAAATCACAGTGCCGTCGAAGCAAAGGCCTTGATAGAGACTGACCGAGCCGAAAGAACCTTTGCCAAGATGCTTTACAAAGAACAAATCTGGTCCTCCCATCTCTAAGCTTAGAAGAAAGAAACCCTAAGTGGAGTGTTATCTTAGAGAATTAGCAAATACAGTCGCAAAAAATCTATATATATACTGATATACATAAACAGATAACGCGTAGACAACTCCCAACTTCTTTTTCTTTTTATATTTCACAGCAAAAAGATAATGTAGTCACCAATCAATTTTTTTTATAACAAAACCTGCCTTTGTTCCCACAATCGGATATCGGATCAATCAATTTACGAATTTGCTTTTGGACAGTTTATTTTATCTTTTTTTTTTACCCACTGTAAGAAATATTCTTTTTTTTTATTTTGTTATATTTTAATCTAATTAGATGACAGAGCGGGAAAGAGCGTTAGAATAAAAAAAACTCAATCTCTGGGACATTGTTATATCGTATGTGTTAGAAGAAAATGTTCATAGTTATAATACAAAGATGGACGCTTGTGTTAAAAAAAAAAGAAGTTAGAATACAAAGATGAACAAAAAAAAAAAAACGTTAGTTAATAAAGAAACAAAAGAAGAGCTCAGGGTGCGGCAATTCTAATCAAAGGTAGAAGATGAATGCGAAGGACCCAACCTTAGCTATTGCCAATATCTTCATAGCTCTTTAATGCACCAGCCGGTAATCGAACCCGGGTCTGTACCGTGGCAGGGTACTATTCTACCACTAGACCACTGGTGCTTTGTTAAAAATCTAAGATCACATATATAAACTTACTTGGCTAAAATAAGAGCAAAAGATTGAGGAAGGCCTACTATTTAGCCGAACCACTGGCTAATGCAAAGACTACTACAGGAAGGGGAAAGAGAGCATATGATACAATGTGGAGGACACAAGTTGTGAAAACAGCCAGTAAAAACAAGACAGAATTGGAGTAGTGTTTACCAGATGTGAAGCCAAGGGTGGTAGTAATAAGGGCCTTCTGATCTCTCATATTCCCTTCCTCGTTAGTCACCACCTACTACAATGATTTGAAACCACCAAAATTTTCACAATGGGTTCAAACTCACAAGCTAGCCAATCAAAACTAACAGTACTAAAAACTAAAAATGACCGGGAGGAAGCAAAACCTCAATAGCCAACAACAGCAGAGCTAGTTTTTATAAATAGTTCCTCGAATTTGATTTTTAATCTTTACTGAGAGAAAATAAAATCTGAAGAAGATGAAGGAAAAAAAGTAACAACGCTAAAAAGTTATTCACTCTAGTAAAATATTTCTGTGTTGATTAACGCTAACAAAATCTTTTAAATAGACAGAACTAAAATGTCCTAGTTTCCTTTTCTGCAAGTCCCAATTTCCATTTTTTATTTTACAATAAAAAATATGTAGTGACTAAACAAAAAAAAAGGAAATTAGCAAACTCTGCAGTTGCTTCCACAATCCAATATATTCTGACCCTTGGATCAACCATTTTCTTACGAATTTGACCCACTGTAAAACTGTCACAACTTACAACACCTTGTCACGCGGTTTGACTTTAATTTACTAACAACAAGTTAAACAGTGGTGGAAATAAATTTGTAAATAATTTACAACTAAGATATCACTAATTATATTTATAACTAACTTCATAACAGTAATTTTTTTAATGCTTTACTGGAAAATGAAGAAAGAAGAATAATTGAGTATAGAAAACAAAAAAAGTAAGAGCTCAGTCACATGGCAATATCATCCGACTGAATCAGATGGACAAGATGGACCCAACCATCGCTAAAGCCAATTACATCACAGCTCTACAACAACAAATCATGCACCAGCCGGGAATCGAACCCGGGTCTGTACCGTGGCAGGGTACTATTCTACCACTAGACCACTGGTGCTTTGATGAACAAACTAGACCACACTCATACATCAATTAATTAAAATAAGAGCAACAGATGGATCAAGGCTACTATTTTGCTGAACACTGGCTAATATACAAAGACATGGAAAGAGAGAGAGCAATTGATACAATATGGGGGACGCAACGTTTTGATTAAACAGCCAGAGTATTAGACAAGAAGAAGAATAATAATTTAAACCTAATGCTTTCCATGTAAGGTTGAAAGACAACAACAAATTCAACTGTTTCATCACCAAACACCAAAGCTCCATTTTAACTTATGCAAAACCTATATCAATGGAGACGACCTAAAACCCCACCCCCAAACTCACCAAAGAACATAAAAAACCAAAACATACGCCCAATCTTGTTCATCTGACTCTGAAGCTTATTTCTGCCTAAAACTATGACAAAATCAGAACATAAAACTGAGCTATGATAAGTTCAGCTTTTTGTCTTCTTCATATCAGGTTGCAGCTTGTGCAGCCTCTCCTCCTAACTCCGTTAATCCTAAAACATCAGCCACACCCGAACACTCTCTTCTTTTACTCTCCTCTTTCTCAGCTTCAACGCCTTCTCTCTTGTTATAAGGATCACTGTTCAGATCAATCCTCCCTTCCTTGTCTCCGTTATTCTCATCACTCTCGGCGGCCTGTTCCGTCCCTTCTTCCTTGTTGCTCTCCTCATATGCTTCTGTTGCTGCCGCTATTTCATCTCGCTCTAACTGCCTCTTCTTCCTCCTCATCATCAACGTCTTGAACCTCCTCTTCACCGTGCTGCACACTGTACATACGCAGGTGGGCTTGTGCCTGCCTTTCCCACTTGGGGGCTGAATGCACACTATGCATGAGCATCCAACCCTGTGCCTTGGATGTCTCGTCGTGGTCGCCACCTCCGAGTCCCCGCCGCCGCCGCCGCCTAAAGCGTCTCCTAAGACTGCCGCACTCGCTAGTGCATCCAGACCCGATGGTTCTTCCTCGGTTTTTGCCGTCTGGTATCTTCTCTTCTTGTACTCTAAAACATATACACAAAGACAGTTAGTGTCTTGAGAGACAATCCATAAAATGCTAAATCATTACCTTTTCCGGCTCTAAGAACATTCTCAAGTTCTTTCAGACTCTCCTCTGGTGCAGAACAGGAACACCTGCTCACGTCCCAAACATTGTCTGAACATGTCCACTTCGCGGGGAGAAGAGCGTCTACAGGTAACCTCCTCCATTTAGTGCAGTCATCGCACGATGCCCATCGTTCTTGTTCACTGATCCACACAAAAGACATTCGTTACTAAAAATTTGCTTGAAAGCTGCTGCTGCTGCTGAGAAGTGAAAGAAAGAAACTTTACCCTGAAGGTTTTGAAGTAACTATCGTCCTCTTTCCAAAGACAGGAGGCTCCTGTTCATAACATAAAAAACAAGAAACATGACTTAGGGCATCCAACTACAAACTTACTAACACAACCACTTACGTCAAACTCTTCAAACTCATGCTCCTCGATGACGACAACGGTGGGCTTTGCACTAGGAGAAGGACGAAGCAAGTCCTGAGCTTCTTCCCATGTGAGTCTCAGCTCCATAGACTCTTCACTACGCATAAGCAGTCTCTTATTTTTAGCCCCAATGGTTCGAGTCCTCTTCTTTTCTTTAACCCCTGACGGATCATCACAAATCTCACTCTTCTTCAAGCTGCAACCACCACCATAAGGTGAGCTCAAATGCTCAGGCACACCTTTAAATTCTTCCAGATTTTGAGAGGGACAAGAAGAAGCGTTTATGGAGGTCGGGTTCTCTGTAACACCAGAGGATGACGTGTCCTCGTTGGTGAGACCACCAGACCCCTGCATGTCTACAGTAGTATAAGCTGCCTTCCTAAAACCCATGATTAGTTTCCCACCAGGATCAACCCGGCTGAAAGTCACTGTGTCACCAGCCTGTAGCATCATGGACTGTATGCAGGTAGTGACGCCTTCCAAGACATACATTCTACTGTTGTTATTAGGCCAGAACCTGAACTGGAAGGTCCACTCTTTACCCCTCACGTCTTGGATTTGCAGAGGAATGCCTTCTGATTGACTAATGGGAGGAAAATATGCCTATACACAACACCAATGCCCACAGGCTTTTCAGTCTTTAGCTCTTTAGAGAGAGATGTCTGAAGGACAATGGGGAATGGGAAAAGTTACCTCTGCACAGGCTTTTGGAAGAACTAGACGACCAATGCGACCGGCATCACTGGCACTGAGAGTTTTCTCAAACAGAGGCACAATGTTCAAATTCAAACTAAAAGAAAACTGTTAAGGAAGAACATCACCACAACTGTGTCCTAAGGCAAAAGTAAAATGTTTAGGAACAAAGAATAAAGGATACTTTCCAGAGATCTGCTGAAGCTCTTTATCAGTGTATTTAGGCCAATACCGAGGAAGCAAATGGCCTTTCCCACGCCCGTCCACAGGAGGCCTCCCGACCCTGGCCTGAGCAGATTTGCTAATCCCTGGAGGAGTTGCAAGAACAGGGTTTGAAGGCTTTTGGAGTATACTAGAAGCAGAGCGTTGGACAATGTGAGACTGAGAAGCAGCAGCAGCAGCCATTAGTTTGTTTCCGTCCACAGGGGGGGTTGCAAAAGATGGGCTGTAAGGAAGTGTTGCCAAAGCCATATTGAAAGATGGCTGTGAAGGTGTTGATGACGGTTCATGCATTTCCCCACCGTTCAGCTTATACCCGGTGGTGGTGGTGGTGGTGGCATTATTATTATTACTATTATTATCTGGTTTCATAAAATTATTAAACCCAGGGTGAGCCATGTACTCTTCTCTTTTATCATCCCCATGGACTAGTGGCTGAGACTGAGGAAAGAGATCAGTTTCGCTTCTTATACTCATTCCACTTTCTACATTTGTATGTTGGCTGTTGATAATAGCCAATCTGCTAAACACAACTGGATTCTCACCTCTCTTATTCTGCAAATAAAAAAAGGAGAATCGTTTTAAGAGACAACAGAAGAACAAGTTGTAATAATAACATACAAAAAAAAACTCACCAGATTGAGTTGATGGGAGTGAGTACAGGAAGTACAACCAACACCACCGTAGTCCATAAACTCGACCATGAGCTTAGAGGCAATGCATCCACAATGAAGTCTCTGTCATCATTACACAACTTCGATCAAACCATCATTGCAGAATTTAAAAAAAAAAAACTAAAAAGAGAGTTTATTTAAAACGAAACACACACCTTGTTGCATAAATAGCATTCCCTCCAACCAGATTGCTCCAAATGGAATGTTTCGCAGAACAGAGAAGTCTCATAAGCCGATCTATAAAATCATTGCAAATCAAACAACAATCATCACTTATGTATGTATTAATGGTTGTGCTATTTATAGATCAAAAAGAGTCAAGATTGGTAAAAAAGAATAAGAATTTAAATAAACAATCCACGTAGTCAAAAGACAAAGAACACAAAACAAACAGTAACAAAGTAAAGATGAAGACTTTTGTGTCACCAATGAGCAAACGAAAGTTCGTGAGATTAGATATACCCGCAACGAAAGCAGAGATCAGCGAGGGAACCAGATCGAAGAGGCCAACCTTTCTTCCATTCAACAGTAGAGGTTGAGCCACAAGATGCGTTCATGCACACCTTTGACCCCGTTTTGACTTCAAACATCCTAATTGAAATCGAGAATCTTAAAAAAAAACCTAACGGCACCGGAGAGAGACGAATCGGAGGTGGAATCGACGTGAATTGGAGAATGGACTAGTCATGAACATGCATATCGTACGACGTGGGGGTCAATCTAAGTCAGCGTTTAGATTAGTGAAACTCGCGGCGGGGAGTAGAAGGAGACGGCGAATTGAATCGAGAGAGAAGAGGGGACTGTAACGGCGACGAGGTTTTTTTCTTTTTAGTTTTCTTTTTTTCGTTTATTTTTTCGATGTAAAATTAAAATTATGGGTCAGATAGAGAGAGAGAGAGAAGGAGGAGGAGATGATAAAGAGAGAGAGAGAGCATGCAAGAGAAGGGGATTGAGATGGGAAAGAAACGCATAAAATGCATGCACGACACTTGAGCACACGCCGCTTAAACAGAGAGAGAGAGAGAGAGATTAGATGTGAAAGAAGAAAGTGAAAGACTATTTTTGTGATTTCTGCTTCTTTTTAACCCCACTTTTTGACCTTTTTATTATTCTTGTTAAGATTTTGTTTACATTTATGGACATGAAATAGGATTTGTATGAATCCAATCTTTGGGAAAAATAAGATATATTTGTTTCCCTAACTCACGATTAATGCGTATGATGACGTAATTATATCATATTTATTGTGAAAAAGTTAGGTTATAAATCATTTAGACCATCTTTAATCCCCTCTATTTTAATGTTTAAATTTTCCTCTAAAATAGAGAAACTCTATTATAGAGGTGGATTTGCTCTAATGTATGCCTTTATAATAGAGCTCCTCTATTTATAGAGGAAAATATAGAGATATGTTATTTTCATCTCTAAATATAGAGGTAAAAGTAGAATTTCTCTATATTTTCCTCTAAAATAGAGAAACTCTATTATAGAGGCATACATTAGAGCAAATCTATCTCTATAATAAAGATCTTTATTTTAAAGGAAAATATAGAGGTGTACATTGAAGATGTTCTTATAAAACTTGTTATGCTTTTTTACTTTTTGGAAAATTATGAATGTAAAGCCATGCGTGACAGTTGAGTACACATTTACACACACATAGAAGACTTAATTTGCAGCATCTTCTTTTCTATGCCATAAATTTTAAAAAGCCAAGATTTGTATTTTTCCGAACGATTAAGTATTTTGGTATCTTGATTGACTCGGATATTTTTGAGTGCATGCAAACAAAACTCGGCTACTTTATAACAAAAACTTAGGGTTATCATTTTTCTTTTCTTTTTGGGGTTGTCATAGAATTCGATTCTGAAACCGAATCGAAAAAAACTAGAATCAAAATTTGAATCAAAGTAGCAAAATACCAAATAGATATTGAGTTAGGAAAGATTAGATATCCGAACCCGAACGGGTAGTATTCGAACCGAATGGATTTATGAAGATAATTAAACATATGTATATTTAACTTTGTATTTCTAGTTTAGTTCTTTTATTTTATTAAAAATATGTATATTAATTTTTTACAAGGCTCAAAATAATATAATATATATAGTTGCATATAAAGTGATTTGTTAATACATGCTAAGATTCTTATTTCATGCACTAACAAAAATTGCATTCAATTTCTTAAAACAGCTAAAGTAGTATTTTTATGTTTACAAAATTTTGTTTCAAAACCTACTATCTATTATATTATTTATGAAGTAAATTTACTGATGTATCACTCTTTCCATAATTTTAGATTTACTCATATTTTTTGTTTAATTATTAATGTTAATAAATTATTTTACTCATTTATCTGATATTTTATCAATATCTTGAGTATAATTAAAAAATTAACGATAATCTCATAATTAAATTTATATTTATAATTTTTCTTTAGTAATATTAAATTATTTACATATATGTTTATATTATATTTTGTTTACTAATATTAAACCGTCTCTATTTTAATATATTTTACATAAGATAAAATGAATCATCTATCTTTTAAATAAATTTCTTATGACAATCAAAATCAATCATTGTGATAATTACTGGAAAAGAATTAAAAAATATGTATATTAATATTTGCAAAATGATTTTTTATCTCGGTTTTAAGTTAGAGCGTTTAAAATCTTTATTATCCTTAAAATAATTAGATTAGATTTTAATACATAATTACTCATAAAGTTAAAAACAAATTTCATTAATTTGATAATCATCATTATCTAAAAAGATTCTATATTATGTTATCAAAAATTCGTTTACATCATAATATTTTTAAAATAAATATAAAAATTCATGTGTATAGTTTTATTTATATATGAGTATTTTCAAGTTTGTTTACATAATAAATATATTTTATTAAAATAAAAAGTTATCGTCTATAAACAATTTAATATATAATTAATTATTAATTATTCACCAACATGGAATAATTTGTCATAACAGTTTTTGATTTGATAATATATCTATTTATAAATTTTATAAAATTATTATGCCCGTAAATGCGGGTAAAACACCTAGTTCGTTCAGTTTATTAAAATTTTAAAAAGTCAGTTAAACTAGTTGTAAAATTTTTATGTATAAAAAATTTGATTATTTTTTTCAAAATCTAAAATATCCCAACCCGACTCGCAATAATCAAACCTAGACTAAAATATCTGAACTCGACATGATATGTAAATATCCGAACGGAATCTAGATTCCATACTGAAATATCTTAAAATTTAAAATATCCGATCCGAAGATATTCTAACACCCAGACCTACCAAGACCTATAATATCTTACCTCAATCTAACTATTTTTGGCAACTCTCCGATTTAACTATTTGAGTAAAAAAAACTCCCCAATTTGTCTATATGAAAGATATTTTACAAATGTGATACATTTTATTACATAATTCACTTTTTCCAGAATATGAAAACAACACATTGTCTAAATAGGCGATAACCCAAAAATAATAATAAGTAATTAATTAAACCATCAATAAAGTTAAATACTGCACATATATATTTGATCGAATATACGTCTTTCTTTTCTTTATTTCGTAATACATACATGATCCGTATATCTTTCGTGCCTTTCATTTCACCCCCCCCCCCCCATTTTAACCAGATTTAAACTTCAAAACCCACAAAGTTTTTTTGGTAAAGAATACCTTATAGTTCAGAGAGAAAAAGTATTCCTGAATTCAAATACCAAATCTAAATCTGACTAAACTGACAACATGTATTTTATAAATTACGCTATTTTGGTGGAATCTTTAGTTGCTTTTGCTTTCCACAAACTACGAACTGCCTTTTCACCCAGTTTTCTCTCTTTTTACTCCATTTACCTCGTATCGCACACACATTCACACCTTTCCAACGAATTACGACTACTGTTGGAACAAGTAACTTCTAATTTATTTATATTTTGAGTAAGGAGTAACTTATAATTTTGGTTCGAATAAAACACAGTATGTCTATGTCGCTGTATCCTCAGAAAAGTTATTTATTTCCTACTTTTCATTATTTATATTGAATCTTCTGTTTATATATGGATTTTTCTTGATATATTTTACCATGCAGAAGATATCAATCATCAACCCAGGACCACTTTCCCATTTTCCTTCTATTATATTGTTTTCTTTTGCTCAAAATTATACTCGTTTTAAATAATATGATGTTTTATAAGATTTATGTTGTTTCAAAATATAAGATGTTTCGACGTTTAAAGTTAATTTTAACTTTATTTGAAACTGTTCAACCAATAATTTTTTATAGTTTTTTTATAATTGTTTGAATGCTTTTAAAATTATACTTTACTTTTCAAAAAAACTAGGAGTCTTACTGCGTCATGTGCAGATATAAAAATTTAAAAATATTTCTGTGTAAACAAATTTTCAATTTTCAGTATTTAAATTTAAATTTAAATTTATTAGTTAAAAAGTAAAACCATAATGTTATTTTCTAGTTTGATTTAATCAAGTTTACTTTAACCTTTTAATTTTATTTTATTTAATTTGTAATAATAATAATTAAAATTTTGTAGAGTTATTTTATTCATATTATATTTTATTCAGTTAAATTTTATGTTAAATTATTTCTAATAAATATATACATTAATATAAATAGCATATATAAGTTTGTAAATATATAATTATAACTACACTTATTTTGATAATAAAAATATGATTTGTAAATTGATGAAAAAATTAAATTCGTAATTATTATTTATATATATAATTATAATATTTAAATAGATATAGAAAAATTATTAGTGTTACCATATTTCTAAAATCTTATTAAAATGGATACTTGTAAAAAAATAATATTTTGATATAAGATTTATTAGTTATTACTATATCACAAAATTTTGTCAAAAATATGAATCCGTATATAGAAATAGTCATTACCATATTTAAGAAATCTTACCAAAAACATAAATCTTAATATAGAAAATTTTACATGTCACAATTAGATCGATGTCATGTCATATTTTTTTAAGACATGTCATCATTTTTTGTTGAGAGTAATTGTAGTAATGACATTATGTACAAATCACTTCTGAGATATATGGAGTTGATTGGTTTGGTTGTAACTGTAGAAAATTTACTGTAGGATTTAAGCTGTATAATTTTTTGATTTAACTTTAAGTGATGTAGATTTAAAATTTATTGCTACAGCAACATATTTCCTACATCAGAAAAAATGGAACTTTAGAAAATAAGGTAGTTACAGTCATTTTCTCTACATTTTTGCTGTAACTTTAAAAACCAACTAGATTTTTGACCCGCGCTTAAAAAGCGCGGATAATTGTTTTTGTTGTTTTTCTACAAATAGATCGGTATATCTTTTATTTAATTTATATAAACTGTCACGTGATCAAGTTCAATTACACGAATATGTTTTTTGTTACTTAATTATATAAAAATGTAGGTATATAAATTGTGGATTATTTCTATAAACTGTAAATAAGTCATATAATTTGATTGTACAGAATAAGAAACGAAACATAAATGTTATAGTGCGTTGTAGTATGACCAATTTTAATTTTACGATGTCTCACACAACCGTTTTATGTTTTTAAATAAGCTAAACTTTTTTTGTTACCTGAAATTTGTACTTGGGCAAGATTTTAGTTTTACCAATTATATTGTCCATAAAATTTTCTAAACATAAAAAGTGGATATATTACTTTTCAGTTATGTGATAAATTAGTAAAATCTTTTTGATACAATATTTATATATCTAATATTAGCAAAACATAAAAATATGGTTTCATTTTTCGGTTCAAGAAATAAAATGAATTTGGATTTGATTTTCAGTTTGGTTCAGATAACAATGTTAGAAACCCGTTAAAATTTCGAATTCAATTCAACTATGGTCCAATTCAGTTTTTTGGAAAATTTAGAGTAACTGGGATAAAATGATACTTTCGATTTTTGGATAAGATAACAGATAATTCAGATAAATATAGCTATTTTGGATAAAAAAATATTTAGGTGATTCTATTCTAGCATAAAATTAAAATAATTTTAAATATTATGGATAAAAATAGTAGGATAATCCATTTTTGGTAGTTTGGTTTATAGGTAGTAGTTTTAGAATATTTGATTATTTTAAAATTAAGTATAATTAATATTTAAAGTATATAAACTGTATTTTAAATATTTGGAATTTGGTTTCTAATTTAGCTCTGATTTGATTTTAGTTTTTTCTGTCCCCAATATATAGGAACTCTTCAGATATTTATAAATATTAATTTGGTCTTGATTTTTTTTTTGATTTGAAAAATATTATTACTAAGAACATAATAATAAATTAAATTTATTTTAATTGTTTTGTAAGTATTATATCAAATAAGTCTATAATTATAGAAATATTATTATACTCATTAAAATATGTTTTCAATTATTCATGTAATTAGGTTTACATATCGAGAACATTTAACATAATGTATTGTGAGGTGGACATTAAACACAAAATTTAACATATTACAAAATGTTGAATTTCATATGTTTTGCTTACAGTAAATTTTTGATGGTAAATAAGGTAGGTCCCATAATTTTCCTATTTTTTATCAGTTAGTTGTTAGGTTGTTATAGTTAATTTCCATAATTTTAATTAAAATTAAATGTTAGTGGCACTCTTGTAAATATTTTTAAAGATTAAGGGGATGTCCAAAAAAAAGTTGTTGTTTTAATTGTATTGATATAAAGCATGATTGGTGATTTAAAAAGTGAATAAAAATTAAAGCTAAAACCACCTCTTACAACCCAACCAGTCACACCCTATCTAGATGATATAAATTTCTTAATTTTTGTGCATTCAACCAAAACATCAAATATAAAAAACGAAGAGAGTATTATATTGTTAACTGAGAGAGTATTATATTGTTGTAGTCCGCGATTAATTCGTGAAACGGACTTGGCTAGTCCGAACTACGGACCTCCACTGTTTTAAATTGACATTACACAATTCAATATTATAAAATCAAAATTCATTCTAACCTTTATGTGTGCTGCCATATAATTTCACAGCTGAATGATCTCAAGTCACGAAAATTAACGTTAAACTATTGAAATTACAGGAAGATTCGGATAATCTATTATCATAAGAAAAAGCAACCAGCAAAGACTATGAATAATACTGTTTTTTTTTTTTGAAAAAAGGCTTTCAATTTAAAAACATAAAAGATACAAGGTATGGTTTTTAAACCATAAGTTTTATAAAGTGTGATGAGACAATCCTCATATTTAGCTAAGGGTTAACTTAGAAAAAAGAAGCTTATGATACACAAGCCTAGTGAAACAAGAAAGGGATATGAAAACACTAAGGAGTATGGTATCCACGGCCTCTACGACCTCGTTTACCTTTCCCTCGTATCGTATTCCATTCCATATCTTGATACTTTTGAAGTGGTTTTATTGGCCTCCCACCCCTTGACATGTTAAGATTTGCCGTGGCATCACTCATAAACCCATCTCCATCATCCTGCACATTTAGCTCAGTTTGATAGTGAAAAGGGCTGCCATGTGTAGGTGTGCGGATAAATGCCAACGGATTGTTTCCCAATTCCAAACGGGTCTCAGAAACAATAATAGGTGATGGAATTTCTTCCATAATAATAGGTTGAGCCGGATCAGGAACAGTACCTGATAATGGTGGTGAAGTGGAGTGAGAGTTGGAGCCAATGGCTATTGTTACCTTAGAGTGGGTGGGCAAGTTTGACGGTGTTGAAAGAGCCTTCAGCTCAACACCCTTTTGTGATTGCAGTTGTTCAATTTCTGCCTCTGTAGTGGGTTCTATAATCTGATCACCTTTTGCTTTTTCAGGTACAACCAAACTTGCTTCTGAATTTTCCATTTGTACCTCCACTTGATCTGATGCAACATTGGACTGAGCTTGTTCCCTTTCAGGTTCAACCTCTGATGCTTCATTAGACACAATCTTCTCCACTGAAGCTGTTTCCACGTTCTGAACTGTTGGTAGAAGACATCTTTTCTCTTTATGTCCTAAGTGCCCACATCTACCACATATACTCGGAATCCATGTGTACTCAACATCCACCAAAAATATATTACCTTGTTTGTCATCCAAAGCAATTTGCTTAGGGAAAGGCTTGTCAAGTTCTACTTCGACTAACAGCTTTGCTTCTCCCAAAGTAGTCGGATCAAGGCGAGGTTTATGCGTTTGCATAGGCTCACCAAGTCCTGATGCCACATGACTCAGACCTAATCTTGAGTAGCAACAATCCGGAACATTTTTTAAATTTACCCAAACCGGGATAGTAGAAACTTCAGGGACCTTAAGTGAGTTTGCTGGCTTCCACGGCGAAACAAATAGCAAACAATCATCAACATGCCATACACTTCTCTGAATTACCCAGTCTCGTGTTGCATCATGAGGAATGTGAAACAAATAAGATGACTCGCTAAGCTTACGACACCCTATTCTGCAACTTCTTCCCCACAATCTATTAACTACAGCATGAATTAAACCTCCAGGAGGAAGAGAACAACGATGGAACTGACCGATGACATACTCTCTTTTATTCTCTGGTCCTAAACTAAGAACTTGAGAAGGAATGGTAACCTGGGGTGTTCCATGAATAATACTGTTTTACAATTAAATCCAAACGTATAGATCAAATTCAATGATTGGCTTGAATTACAGATTAGGCGAACGTTTTCTGTTTTGGCCTTTAAACATAGTTGTCATCACGCGATCTTGGCTAACGTAGCAATGCAAGTATCAAACTTTTTTTTTGTCGTCAAAAAAAAAACTTCTTTTTTTTTTGTTCTCAAAAAAAAAAGTATCAATCTTGTACCAGACATATTTGCACACGAGAAACAAACAGCCGCAATATTTTTCTGCTGTTTAGTGAGAAATTAACAATATATACATTACTTACTCGGATATTGGTATTGCAAGTAACATCCAAGGACTTATTATTTCATCTAGTGCATTCCAAAAAGAAGGTCGTAATATTTCATCATCCCATCATTTTCAGTTGATTCTGAGTCATCACCATCCCCCGATATAAATTCATTTGATCTAAATATAAATTATCACGAAGGCACTTCTAGTTTATTTTCAAGACCTATGGGTGTGAAGAAAACTAAGAGAAAATTACAATCTGAAGAACAATTTAAACAATTGATGGAATAAAATGATAAACTTCTCAAAGCTATAACTAAAGGTAATTCGGAGCGAAATGAAATTCAAAGACAGAAGATCGAGGTAGCAAAAATGAAAGAAGAGAATAAAATATTATTCGCAGATTTGAATTCTATAACTGATCCTGCATCTCGTGCTTATATCAAAAATCGGAAACAAGAAATTATAAGAAAACGAGCTCAAACCAGTCAATCTAACAAACAAGGAGAAGGTGTCCAATACCAATATCATAGATCACAATATCGAACATCACAATATCAAGGAGATCAAGCTGAAGGACAACCATCTCATAGAGAACAAGTTCAAGGTGAAAACCAAATGTCACCAAATGATCAAGAAGATTATACCCCGTATTATAATTATCTTGATGGAGCTGATAATAATTTTCCGGGTTTTTAGATTATTATGTTAGTCAATCTAATGTTTTCCCATTTTTTTTTGCAAATTTATGTATTTTTTAATTCTGCAAATCTATTTTCTTGTATGTACTTTTTATGTTTGGTTGGTATTAAATTACATATTACTAAATTTTATTTGCTATTTTGTAAAAGTAAATATAATGAATTAAGTTATGTAAACAATAAAAGAAAAAAAAAAAAAAACTTATCTCGTCACTACAATATCCGCACTATATTTAGTGTGATACTGTATCAAAAATGACGAAGACACTATAATGGCGTTGCATATAGCGTCTTGTTGGAGATGAAAAGTGAAATTTTGACGGCAAAATAACGTTATGCCGTCTACGTTGGAGTTGCCCTTAGGACGGCATGTCAGAAATAAAACCAACTGCTATAAACTATAATAATGCCCTGATACACACACATAGCTGTAATTGGGACTCACGTTCCCAGCTTGCAATAGACATCAGTATTATTTTTCGTTAATAATTAAAGTATAGTACTTATATCAAGGAATCTCATTATGCGACATTGACATAATTTAAAAAGGGTGGGTGATTTAGTGGATTAACCATAAATGAGACTATAATTGAAGATTTGCACTCTGAGTGACATTAGAGGTACAGTATAACATCTCTAAATTAATAATCTATAAATTAATATCTCTATAAATTAATATAATTTTATAGTTACAAATTAAGTTTTTGGTTCAATTAGTATCTCGATAAATTAATAATATCTATAAATTAATAATATCTATAAATTAATAAAAATTATAGTTTTGGTATAATCCCAACATTATTAATTTATACATGTTTCACTGTATGTGACATTTTAAAAGAAAAGTAGTAACTTCGCTAACACTAATAATATGCACTATGAGAACATAAAATGTCATACCTAAGCCATATAACCTCTCCCGAGTGTAGGAAAGAAGGAAAATAAATCTCTTTTTATTATTTATAGATTCATCGGAACCTTGTAAAAATACATACAGTGTAACCTCTATAAATTAATAATGTTGGGACTACACCAAAAATATATTTTTTATTAATTTATAGAAATTATTAATTTATCGAGATACTAATTGAACTAAAACTCAATTTGGACTATGAAATTATATTAATTTATAGATATTTTTTAATTTACAGATTATTAATTTATAGAGATTATAGTGTAGTTTTCACAATACACGCCTATCTAAATTTGGTAAACAACATGTTTCATGTGATTGGTATTTGGGTTTATCCAAAGAGAACCACAAAAGCATCTTAAAATAGTACAGAGGAGAACGTGGGTAATGTGACTAAATGACAAACTAGACCTTGACCCGCCCGACCGGGCGGGTATTATTTTATGTTTTTAGTTTTTATTTATATTAAATGATATATTTGTAATATTTAGACATAATTTAGATTGGAAATTAATTTTATAGTTATAATAATAATTAAGATTAAATGTTTAACAAAATATTTTGATATAAATTTTAAATTTTCTAATTAAAATAATATAGATATTGGTCATATTTTTTTCCAATTCCAAAATCTTAACATTCTTTAAAAAAATATAAATGAATAAACTATAATCTTGCGTTGCTGTTGTTTATTTCTATAGCTTGACCCGTGGCCGTATAAATATTTGTTTTCACTAAATTTTTTCTTTGTACTACTGATAATATATATATATATATATATATATTTATTTGTAAATTATATGTATTACATTATTGTTAATATAACAATTTAAAACAACAATTTATTTATTACGTAGATATGGAAAAAATGTAAAAATAATTAATTCTTAACCAAATTTTAGAAGATAACGTAATTATAGAATACGTTTCTGTATTTTATAGGTATATTAAATATTTGAGAGTGATTATAGGTTAGAACTTATTGTCAGCAAATATATTATGTTTAGATATTGAATTTATTTTGGCTAAAGAAAAAAATTTAATAATCATCTATTGGTATAGGTGATTTATCTCTATCATTGATAAAGTCATTAAAAATAAAATAAATAACTTCCTTTTCTGTGAAGATGCTGTTTCCAATTTTTAAGGAAAAATCAGAGTGAAAAAACATGCATTTAATAATCTGAAAAGACAAGATTTTTTTTAGGAATGTTAATTATTAGATTCAGTGGCATGGAAGTGTAATTAACATTGAAAATTCAGGGGCATTTTCTAAGTGTACTTCTCTTTTAATAATAGAGATACGGTGGCATGTAAAAGTAGGTGCAAAGGCAAACGCTGTGTGGACAAACAACTTATGGTTGATTTTTAAGATCTGTGTAGCCGCTCAACTAAGATCTTTTTTTTTCCTCAACTAAGATCTTATCCCCAAGAATAATATGTTTTCTTTTTTTTTCAGATTTAATTAGAGATAACTTGAAATAAGTGACACAAGATATGAGTATGGATTTTCCGTACCTAAGCTTTCAAAGAGCCAAGGAGCAATATCATGTTTAAATAAACAAGTTGGTGTGTCTTTCCAGCATTATTATCATTTGTTAGAACAAGTCTCTACATGTATTTTCTCCTCCTGATCTTATCTCACACTCAAGTGTTAGCTTATTGTAGTCCTAATGACAGACAAGCAGATGTTTCCAAAATCCTGACACATGAATTCTTAAGAAAAACATATACGTGCACTCAACGAGCAAGATTCTTCACTGAAAATAGTGAGAGGTTTCAGTATATTTATAGCATATGAAACACAAACTAGAACGAGAAATATTCTAGATGCTAACCTAGGCAAACCAAGGCTATCTTTATCTTCTTACATGACAACGGTTGACCAAACCGGTGGGCCAAACACTTTGTCAAAATCATAATAACAGCATGGCTTGTTCAAAGGATTTTTTTTTTCAGAAACTACTTTTTCAGATGGGTATCATAACGATTGTGGAGTGGTTAAGGATCTTCAAGCTGAACTGTCCACCTATCTCAGAGGTATCCACTTTAGACTGTCCCGTAGGAAGAAGCTCGAAGTTCTCGACCAACCTACCAATGGTAATTCCCAAAATGGGCAACGACAATACAATCCTACGTCCTACCCCAAACGGCAAGTACCTGAAGTCGTTACCGTTGGCTTCCACATGCGCCTCTTCTTCGAAGAACTTCTCTGGTCTAAACTCTTCAGGTTTCTTCCAGCTTTCAGGGTTGTTTGCTAGCCACCAGTCATTGACCAAGATGTTGCTTTCTGCTGGGATATCGTAGCCAGCGAGCTTAGCGTCCTTGAGATTCATGTGTGGTACGAGGAGTGGAACACCCATTCTTAGACGAAGGGTCTCCTTGAGAACGGCTTGGAGGTATGGGAGCTTGTGAAGCTCAGGCTCTGTGACTTGAACGTCTGGTCCAAGAACCGTGCCGATTTCTGTTCCGGAATTCCCCATTCAATAGACCATAGTGTTGTCTCAATATCTGTTTCATCACAATATTACACAATAAATCAGCATAATAAAACTGTATAAATGTCCACTAAGATTCAGTCTTTTTCAGGGGAGACAAGTGACAATGCAATTAACTTACGGGATAATACAGGGGAAAAAGTAAGATTTTCTTTTGATTTTTGAATATGTAAGTAATTTCGGATTTTAGAATATTTTTTAGATAACATAAACATGTCCTCAAACCCAAATCAGACTGCAAAGATTCGAACTAGATCCAAATTGATCCAATTTTTTATATATAAATACCTGAATGAGACTTAAATTTTAGACAAAACAGAATAAACTAACAATATTGTTTGGTTTTAGATATTCAAATGCAGTATCAACCAATAAGTTACTCTAATATGTAACTCAAGTTCCTTTTGTCCTTCTAAATCTATCTATTTATATAAAATAGAGTTTTTCTTTTTCTCCTAAGGTGTACACATAGGATGCCATGTCACAAATTAGTGTATCCTGCATCTGACACGTTTCCTGATCTTGGAAACTCAACTTATGCTCCGAGTTTAAAACGAACCAAAGATAAGTGTGACTGTTGGAATTATGTGAAATAAAAGATTTTTCACTTTGTCTTTTTTTCTTACAATCATGACTATTTATTATGCATTATGAAATAGACTACTTCATCTTCTCTTCTTTCTGCTTCTTTTGATCTTTCTTCTTTTAGTTTTGAAAACGAGTTTTAATATATTTGAATCTCCATTAAAGTTTGTCAATAATAATTATAATGAAAAATCTTATGGGTAAGAAATACTCTATACAAAATAACAATAAAGAAAAACCATACACCGTCTAACCATCATCATATAAACATTACCTTATAGCACAAGTAAATTGACATATTCTGTGAAATCTTGGTTAAATTACATAGCATCTAATTGTTTGACGTTACAACTTAAATTATTTAACTTAAATTAATATATTCTACGTAGTTAGGGGTGTCAAAATGGGTCATGGCCCATGGGTTGACCCAATCCAAGTTGACCTATTAACCCAAATGGACTGTTTATTGTTAATGGGTTAACAAGTTAATAGATTAGCAAGTTAATGAGTAAGCAAGTTAATGGGTTAACAAAATTAATGGGTTAACAAGTTAAATAGCTCTATTGGGTTGGATCAACTCTCACTCATTTAGTTTTTAATTAAAAAAAAAAATTCCCACAAAAACGGAAAACACATAATTTCCCGCCAAAACCATAAATGCAATTTCCCACCAAAATCGGAAAAAACCATTTTCCGCCAAAACCGGAAAAACAGTTTTCCGCCAAAACCAAAAAATGCAATTTCCCATCAAAACCTGAAAATGCAATTTTTCGTCTAAATCAGAAAACGCAATTTCCCGTCAGAACTGGAAAAACACAATTTTCCGCCAAAACCAGAAATGCAATTTCCCACCAAAATCGAAAAAAAACAATTTCCCGTCAAAACCGAAAAAAACAGTTTCCCGCCAAAACAGAAAAAACGCAATTTCCCGTCAAAACCAAAAAATGCAATTTTTCGTCTAAACCAGAAAACGCGATTTCCCGCCAAAATTGGAAAAACACAATTTACCGTAAAACCGGAAACACAATTTTCGTAAAAACCGAAAAATACAATTTCTCGCAAAAACTAGAAAACGCAATTTCCCGTCAAAACCGGAAAACACAATTTCCAGCCAAAACCGGAAAACACACAATTTCCCGCCAAGACCGAAAAATGTAATTTCCCGCAAAACCAGAAAAATGCAATTTTCCGCAAAAACCAGAAAATACAATTTCCCAGCCAAAATTGGAAAACGTAATTTCCCGCAAAATCGAAAAACACAATTTTCCGAAAAACTGAAAAATTAAATTTTTCAAATCGATAAACTTGGTCTTAATTTAATATATATCTCAATTCGATCAACGGTTGATTATAAAATGTTGGGTTGATAGGTCAACCATTAAACCATCTGACCCATTTAATTTAATGGGTTGTGGATCAACCCAATCCATTTAATAAATGGATTGAGTTGACCCATTAATAGTCAATCCATTTGGGTTATGGGTTGGGTTGACCCATTTGATCCATTTTGACACCCTTATACATAGCTCTCTTACTAAAAAAAACACAACCATCAAGATCATGAATACTAAATATTATCATAATCTGAACACCCAATCATTCTTAAACAACCACAAACGTTATTATACATTTTTTTATAAATCCAACGTAAAACACATGCATGAGAAGTATACTCTTTCATTAATTTATAAAATACTATTTTAAAACAATATTTTAAAATAGCATGAAAAAAATTCCAAAAACATAATTTTGTTAGTAAACATAGTTCAACAAAATCTGGAATAAGTTGCAAAACATAACCAGTAAAACACTAAAATTTCATTAATATTTCATTCCAGATATATTATGATCCGACAAAATATATTCAAAAACATCTTTTCCTGTTAAATTTTTTATTTATGATATAATTAAACTATATATAGTGTTTTAAAATTGAGATTTAACAGTAAAACATTAATGTTTCATTAATATTTCATTCCAGATATAATTAGGATCCGACACAAATATATTCGAAAACATCTTTTCCTGCTAATTTTTTTTCTTTATGATTATATTAACTATATATAGCGTTTTAAAATTGAGTTTTAATTATTTTATCAATAATATTTTAAATGATTAGCTTGGAGGTAAATAATTTGTTATCATGAAGGAAATAATTTGTGCAAAAGCTTTTTAAAACTTAGATCTTCTTGAAATAAATTTTGTATTCTTTATTTAAACTTTATGTTTATATTATGTAAAACTGAAATATAAATAATAATAGTTTATATATTATTATATTTTCTGAATTATTTTTTGCTAATTTTGCATTCTCTAAAAATAGAGAATAACGAAGGTTACTGTCATTTTAATTCAAATCAAAAATATTTATTAAAAATAGCTATATGATCTCAGAATTATTTTTATTATTTTTTTGTCTATATTATCGTCTTTTATAATGATTTTAAATGCTTCGTAAGTTAATATTAAAAGTTTTTATTTTACGGGCGGATCGACCCTAGTTTTTAATGTAATTAAGAAACGTGTAATGTAATCATTTCAATGGCTAAACGAATAATATAATCTTATCTTCTCCATTTTATTCACTTTTAAAAAGGAGTTCAAGAATGTTAATTAATTAAAGCTAGAAGAAACCTCCAAATAAAATTATTATAGTTCAACAATCATATGAGGGTTTGAAAGTATACAACAACAGTGTCTATTCAAAACAATGGGAACCACTAGTTATTGCAACATTTTACACAACACATTTAATAGAAATCACAAACATTATTATCCTCCATAACAAAAAGTCATTTTGCAGAAATTACTTTTACTTTCTTTCTTTCTTTTTTTATATAAAAATTATTTAAAAGGACCTTGGCTTCATTACGATTGTGGAGTGGTTAAGGATGTGCAAGCTGAACTGTCCACCTTTCTCAGAAGTATCAACTTTAGACTGTCCCGGAGGAGGAAGTAGCTCGAAGTTCTGTACCAACCTACCAATGGTAATCCCCAAAATGGGCAATGCCAATATAATCCCAGGACAGCTTCTACGTCCAACACCAAACGGCACATACCTGAAGTCATTACCGTTGGCTTCCACGTGCGCCTCTTCTTCAAAGAACCTCTCTGGTCTAAACTCTTCAGGTTTCTTCCAGCTCTCGGGGTTGTTCGCTAGCCACCAGGCGTTGACCAAGATCTTGCTCTCCGCTGGGATATCGTAGCCAGCGAGCTTAGCGTCGTTGAGGTTCATGTGAGGCACAAGGAGAGGAATAGCCATTCTTAGCCTAAGCGTCTCCTTGATCACTGCTTGGAGGTATGGTAGCTTGTGTAGTTCAGGCTCTGTGACTTGCACGCCAGGTCCAAGAACCGTGTCGATCTCGTTCCTTAGCTTGCTCTGGATCTCAGGATGGTTCACTAGCTCCGCGATTCCCCACTCGATAGACCACAATGTTGTCTCAATAGCTGTTTCACCACAAATAACTAAATTAATAGCCATTACAAATACAAATCCAATAGCTTCCTACGCAAGCAAGAAATATCTAGAGGACTGGTTACGTATCCTACAAGGAACAAAAACAGGGTAAGGTTAAGTTTACCAGCGACATTGATGTTCTCCACGATGTAAAGAACGTTGTCCTCGTTGATCTCTCCCTTCTGCTCAGCTTCAAGGATATGATCCATGGCGCATTTCAATCCTTCGCTTCCTGTAGGCTTCGAACTCGCAATTTGCCTGTGTAGTTTCTCTCAATATCAGTTTTCAAAAACCCTAAATCAAGAAATCAAGAAATCAAAAGATAATAAAAAAAACGAAACTCACTTCCTCTCATCAACGAAGTACTTCTTCAAGAGAGTCTTCTGTCCTTCACATCTTGACATATCTTCAAGTACCCTCTAAGGAACGGCCTTAGGATAGGGATGAAATCTCCATAGTTGTACTCAAAGCTCTGAGCCAACCTGCTTCTCTCTCCGTTCAAGGCTTTAAGCCTAAGGAACAGAGGATCATCCTCACTCTCGAACCTTCTATCGAACATGATACGGAACATGTTGTTGTACATCATCAACTGCAAGCGTCTCCTCAACACTATCCCTTTAGTTGCCGAATCTTGATTCTTCTTCACGTCATCCACCACGCTCGCGGCTTCGAACTCCCACCCTTCTCTGTTCCGCTGCACAACCTTGTTGGTGAAGAAAGGAACCGTCATGATCCTCCTCATCTTCCTCCAGTGCTCTCCGTAGACGGTGAACACCATGTCCTGTCCTTTCCCCGTGAAGATGTCGAAGACGACGTTTCTTGTTCTTGATCCGAACTCCACGCCTTGCGTGTGGAGCACTTCTTTGGTCAGCTCTGGAGATGAAACGACCACGAGGTTTCGCTGTCCCATCCTGAGGAGGAAGAGGTCTCCGAACTTTTTAGCGTAGTCGACGAGGTTACGGTGGTTGAGATCGTCTCCGACCTGGAGCCAGTTTCCGAAGATCGGTATCGGGATGGGACCGGGAGGGAGTTTCAGTTTCTTGCCGTGGAGCTTGGAGATGGCGGTGGCGAGAACCACCGCCGCGAAGACGGCTATCAGTGACTTCTCCAACAAGAGGAGATCCATTGGTGACACGTGGACGTTTGTGAGGTTTGATTTTTCTGGCGAGTGGAAAGCAGGAGGAGCTCTGCTGAGGAATAAGTGGTGGTGGGAGAGAGGGTTTTATAGTTGGTTTGAGAAGTGAAACCAACGGCAAAATGATAACGGCGTTAGGTGCGTGGGAGTTGGTGAGAGATGGAATACTAAACGGCGTTTAGTTTGACGGGACGGGTGTGTCTGTGAGTAGTGGTGGGATTGGTAGGTAAGGACCGTAAAGTGAAGAGGGTTTGGTGAAGGTAGGAGGTGAGGCAGCTTTTTTTTCATCAAATCTTTACAACATTAACAAAAACTGAAGTCAGCTTTGTCCGAATGTTATGTTAAGAAATCACTAATATAATTAATTTTAATAACTTTTCTAAATTAAAAGTTTTATTTGAATAACAACAGGTTTCTTGTAGTTTGATAAAGTAAAGTATATAATATAAATAACTTTGGTGGTGGCATATATCTATCGTACTAATTTAGAAACATATTATATAATTCTTATTTTATATTTACGTGTCATTTTTATTGAAAGTAACGTTAGTTTTTAACTATTTTGTTAAAAATATTATTGTGAAACTAAATAATGTATAATTAAATAAAAATCTACTGAATATCTTAATTGAGAACTAAATATATTCTATTAGTATACATAGATATTGTAATTAATTTTGATTTCAATAAAACATCAAATCTTAGTTAAATTAATTAATTATATATATCAAAATTTATTATTTTAATTTTATCCTTGAAAATGTCAACAACAATTTAAATTAGATTTACACAAACTTATCATATATTATTTGTAAACTAATTTAATCTAATAAAGAAAAACTTTGACTTCGAACATCTCTAAAAGGAAAAATGGAGCAAAATTACTCCAAACCAACTATATCTTATCCAATAATAGATTAATGAACAAAAAAATAGATTACTTTATTTATGAAGTAAATTCTATTATGAAGAGATATAAAGTCGGATTGGAACATTTTTTATTTTATAATTTTTTTTATTTTATTTTAGAAGAAAAAATAGAATAAAGCTGGAATGCCTTACAGATATTTTAGTTAAAATTCATCAAAGGTCATAGTTTAAAATGCTCTATTAGATGGTTTTAGACTTTAGAGCAATATAAAACAGTAGACTGGTACTAGTTATTAAAAGCCCTTGTAAAAAGTCATAGGATACAGGAAGACTTTCAATCCGCCATGGTGATGAAAAGGAAAGACAAAGCGTGAAACAGTGGCTGATCGTGGTATGAATACGAACTCTTGAGACGCCGTCAGAGTTGACGCTGTTAAGAAAACATATTACTAAGTACTAACTACTAAGTAGTAGTGGTTGTTAAAATAAACGCGAAGTACATAACAGGATCAAGCATTTGGCGCATTTACATACATGAAAATCTTTCAATGTCAATGTCAATTTAGCAACAACCCACCGTATACTTCAAAAATAAATGTTCGCATATCTAGTCTACCTATCTCATACACTCTTTTTTTTTTTTCCGTCTAACGAATTTTATAAAGGGTCAAAACCCAACAAGAAACAAAATACAAAAAAGGCCCAAAGACATCGGCCCAACTAAAAAACAACATAAACATGTTTCACGGCCAAGCCCAAACCAACTCAAGATGGAAACCCTAATGCGCCACTGCGCGACCAATCTAGGGTTTCACGCGGCACACCGCCGCACCAACTCAAACTCGCCATCGCGTCACCTTCTACGCCTGGGATCCTTCACCGGAGAGCATCACACGACCAACGCAATCTCGTCTGTAACCCAAGCCGACAGGGCCATCACAAACCAACTAAGATCTATGAAGTCACTAGAGCAACCGACAACAATTGATTCATCACCACCGTCGTTCACGAAGCGGTTCCAGGTGAGAGATCAAAGGACGGGGGATCTTTGGAGGTTGAAGAAATGGACTTCATAGAGAAAGACGAAAAAGAAACTATAGGAAACAAAAAAGAAAACTAAGCCGAAGAGAGCGATGCTTTCTGAGCCACCGCCTCCCGGAAGCAGGAGCCGACGATGACGGTGCTAGCGGAGTCACCGTCTCCCGGAAACAAGACCGACAGTCGCAGAGCTGAGGGAGTCTCTATCCCCCGGAAAACAACCACTAGACTCACAAGCCGACTGCCGCTTCGATTAACCGACCATCACCCTCACCGTGGATCCAGAAGAAGATACTTTGCCGCCGTAAGGAGAACCGTACGAACCGAACTCTCTCAACGCAAAACCCTAACCCAGAACCAGCGATATATCGGGAGCTGGCGAAGATCGAAATCCGCAACGGAAAACTGAAATTTAGACAGAAAAAAGTGAGCCACCGACGCCGGTACACGCGCGGACGCACCACCGGACGTCGGGACCACCGACACTTCTCTCTCGCTTCTCTCTAACTTTCTCTCTCTCTTTGATTGGTACTAATCTATCTCATACACTCTTCAATTTGTCTTTTTTTCTCTTTAGTTAATTTATTTTAATATATTTGTGGCTAGGATAGCGAAAAATGTGTGTATAATAAGATATATAATGATAGTAGCAAGAGACACAGCTACCACGAAAGACAGCGACATGGAGAAATGGTGTTACCTACCTCTCACCAAATCAATCCACCATTACCCCAAATCTGTGACCATCTCGTTTGCATACACACGTACCTTAGAATGGGCTTTCTTATTTGGACCCACCGACACATTGCAGCCCTGGGAACATTAGCCATAACTAGAATTGCTTCTTTTTTTTCTTTGTGCAACACTAGAATTGTTTCTTTATAACTTTAGATAGTTATGACGTATGATAGGTGTTTATAATTTATATTTATAAACCTTAGGCTTGCGTCCACTATGTATATAATGAAAATGGAATATCAATCATTGTTTTGGAAAATCATAAGCCAAACAAATGTTAAGGATAGAAGAGATAACAAAAAGAAAAGAGTACATATATTGATAAAGAGAGATACCTCAAAAATAAAATGAAAAATTGTACAAGTGTTTGATAATATACAAGATAAAACAAGATTGTTAGTATTCGAAAATACTGATCAGTAAAGAGTCATGAGATGATACTATTAGCATTGATATTTATTAATATCAAACATACATTATTCATCTTCACCTTCAAAAAACATGCAAGTCCAACACACACAGTAACTAGGATCAGGACAGGACACAAAGTCATTTACCTTGAACTACACTTAATTATTCAAACATCACGATGCTAAGACCACTCCTCTCTTATGTCCCGAAACAGCATTCCAAAGCCTCTCATACCCTTCTTTGTAGTACTCAAGAGACATACATAATTGTCTTATGGCCTCTCTTTTCTGCTCAGCCACTTCTGATGCAGCCACTCTCGTCCTCTCCACTTCTTCTGCAA
This sequence comes from Raphanus raphanistrum x Raphanus sativus, assembly GCA_019705995.1. NCBI lineage: Eukaryota > Viridiplantae > Streptophyta > Magnoliopsida > Brassicales > Brassicaceae > Raphanus > Raphanus raphanistrum x Raphanus sativus. The sequence goes on along the minus strand of CM034037.1, from coordinate 12,663,682 downwards.
GCTCACTCGACCGTCTTCTTAGCCTCACTTGCTCCATGTGAAGCTCCTTCATATGCTTTTCCATTTCCTTTATCTTCTCTTCTCTCTTCCCAATCTCTCCTCTCAGCACATTGCTCTCATCTTTAATTACACTCATCTTCTCGGACTCTCCTTTAAGCTTCTCCTCTATTCCAGCTTTCTCTTCCCTGATCAGCCTTACATTTGATTCCACCTCTCTCAATTGCTCTCCAAGTTGGCTTCGTTCTTCAACAAGCTTTGACATCTCTCCCTTGATCTGTGCTTTCTCTGGGAATATCTTCTCTTCGGCGTCAGAGACTGCCGTCTTCAGCGACCTTACCTCGTTATCTCTGTCCTGTAAACTAGTTTTCACCATTGCAAGTCTCTCGACCAACTTCGAGACTTCTTTCTTCTCTGCGTTGAGCTTGTTTCTGAGAGTATCAGCGTCGTTTTGAGCCAACTTGAGCTCATGCTGTACTCTCTGAAGCTCCTCTTTCGAGATACTCAGCTCTTCCTCCAAGGCATGCACCTTTTCATCTTTATCCAAATCAAGTCTCTCTTGAGTTTCTGCTCCAGAGGACATGCAGCTCTGAAGCTCAACCTTCAGATTAGCAATCTCTTCTTCTTGCATACGAATCTTTTCATTAGCTTCTCTAAGCTCTCCTTCATATACAGTAATCTTGTGAAGGAGATCAGTGTTGTTGACATTTTCTTGCTGGAGAAGGAGCTTCTGTTTTGTTTCTTGAAGCTCAAGCTCTAGATCAGCCATCCTACGGATCAGTGCCTCGTCACCATCTTCATCACTAGCAGAGGAATGATCATGGACCGAGTCAGAATCAGAACCAGAATCAGTCAAAGATGATGAATCTTCCTCTTCCTTATGACGGCGACTCGAGGTAGGAGATGATTGGTCAAGAGAGGCCTGTGACTGTATCCCAGAGAGATGGTTTTTCTGAAGTTCACCACTAGCTTGATCATAACGCTCAGCCAAAGCTCGGTACATGCGGTAAAACTCCTCAACAAGGTGGATTAACTCGGGACGCTTCTGGTAATACATCTGAGCTTTCTTGGCAAAAGAGTCTGCGTCTTCTTCAATCAACTTTAACATGTGCTTCACACGGTCATCCATCTCTGAGAAGCCCATAACAAGAACAAGTTCAATACATTAGGTGGAGATATATCTTAATGGTAAAGTGAGATAACATTACTCTCAAGATTCTCTGCAAGCCACTTTGAGTTCTTGGGACAATTGTGACTGTCCCACCACCATGAGTGTGATTTCTTGGTCACAGACCTCTTAAACTGCTTCTTGCTAAGTGCCTGAAAAAATATCAGAAAAAGTGAGTAAATCTTAGGACAAAGAGACCAAACACAAGGACCAAGATAACATGATGGTTTCTTACCGCAGACGAGGCCATGACTTTGAGAGGTGTAGAGAATCTTAGAAACCCTACAAGAAAATTCAAGATTTTCAGTTGATGTTAAAAGACTTGAGTATCTCTTGAAGATTTGCTTGAGTTTATCGAAACAAGTGGGACAAAACAAAACTAGATGAGATGATAAGAGGAAGAAGATAGGATTGTGCATGCGGCAAAGGAGACACGTGAAGCTTTAACAAACCCATTTTGGCATTTGCGCAATTTTCAAGAAGTCCAAATATTCTCAGCTTTTACCAGTATTTTATATACCAGAGTAATCGATGAAACTAATAATATAACCGTATATTAAAGAAAGAAGAAGAGACAAAAAGGTTTTCTTTTTGAAATAAAAGAGACAAAAAGTTGTAGAAGAATGAAAGCTTACTTTACACAAATGCAGAAGAACAAAGAGTTTATGATTGAGAATGCTCATAGAATGGTCTTCATAAACCCCTTTATATCATCTGCCTTGAAGATGATTAATCTAATCATAAACTAATCATTTCTGTCCACCTTCCTAAATAAAATATTGTAAGTAATGTCGCATGAATCTTGAAAAAATCGTATACGCGGCTCTGTAAGTGTGAATACGCTTTCTCTACACGTCACAGCATCTCACCTGCTTGTTTTAATTTTCTTAAAGTCTTCTTTGTGTTAGAAAAAAGAAAGACTCAATAATTGTGACATAGTGTTATGATATGGGAGAACATCAACGGCGGATCTTCAACGTCCAAGATTTTGCATGTGGCGTCGTTGTGATTCGAGTTAGACAGAGAGAGATAGATATATGAAACTTAGTTTTTCTAACATCACACCAAACCTTCAACAAACTTAGAAACATAATGAATTTACAAGCTAGCTAAGTTGATGGTGAAAGATATTATGGATAATTATCAATCAAGACATGTGATCCATAGTGTTAAGGAGATATGTTATAATAGAAGCCCTTATATGTAATTACTTAGGGACTGACTGGTTTTCCCGCTACCACCCGCAAACGCAGTTTTTGCGGTTCGTAGCGGTTATTAGCGTTTCGAAACAATTATAGAAAACGCTACAAATCGCTTCAAACCGTTCCAAACCTCTTAAAATCAAAAGCTGGATCCAGCTAGCGTTTGCGGTTGCGGGCGGTTGCGGAAGGGTGAAATTTTTTTCTTTAAAAACAGAATAAATAAAAATAATACTAAAAATATCCAATAAAATTTTAAATTGAAATAATAGAAATTGTAAAATGTATACATATTATATTTTAATTTATATTATAAAAATTTAAAACCAAAATATTTTCTATAAATTTTTAAAATTTAATAATATGATTTTATAAATATAAATTTTATATTTATTATATTATTATAATTTTTAATATTTTTATAGTTATATAAAATATAAATATTGTTAAATTATTATTTAACAGATGTTTCGTTTGGTAGTTTACCAGTCATAAGAGTCTCGCAAACGCAACAATTTCTAACCGTTGTACCAGTCGTACAAATCTCTAGAAAACGCTTAAAACCGCAACCACCCGCACCCGCAAACTCCCGCAACCGCAACCGCAACCGCAACCGCTGCGGTTACACCAGTCAGGCCCTTAATTGTACTATATGCCCTATTGTAGCTGTGTATATATACTTGTCAAATACCTAATAATAAGTATTACGCCTTCTATCTATATGGTATCAGAGCTTGCAGCTCTATCCTAAGCCGCTTCTTTTTCTTTTCAAATTTTCTTCCTTTTCAAGCTTCACCATGTCTGGTAGCTTCACGTCTCCGGCAAACCACAGCGAGACCATTGCTGTCTCCACAACACCACCCTCCTTAATATCAACATGACTAATGTCACAAAACTCACAAGCTCCAACTTTCTCATGTGGAGTAGGCAAGTACAAGCTCTCTTGGATGGTTATGACTTGTCGGGTCATCTTGATGGTTCTACTGTCGATCCTGCTGCTACAATCACCAATGATGATGGATCGATTGTCCCTAATCCCTCCTACACCCTGTGGAAACGACAAGATAGATTGATGTACAGTTCTCTTCTCGGAGCGATCACAGTGACTCTGCAACCCATCCTCTCGACAACGATCACAGCAGCAGAGATCTGGACAGTTCTCTCCGCAACCTACGCCAAGCCAAGCAGAGCCCACATTCAACAGATTCGTCAGCAACTCCGCACCTGGAAGAAAGGTACTAAATCGATTGATGAGTACTTTCAAGGTCTCACCACTCGCTTTGATGAGCTCGCTCTACTCGGAAAAGCTTTGGATAATGAAGATCAGATTGAGCATATCCTCAATGGTCTTCCTGATGAGTACAAGACGACTGCGGATCAGATCGAGGGACGTGAAACTCCACCATCTCTCACTGAGATCCATGAAAAGCTTCTTAACCAAGAAGCAAAACTTCAACTCGCTGCTACTCAAGCCTCCCCTGCTCCTGTCTCCGCCAACTTCACTAACTACAGAGGTGCTTCCAGCAACTACAAGAATAATCAACCTCGTTGGGGAGGTTACCGTGGACCCAACCCACACCATCAGCAAAGCAGTGCTCCTCTCCAGCAGTCGCAGACTCGTGGGTACCAAGGCAAGTGCCAGATTTGCAGTGTCTTTGGTCACAGCGCTCGTCGATGTCCACAACTTCAGAGTGGTGGTGCTCCTGCGTACATGAACAATCAAACCCAGACGCCTCCATCCACTGCGTGGCAACCAAGGGCGAATGCTGCTCATGCTGCTTTCTACAACCCGAACACTTGGCTCTTGGATAGTGGCGCAACGCATCACTTAACCTCGGATCTCAATAACTTGGCGCTTCATCAACCATACAATGGAGGTGAAGAGGTTGCAATAGCTGACGGCTCTGGTTTACAAATCACACACACTGGTTATGCCTCTCTCCCTACTGCGACTAAACCTCTTAAACTTCAAGATATCTTATGTGTTCCGAGTGTTCACAAGAACTTGATTTCTGTTTATCGTCTCTGTAATGCTAACCAAGTGTCAGTGGAATTTTTCCCTGCTTCATTTCAGGTGAAGGATCTCAGCACGGGGGTTCGGTTGCTTCAAGGTCGCACGAAGGGTGAATTGTATGAGTGGCCTTTTCCCAAACCACAAATCGCAGCATCCCATATCTCCTACCCTGATACCAAAACCACCTTTGCTCAGTGGCATCAAAGACTAGGCCACCCATCATCTTCTACTCTTAAATCAGTTGTTTCGCAATTTTCTTTGCCTTGTTTCACAAACTCTTCTATTATATCTCCTTGCAACAATTGCTTACTCAATAAAACTTCAAAGCTTCCCTTTCATCAAAGTACCATTATTTCTTCACACCCTCTTGAATATATCTTCTCTGACGTATGGCAATCACCAGTTCTTTCAAACCAAAACTTCAAATACTATCTTCTCTTGGTCGATCATTATACTCGTTATACATGGTTGTTCCCTCTTACTGCAAAATCTCAAGTAAAAGATATATTCATCAAATTCAAGCCTCTTGTTGAAAACCAAATTCCAGACTAAAATTCGCCACCTTTACTCAGATAATGGCGGTGAGTATCTTGCTCTTCGTCATTTCCTCTCCTCCCATGGTATCTCTCATCTCACCACAGCACCTCATACACCCCAACACAACGGTCTTTCCGAAAGGAAACATAGACATGTTGTTGAAACAGGCTTGACTTTGCTCTCCTCTGCCAATATGCCTCTTACCCATTGGCCTCTAGCCTTTGCTGCTACGATCTTCCTCATAAACAGACTACCCACTCCTGTCCTTTCCAATGTCTCTCCGTTTCAAAAGCTATTTAAAACCTCACCCAACTACCACAAGCTTCGCACGTTTGGCTGCTTGTGCTTCCCATGGCTAAGACCCTATGCTCCTAACAAACTTGAAAATCGATCCATACCCTGTGTCTTTGTTGGCTACTCCTTATCTCAAAGTGCTTATCAATGCTTAGAACCTGTTTCTGGCAGATTATATATCTCTCGCCATGTCCGGTTTAACGAAACAGAGTTTCCTTACACTTCTCTGACCCAAACCAAGTCGCCAAATGCAACCCAACCACCCTCATCTTCTTCTTCCCAACCTTACACTACAATCCCTGTCCCACCGTCGCTCATACAATCACTTCCGTCGTAATTGAGTAATCTTCCCTCGAGCAGTGATTCATCACCATCTTCATCTGTGGCACCGGAGTCCTCTACGCCGTCGTCAGCGTCTCCTTCTCTTACTGAGACACAACCGACTACATCTCCTGCGCCACCTCAACACGCTACCTCTGCAGCTCCGCCTGCATCTCCTCCTGCAGCTCCGCCTGCAGCTCCTCCTCTGGCTCCTCCTGCAGCTCCTCCTCTGGCTCCTCCTGCAGCTCCGTCTGCACCGCCTGCAGCTCCACCTCTGCAAGCAGCTCCCCGTCACACTATGACTACGAGATCCAGAAACAACATCACAAAACCAGTCACAAGATACAACTTAACTGCTACTCTTCAGTGTGATCCTCATTGGATTCCCTCAACATGGCAACAAGCCATCAAACACGCACACTGGCGAGCAGAAATGAGTGCTGAGTTTACTTCCACCAATGATAACTACACTTGGGATCTTGTTGAAGCAACACAGCAGATGAATGTTGTCGGGTGTCGCTGGGTTTTTACAATAAAGTATAAACCAGATGGGAGTATAGACAGATACAAAGCGCGGATTGTTGCTAAAGGCTTTCATCAGCAGCAAGGGATTGATTATATGGAAACCTTTAGCCCTGTTATTAAGTCGACGACGATCAGAATAGTGTTGGGACTCGCTGTCAACAGTGACTGGCATGTGCGACAGATTGATGTAAACACAGCCTTCCTTCAAGGTCGTCTACAAGATGAGGTTTTCATGGCTCAACCACCGGGTTTCACAGATTCCAATCGGCCTGATCATGTATGTCGTCTCCGTAAAGCCATCTATGGTCTTAAACAAGCCCCAAGGGCTTGGTACTCTGAACTCAAGAACTACCTCGTCCACTCTGGCTTCAGAAACTCGTTGTCTGACACGTCCCTATTCATTCTCAAACACGATGGCAAGTTTGTGTATGTGCTAGTATATGTGGACGATATTCTCGTAACTGGCAGCGACTCGAGCCTTGTTCAACAAGTTATTACAGCACTTTCAAACCGATTCTCCATAAAAGACATGGGCAATTTGAGCTACTTTCTGGGCATAGAGACAGTTCGAACACCACAAGGTCTCCACCTGCGACAAAAGAAATACATCACCGACCTCCTTGTCAAAGTGAACATGCTACATGCGAAGCCTGTCGCTACTCCTTTACCTACTCATCCCAAGCTAAGTCTTCACTCTGGCTCTGTTTTATCTGATCCTCATGAATACAGGACACTTGTTGGAAGTCTCCAGTACTTGGCGCTGACACGCCCAGACATCTCCTATGCAGTGAATCGACTCTCACAGTTCATGCATCGTCCTACAACAGACCACTTTCAAGCTCTCAAAAGAGTACTTCGCTATCTCTCTGGTACTCTTGATCATGGAATCTTCTTGCGCAAACAGTCCACACCAGCTCTCCATGCTTTTTTCGACGCAGATTGGGCCGGTGACTCTGACGACTACGTCTCCACCAACGCTTACATCATTTACCTTGGCTCTAATCCGATTTCCTGGACTTCTAAGAAGCAAAAGGGTGTTGCACGATCGTCTACTGAGGCTGAATATCGAGCCGTCGCTAATACTGCCTCAGAGCTTCGTTGGGTCTGTTCCCTTCTACATGAGCTCGGGGTTCCAATCCGAACGACACCAACTGTGTATTGTGATAACATAGGAGCGACCTACCTGTGTGCAAATCCAGTCTTTCATTCGAGAATGAAACACATTGCTCTTGATTATCATTTTGTTCGTGGCCAGATACAAACGGGAGTTCTACGGGTTGCACATGTATCTACAAAAGATCAGTTAGCAGACACGCTGACCAAACCTTTAGCTCGTGCACCGTTTCTAAGCTTCAGGAACAAGATTGGTGTTACTCAAGCACCACCATCTTGAGGGGGCATATTAAGGAGATATGTTATAATAGAAGCCCTTATATGTAATTACTTAATTGTACTGTATGCCCTAGTGTAGCTGTGTATATATACTTGTCAAATACCTAATAATAAGTATTACGCCTTCTATCTATACATAGTTGATTATTCTCTATGATTCCTCTAATTATGTTATTTATCCTATCATTATCCTTGCAGTATCATCCTGTTATTACTTAAGATTTTCATCTTTATATGCATGTGCTCTAAAGATATAATGCAATACAACACAGTATTCCATGAAAGAGAGCCATAATCAACTATCCAATAGTGTTGTAATGGCAAACAAACTTTGCATTGCTAAACAACATAAATCCTAAAACATTTTTTTACCCTTCATTGTGTGGCCACACGTATATAGACTCATTCTTTACATTTTATTTAAACATCCAAAGAAAAAGATTTTATCTGTGGGTTACCCTTTCCCTTGAGAATTAGTCTAAGAATTAGTTTAGATCTTCTTATAGGTCTGAGATACCGTAAATTAGTCTAAGATTTAGGAAAAATAGCCGTAAACTAAAACATAAACATTGATGAATCAAACGCGTAGTGAGTAACGAAGAAAACAAATCTATTCCTGCTACAGAATTGACGACTCCTTTTTTTGGACAAAATATTGACTAATCTGTCGGTTTATTAAAGAAAGGTAATATTGGTTTGGGTTTTATGTCTGGTTTCGTTTTATGTTGGTCAAATTTTAGTTTGTTCGGATTACCATTGAGTCATTGACAATTGAAGATTTTGAATTGGGCTTACAAAACTAATATATGTGCAAAAAAAGATTGCAACTTTATATTCAGAAATAAATAGTCTGAAATAGATCTTCGACCTTTATTTTGCAAAAAGAAGTAGCAGTGGACGTTAAAATAAACGCGAAGCACAGTTCAATGTCAATGAAGTCAATTTGGCAACAACCCACCGTATCGGCTTCAAAAAAGAAATGATCGATCGCCTATCTCATATGTATTTTTTAAAACAATACAAAATGATAATAATAGAAAGAGACACAATACCACCAGACGTGGTTGAGCAGAAAAGAGTGGCCCCTGCATCTTTAGTTTCCTCTTTAACCAAATCAAGACTCTCTTTCTCAACACCAAGTTGAGTCTCTGCTTCAAAGGAAATGCAACGATTAAGCTCAATCTTCAGATTAGCGATCTCTTCTTCTTGCATTCGAATCTTTATATTAGCTTCTTTAAGCTCTCCTTCATATACAGTAATTTTCTGAAGGAGATCAGTGTTGTTGTCACCATTAAGACGTTCCTGCTGTAGATGGAGCTTCTCTTTAGTTTCTTGAAGCTCAAGTTCTAGATCAGCCATCCTACGGATCAATGCCTCGTCGCCATCTTCATCATCAGGAACCGACTTAGACTCAGACTCAGAATCAGAATCAGACAGAGATGATGAGTCTTCATCTTCCTTATGAGGGTGACTCGATTTCTCTTGGGAAGTAGGAGATGATTTCTCAAGAGAGCCCTGTGGCTGTGTCCCAGAGAGATGCATTTTCTGAAGCTCACCACTAGCTTGATCATAACGCTCAGCCAAAGCGCGATACATGCGGTAAAACTCTTCCACAAGGTGGATTAACTCGGGACGCTTCTGGTAATACATCTGAGCTTTCTTGGCAAAAGAGTCTGCGTCTTCTTCAATCAACTTTAACATGTGCTTCACACGGTCATCCATCTCTGAGAAGCCATAACAAGAACAAGATCAATACATTAAGTGGAGATATATAGATCTTTATGGTAAATAAGGCAACATACTCTCTAGATTTTCTGCAAGCCACTTCGAGTTCTTGGGACAATTGTGACTGTCCCACCACCATGAGTGTGATTTCTTGGTCATAGACTTCTTAAACTGCTTCTTGCTAAGATCCTGGGAACGTCAGACATAATTGAGTAAATCTTAGGACCAAGAGACCAAAACACAAGGACCAAGATAACATGATGGTTAATTTCTTACCGCAGACGAGGCCATGACTTTGAGAGGTGTAGAGAATCTTAGAAACGCCTACAAGAAGATTCAAGATTGTCAACGAGGTAACGAATAAAATGTTAAAAGACTTGACTGTCTGGTATTGAACATCTGCTTGACTTTATTGAAACAGTTGGGACAAAACAAGACACGTGAAGCTTTAACATCCCATCTTGCCAAAATTTTCAAGAAATCCAAAGAATTTTCAGCATTTAGCCGCACTTTATTTGTATGAAACTAATAATATAATTGTATATTACAGAAAGAAGAAGAGACAAAAAGTGTAGGAGGATATATAAAAGCTTACATTACACAGCTCAAGAACAAAGGGCTTATGACTGAAAATACTCAAAGAATGGTTTACATAAAACCCTTTATATCATCTTCTGCCTTGAAGATGATTAATCTAATAAAAAATGCTAATCAACTTTGTTCCACGTTCTCCAAAGAAAAAATTAAAGATAATCAAAAGAGTATCTCAGATGAATCTTGAAATCTACACGTCACAGCTCACCTGCTTATTTTAATTTTCTTGAAGTCTCCTTTGTTTTAGAAAAAAAAGAAAGACGCAATGATTGAGACATTGTGTTATGATAAGAGAAAAAAAAGATATGGGAGAGCGTTAATGGCGGATCTGCAACGTCCATGATTTTGCATGTGGCGTCTTTGTGATTCGACATAAAGATGTCACATATGAAACTTATTTGTTCTGACATCAAACCAAACCTTCAACAAACTTATTAGACACATAATAAATTCACAAGCTAAGTCGATGGTGAAAGATATTAAGGATAATCATCAATCAAGAAATGTGATGACCCATGTTGCTTTTTCTCTATGATTCCTCTAATTATGTTATTTATGAAAGTGCAAGATGGGTCTAATATAGAGAATCACACACACAAATACCATGTTTTATTTATTTCACAAAATACTACAACAAAATAATAATGAAATTTTTTCTTTACATAAAAAGGTGTATTACTAGTTCTCCTTCAAATGACTTACATGTCCGTCCCATTTATATAGAAACACTAGCCTAATGATCTATACTTAACCCAAGAACTTCTTATGAACCCTTACACCTTATGTCTTCTGTCCACTTACGAACATTGAACCCCAAAACCTTTATGCTTAAGGTGGTACTCAATACAACCTTTATCTACTTATACTCAGTTGATGTCTTGGCTCGCCCTAGCCAACTTCCCAAGAAAGAAATATTTCCAAACTTCTTTTATGAAATCACGCATCAAAGGCAAACAAAAGAGAGCACACTGGACTAAGAAATTTATACACAAACTTAAAAGATCAAACGTTTCCTTAACCTAGGAGATTGAGAATCTTCGTCTTCTTGGCTTAGTAATATCAACAGCAGCAAGATCCTCATCAATGTTAGAAGTATCCTTAGACCCATGTCTAAACGGATTCAACTTCCCAAGCTTCTTCGAAACAGATGAGAAGAAAGTATGTTTGCTGTTCTTATTGCTCACCAACAACGGTGCTTTCGAAGAAGAAGCCCCACCACCATTCTTCTGTAGATCAGAAACATACGTCTTCATCTTCATCAGCTCACTCCTCAAAGCTTCGTTCTCTTTAGCCAACGTAGTGTCAGCTTTAACCTGTCCACGTGCCGCTAAAGCCTCAGGGACTATAACTACTTCTCCTTCTTTATCTTCAACCCCGCTTCTTACCTTTAGCTGATCGTGGTAAAGCGCGTGAAGAACGATGTTCACTGGTAACCTCTTGTTCCGCGAAGCATGGAGACGTGCTTCGCAAGAAAGCTTGAGAGGGTCCATCGAGCTACAAACTTTCTCTCTTTCGCTCTCGTCTAGGTTCGGATGAGCTTTCAAGAAGATGTCTACCGCTCTGTAGAGATCGTCTTCTGACTTTCTAGCGGACTTCGGAACAAGGTTTGCTATCGCGTTGAACTTGGATACCGTGAGCTCCAAGCAAGTAGCGATCTCCGCTAAATAAGAATCAACGGTCTTCGCAACTCTTTCTAGCGAGACTGAACATAACCCTTTGCTTTTCTCCCTTTCGACAAAACCGGAGATGATTCTCCCGACGCTGTCTAGGTCTAATAGTCTTTCACCATCGTAAGTGAAAGAAGGTATCAAGAGATCATCGACGGTGACGTGTTCAAGAACGGCGGAGATTCGTTTCTCGACCTCGTTCTTGCATGCGAGTGAAGTGTTCAAGAAGACGGTGCAACGGAGGAGAGAACAGAGGAAGTTGATCGGGAAAAGTCCTTTTTCTGAAGGTAAGAGAGAGACGATTGACTCCACGAGACCTCTCTGTTGAGTTCTCTCCTCGGAGTCGTTGTTTTCGGGATCCGAAAACTTGACTCCTCTGCCGGAATGGTCTCTGACGAGGTCTCTTAAGGATCTCTCGGTGTAGGTGATGATTGCAGAGGCTAAGGAAGATGGGTTGATACCTCTCTGCTTCATGGAAGCTACCACGTCGGCGAAGAAGTCGATGTTTAAGATACAGAGTTCCTCCGTCCACCAGTTCGGTGGTGACCGGCACGGAAACATTGCCTCTTTGCAAGCCTTTTCAAACCAAAAAATAAATAAACGTATCAGTTATAATGAAACAAGCACTACAAACACAGAAACACTCATATCGGTAAACCTATATTGCATAAATGTATTGAACTGATTCGAAACCAAACCTAAATAGCTGCTATGAAAATGATTGTAAATTCTAGTACGGTTAATGAATTAACTTTTTAACTATAGACTAAACATTGAAACCGAATATAAATTACAACGTAGTAATTGATCTTAGTTCTAATGTTAAATCCTAATATGGTTAATGGATTCTAGATTGGGGTTATTTTGGTTAAATAGTATAGAAAATTAACCTAAACATCAATATTCTAAAAATTGGTCTAGGACGTCAAATTTGTCTCACAAAAAAAAATGATTTAGGCAGCACCACCTAGAGGACAATTCAGATATAAAACAAAACAACTTTTAGAACAATCGGTATAGTTTTTTTTTTTGAATTATACAGGGGTATCCATAGTGGTCGGGACTGTAACTCTGGTGGCTTCACCGTATTGGGCTTTTACCTCAAGTTAATCACCACTTCGTCTAAGCTTTTTGCATAGCCGCTAATCCTCTATGCATCACTTACTTACCACCTAATGATTTCTTGAATACTACTAAACACTAAACAAAACCAGGATCTAAGTTTAACACATAGAAAGTAAGTGAGAATAAGCTATGAATTAAAGAAAAAACCTTAGCACCGACTACATCCACACAACGGCGGACAACACCAATATCACGAGAAATAGGAAGGAGTATCTCGCAAGACTTGAGGACGACGATGGCTCCAGAGAGGCTAGAGACAGTGGCCTGAGCAAGGAAGTCTTGTGTCCTACCAGCGAGGTTGTTGTCGCAGTATTTGTCAGTCATTTGAAGAAACTCAGCGGCGCAATGAAGAGCCGCCACGTTCTGGACGGTAATCTCGAAGTTAACACCATAGCAGAATTTGGCAGCTTTCTCGAACATCGCAGGACCTCCGGGGATATCCGAGAGATCTATTCTCGCCACGTCACTGTCTTTGGATTCCATTATTAGCTTCCTCATGTAGTTGCTCTTGGCCACTAGCATGAACTACATGAGATCAAGAAAAATTTATAAATAGAAACTCGTGTTGTTATTAACCATTATTTTTACCTAGACATGTACATGTAGAGTAATAATTTTATATAGGCCTCATTCGTATAATGAAACTCATAGTTAAGTTCCAATTCGTTTGTGTGAGTTATAGACGACAAAAACAAAACAAATTCTAAAAAAAATTAAAAATGCTGTGAATCAAGAACCAAGATTTGTTGTTACCTTATGAAGGGAAAAATTAGCTTCTCCGACATAAACTACAACATCTGTAGGAATATCTTGTGAAAAAACCCTGCATTAATAACACATATACAAGTTTTTGACCAAAAAGAATAGATAATAACACATATACAAGTTGATTAGGGAGGATGAACCGAGCCGGAAAGTTCTTCATCTGCTAATATCTAGATGGGACTGGACTATATCGTACCATTGACCGGTTCTCCGAAGAGATGAAGACATGGTGTTCATGTTGATGGGATTCATCCTTTCAATAGCCATTTTTAATAGATGTGTAAAAGGGACGATATAGGAATAATCGGATAGTGTCTATATACTGAAAATTATTTAAGGTAGGTCCCCATTCTATCTTCTTTCTCTAATGTGTAACTTGTCGTTTGGTTATGTTGTTTCGTTATTATCTCCTTAAGATAAACAATCCAATCTTTGTGTTGGTCGTCGTCGTTTTCACCATTCTTCTCTTAACATTTCCCTATATTTGGATATACTTGCACTGGCTGCTGTTTTAGGCAATTGGGGAGTTTCTACCTTACATGAACGTACGTTTTTCCAACCAGTTAATTATTCAATTTTTAACAATTCATAAGGCATATTCATAAGGTTATCACTTACATTAATCATAAATCATTTCAAATTTGGGTAAAACAATGTGGTAACCTTCGAAAAAAAGTCTACGTACATTGCAACATTAAATGCATTTTTACACGAGCTGGCCGGAAGATCCAGTAGGATATTAAAAATTCATGAAGTAGAAGATAATAGTCTTATCTGGTTATGGATATGGAAATTTCAGATATCGGATACCATCTTGTCTTTATTTTGTGGGTAGGGCTGTGTAATAATAATGAGCAATGGTCCCGACCTCAGCTGCTAAACCGACGTGACATGAAACAGAGGCTATAGGAAACAAAATGAAAACCACTACTGAACAATTTGGGCCAAAGTTTGGTTATTTGTCAAAAAGCCCCGGTGTGACAGTGTCTACGTCAATATGTAATATCGCTTCTTCCAGTTCACATACTAAATTACTAATAAGTCACTAATGTCGTCTTGTCAAGTAACGCCAATGGAGTTAAGAACATCTCGCTTTCATTAGAGTTACCTCTTATCCGTTACATATGGTTAGGGGAGGGTTGCATCATGCATGCATTCGGATAATATAGAGTCAACGGTATTAACTTATCGTTACGAGAAAAAAACTCGCTTGATGGATTTGACCAAGAGAAGAACCAAATCAAACACAAACATAAGAGTTACAACTCGTGATTTATTTATGGATTACTAAAGGATTTGACTGGGTTTTTCAGGCAATCCAGTTGTACCGCACCAAACCGAACAAACACATGGACGACTCTACAAAATCAAGTAGACCAAAAATCATATCATTAAACCGGATGCACATAATCAAGTCTATTTCATGAGTAAACCGGTTAAATAAAATGATAGAAAACCAAGATTCAATAACCGGATACGCACCCGTTGCGTTTAGAGTTCAATAGGCATCATCAGTCACCACCGTGATGGGGAGATAGATCCTCGAGATAGATCCAAAATTTGATTCTCACAGGAAAGCCCTACCCTAGATCCGACCCGACCCCCAAAAAATCGAAGACTCTTTTGATTCCAATCGATGATCGTGAGAGAGAGAAGTTGAAAACCGAAATCGAGGATCGATCCAAGGTTTCAGATTTGATCTAAATTTCGCGAAGATGTCGTCATCTTCTTCTTCTTCATCTTCTTCTGCTGCGTCGTCCCTAGCAGCGAAGGCGATTAGAGCATCTTCAGCACACAGAGACTCCTCTCTTTCCTCTGCCTACTCTTCTTCTCCTCCTGTTCCCACTCCACCAAAGGTCTCTCCTTTTCGTCCATATGCTATTACTTTGTTTTTTTTGTTTGCTTCAATTGAAATGTGTTATCTTTTTTTTACAGGAGGTGGTGAAGAATAAGAAGGGTCATGAGTACACGTCGATGAAGAGTTTGAACAACGAGCCTAAACGAAGCTTTTGGGGTAGTCTCGCTAGTAAAGCTAAGGCTCTTTTAGATGATGAGGATCCTCCTCAACACTTACCTCAAAGCCCCACGAGGATGGACCACAACAACATGCCTTCTTCCACTTCTGGAACTAAGGTTGGTTTGAGATTCATCATCCCTTTTATAAGTTCTCTTATGGGCTTGGGTAGCCTTCTTATGAAGTTGAGAACGTGTTGCAGGAAGCTGGTCATACCAGTAGGAAAACAGAGAATCCTTCCTTACAGAGAAGCTTAGATGCCATCACTTCCTCCTTGAATTACATTGGTTCTGCAGTTGAGGTTAGTTTCTGGGTTCTGTAAGAGAACATACATCAGTTAGGTTGTGCACAAGGGAGGCTTATGCAACCTTCTTCACTGTACTACTAAATGAGGGCTTTTTATGTGATCTGTGAGTTTCTTTAGGAGGGTATTACAGCTGTGGAGACACGTACTGCAGGGATCATTCAGGAGACACGTAAGAAGATTAAGAAGAAGCCAAGCCAGCAGAACCCTGAGATACAAGCTGATTTGGAGATTCAACTCAAGGCTTCTCGCGACGTAAGGTGGCTGCTCTGTATCATTTTATTGGTTTCCAGCAGCTGCGAAGATATCTATCTTCTTTCTGCTGTTGGTTTAATAGTATTGATTTACTGATTATTGAGTTTAGAAATCAGAAAAGAGTTAATAGATTTTATGTCAAAACAGGTTGCAATGGCCATGGCTGCCAAGGCAAAGCTTCTTCTTCGGGAGCTGAAGATGGTCAAGTCTGATCTTGCCTTTGCAAAGCAGCGGTGCGCTCAGCTTGAAGAGGAGAACAAGGTTCTGAGGGAGGATCATAGTGGCGAAAACAGCCAAACTGATAACGATGATCTTGTATGAATAACTACTCTTTACAAAAGCCTTTTATCCTTTTTAGCATATTTTGATTATTTGGTTTTTTGTCTTTTGTCTCTCATCTTATATAGGTGCGACTTCAACTCGAGACTTTATTGGCTGAGAAGGCTCGGTTAGCTCATGAGAACTCGATATACACACGGGAAAACCTCTATCTGAGAGGAGTGGTCGAATACCACCAGCTAACGATGCAGGATGTTGTCTACTTTGATGAGAAGACTGAAGAAGTAACCGAGGTGTATCCTATTAACGTCACTTCAGTGTCTTCTCCATCAGATATGTCTCACGCTCATCCAAACCCACAAGTGCTGGAGTTCAAGTGAGACACAACAACAACACTCAGTTCATTCTGTTCTTGTAGTGAATCAGACAACAAGACAAGACAAACGTTGTCTGTAAATCACTCTGTATCTGTAGAAAATATATGTATACTCTGTATTCTCTTCTCTTTTGACCCTATGAATGCTATTTATAGCCCTTAAGTTATTATATTAAATAATAAAGGAATATCATATTGTTCCCCTGAAAGATTACCATAAATGCTAAAACTAATTGATAGCGTTATAAATAAGTGTCGACAAAAAAACGTTACTTAACTACATTATTTATAAAATTACAAAACATGTTATTTAACTATATGATAATTGTAATATCATAATGAATCAGCGTTAAAAAAATCTACATTATTTATGAAATTACAAAACTAACAATATTAACAATATTTATGAATCTACATTATAAAGGTTTAATCGATTTTAGTACGATTGTTGGTTGTTTCTTATTGAAATGTCTTTGTATTTTTGAAAGTTAGAACACCTTTTTCTTAAACATAGATTGGCCTGAAATTAGAACACCTTTTTAACATAGATTGGCTTAACCAGCGGAACGAGCAAACCACTTAGGTGCATCGACATGACTTCATTGGTCGAACCCACCAGTTTCCCTCCCACACAGATGGCTTGGACCGGCGAGGAACATCCGAGCCTCATGACTGCTTCCTCGATCTCACAACAAGTCAACAATCAGATTCAGGGTCTTCTGTCGTTTGCATGGACGGTCGGATGAACCCAGGGTCTTGGAAGAGGAGTAGAGGACATGGACCGCATAGGACAAGTAACACGAGATCTTCTATTTTCATTGTCATATATGATTTTTACGTATAAATAAAAATAAGTTAATGATATACTATAGATTCGTTTTATGTTTAAAAAACTATATTTTTTTCATCAAAGTAGAATAAAATTAAAAACTAACTCGATTAAATTAAACCGGCAACAATCGAACCAAACTGAAAAAACTAAACCAAATTAATTGACTTTAGAATTTTATCATGACCGGAGCTAATCTCATGTAAACTTATTTGCTTGCTGCTTTGATAGTTGTTTGAAGATTTGTCACTAAGTATTTGTAAAATAAAACCAGTAAAGATGAATTGGACCACCATATTTTGGGTCTTCAGAAGCTCATTAAAAGATTAGAATAATGAGCAGTAATTTGTGTCAAAAACTTATCATGCATTTTTTTTTTGAAAATATCTGCATTTTCTTTCCAGCCAAACTTTTTACTTTTTTTTGTTTAACCAAAAAGACACAAGTCAGAAAAATGTAAAACAGACAAGTCCAAAAATGTAAAACTTCTACAACAACCGTATAATATTTTTCAGAAAAGAAGACACAGATAATTTAAATGTTACTTTTCTTGAAATAAAATGGACATTTATAAGAAAATGTGAAAGTAATGGTCACGCTCACAATAAGACATATGTACACTCTACTAATATTTGTAACTTTCTTAAAAAGACAGGAAAATAATTGTCAACATTGACAAAACGGTAGTGTGCATCATAGAAGGAAAATTACTACAAAACATTACGATGGAGAAAAAAAAGGAAAATCTTAGTTGATCGAAACCTATATATAAACACAGGGGAATGAGGTTTATTTCTCAATCAATTTAACTATCATCTTTCTCACTTTAAAAATATCCATATAGCTAGATAGAATATGGCTCAAACAAGCGATGCAGGATTGAGTTTAGCTCCACCTGACCCATGGGTCCTGAAGAAAAAGTTAAAGGAAAGTGATCTTGTTTATGGTGGTCCGTTAACTCTACTAAAACGAGATTTTGAGGCTTTTATAATGCCGGAGATGGACAATGTTACGCTCCAGAATATGCTATCAACAAACGGTGCTGAAGTAAAGCTTCATATTCTGGAGGAAGGTCCTGAAGCTGATGATTACACAGTAACATTAATCAAGCAAGCCAAATACTTGCTTAGGGCAGGATGGAGCAATATTGCTAAAGCAAAAGATTATAAAACTGGCGATGAGATTGGACTCCTGTGGGATAAAAGCTCCGGAAGATTCTTACTTCACCATATCTTTTTTTTTTCCGTCAAGTTTTTATATTAGAAAACGGGCCAAAGCCCAAAGAAATACAAATTACAAAGCCCGAACACATCGGGCCCAAGCTGAAAAATCTAACTGGGCCTATAGCCCAACAAACCCCAAACCCTAGCGACACAGGTTGCTCTTGATGCCAGCCGCCGCGAAAATTAGATCTGAGAAAAGACCAGACACGTGTTCACATCCTCAGCACTGAGGGACACGCGTCACGCAAGCCGACACCCCACCACCATCGCTTCTCGCTGCCACCGGTACCACACTTTGGTTCACCGGAATCAAACCGGAGCTCGCTAGCTCCAAGCATCAACATCGCAACTACTTTACAATCCCGGGTGGCTCTAACCGGAGAGAGTCTCAATCGCCGCGGCGAGATCTCGTCTACCACCGTTGACCGTCCACACCCATGAGAAAGCTTTGCATGCATACCAACCTTACCATCGGAAACCTTCAAACGCCTCCACCGAGACCACGAACCACCATACCAAAAGAGACGCAAAGAAGAGAAAAGCAAAAAAACAAAGATCTAAATCCTAAAAACCTAGGAACCGAAAGCCGACGGCGCAAGACAAAGAGGACCTTCACGCCCCGGAGACACGAACCGACGACGACGGAACTGACGAAGCTTCCCCACCGCGGAAACAGGGACCGGCGTCGACGGAGCTGAAGAAGCCTCCGTCTCCCGGAAAAAAATCCTACTTGAACGTATCTCCACCACGCCATCCAAACCCGCCACCGCGTCGTTACTCCAAGAACAAGACCACCGATGATGATGGCTAGTCAGAGCTCAGACAAGGCAGCAGCCGGAAGAGACAAGAGGGAGACACCAGACTGGTGTTTTGGCTGCAAGAAAAACGGACACCGGCGGCGGCACGGACGCTCACGCGCCGGCCGACCGCCGGGTCCAAACTCAGATTTGTTTCTCTCTCTTCTCTCTCTTCTCTCTCTTTCAGAATGCGGATTTTTTACCGATATTCTTACTTCACCATATCAAGTAGTCTTTTTGTTTCAATTCAAATAGTTTTTCTAATATTTATTTAGAGGTTTTAATTTACTACATTATTATATTTATTTGCATGTGGTTTTATATTATTCTTATAATAAATAAATTGAGGTTTTTTAAAGGTTCAGACTATCATTCATCAAAGATTCAAAAACTTTTATATACGTCCTAAAAGATGATGTTCATGCTAATTATGCAACGTTAATTAAAAGCTATACCAACAAAATCCATTAAAGGAAGCCCTAATTTGGGACATGTTTGATGGATATTTATTATGCCCGTTACACAGTATGGAAGTTTTTTTTTTTTTTTTTTTTTGCTAAATAAGTAACGGAAGTATGTTCAAAATTAAATTTATGCACTGGTTGTTTTTATTATCTTGAGTGGTTTATAAACGCGTGGGGGCAATGGATTATTTATTATCCTATTAAAAGTGAAGTACAAATGGGAAATAACCTTCACTTCACCTCATTATTTACGTTTTTATGCCATCGATGTTTCTGTGTCAATTTTTCAATATATTAACTTCTACCTAATTGAACAAATCCCAAAGCCCATTCTAAATTCGAAAGCCCACTGAACAATTTTTAGATATATTGACCGAAGCTTTCATACATATATTTTCCATTATCATAATCTTATTATCCACATGAAACTGACTTGAACGAACTTCTATATAACATTAGATATATAACTATCATATTGTATAGTTTGGCAATGATTAACATTACTAAACCGGATTTTATTTATTACATAATATGACCACATCTCCAAGCTGCACTCAAACAACATTATAAATAAATAAGAATTTGTCTAAAAACATAAAAACATATTTTTCTAAAATAATCATAAAAAAATAAACTTTATATACATATTTCAAAATAATAATTTAAAGTTGATTTATATCAAAATTGATTCAAAAATATACATATATTGAAAAAGTTATTTTTACTAAAATATTTTCCAATGACCATTATTAAAAATTATTTTTAATATATATAAGAAAATTACAACCCCATTCGGGTTCGATTCGAATTTTTTTGAATTTCGAGTTTTCGAGATCAATGATTTCAACCCTATTCGGATATTTCTAAATTTTGGTTCATATTCAATTCAGATCTTTGCAGATTCTGTTTAGGTTCGGATAACCTATTTAAACTACTTTTAAATTTTAAAATTCATTATATCCTTTAAATATCTCAAAATATATAAAAAAATAATATATTACATATAAATTTGAATAACATATGTCAGAATACCTAAACTTAACATATAAATTGATTTGTTTTAAATATTTGGATATATAATCAATAATTATTTTAAATATTTTTGGTGTTTTAAGTTTACTTTAACTATCTTACATATTTACTTTTGACTATTTTTATACATTTTCAAGTATTTAAACCAATTTAAAAGTACCATACATATGCTAGATGTTTTTCTATACATTAAATCTAAAAATAATTAATGTACATAAATATATAAATCTATTTCAGATACATTCGGGTATCCAAAATACTTCGTTTCGGATTCGACTTCAGTTTTCAATACTAAAATTTTGAATAAATTAGATATTTAATTAATTTTGGATTGGGTTCGGTACTACTTTTTTATCGGGATCGACTCGGTTTTTTGGATTCGGTTTTTTCTCCCAACTTTAATATTAACATGAAAAAATAAAGAACAATTTATTTTATAAAATATATATCCGCGCGGGTGCGCGGGTCAAAATCTAGTTACGATTAATCCTTGTATATCATTGCCTTGCTACGCAAGTATACATAATATATTCTCTATAGTTTTGTTATTTGATCCACGACTTGTTATCGATGAGGCTTTTGTATATTGTTTGTGTAAGTTTTGTAACCAGCTCAGTTTCAAAAAAAAAAAAAAAAGTTTTGTAACCAGCTGGTCTCTCTGTCATGATCTGAATTCTGATTGTACCATCATCTTTTTAGTGAAAATTCGACAGATTGTGAAACATTGAAACAGATGTACACATGAAAATACACTCGAAATTACAAGGAAACAACGAAGGCTAAAAGACATATAGTTTCTTGTTTAGAGTGAAAGACCAAATATTTTCATCCTCCTCGAGAGATGAAGTGTAGACAAAGTAGAAAGTCCAGATCAAACCAAAGTAGAAGTTTATTATCCTTTTTAAACTCAGGCTGGTCCTGACAACAACCGAACCTTTAGATCAAAATGGCTTCTTGTTGATTACTACTAAAGATCACTCAACCAATATAAAGCACCCAAAGGATCTTCGCTTTTCACAAGACCGGATTGAGTTTCTAGTATAAGATGGATCTAAGAAAGAATGTAAGAAGAAGATAAAAGGAAGATGCCTTTACCAAGAACATGACCAGATCGGCATCGGTGGGCGTGAGAAGGAGGGCAGCTGGGCGAGCGACCGAGACGGTGAAGTAGAGGCAGTGAAGCTAGAAAATTCTCTATTGTTGTGCTTCCACACCTACAAACTCTCTTCAACTTGAGATTTTTGTTTCCTTTGTGTTTGTGTTTGTGTTTCTATAACAACAACACAACCTTTGATTTCCTTGCTTTTTTTGGCTTTTTAAATCAATCAGTGGTGGAAAAAAATTATATTAACTAATACAAGCTAGCTGAACTTGGATATGATTCTCTCCATATCATCTCTTTCCCTCATAAGACAATTTTTTCCTCTACTCTCTTTTATAATAAATTCATAGTGATCTGCATCCAAATCGCATATAACTAAACCTGACAGTAATCTCTCAAAAAATATTGGTGTCGTATAAAAAGAACCAAAATTTACATGAGATATTGTTAAAAAATGAATCTAAAATTATAACATTGACAAAGAAGAGAATAATTGAATTGAATCTAAATTTTGTGGAAATTTGGTTTCGAAATCATCGTGAATGATTAGATTTTTATGAGAACCAGAGTTCTATCTCCCTCGTATTAGACTACTAGTTACATACCCAGTTCGTCATGCATTCGGTAAGGACATCTCCAACCTCACTTCATATTTTACTCCAAAATTAAGAATGGAGTTAGAAATGGAGTGGAAAATGGAGTGATGACCAAAAAATAAAAGCATTACTCCATTTATAGAGTAATGTTTTTATTTTTTGGTCATCACTCCATTTTTCACTCTATTTTCAACTTCATTCTCAATTTTGGAGTAAATTATGGAGTGGAGTTGAAGATGCTCTAAGGACCCACTTTTATTCATATATGTTTTTTTAGGCCCGACCACATTTTGCAAGACCTGAGAGCTAAAATATTCCTTTTCAAACAAAAAAGAGGGAAAAAGAGATCTATCTCGTAACAACCAAGAAGCAAAAAACACGAGAGAAAGAGAGAATATTCTTTTTAGAGTCTCTTCCCTAATCTTCAGCAAACCTAGCAGCGCCGTCTTCATTTTTTTCAGATCTGGTGGAGGAACTCGACGGTTTACCTGCCGTGCGGGTCTCCTTCGCCACCCCATCTCTTTTCTGTTCTCTGCCTCATCCCCCCAAGTCGTCTCCTTCTTGTCTCTCTTCCTTGCGTGGTGTTCTGGGTTCTCTGATTTTTCACAGGAACTTTCAGAAATCAAAGGTGTCTTTGAATTCTATGGAACTCCGGCGAAGAAAAATGAGAAGGACGACTCTTGGGCGACCTTGGATCTCACCTATAGCCTCCAACTGCGCTCGTTCTGGGTCAGACTGAGATTCGAGACGCGCCGGAGACTATGACGCATCGTTGTCGTCGCTGCTCTCCTGCCATGCCATGTCGCCCCAGTTGGTTTCCGCTATCGGTTAGCCTCATGGTTTATTTGTAGAACTTCTCCTCTCAGTTTCTGGGTGAAAGGTGATTATTAGGCAAATCACCGAGGACTTCTGATTGTTTAGATCAAGAGACAACAGTCATGGCTTTCGTCGTTGGCTGATTGGCTCCTCCTTCTTGCTACCAATCTATTACTAGGGTTTTGAGGACAACCCAATGTAGAGATTCATTTGCATCAAGGTAGAGTTGTCTAGTGCCTGTCGGCTGCCTGATTTTAAGGAGCTTTAAACCTCCTTCTGTGTTTCATTCCCCTGTGTCCAAAGCTTCGACATGCTGACATAGTGTTCCCTTGTGGTCTCTGCTGCATCTGTTGTGTCGCGTGGGCGGTTTGTGAAGTGTCGTATTGTACCGCCTACGCTTGACCGTAACTCGGGCTTTCTTGTAAGCTGTGTCGCCACATGCTGGAACTTTTGTCTTCAGTCGAGATAGCTAAGGATTCTTCTGTCGACGTCCTCCTCCAGCGGAACTCCGGGGCGTAGGCCAGGTGCCTCCGTCGATGCCTGCTTGGAGCCACTTCGGTGAGTTCTCGACTGAATATTTCCTTGGCTATACTCTTGCTCCTTCTGGTTATCTCCGGTCTAGCAAGAAGCGCTTTGGTTAGGGTATCTAAATTGTTGTGCTATTGATCTGATTGTCTTATTAGCTTTAAGTTTTCTTTTGTTAGAAGATTTGGATCTAATACCTTAGTATCTTAGAGGTTTTTTTAAACTTTTTTGCGGTTTCTTAGATGCAAAACGGCTGTGTAAGTAGAATGTGGATACAATTCAATTTGTAACCAAACTTTCATTTTTTTAATGATATTTACACTTTAGCAAAAAAAAAAAAGAGATCTATCTCGTCTTTGGTGGTACGCGCACCGTTTCTGCACAAACTGGTAAACGATCAAAGTCTCTCATGAGGAAAGAGAACCGTGAATCTAATCTTCATGAGAACGCAAGCTCACACATAAAGCCGGCACTGGAAGAAGGAAGAAGAAGATCATACAGAGAGCGCAAGCTCGCCTGAAACACTTCATAATTTTACTCAGAATAAAAGGCAGTTAAAGAAGGTGATTACTAATTGTGTCTCTGTTATTTTGGTACACTATGGAGAGTAGTTTGTGCATTTTTAGCTTCAGAGTGATCTTTTCCAAAAACATAACCTTACTAGTACTGATTATGATCTTCAGGTAGTTCCCTATGCATTTATTAATATATATTATTTTCTTTTCTATTTTTTGCAGTCTAGTCTTCATATGCAGAGGCTAACCAGTCCCTCTCTAATCAAAGAAACAAGGACGCTGCTGAACCTTGGAATCCTTTGAATTTCCTTGTGGATGTGGCAAACGGAACAATAAAGCCCTCAAAGTCTTCTAGTTCTCAAGTGTTGGACTCAAAATCTGAGCTTGAAATACATTCATAAAATTAATCATAATATCTAAAATCTAATCTAAATATCTAAAATATAATCTGAGCTTGGAAATACATTCTGAGCTTGGAAATACATCATAATATCTAAACTCTAATCTAAATATATTCATAAAATTAATATCCAAAAACAAATATTGCCAATGTATTATATATTTACTACATTTTAATTAAATTTTCATTTAAAGATCTAGCTATTACTTTTTTATGTTTTAATTTTTGAATTACATATATTTTATGCATTTTTACCATATTTTAAAAATATAATTATTTTAATTCGTTTGATATAAAATATAAATACTCATTGTCTAGAATTAAATACACTTTAAAATCTAAATATTGATATATGTATTTTGTAATACTGAAATTACATAAATATAAATATATTTGTTTTGAAATCTTAATTAGTTATATATTTTCCTATCAATATAAAATTAAATTTAATTATGCATATAGCTAGTTTTTATTTTATAACATTTTATATTTTAAAATAAACTTTAATATCAAACAATTTATTTTAGTGATAAAAAAATAAATTTCATAATAAATTTTGTTTATTAATAGTTAATTTTACTCTCGAAAGAAAAACTAAAATCTAAAATCACCATTCAAATTTTTAATAAAGCTAAAGTCTACTGCAACATCAAAAACCAAAAAGTAAAAACCAAAATCTAAAAATTAAAAACCAAAAACTAAAAATTTTAAACTATCCAATCAATCATTTCCACTTTTACTAATTTGGTTTTTACCTGGGAAAAGAGTAAACTCAAGAACTTCGAAATAAAACGATCTTACATAAGTTTTAGAGGGATGTATTCAATTTAACATTTGATGTGATTTGATTTTTAATAGAGTTTTAGATGATTTTAATAAGTTACAGAGATTTAGGTGATTTTTGTTAAATTACTCTAGAATATCACCTAAAATAATGAGATTTGAGTTTTAATTTTTTTAACTAAGAAACTCCACCCAAACACCCTAAAATCACTTCAAAACTTTAAAACTCCACAACTTAAAATATTTTCAATAACAGTGGATTTTAGAGTATTTTACGAAATGTTAAGTTCAATAACAGTGGATTTTAAATGAGTTTTTAAAATTCATGTTTGAATAACAGTGGATTTGTCATTTTAATACAAATCACCTGAAACTCTCGGTTGAATACACCCCCTAGTATATTCTTATATAGTTCCTGCCACGAAATTAATTATAGACAATTGCCTCTTTGCGATCGTTTAATGAGTCCCTAGCTTTAACGAATCTTTTAAGGTCTTCGAACGGGACCCACCTTATTCCTTTGTCTTTTTCCTTCTTTGCTTTTTTGTGCCAAAATAAAGTTGTCTTAAAAAAACCGAAGAAATGCTTTCAATGTTTTTTGGTTGAGTGATTGCAGAAGCTAGAGAGAGAGAGAGAGAGTCAACAAAGTCTTCTCCTTCACACCTTCCGTTTTCGCGAACCTCTTCTCTTTTTAATATGATGGTGGAAGAATCTCGCCTTTGACAACTCATTCACTACTCTCTTCTTCTAAAGGAAGATCCGTTTTACTTTTTCGCTTCCTCATCATCCTCTCTCTCCTCTCTCTCTCTTTCATTTCCTCCTCTGTTTTTTCTATCAGTTAAGAAAGCTTTCGTCTTCAAGCTTAAGAAAGGCAACTTCTTTTGGGGTCTTGTTGAGACTTGACTAAATCTGGGTCTTTCCCAATTTGGTTTCTAGGGTTTGATTAGAGTCCTGTGAGGAAAGAAAAAAAATTAGGGTTTTTATTTAGTCTTGTTTCAACTTAAAAGACATGGAGGAGGAGATAGAAGGAACCAACAGAGCAGCTGTAGAGAGTTGTCATAGAGTTCTTAATCTCTTATCCAGCAGACCACATCAACAAGATCATCTGTACGACATGAGCTTAGTGTCTGAAACTAGAGAAGCTGTGTTTAGGTTCAAGAGAGTGGAGAATCTGTTAGGCAGCAGCAGCAGAAGTGTGGGTCATGCCAGGTTTAGAAGAGCAAAGAGACCTCAGACCCATTTGTCTCAATCCACCTTCCTTGATCCTTCTCTCCAAAGAACAGAACTTACATCATCTCAGACACCACCGGTTGTGCTCCGGTCTGGTTTCCATGATTTGAGCTTGGGACCCACTGATTCTCTCACTTTAGGTTTAAGCTCAAATGCAAAAGCTCCTCTCCTTCAGCTTAACCAGCAGGCAGTGTCTCCTTCCGGTTATCCCAATTTGTTTCCAGAACATCAACATCGACAGCAGCAGCAGCAGCAACAGTTACATGAACGGTTCCAGGCTCACCATCATCATCAGCAGCAGAGACATCAAGCTGAGATGATGATGCTTAGGAAGTGCAACAGCGGGATAAGTTTGAGCTTTGATAACTCGAGCTGTACACCAACCATGTCATCCACTAGGTCCTTCATCTCATCGCTTAGCATAGATGGTAGCGTCGCTAATACGGAAGGAAACAACTCCTCCTTCCATTTGGTAGGAGCTCCGAGTTCAACGGATCAGAGTTCACAATACTCTAAGAGAAAATGCCTCATGAGAGGTGGTGATGAACATGGTAGCAGATGCCACTGCTCTAAGAAGAGGTCAGTTGCAATTGCATGTCTCTTTTTTTTGGTATTTTCATTTCACACCATTAAAGCTTTTTTTGGTAATTGACAGGAAGCATCGGGTTAGGAGATCGATTAGAGTGCCTGCTATAAGTAACAAGGTTTCAGATATCCCTCCTGATGATTATTCGTGGCGAAAATATGGTCAGAAACCCATCAAGGGCTCTCCTTATCCCAGGTATATATACACTTCTTGATCACTTCTTGAGGCAGTATTTGGTATAAAGTATGAGTCTTTTTTGAGAATGTATGCGTGTGTGTGTGTGTGCAGGGGATACTACAAATGCAGTAGCATAAGAGGTTGTCCAGCGAGGAAACACGTTGAGAGATGTTTGGAAGATCCGGCAATGCTTATTGTTACTTATGAAGCAGAGCATAACCATCCGAAGTTGCCATCTCAGACCGTGACAACTTAACTTTCATTTTATCATGTGTCTTCTCTCCTTTGTTTGCTATGATGATCGACCTTGATTTTTTGCTCCAGTATTGTGTGATATATGATGGGGAGCAATGCATTTGTTGGGGTGGATTTACTTTGTGATAAAGAGTTTAATGCAGTTGTTGGTTTTGGGTTAATGAGTAAATGCAGTCAAGACTCTTTTGTTTCTCAAGTGTATTGCTATTTAATTATTTGATGTTCTGTTCTCAATCTCAGTTTGACTTTTCTGTTATAGTATGGCTAGTGTTATTAGGTTTTGGAGAGCTCTAAGTAAAATAGTTTTAAGAAAGTTAATCTTGGGTTCTTTTGAAAATCTGTGAGTTGAGAAATAAATGAATGAAGTTGTTAAATCTGAATAAAGCATAAAAAAGAATTTAGAAGAATGACTAATATGAGAAAAAGTCTCTCTCTCTCCCCTTTCTTTCTCTCTCTCAAAAGACCAAATCTAGATCTGAGTTTTCTTGGCGGTCGGCGGTGTTTATTCTTTTTGCCGTCGGCCTCCCTTCCCACAAATTCTCTCCTCTGACACTATACTCTCGATTCGATATGCGTATGGCTCTGAGGCGTCGGGTTTCTCTGAAAGGTTGGGTCTTGGATTCCGTTGGAGTCATGGCGAGTTTCCGGTGAGTTAGTGTGCAGAGGAAGTCGGCCCGAGCTTAAACGACGGAGCAGTCACAGATGGGGTCTCTTGGTAGCGGCTTCTCCCTCCCTTCTCCGAAATCTGGATGGTCCCTGTCGCGGTGGACCTTAACGAAAGCTCCTCGGTCCTGGTGGTTCGTCGTGTCCAAAGACCAGAGGTCTCTGCTAGAGGGCGGCGGAGACGAGGTCTAGGGTTTCGCAAGTTATCCATTGGGGCTAAGGGGGTTTGTCTTCCGGCTGCTGTGAGTGTCTCTGCCGACGGCGGATCTAGCAAGGGGATGGCGGTTCCTCTACCTAGGTAAGTCTGTTGGAGGCAGAGATCTCTTGGCCGGTTTAAATCTGGGGTGGAGCGTAACTAAATAGGGTTTTGAGGAAGCGACGCGTCAACGAGAGGCGCAGAAGTTTGAGTTTTGAGGCTAGGTCTTCGGATCCGGTGTTGTGGCCGCGGGGTTCCTCCGAGAGCGGGCAGCCTTAGCAGCCTCAAAGGCGGCGGATCTGTGGTTGGTTTCGGACATACCAGCCCCGGTGAGGCTTACGGCGAGGTCTGATTTTGGTTGGCCGTTCATGTCCGTCGGAAAAGGAGGTCTAGTACCTTCGGAACCTTCTTTCCCACCCTATTCTTCTTCTCTGTAAATCTATAGCTTAATTGCAATGTTGTACTGTCTCTTGCTTCTTCTTCTTCCTTTAGATAGTCGCTGTTTTCTACTGGAACGCCGGATGTAAACTTTTCCGATTTACCCTTTTTGAGATTTTATTAATATATTATGTTAAAAAAAAAAAAAAAGAATTTAGAAAACAAAAAAAACAACTCAATTCGTTAACAAAAAAAAAACTCAAGTCAAGGCAAATTTGAGTGTATTATTTCCATGTTCGAGCTTCCATTTGAGGAATATAGTACCACCAAGTCAAATAGTCCTATTCCTCACCACAAATGGGAATGTATGTTGAGCTTCAAGATTTCCTCTATGAAATATATGTATACTACTAGTATTTTTTTTTAACAACTTACTAGTGATATATTTACTACTAGTGATTAAAGTTACAAAATGGAATGTTCTTTCAAGATTTCAAGATATATATACTACTAGTGATTAAAGTTACAAAATGGAATGTCCTTTCAAGATTTTAAGATTATACATCTCATGATAGATGCATATCACATTGTTGGGTCTCTCAAATACACAACCAAAATAATGAAACCCGATCCAAACCGACTCGATCCTTCAAACAGAATATTCGAGAGTCAAAAGAGTGTATTTCTAGCACTCTTGATGACATAGGAGTTCTGAAGATTTGTTTTACCGTGAATCTCCATAGTTTATTGGACTGGTTTTAAGAAGTTGGTCTTAGAAGCTAATCAACTCCTTTGGCAAGAAGATTTGCATACACATTATCATGAGGAATAAAATAAGAGATCAAAGATTAAACATGAAATGTATTTCAAAAGAATTACCCCATTTGGAAGCCAAACTCAGCCATTCTTTTTCGTCAATCGATTTTACTAGGCATGTGGTTTTGAACCGGAACGAACTCGCTAAACCGAACCAAAATTTAGATAGTTCGATTAACAAGTTTAGTTTAACTCGGCAGATTTATAAAAATTTGATTTTCAGTTCGGTTCAGTAATCAGTTAGTTTGGTTTTTTCAAAAAAGTTATTAACCAAATTTTGAACCAGACTAACCAAATTAACCAAAATTTTAAATTGAATTACCCAAATTTAACCAAAATTTTGACCAAAATATAATCGAAACAAAAAACTTCGGTTAGGTTCGGTAAAAAGAATAAAAACCAAACTATCCAGATACCGAACATAACCAATTTTCCAGTTCGGTTGATAAGATTTTGGTCAAACTGAACTTCCTAAATTTTGAACTACTAAAACCTGCAGGCCTATATTTTACCATTCGAAGCCTTTTTGACGTCTTTAAGACTATGAAAACCAAATCCACATCATCCCCGATCATGCCAATACCACCAAACTTATCATTGAAGATCACAATTTTCAACTTAGGAAAGCACATTATATGTCGTGTAATCTAAAACTATTTACGACCATATAAATCTTGACCCCCGGTGTCTACATCAGATCATTTGGAGAATCCATCAGTTTATCAGCTTCCAAACAATACATCTCCATCGACCACCCTTTTTTTTTGTCGACATCCATTAACCACCCATAGTGTTAAATGAGGAGGAAACCAGTCTTGGTTGATAACAAAGATAAATGATAAAAAAATGGTCACATATTTCGATTACTTGAAGAGTCCGTACAATAGCTACAGGATTGAACAAGAACAAAATACAAGTGGAGTGGATCGTTGATTGGTTATGATTTATGAACATGTAGTGGATGTAAGTTATCGTGAATTTGCAGCTATTGCTCTCTTTTGTTTCTTGGCCGTTCAATACATTATTGGGTCAAGTTTCTCTTTCTTTGGAGAACAGGATCTTACGTAGGTCATCATGACATTGTCATAGGCTCTTGTTTAACCTAGATAGTTGTTGTTGTAGATCATCATTTTCCTTGGTCCATGTTGGCGCAGAGAGTTGTTGAAGGACAATTACAATCGGCGTCCCGTCTAGACTCACATGTTATCTTCCATGGGTTATTCATCCATCCCAAGACCCTAATAGTTTGGTGATAAACTAGCATTTTAACGCCGTATTAATTTGATTACATAATATCTTCTGAGTATGTGTGTAAATAATTTATAGGAAATGATATTTTTGAGATTTTGGCCTGTGCGTTTTGAATGGATGGCATGTGTGAATATTTATAATGGATGGTGAGAACTGATAAGTATCCCAACAATCAAAAAGTTATAGTTTATTACTTTATTATAAGATTCTTACATATGTAGATCATACCAAAAACTAAGTTATCATATACTAAAGATTATAGTTATCGAAAGGTTGGGGACAGATCTTCCTTTACCATTTCGGTAGATCGATATATTGAAAACATAGTATTAACGTTTGAGTCTACCATTCACCAGGCCATTACTGAATCCGCAACGAAAAAGTCTATCGTTACTAATTTGCATGTTTGTTAATGGTGTTTATAGGAGTCTAGACTTCTAAAAACATAAATTTAGAAACTTAAGAGTATCTTGAATCCAACATTAGCTTCCACTGACAAACGTAAAATGCAATTGATTTCCGAGGGCAAACCAATAGAACGCCATTAATATATGATGAGAGATTGGTGGAATGTCAAAGGGAGATTAAAGGTTCGTGCCTTACTTAGCGGCTTACTACCGTATATAGTGATTGAATTTAGTTCTTAAGAATATCCGTTTTATAAAAAATGTATGTAGATCGGGAATTAATCAACTATGACCAGATCGATCATAAGTTTATATAGACCAGTTCTTTTTTTTTGTCTTTCTGAATGAAATTTAGTTTAAGGTCAGTTTATTCGTTTATGATTTGAATTGGGTTAGGTATTAGACTAGAAAATGTTTGATGTATATCAGTATATATGAGTTGGATCCAGTTTATTTGATCATGGTGTATTTTCAACCCTAGTTGTACATGATGAGGGAAATTAACTTTGTGAGAATGTATCAACGGGTTTTATATACTAGATGTATATCAATTATCAATTTGAAAAATGAAATTACTAACTATTATTTTGATTATAAATCTGTAAACCTTTAATTACGCCGAAATTTATTCATACCATCTAGGACGTTACACAATCATTCGTCGCAATACAAAACTCGTTGAAAACGCTGGAAGTTTCAAATCGATATTATTATTCCAAATGTAGAATATTACTATTCGTTAGATAAAAAATATGTTGCAATGTATAAGATTTGAATTTCGTATTCATGAAAAGATTTATGTTTGCCAACGAATGTCAAATAATTCCATTGGTAATAAAAGTATTTGTATCCTTTTAGAAGCAAGATGCATAGTTGCATACTTGCATACATCATCATTTTTGTTAAACTACTAGTGTCGGCCCGCCCTACGGGCGGGATATTTGTTAAATGTGTAACATAACGGTTGATTTTAAATCGACATGTGATTCTTTTTTTTGTTGTATTGGTATGTGAAACGTCGACATGTGATTCGTTTTTTTTGTAGTATACAACGTTGTGGTTTTGTTTGTTTGATTGTTCAGGTATTTTAATTATCAGATTAGTTTACATATGTTTTTAAAAAGTATATAATGATGTTTTTTGTGTGTGAATAATTTTGTTTGCATAAGGATTTTTTGTTGGTTCATTAAAAAAAATCATCTGTTTTTATTATCCATTTAAAATAACACGTGATTCAGCAAATGATTTTGTTGATAGTTTGGATTTTATATATAGATTTTTGTTATGACCCACTATAATTTGCTTAAATTTTTTCTTATTTTTGGTATATATTTTCTTGAACTCCCCGAGGCTTATTTTTGGGAATAGTTTTTGTATTGGTAACTACAAAATATTAAATTTCTTTCATAGGAACTTTTTGCTTAGTTAGGTTAATGTATTTTAAACTTGTGTGAAAAATATTTACATAATTTTTTTTTGTGAGCATTGAGACTTCGTGACCCGTTTTTCTTGTTTATTAAAATGACTTAGGATTTCTCTGTATTTAGGCATGCGCCTATCTAATGAGTAAACTGAGCCGTGCCCAATAGTTTTAGGTCTGAGTATTAGAATGACCGGCTAATGTTTCATCGCTAATGGTGCAGTTAGGTGCATGGTCCCTTGTATCTGCTTGAATTCTTACTATGGATTCTTGTAATTAATTTACTTCCTATTGATTTATTCCAAACAAAATATTTTGTACTGAGGAAAAACATTTATAGGGTTTGTGTAATCTTAAAGCCAAACATAATTTAAAATATGTTTCAGAAAATAAACATTGTCCAGAAATTAAAAGAAAAACAGAAGCAGATGTCACGTCTTAAAGAAAAACCCAACATTGATATTTGATGCCTAACTAAGCATTATTGAAATAGATTCATAACATTGATGATGGTTATCTCATCAAACCGGTTGTATCTTCAGAGTTAAGTCTGACAATCTAAAATTATGATTACACATAGTGACAACGGAGTATCATAGAGAACATAGAACCTGCGCCTTCAAGTGTCGTCTGTAGGTGGGAGTATGGTTCACATTGATGGTGGCGGGCATGAGATCAGCTCTTGTGAGATAATGGTTTGGTTTCGTCGGTTCTGGAATTTCTGATCATGAGCTACTTTCAAGCACGACGGTCCTTGTGATAGGTCTATCGTGCATATTTTGTTGAACCCAGGATAGACAATCTACAATGAATCATCATGGAAGCTCGAATCCAGCACCTTCCGTCCACCGCCTCCAAACCTTGTTTAAAAACTCTCAAATATAAATTTTCTTTGAAATTTTAAGAATACAAAACAAAATTAAACTTACGTAGTCGAGAAGACTATCTCCTTGATTTGTAATACAATACTCATGGTTTTTCCTTCCAGTAAGAATCTCTAACAACACTACTCCATAACTGAAGACATCCGATTTCTCAGATATGATATCATCTTTCCCATATTCTTCAGACATGCAGCCCCTGCACAAAAAAAAAAATAAACAAAAGAGGATTAATTGAATGTGATTTTGTTTTAGTGAAAAAGAAAGAAAAGTTAACGAATTGTTGATCCTTAGTAAGTTCCTACTGCTGTTCCCATGGCAGCTTCTGTGGTGCCAGTTTCCATCATCTGAGCCAGCCTAACATCTGAGATTTTTGGGATCATGTCTCTGCCGAGAAGCATATAACTTGGCTTAAAAGGTCGCAGTGAAGGATCGGTGGGCATGTGAAGTTATGGAGGTAGCACAATCCTTCCACAATACCTTTCACTATAACGAAACTATGCTCCCAGTTTAGGAGTGGGATTCGAGTTTGATCTGAGGTAATCAATCAAAAACAAAACGAATCAACAAAAACGTTTTAAACAGAAATCACACAATTCAGAACTCATATTAGCCATAAGAAACGTTCATTTGTATGCTTTCAGAGATATGAAGATAAGATGAATCAGAGGAGAGAATACTCACATCTATTTATACCAAAACTCACAACCTTTCAGATGGAAACGACAGATTGAAGAACTCGTAGTGGGCGTATGAATTAATGATAATAAACACGGATAAACCATAACGCTCTCCATTCCAGATTCATGAAGAAGGTCGACAGTCATCGTCGCCGCCGTATGAATTAGGTTTTGGCAGAGAAAGTGTTGATGGACCTCAAGCGTCGAAGAGCAGCCGAACACCAAAGTTGAAGCCCAAGCCCGAAGCGAGAAATCTCTCCTTTAAATGAAACGATGCGTATCCGACGTGTCAACGCGAGAGCACCCCTATTTCTGACGTGTAATCCTTGTTGGACACTCCAGGAGGGATGAAAAGGCTACTTTATATATAAAGATACATGACTTGCTAAGGCATATAAATTAAGTTTTTATAAAAATTTAATCTAGAATAATTACACGATGCAATGAATATAAAATACGTAAAATAAACCAATGCATACATGCTTGGTTACATGAGATATGACATTTTTGAAATTAGACACATCATACATGCAACAAAGTTGTGTGGCAACCCATACACTAGAAGATGGTCATCTATGATCGGATTCAATAGCATGACTTTCCACCAAAAAATGATCCGATTTTAATAACTCACGATTCGTTAAACTCCTTGATTAGTGTAGTTTCCAACGAATACAAACATCGATAATTTCCCCCCAAGCATTCTCCAGAAAAGCAAATATACATAAATACTATCAAAACAAGCCATAGTCTTGACCAACCTTGCTTCAAAACCTATTTTCTCATCCTAAAATAAACCATTCCAAACGCTCATACATTCAAAAGAAACCTTACAAAATTATCTACACACCGATCAAAACAAAACTAAATTCCATCAAGTAAAACTCAAGTTACGATCAAATCAATCGAGGCTAAAAGCACACCAAAAATAAACAAAACACCTTTCCACATCCATTAACTTCCCCCATCCTTTACATTAACCAACCCTTATCTCCACACCGTCGATAACGTCAAGATCCAACGGACGAAATTCAAACCTGAGCAGCCACACCGATCCGCGTACTCATCCTCTCAACCAATCAGAGCAAAGAATGAATAACTCTTGTCTCTTACACATCTGACTATAAAACACAATGTCCGTAACTCTCATCGTCCTCACCAGAATCTTCTCTGACTCATTACATTCCATTTATCACTTCAATTCCCTAGAGAAAAAAAAATGTCGGCAGCAGAGGCAGAGAACATCCCCACCAACGTCTCCTCAGGAGATGCTAAAGCGAAGAAGACGAAGGAAGCTAAACCTAAGAAGAAGCCTGCAGTTGCAGAGAAGAAGTCTCCGAAGAAGAAAGCTTCTTCTTCTCCTCCATCTCACCCTAAATACGAAGAGGTAATGAGTTTTTTTTCGATCTAAACCTTTTTTTATCAATTTCAGATTCGTAATTTTTTTTTTTTTGAATTGATTAATGCAGATGATTAAAAATGCAATCACGACGTTGAAGGAGAGGACCGGATCTAGCCAATACGCGATTCAGAAGTTCATCGAGGAGAAGGAGAAGTCTCTTCCAACAACCTTCAGGAAGCTTCTCCTCGTCAATCTCAAGAGGCTCGTTGCTTCCGAGAAGTTGGTTAAGGTCAAAGGATCGTTCAAACTCCCCTCTGCCAAATCCTTTGCAGCAGCAGCGGCAGCTAAACCGGCGGCGGTTAAGAAGAAACCAGCGGCTGTATCTAAACCTAAGGCTCCGGTTAAAGCTAAACCGGCAGCTAAAGAAACTAAGAAGCCTGCTGCAAAGCCAAAGGCTAAAGTTGTTGCTGCTAAGCCTAAAGCAAAGACAAAGAGCGTTGCTGTTGTGTCCAAGACAAAAGCTGTCGCGGCTAAGCCTAAGGCTAAGGATAGACCTGCTAAAGCGGCGAGGACTTCGAGTAGAACGTCTCCGGGGAAGAAGGCTGCGGCTCCGGCTAAGAAAGCTGTGGCTGTGGCTAAGAAGAAGAAGGCTCCGGTTAAGAGTGTGAAGTCTCCGGCGAAAAGGGCTTCTACGAGGAAGGTTAAGAAGTGAAGTTTTATAGGATATGTTGGTGGTTTAGCTTCTTTAGGGTAGTCTTGTATAATTGAATCATCCTTTAAGGGGCTTTGCTTTCCATAGTTTTTTTTTCTTTTACTTTCTTTCTGGTTTCTTCTTGAAACCTTGTTCTTGTAATTTTTTTTTGGTTTGTCTGAAATGAAAGCCCTTTTTAATCAATAGCTAAATGTGATGGTGTCTTCATTCCAAGGTTTTGTTAGGTTTAGTCTTCATCTATGTCTGCCTGAATGAACATGTTCTTGAATGAATCTGAAGCATTGTATCAATGTGTTAAGTAGATTCATTTTCTTGTTTTTCTTTACCAACTGTTCTTGTTTCATTGCTCATTAGAGAAAGTACAGATAACATAAGATGCTTTCAAGGAACTGGTCTTACGTTGTTTGAGTCTTTTCACTTTCTGAATTATCTGAGCTCCTGTTGAATGTTGAACCGGGAAGGAGAAAGAACAATGTCTTTCCGTATTGATCCAGCTTCACAAGCAGGGTTTTGGTCTACTGTATAGCTCGTCTAAAGAATCTGCATTCTCATTTAACCTTCCCTACATTCTTCAAACAGTCTATCTCCTCTGGATCAACTAGCAATGTTTTTTCCTACTCTTTCCATGCTATTCATCTGCACAAAACCACAGTTCTTCACCATGGATTCTCACTTCATTTACTTCAATGTTTCAGCTCTAACCTTTGGAGAACCTTCAAGAGCATAGGTGCAGTAAAGCCTAGCACTGTCAACTAAGTTGCAATAGGTAAGGAACGCATCTGTAAACCTCTTGTGAGATCTAACTCGAACAGCTCTTCTACACATTGTTCCTGTCCTGCATTTATATTGATATGGTTAAACCAAAAATCTTATGTTAAGAAAAAACACACACGTTTGAAAACTATTTTAGAACAAATCACTTGGAACACACTCACCTAATGGCACGAATCACTTCTAAATATGCTTCGCGCACAAGACTCCAAGTAACTCTAATCTCTATCATGTATGGCTTTCTCTCCCTTCCCTTCCTTCCTCTTGCAGCTGTTGTCTTTCTCCAATGCGTTCCCAATACTTCTCTGTGACATCTCCATTTTCACCAAGCTTGTAGCCAGCTCCCATTCTGTAACGATGGGGGTGCAAATTCCTAAACAATCGTATCTTCTCCTTCTCTATGCCTATGTATTCTTTGAATGCCTATGCTTAGAATCGAGTTCTGTATTTTACTTCCAATGTAATTAATTAGGTTTTGGGAAATAGTAGAAACTAGATTGAGATTCGCGCAGGATGAATATTATCAATGTGTATAATTGATAACATGCACATTATAATGTGCAGTAATAAGTACATGGTCTGTAAGTTTTTTTCTAATATATGAAGGGATCCAAGAAACTAACCTAACCATCATTATTTTTGTGTAGCAGTATAGTTATAAGAGGGAGTTTTACCATATGGATTTCCACCGCGGATGTATACTGCTGAGAAATGGATCATTCAAAGTATAGGGAACTTCTCTTAGTTATGTAGCGATGTCTCTTTATGTTTCATACACATGGCGTCCACCTATTGAAAGGTTAGCATCAGATTTTCTATGTATTTAGAGTCAACTTTTGGACTGATCCAAGCATACTTAGTATAGTTTGTCTATATGATTAATCCCAGGGCTGAAGCTTAGTTATGTAGTCATGTCTCTTTAATAAATGAGATATTTGCTTGGCTGATGTGACATAAAAGAAGGTGCAATGTGTCAAGTTCTTATGAGTCACTTGGAACAATTCCATTAGAAATTTTAACATCTAACAAAAAACGAAAAGAAGTATTAATACAAAAACAAATGAGCATTCAAATGACCAGAATTTCACTCGGAGATATCTCAAATGATTATCTCTCAAATGAGATACTTTGAAAAACTTTTGAGTGAGGTTTCAACATTTAAACTCATTTATCTATTCAAAATATTTCTTTTATTTTTGGTGTGAAATCTATATTATTAAAATAAAATACCTAATAGGTTTTTTCCCTGTGTCTTTTTTTAAATAATTACAACCCTCTGCCACTACTTTTTTCTTTTAGTTTAAATTAGGTGATTCTCCCGTGCTCATACACGGAAATAAATACTTATAAAATAATCAAATCATATAATAATTGTTAAACATTTACATATTTTTATAACTTATATATATGATGATTGATGAATAAAGGGAATTGTATTAGGTATCATTATATGGATATAAATATATATACATTTGTTCATAACTTTTAAGTTATTTTAATTTATACAATAAAAATTATATTAAGTATCATTATTTTCTCATCTTAATTATATATATGGTTTCATGTATAGTAATTAGATCAATTCATGTATGGTATTGTTGAGCTCCATATTTGGTTTCAAAATAAAAAACAACTTTTAATGAAGTTATTAAAAATTATTTTTATTTCATTTAGTATGGTTCATTCTATTAGATTTGTAAATATATTTATACAAGTTTTTATAATCTGATATATGTTTTCTGAGAAAAATAAATATAAAGCTGGAACTGCATTAATAAAGACTTCTAATATTTTAAAATTTTGATATATGTTATTTTAGATAAAATTATATAAAATAAATTAATATGCTAAGAGATTGAGAATTGAATAAGCAAACCAATTCAGAAACATTTCAAAACTTCATTGTTTATTTCGAATCCATAAGGTAATTACACCCAGAAATTCTAAATGTTGTATTTATACGTATGTTTTCATCTTAATTAGGTATCTTGTTTCAAACATAATATTTGGACAGTTCAAGTTTTCATTGTTGGGTATGTTTTCGCATCTATTATTTCAAATTGAACAACTGTTTTTTTTACTTTAATAAGATTAAAAATTGGATTACTATTTTTAGCTTAGTTTAGATCAGTTCATCCTTTTATATTTCTAAATATATTTTATAAATCTTATAAAATTTGGTAAGTTTATTTTGAAAAGATAGAAACACACAGAAAATGTTGTAGTTGCATTCATGAACATATTTTATAATATTTGAAAATTCATGTATATATATGAATATTTATAAGACAACTAAATCCTAATAATTGGTAAATCATCACTTGTTTAGAATTGTGAATATATTTTATAATTTTATCAATGAAAATTAGGTAAATTTTTAATTTTAATTTATAAATTTTCTTAATGATATTAGATGATCATTTTTCATTGTTTGAAATTATTTTTCTTTAAATCATTTAATCAAAAAAATAATCATTATAAAATATGTTTTCTTAAAAATTATCTTAACTATTTTATTTTGTAAATTATATATATACACCTATATATTTTGAAAATTATTAGATATTCACTTTTTATTTATGTTTTTAGGGAAAATAGAAAGTAAGAAAAAATAAATTCTTTTTTTGTATATAAAAAATTTATATATTTTATAGACATTCCCTTTTTTATTATATATAGGTTTATAAAATAGAGAAACTATAATAAAAAGGATAATTAAAGCTTTATTAATAAAAAGGAAAGTAAACAATTTTTAGTAATGATAATTTGGTATAGCTAAGATTAATTCATTAAGGATATTCATGTAATCAACCATCGTGAGAATCAACGTGAGCGCGACACATATGAAACTGACTTCTTATAGAGATGCAAAATCGTCTATAATTAACGACCAATCAGAACCATCTATTTTAAAGTTGCAACTTATGCGACCCAATCTGATTAATTGATTATTTGGTAATAATCAAACTCAATGTCCTAATATTTACGATTTGTGAGAAGAGACGGAAGAGGAGCTTTCATATGGCTGTGTATCTGGTTTTAACGGCAGCAAAGGAAACAGAGACGGTAGCAGAGGAGGATGGTACAACGACTGGAGAAATATCGGTGATTATTATCGAAAGATATTATGGAAACAGAGATGGTAAGTTATTTTATGATTAGGTCGGTATAGATTCTTTGTCCTCGGGTCATTTGGGTTGTGTTTAGTAATTTAGGTTGACAAAACGAAGCCCAATTAAAAGTGTTTTCTATTTATGAACAAATTTAATACATACTGTAGTTTTTCATAAGTTAAAATTGTAAATAAAATATTTTTTGAAAATATAAAACAGTCCATGATTATTTTATTGGTTAGATGTATACCACTTTTTAAATACTTTCACAAATCAATTAGTATTTTGTATACTAAACAAGCATTTTAAAAAATAATAAGAAAGAAATAGTATAATGATTAATTTGCTATAAACAAACATAAAATGTATGAAATTTTTTACATTTTACAAGTATTTATCTCTTTTAAATTTAAATAAAAATTTAAGAGGAAAACGATTCCGAGGGGGTGATCAACAATCCATATCATTTAATGTTAGCTTTTATTTATTTTAAAAATTGCTAAGAATTGATACACTTATATAATTATGGTATCTTTTTAGTTTTCAATCAATTTTTTAATTCTTGAAAATAGTTTTAGGCAACAATCTATATTTTTTAATTATCGGATGCTGCACATAAATATATATTCCATATGATTTTCAAAATATGGTAACAGGATTTTTTTTTAATTTCAAAAAGTAGATCTGAAAATATCTAA
Source organism: Raphanus raphanistrum x Raphanus sativus (assembly GCA_019705995.1). Taxonomy (NCBI): domain Eukaryota; kingdom Viridiplantae; phylum Streptophyta; class Magnoliopsida; order Brassicales; family Brassicaceae; genus Raphanus; species Raphanus raphanistrum x Raphanus sativus. The sequence continues at coordinate 12,622,473 of CM034037.1, read as the reverse complement.
ATAAGTAAATAAATTCTATATTTTATGTTCAATAAATCTATCATAGCTTGGATACGGTTTGGACCCAATACATTTAATTCTTTTTTCAATAAAAGTTTTACTGGTTTTAGTATATGAGTTTTATGTTTGGTTTAAATTTTGCAAAACAATTATTATTTTTATAAAATTAACATTTTTAGATATTGGTGCTAATATCTACTATATAATATTACAAAGCACATTATATAAACTCTAATTATAAATTTTATGTTATAAAATTAAATATTTTAAAATTGACAATCCCGTGCTTTTAAAAGCGCAGGTAAAAATCTAGTAGTATTTAAAAAACTTTTCAATAAAGTTGTTCTTACTATAGTATAGAAGATCCACAAACTATTTCCCCACAAAAAATGATTTCATTCTATATATCTTCCAGATAATAGTTTCAATTTAATGATTCATGTTTTTAATGTTTGAAATATAAAAATACATAAAGTATGATTATTGGTTTATTGTTTTTAAATTAAACTGTAAACCATTTTAAATCGATATTAACCGAACTAAGACCTATTAGATCCAATAAATCTAATTTGATCCAATGAATCTAATTTGGGTCATTTTCATTCAGAAGCTTTCTTTTAATCTAATTTATGTTTTAATTATAGTTCAATATCAATTTAAAATGATTTATAATTCAATAATCTTTCTGTTTTATTTTAATTGATGTTCTAGGTTTATGCACATAGATTAAGAAACATCTGATGTTGTATATTTCAAAAATAAAAATATAATTACCTATATATCTAATCATATTTAAACCAATAAATAAATAAACTGTAGAATCTTATTAATAAATTTTGCATTGAAGTTTTAAAACGACACTTTCCTTAGAATAACAATTAAACTGAAACAGAGGGAATATATAACAGTAAACTAATTGTAGTCATGGTGTATAGATTTTTTTTTTTTTTGAAAAAATGGTGTATAGATTTTTAGATTTCAAACTTTAAAAACATGGAGTTATAAGTCTCAAACTATTGTTCTAGGGAGAATTAACTATTTGAAGAATATATTAATTTTCGTGGGGAAATAATCAGTCACTTTTATGATAGATCATCTAGTTATTTCTTCGGGGGAAGGGGGGGGATTCCCTTTCACAGTTCGAGAGATAAGGATTATGGTTTCTTCTGTCCCTCTCATTTTCGGACAAGACTTGGGTTCACCCCCTATGGTGAACCTTTAAATTTACCATCTCCCTAATAACCAATTAAAGTGCCAACAAAATTAATGATTAAATAATTTTAAAAACAAATAATGTCATATTTAATAATGCTAATATTATTATTTAATCCCTAAACTCACTCTATACCCTAAATCGAAATTCTAAACCCTAAATTTTAAATTATGAATCCAAATACCCTAAACCCAAATCTTAAACCCTAAACCCGAACCATAAATCATAAACCAAAAAATCTAAACTCTAAACCCAAAACTATACCGTAAACTCAAACCCTAGACCCTAAACCCTAAACCCTAAACCTAGACTCTAAACCCAAACCATAAACCCTAAACCCAAACCGTAGACCCTAAACCCAAACCCTAGACCGTAACCTAAACCATGAATTCTAAATCAAAACTTTAATTTTTAACCTTAAATTTCAAAAAAACAACATCAATATTAATCCAAATATTTAGGGTATATGGTTTGGGTTTTGTATTTACGTTTTGGGTTTAGAGTCTAGGATTTGGGTTTAGGGTATATATTTGGGTTTAGAGTTCAAGTTTTTGAATTTATGATTTATGGTTTGGGTTTAGGGTTTAAGATTTGGGTTTAGGGTATAGAGTTTGAGTTTATAATTTAGAATTTAGGGTTTAGAATTTGAATTTAGGGTATAGAGTCTGAGTTTATGGATTAGATAGTGACATTAGCATTATTAAAATTGACACTATTTATTTTTTAATTATTTTGGTTTTTGAAAAAGTTATTTAATATTTTTTAATCATTAATCTAGCTGGCATTTTGATAGATTATTAGAAAGGTGTTGAATTTAAAAGTTCACCATAGGGGTGAACCCAAGTCCTGTCCCTCATTTTCAATATTTCTTAAGATTCCTGAAATTTTATGGCACACCTATCGTTAGTAGTTTTTCAAAGATTTTGTACTCAATAATTAAAAAAAAATTAAAAAGTAAGAAAGGAATTGTAAAAACGTGATTTGGGCAGATATCTTTAATCGTCCTAGGGCGATTTTTTAGGTGATTAGGGTTCCTCTGCCTAGTCGCCGCCGTCGGGGGCCTCACGCCTCTCCGACGAGAAAGCTTCTTCCTTTCCCGTGCATCTCTGCTCTCTGGTCTTTGAAGATGTCCTCCCGTAAGAAGAAACGTCTCAAAGCCCTGGCCGCCTCTTCCAAATCTCGCAAGTTTGGAAAGGCTCAGCCGTCGTTTCCCATTGCCTCGAGAAACCTTCCTCATCTCTCCGGTAACCTTGTTGCTGACGTAGAAGTGGCAGCAGTGGCTGGCCTGGAGTTGGTCGTCTCAGATACAGAGGATTCGTCATACGGGAACAGTATCCCGGTTCAGTCTCAAAGCTCCCTCCCTCTCGCCGGCGATGATATCGTTGTTGTAGTAGGAGCCTCCGAAGCCATCTTAGGAGGTGTTGTTCAGGGTAAATCGCTAGCGGATTCTGGTGAACCCCAGCAATCTCCACTCCCCGTTTCTCCGGTGTCGGAGGAGTTGGTTCTTCTATCTTCTGAGCTTCCTGCGACGGATAAGGGCAATAGCTGTATTAACGTCCCAGAGTCGACTCAGGAAGGTTCTCTGCCGCCTCCCAGTGAGAAGGTTGCATCTCCCAGTCCGCCAACCTCGACCAAAAGCTACGCCTCCCTCCTAAAATCAGTCGCGCAGTTGAAGGAAGTGGGATCTCCTTCTGAACATTTATCTGGAGCTCCATTTGTGTTGATTCCGGATGAAAACATCTCAGCAGCAAAAGAGGAATTTAAAGACTTCATCTTTGCACAGTTCCAAGGGGATTCTCCTCCGATGGGAAGGATAATTGGCATAGTGAACGCGTTTTGGGCTCGCACAGGTCCGCGGATCTATGTACACAAGCTAGACAAAGGGGCTTTCTTGCTAAAGGTGTCAAATGCCAAAGCGAGGGAAGCGATCTTGTCCAAAAGCTACTGGAACATAGCCGGGTATCCAATGTTCGTGTCACTCTGGTCTCCAGAATTCACACCTGAGGAGACGCCGATTACCTCTGCAGTGGTGCAGGTAGAGATGCGTAAAGTGCCGTACTTGCTGTTCAACAACGAGAGCTTAAGTCGCCTGGCCACTGCTGTAGGTAAACCAATCTCCCTGGCGCCAGAGACAATGAGAAAGGAGAATTTCCAAGTGGCAAAGCTGTTTGTCAGGGTGGATCTTACCAAGAAGTTGCCAGATAAGGTCATCTCGGGCTTTTCAAATGGACGAGAATTCGAGATAGATGTTTCTTACCCGTGGTTACCAATTAAGTGTGAGATGTGTGGGAAATATGGTCATAACACCGAGAGGTGTCTAGTAGCTCCTGTTGACGAAGAGAAGAATAGGAGTCTACCTGAGGTGAAGCATAGAAGGACTCGCCGTAGATCAAAGTCGAGAAACGGGAGATCCTTGCAGACTAGGACTGCACCTCAAATGGAAGAGCCTACATCTAAGAGTGACAATCAGACTTTGCTTCCCAGGCAGAATGTGCCTCCAGCTAAGGACCTCACTGTAGTGGAGAGTAAAGAGCAGGACAGGTATATTCCTGAGAAGAGAAGCAAGTCGAGGTCGAGGTCCATCCGCAGATCCCGTTCTCGAGCAAAGAGGAGAGCCTTAAGCTCCCCTTTGGAAGGACAGGCAGCTTCCTCTTCTTCTGATCGCGATAAGGAACAGGCGATGGGAAACTATCAGGGTTCAGTGGCTGCAGGGGTTCCAGTGGTTGCAGTGGCATCAGCGGCATCAGTGGTTTCAGTGGTTCCAGTGGACTCAGAGGTTTCAGTGGCTTCAGTGGCTTCAGGGTCGACAAGGGAAGAAGGTGAAATCGAGGATGATGGTTCTGTGTGGTTTACAAAGCACTCTAAAGCGGCAAGAAGAGCTATCCGACAAGAAGAATTAAGGAAGCTTGACGCTCAGGAGTCGCCAGTGACAGACAGATATAAATTTCTTATTCGAGGAAATAACTCGAATAAGAGGACCGGTCTCTGATTCTTTTCCCCAACTTTGTAAATATGAAGCTGTTTAGTTGGAATATCAGAGGTCTTAATGGAGCGGGTCGCATTACAGTAGTTCGTGATTGGCTAAATAATATTGGTTCTTCAGTGGGAGCGTTGCTGGAAACTCATGTACAGGAGGATAACTTCCTTAGAGTGATAGGACAAGTAGCTCCAGGGTGGAGGTTTGATTCTAATTATTCACAGGCTGTAGGAGGTAGAATTTGGGTGATTTGGAATCCTGCAGTTTCGGTGATTGTGTACAGGAAAACGGAGCAGTTAATTCTTTGTGGAGTGCTGGATCCGGCGACCAATACTAGATGCACGGTGGCTTTTATCTACGCCCGGAATACTGAAGTGGAGAGGAGAAGATTGTGGGCAGATCTGGTCTCAATAGCCACTAATAATCTCGTCTCCTCTACGCCGCTAGTAATTCTTGGTGACTTCAATCAAATTTTGACAGCAGCTGAGCACTTTTCCATTATCCCGTATGAACTGCCAGTGAGAGGTATGGCTGAGTTTCAGGAGTGCCTCACGAGCAGCAGTCTTTCGGATATGGAGTTTCGAGGAACCTTTTTCTCTTGGTCTAACGGTCGTCCAGAAGATCCCATTCTAAGGAAACTGGATAGAGTGATCTGTAACGATAAGTGGAGGGAGGTGTTTCCAGAGGCAGTATCAGTGTTTGAAGCGCCAGGTGACTCTGATCACTCCCCAGCAGTGGTTACTTTCTCATCTCTTCCAGAGCAGCGAAAAGTGAGCTTCAAGTATTTTTCTTTCTTGGCAACGCATCCAAAGTTCATTGAGGAAATGGTTAAAGCGTGGGAGGAGGAGATTCCTTGTGGCTCGAAGTTGTTCTCTTTGGGACAGCGGCTTAAGAAAGTAAAAGCATCTTGCCGTCGATTAAACAGAGAGGGATTTGGCAACATCCAGCAGAAAGCTAGAGATTCGCTGAGGGAGCTTAAGGATATCCAAGAGCAGATGCTTATTCAACCAACAGACTCGCTTTTCAGGCAAGAGTTCGTAGCTCGAAAGAAGTGGCAGTTCTTTGAAGCGGCGTTGGCTATTTTTTTCAACAGAAAGTCGAGAATTCGCTGGTTATCTTGTGGGGATGCTAACACTACTTTCTTTTATAAGGCTGTTCTGGCTCATCAACTCAGGAACTCCATCAGATTCTTGAAAGATGCAGCTGGCAACTTGGTTTTTAATCTGTCTCAGATCAGGGAGATGGCAGTGACCTATTTTAGAAATATTCTGGGCACTGAAGATAGTTTGGTCACTCCGAGATCAGTGGATGAGCTGAGAACTCTTCTGTCTTATCGCTGCCCGCAGAGTATTGGGGACCAGATCGTCAAACTGCCTTCTGAGGAGGAAATCAAGGGTGTTTTGTTTGGGATGCCTAAGAATAAAGCTCCGGGTCCGGATGGTTTTGCAGCTGAATTTTTTTGGGAAGCTTGGGAGGTGGTTGGTAATGATACTTTGAAGGCAGTTAGAGAGTTCTTTGATTCGGGAAGAATGCTGAAACAATTTAATGCAACTACTATCTCTCTAATCCCGAAGGTAGTGGGCGCAGATCAATTGTCATTATTCAGACCGATTTCTCTTTGCTCTACTGTGTACAAAGTCATAGCCAGACTCTTAAAGAAGAAACTGAAGCTGATTGTGTCTGAAGTTGTGCAGAGGAACCAAGTGGGCTTTATTCAGGATCGTCTATTGTGTGAAAATGTTCTTTTGGCATCCGAATTGGTAAGGGACTTTCATTCGCAAGGCCCTACTACGAGAGGTTGCCTTAAGATAGATCTTTCTAAGGCGTATGATAATTTGAGTTGGGACTTCACGCTTAAGATTCTGCAAGCGCTAGAATTACCAGAGAGATTTATTGGGTGGATCAAAGAGTGCATCACCACAGCGTCCTACAGTGTGGCAGTAAATGGTGAGCTCTATGGTTATTTCCAGGGAATGAAAGGGCTTAGGCAAGGGGATCCTATTTCTTCTCTATTGTTTGTCATCGCAATGGATGTTTTGTCTAAGATGCTAGATAAAGGGGCAGTTGGTGGGAGGTTTCAGATTCATCCTGAATGTGAAGCTCCATTAATTACCCACCTCAGCTTTGCCGACGACGTGCTAATCTTCTTTGACGGGTCAGCTGATTCTCTGAGAGGAATTCTAGAAATTTTAAATGAGTTCAAAGAGATCTCAGGGTTGAAAATGAATAGAGAGAAAACTGAGTTGCTCCTGGATGGGGGCAGTGCTAGCAGATGTAGAGAAATGGCTCATGAGATGGGTATTGCGCAAGGATCCCTCCCAGTGCGTTATTTAGGGGTTCCCCTCTCGCCAAAAAAGATGAAGCCATCGGATTTCCAGCCCCTACTCGACAAGATCCAGGCGAGGTTTAACTCCTGGACTGTCAAGCATCTGTCCTTTGCTGGCCGGTTTCAGTTAATTCAGGCAGTAATCTACTCGACAATCTCATTTTGGGCTTCAATGTTTGTGATTCCCAATGAGTGTGTGCGAATTTTGGAGAGAATGTGTTCGGCCTTTTTGTGGAATGGTGCTCCGAATTCAGCTAGGGGGGCTAAGATCTCATGGGAATCGGTGTGTACCCCGAAGGAGGAAGGAGGATTAGGCTTGAAGAGGCTGGCTGATTGGAACACTGTTCTGGGTTTGAAGTTGATTTGGTTAATTTTCACAGCTGGTGGTTCCTTGTGGGTCTCTTGGGTGAGAAGAAACCTCATTGGTAACGAGAATTTTTGGGTCCTTCAACCGAACCCTGGAGGTAGTTGGATTTGGAAGGCTCTATGCAAGCTACGGGATATAGCGAGACCCTTTCTGCATTGTCAAATTGGATCCGGAATCACAGCAAGTTTTTGGTTTGATAATTGGACATCAGTGGGTCCTCTTATCGATCACGTCGGCCCTAGAGGTCCGATAAGCACGGGCATCGACATCAATGCAGTGGTGGCAGATGCATTGACGGAGAATGGATGGTGCTTTGAGCATAGTAGGAGCAGAAACCAGGTCATTACCTTACTCAAAAACTGTGTCCCTGACTCTGGACCGATCATGAGTTCGGAAGCAGATGATACTTATGTCTGGTACTCCAATGGTCAAAATGGGGCAGGTAACTTCTCTACGAGTGAGACTTGGAGGGCTCTATTCCCTTCTACAGAAGTGGTTTTTTGGCATCAGGTGGTGTGGTTCTCTGGTCGGATTCCCAAGCATGCTTTTCTTTCTTGGATAGCAGCAAGGGATAGAATGGTTACCAGAGATAGACTCTTAAGATGGGGTTTGCAGGTCCCTCCAAACTGTGTGCTGTGTGTGACTCAAAGTGAAACGAGACAGCATCTTTTCTTTGACTGCCCATTCAGTCATCAAGTTTGGTCCTTCTTCACAGCTAAGCTTAATCTGTCTCCTCCCCACCTGTTTGAGGATGGGCTTAGATGGTTGAAACACCCATCTCGTGATGATAATGTGAAGTTGATTGTGAAGCTGCTTCACCAGGCCTGCCTATATTTCATCTGGAAAGAGAGAAATGATAGGATACATTCCAACGGGCAGAAACGTCCTGCTGTGATAATTAATGAGATTAAGCAGACGCTAAGGCTCAGACTCGACCCTTTGGCGAGGGCGCAACGACTACACGAGGGCGAGGAATCAGTCCTTGCGACGTGGCTCAGGGTTTTTGCAGGATAGGATCTTATTTCTTTCGGTCTGGCCTAGAGATCATGAAGATTTAAAGAAGAATCAGGAGAATAAGTTTCAGGTTTGTGTTTTTTCTTCTTTCGAGTTTTTTGTTTTAGCCTGTCTGTGGGCGTTTTTCTTTTGTCGTTTCTTAGTTGTATTGTTTTTTATAAATAAAAAAAAAAAGATTGAAAAAAAAAAAAAAAAAAAAAAAAAAAAAAAAAAAAAAAAAAAAAAAAAAAAAAAAAAAAAAAAGGTATTGAGATGTTCAACAATTAGTTTTTTTTTTTTGAAAAACCCATCTGCACATATTATTTTCTAATTGAATTGGCTTCTATTTTTTTGTTTGAAACTGAATCAAATAAATAATTATAGTAAAGACGTTTATAATGTATTTTGTTAGATACTTGTGAAATCAATGATGATTTTTTTATAGGGAAAATTAGAAAAATAGGACATCTAGAACTTGAGTTTGTCTCAATAAGACTTTGTTTATTTTTTTTGTCTTATTAGGATTTTAATTAATATTAATACGATTATACCCTTAGATTAATTAAAACTTAACTAAATTAAAATTATAATATTTGTTAATCGTTTTGTTAATATAATTCTATAAGTAAAAAAAAAGAAATATAAAATACAAAAAACTCCAAAACAGTTCGTCACAGTTCGTCGCCGTAGCCGTCTGTTCTTCCAAATCTCAACAAAGAGATGTTATCCTTCTTCACACCTTCGGCTTTTAATTTCATTCATGGATTCCCAGATTTCGTCCAATGCAAAAGATAAGGTCCATGATTCAGAATCATTGATTCCGGTGACGACTCTTCCACAGAAAAAGCTTTCCGATATAGATACTAGATAGCCATATCTAAAGAAGTGGTCAGTGACCATCCCTCCATCTACTCAACCGTCCTGTCCCCCTCCTTCAAAATCATCAACTCCTCTTAGTGACACAGAGGATTTAACTCAGCAATTAGCGATACCCTCTTTTTTTTTGTCAAATACAATTAACCATATCTTGTGGTCTTGAATTAGGAGAAGAAGACAATTCGACCTCCAAAATAATTAATAGTCTGTGCGATTATATTACTGTGACAGGTGATATATACCAATAGTCTTTCTGTTCTAGTGGTTAAATATCCTTTGAAATTGTTAGAGGTGGTGGGTTCAATATTCAATTTTGCATTTTTTACCTTTTCTTGAAATTTAATAAATGAGGCAAAAATTTAGTACAGATTTAATTTAGATTTGAGAAACATATTTAATATATCTTTAACTGAAGGTGACAAAAAATATTACCATATTGCCACTCATAAAAAATAAATAGCAAAAATGAAAGAATGGTGCTTCGAACTCACGACCTGATTGTGTTAAAAGCACGATATAGCTTGCACCATCCAACAAGATTCTTTTGTTTTGCTTTTATAAGTTATCAATTATATAAAGAGGAAAAGAACGTGATATTTGGAGAAAAAATCGTGGAAGAGAAGAACGTGATATTTGGCGAAAATATTTTTTGAAAGATTTAAAGGTGATTTAGTTTAGATTTAGGAAATTTATTTAACTAAATATGGAAGTTTCTATATTTTTACGATTTGTCTAGAATATGTATACTACCTAACCTAGAACAACGTATAGTAGGTGAGACATGCATTCTATCTCGAGGCGTCATATAAGGTAAAAGGTAAAATAAGTTATGGCACGTAATGTAGCTAAGCTCTAACGTTGAGTTGCAGCTATAACTCGTTATCAAACTGTAGGTACACCGAAGATATATTTCTTAATTATAACGTAACATATTCTATCTTAGCCAGGGTATAGAATAAAGGTTAGTTTACACTATATAGCTTAGATGTAAATATGTATAAAACTTAGAATCTGGTTTATAAACTAACTAGACGACTAGAATGAGTATTCTAACTATAGGTAGAAGATGAAATAAAATATGATTTCAATTTTTTTTTAAAAAACAAATTTAAACATATATATTGTCACACTTATGTATCCAACAATTTTCATATTTTTTAATATTTTTAAAATTTGATTTACTATTTTTTCCAATAAAGAAGGGTAAAAAAAATCCAAAATTATCAAAAGTATGAAAAATCCTATTGTGACAATCAAAAGTTGAAAGTGTCCAATTTTTCTAATTCTCTCTTTTTTATATTATGAGCTACATTCAGTCTCATGGACTGGAAATCATGAGTCTGTTAGTAAATATTAGAGGAGTTTGGATGGAATCAGGTTAAAAGAAAAACGGAACAGGTAAATAGAAACCAACTAAGCTGCTATATATTTATAAAAATATTAGCCGATTGTTTTTCTGCAGACTGGAAACATAGATTCTCTCTTACTAAAAGAAAAACTTTTACTTTACCTGAAATTTTTAATAAGATTTTAAATTAAATATATTCTTCTACTATGTATTTATATCCACATGTATCTATTAATTATCCCTCCCTTATAATTTGAGTGTTTAGCAAATAAAGGAATCAACTTTTTAATTTAATTTATTTATTTCTTTATGAACCAATATTTTTAGATTTCTTTATCAAGTTTTTTTCTTATGAATCAAAACTAGGACTGAGCATTTTATCCGTTAAATTTGATTCGATTTATTATTCGTTACGATTCGATCCGAAAATTTCAGATATCCGTAAGTTGTCAAAGCAAAGCAAATACTAAAAATCAATATCCGTTAAAATCAAAGTAAATCACAAATATTAAAATTTTAGGAACCGAATATCTGATCTGATCCGTCAATATACAAATACATGTATATCTTGATTATTTTTAAAGTTTTAAATGTATAAATTATATAATTATTATTCTAATATATGATTTGACAGATTCTATTGATACTATTATTTATATAAAATATAACATAAAAAGATAAAACATTTATGACAATTATAATTTTTCTTGAGTTTTGTGTTATTATAATTGTTAATTAAGTTTAGAAAAATTCAAAATATGTAGATTCACTACTTCTTTTAACTTTTATCGTATATATCATGCAAAAAAAATATTTTACAAAACAAATTTGTATCGAATTTTTAAGATTATTTATGTCAATCAAAACAAATGAGATATAGAGAATAATACTTTGATGATTGTATTAGACGTGAGGGATACAGAATATATAGTCTATACAATGAGAGCTAGGTTAGTACTAATTACACTTAAGACCTTTTCATACATAACTCTCTTATACGCCCCCTCAAGTAGGAGGTACTCTTGTAACTCCGAAATTGCTTATGAGTTCCTGAAACTTTGGTTTTGGCAGTGCTTTCGTGAGGGGATCTGCTAGTTGATCGTGAGTGGAGATGTGAGCAACTCGCAGTGTTCCAGCTTGGACATTGTCACGGATGAAGTGGAAATCCAAAGCCAGATGCTTCATACGGGAGTGAAAGATAGGATTGGCAGAGAGATGAGTGGCGCCAATGTTATCGCAATAGATTACTGGACACGAAGGGAGCTTGACGCCAAGTTCGGTGAGGAGGGAAGTGACCCAACGAATCTCTGAAGCTGCATTTGCGACGGCACGGTACTCAGCCTCGGTGGAAGATCGAGCGACGCCTCTTTGTTTTCGTGATGACCAGGAGATAGGACTGCCTCCAAGATATACAATATATGCGTTGGTGGAGAGAAAATCCTCTGCGTCGCCAGCCCAATCAGCGTCTGAGAAACCATGCAACGTCAAAGGTGTGCCTCCTAGGAGTAGTATTCCGTGAGACTGTGTACCTGCAAGGTATCTCAAGACACGTTTAGCTGCACTCCAATGCAAGTCAGTCGGCTGATGCATGAATTGTGAAAGGCGGTTCACAGCAAAAGCAATGTCTGGGCGCGTAAACGCTAAGTACTGAAGACTCCCAATGGTTGTGCGATACTCTCGAGCATCAGGAAGACGGGTGCCAGAGTTCAAGGTGAGCTTAGGCGTTGGAGACATTGGTGTGGACACTGGCTTGGAGGAGAGCATCTTCGTTTTCTGCAGGAGATCTTTGGTATAGTTTTCTTGTCGCAGATGTAGACCTTTTGAGTTCCTGGAAAACTCGACTCCTAAGAAGTACTTGCTCTCACCCAGATCCTTGATTGAGAACCGAGTCTGAAGTGTTTTGATGAGTCCATCGACGAGAGTTCTGTTACTGCCAGTGATTAACATGTCATCAACATAAACAAGAACATACAAAAGAGTATTTCCAGTTGATTTGATGAATAATGATGTATCAGCAACAGAGTTGACGAAGCCGAGAGTGAGAAGATACGTCCTAAGTTCTTGGTACCAGGCTCTTGGCGCCTGACGAAGACCATAGAGTGCTTTCTTGAGACGACACACATACGTAGGACGATCGCGGTCGACAAACCCTGGTGGTTGTTTGACATAGACCTCATCAGTTAGGCGTCCTTGAAGGAACACATTATTCACGTCAATCTGGCGGATACTCCAGTCATTGTTGACAGCTAACTGTAACACAACACGGACGGACGTTGACTTGATGACAGGAGTGAATGTTTCAGTAAAATCTCGGCCCTGTTGTTGATGGAATCCACGAGCCACTAGCCTTGCCTTGTACCTAGCAATTGACCCATCAGGGTTATATTTGATAGTAAAAATCCACTTACAACCGACCACAAATTGATATGGATCAGGTGGAACCAGCTCATGGGTGCCATTACGAATCTGGGCATTTATTTCCTCAACCATAGCATTTCTCCAGTTGGGATCCCTCAGCGCCTCGGCAACGGTTTTTGGTATTGTGGGTGTGGGTTTTGAAGTGGTAAAGGAGAATTTCTGGATTGGTTTAGTGATGTTGTTCTTGGCTCGTGTGCGCATTGGGTGGTTATTTGGTTGTGGGTTTAATGTTGGTTGAGAGGTTGTGGTAGATGTATTGGGTGTCGGGGGTGTCGGGTGAGGTTGTGGAGGAATGGTATTAATGTTTGCAGGGATTGCTGGAGAGAGAGTAGGCGCTGAGGTTGTTGAGGTAGTCGCTGGAACAGAGTCTTGCTGCGGAGCCGGTTGCTGTTCCATGTGCTGTTCATGTTGCTGTTCCGGTTGCTGTTGTACTGGTGCTGGTGTCGGCAGATGAAGAATCTCAGATGGTGGTCCGGTGGGAGGAGCAGAAACGAGCGAACGAGTGGGGACAACAGTTGCAGGGTAATAGGCTTGAGGCGGTTCTGGTTGATCATTAGAAGATGGAGGCGGGGCTGGTTTGGTCTTGAAGGGAAAAACAGACTCGTCAAAGACGACGTGTCGTGATGTGTAGACTCGGCCAGTGGACTTCTCAAGACACAGATAAGCACTCTGAGAGAGAGAGTAACCCACAAATACACACGTCGCTGATCTGGGATCCAATTTATGGTTTGCGTATGGCCTTAACCACGGATAACTTGCACACCCGAACATACGAAGCTTCAAGTAATTAGGGTCTTTACCAAATAGCTTCCGATAGGGAGATGCATTTTCGATGACTGCAGTAGGCATTCGATTTATGAGATAGACGGCCGTCGTGAACGCATAACTCCAGTAAGATTTTGGCATCGATGATTGACTGAGCAACGTAAGACCAGTTTCGACCACATGACGATGCTTCCTTTCGAAGATCCCATTGTGTTCCGGTGTGTGTGGAGGAGAGGTTAGATGAGCGATGCCATTCTCTGAGAGGTATTTACGCAAGGCAATGAATTCACCACCGTTATCAGAGAACAGTGTCACTATCTTATGCTTGAAAGCATTCTCTACCAGCGCTTTGAACTTGATAAAAACCTCTTTGACTGCCGACTTTTGTTTGAGAGGATATATCCAAGTGTAGCGTGTATAATGATCAACCAGAACCAAGTAATATTTGAAGTTGTCTACTGATAGGACAGGAGAGGTCCATACATCAGAATAGATGACTTGAAGAGGATGGGAAGAGATAGTGTTTGTATGAAAAGGTTGTTTATGGCTTTTATTAATAAGACAATCAGAACAAGATAAAGTTTGGTGCAAAGAATTTGAAATGGGCAAAGCAAATTGAGAAACAACAGATTTGAGAATAGGTAAAGCTGGGTGGCCAAGTCTGGAGTGCCAAGAGGTGAGGTCGGTTTTTGGTTTTGGGGAGGCGTAATGGATGGTGGGATTGGGTAGGTTGACTGGCCACTCGTATAACTCGTTCCTAGTCCTGCCTTGGAGTAACCGGACCCCCGTTTTGAGATCCTTCACCTGAAAAGAAGCAGGAAAGAATTCCACCGACACTTGATTAGCATTGCACATTCTATATACCGATATTAAATTCTTCTTAATATTAGGAACATAGAGAACTTCTTTCAATGCTAAAGTACGAGTAGGAGTGGGTAGAAAGGAGGAACCAGTATTTGCGATTTGCAGGCCAGAACCATCAGCAATAGTTACATCCTCCCCGCCAGTATATGGCTGATGCATAGCCAGATTGTTGAGGTCAGAAGTGATATGGTGCGTGGCACCACTGTCGAGAAGCCAGCCGTTGGAATCATATGGCGACACTACCATGTTGGCGCGGGGTTGCCACGGCGCATACTGACGAGGCTGAGACTGGTAGGTGTTAGGCGGCTGCTGTAGTTGAGGACAGGTTCGGGCACTATGACCTTGAAAGCTGCAGATTTGACAGCGTCCTTGATAAGGACGAGGAGCGTAGCGGTTAGGACGAGGAGCATACTGAGCCTGAGATTGCATCTGCTGGTTCCCACGGTAAGACCCTTTCTGCTGATTGTTCTTGTAGTTATTGTTCTTGTTGTTTCCACGATAACCCGCCATGTTCGCTGTAACTGGTAACGACGTTGCAGGGACAGTAACAGAGGCTTGAAGTTTTGCTTCAAAATTGATGAGTTTCTCATGGACCTCAGTTATGGAAGGAGGTGTATCACGCCCTTCAAGTTGATCAGCAACTGTCTTGAACTCCTCAGGAAGACCTTCCAGAATTGCTTCCAGTTGATCTTCAGTGTCCATAACCTTTCCGAGAAGAGCGAGCTGATCGAAGCGTGTCGTGAGACCCTGAACGTACTCATCTACTGTCTTTGTGCCTTTTGTCCAGTGTTTAATTTGTTGACGCAGTTGCTGGATGTGTCCCCTTGACGGCTTCGCATAGGTAGACCGGAGAACTTCCCAAATCTCAGCAGATGTGGTCGCCTTCGAGAGCAGTGGCTGAATCGGGGTGGTGATGGCACCTAAGAGTGCACTGTATAACAGTTTGTCTTGACGTTTCCACAACACATAGTCTGTGTTAGCACTCACGACTTCATCAACGGTTAGTGTAGGAGGAGGGACGATGACCGATCCGTCGAGATACCCGGCAAGATCGTATCCGTCGAGGAGGGCGTGCACCTGTCGACTCCACATAATATAGTTGGAGGTGGTGAGCTTGGTGACATTCGCCATGTTCACGTTCAACAGAACGGGAGTGTCGGAGACATTGATCGTCTCAGAAGCGGTGGCTGGAGATGCTGCCATGAAGAGATCAGAAGTGTTTGAAAGATGACGGCCACAAGAAAAAATTTAGGTATTAGGTATCGAGATGCTCTGATACCATATAGAGAATAATACTTTGATGATTGTATTAGACGTGAGGGATACAGAATATATAGTCTATACAATGAGAGCTAGGTTAGTACTAATTACACTTAAGACCTTTCCATACATAACTCTCTTATATGAGATATCCGTAAGTATTCGTAAATATCCGCAAATATCTATTTATTTTCAGAATATTCATTTTCCCGAATATCCGTATTTTTCCGAAAAACAAATTTTAAAATTAGATATCCGTAACATTCGAAACAAATCACAAATACCTTTAAAAACCCGGATATCCGATCCGTGCTCAGACCTAATCAAAACTCGCCGACCGGATGGATGCATTATAACATAGTTATTTTAATAACTAATATAAATACATGTTTTTATATAATGTATTATTAATAAAATTGAAAATGCAACATACGTCGATCCATATCTAGTTCTATTTATGAATCGGGTTTGACGCTATTAAAAATTAGTGGAATTAATTCAAGATCTAAACATCACGCCATTTTATTCTTTTTATGTATTTGACTTGAGTAAAAGATTTCAAGTTGGGGAAAAGAATAATGCGTATTTAAGTTGACCAATAGAGATCTCAATAAATTTTTTATTTCTTTTTGTTCTGTTTTTGGTACGTCTACAGAAATCTTATATTTTTAAAATTTTGATTTATTCTAGAATTTTAAGTCTAAGAAAATAACCTCCTAACTATTTTAGTTTTTCAAGTATATACATAATCAATGGGCTTCTAGTTTTTTCTATAAAAAATTTCACTTCATGAAAACATATGGATATTTGTATCAACCATTCACTAGCTCATTACGAAATCCAAGGAAAAATTACATCGTTAGAATTGAACTTCATGTTCTGTTAATGATAGGGGTGTCAAAAGACAAAAATGACTTATAACTCATGAGTTAGATTCAGTTAAATTTGATTTTTCGTAAATATGAGATCTCTATTTTAAATTTATTTAATAAATAAGTTTAGTGATTATATTTAAATTAGATCATGAGTTAGATGAACGATATTTAGTGACATGAACTAATATTTGGAGAAAAGTTTATCTTTGCACTGTACTTTCATTTGAAAATTAATCCGAGCTCTTTAATAAGTCTGAAATATCCAATGTTAATAAAAAAAAGGTTTTCAAATCAATATCAATATTCCAAATATATAAAACATATGAACATGCATAGATAAAAACATAAGTATAGGAATGAAAGATTTGAATCTTGCATACATCATCTTATTGCAAAACTACGCATATGCCTCAGCGGCTCAGCCTCACTGTCTTATATATAGTTTTAGACTTCTAGCTGTTATGACGAATTGAATATAGTGAATCATTACACGATAAAGTAACGAATCCAATGCATATATATTTGGTTGCTTGAGTAAGGACTCTTTTGAAGATAGACACATGATACATGCAACATGTTGTGTGGCAACCAAATGCTAGAAGATGGATATTATAGATGGTCCGATACTTGGTTCGTTACACTCCTTGATTAGTGTAATTTTCCATGAACAAAAAAACAAATATTCATCAACCTATCAAAACAAGCTTCAAAACCGATGTTCTCATCTTTAAAAAAATCAGTTTCAAACGCTTAAATTCAACATAAAACCTTACAGAATTATCTACGCATTAATGAAAAAAAAACTAAATTTCACCAACAATACTTATTTCCACGCCGAGTTAGATCTAACGGATGAAATTCAAATCCGGGTAGTCGTTGTCTTAACCAATCAGAGCGAAAAAATGAAAGCTCTGTCTCAGGCACATCTTACTATATAAACATGTCCTAAGCAGCTCTCGATCGTTGTCCTCATCAGAATCTTCCCAAGAAAGTTCTTGAGAGAGAAATATGTCGGCAGAGGAAGAAACCCTCCCAACGGACGTTGAATCAGGAGATGCTGAAGTAGCGAGTGAGAAGCAACCAATAGCGAAAGGTTGTAAAGCAAAGAAGACGAAGGAAGTTAAGGATGAGAAGAAGAAGACTTCTGCATCTCACCCTACCTACGAAGAGGTTCAAGATTCATTTTCGATCTAACCTTTAATTCTTGAACTATATTTAACATTCGTAATTTTTTACTTTTGTTGTTTGAATCGATGCAGATGATTAAAGATGCAATCACGACGTTGAAGGAGAGGACTGGATCTAGTCAATACGCGATTCAGAAGTTCATTGAGGAGAAGGAGGAGTCTCTTCCTCCTACTTTCAGGAAGCTTCTTGTTGTTAACCTTAAGAGACTCGTTGCTTCTGAGAAGTTGGTTAAGGTCAAAGGATCTTACAAACTTCCTTCTGCTAAACCGGCGGCGTCTGCTCCGGTTAAGAAGAAACCAGCAGCTAAAGCATCTAAGAAACCTGCTGCTGCAAAGCCCAAGGCGAAGGAGAGAACATCTCCAGAGAAGAAGGCTGCTGATGCCGAGACAGCTGTTGTTGCGGCTGAGAGGAATACTCCTCCGGCTAAGAGAGAGTTTATTAATTGGACCTTCCCTTATCTCTAACGTTCGTATTTTCATGCATTTTAAATACGGTCTAGCTAAAATTTGGTTTTACTTTTTTACTTTTGATACAAGTCTCTTTATCACCATTACATGTTTAGGCCGTTGGAGATGAACCCTCTGTTTGTACTGCGTGTATGATGCTGAAAATGTAATCAGAAACTATCCTTCTAACTATCTTTCTCCCTTTTACTCTGTTCCATCCATTATCACATCTCGCCCTTCGTTGTGAGCTGTAACTAGCAGCAATGATGCTGCATCTGTTGATGATTTGTGAACCTGTTTTTAGTTCCATTCAAACCGTTAAGAGTTTACTAAAACTTGATTTTAGCTTGGCCTATGGATCATGGATTCTTGTTGCACCTATAAGAAAATAAAGAACCTTACTAATTCAGAAGTCTTGATTATATCAGCATGGCCTCTTGAGCTCAGAGCTCTGTATTATCACATCAGATTCTTTGAAAGCATCTTGTCACGGCCCATTACCAGCCCAAAAACGTCCATGACTGAAGAATCAGTCCGTGACAATCTGCTTCGATAACCACAGCATCAGCTCCTGCCAAAATGGTCTGATCCCAACATACACAAGCATGTCCTTGGGCAGGAGGGAGACACGAACAACGTTTCCTTATAATCTACTGATCATAGTGATTTCAAAGAGGATAAAATGTATACTCATTTTACCAACGTTGTGAGAGAATCTCTCCACCTTCTCATGGCCTTGGTGTTTGTGAGAAAATCTGAGACGAGGGATGTTCTTGGAGTGACGTAGCTTCTTGAAACGGTAATGCAATGCAAGGGGCTAAGCGCAAGGTAATGGATGAGATTAACAAAACCTGTGTGGAAGTTGTCGTGTTCTATCAAAAGACATGAGATTAAAGTGGTAAAAATCTAAAACTGGGACCATTGCTTTGAGTTTATTTTCTGTTACAAGAATTGTATTTTCTTTCACTGTACTAAAATAGCTTTGAGCCCTATTACTCCATATGTTTCTAGTGTTTTTAGACCTTTTAATTATGTTTTGTGGTAGCCAGAATCTTATTCTCTATGCATGTATGTTGTGTTTTTTCAAGTTTTAAGAAACTGCATTATTCAAGGGCTATGTAACATAGGAATATATATAAATCGACTCTTAAGATGATTAGTTGTTTCTCACTTTTATTGGATATCTAAGATATTGTAAAGTAAGGGCTTGGCAGAGAATATTGTTCTAAACTTAAGTTTACATAAAAAAAAACACTAGAAAAGAAAAGCAGAGTCTAAATGGGATTTATATATGCTTGGTGTTCATGCATATATGAAGAAGAGTTAGTGCATCAAACCACAACATTTAGACAATTCTTCACCCAGCGATCAGCAACCAGGACCTGACCACACCCCTCAACTTTACCCCAAATCTCTCCTCCTTGACGTCTTTCTAGCAAAATATCCGCACACCAAATCTCCCTCTTGGATTTCACACCTCTTCCTCTACGATAATCTTCTTTACTAGTATAAAACAAAGCCAGCTTCCCACCATAATTCGCAGCGTGAATACACTGCAAATTTTTCATCTTAGAAAACAGCTTTCTCAAACCTTTCACAACTCCCCAAAACCTCCGCTTTGGATCATACGTTTTTATTTTTTTAGCAACAAAAGTACCGTCGTCAGTAAAATCGTAAACAGGGAAGTAGTATAACATGTCATCAATAACACATGCGGTAGGCATCTTTACGTAACGCAGCATATCATCCGGTCTCCATATATTTTCCTTTGGGTCGTAAACAAGGGTTTCACGATCATGCCTCATATAAAACTTATCAGCCAACACCAACCACCCACCCACCAAACAACTATCCAAGTTCTTGCGCTCACCATGCAGCTCAATGTCTGGCTTTAAAATCTCAGGCTCCCACATGTGTGTTTTTGTATTGAACAACACTATGAGATTCTGAAAGGCACCCACGCGGCCCATTACGTAAATTTTATCTTCGATGATAGCAGCCCTTGTATCAAACATGGGCACAGGCATGCTGGGGAGGGGTTGCACCGTGTGAGATCTACAGTCTATGCTATACGCACTGGTTTTAGCAATCCCACTACCAAACACGTATATCTTCTTCGAGCCCACCACGACAAAGCTCTCGTCGGGTGTCAGAGGGGGAAGCGAAGGGATACGGACCAAGC
This sequence comes from Raphanus raphanistrum x Raphanus sativus, assembly GCA_019705995.1. Lineage (NCBI taxonomy): Eukaryota > Viridiplantae > Streptophyta > Magnoliopsida > Brassicales > Brassicaceae > Raphanus > Raphanus raphanistrum x Raphanus sativus. Next base: position 12,602,375 of record CM034037.1, on the reverse strand, counting down.
TGCGATTACCGTTGGCTTTCGGGTGGATAATATACCAACGGAAAAGATGGTTATCTCCCTCATAGAGAACAATGTAGAGGCAGTGCTCGGTGCATCCCAACAAAGATCGTCTCGAGTATAGTTCACGCGACGGAACGAGTGACTGGAACTGCTTGGAAACGAGGGAGAGTGTTGGATACTCCCGTCTGGACACACGCGCTAAGATGTCAATGATGACGTCTTCTGGTAGTGACGGAATCAGAGACGGTGTTTCTGATGATGAGTTCTCCTTCTCTGCCATAGTTTTGGAAGACATGTGTAGGTCTACAGCGATCAAACAGGGAAGGTAAAGCCCAAAACCCTAAGTTCTCCTTTTTTTAGTTTCAAAGAGTTCCGATCTGATTTTGCGACAAGAATGGAGAACAACGATAGTAGCTTACCTCTAGCTACGACGAAGACAATTCAAGGTGTAACGATGACGGCGCGTCCGGTGTCTCTCTCTAGCCACCTTTTTTTTCTTTCCATCTGAATAATATTATAAAAAAGAATAAAGCCCATCCGACTACAAAGGGTCCAAATACTAACGGACCAAACCAAAACAAAGAAAAATACATTGGGCCTACAGCCCATCGCAACAATCTAAGGGAGTGAACCCTAATTTCGCGGCTCGCCGCCCACACTCCAACTACGCCTCCGCGCGCTACTTTCGCCGCAGGGGATCTATCACCGGAGAGCATCCTCGATACCACCGCGATCTCATCCAGCTCCCCTGCCGACACGTCCAACACATACCAAACACGATCTGCGCAGTCACTTGAGACGCCGTCTACCATTGACCCAACACCACCGACACTCGGGTCGTATCAAGTGAGGAATCAAGAGACGGAGGAGCAATGAAGCTTTGTTTATCCGACTACGCAGAGAGAAGAAAGGAACCCAACAGAAACTAAAGAAGAAAGAAAAAACCAAAGCCGAAAAAGACGGTACTGTCTGAGCTACCGTCTCCCGGGAGCAGGATCCGGCGATGACAGTGCTAACGGAGCCACCGTCTCCCGGAGACAAAAGATGGCGGTCGTAGAGCTTTAATAGCCTCTACTCCCCGGAAAACTACCACTGAACTCACAAACCATCTGCCGCTTCCATTACCGTTCATCCCTCTCGCTACGCCTCCAGAGAAAGCAGCTTTGCCGCCGTATGGCGCATTGTACGAGTCGAGCCCTTCCTGCACAAAACCCTAACCCAGAGACGTCGGCATATCGGAGGAGTCGGTAGATCGGAGGCGACAGCTGAGATTCTTGATTAATCCGAAAAGGATGAGCCCCGACGCCGGCACGCGCGGACGCGCCACCGAACGTCGAGGTCACCGACTGAACTCGCTCTCGCTTCTCTCTTACTTTCTCTCGGGCTACTTCTCTCTAGCCACCTTTAGCTTTTCTTTTGGGGAAGAGGAATTTATTATGTACTAGATATGAGCCTGTTGCGTTGCGGTTTTGTTTGATGTTTTAGGTTAATAGAAAACATAAAGGGTGTAACTGGATTGCAATATTTTGGAATGGAATGATGTGGAATGGTTGATTCCATTAATTCCACAGATTTTTTTACCATTTGTTATGAATGGAATGGAATGGTCATTCCACCAATTCCAAAAATAATTAGATAAAATACAAAGGAAATCATTCCAAAACAAATTTTTTCATGAATGAATGGGATGAATTTCATTCCATTTTCTGCAGTATTCCATTCGTATAATTCCAATTCCTTTCATTCCATTAATTCCATTTAAATTTACCAGTTGCAGCCAAAATAATAATCATTTTATTATAGTTTTATGACTGATTTGCATATGTTTATTGATATTTATTTTATAATTAAAAAATAATTTTCATGCAAATGTTCAAGTTAAAATTTGTATTTTATAATAATGATACATATATGAATTGGTATCAACTTTCTACTTGAATTAAAAAAAAAACATTATACCTAAATTTTTAAATTGAACCCAACCCAAAATAAGAAATTGAATGAAAAATAAGAAAAATTGAAAGTCGAATAATGCCAATCAAGTAAATGACAACATTATACATTTTATTATGTACAAATTTAATGTTTTATTAAATAAAATTTTAAAATTTTATTTTGCTCGAATTTTTCTTAAAAGGGAAAATTTAAAATACTAAAATGGTAATTTTGTAACTTTTTTTTTAAATACGAAATCCTAAAATATAACTTTAAAAAACTATTTTGTAATGAGAATTTTCATTTTTCTTAATTTCTTTTAAATCCTAAAAAAAGAATTGTATCGTATTTTGACACATGTCACAATCTTAAAAATTTATTGACACATATCACAATAAAAAATTAAAATTATTATCAAATATTTTTAACAAAATAGAATATAAAATGGTAATTTTGTAAATTTTTTTTTCTAAAAATACTAATTCATAAATTAAACTTTAAAAAACTATTTTTGTAATGAGAATTTTTTTAATCTCTTTTAAATTCTTAAAAAAAAATTGTATCATATTTTTGACACATGTAACAATCTTTGAAAGATTTTGACACATGTCACAATCATGTTAATTAGTAACTTTGAAAAACCAAACTTTATATAATAAGATATATACATGTTTGTAAGGTTTAAAAACATATATAGTTTCGAAAATATTTCTTATCAATTCTTTTACCAAATAACTAGGTGTTTGGATTTAAATTATTTAAAAATAAAATATTGTTAATCCAGTTACAAAAAAAAATCTGTTAATCCTTTAGATTTTATTATCTGCTTACCAATGTTTTAATTGAAATTTTATTTAACGAAACGTAAAAATAAAGATAAAATAAATACTGACAAAAAGAAATATTTTTATTTTGAATTTATATTAAAGAATATATCCGTGTATACTTAAAATTATAATCTTGAATAATTTTATTTTATCTATTTCTTTCGGTTAAAATATTAAATCGAATTGTATAAAATTAAAAGAAATTTGTTAGATATATAATTATCAAAACGTAAAAGTAAATCATATTTTAAAATTTTTTAGATATGAAGATGAACTAATGGTATAAGGATTAAGATAATTACAATTTAAAAAGACTGTATAAATTTTTATAGATTTATTTAGTAATAAAATCATAATTTTAAACCAAAAATAAATATAATTCGAATTTGTAAAATATTTTTGTATTTCTATTTATATTATTATGTTATTTAATATTATATTAATTATGGTAGATGAACTATTACCTTATTTTAAGAAACTTACAAAAAATATAAATTAACATTAAATATGAATATAAATGTCATAATTAAGGTAAAAATAAAGATAAAGAAATACTAACAAAAATAAATATTTTTATTTTAAATTTATATTAAAGAATATATATGTGTATACTTAAAATAATAATCTTGAATAATTTTATTTTATCTATTTCTTTTGGTTAAAATATTAAATCAAATTGTATAAAATTAAGATAAATTTTTTTAGATATATAATTATCAAAACGTAAAAGTAAATAATATATTTTAACTTTTTAGATATGAAGAGGAAACCTAATGGTATAAGGATTAAAATAATTACTATTTAAAAAACTGTATAAATTTTTGAAGATTTATTTAGTAATAAAAATAATAATTGTAAAAAACAAAATTAAATATAATTCAAATTTTATAGAATATTTTTATATTTCTATTTATACTATTATGTTAGTTAATGTTATATTAATTATGATTGAGGAATTATTACATTCTTTTAAATAAAACTAGATCTTGATCCGTGCAACCGCGCAGATTTTGTTCTTACTTTTATAAATATAAATATTTGTTTTAGAATATAAATGGTGCATATTTTTAAATTTAATCATATATATAAATGTTTATATAACTATTTCAAATACAATAGTTTTACAATTTACATGTTATAATTAATCAATTGTTTAGAATCGTATGTATTTATTACTTCTTATTATATATTTATCTTATTTTATATGCATTTAGCTATTAAATAAATTAATATATTCATGAGAAAACATTTTTGAAATTATGTTGTATTTAACTTACGGTAAATTCTGATCCATCCTTCAAAGCTGGATTTCCTTTTACAAATATTTTTATGATTATTTGTTTTAAATAATATATTATTGTATTTTAGTTTTTAGACATGTATTATATAGTTTGCTAATTTTAAGCCACTCTGTCATCATATTTAAAATGAAAAGATATCATGATTAAAGTAACTAAAAATATTTTATATTATTAGCTTTATTGAAATACATATTACTTTTTATACATGTATTTTGTAGTTCACTAATGTTAACTCGTCTTACCAACATATTAGATTTTATTTTTGAACATAAATATTTTATATTTACGAAAATAAAATATATTAAATATAAAAATTTATCAATTTAATAAAATGTTATTATATTTAGCTGAATATCATAATTTTCTTTCAATATGATTGATTATGATTATATAATAGATAAAATATAATATAATTTTTTACTTTTCATTTTATAAACGATAACTAAATTTATTAATGTATAATAATATTTCAAACTAATTTCGAAACTAATGAAATTATTAAATATAATTTCGAAAATGAAGATCTTGTAAAAATCTTACTTGGTGTAAAGGTCTACTCTAGGCAGAGTAATACTCTGCGTTGTAAACCAAAAAATCAAGGCGATAAAAAATCCGAAAACATGATTACTGGCAATATTCCTGCGGACACGCCTGTTAGGATTAATTGGACACCGATGCTAGATATAAGGGATGTCCCTTATATTATTCTCGAAAAAAAAAAACTTAAGGTACTTCCCTAATTAAGGGATTTGTGCAAGTCCTACCAATGCTCATGCTCTAATAGGTCTTCTATTCGTAGGCTTTTCTTTTTTTTTTTAATAATATTTTTACCCAAGTTTTTTGAACTTTTTTGTTCTTTTCTAACTTCCTTGTAATCTACACGCTTGCTTACGCTTTAGGCGATGCAAGATTTGATGTTTCTATAATCTTGCACATGAATGTTCTTATCTTGGTTAAGTTTCGACATCTTCTTGTCTTTAAAAAGATTCTCTAGAACGAGACTTGTGAACACGTCTCTCAGATGGCTCAACACTGAAAACAAGAACTCCCATTCAGGATCTGAGTGAATCATCATCAGCTCTGTATAACCAACGGCTTTCAACGTCAACATATACTCACTACCACTTGTTGCCGCCATAGATCTAATACTTATTTGAGGATTGAACTAAAAACCATCCTGTTAAGTAAGTAAGGTCTTAGTTTGGTCGTGTAAGACCAGTAGAATCAATGAGTAAATTACAGTTTTTTGGCTGGAGTTCAAAATGGTTTGATTATGGTTGTCGTAGGAAGAGGCCTAAAGGTTGGAAAAGAGTTGTCTGTTGAGCAAAGGTATGAAGATCTTGAAGAAACATTTGAACCAGGTGAAAGTTTCAGCTTTGATGTTACTATAAGGCTTCAAGAAGCGAGTTGAAAGAAATGTCTCCCTCCATTTCAATGCTTATGCTTAAAAAAGATTCCACAGAAGCGGAATGCTTCAGTTCTGGTGATCATTTGAAATATTGTGAGTCTCTGTTACCTTCGAGGATTCTTGGTTGGAGAGTTGTGGTGGTCAAAGGTTCAGAGAAGAAGCTGTAAATTCCTCACACCAATCTGATTTCCTTATGTACTCTCATTGGCTAATTTACAGAGATTGGGACATTCCTCCTGTCCTTGAATCCCATCTGCTGAACTGAAAAATGAGAAAGGTGACAGAAACACCATTTCCTTATAATCTATTGATCATAGAGATTTCAAAGAGGATAAATGTAGATTGATTTTACCAACGTGGTGAGAAAATCTCTCGAGCTTCTCATGGCCTCTGTGTTTGTGAGAAATTTTGAGATGAGGGATGTTCTTGGAGTGCAAGGACTAAGAACAAGCCAATGGATGAGATTACCAAAACCTGTGCGGAAGTTGTTGTAATTGCTGTTAAACTCTGGAACACACATTGATCTGTTAAGCATATGAAAGGATTTGGCTTGGGGATGATCAATCAAGTCAAGAGACATATGAGATTAAAGATAGTAAAACTCGAAGATTGGGACCAGTATGTGAGTTTGTTTTCTGTTACAAGACAATATATCTACTTTCTCCACATGCACTGCACTGTACTTTAAAAGCTTTATGTCCTATTACTCAGGATGTTTGTTTTTTGTATTCTCCATGCATGATGCATGTATGTTGCGAGGTTTAAGAAACTCTTCTACTCTAAGGCTATACAACATAAGAATATATATATAGTTCAATAGATGTTTCTCACTTTCCAGTGACAAAAAAAAAAAAAAAAAAGATGTTTCTCACTTTTATTGAATAATCTAACACAAGTGCTTTGCAAACACTAGATAAGAAAAGCAACAAAAGAGTCTAAATAGGCTTTTCATATGCTTCTTTAATAGGTTGGTGTTATGAAGAAGAATTAATGCATCAAACGATAACATTCAGACATTTCAGCACATTGCAAGAATCCTTAGCAACCAGGACCTGACCACACCACTCAACTGTACCCCAAATCTTTCCTCCATGACGTCTTTCCAGCAAAATCTCCACATACCAAATCTTCTTCTTGGATCTTACGTCTCTTCTTGTACAATAATTTCCATATCTTGTACAATAATTTCCATATCTTCCACTATAAAACAAAGCCAGCTTCCCACCATAATTCGCAGCGTGAATACACCGCAAATTTTTCATCTTAGAAAACAGCTTATTCAAACCTTTCACCACTCCCCAACAACTCCGCTTTGGATCATAGGTTCTTATATTTATAGCAACGTAATCATAGTTGTCAGTAAAATCTAAAAATGTAGGGAAGTAGTATAACATGTCATCAATAACACATGCGGTAGGCATCTTTACGGAACGCAGCGTATCATCCTGTCTCCATATATTTTCCTTTGGGTCGTAAATAAGGCAGTAATTAGTAAAATCATTCACATACATCTTATTAGCCAACACCAACCACCCACCCGCAAAACAACTATCCAAGCTCCGGCGCTCACCATACAGATCCATGTCTGGATCTAAAATCTCAGGCTCCCACATGTTTGTTTTTGTATTGAATAACACTATGAAATTCTTGGATTCATCCAAGCACCCCATTACGTAAATTTTGTCTTCGATGATAGCAGCCATTGTATAAGACATGGGCAGAGGCATGCTGGGGAGGGGTTGCACCGTGTGAGATCTGCAGTCTATGCTAAAATCACTCGTGTCATTAGTCCCACCAAACACGTATATCTTAGATCCCACCGCGAGAAAGCTCTCACCGCGTGTCAGAGGGGGAAGTGAAGGGATACGGGCCAAGCTGCGATTACCGTTGGCGTTCCGACTGAGAATATACCAAAGCTTGTTTTCTCCCTCACGGAGAACAACGTAGAGGCAGTGTTCGGTGCATCCCAACAAAGAACGTCTTGCGTATAGGTCAGGCGACGCAACTAGTGACTGGAACTGCTTGGAAACGAGGGAGAGTGTTGGATACTCCCATCTGGACACACGCGCTAAGATGTCAATGATGATGTCTTCGGGAAGTGACGTAATCAGAGACGGTGTTTCTGGTGATGAGTTCTCTTTCTCTGCCATAGTTTTGGTCCTTTTGGATAACATGTGTAGGTCTACAACGATCAAACAGGGAAGGGAAAGCGCAAAACCCTAATTGTTTTATAGTTTCAGAAAGTTCCGATCAGATATTGCGACAAGAACGGGGAAAACCGATGGTGGCTTACGAAGAAGACAGCTCAAGGGTGCAGTGGTGACGGCGCGTCTCTCTCTTTCCAGATTTTCGCTTTTCTTTGCGGTAAGAGGAATGTATACATATTTATAGGGTTTAAAAACATAGTATGTAGTTTCGAAAATATTTAACAACTCGTGTTGTGGCCGCTCAAGCGGGCCTAATCATCTATACTATTATTTGCGAAGTAATTTTTCGCAACGGAGCTCTCACGTTAAAAGTTAGAGTGGTTAATATCAATACTACCCTTAATGAATATTATATAAATTCTGTTATTATATAATTTTTAAGAGCCATATTAACAACATAATTTTATGTATTAGATATTATACACGAGAACAAATCAAAGTATCAGGTTTTTGGTTCTCCACATACGTATTCAGATAATGTTTATACAATAAACTATAGTTTATCAAATATATTTTATTAGATATAATAAGCTATTGCAATTGTAGTTATCGTATATACCTTATATATGTAACTTTGCTTATGAAAACTAAAAACAGACTTAAACGTATAATAAAACTTTGTAAATATTTCTATAAGTAATTAAATTTATTTACTACATAAGTAATTTTTCGCAACGGAGCTCTCACGTTAAAAGTTAGAGTGGTTAATATCAATACTACCCTTAATGAATATTATATAAATTCTGTTATTATATAATTTTTAAGAGCCATATTAACAACATAATTTTATGTATTAGATATTATACACGAGAACAAATCAAAGTATCAGGTTTTTGGTTCTCCACATACGTATTCAGATAATGTTTATATAATTTTATGTATTAGATATTATACACGAGAACAAATCAAAGTATCAGGTTTTTGGTTCTCCACATACGTATTCAGATAATGTTTATACAATAAACTATAGTTTATCAAATATATTTTATTAGATATAATAAGCTATTGCAATTGTAGTTATCGTATATACCTTATATATGTAACTTTGCTTATGAAAACTAAAAACAGACTTAAACGTATAATAAAACTTTGTAAATATTTCTATAAGTAATTAAATTTATTTACTACATAAGTAATTTTTCGCAACGGAGCTCTCACGTTAAAAGTTAGAGTGGTTAATATCAATACTACCCTTAATGAATATTATATAAATTCTGTTATTATATAATTTTTAAGAGCCATATTAACAACATAATTTTATGTATTAGATATTATACACGAGAACAAATCAAAGTATCAGGTTTTTGGTTCTCCACATACGTATTCAGATAATGTTTATACAATAAACTATAGTTTATCAAATATATTTTATTAGATATAATAAGCTATTGCAATTGTAGTTATCGTATATACCTTATATATGTAACTTTGCTTATGAAAACTAAAAACAGACTTAAACGTATAATAAAACTTTGTAAATATTTCTATAAGTAATTAAATTTATTTACTACATTAGATTATTAATTATAATATAATATAATAAAAAATTATCCAAAAATAGAAAAGAGTATAAAACTTATTACATCAGAATATCATATAATTCATTAAAACTTATATAGTAAAAATGTATTTTAAAATAAAAGATAATTCTTATATATATTGTGTTATTATCTAAAAATATTATCCAAAATAGTTTTTGAATTAGCAATACATGTATTGATAAATCATTGTAAAACGATTATGCATGTTGGCACAACACATTTGTAAAGTTATTTTTCCCAACAGAGCTCTCACATTAAAAGTAAGAGCGGTTAAAATCGTTTATACTTTAATGAATAAAATATTAAAATTATACACAAAATAAAAATAAATTTTAGTTTTCGTTAGATAATTTCTTAAATTCATAATAGTTAGAATTATTGAAAATATAAAATATATATTAACATAAAAAGATATTTATGTATTATTGTGTTGTTATCTGAAAAAAATATTTTAATAAAAGAGCTAAAAGTTAAAAAAAAATAAAACATATTTTAAATTAAAAATATAACTCCTAAATATATCGTAGTGTACAAAGAAAACTTTTAAAAAATTATTAGACATAAGAATCTATACTATTATTTGAGAAGTAAATTTGCTTAGTTGTCATGTATTCCATGATTTTAGGTAAATTTGCTTATTTGTCAAATTCTCCATAAATAATTTTATTAATTTATTTCATAATTTATCATTATCATTTTTAAATAATTTTGGTGATTTATCTGATAATTTATTATTATCTCAAAATAAATATAAAATTTAACAATAATATCAAATTTATATTTATATTATATTTAATTAAGAATTATATATGTATTTATTTTATATTTGGTTTAATAATATTAAACCAAATTTATTTTATATCTATACTATTTGAGAAGTAAATTTGCTTATGTGTCAGTGTCATGTTTTCTATAGTTTTAGGTTATTTTGCTTATTAGTCAAATTTTCCATAAATAATTTAGTAATTTATTTGATAATTTATCATTATCATCTTTAAATAATTTTAGTGATTTATCTGATCATTTATTATTATCTCAAAATAAATAAAAAATTAATGATAATTTCAAAATTATATTTATATTATATTTATTTAAATATTATATATGTATTTATTTTATATTTGGTTTAATAATATTAAACCAAACTTATTTTAAATATATATTTATATCACATAATTAGATCGAATAGTCTATATTTTAAAATAAATTTCTTAAAACAATCAAAATCACTCTCATCTATACTATTATTTGAAAAGTAAATTTGCTTACGTCTCATGCTCTCCATAGTTTAGGTTATTTTGCTTATTAATCAAATTCTACATAAATAATTTTAGTAAGTTAGTTGATAATTTATCATTATCATCTTTAAATAATTTAGTGATTTATCTGTTAATTTATTATTATCTAAAAATAAATATAAAAGTTTAACGATAATATCAAATTTATATTATATTTAATTAAGTAATATTAAAATATTATATATGTATTTATTTATATTTTTGTTTAATAATATTAAACCATATTTATTTTATATATATATATATATATCACATAATTAGATCGAGTCATCTATATTTTAAAATAAATTTCTTAAAACAATCAAAATCACTCTCATCTATACAGTTATTTGAGAAGTAAATTTGCTTATGTGTCATGCTCTCCATAGTTTTAAGTTATTTTGCTTATTAGTCAAATTCTCCATAAATAATTTTAGTAATTTTTTGATAATTTGTCATTATCATCTTTAAATAACTTAAGTTATTTATCTGATAATTTATTATTATCTCAAAATGAATAAAAGAATGTAACCATAATATCAAATTTATATTTATATTATATTTAGTTAAAGTAATATTAAAATATTACATATGTATTTATTTATTTTTTATTTTTGATCAAACCTTGTGCTTTCATTCATTCAAACTTAAACAGCAGAAACAGAGTTTTCAGCCCCAACTGGGTTGTTTGACAGCTGAAACAGAGCGTTCTTCGCCAACCTATCAGCTGGATCATTACAAGAGCGAGAAATAAACATAAACGAGATAGAAGAAAAGGAGCTACTCAACACGCTTAGGTCATGGAGTATTCCTCTAAGCGCAATCACAGTCTTGGAACCTGTAATCGCATCGATAAGAGACTTTGAATCTGAGTAACAGATTATGTCTTTGTTCCCCGCAGAGATGGCCTTTGCAAGACCAGCTTTCATCGCTGAGGCTTCTGCTACAAGAGCTGAGGCAAGATAGCGTCGGGCTTCGGTTCCTTGGAAGGTTAGATTACCTAAAGAGTCGTTGCAGATCCAGAGCTTTTGGTTCGGGGTGGTAGCGAGGCTTGCCATTCCTTTGCAGCTTTGATAGCTTTTGCAAGCATCTCCGTTTCCGAGAAAGACTTATCTTCAAACTTCAGTTGATTTCTACTTGTCCACAAAACCCAAAAGATCCAAGGGTATAAGGGAGTGACCAGTCCAGTAGGTGGTAGATTAACCATTCGGGCACAGCCTTTGAGCACTACAGCCAAAAAGGTATGGGAACTGGTCCCAGCCATGATGATACCGTCCATGTATTTATTTTATATTTGGTTTAATAACAGCAAACCAAAATTATTTTAAATGTATATATATATATATATATACACTCTAATTATCTATTTTAATATTAATTATATGGACAGCAAATTATCTTATTGTAAACCAACAAAATATTGTCATTATCTTAGTTCGTTTTAAAAACGGTTTTCCAATTTTGTGTGTTTTAGTGTTTTTTGGTAGTTTAATATATGTTTCTGGTTCAAAAATACAAAGTAGATTAAGAGAGACCGAAATTTCACATTTTACTTTACTCTATTGTATGAAATATTTTTGTTATGTAATTATGCTCTCATGATCTTATTGTTTTATAGTATTCATTTGTGTTAAGAAGACGTAGACCAAAATAAAAATAAAAAAAAAACTAAAATGATTAAGAATATAAAAAAATAAGTTGTCATGATATTTAAATCATAATATATATGTTAATAAGTATTAGTAAAATTATTAAGCCCGCGGGTGCGGGCAAAACACCTAGTTTTGCAATTACTAACTAAATATTATAATAAATTATTGTTTATGGTCTTTAAATTTTTTTTAACAGAATATCAAATTATTTAGATATGAAATTTATTTATCAAAATATATATATTCATTATTTAGTTAATTTCTTGAAGCTTTCATATATATAGTAGAAATATTTTGAACTATATATTTTTCAACTAATTTTATTTATGATTGAAAGATATTATTTTATATATATATATAGAAATAATTATTTAATATTTATCAAAGATATTCTTGGATAATAACAAAATATGTATATGAATTATCTTGCCATACATAAAGGGTGATATGTGACTAATCTTGGTACTCTAACTTTTAACGTTGAAGTTCCGTTGCAAAAAATTACTTGGCAAATAATAATATAGATTTAAAATTTTATAGTTTAATCTATCAAACATGTTATAGTTTAATGTATAGATATTTATATGATTACGTATATCTTTTTGCATCATACTTTGTTCAGTTCAATTATATTTTATCTCGGCTGAATTTCTTTAATTTTTTTTTTTTTGTAATGTTCGGCTTCCATGTAATTTCCCTATTTTAGCAGCCTTTGTATCAGACATAATTGAACTGACAGTTCGATTTGAGAATTTCTTTTGAAAATTTATAAGCAAGAATTATTGTTTTTGGTCTATTACTTATAAATTTTAGCAAGAATTATTGGATTATGACAAGTTTACAAAAAAAAAAATTATTGGATTATGACAGTTTTTGTTTTCCTGCAGAAACCTGACTGATCATGAGATCAGCATGGATCCAGTGGTAAGCAAAGTAACTGAGAATACATCTCTCAAACTTCTCAACGAGCTTAATGAAGAGCGAATCAGCATCAGACTCTACAGAGAAGAAACTGTAAATGTCTTCCTCACAGCAATCTGATTTCCTTATGACTCATTGGCTAATTTGCATAGATTAGGACATTCTCTCCTGTCCTTGAATCCCATCTGCCGCACTGCAAAATTAGAATGGAGACACAAACACCTTTTCCTTATAATCTATTGATCATAGAGATTTCAAATGTAGATTGATTTTACCAATGTAGTGAGAACTGAGAACATTTCTTGAGCTTCTCATGGCCTTTGTATTTGTGAGAAAATCTGAGATTAGGGATGTTCTTGGAGTGACGTAGCGTCCTGCTAGGGCTAAGAGCAAGCCAATGGATGAGATTACTAAAACCTGTGTGAAATTTGTTGTTGAACTCTGGTCTCTGGAACACACAATGAAGAGGACTGTAATCTTACGAAAGGATCTGGTTTGTGAATATCAATCAAGAGGTTTGTAGATTGGGATCAGTGAAGTACACGTGGAGAAAGCAGCAGATACATTGTCTGTTAACAGAAGACAAACTCAAATATAAAAATAGCTATGTTTTAGTATGTTTTTGCAACGTTTAAGAAACTATTTTACCCAAGACTATAGAACATAAGAATATATAGTTGTTGACCAAAAAAAGAAAAGTTATTTCTAAATTCTATTGCATAACTTAACATAACGGAAAGTAAGGGTTTTGCAAAGAATGTTCAAAACACAAGTTTACAAGAACATTTAGATATAAAGAAAAGAAAATGCAGCAAGACTTGGTGTTCATGCATATATGAAGAGTTCATGCATCAAACTATAACATTTAGAGATTTCCGTATGCGAGATTTCTCAGCAACCGCAACCAGAACCTGACCAGACCACTCAACTTTACCCCAAATCTCTCCTCCTTGACGTCTTTCCAGCGAAATCTCCGCACAACAAATCTCTTTACTGGATGTTACATTTCTTCTTCGATCAAAAATTGCTTTAGCAAAAAACAAAACCAGCTTCCCACCGTAGTTCGCAGCGTGTATCCAGCACATCCCAGATAACAACTTTCCCAAACCTTTAACCAGACCCCAACACCTAAGCTTTGGATCATAAGTACATAAATTATAATTACCATAAACACTAAAGCAGTGGTACAATATGTCATCAATAACACAAGCGTTCGTCCAATTTTTAGAACCCAGAATCCCCTCTAGTCTCCATCTATTTTCCTTTGGGTCGTAAACAGAACATTCAATATGATCCCTCACGTACATCTTGTCATCCATCACCACCCAGTCAAACACAAGATAATGCAATCCCGGGCCATGACGTTGCTCCTCACCGTTTAAGACCTCAGGCTCCCACATTTGTGTTTTTGTGTTGAACACCATTATGCCATTCTTATAGTCATAGAAGCGGCCCATTACATAAATTTTCTCGTCGATGATGCCAGCCATTGTATTAACCATGGGCACAGGCATGCTGGGAAGGGGTTCCACCGTGTGAGATCTAGTCTATGCTAAATGCTCTCTTGGTAGTCCCACCAAACATATATATCTTGGAGCCTACCGCGACAAAGCTCTCACCGTGAGTCAGAGCGGGAAGTAAAGGGATACGGACCAACCTGCGATTACCGTTGGCTTCCGGGAGGAGAATACACCAATGGCAGAGACCGGTTTCTCTTTCATAGAAAAGATTGTAGAGACAGTCTTCGGTGCATCCCAACAAAGATCGTCTTGCGTATAGGTAAGGTGACGCAACCAGTGACCGGAACTGCTTGGAAACGAGGGAGAGTGTTGGATACACCCATCTGGACACACGCGCTAAGATGTCGATGATGACTTCTTCTGGTAGTGACGGAATCAGAGACGGTGTTTCTGATGATGAGTTCTCCTTCTCTGCCATAGTTTTGGTCCTTTTGGATAACATGGGTAGGTCTACAACGATCAAACAGGGAAGGGAAAGTGAAAGCCCTAAATTCTCCTTCGCTTAGTTTCAAAGAGTTCCGATCTGATATTGGGACAAGAATGGAGAACTACGATGGTAGCTACGACGAAAACAACTCAAGGTGCAACGGTGACCGCTCGTCTTTCTCTCTCTCGCCACCTTTTTGCTTTTCTTTTGGGGGAAGAGGAATGTAATTAATCACGTATACATGTTTGTAGGGTTTAGAACATATATATAGTTTCACATATATTTTGTCAATTTTTTTTATAGAATAATCTATCAAAAATATTAAAGCGAGTTTTGAAAAAATTATTATGTATACATTTCTTCTTCCATCTTATTATGACATATATACATTATGGTTTTTAAAAATTCTTAAAATATGGTAATAGGAAATTTTGCTATATACCATAAATGTAAATAATATACTTTTAACTTTTTCGCAATATTTTAAAATATGGCAATAACAAATTTTGCTATATATCATAAGGTAAATAAAATACATGATTATTTTTTTAATTAATATAATTATAAATAAAATATTTTGAACATTAACTTAGGATAAAAATTAGTTATTTTGTGATTATTTATATTCTATCAAAATTAATTGTATATGTATCTATAAAACTAAACTAACTTATGTTTTGAAAATTTAAATATTTATTCACAATGATTGGATTTTGGCAATATTTATGAGTAAGATCTATATTTTTAACATGTAAATACTATTTTAAAGATCTTAACTAGAATTTGATCCGCGCTTTAAAGCGCATATTTATTTTTGGATTTAAAATAAAACTTTTATATAAAATTTTAGGTAAAATACAAGTTTGGGCACATTTGTCCAGGATCAAGGAACCAAACCGTACCATACCAAAAAAAAAAACCAAAAATGAACCGAGTTTCATAGTGGATTTAATATCTCTAAGACCAAACAATGACCGAATGTACCCAAATTTTTGATATACAAATTATACCTATAAATTTTAGTTCTTTTTTAATTTCTAAAACTAGCCAAATATCTAAAAATATTATTTATAAATCGAATTATCCAAAAATCGAATTACCTGATTTTTTAGTCGAACTATTAAAATATATCTGAATTATTCTACATTTTTGTCAAAACAACCTGAATTACCTGATATTTAAATTGATAAACCTGAAATATCCGATATTTTTTTTATAAATCCAAAACTACCAAAACCATGATTGAGCTGGAACTAAATTGGATCCGAATTTATTTTGGATATTAATTGGTTCATAACTTTACTATCCTAAGAAAACCAGAAACCAAAATAACTTGACTGAAACCGAACCAAACTTTTCAAATAATCAAAAAATTCTTAAATTTGTAGAACCACAACACCAAAAAACAAAATATATATTATTATAATATAACTATGTATATAGATAAAATCTCATTTTTTCAAGTGAAATTGTTTTGGGATTCTTCTATACTCTCAGATTGTAAAATGGATATATATTATACTAACGTGTGTTGTGCATATGTATTTGGTAATGTCACACATTAAAGATTAGCCAAAGAAAAATGTCACACGGTTAAACAATTTTGTAATGGCTTTTCTGCATTTAATGAGATAACCTTTAATGAATATTCTATAATCATCAAAATAATAGGTAACATTATGTTTGAATTAATTGTAAGACCAAAATAATTATAATCCCTTTTTTATTAATTGAGAAACATTTTAGGATAGTAACCTTTATTTTGTAAAATATTACAGCCATGACATGCTGAGGTGGCAGTTTCACAATCTTTCTCAGCTTGAATAAATAACTCCCCTTTTTTTACTAGAATATTTACAAAATATGCCATTGACATTCAACCCACCTATTAATAAACGTATTGGCAGTACTTACTTTTTGCAAAAATGTACACAGATCACACGGTGTTTGACTCGCATAACTTCTTAAGAGCTCACCAGTGCAATCATCAAAATCAGATGATACACGAACTTTGACTCCCATCATCTGTGCTTATAAAAGTGATATTTTCTTTAAAAAATAATCATTATAAGAATAAAATGTGGTCATATGTCATAATCTATTAGAGGTGAATATTCGGGTACCCATTTGGATTCGGTTCGGATTTCAGATTTTCGGGATCAATGATTTCAGCTCCATTCAGATATTTCTAAATTTTAGTTTGGTTTTGGTTCGGATCCTTGCGGGTTTGGTTCGGGTTCGGATAACCCATTTAAATTATTTTTAAAATTTTAAAATTCATTATATACTTTAAATTTCACGAAATCTATAAATAAAATAATATATTACACGTAAATTTGAATAACGTGGGTCAAAATACCTAAACTTAACATATAAATTGGTTTGGTTTGAATATTTGGATATAGAATCAATAAATATTTTAGGTGTTTTGAGTATACTTTAACTATTTATACATATACTTTTGATTATTTGTATATATTTTCGAATATTTTGGATGTTTTTAATATACATTAAATCTAAAAATAGTTAATATATATATGTATATATATTAATCCATTTGGGATAAATTCGGGTACCCGAAATGCTTTGGTTCGGATCGGGTTCGGTTTTGGTTTTTTAAATACCAAAAATTGACCCCGTTCGGATATCTAATCAATTTCGGTTCAGATTTGCTACTACTTTTTTGGATTGTTTCGGTTCGGTTCTTCGGATTCGGTTTTTTTGCCCATCCCTATAATCGATACATTAAAATCTTAATATAATAATCATGTAAAAACCCTTGAATAAATATTATTCTTATAGTGTGAGGACATGTCATACTTATAAATTAAGGTTTAGAGGTAAATGTGCTCATATGTCTGAATCAATATATTGATACCTTTATATGATAATCATGTAAATCCCTGAATAAATTATTCTTATAGTGTGGAAATTTTCATACTTATATCGTCTATACAAAATTGTATAGACTTTTGTTATTATCATATTACACAATATAGTCACAAAATAGTGTGGAAAATTAAATTCTATCGATATAAATTACTGGTTCAAAATGGTATAACCAGTAAATATACCATATCAGATAATTAACTGCTAGACCGGGTTTTATTGAGTTTGATGGTCTAGCCAATTTGGACCTGTTTTGTGACAAATGTTTTATTCCTAATACTTCTATACTTACTTACTATTAAAAAATTTAGTACTTTAAGGGGGTTATTGGTTTAAGAATTCTAAAGGAGTTTTAAAATTTTGAGAATCCACTATTATTGGTTTATAGATTTTAAAAGTCTTACCAAAATCCATTGTTATTGGTTTGATGACTTCTAAATTCCACTCAAATCCTTTGTTATTCATAAAGTTTAGTTAATATGGATTTTACTATTCCATTAAATTCTATTGTTATTGGAAGGTGGATTCTTTATATTTTTACTCATGAGACTAGACTTTGAAAATATAACATATATTCATAAGATTTCTGAAATGTGTGAAGTAAGAAAAACATACACATATTGAATATTTATCTACGTAAACACACTAAACCAAACTCAATAATGGTGAAGCAACCAAACTCACATGATCTGTAATTCATTATATTTTTTTATAGTTTCATATTTGACAAAACAACTATTTGATTTAATAATTGTGAAGAAATATAACTCATACGATAACTAGAATAGTGTTTCGAGAAAATCACAAAAGTCAAAGAAAACAAGATTGATTATTATCACAAGAAAACCAATAAGAACATGAACTCACCAAACATAAGGAAAATGAGAAATGTGTATCATTGTATCAATTGATGTTTATATATATATATATATGGTTTTTCGAGATTTTATTTTTGGAAAAGTTCTAGAGAGATTGTATACATTGCCTTATAACGAGAAATATTTTGAAAAAAATATATTATGCAAATCCATGATAATTAATAAAATCTGTTGAAATCAATACAAAATATTTGATAGAAATTTGTTAACTCTACTTAACTTCTAAAAATCTGTCAACTTTTAAAATCACTAAACTCCTTCCAAATTCTGATTCCAATAATCCCCCTAAGTCTTTCTGCACAAGTTTATCGATTGAAGAGTATCCTTACTCCTTCCAAAAATACAGTGAATATAGATCATCATTTACTTTGTGTATATCAAGTTGCCGATGTACTCCATATTAGGTGAGTGAATATTACATGTTTAGAAAAAGTTATCAATTAGAATATATTACATATATAATTTGGGATACTAATATGAAGAATTTCCATATTTTGCCGTATTTGGTTTTTATATAGAAACTAATAATGACGGCTGTTATATGAGATCGAATTTGCACATTAAACTTGAAATTCATTCTTTGTGTCAAACCCTAAAAGTGCTACTATATATACCCTATCATAGTCGAGGAATGAATAGCACAGTCCCACTATTTTAAATATCTCCTACGTAGACTATACAATTCATAGCTTCTATCCATTCAATTCAATGTGAATCCCTTTCTTATTAATCAAGGAGCATTTTTAAAGAATAACCTTAAAGTTGTATGTTATTTACATGAGTGCCATGCTGACGTGGCGGCACCATATTCACTCTCAGCTCATATATGGAATCACCCTTATTTCACTAGAGAAATTACAAACAAATGCCATTGTGGTTCCACATTAATAATCATCCTTATATCATACTTTCATATACAACACCTTAATAGCATTATTGAAATCGTAACGTTGGAATCAAAACCAAATCTATGTTGCCATATATAGATCTACAATAATTGATCGTTGATTAATGGAGCAATTATTACATTCAATACAATATTTTGTTTAATACCAAGAGTTTCATATAAATCATTGACTAATAGACCAATTATTACATGCCATACAATAATCCGGTTGTCTGCCTGAATACAATATGAAACATGCTCTATGAAATCATATAACTACAAAACATTGTTATTTTCTCTATTTTTATAGAGAAATAGAAAAAAAAGAAAAACATTTTCTAGCCTGAGACTTGCGCTTGCAATACAATAGAAAACATTTTTCTTTTTGTCTAATAGAAAATGTATAGTTGTTTGTAGATATTAAAACAATTTCACTATATGGTATGATATACTTTAGAATGTTATGCGTGTGTTTAATAAATTATAGTCTATGAAATATTATTTAGTAAAATTCTTTCATTAATATTCGAAAATAAAGTTATTTGTGTGTTTAATCAAATCTTTCTTGCATGTATGATTTTAGATTTAGGAATGTTATAATTACATGACTAAATCGAATAAAATCATTCGTACAACACATAGCCATAAATTTGACAATTTTTAAAGCTCGATTTACCTATTTTCACGTCAATCACATATATATTAAACCAAGACATAAATGTACGTCCATAAATTTTCAAGACAATCACGTATCTGACTACTAAATTAGTGTTTGATTTGAATAAAATTATATTCTAAAGCTATTTTCAAGTCAATCATTTGCGTATACATTAGTTTTGGAAAATTTTGATGAGCGGCTATATTGGCAATCATTTGCAATATATAGGGAATTTGGTTATCAATTACGTTGATTGAGCTACTTAATACCACATTTATAGAGGATATTGTTTCAATTACCTATCTATGCCAAAAAATGGAAAGTATTTGGAGACGATTTATCATGGATTGACAAGCTCTAATTTTTTTTATTTATTGCCTAAGATTACACATCTAGCCACTTTATTTGTGGTGTTACTCCTATATAAACCAATGAGGTTGTTAAACAAGGAGGCGTTCACTCAACAAAAGCAAAACAAAAAAGATAAAAAATGGCGGCGATGAACAACATCTCTGAGTTGAAGTCTTTCAAGTCAATGTGGAAAGTGAGGATTAAGATAATCCGACTATGGAATCAGTATTCAACGGCGGGTGGTGAGACCATTGAGATGGTTTTCGTGGATTCTAGAGTAAGTTTACGACTATTTAAATTTTTTGGTTTACTTATGATAATCTTATATAGTTATATCTTTGTTTCTTACTTTGATTCTGTTCATCTTTACTAGGGTGATAAGATACATGAGACCGTTAAAAAGGATGCAGTCGGACAGTTCGTTCATGTGCTGCATTTCACTATTTTCTTCGATAAACGATGAATACAATATAATACCAAAGAGGTCTTATTTTTCTACATCAATATTTTTTATGTGTTTACATATTTTTCAACATAAATATTTTCTACATCAACTTTTTCTTAGCATTTTCATCCTGCGCAAGGCGCAGGTCATATCCTAGTGGATGATTAAAGTGAAAGTCATTCCACATTGGAACCAAACAATAGAAATGATTTTCATTGATGAAAAAATAAGTTTTTTGGTGGATTTATTTTTCGTGAAGTATATTTCATTCTTTTGAACCGAATTCTTACACATTGTTTTGCTCATCAAGAAAACAATCAATTATCATATCTGATAAGGACATTTCCAAATCTACCAATTCAACAAAATACAAAATCTATGAAGTCTATGCAGTTAACCAAGTTTACCAAAATAAACATTTTCCTAATATCTCATCAGTCATGTAGCCCATCATGTTATACATGTCTAATCCATTACTTATTAGAGTTTGCGGTTATATGGTCCATCAATCGAAACATTTTCTTGGTCCAACTTTTTGCCGCATCCTCTTATTATTAATACAGAACCGAAACAAAAATAACCTTAATTACAATACTTATTTACATCAGTGCCATGATGATGTGTCGACTTGAGAATCCTCCTCTGCCCATATTTATAATTACCCTTTGCTTATTGGATTTACTACAGATTTTTTCCATTAGTCTCATTATTCATAAATATTCAAATACATTACAGTTACCATTCTTATAATAAATCCTTTCGAGTTTTATGTAAACGAGTGATACATAATGTGTCCAAATAGTTAAACTATTATTTTAACATTTTTAGACCCATAGTTATTATACAAATACTATTCTATTAACATCTGTAATGGATTCAAACCGTGTACTTTAGACAATCCTATTCATGCATCATGTTTCTACAAGTACTATTAAATAAAATCTTCATATCGATTCCATGAAATCAATAGGTAGCATTATGGAGACCATCTGTAAAAGCCATGTGTCCCTAAGCATGTATCATAGAGAGAATCTAATAGTCACATGTCATCAATGTGCCATTTTCATCGTTATACAATTTTTTTTTTCAATGGTTGGTTTTCGTGTATTAGTGGAGCAAACCAAGTTTTTAATTTATATTGAAGTAGTTATTAGTCAATAGTGTCAGAATTGTTAACAAAACTGATAGAATTTCGGATGTATTGATACCTATATGTAAACTATAGTCAATATAATTCCAGCCTATCAATTGCAGACCTGATCTAAAAATATTTAGTAATCATGATTTATACACAAGGTGTATTCATATTGGAAAATATGTTTTTATTTGGTACATAAATATGAAATTTAAAATATTCTAAATATGCATAATTACTCTTTCTAAATATTCACATAGGTTAGGTGACCACATAATTATAGATTTATTACTCTTTCTATATTTTCACCTTCTGTTGATCCTGAATTTATATATGATTGATAGGAATTATGTGCAAGTCACGGAAATATCTACAATTGGAAAATTGACTACATTTAATAAAAAATTACTTTGTTTCTTAATCTGACCAATGAACTTCGTCAAACTTACGTGAGTGATTCAAGATCTTCTTATTTGAAATGTAAGAAAATATTACTAAACATTTAATAGTAAAGATACACGTAATAACTATATATACATTATAGAATGCATTGCTAAAATTGTAGGGTTCTACTATATAAACAAGTGTATACCGAGACCAAAAATGCATTCCAAGTTACAATCTTCTCTAAAATTCATTTTGAAATTTTAGTATTTTCAATAACGGATTTTGATATGATTTTACGATTTGAAGCCTTTCAAATCCACGTAAAATATCAAAGTTAGGAATATATGTTTTATAGAGTTCGACTATGTAAACAAGTCTATTCCGTGACTAAAAATGCATTCCAAGTTACAATCTCTTCTAAATATTCATTTTGAAATTTTAGTATTTACAATAACGGGTTTAGATAAGATTTTATGATTTGAAATTTTTCAAGTCCACGTGAAAGAACAAGGTTAAGATTATATTTCTCCTTTGAAAAAATACTCTGCGTTTTTACATACATCATGTAGTGATTATTTATAAATATTCATTAAAGAAATACCATTTAATTACTAGATTATTTACATATTATGCAACCAAAAGGTTTTTCTCCACACAAATATATATTTCAAACTACGTTTATAATCGATTGATTTAATATTCTCGCCTACATTATTTTTTCTCGCCATAATAAAGGAGTTAAATCTACTATTATATATAGGATCATAACAAAACAATATATACGGAGTAAACTTCATGAAATTATTTTAAAAGTGAAAGCACGAAAAGACCATCACGATATGGTTTAATAATATATTGACTTTTTCTATTGTAGATTTAGTTAGATTTCTAACTTTAAGTTTCGCAAATATATGATATATTGATTTTTTAAAGTTCTTTGTAGTGATAGACTTAAAAGCTGGTAAACAAATTTATTTATATTATAATTTTAAAGTGAATGATATTTTATATATGTTATTAGATAAAAACATAAAAATGTAGTTTATTAAAATTTTGCTTAGGACATCCAAAAACATTGGACCGGCACAGTCAATTACACATACAAAAATAAAACACTTTTAACAATTTACAATGCATGTTTATTTATGTTAATTTTGCAATTCTTAAATCAACTTTTACTTACATATAGTTTTGTTTAATCCGGATTTTGGTCCGGTTTTGGTTTATATACCAAACCATATCTATATACCGTGATTTTTTTAAAAAAAATAACATCCATTCGGTATATTTGATTATATCAAATCCAAATAATTCTCTTAATTTTAGTTCGATTTTAATTGGTCAGGTTTTACCGTATTGAACATCTCTGTTTACAAACCATATTTATATAAAAAATATTATTATTTGTTAATGTAATTCTGATCTCATCCCGTGCAAGGCACAGGTCTTAACCTAGTAAATAGTAAAAGATCGGCCAAACAACTTTCATATGTAGATTTTTATGACTCTTTCCCTTTTAATAGTATTGATTAGAATTTCATACATATGTGATTTTGAGAAATATTTGTGGATTGGATCGATGAACATCAATTTGTGGATTGGATCAAAATTATATATTATTAGGTATATATAATCTTGATATAAGATAATAGTTGCTTCTTTTAGGTTGTTAGGCCGCACTTGAGGAAACAACACGTCTTGACCCCTTAGCACTTGTATATAATTTTCACCATCCATCATGTTTCTTTGATTTATAGAGTGATTACCAAGATGGATTCTCTAAACATTGACTAATTATAGTCTAGCAATGACGAAGTTTGTGCACAACAAAAAAGATTGGCGAAAACTTATTGAGTTAGTGGGAGATTTATTTTTAAAGATTTGATGAGTTTTAAGATTATATTGTTATTAGTAACATGATTCTTAAATTTCTAAAAAGTCTTGTGTTATTGGTGTGGTGATTTTACAAATCCATATAAATCTTTTGTTATTTAAAAAGTTGAGTATTTTCTGATTTTGTAATTCTATTAAACTAAAGTGTTATTGGAACAATGATTCATTATATTTTAACACACTACTCATGACTTTCAAAATATTAGACTTAACCCATGTATTCTCAAAGTTGAGATGACAAAATCAACATTTCTTTATCAAACATGAATATATGGTACACGAGAGATATTGCCAATTTCATATAAACTTTTTATCAAACATGCATATGTAAGATATGACTCATAATTCTGTTATTTATTAAAAAAACTATGAAAGAGATTCCACAGTCATACAACAATACATTAAAATGATAAATCCAGAAAATAACATCATCACACATAAAAAATGAGTTACAAAATAATAATTATTAAAAACGAGTTATAAATCATAATTATTAAAAACATACACACAAAAATATTTATCACAAACAAACAGTTAAACATTAAAGTTTTTGCTAACAGTGTAAATAAATAAAATACTGAAACCAAATGTAACTTGAAAGCAACACAAATAACAATCAAACCATTTTAATACATGATATAATGAAAAACAGAGAAATATATCATAAAAGAGAGAGACAAAACAAAACAAAACAAAACAAAACAAAAAAAGAGAATCAGAGGCTTGTATTATCTTGCAAGCTCTAAAAGATGAATAAAAAGCAAAAAACAATTCCCGGAAGCTCCATTCAATATATCTTACTTTGAATATATTATATGGAAAATAGATAAATAATAGTAGACAAAATTTAACATAAATCCCAATAAATAATTGCCAATCAGACCAAAAGAATTTATAGAATCTATAAATATGGAAGATATAATGTTTACAGAATTATAGAATCAATTAAAATCTTTACAGATCTAAAATCCTATTGATTTTTGAAATCAGTGTGGATTAGCTTCCCAATAACCCCCCCCCCCCCCACACACACCCATATCATGAACACAAAACAAGAATCACAAAATTAACTTATTTTTTTTATAAATCAATGAATAACGAAAAACCTTATAAATCAATAAAGAACATGAGGAATTTGATGAAGAACTAGTGAAGAATTGATGAATAAAGAAGACTCCAAATCATTATGATGGATGGAGAAGTTTTGAAGTGTTTGTTTCTCACAAGTGAAAAATGTATCTAATCAATTTTAGTCTAGATTAGAAAAATGGCTAAACAAGAATCAAGTTATTTGATTTTGATCTAAGTTTTAAAAGTCTTTTGGGCCGATCAAAACTATGGGGTTCACCGCTTTTGTCACCTAATTAAATTGGGTTTATAGCTCATCTGAATATGTTTTGTATATGAACGAGCCATTTTGTTTTGGATGTAAATTACCATGGACAGTGTCTATTTCACACATTTACCTTTAGCAGAGTTCCTGATGTCGTCCATATACTTAGTGGTAAGAATTCTGCAAACAAGAATTGGTTCCGACCACTACCTAAATGTGTTTACATATGCAGTCTATTCCTTCATTTTTTTACTTGCAAGTTGCAACCGCAAATCAATTCTTGGTACAGCTAATAGACTCAGAAAGTACATCTCAGTTTTAAAAGAGTCACTAAAGATTATGGTAATTCCATAAAACCAGGTTGACCATTTCTTCATACGAAAAATACAAATAATGTGGAGAAAAGAGTTACACTAATTAAGGCAAACCCGAAAACAAATCTTTAAGTTTGTTTGACCAATAAACCTTGGAGCCAAGTTTCAAGTTTAGTATCTGTCACGTTTTTGCTCAACAAAATGCAAATCTTAGACACAAGAGTTTTGCTTCATCTTTTTCTCCCTAACAGTGTATATATAAACACTGTTCCTTAATAATGAAACCTGCAAATAATAGACCGAAATTTCATTTGATGTTGACTTTAATATCGTATTAATTATTTATACCTTATGAATCCAAGACAAGAGAGAAGAGTCCATCATCTTTTTAGTTAGATTTTTGTTGACAACGTTGCTTATGTCCACATTCTCTGTTTGAATTTTCAGGTTGATTACTACTTCTTATGTTTTAACTCATTTCTATTATCTTATTTTATCTTTATATTATTATCACAAAAATTGGCCATGATTAGCATGTAACAATGAGAGACAGCCTGCAGACTAGTAAAAGCTACGGATATTACAAACACACAACCTGGTGACAGAATCAACAAATCGCCGACCGTACATAAACTAATGACACAATTAACAAGACAAAAAATGTTAGCATTTACCATTTGCCATTTACCATTTGCCATTTACCAGTTACCAAAGCTCATTTTGGGAGTATAATATAACCAAAGAAGAACGAACAGTCATATCATAATCGAGGAAAAAGTCACTCAGCTAGCCGAAGTGGTTTGGGGAACACATGAAAGGTCTTGACAAAACCGTCTCCAGCTCTTGGTCTGTTCATGTATGTGGTTGAAGGTGTTGCAGGAACATTAATTACCACTCTTGAAAGTCCAGCTTCTTCAGCTCTTCTGACCACTACATTTGTTCACAAACTCAACTTGTTTCTCAATTTTTCCCCTGGTACAAATTAAAAAAACAGTTCCAAAATTGACCATCAAAGACTCTTCAGATTAAGTTTTTTTCTTACCGTCAAGAGAAAGCTAGCATATATATACACTAGGAAGTCCGGCAATGCATGATGCATCTCCTTCAGCAAGATACGTGTCCCATAGACGGTTGATGATACTGTACGGGATCTGAAAAATCACAAAGGGTTTTGTCAGGTTCCATTACCCCAAATAAAAGAAACTGATATAAGATGGGTCTAAGAGGACTTTGTTGAACTTGATAACTCTACCGTAATCGCTTGATCTAACACCTATCTTGAAGTTTTGGATTTGTTTCGCCATCATTTCACCACTGGAACTTTATCGTAGCTTGCGTTCATGCATATGTATTATCATGTTCCTAGTGATCTTCCACCTCCTGGCATAATGTTGAGCATTCGGTTATTCATACAAAGGAAAAAGACGAGAATACTCCTTCCTTTTAGAAACCTTTCTACAGAAACAAATGCAAATTCAATTCGAAACAGATCTAAAAGAAATGCAAGTCGATTGAATGATGATCGAGTATTCTTGGACGTTCTCTCGAGTGTTTGACTAAACCTGGTAGCATTCATTTGCTTTCCATCCATTCAACCCAAAATGCGATTCGGAGAAACGTGACTTTCTATTCTAATTGGTCTCTGTGGTGGTACCGTGGTAGTAACTAATTAGTACTTTTATTCTATTTATGTAATCTGTTTAATGTTCATTAAATAAAATATGAAACACAGTCTGGAAATGCAACAAGGCCAAAAATATTACGGATGTCACCGAGAAATGAAATGGAATAATACATTTTTTTAATATTTCTAATTTTTTTTACCATTTATAAGAAATATTTTTCCTTTTCATTCCTCCTTATTCTTTTTATTCTATAAAAATATAGAACAAAAATATATTTCTACGATGGTCACCTATATGTTTTTTACTAAACTTTCAAAAATATTACATGTTCTTAGGCAAGAGAATTTACATGATAGAAAAGAAAAAATACATCAGCAGTTTTCAAAACGTAATCTGTTTTCTGGAAAAACCAAATCGTGAATTGATTTCTTTCCATATTGAATGTGATTTTAGTAGTTAAGAAAAAATATTTTTTAAGATTTGAGTCAATTTGTAAAGATATCATGACTGAAGTCTCTCTAATGTGATTGACTGATTGTGTGAGTACACGTCATCAGTTTTCACTTTTCTCTAATAACGCTTCTCAGTATAAAATAAATTTCAAAAAATTTAAGAATAAAATCTGGTTCATATTTATACTCTAGTCTACATATGATGGGAAACCTTATACAGTATACTAATCAGGCATGACAACTTTTTTGTATAATCAGGCATGACCAATGTACAGAGAATTTTTTTCCTGAACTGATTCTATATATTGTATTGTATATCTGGAATTTGAAGTTAAAAAGTAAAACACAACAAAAAGTGAGTGATTGGTTGTTTAGTTCAATTATATAGGGAAATAAAAACTATTTTCAAAAGAAATTAAAAAAAAAAACAAAAAGAAGAAAAAGCCAAAGGAGAAAAAAGTCGGCTTTCCTTGTGGTTTGGCCGGTTTATATTTAGCCCATCTGTCTCTCTCTGTCGTCGTCATCCAAAAGCTCCTCCTTCTCCACTCACCCTCTCTCTCTCATCTCTCTCAACACACAAGACAATCAATCATACACAGACGAACCCCCCCCCCCCCCCCCCCCCCTAGAGTGAGAGACAGATCAACACAATTCTCAGCTTAATCACGTTTTGTAGATTTGACCGGTAAAGAAAGAATATTCCTTTTGTTTTTGGAATCAATTCTCTCGATTTTGAAAGGCTTTCTTGGATCGTTTGCAAGCTAAACAGACACATCTTTGCTTCCCCTTTCGCTTAGATTTCAATTTTCTGATTCGATCTTCGTTTCCAAACTCTCTGTGCTTTAGTAAAGTTGCAATCTTGATTCCAGTTTCTTTTTTTCTTGAGATGAAAGCTTTAAGCTTTAACGAATAGTTTTAAAATCAGTTGACTTGAAAACGGTTTTGCAGGAACTAAAAAGCTTTGAGAAGAAGAGGAAGAAGCATGCGGAGGTGGATCTGTTGTGGACGGCATAGATCAGGTGATTCTGATATTTCAAATGATGAGAAACATCTCAAAACTCAATGGCAGCAGCAACCTGATGGTATGTGTAATGTTTGCTGATTGTTATGATCCTTGTGCTATGCTTTGCATACTATATAGAGTGCTTCATGCTTTGTATACTTATTAGTATCATATACATTTGATGAGTATCTTTGTATGTTTCTTTGTTACACACACACATGTAGCAGCAAATAATAAGCAGACAAAACCACAAGCTGTTGCAAAACCTGATCCCCCCAAGGAAGCACTCCCCATTGAAGTCCCTCTCTTGTCTGTTGAAGAGGTTGAAGAAAAGACTGACAATTTCGGATCAAAGTCGCTCATCGGTGAGGGATCTTACGGAAGGGTCTATTACGCAACTCTTAGTGATGGTAATAAAGCCGTTGCGTTGAAGAAACTCGATGTTTCCCCTGAAGCTGAGTCAAACACCGAGTTCTTGACTCAGGTTAGGGTTATTTTGCCTTATAGAATCTTGTCTTTTACATCCCTCTTGCTTACTTGCTTCTCTCCCTTAGGTTTCAATGGTTTCGAGATTGAAGCACGAGAATTTCATTCAGCTGGTCGGTTACTGCGTCGACGAGAACCTCCGTGTTCTTGCTTACGAGTTCGCAACGATGGGATCGCTCCACGACGTTCTGCACGGTAGAAAAGGAGTTCAAGGTGCGCAGCCAGGTCCAACGCTCGACTGGATAACGAGAGTGAAGATAGCCGTGGAGGCAGCTAGAGGATTAGAGTACCTTCACGAGAAGGTTCAGCCTCCTGTGATACACAGAGACGTGAGGTCTAGCAACGTGCTTCTTTTCGAAGACTATCAAGCCAAAGTTGCTGATTTCAATCTCTCGAATCAGGCTCCTGATAACGCTGCTCGTCTTCACTCTACGAGAGTCTTGGGCACCTTTGGCTATCACGCTCCAGAGTAATGTTTGTAAACCTTCCTGAAGTATTGTAACAAAGGCAGTTAAATGACACGTGTGTGTTTGCATTTTTGCAGATATGCTATGACTGGACAGTTGACACAGAAGAGTGATGTGTATAGCTTTGGGGTTGTGCTTCTTGAGCTTTTGACAGGGAGGAAACCTGTGGATCACACGATGCCACGTGGACAACAGAGTCTTGTAACCTGGGTATGTTTTGTTTATCTATCTGTGTGGCTTGTCCTCAGTCTGTATCTTGATCTCATGTCTTTATTATTATTTCAGGCTACACCGAGACTCAGTGAAGATAAAGTGAAGCAGTGTGTTGATTCGAAGCTAAAAGGAGAGTATCCTCCTAAATCAGTAGCTAAGGTATTATTATCTCACATATATTAATAATTAATTGGATGATAATAACTCAGTTTAATGTGGGGGGCAAATGCAGCTAGCAGCGGTGGCAGCACTGTGTGTGCAATATGAATCAGAGTTTAGACCGAATATGAGTATCGTTGTGAAAGCTTTGCAGCCACTTCTCAAGCCTCCAGCGCCAGCCCCTGTTGTACCTGAGTCCTGAGTTTTGTGCGTTAAAAGAGTTGTTGGATTCTTTGTTCATACAAAGTTTTAGTTTTGTATTTTTGGTGTGAAAAGGAGGGGATGATACTTTTGATATTTTTGCATTTGTTATTGGTCTGGATTGGGAGCAACAAATGATGTATTGCGTTTGCTGTTTCTTTTTGACATTTCCTTAGGGAATCATTTGAATATTTGGTCTATTGACAAGTCTTTTTCAAGGGTTATAATCTGATTCTCACTACCATTTATATTATTTTCTTTTTAGGCATTTACAGAGCCAAACGCAGTGCTTAACGAGTTGTGTGCAGTGCATGTTCTGAGTCTGATTCTTACTACATGTTCCACGATAGAGAAATCTATCTGTGTTTTTTTTGTTTAGTTCAAACTGTATCACAGACAGTGGAACGAAACAGCAATTGCCCCTAATAGAATATTCTTGTTGCTAAGTCCGCTCTTTTTATTGTCTTTCACGATTAACATTACGAAACTATTGTGCTAGCTTAGCTGGAGAGAGAGAGAGAGATTAAAAAATTCAGATTGGATTTGGAGGATAAGTAAGTGGTCTAATGAAACAGATGTAACACATGATTTAATATATGTCGACGACGCACCGATTAAAGCAACTAGACAAACAGAAGTAATAAAGAATCCTGTAGTGGCACCGGCTTCTTGCCATCGCTGTCATCAAAAAGCAAATAACAGTGGTTTTGAAATGAAACATATTTATTTCGAAAACAAGAGAAAGTGAGATTTATGAAGTTTTGTACTATGTCAATGTTTGGTAAGAACAAGGTTCAAGGGGCCAAAACTTAAGTCTATTATTGTTTCATAGCATCAGTATTAATTACCGCATAGTGGAGACCGTACTATCACATATAGCAAGACACAATTAAATCGTAAGGACAGTATTGTGCGAGTCCATGTCATCTCACCCTATCTATTGAAGTTTAGACTCTACATGAAATATAGTCATATATCATTCTAGCATAAAACTGTAGCGAAGACACAATTAAAATCACGAGGACAGTATTTTACCCAAACGGGTGTGCACAAAAATGTAGTATTAATTTCTCTTTTCCGTAGAGTCCAATATTTCTTCATTCATCAATGTGTTCATCTCATCTCCCTCTTACGAGAAGTAAACCATATCATCTTGGGCCTTTTTCATGAGGAACGCATTCGCTCTTGCCTCAAAGCAAAAATGTTTGTCCAAGTCCATAACCGTTTGGATATATTATGTAATTGTTCGATAGGGGCCTGAAGATGAATCTCGTGTTGACGAATTTTTTTTTTTAACGCTAGATTTTATTATTAAACTTTAAAGGCAAATAGTTCTAAATAATGAGAATTATCGAAACAAAAGTAGAAAAGTGATACATCAGTAGAGATCCAAAGTAAAATAACACACATCTTACATATGGATGACTAAAGATTTTCATATAAAAATTCTATATTTGCTTTTGGAATAGCTGAATCTCAAAGTAGATTATCTTCGTATTAATCCAAAAACACAACGCTTCAGACTGAATTGAGAACGATTGTCACACTCTTTTTAATACTCCAGTAGGAGCCACTGAGACAACACAACTCTTTATATTGCTCTATTGCTGATAATAGAGTCTATCACCATCACTTTAGGAACCATCAACGATTGAAGCCGGTAAGAGCCGTTGCCACCATCCGCAGTAGATCTGTCAATTACTTTTTCTAAACGGTTCAGTTGAACTGAAACCTTTGTCTTTCCAAATCTATTGGAAGAAACATACAAAAGAATAATAAAAAACTCTGCCAGTTTTGATAAATTGGCAATCGAAAAAAATTAATAGCGAGGTAAATCAGATCAAAGAAAGAGAAATAAAATGAATCAAACAAGCTGATGACGGAGTTGTAGAAACCTCCTATCATCGACTTGAAATTATAAAAAAATCTTTTTTTTTCTTTCTTGACGGTTAGGGACGAAATTTTGAAGTGCGGATTGGGTGTCAGCTTTTATGCTTTTAATGTTTTATTCTTGTAGAGTTTTTGATAATTTTCCCTCTAGTGTATTCCAAACGTTTAACGTTTAACGAAAGTTGTGTTCCAATTAAAAAAAAAATGTAAAGACTACAAAGTAAGAAACTACAAATCTGAGGTTTTGAATAAGTAAAATGTCATATTTGAAATTTCAGTTTTCAAAGTTTAAAAATTGTTTTCGGAATGTATAAAAATATCAAAAAGTTGTACATTGTCTTTTGGCTCCTATACTATGTGGATTTCGTGCTCTTATCCTCTCTTTTGTCATTTGTGAATGGAGTTTCGCTGCTACTCACTGGTGTCTTGTCGGTTTTGTCTCGTTCTGCTAATATTGGCCTCTCTCCTTTGATTGCTGTCTAATTCTAACCTCGGTAGAGTACATCTTTAATATTAATTGGAGAAGAAATCATAAGATCATTTCTGTATCTTTTTCTTATGTTGTTATGTTGGTTCAAGTATGATAAGAGTGATTGGCTAATATTAAAGTTACATGAAAAGGATTTTCCCCTTGTTCAGCTTCCTCTAAATCTTTAACAGAAACCACTAGATTATACTCTATATGTTTTTAAAATAAAAGTTTTTCGAATTTTTATATATTTTACATTTTCTATGTATTTTTTATTCGTTAATAATCGTAAAATGTAAATTTTAAAAACTAGTTGTTTTTATTCAAATGCTATTGATTTAAATTTATGAAAATACTAAATACAGACAATAATATATTTATGATTGATTTTTAATATGTTTTTTTTAATATGTGCAAAACATAAAAGAGCATGCATATTTAGGAACAAAGGTAAAATATGTTGAGGTAAATTATGTTTATAATGTTTAAACACAACACTATTTCATCAAACATCATTTGGATGCTGTTAACGCAAACTTAATTTTTCTATCCGCTAATATTTTGCTTTTGCGTTTACAACCTTTTCAAAAAATAAGTAAATATTGTGTTTTTCTTTTAGATACACATAGAGAAGTTTAAATATGTGGGAAAAACAATTAGTTCCTAAAATTTTCTCTAGTTGATTAGCTTTAACTGGATCAATGTCTATATGAACACAAAACATACTCAAATGTTCTTAGCTAGGTGTTCAGAAAAAAATGTTCTTAGCTTAGCCGGTTAGAGGATGTGCTACCAGATCTGAGTTTAAAAATGAGGCATTTAAGTACTGCAAAAAGATAATGATTTATGTTTGTAGGTCCGTCACAAATATTATCAAATGCTTTCTTTGGTTGGACTAGACAAATTGATTACGGTTCAAAGATCCTAAGTTTTGGTTATAATTAAAGAAAACATAAAACAAAAGGCCCCATTTATAATTGAATAAAATATAGACTCTCATTCCTTTTTTGAACACCAAAACATTGACTACGCTAATTAAAGTAGCCTAACATAGTAGAGAGACTATGACACGAGCTTTAGGGTTTTATGTTTTAAAAGCAGTCCCAAAAGCTATAAATGCAGAGAGTATATATGAGGTCATGATATAATTTGACACACATATATAACATATGTATGTAGATATTGTGTACATAGACAACGGTAGGAGAAGGCGCATGGCGAGGCAACTTGAGAGTGTGCATGAACTGTTCTATCCACGTGTAAAACGTGAGCTGCGAACAACTTCCATGAGGTTGGCTCATGTTTGGGCCATCATGCGCCACGCTGTACTAAGTTATGGTGATAAGCGTGGCCATGTCACACTTGCGTTCTCTTAGCTTTTCACAATTGCAAAAGAACCAAAAAATGTCCTAGATGTAGAGAACATAAAGTTACCTCCAGAATATATAATAATTTTTTTATATTTCACTTGTCGTTTTATGTGTCTAAACATGTTTATAATCGTTGACAAAAAAATGTCTATAATCAATTTACGGTGGTGCGCCTGGTGCCTTGATTATGCATTCATTGGTTCTTTTTGTCCACAAAATATGTTTATGACTACAGACGCAAGAAAATGTATGTAAGAGAACTGGGTCAACCTTCGTCCTAATCTATGATACAATTATTATTATTATTTTGATCACTTTTTTTGATCACTTTACACTTCAAGTTTTCTCTAGATCAGTCAGATCATATTTCCGTAAACCGTGAGACGTTTTCATTTCAATTCTAAACTGACAATGAATAAATACTACAATCTAACAAATTATTACTTTCATAGTTGAGTAGATCTTACCTTCTTGATATAAAGTTTCAAATAGCAATTAGATTGGACATTACCAGAATCTCGTAATCACGAGTGAATACATTTGTTTTTGTTATCGTTCCAATATAACCCCACAAAATGCCCCTCTGTCGCTGTTGATTATTATTCTTGAGAGTTGAGAATATATGAAAGATGAAAACATATGGTAAACCTAGAAATGCTATAAATTGCTGAGGGGAGTTCATGAGCTCTCTATCTGCAACCAATAGTAAAGATTTACAAGTAAACCAGAAACACACAAAACCCTTATTTAAAAATGGCAGTGATGAGTCACGACAAAGCAGCAGGCAGGCTGTACGAGTCAGCTAACACTCGGCCAATTCCTTACTCACAAATTGTTGGCCAAGAGAACGGAGGAGACGATGACGATGACGACAGTGACGTGGCTCCAGCGGCTTAATCATGCGTATTTATAAACATAAATAACTATCAGTTAATTAAGTAGTAATCGTGCTTCTTATCTTAGAACCACACACAGATCATGCCTGTTTTTATCCATGTCGCAAGCAGGCTTTAGTATTTATTACATAAACAACATTTTGACTTTGGAGTGTTGAGAGACTTAGCTAGATTTAAGTAATAATATTATGTATCAGGTGTCTATTACTTACGAATCATGAAATGAGAATATTACGTTGTATACACAAGATTTGTGTCATTATATATGTATGTGTGTTTGCCCAAAAAAAGAAATATATGTATGTGTGTGATACAATTCTTATCTTTCTTTTGCTCAGCCTTGTTGTCGCCTCTCTAATTCGTAGGACTACTTACAGCAAATTTCAGTAAATTAATACAATTCTTATATGATTCAAATATATATAATATATATATATATTAAGAAATAAGTTGCTAAAAATACTTGGACTCTAGTTTCAAAAAAAAAAAAAAAACTTACACTTGTATACTTAAGAGTTAAAGAAATAAATACAACTAATATAAACTAGATATTGACTCGTGCATCTGTACGGTTGTTTCTTTTTAATATTTACATTGTTCAAAATTTATTATACATGACTTTTGGTAACTATTTTTTAACTTGTACCAATATTTTCTTGATGTTTAATAGGTTTAAATTATATATATATTTTTAAAAAATTGTTGGTTTATCATTGAAACGACAGAGTAATTATCAAGCATTTTTATTTAAATCTACCGTCTGATTTTAAAAGGTTTGACATTTTTAACGGAGACATATTGTCATGTGATTCTAATGTGCTTTGAAGCTACAGAAATATAATGTCTTTTGTTAGTCTAAATGTGTGGTTTAAGAAGAACTAGATTGTGTCCCGCCCTTTCAAAGGCGGGTATATTTTCTGTTTTATCTTATTGTTTTTCATCAAAATCTAAAAATGATCTATGAAACCATTTGTTATCCTTGTTGTTGTTCACCACCTACCGACTGTGTTTTCAAACTATAATATAAAAGGATTACTAAAACAAAATATAAAACTGTAAAAGGAAGTAAGTAAAGGAACATGGATCGCACTCATATCATATGTTTTTTTATGAAACAAAGGAAGTTACTAATTTACGGTTAAACACTATTCTAAATATGATTCTAACCCGTCTTTTGAATGGTGAATATATTTTTTGTTAATTTTTTGTAAGAAACTTAATTTTTATTTTTCGGTAATTATATTTGTGTTTTTTTGTAGTTACTGTATATTTGTGTATAATGGCTAGCTAAAAAATATTAGTAACTTTTTTGAAAATTGTATTGAATTAGTGATGTTCCATAACTATACATGTATGCAAGAGCTTTTTCATATATTTATTTTGAACTTTATTCCAAAATAGTTATAGGCTTTTTGCAAAAGTGACTCAAAACTTGAAGTCAAACAGAAAACTAACCTTTTCTTTTGACTCATTTTTTTTTTTGAGTTTTTAACCCCACACCTCCATTTAATCTACGAAAATACCATTAACTTTTTTTTTTTTTCGAAAATGGCTTCTTTACTGTCTCAACCTCATATTCTTCAAGTATTTACAATATTGCCACTGCCATGAATAGTGGGAACAACCTTGTACGAACTGTTTGGAGCTTTTAATGCCCTTTAATGCATGTAAATCTCTTTACACTCTCTCTGTTTCAATTGTTATGAACTAAAAACAACATTTCTTTCACTCTCTCTCCATATTCATCCAAAAAACTCAAGCTTTTGATTCAAAATATGGGTGATGGTTGACAGAGCCATATTTCTTTCGTTTTGACTCACAGTTGCTTTCGTTTGAGGTTCTGGGTGATTGGAGAAGACCCTGTGTGCAAACGAAGTCATCTCACCTAGTTTAAGGTACGAATTTGATTTTTTTTCAAAATCTGTTCGCGTAGAAGATTTACAAGTAAGTCATCTGTATGTAGAAGACTTACAAGTAAGTCATCTGTATGTAGAAGACTTACTGATGAGTCTTCTGGTCAAACGGACGACTTAAACTAAGTCGTCCAGCTTTGTTTGTTGAAAAAAAACACTCCAGACGACTTATATATAAGTCGTCTACGAGAAACATGCTAGTTTTGCATTTGACCGAATCGTGTCAGATCTTTGACTATTTCTGGACGACTTATAATTCAGTCGTCTCTGGGAAAGTTAAAATTTCAATATTTTATTAAACTAGACGACTTACGTGTAAGTCGTCTTAGGTTAGTTTTGTAATTGAAAAATAAAACTTCATAATTTAACTTTTACCAGACGACTTAATTTAAAGTCGTCCCGTAAGAAGACTTAATTTAAAGTCGTCCGGGGAAAGCAAAGTCGTCCAGAATTTTTCCCAATTTTCTGGTCAAACCTTGCTTATCCCGGACGACCTTAAGTTAAGTCGTCTAGCTGGACGACTTTTAGTTAAGTCGTCTGGAGAAAGTTAAATTTCAAGTTTTATTTTTCAATTACAAAACTAACCGAGGACGACTTACATGTAAGTCGTCTAGTTTGAATAAAATATTGAAATTTTTACTTTCCAGAGACGACTAAATTATAAGTCGTCCAGAAATAGTCAAAGATCTGACACGATTCGGTCAAATGCAAAACTAGCCCGTTTCTCGTAGACGACTTATATATAAGTCGTCTGAATTTTTTTTTTTAACAAACAAAGCCGGACGACTTAGAATTAAGTCGTCCCTTTTAGTTTTCAATTGCAAAAGTGACCTCTTTAGACGACTTACCTTTAAGTCTTCTGGACGACTTAATTCTAAGTCGTCTGCGATAATGTTTATTGAACTTCTTCATTTTCTCTATGTTTACTAATGTGTTTTATTTTGAATATTTGCAGATGATTTTTAAGTTACATGCAGTGTATGGAGAATGGTTGTTGAGAGATTTCCGTTGGGATTTTGTGGTTGATGATCTCAAAGGAGCAAGATTGTTTTTATTGAATGAAGATTCAACACATGCTGAACTTGTTGCAATGGCTCAAGAAGATTATAACCTGGACATGAGATCAGTGACTGTGGAGATTAGCTACTCATTACCAGCAGAAATGATGATGACTCCAGGCAGTCCTCCCATTCATGTTACAAGTGATAGACAAGTTCGAAACTTGCTCGAGATACTCAAAACGCATAGAGTATGTCTTTGTGTATCAAGCCGCAGCAAGGTGGAAACGGTTTCAGAGAAAAGAGAAGAAGCTGGTGAATGGGAAGAAGATGTTGGTGATAATGATGAAGCTGGTGAATGGGAAGAAGATGTTGGTGATAATGATGAAGGTGATGAATGTTTTGAAGATGTTGGTGATAATGAGTCTGTTGAAGATGAAAATCAAGATGGGGAGGAGGAAAATGGGGAGGAGGAAAATGGGGAGGAGGATGCTGATAACACTATTGTTGGTGAAACGGATCAGAATGGTGGGGATTACAGTCTTTATGGAAAGGTTCAAGATGAGGAC
This sequence comes from Raphanus raphanistrum x Raphanus sativus, assembly GCA_019705995.1. NCBI lineage: Eukaryota > Viridiplantae > Streptophyta > Magnoliopsida > Brassicales > Brassicaceae > Raphanus > Raphanus raphanistrum x Raphanus sativus. The sequence goes on along the minus strand of CM034037.1, from coordinate 12,563,479 downwards.
GAGGAAGATGATGATAATATTTGTTTTGAAGAAATTGAAAAGACATATGCTAAGACAAATGCTATTGAAGGAGGAAAATCGGATTGTACCAGCATCTATGTCAACCAGAGTTTTGTTAGCAAGGATGCACTGCTTTCAGAGATACGGTTGACAGCAGTGAGGGGTAGGTTTTCTTTCAGAATATACAAATCATCAAAAACTCTCCTTGTGGCAACATGTCGGGTTAGCGGTTGTGGATGGAAGATCAGAGCGAGTGTGAAACATGGGCCAAACACGTTTGGGTAACAAAGTATGTGGAAAAACATTTATGCTCAATTGGAGACCGAATCGCTCAGCGGAGACACTGTACTCCAAAGTATGTTGGTAGTCTTTTCATTGATCGTGTTGGAATCATTGATAGGATGAGAGGACACAAACCCAGGAAGAAACACAGGGCACGGAGATGCTCAAACTGCAAGGAAACTGGCCATACGAAACCACAATGTACACAACCAGTTGACTAGTTGTCCAGACGACCTAAATTTAAGTCGTCCACTCTTGATTACCCGTCCAGACGACTAATTGTTAAGTCGTCCAGTCTTGATTAACTAAATTTAAGTCGTCCAGTGTATTTTACTTTTAGACTACCTTCTACTATCCCTTCAAGTGTATTTTTTTAGACGACCTTTTACTAAGTCGTCCAGTGTATTTTACTAAGTCGTCCAGTGTATTTTACTAAGTCGTCCAGTGTATTTTACTTTTAGACTACCTTCTACTATCCCTTCAAGTGTGTTTTTTTTAGACGACCTTTTACTAGAAAACCTTCCAGACGACTTATTGGTAAGTCGTCCAAACCTACCAGACGACTTATTTGTAAGTCGTCCAGCTGGAAAACCGTCCAGACGACTTATTGGTAAGTCGTCCAAACCTACCAGACGACTTATTTGTAAGTCGTCCAGCTGGAAAACCTTCCAGACGACTTATTGGTAAGTCGTCCAAACCTACCAGACGACTTAAATATATACAAATCTATACAAAGACAAGTTCAAATAAATCATACACAAGTTAGAAAATCTATACAACGACAAGTTTACAAGTTCAAATACAAATACACAAATCATACACAAGTTAGAAAATCTATACAAAGACAAGTTCAAAGCCATACACAAATCTAATCATACATGCCCACGAACATATCACCATCCTGATTCTCTTTCAAATGCTGATCAACAAGCTCCGTCCGTATAACCACCGCCATATTATCCCTCATACTCTTCACATTGGACCTAGCAAAGTCTTTAGGTCTAAAGGGGACCCCAAGAGCATGACATTCAATGTACTTTAGAGCGTACAAGCCACAATCACCATTGTTGGCCGTGGGTACATCTTCAAAGCCATATGTGTATCGCTCCAACCCGTATTTGGCCCTTCCTTCGTCGGTGTCTGCGCACTCAACAAGCACATAAGGGACCATCTCGAGAAAAGGCTCCATTATATCATCCCATGCTTCTGGCTTAGTACATGAAGGTATGCTGTCCAAGATGACTATGTGCCTGTTAGGGATCGATATCCAAATAGCAAACCAATGTTTGTTGTCCAAGTTCACTGGCGCATAGATATCATCAATGTCCTCCCCCCACTTCTTGTTTGATTGGCAAAATGAAGGCATTGATCCGTCATAAAAACTCGACGCCCCACCAGGTAGCATTCTTCCTAAACCTTTGTGATCAGGTTGCGATGTTTTGAAGAACCGATACTGGTCTCTCCAAGACTGGGAAAAGTTGTGATCCAGGAAGCACATTCGCTCGCTCCGGAAAGCTTGTGGGTTCTCCTGATACCTCTGCCTCAGCACATTAATCCAAGCATCCATATGCTGCATATAAAATAATACAAGTTATTTGTAAGTCGTCCAAACTGGAAAACCTTCCAGACGACTTATTGGTAAGTCGTCCAGCTGGAAAACCTTCCAGACGACTTATTGGTAAGTCGTCCAGCTGGAAAACCTTCCAGACGACTTATTGATATACAAAGACAAGTTACCAGACGACTTAAAGATAAGCAGAAGACTTACTACGTCTTCCAGCCATGCTTTGGGTGTCCGGAGGATGTGATACCACCAAGTTGGTGATGTACGTGGTTTGTCCTCATGCTTAGTGTAATAATCACTGCAAACAAAAAAGCAAAGCAATCAGTTTTGGTAGACTAAATCAAGCTATTATGGGTAAAGCAATCACTTACGGATCAGTTTTCAACCAATTAGCGAGCTCCTTCAACTTGTCCCTGTCTAGTGAGGGAAATGGATTATACTTTACCACACTAAGGAGTTTCTTTCTTTCTGCCGTATAAGGAGATATCTGCGTGGGAGCAGGTTTCCTCGTTCGTTCACTCCTTGCACGCACAGAAGCAGTGGGATCCAATACAACCAGGCTCGGTTCTGAAACTGGAACGCTTGGATCGGTGGAAGCGAAGCTCGGTTGTTGATCGTTGGAAGCGAAGCTCGGATGGTCCGTGGAAGTGAGAGGAACAATCTCTTTGGAGGTGACACCATCTGCTTTATCCTCCGGCAAGATCTTATATACCGAGATCGCCTCATCTGCTGTATCCTCCGGCAACAATCTCTGCAATAAAACTTGCACACGAGTTAACCCTGGACGACTTAAATAAAAGTTGTCTGGACGACTACTTGACCTGGACGACTTAAATAAAAGTTGTCTGGACGACTAGTTAACCACGGACAACTAGTCGTCCAGACAACTTTTATTTAAGTCGTCCAGGTCAAGTAGTAGACCCTGGACGACTTAATTCTTGTTGGCAGAGGATTTGATACTAACCTCTTTGGGCAGAGGAGGAGGCTGTTTCTTTTGAGGAGAAGGCTGTTTATTTTGAGGAGGAGGCTGTTTTGTTTGAGGAGGAGGCTGTTTCTTTTGAGGAGTAGGCTGTTTCGTTTGAGGAGAAGGCTGTTTCGTTTGAGGAGGAGGCTGTTTTTTTTGAGGAGTAGGCTGTTTCGTAGGCTTTGCCTTTTGAGGAGTAGGCTTTGCCTTTTGAGGAGCAGGATGATTGGTTTGAAGTGTAGGCTGATCCTTTTGAGGAGTAGGCTTTGCCTTTTGAGGAGCAGGATGATTGGTTTGAAGTGTAGGCTGATCCTTTTGAGGAGTAGGCTGTCTGGTTTCTGTGGCTTGAGGGTTAGGCTGTTTGTTACTAACCCCGGTTTCTTTGGCTTGAGGGTTAGGCTGTTTGTTACTAACCCCGGTTTCTTTGGCAAGATCCTCATTGATGACACCAACCTTCTTCTCCACAGCTTCCAATCTATCGGACATCTTCCTAATCTCCTTGATGCACTTCTTAAACCCATCTTTCATCATTTCAACTACGTCAGAGGTGTAGGAGTTGAACATATTTTCCAACTCCTCTCTGGTCACCCAACTAGCCTCTTCTCTAGCCTCTTCTCTAGCCTCTTTAGGAGCCTCTTTACGAGCTTTCTTCCGAGGTCTCTGATTGTCTTCCTTCTCCTCCTCCTCCACCTCCACCACAACCATCTCTTTGGCTCTTTTCGATGGAGTCACAACCTTACGTTTTGTACCAGTGACTTCCCAGCAATCCATGGTCCACTTCCACGGTCTCCGATCATACATGACTTTAATGATGTTCTCCGCGGGCACGTCCTCAACCTCATCGTCCCATTTTGGCCACATTTCACTAATGTCCTTCTTCTCAACAAAGTTGATCACGCTGGACTGCAGTAAATAGAAGAAGAATCGAGTTAGATATTTGAAACAAAATACTAAATAGACGACTTAATTATAAGTCGTCTACTAAGACGTCCAGCTGGACGACCTTCCAGACGACTTATTATAAGTCATCTACTAAGTCGTCCAGCTGGACGACCTTCCAGACGACTTAATAATAAGTCGTCTGGAAGGTCGTCCAGCTGGAAGACCTTCCAGACGACTTATAATAAGTGGTCTACTAAGTCGTCCAGCTGGAAGACTTTCCAGACAACTTAATTAAGTGAAGATGGAAAGGTATCTGACTACTCAAGATAGCAGTTTTCAGGAATCTGCGGCGTCTGCTGCCATCGTAAGCCAGAATCGGTGGAACCGGACTGTTTGGATTGTTTTCTCTGGGACTACCAATACTAGCAGCCATTCCCGGCAGAGCTGTGTACGCCCAGACCTGAAGAACTTGTATAAACCCATCCACGGTGTAACAGCCACTAAGCTCTTTGTTCCACAAAGAGTCCATCAGCACCTTAAACGAGACTCTCTCCCATGGATAATTCTCAAACCGTTCTAAATCCATCACTAGCCTTGCCAGAGTAGCTCGTGTAGCGCTTGAAAACTTTTTCCCTTCAATGAATCCAGTGAAGATGGAAAGGTACGCGAGCCGCTTGCGATCTTCCGGGGTCCAATCCCCGCATCTATTCAGTGCATCTATTATCTGATCAGTAGTTGGCCCAGCTACCAGATGAACTCCCATCATCCCCCAGAAAGAAACCATCTCTGGGGTAACATCACATTTTGGTGTCTCAAGGTCCTCGATGTACTCGCAGTTTAGACCAGTGATCATTTCAAACTCTATCAGTGAAAACCTCAAAGGTTCTGGACCAACGAGAGACCACATCTCGTACTTCTTCTTAATGTCCAGCTTTAAACAGAGCATGTGGTGAACCAGCCTTGAAGCCCAACCAAATCCCTGCTCCTTGAACTTGATGAAAACTCCCAATCTCGACTCCTTGAGCTCTTCAAATTCTTGCTTAGTGAGAGCTCTCTTAAGAGCAGCATGCAACTTGCTGTTATCCGAATGATACGAAATGCTATGCTGGGGTTCTGGCTCTTCCCCTAATGTGTATAACCTACGGGGGAGTTCTGGAATATCCATCCTTTTTGTCTGCAAAATAATCAAAGACAACAATAGAAGTCAGAACACAACTGGACGACTTAGTTGACGACTTATATTTAAGTCGTCTGAAAAGTCTTCCAAATGGACGACTTATATTTAAGTCGTCTAAGTCGTCCAGTTGGAAGACTTTCCAGACGACTTACTTACAAGTCTTCCAGTAGAAAAATTTCAAGCGGACCTAATTAGTCGCAGAAGGAGTTGGAGTACTCGTCATTGTGGTTATAGATCTGAAAAAATAAACGTGAAACGGTGAGAATGAGTAAATTGATAGAGACAACATTTTATGTTCATCTTTTCCTCGAGATTGATGACTTACCGGCGTTAGGGTTTACAGAGAAACGGCGCTACGGTTTACAGAGAAGAAGCGGCGGCGCTAGGGTTTAGAAGAAGCGGCGGTGCTAGCTAGTGTTTAGAGGAAGCGGCGGTGAGAACGTTGGTGAGCACGGTGGCGAGGGCGACGGTTTGTTCGGAAATAGTGGAAGCGGGGGCGCTAGGGTTTAGAGGAATCGGCGGCGCTAGGGTTAGAAGAAGCTGCGGCGACAACGGTGAGAATGAAGTGAGATAGATAACCGACGTTGAGAACGATGGTTTGTTCGGAAATAGTGGGAATTCGAATCGCCTTTGATATCGCCGGTGAGAGAGAACTGTTAGGGTTTCTGAATTTCGAGGAAAATGAAACAAAAAAAAAAAATTCACCTTATATATTGGGTAAATAATCCGGTTAGCTTTAAAAGTACATTGGTAAACTTTAAGGTTTGGTCCGGTTTAGACGACTTATTCTGGCTGATAATGTAGATCAGACGACCTAATATTTAGTCGTCTGTGCACAGAAGACTAAATATTAAGTCGTCCAATACCCTAAAATGAACCCCTAAACTAAAATGACTAAATTAACTTACTAACCACGTTATAAAATCAAATTATACTTCAATAGTGTTTACTATACACAGAAATGAACACGCTTAGGTAATTTTAAAAATTTTCAAAAACGGTTTTAATGCTTTCCAAAATCTAACCCTAAGAACACAGACAATACTACAACATATGTTGATGAACATAAACTAAAGAATATCATGACTCACTACTTTCACTCATCTTGGCTGAAAACAATTGAAATTTGTTATATATTAATTTATATCTCTTAAGACATATGTTAATTACATAATTCCAATTTTTCACTTATCAAAATATTTTTTACAAAATTTTTAAATTATGTTTAAGAAAAACTGTCCAGACGACTTAACTCGACTTTAAGTTAAGTCGTCTGGACGACTTATTTTCAAGTCGTCTGTCTAAACAGACGACTTAGACAGACGACTTGCGAGGGGTAGAAACGTAAACAAAAATCCGTTTTTTTGTTTGTTCACAAGGAGATAGTTGTAATTTCAATAGCATTTTAGGTTACTTTTGCCTTTGACCCAAGTTGGGGTATCTTTGGGTTTGACTCCAAGTTTTGAGTCACACTTGGCAATTCTCCCAATAGTTATTATCTTAAAAAAACAAAGTTAGAAATTTTTTGTATTGTAATAAAATAGTAATTAAATATATGTAATTATATTTTTCCATTTATTTTACTGATTTGATTTTATATATAATGATTTATAAAATGTTATTATTACACAATAATTTGTCATGTAATTAAAGATGGATATGTAAATTGTGACTCAATGTAAATGTAAAAAAAGCCCACTTTAGTTGTTAAAGCCCAGTTTTATTTATTTAAAACTTGTGATTAGTGGACCAAATGTAAATAAAAACCGAAAATGAAAAAAACATCAAGTTTAACTATACTAAACACACGTTTACATGCAGTTACAGCGTTTAGTTCGCATATAAATGCAGTTATATATAGATTTTTTGTTTTTTTTTAAAATAGCCGCAACTAATATCAATGGGGCATACTTCAAGTTTAATAGTATTGATACTTCACAAAAGATTAACCAAGCATGATTTACGCGTTTCTAACAGTGGTATGTGCCACAGTTTCTAACTATTGTAAAAGTGAAAAAATGAAAAAAGTAGAAAAGAAAAGATTATCGGTTGTTCGTTTAGAACTTCAACAAAAAAGACAAAATCCTTTTCTTCCCTTTTCTTCCACACGTTGCATTTTTAATTGGCTTTACATTATTTTATCATTTAAAATTTAACTATTAGCTAACTTATTTTTAAAATATTCATATTAAATTTGTAAGAACCTTTTGGGAAGATACTTCATACTTCCCGTTGGTCATGCTCTAATGAGCTCGCTTGTCATTCCAGTTAGGGAAAAAGTTCTCTTGATTATTAGAAGTTTAGAACTCCGAGGAAAGAGCTCCAACTCCATTTTCTAAGTAAAACCTTCATTTTATCTTCTCCAAAAGAGTAGATAGCTTCATCTTTTTGACGAGACTTCTCATTAAATTGCACTAATTCCCCAAAAAACATACTCTCATTAGTTGTGCCCTGACTAGGGTTTCCTATAATCTTTGAAAGACGAACCTCTTTTTGAAGACCTTTCTGAGAGTGTTTCCAGTTTTATCTCAGTAAAAGAAACGACCTATAATTTAATCATAAAAAGGGTATATAAGAAGTTGTATAAACTTTATTAATAGTCTTATTGTGTACACGCGTAACAACTTATAACAACTGATGGGTAGTTTTTGTGAGTACAGAGTTGTTTTCCTATTACAACTCTTCTTATTAATATTAACCCTAGGTGATCAAGAGCATCTTACACCACCGAAGATGGAAATGCAATCAAAGGGAACTTGCGGCAAACATCAATACCAACGGCTTCAGCTATATCAGATTGATCTCCCTTTGGTCGAACCTCTACCCTCCAGTCAAATCGGCCTACAAGATTGGCCACTGCCACTTCTGCCAAACCCAAAGCAAATCCTATCCCGGGACAAATCCTTCTCCCTGATCCGAATGGAATGTAGTTTAAATCTTTTCCACGATAATCAATAGGTGAATCTAAGTGTCTCTCGGGTTTAAATTCTTCTGCTTCCGGTCCCCATATCGCAGTGTCTCTTTGGATTGCCCAAGCATTAATTATCACCTGGACATGTCTCCATTACAATTTTATCAAAAAACCATTTTGCTCTATATATGTTTACGATGCCAAGCAACTACATTATAATTAAATAATGTAATTATATTTAATTATAATGTAACATCATTACATTATTTAATTATAATGTAACTGCTTAGCATCCTAACATATATATAACTAATACATCACAATACATTATACATTACATTATAATTAATTTCTTTAAAAACATTATAGTTAAATAACACCATGCATTTGTTAATCAAAGTTATTTTATGACCATTTTTTTTATATCATTAATGAACAATGGCTTAAGAGTTAAGACGTATATGTTAAGTTATATGTGTTAACAAATGCTAGTTCAGATGATAACCGTGATAACAAAATATATAACTTTTTCCCTATAAGAATTCGATTTGGTAAAGATAGTTTACCTCTGTCCCTGCGGCTATGTCATATCCCAGTAACTTGACATCTTCACTCAATACTCTAGGAAGTACCAGTGGAAGAGAAGGATGCAACCTGAGCACCTCTTTAATCACGGCTTTTAAGTATTTCATCTTCTCAACTTGTTCTTCTTTTATGTATGAACTATTCGGTATAGAACTTGACCGAATCTCGTCTTGGAGTATCTTCATACACTCGGGATGCCTAATAAGTTCTGTCATGGTCCACTCTAATAGAGTAGAAGTTGTTGACGTTCCTCCTATAAACATATCCTGATAGGAAATAATTTGAAAGTTGATGAGAAAAGACAAAAATGAGTGGCATTAATAATGTTGCATATGTGACAATAATTATTAATGATTTTTTTTTATAATGTGATCTTACCAGGATCATAAATTTTATGTCGTTTCTTTGAACCTGGAATCCACTAGTCTTCTCTCCTTCGATCGCTAACAATATATCTACAAAATCCACTTTCTTTTTACCCGCCTCTAGATGTTCTTGCACAACTTTGTCCATAAGATCGCTAAACCCGCAACTCACTTCCTCTACTTTATCACTGAAGCCACGGATTCTATCTAACCATGCCAAGGATGGCACATAATCCCCTATCGGAAACTCTCCTAAGAGCTCCATGATCTGCCTCACTCGATTCTTGAGATCACTAGCGGTTTCGTCCTCACTATGTTTTCTTCCAAGGGCAACTCTACTTGTAACATCACTTGGTAGAGTAATGAAGAGTTCGCTCAGATTTGCTGATAAAGAAGACCGACTTGCTTTCACCAGCTTCTCCATCATTGCATTTACCTCTTCTTCTCTTACTTTCTCAAAGGAACCAACCATTTTGTTGGTGAGTAGATTTAAAATGCAGACACTCTTCATCCAAAACAAGATTTAGAATTATCATAATTTGATTGTGAAGAGTGTACATAATAATAAAGTTTCCAGTCACTTCAGCCTTCTGTTTTGACATCATTAACTATTATATATGGTTCAAAATGTTTATAATCGAGAAGGCCAGCTCGGAAGACAAACGACCCAAGAAATCGCTTAGGACACATAGTTTAAAGAGACATATTTTCATGTAACTTTTTATATTAATAGCTTTTGTTAATATTTATACGTAAATATAATTTATAGTTTTTATAATAGTAATATTTGTAAGGTAGCATTGTTTATGCAATCTTTATTAATAAATATATTAAATAAAAATATTGTTAAATAAATTTTATTTTAAATATGAAATTTGTATTTAAAAGGATTCTAGTAAATTTATGATGTCTATACATAATAATATAAACCATGTTAAAACTTATAAACTAATTCAGTTCCATTAATAATTGGTGAAAATAATTATGTTGCATAGAACTTAACTTATGTGATTAGATAAAAACGTAAAAGACACGTTATTAAAAATTTGTTTGGTGTATGAAAAATGTTAGATCGACAATCATGTTTATCAATATCATAATTTTCTATTGCTGATGATATATAGTAGTACTTTTTTCTCTTTTGTAACACAATATAGGAGCACTGTATACGTTAATTCAAACATATATGTTTATGTAACTATGACCAATGGACCAGGGTACACGCATAAAGCATATATCTCTTACTTATTAGAGTTAATTAAGTCAAAAACCTAAAAAAAAAAATCTCTACTTATTTTATGTAGTTTATAAATACACTAAAAGTTATGATATTTTTATCAAATTATAACTTAATAAAAGAAAATTTAGTTGATAAGAGCTTATAAGCCTCACTATTTCAAAAGAAAGCTAATGATCTTACTACCATTTTATGATTCGGGTTCAACCTGGTAGAGCGTGCATGGGTGAATATAAAAATGAACAAGAAAGTTTAAGAAGAATTAAAAGAGTTAGTTAAGTACCTTCATCTGTCTCCAGTACTCTCCGTAGGGAGCAAACACTACATCACGCCCACCATTCATAATCCTCTGAACGGCTTTTGATCTCGGGCGGTTGGCAAACTTAAGATCGTGTATTTTTAGAACCCCATGAGCTACTTCACCAGAAGAGACCACAAGTACCGGGATACGGCCAAAATGAAGGAGCATGAGGGGTCCATACCGGAAGCTGAGGGACCTGAGGGAACGGTGAGGGTGGAGGCCAACCTGATGGAGGTTTCCTATCACGGGAAGTCTCCATGGAGATGGTGGTAAGTTCACTTTAGTGGGGGTTCGTTTAAGGATTGGTTTAAGCAATAAAAAGGTTAAGAGGGTAGTCAAGCACAAACAAATCATCAAAATCATTTCCATTTTTGTTGGATTTTGGTTGCTCACGTAATTTAACTGTTTAGTTGATGAATGTTAACTCCTTTTCACCTCAGAATTTATAGGGCTTGGAGGAACTCGTCGTTTCTCGTCATCATTTTAACCTACTTATAAAAATGTAGTATTATAATTTGGTTGTACGTTCGTTTACGTTGAGATAATAATATATTGACGTAAAAAGTTAAAAGAGAACCACAAGCCAATTTTGAATCATATATCAACGTAAACTCAATCGGTGGTCAATTTGTAACGTTCGGTTACTATATCTTGTCTTTTGTAATAATTAGTATTTTCGGTTTGGTAAAGTATTGAAAAAGTATTATATATGTATTGGTTTTCAATTGTAAAACACAGTAAAATAAAAGAATAGACAATAAATTTTTAGATTATCTTCTAGAACTTTAATTATGATCATGCGCATTATTCAGCTGACATAGCTATAATTTTTATTGTATTTTTGTTTACGTAACAGTTCTATTTTTGGTGAACATGTTAAGATACATAGAAATAGTGTTGGAGCTAGACTCTAACTTTGTGGTTATGGTTATGGTTTGGAAGCGGGGGGGGGAGGAATATTTTTTGGGGGTTGAGTGGGTGTATTCGGGGATGGGGGGAGGGTGTATTCGGGGTTGAGGGGGTGGGGGGGGGAGATAATTCGCTAGTGGACCAGATAAAATCCAACAACGACTTTCTACATGAAATTTTGGTAATTTAACGGGAGCAAGTATCGATCCTCTAATACAGCACGGTATGATCCTTAGTTTCATCTTGCCACGACATGTGTTGCCACCCTTTATTAGGAAGCAGATCATATGATCCTTAAATCTTAATGACCTTAGAGCAAGCAGATCGAACATTGATTTTACTTCAATGATTTTTTTCTTTCTCATGTATAGCTGATGCAACCAATTTCTTATCACAAATTTGCATATCATTTCAATAACTTATGCAATAATATACAGAAATCGGGTAGAAATATGTATTGAAAGCGTCTCAAAGACTAAAACAATCCCGTGAATACAATTTATGAATCATGTATTTCTCACTGCTGATGTGTCACCTCTATTCTTCACAAATCACTGACCAAAAAAATTAACATTTTTAAAAGGTTATGCGCATTTCATTTATCTGTTTAACAAAGTTAACTATATACTCAGAGATCTACTCTATTTTGATTTGACAATTGGCTAAGTTTAGTCAAAAAAAAGAAAAAGAAAAAAGATAATTGGCTAAGTTTGAATAAATTGATGATATTGCAGTTGAATCAAGTATAGGTGTTCTTAGCATTCAATGTTATGTTGATTAATTGTGTAAGCAGTATCCTACTATCCTCTTGACGGTGGAACATAACATTCGTCGATGACCTGCAGACAATGATAGATGGCATCAATTCAGATCGTTGGCTTTGACGACGTGGAGAGAATGAGTTTAAACGATCGTTCTATACAACTGACTTTGGAACAGATGAAAATATGATTCGAAAGGATTTCCCGGTACTCGTTTATCGCTTGATCACATTTAGAGACTTGTTATCAACTGGAGAATGAACACGTATGCAAACTAGTCTTTTAAGCGGTTAATCAATTGAAAGTCAAAATCATTTGTTCTTTCCATGAGATATTTTTCTTTTGTTAAATAAAATAATTTTTAATAAAAAATAATAAATTTCTGTCCATTTATTGCTAATTAGTATGCATGTATGTGTTTTCTTAATTTGGATTTTTATCTATCTATTTAACAAAAAAGGATAATTTGTATATATTATACTTTTCAAAACATATGAAAAATACTTGATGACTTTGATTTAAAAATTTGACCAACCCATTCAACGACTAAGTTATACTTGGTCTCTTTAGATTTCAGTTACTGTTCCTTGGGAATTTGTTTGGGTTAGTCGTCACTGCTCAAAATGACATATTCTTCGGAAAACTTATCATCAAGTCATGGCAGCGAGGGTCGGTGCTGATTCTTGGTCTTCAACGGCGGCAACTGTAGTTTTGTTATAATTCTTCATATTACTATTTGCTTAGCATAAGAAATTGAAATTTATGTCCATTTATTGCTAATTAATATGCATCCATGTGTTTTCTTGCGTTAATGTCGATCATGCTTGCAGTTAGGCCTGGACAAAAAAAAAAAAAAACAGAACCAAACAAAGAAACTAATATCAAATCCGAAATATTCAAAACTGAAACTCGACTGAAATCTTTAAATATCTGAATGATTTTTATATTTATAAATTTGAAATAACTAAACCACACCGAATCGAACCGGAATCATAACGAATACTCAATATCTAAAATATAAATAATATATGCATATAACATAACTAAACATATATTTATAACTTAAACATCTATATATGTATCTAACATATTTTTGAAAAATAAATTATTATAAAGTATATGAACTATTCAAAAATATCCAAATCAGCTAGCTAATCCAAATTGGATCATTTGGATGGAGATAATTCATTCAAAATAGTGTAATGTTTATTATACCCTGATATAATTTACAAATTATAAACATAACCTAAAATTATTTTATCACTTACGAAAAATGACAAAACCATAAAACACACATTTTCTCACCAAAACTACGAACCGAAAAATGTGTTTTCCTGCCAAAACAAAAAAAAAGTGTTTTTCCGCCAAAACCGCAAAAACGTATTTTCTCGTTAAAATTTCAAAAATGTGTTTTCTCAGCAAAACACATTTTTTCGCCAAAACCGCAAAAACATATTTTCCCGCCAAAACAAACAAAACACATTTTCCTGCCAAAATCGCAAAAATTTGTTTCTTGCCAAAACCGCAAAAACGTGTTTTCTCGTCAGAGTCGCATAAATGCATTTTCCCATTAAAATTGCAAAAATGCGTTTTCTCACCAAAACGCGCAGGATGGGCAAAAAATTCAAACCGAACCGAACTGAATCAACTCAACTGAAGTTAAACCGACCCAAACCAAATCATACTATATATATAACCCAATTGGTTCATTTTTTACTCAACCCGAATGGTTTGGTTTGGTTTGGGTTTAAACCGAACCAAACCGATAATCCAATATATTTTTATCTACAATATATGTATATATATACAGATATATATATTGTAAATTTTAGTTAAAGTTTTTTTCCATTTTTTTAACTTCTATATATTTTTTAAAAAATCCAAATATGATCCAATAATACTATATATATATATATATTCTCTAATCTTAATATCTAAAGATTGTATTCAAAACAAAACCTAAAAACTCTAAGCATCTAATTCATAGCAGTTTCGTTCTTCTTCAATATCCATTGTCTGTAACAAAGTTATTGTTTGATATTTTTAATTTTTGGATACACTGTCTTTTGACTTTTAGTAATAGATTTTTTAGCTAACAAAGTTTGTATTCTCACTCTATCTTTTATTATTTGCATATCCAAACTACACCGAACCAAACTAAACCATAATAAAGTAAACCGAACTAAATCAAAACCAAACCGAACTAAATCGAACCAAACTGAATCCAAACCAAAGCTACTTTGATTTTAAATGGGTTGAGTTTTATAAAACCCAAATTAACCAAACCAAACCGACCCCTAAACTAAACCGATATGCCCACCCCTAAAAACGCGTTTTCCTGCCAAAACCGCAAAACCATGTTTTCTCATCAGACCCGCAAAACTGTGTGTTCCCTGCCAAACACACATTTTCTCGCCAAAACCGCCAAACCGCGTTTTCTTGCCAAAAACCGCAAAAATGCAGTTTCTGCCATAATCAAAAAGCGTGTTTTCCTGCCAAAACCGCAAAAATACTTTTTTCGCCAAAACCAAAACCGCGTTTCCCGCCAAAACTGCAAAATATGTTTTCTCGCCAGATCCGCAAAAATGGATTTTCCCATTAAAATCGCAAAAATGTGTTTTCCGCCAAAACACATTTTTACGTCAAAACCGTCATACAGCGTTCCCCCCCCCCAAAACAACGAAAAACACATTTTCCGTCAAAAATGCATTTCCGTCAAAATCACAAAACAAATTTTCCGGCCAAAAAGTATTTACCCTCAAACCCGCAAAAACACATTTTCCGTCAAAAACGCAAGAACGCATTTTTCCACCAAAAACGTAAAATCCACCAAAATTGCAAAAATGCATCCCCCCCCCCCCCCCCCCCCCCCCCCCCCAAATATGTATTTCCAGTGAGAGCCACAAAAAGCATTTTCCGTCAAAACGCAAAAAATACATTTTCCCGCCAAAAATGCAAAAAACCCGTTTTCAGTCAAAGGCATAAAAACGGTTCTTCTCGCCAAAATCGAAAAATGCATTTTTCCGCCAAAACCGGAAAATCCCCTTCCCGAAAAAACCAAAAAATCTCGTCCCGCAAAAAATGAAAACCTCATTTTTACGCCAAAACCTAAAAATCTCGTTTCCCGCAAAACCAAAAAAACTTATTTTTCCACCAAAACCTGGCAACCTTTTTCCCGCCAAAATCAGAAAATCTCATTTTCCCGCCAAAACTGAAAATTTTCATTTTTCCTGTCAAAACCGGAAATCTTGTTTTCCTTTCAGAAACGGAAAATTAATTTTTCGTTCCAAAATTAAAAATTTGTTTTCTGCTAAAACCGATAAAAATTTCATTTTCTGTCAAAACCGGAAAACTACTTTAGATATATTTATTTGAATATTATAATCAGTTTATTAGTAATACACTTTTTAATTTTGAAAATTTAAAGTGTTTTAAGTATATATTTATCAAACTTTTGTTTATTAGAAGTTATTATTATAGTAAAATTTAATACAAATGTAAATAAAAAAATTATAAATTTTATATGAAATAATAATTAGTTAATGTCAAAATGCTAATTTCAAAATAATTTTAGTTTAAACATATTTTAGACTAAATAATAAAAATTAATATATTTAAAATTAACGTCAAATATATTATTAAATCAAAATAGTATATTTGTAATTTGCTTATTAAATTTTTTGGATGGAAATAAAAATAAATAAATAAACATAAAAATCCATTGAAATGGTTCATCTAAATGGTCCATCTTGATGGAAAAACGAACAACTTCTAAAATCTGGATGGGATCATCTAGAAATGAACTGCCTTTAATTACGTTTTTCTTCTTTCTGGAAAAAGTGAAGGTTTTGCCAAGCGAAGGAGTGAAGGATAAGTTAAAAAATCTAATGTTGTTAAAGGCTATCAACATTCAACACTCTCTTCGTTCTTCTGCTGTTTTCTCCTTTTGAGCTCTGTTCCTAATCTCAGTTTCTCAGCACACTTTTGTACCATCAGATTCTAATAATTGTATTGCTTTCTAGTAGTAGGTATTAAATACGTTTATCCATTACAATTTCGACCCACGTGTCCAGCACACGCGACCAGCGAGTGTGAAAAACGTACGAAGCTAATAAATATCTGACGCCATTTTAAAAAAACGAAGCCCTCACACACACACACACACACACCCACCTGATTGATTGATTCCCTTCCCTCGTAACTTAAGCACATTGTTTGGGATATATATATTCAAATTTGAAAAAAAAAACAAAGAATGGAAGACTCAGACCCACCACCTCTCTCTCTCTTTCGAAAATCTCTGTAGGTTCCTCCATCGCTGTTCATCTTTGATATCAACACCCCCGCTTCATAATTGAAAGAAAGCCATCTATCTACATAGATTCATTCACTAGTCTCTTTATCTATGGGTTGTCTCTTCCCTTGCTTCCGTGCCAGAGCCGCCCAATCCACTAACAGCAGCAGCGATTCCGTCTCTCAAGTAATTCTCTTGCTTACTTGTAACTTACACACTACTTAGCATTGCTGGTGGTGTGCTCTTGGTAGAGGCTAATTGAGCTGGAATTTTTTATTTTTGGTATATGGTAACTGTTTTTTCCTCATGATTTCAGAGAGTTCATGACTCAAAGAAGAATCGTTTGTCAGATTTGTTCCTTTCTGAAGGTGAGAGTACGTAAGATCTATTTTATTTGTTGTTAGGTTTTCTAAAGAAGTTTCTTACTTTTTGAACTAGAGAAAGCAGCTCCTTCTCCTTGTATTCATATGGACCAAGATCACAACAATGAGGTAAGTCTTCTATGGATTTGTGCAGTTCCAATCATTGTTTTAGCTTCCGTGTTTTTTTCCTATCACCATCAATCATCTGTTTACTTGCTATGTGATACTTGATGTAACATTGGTTGAGACTGTTCATTCATGGTTTCTCTGTTTTTAATGTCTTTATGTTTTCCTGAGAGTTTAGGCACCTTCCTGTCTATTTCTGATTGCTATGTGAGAGAGTTAACAGCTCTTTGCTTATGGAGTGGCCAGTGTTTTTTTTCTTTTTTGTTTTGTTATTGAGGTGATTCATCTAGAGCTTTGTTTCTATCAGGAATTTCTTGTACTTTTCACAGCCTTTGGATTTGTTTCCTTTTTATTTTATTCTCTATTTTGTTGTGCTCAGTTCTAGATTGAATACAGCTTATGTATCATATGCCTACTTTCATTAGTATGTTTTCATCTTTACTTGGCACACTATAAGCAATTTTGTGTGTCTTACTCTCCTGAAGTAAGAATATCTTGATACACCTTGGCGGGAATCCCTTTTTTTTGTTTGCATAATCAAAAGCATTTGATTGCTGCCTAACTTTTTTCGAGTTGCTTGTGGAGTTACAGGCTCAGTTTCTTAAAGCTTGCTGCACAACACCAGCCACACCAATTGAAATTAGGAAAGCATCTGAAAACCTGGAAACTCCTCAACGTGGAAAACAATTTACATCTTCCCAGTTTGATTCTTGGATCTCCAGTAACTCTGATGCAGTGTTTCACTTGGATGAGAAAACACCTGGAGAGGAGATCTCAGAGCAAACTCCTAGCAGGTGAAGTGCTAGATGCTACTTACTGCATATGTATCCCTAACACATGGATCTTGAATTTTTACTCTTGTTATTTATTTTCTCAATATCAGTTGCATAACGGATTCCCAAAACAGTGCAAAGATCTCCACTGGAAACAGTGGTGCCGGTGATTTTGATCAGTCTTACACTTCTAGTTCTTCCAAGAACAGCACTTCAAAGATACCTGAGAAGGCTGGAGAAAGTACTCTCTCAGCAACCTCGCATAACTTAACCTCATTGAAGCTATCTGATGAGATTCAAATTCATGGAACCATCTTTCCTGCTAATCCTGAATCAACAATTAAGGGGAGATCTAGAGTGCAGGCTTGCAAAGTGAAGACAGAAACTGAATCTCCCTTATCAGTACCTTGTGTGGGAAAGTTGGAAGACAGCTCAGCTAGTGTTTCTCCTGGGGTGAAGCAGAGTGAAGAGAAGAGTGACAATAACATGGCGTCTTTATCTACCACTACCTACAGGGACAGACCTATTATCGGAATGGTTGCAGCTCACTGGAATGAGAAAGAGCAATCTCAAATCTCACCCAAATGGTGGGATGGTAATGGGATACCAAACTCTACAAACAAGTACAAAGAGGTACCAATCTCCTGTTTAATCTCTACCCTTCTTCACATTTTAAAGGTTTACTATACACATCAGAGTTACTTTACTTGTGGCAGGACCAAAAAGTGAGTTGGCACGCAACACCTTTCGAGGAGAGATTGGAGAAAGCACTTTCAGAAGAAGGTGGCCAAGGTTTAATCCCTCCAAGGTATACTCTTCTCATTCCCTTACCAGTATGACTAATATAAACAAAGATGATGCCTAAACCTGTTGTTATATATGCAGAAAACTTGAAGTAATGGAAGAGGCTGAAAGGGACACAGCTATGTCACAGCTGCATCATTCAGCACAATCCACGTCAATCGTTTCCTTTTGAACATTGTGTAGTGTACTAGTGTCTATATTTGCTTTCTCGTATAGAAGGGTTATCATGACTCATGAGCTACATGGATACATAGAAGAATCTATAAAGCACGGTGGTGGTTTATGATTTCGTATTGGCTTTCTATTATCTCACATGATAATAGATCCAGTGTCATTTTTTTCTGCAAGTTTTGAGTGATTTGGTTGTCAAGTGATTGATATTTTAGATTCTTATATTGTTCGTCATCTACATACTTCAAGCTGATTCTGTTCAGAAGGAAAAGTTCTTTTATCGAAAAGAAAGATTATATTCAGTTCTTGAAAATGAAGCAAATGAAAGGGCCCCCATCTAGTCCTCTAGTCAAGTAATGTCTTGCCATTTCGGTTGTGGTGGTGTCTCTCTACTTGACAGAGTTCTGTTTAGACAAAAGCTCTGTAATGTGTCCACAAACTTGCTCATTTGGTATGGTGTGCCAAACCTGTCAGTGTAAAGAACAGTCACCAATACTCCTGTTTGATCACTAGCCTTTTCATCAAAAGAACAGTCATAAGAGCATGTGTGTGAACATTCAATAGTAATGAGTGAGCAGCGACAAACTATTTGCACTATCGAGTTCTTTGAGGTTAGGTTTGAAATATATATATTTTTTTTGAAACACATATTTTTCATTTTTGATAAAATGTGAATATTATACAGAAAATGGAACAAAACTTTAATACAAGCGCTAGTTTAGAAGATAATTACATTTAGCTCAAATAAATAAATAAACCGATGGAACTAAAGTCGGGGAACTTGAGTCAAGCTAGGCATGCTTGAACCATTGGGATAGCAAACCTTTGCACCGCTTTGAGTTCAGCTGTGCTATAAACGTAACCCTTACCATTCTGTGAGTTTGTTGAATAGGAGTTGCAATAAGTGCATTTTATTTTTCATTTTCACAATAGTACTATGCTTTCTTTTTTCTTTGGACTTTCTATAGTTTAATTCTTTTTAAAGCCAAAATAAAACAACAACAACGAAATTCATGAAACATCAAGTTTCGAGAAACGCATGACCATATACAATATATGGTAGTGTTGAATCTCATTTTCAACTGTTGAAATCTCACGATGAATATGTTAAAAAAATTAAAAACATGATATGGATTATTTGCTGTTGAATTTTTTCAACATGTTAACACTTAAAAAAGTCGGGATCCACACGTAATTGTGTTTATGTTGATTACTTTAGTTCATTTATACTCTAATTAATATTTTTTATGTTCTAGAAAAGAAATTAGTTTCATATGTGTTAGATATATAAAATAGATATCTTTTATCATAAGTTTCTAAATAAAAACATTGAAATAATAAACATAAGAAAAAGAAGGAATAAAAAAGGAAGTGGAAGAAAGAGAATATGAGGTGAAAGTTTAAAAGTGGAAAAATAGGCTGTTGAAAAATTCTAACCAATGTATATAGTCTTATTCTATGGGAACCATTTTCTGTGTAGTGAAATTTTTTAAAAGCTAACAACTTCAAAGGAGAAATTATTTGAAGCCTGAGAAATAGTTAAAAGTTTAAGGGATAAAATTGATATAGGAAACATAATAGTTTTGTATCCTATATAGTAAACATAACAGATTTGTGAGGATTTACTAGCCTGAAAAAAAAACATGTACTCTCTCTGAAAAATAGATCTAGGTTTTGTCGGTTGTCGACTCCGGTGGTTCTCACAGCACCGGAGTCGAATCTCGTTGCTATATCGTGATGTACTCTTGTTTTTCGCGGAAGGGTGAGGTGAGAATCCGACTTGGTTTATGGGTGTGAAGGTACTGATTGGAGGTGTGTGGTGGTGCGTGAAGTTTGGCTTCAGAGTCCGGTGGTTAAAACGGTTCTTTCCTAGATGATGAAGACGGTGCTGGTTGTTTCTCGCCCGCACCAGAGTTTACTTCTCCTTTGATTCCTAGATCTACTTATCTTGCTGCTAGTCTTGTGCTTAAAGATTTTGTGGCCCCTGATTCTTCTGGTGTGTGGTATCTATCCTATACTGGGTCTCGTACTATTTTCCTCCTTCGCAGTGTCATGCAGTTTGCAGTTTCTTTGCTAGTCTTCTGTGTTTGATATCAACTAATCTGTCATAGGTCCAGAGATTGGCTTAGTTTGTCTTTGTTCTAGAAAACGGTGTAGCAGAACGGTAATGGTGTATGAAGAGCAGCTGTAGGTTTGTCGAGAATAAGTGTGGGTCTCATGTAACCATTTCATCCCCCAGTTTCAGAAGAATTCTCCTCCCGCCCTTTGAATTGTGTTCTGATTGTGTTTCGTCTCTGGTTTTTTCGGTGGCTTCTTCTGGTAAAGCTTTGGAATGAGCTAAGGCGTCCGGAATCCGGATGAAGATGCGGTTGAGTAGTGAGTTCTCTAGGGTGTTGGTTCTTCATGGTTTTCATCTTGGTTTCGTCTTAGAGGTTGTTTGTGGTCATCGTGAATGGGAAGTTCATGCTCTCTTGCTTTGGGTTTGGCAAGACTACCGGCTGATCGTAAGATAATTAAGTCTGATTCTTTTATGTCTTGTTAGGTCATGGTTTAGTTGAAGGATTCCAGTTTGTACTTAATGTTTCTGTTGGTTATTAGTGGGCTGTTTCTTAGGCTGTTGTTTTTTTTTGTGCTTAATTTCCGGAGAAATTAATGTGTTCCACTGGCAAAAGAATTCTACTTTTGTATGTTATTAAAGTATCAATGAAAAATCAGTTGGTAAAGAAAAAAAATAGCTTTGTTGGTAAGAACCGTTTGGAAGAATTATAGTTTCTAACTTTTTATGTCTTTTAGAAAGGATTAATAAGAATTGGCTTGTGGAGTTATAATTATCAGGCCAGCTCTATCTACTGACGCTAGCTTTTTTTCTATACTGTATATACTAATTTAACAGTCTTTAGAAATCTCTCAAATATTTCTCAATTTCACAACTCATAATGTTTTTGGAGCTTTTGGTGAAGCAATTGTAACTATATTTTTTTCTCAAAAAATAACTATATATATAAAAAAGAATAGAGAAACTTGCCACTTATGGGCAGATCAGGCACCACACAGTTAATTGACAGGCTATTTGACCTTTGTGATAAAACGGTTGATTGATTTCTTCTATGAAGAACAAATGTGGGTCTCACTGATAGGCATGTTGAATGCTCAGTGGACCTTCACATTATTACCTATTATCTTCTAATTAAATATTACCGTGATATTTTGTTTTGGTCTTCTACAACCTTCAAATATATAGACAAGATACAAGACAAGATACATATAATTGATATATTTGAATGTGTTGTGTAGTGTTCCATCATTTGAGAAACACGTATGGATATCATCTTAGGAGAAGCACTCTTCTTCTTTTGCGTTATCTTATCATGTCTCCTCTTCAGAACCGCAAGATCTGGACGTATCTCTCGTGGAGCCACGGCGCTGCCTCCTGGACCTCCACGGTTACCCATCATTGGAAACATTCACCTAGTCGGAGAAAATCCACATCACTCGTTAGCCAACCTCTCAAAGACTTATGGACCAGTCATGAGTCTTAAGCTTGGAAGTTTAAACTCAGTGGTCATATCTTCACCAGAAGCTGCAAGAGAGGTTTTAAAAACACACGACCAAATTTTGTATGCTCGTAAGTTCCCAAACTCGATACAAGCAATCAAGCACCACCTTTTTTCCGTTGCCTGGCTCCATCCGACAACGAATCTTTGGAGGTACAATTGATATCGATTTTCTGTTTTTCCAAGGTATATTTTCACAGGATCTGCTACTAGAGACTATAGTCCCAGAATCTATAGTTTCAAATTCAAAAGTAAATTTATAAACTAAGTAAAAATATTAATAAGTCAAGAATATCAAATAAAACAAGTTTTAATTCAAAATATCTTAATGCACAATTCAAAAAATGATAAAACACTTTGTAGAACATAAATGGTTAAAAGAAATGAAACTGTTAATTAGTTTTTCATTAAGAGTTAAGAGTTATTATATAATTTGGAATATTTATTTCTAATGCATTATTTACTAGAGAGAATATATATATATATATATATATTAATATGTTGTATATGATTTTTAAAAACTTATTATTTATTGATTTGTGTTGTGTTAAGTTTTGAGCAGGGACAGGAAAAAATATTTATATTATCTTTTAATTTTGTCAGACATTAATTTATAAAGTTTCTGCTATTTTGTACTTTCTATTAAAATATGTAATTTTCATCTAAAACATTTATATTTTTATTTAAAAGAATACAAAAGACACTACTTGATTTAGGAAAATCAGTTACATTGTTATACCGAAAATTTGTGTTTATTTGAAGTAGACGATATAATCAATCTTTAAACTAATATAAGGTTCTATCACCCAAAAAAACTAAAATACAAACGAAAAAAGATCCCAAACCCCGTATCAATTCACGTTGTTATGTTTTATTTCAGGCTGTTGAGAAAACTTTCGGTAACTCAGCTGTTCTCACTGCAACGTATGGAAGCTACTAAAGCTGTGCAAACGAAGGCGATGCAAGAGCTTGTAAGCTTCATAAGTGAAAGCAGTGATAGAGAAGAAGCTGTTGATATTTCTAGTGTATCCTTCATCACAGTTCTCAATATCATATCAAACATTCTGTTTTCGGTCGATCTTGGTAGCTACGACCCGAAAAAGTCTACAAATGAGTTTCAGGACTTAGTGACTGGTGTCATGAAAGCTATTGGGAAACCAGACGCTGCTAACTACTTCCCATTTCTTGGGTTTCTTGATCTTCAAGGTAATAGGAAGACTATAAGGTTTTACTCGGAGAGGTTGTTTAGGGTGATCCGTGGATTTGTCGATGCTAAAAGAGCTGAGAAATCATTACGGCGTTACCCCAGCGAAGTTCCAAACAATGATCTCGCGGATGCGCTTCTGGACTATAGCGAAGGAGATGAAGCAGAACTCAACGCTGACGTTATTGAACACTTTCTCTTTGTAAGTCTTACCTTATTGCATACAATCCAACATATCTGTATTCCCACAAATCTTAGATGGGCGTGCCTTTAATATGATTCGATCATATAGAGAAATCTTTTATCTTTTACAACATATGTTATAATCTATAAAACTAGATTTTGACCCGCGCTTTTAAAGCGCGGGTTTATTTTCCTTTATTTTTTTTTTAAATTGACAAATATTTAATAAATGTCATATTTTCATATATTTGTTTTTTTATAAAAGATTTAAGCTTTTTATCTTTCTTTATCCTGTTT
Source organism: Raphanus raphanistrum x Raphanus sativus (assembly GCA_019705995.1). Lineage (NCBI taxonomy): Eukaryota > Viridiplantae > Streptophyta > Magnoliopsida > Brassicales > Brassicaceae > Raphanus > Raphanus raphanistrum x Raphanus sativus. The sequence goes on along the minus strand of CM034037.1, from coordinate 12,539,773 downwards.
CATTTTAAGTGAGTATAGACCTGATCACAATATCCGGACCCGAAGAACCAACCCAAAACCGACCCAAAAATCAGGGTCCCGAATCCGATCAGACCCGGGGTAAATATCCGAATGAATTCTAAATTGCTATATCCGAAGAACCGATCCGAACCCGATCCGAATCGAGAATCAAATGAGTACCCGAAGATACCCGAAATATGAATATATATCTAAAAATATATGTTATAATTATATTTATAATTATTTTAATATTTTAAATTAATATCATAAGTTAACTATAGTAGTCATTTTTAGTACTTTTGAGTATTTGGATAAAATATGATAGTTTAGATAAAAGTTTATCCAAAAAAACTGTATAGAATGGATATTTTTGGTTACTTTTGAGTAATTTGGATACAAAAAATTGAACCGAATCGGATACTTTGGTTACTCTGAGTATAAATAACCGAACCCGTTTTAAATATTTTGGTTATTTGGTTATTTTTCAGGTTCTTATGCATGAGAACCGAACCCACCCGGACCCGGAAAGATCCGACTCGAACCCAATCCGAAAAAAATAAAAATTGAATGTGATTTGTTAATCGGCCCAAATGGTCCAAAAGAGATGATGTGGGCAATGGGCTGGATTTAAAAAAAAAGACCCAATATAGATTTGTTATTAATATTACTTGATTACCCTTAATGAAATATGCAATGTTATTAAAGAAAGGGGTATTTTTAGTAAAAAAGCCAATAGGATCCTGCTTTAATAGTATAGATACTATCGCATATGACGATTTTGAACAGAAATATATGCTAATTTCTCTTATTAGTTATACAGTATACAAGGAGATCAGGTATGTAATATTTTTACTAGCACACCCTTAACATATCTGTACGTCTACAATTGTACATGTTTCAGTGAAATTATTTGTCAATATACCAAGGTGTTGGTGGTCTAGTGGTAAGAGTGGTTCCTTTATGCCCAGGTTTAACCTACTATTTAGTACAAAAGATTATTTTAAATAGAAATATTTTAAGATTGACAGGCTTAGGGGAATTATGGACATAAATCTCAAAACTTCAGTATTAAGAAAAAATAACTGATTGTAAATACGACACATAAATCTGTTTCGACTAAGAGACTTCACACATATAATGTCTAAGCTATTTTCATTGGTAAGAATGTTAACTTTAATGGTTAAGTTTTTATTAGTGTTTTGAGATGCAATCACATATATATGTGGAATCAAATGTAGAACTTACCCATGTGTTGTTTTGTATGTCTGTCAGGACATTTTTACAGCGGGCACAGACACAAGCTCTAGTACCGTGGAATGGGCAATGGCAGAGATGCTTCGCAACCCTAAGACGATGGAGAAAACGCAAGCTGAGATCGACCATGTAATATGCAACAATGGTGTCATTCATGAGTCTGATATCTCAAAACTACGGTATTTACAAGCGGTGGTGAAAGAAACTTTTCGTTTGCATCCTCCTGCTCCGCTTCTCCTCCCGCGGAAAGCGAGTTCTGATGTGGAGGTTCTTGGTTTCATGGTGCCTAAAGATGCTCAGGTTTTGGTGAACGTGTGGGCTATAGGACGAGACCCGAGAGTGTGGGAGAATCCTACTCAGTTCCATCCAGAGAGGTTTTTGGGAAATAAAATTGATGTGAAAGGTAGAGATTATGAGCTTACACCATTTGGAGCTGGACGGAGAATTTGCCCAGGATTGCCTTTGGCTATGAAAACAGTTAGTCTCATGGTTGCTTCTCTTCTCTATTTCTTTGACTGGAAGCTTCCGAACGGCGTTGTTGCTGAGGATTTGAACATGGATGAGACCTTTGGTATCACACTGCATAAAACAATTTCGTTGCATGCCTTTCCCGTCAAGAAATGCGCCATTTAGGCTATGTTTATTGCAGGGTTCTTAGGGTGGGGTTCTTATATTACGCTAAGAACTTCACACTAAGAACCCTACAATAAATATGCCCTAGTAATCACTGTTCTTATATGTTTTATAATTTCATAAACCAAAGAGTTAAAGGCCATTTGATTTGAATAGTTTGTATGAACTAAATGAATGAATTTCATAATCAATTTAAGGTTTATAAAGCAGCTGCATAGTAACTACCTAGGTTTGCTTTAGATGTTATAGATTATGTCAATACTATATTTATGATTAACAACTTTAATTAATTGTATATAGAACTATATATAGTATGATGCACAACTTTAATTCGAGAGAAAAATATAGCAATCTCATTAATTACACTTACTAATATACTATAAAGCATGATTGGTAAATTTTCGAAATTCAAAGAATCACAAATCAAATCGTTTGTTCAATTTCACGTAATATTTTAAAATATATAGTAAAACTAATCATTTTAAATATTATCAGATTTGTTTTTCGTTTTATCGGGTCAACCGGTTTTGGTGAAAGGTTAATAGCGTTTTTTGAGTTTTAAATTTTTGTACTCGTGTTTTTAATTAACGTAATTTTAGTTAAATATAAAATTGATTATATATGGATCATCTTATTTAGTGATTTGTGTACGGCTTCCGATTAGATATGAAAACACTAAGACTCAATCAATATAAATGTAGTAAATTAAAAAATTTCAAAACAAATAATCTTAAATTACCAAATCTTTGTCTTTTAAAAATAAGAATTAAAAAAATTCATGAATTTTCAAACCGCGGATCAAAATCTAGTTTGGCATTTAAAACTGAAAAAAGGTAAAATAGGACAATTTCAGTTTAACTTTTGTGTTGGTTTCTCAGCATTTCTTTATAACCAGGTAAAATATCCATGCATAAGAGACAGTACATAAGATTGTATATACAAAATCTCAAACAAACTAATTTATAAATTATATAATTTCAAAATAACATGTGTTTTCAAAACTGATATGAAAATCTAGTACATAATTATTTGGGCACTTATATATGCATTAAATATGTAAATTTTGTGTTATATATTGTTTGTCTCATATCTATTTTATTAATTTAAAACCTATACTGAGTTTGGTTTTAATATATTGTTTGTCCACCAAGGCAAATATCCATTAGTTACTAAAAATTCACTACATCATATAAAATTCTTTATTTGTAAACTTAAGATTGTTTATGTGGAAAATGTATAAATAATATTAACGTATATTCAATATTACAGTATTACAAAGACCCTGTGTATGTATATAATAATTATATGCAAAATTTCAATTTATAAAAAAAAATTTATACATAATATAAATCAATAAGAATTCTGTATTAGTGAACTTAAGATTGTAGCATATACTATAAATGATATTAATTTAATAAATCATATATCTATATTTATGTTGAAGAAGTTATTTAGTTATCACTTATTGCAAATTTTGTGCTTTTTAATAAAATAAATATATACTCATAGTTTATGGTACGGCGAATAAAATTGCTACTATAACTAAATTAAATATGTAATTATATTGATTAAGTTTATGAAAAAATATTTTCAATAAGTTAAAATTATTATATAAATAAACTAAATATTATGATCAGTTATGGTAACTACGAAAAATAAACTAAATACTATAATCAGTTATCTCTAGTCAATTAATAATACATCTATGAAAAATCGACTAGTTCTTATAGAACCAAATAAATCAGTGGTCAAAGAAAACATAACTCTATGAAATCATGTATAAACTTAACAATTTTAAGTAAAATTATGGAAAAAAACTAAATCTAACAAAATTTTATTAAACCTGTGAAAGTTAAATAAATTTGTGGCTAAATGTGACACAAAAATTTAAACAAATATCTACGATTGTAAATAAGTCTTTAATTTTTAAATACTGGTACCAAAAAAAAATATTTAAGTTTACGGCTATATAAATGCGTTGATAAAATAAATATGATTAATGACATTTTCGTAATTAATGTTTTGATAACAGAGGAACTATGGTTTTACATGAATGAAAATTTAACTAGTAATTAAAATTTAGAGAATTTAATAATGAACTGAAAAATAAAGGTCAAAGTAATTAAAGATCGAAATAGTTATGTAATTAACTATAATTGATAGCTCTTTGTTTTTGTTTTTGTAAAAAGATAGCTCTTTGTTTTGGTTGAATTATGGAAGGTGTTGTTATATAGTATGGCTGATGAAACAAGACAACATTGACTTTCGATTGAAAGCAAACAAAGACAACATTAACACTGATCACTGCATTACATGTAACAATGAATAAATCATAAGTTGACACAAAAAATCATATAGATAATATAATTTAATTATAATTGCAACAATGAATAAATCATATAGATAATAAAATTTTAGTATTTATTTTTTATTTCATAAGCTCTGGATCTTTCCAAAATTTTGTCAAGGGCGAACACACCTACCAAAAGAACCAAATGAGACATGTTGTTCACTGGTTCAATAAAACCGTTGAGTTCATTCTCTCACGTTTTATTTTTGGCTTCACCTACCTTCTTTAAAGTATAAACAACTCATCCGATGCCAAAAAAAAAAGAACCATCCTTGTTTCTCCTCAGTCTTTCGTCCTTTGATTTTCTTTTTTCTTTAAAATGTATACATTGATTAATCAATTATAGAGCCAAAACTTTTTTTATAGGAATCAAATTGATAATTTATATAGTAAGGCTCAATATTCTAAATTTTCATATTTTACAAAAAATACATGTAATTTTTTCTACCAAAATAAAAAATACATGTGAATTTTTTTTTACGGAAATTCACATGAGCCAAATGTTACAATACTAGCTCTGCCACTGTATACAACTATTGTTTCTCTTAACTAAATTCTTTTTACATTCAAGAGTGGATCCAAAATATTATTTCCATTGGGGCACAACAACCATCACCAAAATAACAAGTGTTGTATTGGTTTAACCTTTAACGTGAATAAAACTGCAAATAGTTGTCTTCCTGCATTCAAACTAATAGTATATAGTATATAAATTGTGTTAAAAAGTATATCGTATATAAATTATTTAAAAAGTATATAGTATATAAATATATACGAAATAGATCCATGTTGTTCAGATTTTTTGAACGTATATTTAATTTAATTTATGAGATAAAAGTAGCAACAAAATAAGTTGTCTAAAAAAGATATTAATATTGGTTTTTTTAACTTTTAAACCAGAGTTAAGATCATCTCGAATAATTCTTTATTTTAAAGAAAAATATAAAAAAGGGAAATTTTTAATTTAATGGTGTATGATTTTAAAGCAAAAAGAAGTTTGAAAATAGTATTCCCTCAAATTTGAAGAAAAACTATTTTCAAATTTAGTTTAGTGTTAAACTTTTTATTTATAAACTAGTCTTTAACTTTTTTGCTAAAATATAAATTAATCCTTAAAATTTAATATTGTTTTCTTTTATATCTAAAATGATTAACTAATGTTGATTTTATATTTTATAGGATTTATTAATACTTTTTTTTTTGAATAATCAGGAGGTGATCCGGCGGCCGTGGCCAACCGACTAATCCCCCTGAGTCCGGAACCAGCCTGCGTCTGTATCTTCAAGGGGTCTAAGTCATTCTGTGGCCAGCGCGTATCGAACCCGGGTCCATATTGGAACCTTTGGCTTCCTCAAAACCACTAGACCAACTTGCGCTGGTTGATTTATTAATACTTTTATAATATAGTTATACATTTATATACATCATGGTATCTTTTACGAAGATTTAACTAAAGAAAAATTGCAAATGGTTAAAATTTGAAATTTTATAAAATAATTAGCATTATTAGAATTAATGATAAATAGTAATAATATACTGTATTTGAGATAGTTTTTGAAAAAAGTGAGAAATTATTAAAATTTATTATAAATTTATTCCGTTTTAGTGGAAAAAGTGTAATCATAGAAGATCGTCCTAAAAACCCACCGATGGGTTAGGTTGACATGAAAGATATTGACTTCCGGGCCAACCAAATCAGTGGTACAGAATGTCTTAGTCATTGCTTAAAAACTGCATGTAAACTTTTTTTTGAACATTAAAAACTCCAGGTAAACTTAACCAATATTAAAAAAAACAAACAATTTTTTTAACCAATATGCTGAAAGATAGATAATCAAATACATACATTTTTTTTTCCAAATTGAAATTATATATAAAAAGCCCAAAGCCCCATAAAACAGGGATAAAATCCATTACAAACAAGCCCGCAAGCCCAGAAACCACAACGGACACAAAAAACCGCTAAACACTACACGGGCCCAAAGGCCCAGTTACACGAGGCCCACCAAACCCGACCGACATCACACCACGTGTTTGCATCTTCTTCTCCCAGGAGCCACGCGTCACGCCCACAACGACTCGACCGACACCGCGCTGCCTCAACGCCGGCAGACGCGACCGGAAGCCTCGATTCGTCGGTGCCGCCTGATTTAAAATCCAGAGTACGCCGGAGTCTTTGGTCACTACCTTGTAATCTTTGCCTGGCTTGGTTCACGGAAAGCTTCATCGGGTCTCACCCGAAATCTCATCCACCGCCATCGAAACCACCAACCTCGTCTTTTTCACTCTCGCTTCCTTCGATAGATAACTTCACTTAGCCGTGAGCTCATCCAGAAGCGAAACCCCATTAAATGGAACAACAAAACAACAACAAACGGAAACGGAAACAACTAACTACTAACCCTAACAGAGCCACCACCGATTATTAACAGGTAAGATGGCGCGGAAACTTAAGTCGAGAGTTCACCCTTGACAGAAAGGTACTACGCCGGAGACCAGAACCGAACGCCCACCGCACAGAGGATGCGACACCCTAAATAGGAAAACCAACTTTTACACAAAATCGGAAGCCAAGAAAGAATGACACAACACTAGGGTCGGACCGATGGTGGCTGTGGGAGTACACGCCGTAGCGATCACTTACCGTTATTATATTTATATTTATATAATTGGTTGCTTATCTATGACTGACTTAAAGTGAAAATAGTTTATTTTGTGGAGTGAAAATAGTTTATTAGTTGCCACGTTTCAGCACGAGTCGCAATTTCTCCCTCCCAGTCCCCACCCGTCTCGCCTCCTCTCTTTCTATAAAAAGGCGACGTGACACTAATAAAATTCACCACTTAAACAAGCCAACTGTGACCGCAAGCAAAGAGAGAGAAAGAAAAATGGTGCTAAAGGTGTACGGACCTCACTTTGCTTCACCGAAGCGAGCTCTGGTAACGCTCATCGAGAAGGGCGTCGCCTTCGAGACCGTCCCCGTCGATCTCATGAAAGGAGAACACAAACAGCCTGCTTATCTCGCCTTGCAGGTTTCCTCCCTCGACCTCCTCTGTTTCTTTTCTTTCCTTTTTCAAGATTCTGATCATCTTCTCTGTTTTTTACCATGCAGCCTTTCGGTACCGTCCCTGCTGTTGTCGACGGCGACTACAAAATCTTCGGTACGACATCGTTTAAGATCAAACATAGTTCTGTGTTCTTGTCTTGTTATTCTTGTATCTATCTATGGTGGAGATGTAAACATATGTTTCAAATTTGGACAGAGTCACGTGCCGTCATGAGGTACGTTGCTGAGAAGTACAGGTCACAAGGACCTGACCTTTTAGGGAAAACCGTGGAAGAAAGAGGACAAGTTGAGCAATGGCTTGACGTGGAGGCGACCACTTACCACCCACCGCTACTGAACCTGACACTTCACATAATGTTCGCGTCAGTCATGGGATTCCCATCTGATGAGAAGCTTATCAAGGAGAGCGAAGAGAAGCTCTCTGCTGTTCTCGATGTTTACGAGGCACATCTCTCAAAGAGCAAGTACTTGGCCGGGGACTTTGTGAGTTTGGCTGACTTGGCTCACCTCCCGTTCACTGATTACTTGGTCGGTCCGATCGGGAAGGCTTACATGATCAAAGATAGGAAGCACGTGAGCGCGTGGTGGAACGACATCAGCAGCCGTCCTGCGTGGAAGGAGACTCTTGAGAAGTACTCATTCCCGGCTTAAGAACATGATGTTCTTGTTGTTGTTGTTTGTGCACGTTTATGTGAGGTTTTAATAACTCTGTCTCCTCTTAATGTTCTGTTACCTCTCTGTTCTGTTTCCTTTTGTAACTCCAACTCTGTGTGGTTTCAGTGAGGCTTTTAATTAGAGGAACCTAATTATCACGCTTCCATTAACGATCATTACAAAGGTTTGCAATATTTGAAGGAATAGTATAACAACATTCCTAGGCTCCTAGCTAGTATATATGTAATGTTGAAGGTTAAGATTGTAAGTATCCTTACTGAGGATAGTGTTGATGATCGCATTATCTCTTTCAACTTCTACCACACGGTAGACCAGTAAGGTTGCATAGCTGATGGTAGCGCAGAGCATTAATTACACTACTTCTGGAGTGTGATGTCCCTCAAATCTTTTGATTACAAAATCCATATCATAGATTGTTGTCGTTGTCACCTTGATGATGTAATGCAGTCATAATTACATGTCAGCCAACTACTTGAACATCTCTTCCAGAGAATTTACTTTGCACTCTCCCCTTGCTCTGTACATTTTATTTCTTACTAGAAGTCACTCATAAACATTTACCTGTAGACTGTAGTTCAAAAAAAAAAAACATTTTACTTATATGTAAATGCAACCGTTTGGAACATTGCCTAAAAGCATCTTGTACCAGTTCGAGTCGTCTGAGTTTTGAATAGTACGCCACTTACATTGCCCCACACGTGCTTAAAATTTAGACATTCGAGCAGTCAAAGTATGCTTAGTTGGTCCATTGAACTAGTCTTCCCCCCCCCCCCCCCCCCCCACCACCACCCCCACAATGGATTAAACCAGTGACCTTGAGACCCTTTATCACTGATCTTGTTTTTGATTCATTAAGATTTATTGGTATCTGAGTCCATCGAACGATACATAAACGTAAAAGTATAAACTCCATTATGAAGATGCATTGATCACTAACTTTTGTTTGATACATCTAATAGTTTTGTTTATACAAATAATGTCTGCCAGAATATTAATAACAAAATAATATTGGACTCATTTCGTCACGTTTTGTTGATACTTTCTTGACCCTACCAACTTAATCTTAACCTTCCAATTTTTTTTTACTGAATTTTATCAACCTGCCAACTTTTTTTTTTCTTGAATAAGATCAACCTGCCAACTTCGGTTCTCCATTTCTGTACTGTCTGATTATACGAACTTTGTTAATTTTTATAACTAATTATACGAACTTTTTTTAAATCTTAAAAAGATAATTACTTTAACTTGTTTAATCTCAGATAATTATGTCATTCAGTATGGTTCTAAAATGAGAATCATTATCGCATCTTATTAGAATAAACTGGGATTATACTCATGTTCCCCACCACTCTTAATACAATAAACAAGTGGTCCTTTTGCATTATGAGTTCCATTGAAATAAAGTAAGAACATTATTTGATCAAAATTATGATGGGACGTATTGGAAGTTTCCTATTGAAAAGTCAAAAACGACGTGTGACTCAGAGCCGCCTGCCCCGCCACCGACGAGTTTAATACTAAACAAGTGAAATACACTAATCCTAAACAAGTCACACTTGTTTTTTCTTTAACAACTTTAAACAAGTGCGACTGCGTTTACAATACGATCGCAAACGCAGCTAACGGGTTTCCCTATAAGATCACGTCGTGCGAGAGTGATATTAGAACTGATAGGGAAGAAAGAAGAAGAAGAAAGAAAAGATGGTGTTGACAATCTATGCGCCTTTATTCGCATCTTCCAAGAGAGCTGTGGTGACGTTAGTGGAGAAGGGAGTAGAGTTCGAGACTGTCAATGTCGATCTCTTGAAAGGAGAGCAGAGGCAGCCTGAGTATATTGCCATTCAGGTTCCTCATCTCTCTCTCTCCTCTTCAACATCTTTTTATGCATTGTTCTTGATACGTTATTCTCTTTTTGATCGATGCAGCCTTTCGGTAAGATCCCTGTGCTCGTCGACGGTGACTACAAAATCTTTGGTACACTTCTTCTCCTTCCTCTCAAGATTCTTAACATCATTCTCTTATATTTAGTGCGATCAACACATGAATGAACATGAAATGAGTTCTTGAATTACGAAATGAGTTTCTAGAGTTATGAATATATATACATATAGTAAAAAAAAAACTGGAGTTTGACTTGACCAAGTTTACAAGAGACTGTGAGATGCGATATGAGATTTGTTTAATTTTGGGGGTTATAAACATTTTAGTATAAATTAGTTAGAATTTTTATAACTTGGGGTCTATCAAATCTATCTATATTAGCTCTTTAAAATTTGGAGGCCAATATGTATGGTTTTTTGGTTAATACCCATGATCAGATCGATATCGCTGTACTTTGTGATTGGATAATAGGAGATTAGCTCATGAATTATATATCGTTGTGTGAATATATATTAATAAGATATTTCACTATACTTTGTAGAGTCGCGTGCCATCATGAGGTACATAGCAGAGAAATACAGATCACAAGGGCCAGACTTGTTGGGAAAGACAATTGAAGAGAGGGGACAAGTGGAACAATGGCTTGACGTGGAAGCAACAAGCTACCATCCACCACTACTAGCACTAACGCTGAACATTGTCTTTGCACCACTCATGGGCCTTCCTGCTGATGAGAAAGTTATAAAAGAGAGTGAAGAGAAGCTTGCTGAAGTGCTTGACGTGTACGAGGCACAGCTTTCAAAGAACGAATACTTGGCTGGAGATTTCGTGAGTCTAGCTGATTTAGCTCACCTTCCCTTCACCGAGTACCTCGTGGGTGCTATTGGGAAGGCTTATATGATCAAAGATAGGAAGCATGTGAGCGCGTGGTGGGATAAGATTAGTAACCGTGCTGCGTGGAAGGAAGTTTCTGAGAAATATGCATTGCCGGTTTAGGAAGAAAAAAACAATGAGATGTGGTTTGTTTGTTGTTGTGATGTTGATTTGGGGTTTGTGTGAGGCTTTCTGTACTGTGTGGGTGTCTGGTTTCAGTTTAATGTCTTTTGGTTCTAATAAAAACTCTGTTTTATAAATATCAAAGGTTGTTGAGTAATGAAAGAAACAACTAGGCATGGACATTTGTAAAGAGTCTGAGATCCTAATCCCATTCAAACTGTAAAAATATCTGAACGGATCATGTAAAATGGTATTTCGGGATAAACAGTTTGGTTTGCAGAGATCTAATTGAATAAGTTCGTGTTGATGTTAAAAAAATATATATATTGCCATCAGATGTTATCTGAATCCAAACAAGTATCCATCAATTTTCAAAAGTTTAAAACTTAGAAAACTTATAAAAAAGGATCTGAAATCCGAATTAATATTTGAAACTAGACTTTGACCCGCCCGACCGGGCGGATATTTATTTTATGTTTTTATCTTTTTATTTATGTCAGATTATGTATTTGTAATATTTAAATACAAATTTAAATTGATAATTAATCTTTTACATTTATAATAAAAATAAAATTAAAATTATAAGTTTAATAAAATATTATGATACAAAATTTTAAGTTTCCAAACAAAAATAATATAGGAGTGGATCATTTTTTTTTCCAATTCCAAAATCTTAGCATCCCTTAAAACAAATAAAATAAATTTATAAATACATAAAATATATAAACATATTTGGAAATATAATTTATATTAAAATAAATTTGTTAAAGAAAAATAATCTTGCGTTGTTGTTGTTGTTTATTTCTATAGCTTGACCCGTGACTGTATAAACAAATTTCAGCATAAATATTTATTTTCACTTTAATTTTTTTGTACTAATAGTATAATATATATATATATTTGATATATATTTGTAAATTAAAATGTATTACATAATTTTGATATAACATTTTAAAACATAGCAATTTTATTTATTACTTTGAATAATTATAATTTGTGATTTTAGTTGTCTATTATATCACAATGCATCATATAAACGAATCTAATATTTATAACTAATTGGACTTATATTATGAAAGAATTATACTAATAATTTATGAATAAAAATCTATATTACTAAAGTGAATTTTATTTTCCTACAGAATTTTTGAAAAAAGGTTTTAAACGATTTGTAAAAATAGATTCTTAAATCATTATTTTGAGAAAATAATAAAAACAATAAAAACAAATATGAAAATGATAATGATAACTTGGGCCGGGTGATTTTCAAAAATTATAACTTTGGCCTTAGATGATTTATAAATGGTTTATTAGACTAATGTTATGATATGTGCACCTATTATTATTTTGGCCATAATAAAATACGTACATGAATATTAGGAGTAATGGAAAATAAGGAATGCCTATTTTTTAGGAAAGTCGTTTCTTAAAAATTTATTGTTCTCAAATCTTTTTTAGTTTAAAATTTGATTTAGGAAATCATTTAATAATTAGGAAAAGACATGAATTGCTTAAATGTAGGATTGTTAAATACTTCAGTGGCATAGACTTGTAAATAAATAGTAAATTTTAGGGTTAATCCATATGTGTACTTCTGTTTTAATAAAGTAGACTAGAGCTTAACCCGCACACCTGTGCGAATATTTATTTTTATCATTTATAAAATAAATATTTAACGCCTGTGCGGGTATTTATTTTTATCATTTATAAAACAAATATTTATTTTATATATATATATATATTAATTTTTTATTCTATTAATTTGTTTAGTATCACATTTCTAAACACAATCATTTTAATTTATATTGAATAATTTTATTTTTGTCTTGTAAATAATCAATTATATCATTCATATTTTTCAAATATAATTCTTCCATCTGCACTAATGTACTTTTAGTTTCTATAAATCAAAATTTTATGATAATTTATAATAATATTTTAGATACTTATTTTAGTATGGTGCTATATATTGAATTTATATTGGACTATTCTTTATATGAAGATATAAATAAATAATATATTTATATACAAATTTATAATTTATTTATTGATTATTATAGAAATGATACCTTTATGTTACTTTTGCTTTTTATTTATTATTATAAATCATGAAAAATATGACTATATAATTTTAAAACAAAATTATGCTTTAAATTCAGTAAATGGACATATAAACCATTTTAGGAGACTTTATGTTTGTTTAGTCATCTTATTAATTAGTTAATAACATTAATTATTTAAAATTTCGGTTTTGAATTAATGAGTTTAAAAAATTATTTGTTTAAGTATGTTTTATAATTTTGTATTTGAAAACGATAATAAATGCTAAAAATTAGGATTAGGTAGTTTATCATTTGCATTAAATTGTATTTAATTAGTTATTTTAGTTTAGAATCTAGTTAGGAAATAAGTTATTAAATTAGGAAAATACAAATGATATTAATTTTAGATCTATTAATTATTACAATGGCATTGGATTGTAAATATTGTGCAAGTCAAAGGGTTAATTTTATTTTGTACTTCTATTTTAATAGATTAGATGAGCTTCAAAATTAAATTGGTCTCAAAATAATGTATGTTTTGTATTTATTTTGATCTGAATGTAAAAATAATTACTCAAAGTATTATTAACGGAGTTCACTTTGAATCTGGATCCAAAATTGATATCAGATAAAAAAAAAATTTTCGGATCAAAATCTTAGATAAAATCTTTTATGTCATCTATACTATTAAAAGGGAAGGAATGTTAATAAATCTACCTATGAAAATTCACTACATGAAATTCGCGCATTGATAGCAGTGCATAATAGCGTTTCTTAAGTTGTGATATGATTAATATTTTAATAGCGTTTCGTTTTTTGTAAACGCTACGAATAGGTAGTCTTAATAAAAAAAATAGTGACGCGCAGAATACATAGCATTATGTATTTCAAAACGCTGTCGAAACTGGGAGTGGGGAGTCATAAAAAAAACCCGCTTAACACTTAGTGAAATTTTCAGTCTCCCTCTCATCTCACTTACAGAAATGTCTCGATCGAGTTTTCTCTTTTCATTTTCCATCTCACTTTGAGAAATTGATAGAGTGAAGACGATAATCAAGCATCATTTCTCCCTTAGAGATATCCATTTCTCCCTTTCAAAAGCCGCCGAACATCTAAAACCTAGATATACTAGTTCGCGAAGAAAGTGTTCGATTAAAGGTTTGTTTTTGGCTCTGACTCATCGATTTCTTTTAGATCTTGGGTTTAGAAACTATAATTGGGGGTTTAGGTGTTTCGATTTCAATTTGTTTCAATTAGGGGTTTCTAATTTCAGTACTTTCTGTTTCGTTGGTTTGGGAGCTGTTGCAGTATTGTGGTAATGGACAAGTCACGGGTTTGGCTTCCAAGGTATGAACTTCTCTACAACTTTCTTTGCTTAATCTTTAATTTCTCTACCACTTTCTTTGCTAATCGTTTTTTATAAATTACAGGGCAACCACTGAGTATGAGGAAGGTGCATGTGGTTTTGTGTATGCATCAGCAAAGAGATTGGGTAATCCTCTGCAGATGTTATGTCCTTGTATCGACTGTCGGAATGTGTGTCATCAAACTGCTGGCACAATACTGGATCATTTGGTAATTAAAGGAATGGATCAGAAGTACAAGAGAAATGCGTGTTGGAGTATCCATGGAGAGAGGAGGTCTGAGAAAACAGTTGACGATCAACATGCTGAGTTAGAAACATACGAGTTGTTTAGATCTGCCTGCTTTGAAAATGGTTCAGAATCCTCGAATAAGGATGTAGAACAGCCTGAAGTTGTTGGGAGTCAAGAAGAACTTGAGTTTAAGAAGAAATTAGAGGATGCAGAAACTCCTCTATACTCGGATTGCCCAAACTACACCAAAGTTGCAGCAATTATGGGTCTCTACCGCATCAAAGTGAAGAGTTCGATTTCAGAGAATTACTTTGATCAGCTTTTAAGTATGGTTCATGACATGCTTCCCAAGGGTAATGTGCTTCCAACATCAACATCTGAGATAAAGAAGTTCTTGAAGATATTCGGTTTTGGATATGATATCATCCATGCGTGTAAGAATGACTGCATTCTTTACCGGAAACAGTACGAGGCGATGAGTAGCTGTCCAAGGTGTGGGGCTTCAAGATGGGAAGTTGATAAGCATTCTGGTGAGACAAAGAATGGGATTCCAGCAAAGGTACTCAGGTATTTCCCTATAAAAGAAAGATTCAAGAGGATGTTTAGATCGGAGACAATGTCTAAGGATTTGCAATGGCATTTCAGTAATGCTTCTGAAGATGGAACAATGAGACACCCGGTTGACTCATTGACGTGGGCTCAGGTCAATGCTAGATGGCCTCTTTTTGCAGCTGAACCGAGAAACCTACGACTTGGTATATCTACAGATGGGATGGACCCGTTTTCTATCCAGAATACCAAGCACAACACATGGCCAGTTATGTTGGTGAACTACAATATGCCTCCGACGATGTGCATGAAGTCAGAGAACATAATGCTAACCCTTCTGATACATGGTCCAACTGCCCCAAGTAACAACATCGATGTTTATCTTGATCCTCTGATTGATGATCTGAATGATTTGTGGAATGAAAGTATCAAGATATATGACTCATTATCCAAGGAGAATTTCACACTGAAAGCTATACTATTGTGGAGTATCAGCGACTATCCAGGTTTGGGGACCTTGTCTGGTTGTAAAGTAAAAGGGAAACAAGGATGTAATGTATGTGGGAAGGATTCACCTTCTAAGTGGTTGAAGTTTAGTCGGAAGTACGTCTATTTGGGAAATAGGAAACGACTCAGGCCTTGTCATCCTTACCGACGCCGAAGGGTTTGGTTCGACAACACTACAGAGGAAGGGACGACTAATAGAATTCAGACAGGAGCTGAAATATTTGAGCTGCTTAAGGATTATAAGAATGAATTTGGGAAACCTTTGGAGAAGAAAAGCAAAAGGAAAAGATCAGGTTTGTGTGATGGTGAGGAGCTTAGACATGAAGAATATGAAGAAGACTCTGACCAATGGAGGTGGAAGAAACGTTCTATTCTATTTGATTGACCCTACTGGAAGGTTAGTACTCTATTAAAAAAAACGTGTAAATTCTTTATCACTTTCTGTGACTAATTTCTGTTTTTGTTTGTTGAGTTAGGATATGCCGGTGCGTCACAACATCGACGTAATGCATGTGGAGAAGAATGTCTCTGATGCTATTCCATCCCTTTTGATGCACAATGCTAAGTCAAAAGATGGTGTCAAAGCACGACAAGATTTAGAGGACATAGGGATTCGACGTAACTTACACACTCAGCAGCAACGTGGGAAGAAAATGTACTTACCTCCTGCTGCTTATTGGCTGAGCAAGGAAGAGAAGAAGAGATTCTGTAAGAGATTATCAGAATTCAGAGGACCAGATGGCTATTGTGCGAACATTGAAAATTGTGTCTCACTTGATCTTCCTCTGATTGGTGGTCTGAAGTCTCATGATCATCACGTTCTTCTGCAGAACTTGTTACCAGTAGCTTTGAGAGGGTTGCTGCCAAAAGGACCTAGGACTGTAGTTAGTAGATTATGCAACTTCTTTAGTAGATTATGTCAGCGTGTAATTGACCCAGAGAAGCTAATAACACTGGAGTCTGAGCTTGTGGAGACGATGTGCCAAATGGAGAGGTTTTTTCCTCCATCTCTTTTCGATATAATGTTCCATCTCCCAATCCATCTAGCTAGAGAAGCACGTTTGGGTGGCCCGGTACACTTTAGATAGATGTATCTATTTGAAAGATTTGCTATGTGTAGATCAAGTGTAAAAGATACCAATCACGTTGCAGATGTCGTTTCTTACTTTGGAGTGATACAAGAGATAATATTGTTGGATTACCACATGTTCGAGGTTCCATTATTCAAGTGTAAGTGGGCCAATAAAGGGAATGGTCTCAAGGAGGAAGATGGCTTTATGCTTGTGAACTTCAGCGTTAACCAAGCAGCATTTCTCCAAGATCCATACATTATGTCTTCTCAAGCAAAACAAGTGTTTTACTCTAGAGAAAATGAATCATAAAATTGGAGTGTTGTAATGAGAGCACCGCCAATATTATAACAACATACGTGACAAGCTATTTAAATTTTGTAATGAGAGCACCGCCAGTATTGTATGGACCCTTTTCTTTTAAATTTTTTTGGACTTTCCCTCCATATTATAACAACATACGTGACAAGCTATTTAACCCCCCTTTATATCCGAATTTTACTCACCATACAACTGTCTACATTATTATAATAAGATTGTTTCTTCGCGCTACGCGCGGAAAAGTGTGTTGATCGTTTATTTTCCGATCATATGCGTTAATGGTTGTGTTTGGAATAAGGGTGTTGTATTTGTCAAAGCAATGAAGAAGTCGATGAATTATTTAGGGGTACTTAATCCAGTAAAAACAACCAATTATAATCGAATCGAACTGATGTTAAAAAGTGGTTTTAATTTGGTAATCCATAATAGATATGATTTTTAAGAAACCGCGTTATCTTGAATATTTCGAGTAAAGTGGTTTAGTTAGTTTTTTTATAATGATTATTTAAATATTTTGTTCTTCCAAAGATCGAGTCATCCGCATTTGTTAAATGGAACATATTTATTTACATAATTAGATATTATATATTTTGGTCGAAGATATTTTCAGACCCTAATTTTTTTTCATGATGTCACAATTGACAGGAGCAGTAGTTAATGTTGAGAAAAAATTATTAGAGGTTGGTCCGCGCTATAAGCGGGTGAGTTTACAATAAAATTTATATAACATTTAAAAATTACTTTAAATAGAATGAAATAAATTTAATTTTTTAAGATCATATTGTAATTTTTATTAAATTTTGTTGGTTTAAGTTGAAAGAACCATTAAATCTTTTCCTAAAGTTTCAAATTATAATATTAGTACACTAATTAATTTTTCGAGCTTTTTAAATTAATCCACTTCCAAAATAAATAAATTAACAATACAATGTAATGTAATGAAATTATAAAAAGTTATATTTTAAAGTACTATATAAATATTCAATAATGTCATAGATAATAAATAATATCTTTTATTTCAAAATAATTTTTTTATAATATATATTTGTTTCAGTTTATATTAGATTTTCAATTTATAACGGAATACAACTTAACTTTTAGTGTTTTAGTATTTATACTTTGTAAAATATTTTAGGCTTTGTTGAATTTTGTTTTATAACAAATTACTTTTTGAGTTTTTTGCTCATGCTGTTTGAAAATATTATTATAGATTAGTTTTATAAATTAATAAAACATTACATTTATTTCAGAATGTTACTTGAGTTTCATACCAGATCATATCAAATAATTTATTTCAAATAATTTAATTTAGCGAACCTTAATTTAACCAAAATAACTTAAATGTAGTGAATCTAATATTGCTTGACCGACTTCATGCTCTTCCCTCCATAATATTGTTATACCATAAAGATAGAGCATTGTCATACAAATCTTTAGCTGCTATGCATCTCTGTTGATGTTGCTTTTATGAAAATACTCTTATATCCTATGTACGTAATGAGAATTGTTAGCTAAACATCGTTCTATTAGAGAATCTTGAGGAGACACGTTGTACGCTAGAATCATTGCGATCAAGAAACTGTTGAAAAAGCTTGAAACTGGGAGAGAATCTGTTGATGTAAAGTTTAAGGATATTGTGAGAGGTCTTTCTCATCTTCTTTTAGTAAACCAGAGAACCAATAACATTGATAAGTAATAACCTTCTTGGGAATTCATGTGTAGGAGATGTTCGTCAGTTGTCACTCTGGTTTGAGTGAGATACTGAGAATTAGTTTCATGACATCGGGTTAAAGAAGCACTGTTCTGTTAAAGGGACAGCTCTATAAACTATGAGTTAAACAGGATCCATTAGTTTCAGGGCAAAAACAAAACAAATTTTTGATGGAAACCCATTTCCTCGTTGGTTCTTCCCATCTTGGACCTGCTCAAATAGTGAAATATCTCCTCTTCTCCTCTCTTTTCTTATCAGTTCCAAGTCCAGTTTCTCCAAGCTGTAATTGACCACCATATCCTTTCCAATAGCGATTATACCAAGACTTGTTTTCTTCTTGTGAATCTGAGAAGACAAATATACAAAACCAAATAATCATCAAGTTAGTTTCTTGCTTTGTTTGAGGCGTCCAAGGAATAGTTTCTTATACCTTTGTGAGTCTCTTCTTCAGTTTAGAACGTGAAGTTGTTGCATTCTTCTTGTTCTGTTTGGTTTTTTAGTCCTTTCTTTTATTTGGTCTCTCTCTCTCTCTCTCTCTTGATGTCTTTCTTTCCACAACTCTCCTCATTTTCTGTCTTGGCGGTGCAGTGTGCAGCTTCTTTTGCTCTCATCTTGTTTTGTTCCTTTCTATTGCTTTCTCTACAGCCAATTTAAGCTTGTCAGATTGAAGTCTCTTGGTTTGCTGTCCCAATTAAGTTCTACTTCGTCACTTCCTCCTTCCCTTGCAGCTTCGGTAATGTTCTCTGACCACAACGAAGTGAGCTTTTCCCTTAATCGCTTGGATCTGGACATAACAGCCCATTTTTTTTCATTGAACCTCTCCTCTTCTCCTTGGTTTCGTTACTGCAAGAGACAAACTATTTTAATTGCGATGTATCTACACTTAAACGTTAATAATACATGTAAACAATGAATTGTGAGCCAGTCATACACAGTAAGACACACCATAAATTCCTGCATAGAAGTGTGCTTAGACGTTGTGAATATTCACTATTCAGATTTGGACCGTTATTTGAAAATTACTGAGATATTATCCTGTCGTGCCCTGCAATATACATTCATAGAATGAGTTGATAGAGAAGCTTTATGTGAAACATATTGGTAGTTTGGGAATCTTTCTGGTAGCCAGGTTTATAGAAGTGATAACAACGAAAGAAGCTAAAAATAAACAGAATTACCTCAATAGCAGCATGAGATGCCGTCAAAGGAATATGGCGAGAAATCCTTTTTATGCTAAAGCTAAAGCTTCTCAAGGTCATCAGTTTGGGAAGATAGTGCTGAAACCTGAGATAGTTGATCGTGTGGATCAAGCTTTAAGAGATTAAATGCGTTGGTTTTCCAAAAACCACATTCTAAAACCACATTCATATACAATTTTCACCAGGAAAAGAGAGTTTCAAAGAAAGAGATTAAAAGCAAAAACTTAACCTGATCCAAGGTAGCAGCTATTTCGTGAATGCCCCTTTCAAGTTCCATATATGAAACTGGCTGTCAAGATCATTTCCAACATTCAGAACTTCCTTAAGCTATATTGAATAAGAACAACAACACATAGATTTCATCAAAAGTAGAAGCTTACTCCTGTCTTTATACATGATTTTTAAGGGAAAACAGTTAACTTACCTCCAACAACTTTGGCGGGGTCCTTGTAAAGAGAATAACCGTTGGCTCAGAGACGTTCTTGTCAAACTTAGCTTGGAAGGTGACAGCTCGATTGTCAAACAAAATGACACAAACATTGACACCCCTGCGACGATATAATTTTATTCTGGTTAAAAGAATATACGATGACATCAATAGGTTTATCAGAGGACAATCACTGGATGAACTAATATACAGATTACCCTTCGTAGCGGAGAGTCACCATTACGCGCTGGGGACAGTCGAGTCTATCATTGATTGTGCTCCTGATTACACTGAGTTCACCAACAATATCTTGCAAAATTTAAAGTATATTAGACGTCTTCCTCTAATACTAAACAAATTGGGGTTGAGTAAAAGGAAGAATAAAAATTGGATATTTTTCTTACCTTCTTTCATATCTGGTCAATCCTAATCCTCCGCCTCAGGATTAGTTGTTGTCGTAGTCAACAACTCCTCTCAGATTCTTCAGGATCTCAACAACCGATCTCAACCACTACTCTCAGATTCTTCTTGCCATGGCTTCAGATTAATTAGGTTTGTGGATTTTGGTCTGTAGCAGTAAAAGAAAAACAGTATATAGAGAAGGAGAAATAGAGGGAGGCCAAAGGAAATCATCAATCTTCAGCATGGCGCAAAAAATACCGTCAGGAATAGATCTCATAGAACGGCTCAGAGTGATGCATTATTCTCATAAGACAGGTAGAATGGTCAGCTATAATATCGTCTATGTAATGTTTCTCGTTGTTTCTAATAACATAATAAACCCGACAAAAAAAAAAGCTAATGTTTAATCTTTTACATAAGATTATATTTTCCATCTTGAATCAAAATGATAAAGCTCTATGATTTTTAGGACTTATTCTTTGATGTTAATAAATATATGTTAAAAAAATTAAAATATTTGTTAAACATTTTTGATGTACAGTTGGATTAAACATCTTTGTCAACAGTAATTCATGAAAGAATGAAAATAGTTTTAGCACAGGAAAGGCCCATTACAAATGAAATTGAAAACTTTAAGTGTGGTTTTTGCTTGAATGTCGGCCCTAACATTTTGAGCCTAGAAACATGATTGAAAAAGATAAAAGCGAAGAGATCAGAAAGCTGTCCGATGTTGTGAGCGATGCCTTAGATTGCTTTGTCTTGAGTCTCTATGATCTTAATTTCGGGATGGTGAGACACAGAGTATGGGGGCGAGAAAAGAACTGGAAGCATAATAACAAAAGAGTAGTAGACATGTAAACCAAGACAAGCTACAATTTGGGGTTAATCGAATTTGGAAAGCTGCAAAACGTGAAGTGGTCCTCTTTCTTTATTTATTCATTTTGCATCAATTGTCTCATTTGTTTCTGATAACTTATATTCGTCAACCATGCATGCTTTCATTTCCCTAATCGAAATGGGTTTGTCCATGAACAAAGCAAATCGCACTTTAAATGCGCTAGCTAGACGAAAGAGATGCACAACATATGGTATCGAGAAACTTGATTAGTACTTTTTAAAAGAGCTTAAAACGCTACAGAAACTGATTCAAACAACTGAACAACTTTTTACATATATGATCATTTTTAAAAAAATTTTGTGATGCTCTTAACATTCATGTTTGAAAAGAGAGAAGTAGTTTTCCATGTGGTGTTTGATTTATACCTCCCAGAATGAATCATGATGTTGGTTGACAGTAACATATTTTAGTGGCCTTTGAGTGCAACCTGCCATGACTCACTTTCCCTTACAAAAATTCTGACATTCTTCCACAAAACATAAAAGGCCAATAAAAAATTATACTTTTTGGATGAATATAAGCTAAGTAATTTTCAGTTTTAAATTTTTAATTTTGGCAAAGAGAACACAAAATAATGCTTTATAAATAGTGAGACCCACTTAACCTAAAAAAAAACGATGAATAAATTTCGATTATTAGATTTTATTGGTAAAACATCATTGTCAATATGTAACTAATTAAGAATGCCTAAGTATATTTATTGAACTTATATCAATCTTGACTTATTTTTACGAAAATCAGCTCGCTTTAAATTCTAAATCAGATCAGTAAATTTAACAACAATTGAGTAACTTTATTGCCCATTCCTCCATTTGCTTTTCCTCCATTTATATCCAAACCTACAAATAATAATAAACCATCAACCTCCATGCAAAACCATATTATATTACAAAGTTGCGCGCTCTAATTTGATCAGATTTCTTTACACTCTAAAAGCAGATTGTAAAACCCCACTTTTCTTTTCTCTTCTTCTATTGCTAGGAAACTAGTGGATGAAGTATCATACATCCACCCTTCTTTACACACATATATTTGTATAAATATATACACATGAAATAAACTCATGATTTAGTTATCTTCAATTCTAAACTGTTTTTGATGTTCCCTCTTAAAACCACATGAAATCATGGAGACTCATCACCTCTTCGTCTCTCTCCTTCTTGTTCTTCTTCCTCTTCCCCTATGCTCCTCCGAAGAAAATACCAGAAGCTTGGCCATTGATGTCAATAGTCCCCTCGATACTTCTCCAATATCCCAGGTTAGTATGTACTTCTCTATCTCTCACATACATCATAATAAATTTATTACACTCCTTGCAAATCTCATTTACATAGCTTATAGTTCTTTACATTGAAGCTCAAGCATTTCCTTTGTTACTGAAACTCATAACATAATGAGTTTATTTATCATCACACGATATATATATATATATATATATATATATATATATATATATATATATATATATATATATATATATATATATATATATATATTGACTAAATGAAACCATGAAGAACCCTTGTGGCCTATAAATAATTTAAACACTTGCATATAAATGATGTTCTTTTGAATATAAACGATTGAAGGATAAAAAAAACTCTTTACTATCATTTTCTTTTGTTTGTTCCATGTATTAACTGCGTGCTTGTTAATTATTTTACAAAAACTTAGTTTGAATCTTAATTGTTGTTGAAACAGAAACTAAATCCAAAGCTTGTATACGAAATCAAAGTACATGGCTTTATGCTTTGGGCAGCGATGGGTGTTTTGATGCCAATTGGTATAATCTCCATCAGATCAATGTCTATCAAAGGTCAACCTTTAATCTGTTTTCGGCGACTGTTCTTTCTTCATGTCACTTCTCAGGCAGGTTTCACTTCTTTTTTGCTCCTTTCCATAATATCAGTATTTTAATTCTACAACTAAATCATAAGAATGTTGAAAACATTGTATGATCTGAAAATGAAATTCATTAACGGTCGGTGTGAGAGTCAAATGAATGTGGGTAGATAGAGAGTAAAGTAAAGATGCCTCTTTTCCTCGTCTAAAGAATAAAGATAGCATCCAATTAACGACTTTTTATGTTTTTTTATCAGTAATTAGTAGGGCCTTTTGGGTTGTTCTAGATTGTTAATCACACTGATAATCATGGAGACTTGAATGTCAAGCAAAAGCGACAAAATCTTCTTAACCTGTAATCCCTTCTCTTTTTGGATACTTTCACAAAGAAAATGTTAAAAATAAATGAATACAAAATTAAGTTTCCTTGTTAGTAACATATTTTGGGAGACTATTGTTAATCAACAATAATCACTTCTAACTATTTTCTTGTTAGTAATCAACAAGCAGCTCATGGTTTGCTTGGAAAATTAAGCGAGCAATTAACAACGAGATTGATTGATTAAACAGATGGTTGCAGTGATAATTGTGACGACAGGTGCAGTAATGTCAATAAAAAACTTCAATAATTCCTTCAACAATCATCACCAACGGCTAGGAGTTGGACTTTATGCCATTGTATGGTTCCAAGCTCTTTTTGGCTTCATCCGACCTTCAAGGTACTTCTGAATCATATCTTTTGAAAAATATGGATAATTCTAAAAGATCTCACTTTTCTATTTAAGGTTCTTAAAATTTTCACAAATTTTAGGTTTATAAAGATTTTTATTGCTTTAAGAAGTGGTCCTAAATGATTACCAACATTTCCCATATAAGCTTTTATGAGCTGTTACTAAACCTATTATTTGTGGTGTTTATGGCTCTTTTTCAAATGTATGGTGGTTTTTGGAGCTAAAGCTTGTTTTGTGGTGTATATGCATACTAAATGCAAATTAGTTAAGAATTAGACTCAGTAAAATGTTATGATACAATAACTACTGAATATATCTAGTTTATATTGCATCTATAATTGATTTATACTATACATTGCAGGGGAGGGAAAGCTAGAAGGAATTGGTTTGTAGGACACTGGATATTAGGAACGTCAGTGGCTATTCTTGGGATAATAAACATATACACAGGCTTAAACGCTTACACTCAAAAGACATCAAAAAGTGCTAAGCTTTGGACCATACTCTTCACGGCACAACTCTCCTCTTTTGTCTTGCTCTATCTGTTTCAAGACAAGTGGGCTTATATCCAAAGCCAAACCAATAGAACCCAATCAGTTGATCATACCAGCAACATCTCTACCGCAGAGCCTAGTCAAGGAGATGAGGTCGAAGAGAGTATACCAGCGTTAGAGAAATGCTAAAAGCCCCCAAGAAGCTATACGTAATTTCGTTTTGGCCCTTGAAAGAATGTTTTGGGGGGGGAAATAAGAAAATTTGGATTTGATATGTAATGGTGACATATTTTGCTACCTTTCGAGTTTTTGGTTATCTTCAAAGTAATGTGCCGATGACGACATAGAGTGTGATTAAAATCTCTTAATTAACTAAACCTGATCTTTCTGGTTTAACTGATTTTTTTTTTTAAATAAAGTTCAAGAGCATCGATTTTTTTCACAATCTCCTAATTGATCGAATAGGTGAGATTCACTTTATTTCTTTTTTTTTTTTTTGAAAAAAGGGCATTCAATTTAAAAGACAAAGATGTGATTTGTTAGATCACATAGTTTGAAAAAGTTAGATACATACACTAGTAGAAATCTTGGCTATAGCCACGAAATAGCTACGAAAAATTCGTAGCAAATTTGAAAATGCCACGAAAATGATACGAAAAGCTACGAAATAAAAAACGTGACTAATCGTGTCTAAAACTTAGCAAGAAAAGCTACGAAAATGCTACGAAGTGAAACGTAGCTAAATATAGCCACGAATTTGCTAGGAATAAAACGTAGCAAAGCTGCTATAAAATAAAACGTAGCAAAAATTGTGGCAAATATAAATACACTATCCACAAAATATCTTTTTGCTACGTTTTTATCACAAAATTTACAAATTAGCCACGATTTTGCTACGAATTTTTTTGTAGCTATTTAAAACCTATACCCTAAACATGATTTAATCATTTCTAAAATCCAATCTTAAGCTTTGAATCTAAACATTAACACAATACTCCAAACCCTAAACTATACACATAAACCCTATACCCAAAATCATAAATCTAAACACTAGATCTAATATTTTCAATGTTAAACACCAGATCTTAAACATACATTTTTCAAATTTAATTTCCCCAAATTTAGTCTCTACTATTATACTAAACCCTAAACATCATACTTCAAACTACATCACACCTTATATATCACAAACAATAAACTTTTTAACCAGTATGTGTGTACACATATATTCACATAACAAAATCTAAATTTTGAATATAATCTTTTCAAATTAAAGTTCAAAATATTAAATATAAACTTAGATTGTAAATTTTATTATTTTTCTTAGATTATATATAAAAAGACTAATGAATTAAAAGGATAGATACAACATCAAACTTCAAATTTTACACTTTAATAATAAACTAACTTAAAACAAAAATTAAAAATATAACTTTAATATACCAAACATATAAATTAAGTACGAAGTATAAACTTATTTTCTGTCTATAATAACCAATTCTTTTAATATGAGTGGGATCCCAAAAAAATAATGAAATAATAGTGAAACATTTTCATTGGTTGAAAGAGAGATGGCGAGGATAACCATTGCTTTGTTATCTACCCTTGATTACACTCAATCTAATGGACAGGATTTGTTCTTCTCTTTCTTCATGACAAAAAAGGCAATCACTTTCTTCTTCTTCTTCTTCTTTCACGAGTCTGATTCTCCAATCCTCTCCAACTCTCAGTCTCCATGACAAAAAAAACAATCTCTTCCTCTCAATTTCTGTTCATCTCCACCCATTTCCTCACCTCCGCTCAAACTCACCACACGTCTTCTCGTTACGGGTATCTACCTCGTCGCCGATTCACCAGGTGCGGTTTACTCCCCTTCCTCATTCATTTGACATAATCTCTGCTAAATCTCTCTTTCTCTATCTCATTCATTTGACCCTGAATTTATCTCCCTCAGGCTAAAACGGAGATGACATAAGAAGAGGACGACGGCGGTGGTAAATCCGAAGTTTCTCTCCCTCAGTCGTGGAAACGGAGAAGAGAGAGAGGAAGAGGACAACCGAGGTGGTAAATCCCGAGCTTCTCTCCGCTGCGTCTCCGCTCACACTCTCGCCGCTGCTGCTGCTCTCTTTGCCGGCATTGACTGGAAAGATGACTCGTTGCGACTCGAGTCAGATTAGGTCTAGGTTTTTCTTTTGTTGGTTTAGTTTTTTTTTTCTGTTAAATTTGGTTTGGTTTGGTTATGTAAACCAATTTTAATTTGTAAAACAATTTCAATATATATATAAATATTTAAAATTTTATTTTATTTTTGTAAATCATTCACAAAAAGAAATGATAATATTGGAAATCAATTTGTTTATTTAATTTTTATTTTTTTTTTAGTTTTTTTTTAAGTTACGAATTAGCCACGATTTATTATGTGGCTAACTTATGCTACAAATTTTTTATGCAAAACGTAGCATTTTAGCTAGGAAACGACCGTGGCAACTTCGTAGCTTTTTTGCTACGATTTTGCAACGTTCTAAATTTGCTACGCTCCTATAGCCACGTTTTTATTTTTGTGGCATTTCGTAACAAAATTACCATATAGCCACGAATTTTAGCTCATAGCTACGAAAATGACCGTGGCTATAGACTTTTTTTTTACTAGTGATAGAGTAAGTAATGAAAGAGCTATAAAACCAAGAACTTCCCATGTTGCTTCCGGAGTAGTTAGTAACTGATGAATTCATCAAAGCTTGTAATCATCAGCACCAATAGACGCTCAGATGCTATAAGAAAAAGGTTTTAGAACACAAACCTATGGAAAATCGCTCTAGAACTGCTGTACAATCTTCTACAAAGCTGGAAGCCGCTCTAGAGGATAAGGAGACCGATTAACCAAGAGTTCCTGCCTTTCATTTTCCAGAAGCTGTCCTCATCCAGGTAAGCTTGGTTGAGTTGATCTCTCAAACGTTCTTATTCTGTGGCTGGAGCTCCCCTTGAGGATGCTTTGTCTAGTTGATGCCAAAAATCAAAAATCTTCGGAGTTAGAATTTTAGAATTCTTATTTAATGACTTTCTGTGATATTACCAACAACCAAACCAAAACATTGTAGAAGGGAGTCTGTTAGTTTTCCTTTTCATCTGGACCAACCTTCTTTTCTCAAGTTGCTTTCCTTTTATCATTGGGCGAGATCATCATCTGTCGAGGTTTGAAAAGAATCAAAACCCACCTCTGACACACAAGAAATTAATCCGATGACATATCTATGTTGCTTCATGTTTTCTTTTACATTCGCTAGAAAATTTTCCTCTAGCTCACATCATTGTATTCCTGAAACTTAATTTGCTGATATTGATTTCACACTGAAATACTACTACTGAGGAGAAGTTAGAATTTTCTTTACCTGTTTTCTTACACTGTGCCATCATTTGAAAAACTGCAGTTTCTTTCGTGAGAGTATTATATTAAAATGTATAATATATGAAATCTATTAAATATACGAACTAATTAAAAGTAGAAAGCGAGATAAACTGTACAAAAACCTTCATTCCATCTCATTGACTCAATCAACTGAAGAAAACTGATTTATATGATCAAAATTGTTTGATATATATACATAAATTATCTTTTTGCAAGTGTTGTTAACTAGTTACGAAGATGCACACCAGAGACAGAGTGCTTTAAACAACAAAAAACAAATTAGACTGGGGCACCTTTTAATTTTTTTCCATAATTATAAGAATAGTATAGACTGTATAGTGGATAAACTAGATTATTTAAGCAAAAAAAAGAGTAGGGGATACTGTACCCATCCACCTCCGTCCGCCACTGATGCACACTAACATTAGAGTAGGTAAGAAACTGACGCACAAATTGAGATTGTTCTTAACTCAGGACAATTTTTCTTTTAAGAAATAAAGTTATCTCCAAAAAAGACTCTATAGTTTGAAAATTTTTGCTCTCCAAAAATAAATTTGAAATTTGAAAATTTAAGTATTGAACTTCAAATATGAAGTGTTTGTAATAAAAACTTTAAATTTGAAGTTTCATATTTTAGTTGCATTTTGATCCTTACAATTAAATATTCATTTATGATAGCTTTAATCTTTACAATTTTCTATTTTGAAATATTTTTATAATTTAGTTTTACACATAAAATTAAATAAAAATTTAAAATAAGATTTAAAATATTCTAGAACTATATTTAGACAACAAAAATATTATAAAAACTGAACAAATACACTAGTTGATCAAATATGGGACTATTACAGAAATAGTTTTATGGAATAATATGATATTTTATTTTTTATTTAATATTTAATTGTGTATTTATAAGTAAAATTTTATACTTTACTGTAACATTTTATTAATTAATATTACTGTGATATTTTTATATATGTGTTATTTATTATAGATAGATTTAAATTAATTAGTACAAGTATAAAGACCATAGTATAAAATATATAAATTTTTAATGTTAAGTTTGAAATTTTGTTTTTGGAAAAATACTTTTAAATTTTAAATTAAAGTTTTGCAAACTTCAAAATAAAATATTTTTTAAGATGTTCTTATTGTAATCTGGTGGTATGTTAAGGATCTTAGACAAAATATAAACTTACTAGTTATAGGTTCGATTCTTACAATGAACTATGATACTATTGTTTGGCCATATGACATGAGAATTTTAGGTTATTGTTAATATCAATATAAATTTGGACCTCGTTTCAGACACTGCCAATTATAATAAAAACTCAAGAGATTTAGATTTTTGTAATTCCAGTGTTATACATTTATATGATATTCTCTGGCGTACAAACAGCCAAACCAAAACATAGTGAAACATGCATTCTAATATAATTTGCTACAAACTCGGAATGTTCTGTCAGTGATATTATGTAATAACAAAAAAACATTATGCAATACCAATTGTTTAATATAAACAAATCTTAAGTGTTGGCACGAATAAACTAAGTATAGCTGAAAGGTACACATTGGTTGACATATGCCGTCCAAGATTTAAGTATTAGTTTATTTAATAAAACAAATCAATAACTAAAATATAATTTATATAAAGCTTTAATATTTTAATCTGGTAATATCAGTGTTTTAAAAAGTGGTCTAAGCGGCCGGGCGGCATGCATTTAGACGCTACAAAACTGTGACGATTACTTTTTAAATAACCTAGATAATTACAATATTGTAATAATAAATAATATATAATTTATTTATTCATAAATTATAATAATTAATATATTATAATATCTATTCTTATGAAAATAATTTTTATCATATATAAATAATAACTTTTACTATTATTTAATATTAATATTTAATATATTATTATAATTTATAAATGCTTAAATTGTTTTGCTAATCATCTAGGCGTCCGTTTAATCGTTTTAGACGTTAGACATTAGATCACCGTCCGCTTAGCGCCTAATACTTTCTTGAACCTAGGTAATATGCATGCATGTCTGCAAATTGTAAACGACAACATAAAAACTTTAATATGAAAACTGAGCATCGGTACGGAGCGATTATAGATGAATAGTAAGAAAACAAAAATATGTCGCTAACACATTTCAAATTTAATTTATATATACATGTGAATATAAACTAAAGGAAATTGTTTTCAGACGTCTACACAGATATAAATTTATATTTTGGGCATTTATATACTCAAAAAGATTTAATCGTAAACTGTATCTCTTTATAAAGAATTAGTCTAAATTTCTCCATATTTTTGAGATATTTTAGATGAATAAGAAAAACATTGAACACTTCTTTTATGTTTAAGAATTTCTAGGATAACAATAAGTTCTTTTTATCATAAATATAATACATAAAATTAGTTTAAAATGAGAAATAAATGTTTCATTAAAAAGATAAATAAGCATTAATGCCCTTATGTTTAAGTAATCTAGACTCATGGTTTAATATTCAGATATGAAGTTTTGGATTTTTAAAAATTAATATTTAAAATTTAAAATATTTATCTTTGAAAAATTATCAAAAAGAGTTTTTGGATTTCAAAATAAAATTTGGAAAAAGAAAAATTTGAATCGTAAAACATATTATTTGAAAACAAAAAAAAGATTTATTATATTTAATGAAATCTATTTTGATTCTTTTCATCCTTACCTACTCTTTTGATGAAAAAACTCATTTTAATGTCTTTTAAGAAAATCACATTTTGTTTAAAATGGTGTTCCAGAGTTATATCTACCATCTTTCAAAGGAGAAAAAAATGAGAAGGCATCAAACATGTTATCAGACAGTTGATTATGCGGTTCGGATCATGGATAAGGTTATACGAAATAGGATTACTTTTCTTCATACAAGGCTGATCATAAGTTCGTAGGCTTAATGCGTCGTTTCTTTGAAGTTACAGCATAGTACAAAGGAGATTAAAAACCATTCTTTACAATATTATATAATTTATCTTTAGCCTTCATAGCCTTTTGTAAATTCTTATTTTTTCAAATTTGATCAATAAGTTTCACATTTCATAAAAAAAAATGTTCTCGATATTTTGGAAATTTTGATTTTGAATATTTTTATACAGAAATATTTTCCCATAAAATCTACATAAATGTTCTTAGGGAAAATGCTCCGTACACTAACTTGGTCGATACGTACAAAAAATCATGTTAAGCAAATAAAATACATGAGAAAGGAAACGAGCACAAGAAAAAAACTATATAAACAACTGAGACATTGGCTTAGTGGTGAATAAGTGTTTAGTAGGCATTCTGTCACTCAGATTCAATTTTTGTTGGAAAAAAAATTATAATGTAAAAAACTTTTTTTGGTAAAATATAATGTTTAAGTTTCTGGAAGATAGATGAAACTTCCTTTTGTTTTACCAAAAGAAAAACAGAAAAAATGTGAAAGAGAACCGAAGACATGTTTTCAGCAAGGTCAAAAGATGTCGTCTCGACTGGAACAAAAATCATTTAAAAACTAAAGAGGAAAAAATATGACGACTAACGTGGCGCTGCACATGCGCGACTAATCATTAGAATCCTAGTGCACGTATCATCTCACCCACTATATATTATGCATCCAAGTTGCATCTTAGATTAAAAACAGCCAAACCAACTCATCTCTCTCAGACATTTATCTCTCCGAAAAACAAAGATGGAAAAATCATCAATCCGATGCTTATCATTAATACTTCTCACTATCATCATTACCATAATTTCATGTTCAAATGCACAAAGAGAAGTTGGTAAGCTATATACATTTGATCTTGGTTTATTTTTCTATCTGGATAGCTGTTAACTACGATTGATGGATTGATGTATGTAGAGGATGAAAGTGAATTTAGCTACGAGCGGAATCAAGAGAACGGGCCAGAGAAATGGGGGAAACTGAAGCCGGAATGGAAAATGTGCGGAAAAGGAGAGATGCAATCTCCAATTGATCTTTTGCACAAAAGAGTTAGAATTGTTTCACATCTTGGAAGGCTTACTAGAGACTACAAACCTGCCAATGCCACTCTCAGAAATAGAGGCCATGACATGATGGTATTATTACACATTTATAGATCACTCGTTTTTTTGTAGAACCTACTATTACAAATATTTTCTAAAACTCGAACTAATCCCAAAGATCTGTAGAAAGTCATGTATTTTTGCTATTGTTTATCGTCAATTTTCGTAGATGGTGGAACTTGATCCCAATCATGGATCCATATGACGAGTCAACTACCTACTCCGAAAAAAAAAACACTGGGCCGGGCCACACATTTGGTTCCACATTTTTAAATTTCATAATATTTATATATATTCCTATCGTTTTGTGGCAGGTGAGATTTGAAGAAGGGCCAGGTAGTATTAAGATCAATAATATTGAATATCAACTCCATCAGCTTCATTGGCATTCTCCCTCTGAGCATACGATCAATGGGAGAAGGTTTGAAAACTTATATAAAAATTATTTAGTTTCAACTATTTATACTATTTGATTTAAGCTAAACTTAGAGGTGTGATGACGTTTTATAGCTAGAGGCCTCACACGATCTTTAGGGAAAAAAAATTAAAACAAATTTACAAAAGACATTTGAAAACTTTCTAAAATAGATTTTTTGGTGTAATTTTTAAAAAGTTTATTATCGTAAATATGGTAGATTTGCTCTGGAACTGCATATGGTTCACGAAAGCATAAACGGAAGCATGGCTGTAGTCACAGTGCTTTACAAAATCGGAAGGCCAGACTCTTTTCTCAGCCTGGTATAAATCGATCCATAATTGTGATTAATTAAACATTTGACTAATAATAATTATTCTCATAATTATTTCCAACCAATTTTCTTTGTTGTTTCTTTTTTTCTGGTTAGTTGGAAGATAAACTGTGTGCGATTACCGACCACAATGAGGCGGAGGTAAATATAGGAATGGTTGATCCAAAGGACATCAAGTTTGGGAGCAGAAAATATTATAGATATATTGGATCACTTACCATTCCTCCTTGTACTCAAAATGTTATTTGGACCGTCATCAAAAAGGTACAATATTATATATCATGAATATTAAAACATGATCATTCTTATTTTCTCAATTTATCCAAACTATTCTTAATTTTATAAACAAACTAAAAGTTTCATTAGTGACATTTTGGGCCTATAACTACATCTAAATAGATTCGATTTCGTACAACAATTGAACTTAATATTCCTCCGGTTAGTGATGTAGTCAGTTAAACCGGTTTGTTTTGTTTTAATGTTAAATCAAATTATACCATTATACAAAAAAAACCAAGTCGCTAGCAACAACGGACTATACTCTCATCATTATTTTAAACGTAACTCTTTACAGACAATATAACATAATCAATTGTACTAAAATTATTATTATTGTAGTATTGATTACTTATCGACAACATAAGATATTTTTATTTATATCTGTGTGAACATAATTAAAGTTCAAAAAACTTCGTAGAATTACATATATTTTAGTAAATTGTATTTTTCGTGAAATTTTGGCTAGAAGTTAAAATAATAAATAATTAAATAAATCTATTATAAAATTAAATTTAAAAGTAGATAAATACGTAATTTAAAAATGATAAATTTGATTATTTTGTAAAAATATTATAAATTAATTCTAGATTTTTATCAGATCAATTGGTATAAGATCGCAGATTAATAAAGAATGTTTTATACCAAATTTTATCATATTTTTAATTAATATATTTTTCAATTAATCTGAATCAGAATATATATAGATCACCGTATTTACCAATTCGACCATCGTTCTAGATCGGATATGAAAAATATTAGTTGAAACTCAAATATTATAATAAAAAATTTTAAATGTGTAAAAAATTATGAACATCAAACATATAACTGTCCACATTATATGTTGATACTAAATTTTTTGACAAGATAATTTATTCTTTTTGGCTAAGTTTAAAGTTTTTCTAACAAATTAAAAATTCTGTCTTACAAACACTATTTAACATATTTAGCAAAATAAAATACCCAAAAAAGATCAAAGATTAACTTATGCTAATTTTACAAAACACTAAATATTAAATATTAAAGATTCAAATATTATTTTATCTAATGAAAATAACTTTATGAAATATTTATAAAATAAATATCAAAATATATCCGCGCTTGACTCAAAATTTAGTTAATTCTTGTGATTTATTATTTTCATTTACAGTATAACCTCTTTAAATTAATACTCTATAAATTAATATACACTAAAAATCTCTATAAAATAATATAATTTTATATTCCCAAATTAGTTTTTGACTCAATTAATATATCGATAAACTAATATCTCTATAAATTAGTATAATTTTGGTGTAATCCCAACATTATTAATTTATAGAGGTTTCACTGTATATCATATATATTAGTTAATACTATTTGCATGATTTTTTTAGGTAAGGACTGTGGCTACACACCAAGTGAAACTGCTCCGAGTGGCTGTCCACGATGTAAGTTTTATTTAACTACATGTACTACATCATGACTTTTGCAATTGTTTACTAATATGTGTTTGCAAAATAAATTCCAGTATTCGGATACAAACGCCAGGCCGGTGCAACCCACAAATATGCGTCCTGTCAAATTATACAAACCAAAATCTTCCTGAAGCAGAATACAAATACAAAATGCATTTTATTATTTTATTTTACAATAAACACTGTAATTTATAATATTTGCGCAATCGGGATTTCATATTATGTTACCATAGTTAATTTATATCTCTGTAATATCCACAATGCATCTATGATTGTAATCTATAATATTTTTATAATCGAGATTTCATAGAATTTTAAGCAAATATTTTTTTTTGTAGAAAATTTATTTTGACCAATTTTATTTTTCAAAAACAAAATATTTCGGACACAAAATTAAAGAAGATAATATTACGTCTACAGTAGTCTTGTAGTATTTTAAATTATATAAATAGAACAATATATTTATTTATAAAATCCCGCGATATATTTAAATTATAAATTCTTAAGTATATATATTAAGTTCAACATGGAAATAAAAATATTCAAAATAAATATCATTTCCATAGTATAACTAATTTGTTTTTAAAATGTATATTATGCAAACTTTAGAAATTGAAAATTATATATTGAAGAAGATTCTCTATTTGATTATTTCAGATTATAAAATTATTGTACATAAAATATCTAGTATGTAATAAAAATTAATAAAAAAATAATTATAAAGTAAATAATTATATATTAATAATGTAGAATAAGAAAGCTAAATAATAGGATTATAGGCTAGTTCAAAAAAAACAATATGATTATATGGTTACACAATATATAATACTAAAATGTAAATCATATAAAAATTCACCATAATATCAAATTTATACATTTATAAAATCAAAATATTTGCACAAATGTGTGAATCAAACTAAGGACATCTCCAATGGTTGACTTCATTTATATCTTCAAAAGTTCATTTTTTCAAAATAAAGAAAAAATGATACAACAATTGTTCAAATAGTTTTTTCACTTCTTTTTCTATTTGTAAAAAGGATATTTTGAACATATCCAATCTTCACTTTATCAGAAATTGTTAATAACACCTTTAAACTTTCATGTTTTCTAATGTTACCAATGCTTTTTTAACAATAATGTAACACAATTACTATTTAATATAAATTAAACATGATGTCAAAAAGTTAAACATAATCATATTATAAAACTGGTACATAACATAAACAAAAAAACAAAGAACATCAAATATATATTTCTATAAATGATTAAAAAGTATTTTGAAGCAAAAAGAAAGTTTATTTATCTTTGATTCTTCTTAATTGAGATAATTTTTTTTTGAGATAATTGTTTTAGAAATGAATATTTCAATGATTTTTGATATAGACATCTAATTAGATGAAAATAATAACTGAATATTTGAAATTAATTTGGTAGTATTACATATTAATTTATTTTGGTAAAATATAAGAATAATAAAAGTTAAAGACTAGTTTATAATTTAAAAATTTTTATTTATAAAAATGGGGATGTGAACAGTATATTTACAAAAAAAATTATTTGAAACAAAAAATGAAATACTATTAAAACAAAAGTTTTTCAAAATAAAGTAGAACGAAGAGTGAAGCATCATTGCAGATGGTCTAGCCATAATGTTACAATTCATGTCAACTTCATTCATTTCATTTTCGTTTCTAAACAAATATTTTTTTATTATTTTTTTCTAAACAAATATTCCCCGACTCTCACTTTTTGTGAAAGAAATAAGTTTTGAGTATATTTGTTTTTTTTTTTTGAACTAAAGGTTTTTGGTTTGTTTAGTTAAGAAGAAAAATCCATTTTTTTTTCATTTGCAGTGGATGATGTTCAATTTTTAGCGTCTGACTAGTTTTCTTGACATGCCATGACCTGCTCTACATAAAAAATTTTTAGGTAAAATAAAATTCATAATTAAGCTTAACTATAATTTGAAACAAACATGTCATTCCAATGAGTTAGGTGAATCCACTTTTTTTTTTGTGAGAAAGGGTTAGGTGAATCCACTTCAGTTGTTGTAAGACTTGGTTTGGTTTTAGATCTAGTTTTCACATCATATTGTTTCGAGTTTTGAAGGATTAAAACATACATAATCTAATGCAGACCTTTACAATTTGTTAGCAAAAAAAAAAAACTTAACAATTTGTTATTCTATATATATAGAACCAATTCCAATCCAAACCAAACCAAACAAAACTAAGTCCGGTTAAAACTAAACTAATCAAACCAAACCGAAATTGAAATTGATTTGGTCCCATTTATAACTTGGGGGGGCTAAGCGCAAAAGACAAAACAACAACATTCTCTCTTTCGATTCACATCTCCCTCAGCGAGTGTCATCGACCTCCGGATCTCATCGGAGCATTCAGCAATCTCAGTATTAATTAATTCATCCGGAGACAAAAGATCATGGCTGTTGTGGATGTTCACCGGTTCGCAGAGTCAATCACCTGTCATGCTTGGAGTCCTGATCATTCCAGTAAGTTTCTTGTTTCATTTCACTGATTCACAGTCGACAACGGGGTTTGGTTTCTTCTTTTGCCACTTGTGTGTTTTGTTCTTTGTCCGGTGCCTCTGGTTTAAAGGAGGAATCTTTGTGCCTGATTATAACAACAGATCGCTTCATATATATATTATAAGTAGAGCTTTAATTTCAACATAACAAAGATTTGTTATGTTACAAAGTCTGTAAGCATTTATGTGAAAGTTGTTTCCTTTTTCCTTGTAGTGGTTGCGTTTTGCCCCAACAATAACGAAGTTCATATCTATAAATCATCACAAGACCAGTGGGAGAGGATACATGTCCTCGAAAAGGTGAAGCTTTTCTGTACTCTATCTGAAACTAATAATAGACCGATCGAAGAAAATGTGCTTGTATAGACAGCTTGAATCTCCCTTAAAAACAATCAATGTCACTGAGTATTTTTTTGAGTTTTGTTTGAATTCCTTTGCAGCATGATCAAATTGTTTCTGGGATAGATTGGAGCTCAAAGTCCAACAAAATCGTCACTGTTTCCCATGACAGGAACTCGTACGTTGCTGCAACCTTTTATATCCTTAAAGAGGAAACTTTCCATCTTTTGTAACCTTATATGAGAAACTGGTTCACTGTTGTGATAATTCGTTAAAACTGAGTTTGAAATTCGTGAAGGTACGTGTGGAGCCTGGAAGGAGGGGAATGGGTACCAACTCTTGTTATTCTTAGACTGAACCGTGCTGCACTTTGTGTCCAATGGAGTCCAAAAGGTAAATAAGTTAGATCCAAACCTTACGAGCTATTTAGATTCTTTGTATAGGTACTAATACGTAATGTACTTATTCTATAATTTCTGCAGCTTCTAATCTATTTTCCCTATATTTTTCATTCAATTCACTTAGAGAACAAGTTTGCTGTTGGAAGTGGTGCTAAAACTGTTTGTATATGCTATTATGAGCAAGAGAATAACTGGTAATTTCTCTTCTTCCTCTCTTATATTCTCATTATTTTTCTTTGG
This sequence comes from Raphanus raphanistrum x Raphanus sativus, assembly GCA_019705995.1. Classification (NCBI taxonomy): domain Eukaryota; kingdom Viridiplantae; phylum Streptophyta; class Magnoliopsida; order Brassicales; family Brassicaceae; genus Raphanus; species Raphanus raphanistrum x Raphanus sativus. Next base: position 12,501,635 of record CM034037.1, on the reverse strand, counting down.
CATGTCGCCTCGCTTTTGTTCTACAACTACTCTTGATGGTCTATTAAATGGTATTCTGTTGTGTAAGTTGGATACTGTGTAATATACTGGTATGTCAATGTCTATTGTTTCGGATATATCTGGATAGTGTGCAGTTTTCACAAAGTATATTATGAATTTCGTGTAAAGTTTCGGTATTTCGGTAGGCTGACATTGCTTGGTTTTACTGTTCTCAGGTGGGTCAGTAAACTTATCCGGAAACGGCATGAATCTTCAGTCACAAATGTTGCTTGGCATCCTAATAACGTACGTGTAGTCAATCAACACAAGCTCGTGTACTTCAGTAGCTATAATATTAGTCAGGCTTTCTATTGATGCTTCATTTACCGAAAATGTTATATAAGTTGGCCACTGGATAGAGGACATGGTCCTAGAATAGGTCAATACAGTATCAATCTCCTCAAACTAGCTAAACTTGTAACTCATGGTTACTAGTATACTCTTCCGATGAATGTGCTCCCTGATTGTCTGTTTTGCATTAGATTCTTCTGGCAACGACATCTACGGATGGAAAATGTCGTGTATTTTCAACATTCATCAAAGGAGTAGACACAAAGTAAGCTCATTAATTGGAACATATACTTTAAAACCATTCTTGAGAATGTTTCTTATTTGTCTTCATTGACTGGGCTGAAACAGGGATCCAAAAGCAGGCTCACCAGCAGAATCTAAATTTGGGGAGGTTTGTTTTCTATGGCAGGCTTCCTTGTTTTAGTAATCTACTAATGCTTATGCCTTCTCTCCATCCTCTCATCTAATACTAGGGAGGTTTTTTTCGGCTGTGTCGTTGTTGAAACAGCAAATCCTACAGCTTGATCTGTCATATTCTTGGGCTTTTGGTGTGAAATGGTCTCCAAGTGGAAACACATTGGCTTATGTAGGTCAGAATATTCTTAACACTTAATATTTTCTTTTTCCAATTGCAACCTACTGAAATCATACAATGGAACTTATCTTGGTTACATGATTTTGTTGTCTCACTTCCTTTGTATCTGTGATCTTGTATAGGTCATAGCTCCATGATTTACTTTGTTGATGACGTCGGTCCCTCTCCTTTAGCACAAAGCGTTGCGTTTAGAGATTTGCCTCTTCGTGATGTGGGTCAGCATCCACCTTTCTTTTATATTCGAGAACCTGGTCTTCTCCGTGTGTTATGATGTCCTGAACTGATATATATATATATATATTATCTGGTGCTTCTGTTTCAGGTCCTCTTTATATCTGAGAAAATGGTGATAGGCGTTGGTTATGACAGCAACCCAATGGTGTTTGCTGCTGATGATACTGGAATATGGTGTGTAGCTCTCAGAATCCTCTTCTTAGCTGTTTGTGTACAACTGAATCTTTTCTTCCTCTTATTAAGCTTAGATCACAGGCCAGATAACTACTGAAATGATCCACACAGCGATGACTGCTTTGTTATAAGGTTTTGGTTTTGGTCTGTAGGAGTTTTATCAGATACATCGGAGAGAAGAAAGCGGCATCCTCAGGTTCCAGTTATAGTTCACAGGTACATAACAATTTTTCTTTCTTATATTTGTTGCAATAAGTCTGTTTTTAGTCTTATAGTATATATATAATATGAGTGGAACTTTTTATTTCTGAATTTTCATGATGTTATGTTTACAGTTTTCGGAAGCATTTACGAAGTTCTACGGTCAGTCAAAGGCTACAACAGGCAATGAAGCTTCTGAATCCTCTAAATCACGTGGAGGCGTTCATGACAACTGCATAAAGTAAGAAAAAACTATGTTTTAAACCAAGCGAGGACGGCCTAGTGGTCTTGAGGGAGCTTCGGCCCCAATACGGACCCGGGTTCGAATCCCGCTGGCCACTGGGGGTTAAATTTAAAATCTGGGCTCCCCCAGCGTCCGGTGACCGAGGCGTACTCCGGCCGATAATGTAGGCTGATACGGACACTCGCCGCTAGTCTGGATCCACTTCGGTGGATGCCAGGATACACCGGGTTATTCAAAAAAAAAAAACTATGTTTTAAGCTTAACTTCGCTTCTACAAAATCACCTGCAAGGCAGTGTCTTTTTGATTCCATTGTCTGTTAGAGGAGACTGACCTGTAAATTTTACATGAAACTTGCAGTTCCATTGTATCTCTTAGCAAAGCTGGGAGTCCTAAAGTAATGCGATTCAGCACTTCAGGTCAGCCACTAATAAAAAAAATTAACATATTCTTTCATGGAATCAGCCGATTCATTTGCTTGTATATTGGTTTGTTATTTGTATAGGATTGGATGGCAAAATAGCCATATGGGATCTAGAGAGCATGCAAGAAGAGCTTGGCCATCAGTTTTAAATAAACACATAAATAAATCAAATCTGGATCACAAGTAACGTTCTACTTAATCTGTATATCAGATTTTTTCTTTTCCTGCCTTTTGTAACCCTTTTCCAAATTTTTCGTAATTGTTTCAATTTGTAAACTACAATAATAAAGACCTTGTTTTTTTTCCTTGGTTTGTGCTAAGGGCAGTAATAAGTTTTGAGCTTATGTCCTTTGCGTCTGGATCTTTGTAATATCTTGAATGCTTCTTGATTGATTCATTTTTTAGTTATATAGAATCTTGTAATATCTTGAATGGTTCTTGATAGGCGATAACAGGAGCTTTAGTTGTCTGTCATCCACCACCTGTGGAGGAACAATGTGATAAGCTGAACGATGATTAAGTCCAGAAACTTTCAAGATTTGTTCTCTTCTGCATTTTGACTTCACCAATCTTCTCCGTTGTAATATCTACTACCACATTGGTTTTTTGCAGTTCAACAATAGCTTCATCAAGTCATTCTTCGATTTGGCTGGAGATCTAAACATTCATTCGCTACGCGGTTTTTAAACTGCCAGATACCTTCTTCAACGGGTCCCACCAACTTCTGAACATGTTCTTTTAACAGAAACAAAACATCTAGCGAAGGGTACTCACTAGATTTCTTCTTGGACTCTTCTTGTACCTTCTTTTTTTTTTTTTTTTTTTTTTTTGGTAAAATGTTAAGATTCTTGTACCTTCTTGTCTACTCAATGTACAGTGCTAGATAAGAGTTTTTTCGACCAACATAGCCTTTACATATACTATCATCACTAGTACAAAGTTTTTTACGGACTATAGTTCCTCTGGTTTAGGTGGTTTCCTAACAAGAGGTGTATCTGACTGAAGTCAAGAACCCTCCTATCATTAGATCATGTGTAATATGACTCTTTGCATCTGCAACATGATTAGCTCTAGTTTCAGATTTCCTCATTGCTTATGTGCGCTCACATGTCATGTGTACATCCTCAAAAACTAAACCAACTGAAGATATGTACACTAACTAGGATTTAATCCTATAATTATTGATGTTTTATACACAATTCTATAATTATTTTCCTTTGAATTGATATTTTATTTTCAGGTTTTCTCTATTTGTTTTAAATAGAGGTGAGCAAAATTTATGTTGCATCTTATATTATCGAGTCTCATTGAGTTATATTCTTGATTTATGGTTCATATAGTAATACTTTTTCGTATGCTATTTCATGGACTCACTTTAGAATAAATCGGAACCGCATCTAAACATAATTTCATATGGGATAAAATTCATGCACAGTATAAACTTTCGATTGTATTTTCGATTCTTCTTTGAAAATAGAAGATGACAAAATTAAAATGGGAATTCCAAAATCAGATTTATATACTCTTGGAAAACCAAAATATTTGGAAAACAAAAGTGTTTAAAAGAAATTCGAAAGAGGTATGACATTCTTTAACTGCACTAGCCATGTATATGTCATCATCCAGCTTCTATGTCAACTCATTTTTTCTAATTTTAGTCATTTCCAAGGCTATTGGGATCTACCACATTAACACATGAATCTCAATTATTAAAACTACAAACATAACCAATAAGTTAAAAGTTAGACATTTATTCATCTTATCGGCTATTAGATCAGAGATATTTCTTTACATTCTGTTGCTTTTAGTTCTTTCCAATATAGCATCATCATGAGTTCTTTTTCCCTGACATATTGAGATCAACATCATTCTATCTCCTTCTAGCAATTATTGTGTTCCACATCTGACATATTTATACATTTTTGTGGGCATATAGTTTCAATTGGAACTAAACAATCATTATATACATTTGATAAGAACTTGAATCTTTTCTTCAACATTTAAGTGTTTTCACCTAAAATGAAATAGTTTTTTAAACACTCAACTCCATTATACTTAAAATTCGATAATCAAGTTTAGACTAGGGGCGACAATAAAAATGAGGCTTACGGCATTTGAAAAGGGCGAACTCACAAGAATAACATGGGACCGGAGCGCAAACACCAGAGCCATCTTATTTACAGCTGAGAAAACAAGAAGTAACAACATCTTTGAAGATTTAATTAAACATTCAAATTATGAAACAAGAGAATATATACCAACATGCTATTAAACTTTTACCAGGAGGGAACATGTCAGGCAAGCGATAATATGGTATTTTAAGTCCTATAATGTCTTTTGTTGGACCAACAAATCGCTGAATCTGCTTTGAAAAAGTAAATGGTGAGGATATATAATACGAGTCACCGAACACTAAATATGTGAATGTTTTAGTACTCTATTTTCAGAGAAAATGTTGTGATACAAAACAAATAACACAATGAATATATCTTATACCTCCACATAATAGCTAAAATGATCTTTGGGACCAGAAGAACAATCCAAAACATTGAGTACCCATAAATTAACAAAACTTTTTTAGGAAGTGCGCCCCCATTAAATATTATTTAATGTTAATGCTTGTAGAATCTTACTTAAATGATGCAGTGTTCTTATGCATACCCCATCCTATATACAACTGAGGCTATTTGCATCAAGAGTGATGATTAGTCAATGTTTTCGAAAATTTAGTGAAACAGTTTATATTAGTAAGTAAGATATAATACATGCCACTTCATTAACTTCAGAACAAGGAAGAGAAGAACCGCGAGGATGTACCAGGACTTATTGAAGAAATAAGTTAGTGGAAGTATTGTGGCCCATATCATGGCATAAACTGCTTTTGCAATGTATTTAAACTTCGCATTTGGCATGTTATTGACTGCTTTCCAACTCATGAGTATGTCCAGAAAAGCTGAAATTGAAGTAAGTAGTTAGGAAAGTGACACAGCTTGGAGATGCAATATCACAAGAAGCTTAGAGGAACTAGTAACGTTGCTGAGTATGAACTAGTATTGCTTTTATTTTTGGTCTTAAGTGCATTTGTAAGTTGCACAAAAAAATGTATGTGTGGAAGGATTTAAATATATCTCTTTAGAGTTTTGGGTTCAATTCGAATTTCATTGTATTGAGATTGTATCTCTTGAATTAACAAGGTAATTCAAAAATTGAGTTCTATCACGGAAACGCTTATATGAGTAAGTCGACTTAAAAAAAACTTACCTTTTACAAACTCTAATGCAGCATCCGTGATGAAGATGCTAAAAATACTTTGGTAAGATTGATATGATTGAAAGATGGCAAATAATCCTTTCTCAGTTTCTTTCCAAACAATTAAGATCATAGCCTGAACAATATACATATAATCATGTCACTGATTAGCAAGACACATAAAACTCATCTCGGAATAATAAATTGAAAAGAAGGTAGTGGAACCTGCAAAAACACGATATAAAAGATCCACATTCTGTGAAAGCTTCTAAAGAGATGCAAAACGAGCATCTCTCAACAAAATTAACATTTTTAGCAGCAGGGTCAACTAAAGGGGAAGCATACATAGTCGGTCATAAGAAAACCGAGAACAAACTTCTCCAAGACGTATAAAAAATTCCATAAAACCGCCAACCAGAGTTGATAGTACAGCATATCATATTAGAGTGTCGGTGAAATAAACATGCATATGAAGCAAGCCTAGACTAGGGGCGACAATGAAAAAACTCATGGCATTTGAAGATGGCAAACTCACGAGAATAACATGGGACCAGAGCGCAAACACCAGAGCCATCTTATTTACAGCTAAACAAACAAGAAGTAACAACTTCATTAGAAAGTGCACAAAGATTGACCTCATTAAATATATTTGCATGTTTACTAATATTATAAGAATGATGTAGCGTTCTTGACCGTCATATATACAACTGAGGTTGTTGCAACCAGAGCCATGGTTAATCTTATAATTTTTGCAAAATTAAATAAAATACTTTAGATTAGCATGCTACATATAATACATGCCACTTCATTCGCTTTCATAAAATGTTTTCAGAAGAAGTACATCACGTGAACTACTCCAGCCATATTGTGGTATAAACTGCATTAACGATGTATTTACGCTTCACATTTGGCATGTTATTTGATGCGTTCCAATTCATGTATATGTTCAGGATATCTGAAAGAGACATTTAAGTAAGCTAACAGTGAAATGATAAGATTTGGAAATGTTATAAATCGAGAAGTTTAAAAGTAAGAGTAATGGTGTAGAGTCTGACCAATGAATGACATGGATGACGCAGAATGATGAAGGCACATGAAGTTTTGTTTAAACGAAGTAAAGAGACTGGCCAATAAGTTGAGTTAAAACACGAAAAACATTTGTAGAAGAAAAAAGTACCTTGGCTTGAAACAAAACTTATATTTTGGCTTCTATAAACTCTAATGGAGCAGCCATGATGGTGGGATGCTCTAAACGCTTTGGATTGATTGAAAGATGGCACACATATCCTTCGGATCTTTCTAAGAAATTAAGATCATAAGTGACCAAGATACATGATTAATCATGTAACCGATTAGCAAAACACATAGAACTCTTTTAGACTAAATAAATTCAAAATAGCTAATGGTAAATAAAGACATGATATAATTGGTCCACATTCTGTCAAACATTTCTAAATAGATTCAGAAAGAGCGCCTATCTACAAATTATTTTTTTCGCAGCTGAGACAACTGAAGGGGCAGCAACATACAAAATCAGTTGTAACATTATATCATAACAACCATCTACAAAACTGATTTCAATTTTAACCGTATAAATGAAATTACAGTAAAATAAACAATTGTTTGGAAAACAAAATAAGTAGAATCTGAGGTTGGTAAGAGCATCAATAAATTTTTGCCAATTCACTTGATAAAATTTTAAGCTATTTTACGAAAAGATGAACCTTCTCAAAGTAACTAAGAGAAACTCTCTCTGGGCCAGTTCCCCAGGTGCGCTTCCATGGCTTCTCCTTGCAGTTTTAGCTTTGGTCCCTCAGCTTTCTACCCTTTGAAGCAGCTAACCACTCTCATGGCTCCGCTGATGTGTTCGTCTCCTCCGTCGCGCCTCCAACTTCCGTCTCCTCCGTCGCAGCTCCGTCCTCCTGCAGATCCGCCGCCGTGTACGCCTCTTCATGTGCCGTTTGAAGCTCCCCCTCCTCCAGAACCGCCAGATCCACCTGACTCACCCTCTCATCTTGTGCTCTTTCTGCTCTTCGACACATCCTTAATCTTCTCTCAAACGATTTCTAAATCTCCAGATTTAGAATCTCTTTTGTTGAATATGGATTTTGTGATTAGTGTTCGTGTTGTCTCTCTTGTGTCCGTTGGTGACATAAGCTTTGCCTCCAAGCATTTACTTCCTGCAGGTTTATATCAGAGATTCTCATACTTGTGCTTCGGTGATGTGTTGATATCATTGGTTTGGTACCTTGTATCCTCTCGTGATTTATCTCTGTATCTCGATTTGGTGTGGCCTTTTACTGCAGTATGCAGTCCTTTTACTGTTTTATGCAGTTATACCTTTGTGGTATTCAAGTCCTTTTGTGTTCAGCTATGGCAGCTTGATGGATTAATATCTCACATTTCTATTCATCCCGTGGATCGGGTCTTATCGGAGGACGTCTATTATCTAGGTTTCCTCTTTATGGAACTTGTTTCTCTTCCAGTTTCATCTACTTTATCTGGTTTTGTTGCAGGGAGTTTAATGTTAAAGATTAGAGATACTTCAAATACTGAAGTTCTAATCAAAGGCTGTTTAGCCATTTTGAAGATTGTTAATTGTGCACTTGTTGCTGTTTCAATCTGGGGATGCATATCACTGTTTGTGGTCATTAATTCCCAAGGCTTCATCTCACTTTTCAGCTAGATGGTCGTTGAGTTTAGAAGACTTTTGTACGTCATTAGTTGTTTAAGCTGGATGTTTGCCCCTATCTTTATATGTTGTATTTGCTTCCTTGTAATAGTTGTTTCTTTGGCTTTCATGGCTATGTTATCTTGTGCTTTGAACACTTTAGCTGCAGGCAAGGATCTCCCCATCATCAGATCCTGAGTTTGTTTATCTCTTGATAAGGTACCAAACGGCTCTACTAGTACCCCATGGCCACTGAAATTACTACAATTGAAGAAGAAAAACTCAGATCTTGAAAGCATCTCAGCTGCATCAAGATAAGTATCATCATCTTCATACCGAGAGGAGGGATCGTGTTGGTTGCTGATACAGAAGATCTTGTTTTGATCTTGGATTCAGAAGGCTAGTATAGACCGTCAAACAGACAGAGAAGCTGTTTCCGCAATAATCAAAATCAGGCATTACAAAGACTTGCAGTAACTTCTGACATCATGTAAGTTGGCATAAACCTCTTAATCTAGAAGCTTTGTTGTTTCTTGTCAAGAATCTAAGCCATGATTAAGAAAAATGGATCAAGATAATATGGATAAAAATGGAACGGACAAAGGGATACTACTTAAGTCTAAAACCAAAATAATACATATAAAAAGGAAACAAAAGAGTTCTTCTTCTTCTTTATCCCTCAAAACTTTCACCAAGAGGTCTGTCTAATCAAATTAACAATAAAAACAACATTAAACAACTTAGAGCTCATCGTGAGACTCATCCTCATCTTCGGCCGCTCCTTCTCCACCAGCACCACCTGGCGCACCACCTGACCTCTGATAAACGGCCGTGATGATTGGGTTACAAACTGCCTCTACTTCCTTCAACTTCTCGTCGTACTCTTCCTTCTCTGAGTTTTGGTTCTCGTCAAGCCACTCCAAGGCTTCTTTCGTCGCTGCCTCAATCTTCTCCTTCTCGTCACCCTCAAGTTTGTCTGCGAGCTTGTCCTTGTCGTTTATTTGGTTCTTCATGTTGTACACGTAAGTCTCGAGGCTGTTCCTTGCGTCGATTCTCTCCTTCACCTTCTTGTCTTCCTCTGCAAACTCCTCTGCCTCCTTCACCATCCGGTCAATCTCTTCCTGGCTCAGACGACCCTTCTCGTTTGTGATTGTGATCTTCTCTGATTTACCACTTGCCTTGTCCTCTGCCTTCACGTTCAGGATACCGTTGGCGTCCACTTCAAAGGTAACCTCGATTTGAGGTGTTCCTCTGCCAAAACAAAAGAGTGTTATGACTGATCATATGACGATTCTTGTCCAAGATGCAAAAGCGTTAACAAAGAAAGATGAAGACAAACCTTGGTGCTGGTGGGATTCCGGTAAGGTCGAAGTTCCCGAGCAGCCTGCAGTCCTTGGTGAGACTTCGCTCACCTTCAAAGACCTGAATGGAGACGGTGGTCTGTTGGTCTTGGTATGTCGTGAACACCTGAGACTTCTTGGTCGGAATAACTGTGTTTCTCGGGATAAGTTTGGTCATCACTCCTCCCACGGTCTCAATACCCAAAGTGAGTGGTGCAACGTCAAGAAGAAGGATGTCTTTGGTCTCATCACCACCTTCTCCGCTCAGAATACCACCCTGGACAGCCGCACCGTAAGCAACGGCTTCGTCGGGGTTCACACCCTTGTTTGGCTCTTTCCCTTCGAAGAAGTCCTTCAACAGCTGCTGAACCTTGGGGATTCTAGTACTTCCACCAACGAGGACAATCTCATCGATCTGACTCTTCTGTAGACCAGCATCATCCATGGCCTTCTTCACTGGTCCCATGGTCTTCCTGAACAAATCGTTGTTAAGCTCCTCAAAACGAGCTCTGGTGAGAGGCTCTGAGAAATCAAGACCATCAAAGAGAGACTCAATCTCAACACGGACTTGGTGCTGGCTACTAAGAGCTCTCTTGGCTCTCTCACATTCCCTGCGGAGCTTTCCAAGAGCCTTGTTGTCCTTGCTGATGTCCTTTTGGTGCTTCTTCTTGATCAACTTGATGAAGTAATCCATGATCCTGTGGTCAAAGTCCTCACCTGCGCAAGAAGATTACAGTGAAGAAGAAGGTTAGCAACATCATCGTAAGATTATTCACATCAAAGTAATAATATAGAACATGCATTTGTTATGTTAAGTAAACGTTACATACCTCCCAAGTGAGTGTCACCATTTGTGGAGAGAACCTCGAACACTCCGTTGTCAATGGTCAGGACACTGACATCAAAGGTACCACCACCAAGGTCAAAGACAAGGATGTTTTTCTCACCACCCTTCTTGTCAAGACCGTAGGCAATAGCAGCAGCAGTGGGTTCGTTGATGATTCTGGCAACATTGAGACCAGCAATGACACCAGCGTCCTTTGTAGCCTGCCTCTGGGCATCGTTGAAGTAAGCTGCACATAATCAACGCCATATAAAGAATCAATAAAACCGTAAATATATATATATATATATATATATAACCAACGTATGATGAAGCGGAATTGACGATAAGCAAACCTGGAACAGTGACAACAGCGTCCTTGATTTTCTTTCCAAGGTAAGCTTCAGCAGTCTCCTTCATCTTAATCAAGATCATGGCACTGACCTCCTCAGGAGAGAAAACCTTGGTCTCACCATCCTTGATCTTGACTTGGATGTATGGCTTGCCATCCTTGTTCACAATCTGGTAAGGCACAAGCTTCCTGTCCTTCTGGACCTCTTTGTCCTCGAACCTGCCAAGACAAAAAAAGAAACCTAACAATTTAAGCAACAGTCCATACGCAAAACAAGAAACTTCCAATGAATTAAAACACCAGTCCAAAAAAAGGGAATGCATTATTTACTTTCGCCCAATCAATCTCTTGACGTCAAAGACAGTCCTCTCAGGATTAACAGCCGCCTGGTTCTTAGCAGCCTCACCAATGAGCCTCTCATTGTCAGTGAAACCAACCCACGAAGGTGTAATACGGTTTCCTTGGTCATTGGCAATGATCTCAACATGACCATTCTTGTAAACACCAACACAAGAGTAGGTAGTACCAAGATCTATCCCTATCACAGTTCCCAACTTGGTTGCCTCTTCTTTAGCAGTGGAGAACGCAAATAAACATCCTGAAACACACATATATACATATTCATCAGTCAATAATCGAAACACAAATCTTACAAAAAACACCATCAAAACAAATTAACATCCTAAGACACATTCATATACTAATAACAAACCATAACCTAATTTACACACCACATTATCCAGTAAACAAATCACTATCGAACAAATCTTAAGATCGTGATTAGAGTACTGATCTAATACTGAAGATCGTAAAACTGCAATCCATCAAATCTCGCAAATAATCATCCTAACACATACATATACAAATCGTCAATAACCGAACGAATTCAAACCACATTATCCAGTAAACGAATCATTATCGAACCAATCGTGATTAGAGTATCGATCCAATACTGCAGATCGCAAAACTACCACCGAATCTACCGGAACAACGAAATGATACTCAAATCGAAGAGAACAAAGACGCTTAGATCTGAGAGATCACTCACCGAAGAAGATGATCGCGAGCACAACGGTGCCGTTTGCTCCGAATGAGCGAGCCATAGCGAAATGCTTTTGTGTGTCTGTGTGTTCGAGCTCTCTTTGGATCTCACTTTTCTTTTTTCTTCGTGGCTTCTTTTTATTTAATTTTAGTTATAGTTACTTCGTTGGGAGCTTTTTATATAGGGGTAGTCTCCGGAGGCGCTTTTTATGGGAAGACCACGAAACGTAGACTTATGTCATCGACGATTACGTGGACCAATGGCGTTGCGGCGATCTGTCGCACTAGCCAATCAGATCGGATCTTGTGTTGGAGTTATCCTGGCCGTTGGTTACTTGCTAGTCCGTCCTATGTTTCTATTTCGTTCTAGAGAATGGGCTTTCTTTCCTTTTTAGGCCCAGTCTTGAGTTGCTTATGTTTATGTTTTTACATGCGATAACAAAATGTTGATGTTGTTCTTATGATCACTAGAGATTTTTCCGCGCTACGCGCGGTTATTTTCCTATAAAATATATATAATTTTAATGTTAAATATAACTCGAACCTTATAGTTTAACTTATTTATTAACTTTGTGTTGTATTTAACATTTATTCTTTTGATATTTGATAAATTAGAGTGAAAGTTTTCAAAAGTTATAAAATTTTGTAGAAAAATTAAAGTTTCTATTAGTCTTTTAGTAACCAAGTTAAAAATTTGTTAAAATTTCAAATACATTATATTTAATAAAATATTAATGTTTTATATTTTTTATGTATGTCATATATTTTTTTTATACATCATCTGTTATTTTTAAAATTTTTGTTTCCAAAAATAGGTAAATAACCTTCATTTCATATAAATACATATATATTCCATAAATGTGTAATCATCTTCAATATTTAAATCTGTAATTTTTTATGATTAATAAAAACTATTCAATAGTGTTTAAATTTTTTGAAACTATAATTTATTTTGAATACTAAATTTTTTGGTATTTACTCCATCCATTTCATTTTAATTGTCGTTCCAAGTTTATACACACATATTAAGAAAACATGTGATTTATATATTTTCGAAATAAAAATACAATTAGCTATACACGTATACGTATTTCAACCAGTAGAAAAATAAACAGGAAACTTTTAGTGATAAATGATATAGAAGTTTTACTATTTCTAATATTTAACTAAACTATTTTTATGTTAAATTTTTAAAGAGGTAGCATAAATAAATATCAACCTAACTTTTAGGTCACTTTTATCATATTAGTCTTTTATACTTATTCATATCTTATTTGACAAATATGATTGCTTAGAAGATTTATGTCTTTCTTAGACATCATCTTCTATTTTGGTTGTTTATTTAATTTTAATTCAATTTATTTTTCTTTACAATTCAATTTTTTTTTATTTGGAAGTTTGTTATATTTTAATATTTAATTGAAATAATATATGTTAGTTTTCCAAACAATTAAGCTAGATATTAAGTTAATTTCTTGTTGATATTTTGTTCGTCATTTTATACTGGTTTTAACTAACTTTTTGAGAAATTGATTTTTATTTTATTTTGACAAAATAATTTTTTTTAAAAGTTTTACATTTAGGACATATTCATGTTAATTAAACTTTGATGTTTAGTTTCCAAAAAAAATAGTCTAAATATCAAAATTTAAATGTTTTTAGCTTAGTTTTTATGTTGATTTTCATTTTGTTTTGGAAGAAAGGGAACATCTAATGTTATTAAAAAACAATTACAATGCTGAGTAAATATATCTAATCGGGTTCTCAATCTGTTAATCTGTAAAGAATTGACCATTTAAAAAGCACTATATTTTTTTCATTACAAACCCTTAATACCAAAAAGCGGAAATATTTCTCAATCCAAGAATATGTAATGAAATAAATATAGTGCTTTTTCTTTGATAAACAAATGAATTGAAACTATATTCCTACAAAATCATAGGCTAAATGTGAAAAAACAGACGAAAGAGTTCGGTCAAAAGAAAAAAAACAGACGAAAAGAGTCTCATTGTTATTTTTGCCAAACATGTCATAATAAATGCCCATGCGATCAATGAATACAATAGCAAGCTATTCATGAGCATTTTCTTTAAAATTGGCGAGCTTTCAAAAAACAAATTATGTTTATCCAGAAATGGATCAGACGGTATACTAATTGAGAAGTTATCATTGCAAAAAGGATATTGTGATATCAGTTTACAAACATATTTTTTTAAAAGAAGAGTAATGTTGAAGATCTCACAGAAAGAATCACTCCACTTCAAAGCTAACAACGAAAGTACCATTTTCACTTCAGTATAAAACTAACAATGGCAGTACCATTTTATAACAACTAAAGTTGATCACAGAAGGAATCATTCTTTGGCTGCTTGAATGGCAACCAGTTTATTAATTAAAAAATTAAAAAAGCAGAGTGATGATGAAAAAACTAACCATCACGTACCATTTAAAAAGTATAATCAAAGTAGATAAACTGTTTGCAAGGGAAAAAAATCTTTGAAAGCACTATTTTTTTCATTACAAACCCTTAATACCAAAAAGCGGAAATATTTCTCAATCCAAGAATATGTAATGAAATAAATATAGTGCTTTTTCTTTGATAAACAAATGAATTGAAACTATATTCCTACAAAATCATAGGCTAAATGTGAAAAAACAGACGAAAGAGTTCGGTCAAAAGAAAAAAAACAGACGAAAAGAGTCTCATTGTTATTTTTGCCAAACATGTCATAATAAATGCCCATGCGATCAATGAATATAATAGCAAGCTATTCATGAGCATTTTCTTTAAAATTGGCGAGCTTTCAAAAAACAAATTATGTTTATCCAGAAATGGATCAGACGGTATACTAATTGAGAAGTTATCATTGCAAAAAGGATATTGTGATATCAGTTTACAAACATATTTTTTTAAAAGAAGAGTAATGTTGAAGATCTCACAGAAAGAATCACTCCACTTCAAAGCTAACAACGAAAGTACCATTTTCACTTCAGTATAAAACTAACAATGGCAGTACCATTTTATAACAACTAAAGTTGATCACAGAAGGAATCATTCTTTGGCTGCTTGAATGGCAACCAGTTTATTAATTAAAAAATTAAAAAAGCAGAGTGATGATGAAAAAACTAACCATCACGTACCATTTAAAAAGTATAATCAAAGTAGATAAACTGTTTGCAAGGGAAAAAAATCTTTGAAAGGTGCAAACTGAAAGAAAAGCATGAGTCGATAACTAAACTGAAAAACAAAACTTAAACAGCAACGATCCATGCAAACGAACCATGCAAACTGAGTGGAAGATCTAATTCTCACATTTTTGGAGTTTGGCTCTCTCTGGCTTAGCACTTTCACATATGCAGAATCTCCACAGCTTTTGGAAGGTTCACACATATCATTTCCAGTCCTTAAGGTTTCCTCGGACGTTGCAGCAATGCGGTTTCCAACCGAGGCTTCTATAGGTGGTGGAGTGTCTAGACAGAGGATCTTGATGACAGTTATAGCTTGGTCTTGCCTGTTAAGTTGTGCTAGGAAACTTTCACACAAAACTTATGTGTTTGTCCGATGGTGCTAAGTAGAGCTTCCGGGACAGGCACCGCATAGTCAAATCTTTGGTTTTCATGAGCCTAACATTCAAGTACAACAGTGTGCGATTAAATAATTAGAGGGTGATGTATAGCCTGATGCTAAGTTACCTCAAAGTAGCTGCTAACTAATTCTGATGTGTCTCAGGTTTAGTGACCACCTCTGCATTAACATGCTTAGCAATCTCTGGATTTGAGCCCACCTTGAGCCAGAGTACAAATCATTGCTTCAGTCATTCACTGCTATGGAGCTATGTGCCGTTCACTTGATTTTTCCAAAGAGTAAATGTTAAATACAGAAATACTTACCAGGCGAAGTAATATATAGTAGGTAGGACATCATAGTCCATAAGACCCGTGAGGAGGACATTGAGGTCAGGGCTAGGGTACTTGTTGTATAATGGGAAACCCCATTAAAAATTACACAAAGTGAAGATATATAACAGTGAATAAGTTATACTAAAGAGAGAAATGGTAACCTCCAAGACGTTCCGTGTTAACAGTCGTGACCAATAACACGGTGGGAGTGTTTTCATAGGATTCGAGTTTCTCGCATAAGTCTGTTGCAGCCTGTTCCCAAAGGTAAAGCTTCATTACAGATCCGCTGCAAAATATCCGACACTGACGGGTTAAGAGATATACAGAGAAGTGGTGAATAAGAAATAAGAAAACACGTACCCATGTGATTGCACATGAACCAAAAGACGCCGCGTAGCAGCTATTTCCACTTCGTCAAAGATGGGACGGTCAATGAGAGTCTGTCCATTGACCAGTTTCATTTCAAGTGGCCAAAAATATCTGTTACATTGTTCATGAGGAGTATAAGTTAGATGGCTCCAAAATAAAAAGTTTAATATTTTATCAGCACATGAAATTGAAACACACATTCACTTAATGTAGACTACAAATCCCATTTGTACCAAGCTACGTTTGATGATCAACAAAATCAAAGGGCGAAGGTTAATAGTTTGTGCTACTTAATGTTACAAACCGAATTTCATGCATTGACAGGTGGCTCTTCCAAGCTTTACTTCAGAGAATTATTATAAACAGTAATAAGACAAACCCAAAACTCTAACCAATTTAGAATCGAGATTTTTGTATCTAAGTAGAAAGAAAGGCTAAAAACTACATCCAATCATAAAACAATGGGTTTCGTGGGGACCTGGTAAGATATCAGAACATAACTTCCTGATCACTGGAGGAGGAGACAGGGGACTTGCCGTTTGGTTTCATGGCCATGCTTGATTTGAGCAGGTTCTCAGGTTATGGTGTGTAGCAAGTGAAGAAAGAACAGTATATAAAGGGTGAGAGAGAGGGATGCGAAACGAATTCATTAATAGAGAATTTTAGAAAAAATTTGATTGATAAAAAGTGGAAACGCGGTAACGGATGTTGCAAGAAGTCGAGGTGGAAAGACGAAGTGAGGAGGATAAATCGAATAGAAGCTGTTGGAGATTAGGTTACTCAAGTGTTAGGTCACAGGAAGAGGTCCAGCGTAGTGTGAACAATGTGTTAAAACCCACAGTTTAAATAATAGATAAACCTGAAGCCCAGATATTGAAGCCCGTCTGACCTGGAGAAATAAAATGATTTGATTGGCTGATTTAATTAAATGAGGTGGACACTCTAAGAGAGCTTCATATTCTCTTTTTAGTAGTGTTATTATTATTATTATTAAAAGTTATAATATACTAAAAGTTATAATATATATAAAAATTTTAAAATTTTATGAAAACTTATAATAACTATTCAAGATAAAAAACAATACTATAAAGTAACAAATAACAGTACCATTCATTGCTTTGTATGTATATAGAATACAAAAATAACAAAAGTGATTCAGACAAATGTAATGTTATATATTTCTTTCATTTTCTTTTTATTTTGACATAATAAAAGAAAATCTGAAGTTTAAATTAATAAAATAATTCGTTTTTCATGATAATAAATAATCCACCTGCCAACTAAATTAATAAAATATAATAGATTTTAATAAAATAATTAAACCTAATGCTTATATATATAAATAGCTTCTAAAACCTGGATATAAAAGGGAAATAAATCTAAGGTAGTAATCTTTGGTGGTGATGTCTATGAATCTAAATTTAAGGTAGTAAATCGAAGTAAGAAATTTTAGAAGAAAATGGACAGTGGCTAAGACAACGGAGAGGGGTATAAGAAGATTTTAAAAACAGAGTAAGAAGAATTCAATAACAAAGAAATCTTTAAGACTCAATTAACATCAAAAAAGAAACAATATGGATAAGATTCAATGTCACGTAGAGTGATTAGGCATAAACATAACTCAAAATATCAGAAATAGATAACTCAAACTGTTAATGCAAAAAACATAGCTAAAGTGTTGCAAAGACAAAGTCTGAAAATGAAAGTAAACAAAGCATAGTCTTATAAAAAAACACAAAACCAATTCTTGAGATCTATTAGCCACATTTTGGACGTTTAGCTTCTTCCGACACAACACGATCAGAACCCCTTTTAACTCTCCCATCTGCAGATTCTTCTACGCCAGTGGAAGACCCACCCTCAGCATTTCCCATCTGCAAAGTTTCCTTCGCATTTGAAACAAATCATTTAAGTCACCTTCTGATTCTGGAGCTTCAGGAGGGAGAACCTTTGTAACAGTTATAGATCGGGTCTTGTCGGTCAAAATTGTGGCTTGAGACCTTCACAAGGAACTTGCAATCTGTCAATGGAATCAATCAAAGCTTGAGGCACCGGGACTAAGTGATCATCTCATATGCTTTCATTCGACTAACATAAATTTAAATATTTGTGAGGGAAAGTCTTTTTGAAAGCTAAACTGCGAGGGTATGTCACAGTAACTAAGTATGAATCCAATTCATATCCATAAAATATGTACGAATCCATGGACCTTAATACTCAAAAAGATGTATCATAGGCAGTTTTGAATTTACCTCAAAGTAGCTCTCTACCAATTCTGCGACTTACTTCCCAGTCAACTCAACCCCAGCATCGCCAAGTAGCACAAAAACAGCTTGGTCATTGTTGCCATAGACAGATAGCTTCGTTAGGTACCTATCACGGAAGCACATTAGAAAAGAATGCAAAAAACTGTTGGTGAAATAAAAACAATAAATCTCTTACTGTGGAACACCGGCAACTTCAGCTTTTCCACATTTCTTGCACATAAGCGAGGTAGGCCCTTTGGTTGCCTTAGTATGGCACCCACCGCAAGCAACATAATACCATGCAGAACCATGGACAATAGTGGCTGTGCACTCAAACCAAGCAACCTGCAAAATTTGTAGAATCTAATATAATAAATACCTAAGCTCTTCATAATGAACTTGAATGGTTAAGCTCATTAGCTTGGCTCTTTCCTGCTCGAGAATAGTTTGATGTAGGAGAATAGTTTCCCTATAGTGACTGTCTCAGTCTTGGTAACAATCTCTGCGTTAACACTGTTAGCAATATCCAAGTTTGTACCCAGCCTGAAAACGTTGCACAAAAATAAGTTAAACAAAGTAATGATTTCTGTTCAAACATAGGCATTCTTACCAAGTCAGATAATCATGGGTTGCTTGAACATCGCAGTCCAGAAAAACCCGAGATGATGCCATAGAAGCAAGAGATAGGACGCCTGTAGCATACCCAATGTCATAATACAAATCACAGATTAATTGTTACATTACTAAAAGGAAAATAATTCTTACGCTAGAGCTAATCAATCTAAACTACGTTCTCAACGCATCCTATTTATATCTAACCACTCACACCAATAAATATAAGCTGGTAACACTAACCTCCAAATCGTTTCGGGTTTACAGTGGTGACTAAAATAACAGTGTGAGTGCTTCCAGATGCTTTAAACTTATCACAAAAGTCCATAGCAGCCTTGTCCCATAAGTAGAGCTTCATCACAAGTCCACTGCAGTAACACAAACTCAATTGGTGAGAGAAATGGTCCAAGAATATGACAAAAAGATAGGGAATAACTCACTGATGGGTTTGAACATGAAGCAAAACTTGGCGACTCGAAGCTATCTCGGCTTCGTCAAGCACGAGACTGACATTGACAGTCTTCCCATCCAGCAGTTTAATATGATCAACATAATCTGCAAGAGCAAAAAAAAATAACTTAAAGCTTTGTACTTTAACCTGAGAAGTATACTTGTAAGCAAATCACTGGATGCTACTAAATAGTACTCTATCTACTAAACAACTAACATTCCAGTAGCAAAACCCACATATATAAGATGAAATGAAAACTTTATATCTAAGATTGGATCAAAATATATCCAAGCAAAACAGTGTTGTCGTTTTTAAGCTGGTGATATCTTACCATAAAGATCCCCCTTCAGATCACAGGCTGCTTCAAATTCTTCGTGCCTATGGAACCGGAACCGATCTTCAGGGAAAATAACCAGATAGTCATCAAGAACAGAGAGAACCAGAGTTCCATGAGAAATTTATAGTAACACTTGGCTCAGCAACCCGGTACACAGTCTTGCTCTTAGAACCGTAGAACTTGTTGAGTTTGTACACGAAGCCGGCTATCATGTTGCGCAAAAAAGTAGCAATCCTTCCTGGCGGGATGAACCCTTGGATAACAGTACCCTGTAAAGAATGTGGAACCGGCGATTATTAAAGTAATTATCGCAACAAACAAATCTTAAAAAAAACAAAGAAAGGTTTCAAAACAAACCTGTTCGTCGATGAGGAGCATTTCTACACCAAACAGTGTCTTTGTCAGTGCGTTTTGAGCCTCCCAAAAATGGATCAGCCGAAACCTCAACTCTCCTTTCTGTCGTCCGAGAGTGACGTCTTCGAAGAACATCGATTCATAATCTTTTCCGGAAGAAACAGTGCTGCGAACATTTGGCTTGGTAGAGGAGACAACGGCTTTGCCCCTAGCTTTGATCGATACGCCGGAAGAGACACCGGATACGATGGAGGAGACACACGTTTTGCCGATCGATCCACCGGACACCATTTACGACGGAGGAGACAGCGGTGTTCACGATTGGTTTGATCGGACCGGAAGAGGAGATAACGGCCTTGCCGTTTTGTTTCCTCGAATTAGGACTGCCGGATTCGCCGTTGGGATTCATCGTAGAGAGCACAAAGAGTTTTGAATGAGATTAAACTCTGAAGGAGAGTCTTATAAATTTCAGAGGTATAAAGGCGAAACGATGCAATCAATGAGGTTAGTTGAGGTTTGATTGCAGAAGAGTTGGAGATGTTTGATCTGATCGAAGATAAGTTAGAGAGAAAGGGAAACGACGAAGAGGAAGACGAAAGGAATCGACGACTCGTGAAAGGGTATTAAGGTTTCAGTGCTTTGGGATTCAATGGGCTTCTGATCCACATTTTTCTTTCCTTTTCACGGATTAAAAAAACAGCCCAAGATCAGCCCATGTTTGGTCCGACGTGGACAACAGAACTCATGCCATTGGTTGATTTTTTTGTCTGACGTGGACAGCTTCTCCTTTGATTATATTAGCCTTTTAGTATAGTATAGATTATGGACTAATTAAGGACCAAGACAAATTAATCAATTTCGATTATTACTTTTTTTTAAAGAAAAATTTGTACCTTTTTTTATTTGTGCGCCTGAGGGACCATGCTAATTTTCTCTATTTCTTTTTTGTTCTAGAACATTAATAACTGCTACTATTTGAATGTTATGACATATAAATAGTTCAAAATAGGAAGAGACTATATACCAGAAGAACAAAAATCAGCCTTATATAGTAGAGGTGAAAATCCAAAAAGGAAATAATTCAACTCGGATTTTTGTTCCAAACTCGAATCAGATGATAATTCAACTTCTAACTCTTTTTTTTTAACAAATTCTAACTTTTACTATTCCACTAACATAAATTATTTTTGCACCAAAGATAAACTTACCTAGATCCTTTTCATTTCTCACGTGCGTCATTTAATAATGTCCTTTGCCGACAGTTTCTCACTGTGGTTATACACTAAGTACATGCCCATTGGTACATACTAGTACCTATCATATTTTCTACATTTATCCTAGGAATCTCACACTTGCAGTGTATCTTTTCAACATTTATATTTTGTTCCTGTCTTCCTGATGTTCATGAACTATTCGGTACTTGCAATGATTTTTCATTTTCACCAAAATAGACAGAGTAATGCATACGTATATATTAACGCACGATTAAATAAAGTAGGGTTCCTTCCTGACTTTTCAATTGGGTTCTGAGACTTTGACTCCAGTGAAAAAAGACAGATCACTCTCTGCATGCTATGGCGGGAACGTAACTCTCGAAGAGAGGGAGAGAAAGCGCATCCACATGAAACTCTGTTCAAGATCATTGATAGACAAGTTAAAAACAGAACGAGTACGTTAAGAATACAAGACAAGAACCTGGCTAATACTTTCCAAGCATGTATTGCATTTATGGAAACTTAATTTTTAATTCTTAGATTGCTAAAAAAGTTATAAACAAAATAGCTACTGTTATAAAAAAGTTTATTTTCTGATAACAAGCACTTCGTGTGAAGATAGTCGATCCTTGGATTTCACTCAAATCATGTGATGGTCCATGTTCCTGTTCCTGGTTCAGAATTGATGTCATGTATAAGTCTCAATGTCTCATGGATTAGGTCAGATTTTTTTTGTAACTTTATGGTTTATTGTTTAAGGCTATGAATGTACAGCAGGAGAAACAAAGGAGAGATGCAGAGCAAAAAAACATGCAGGAGGAACTGCAACTTATTCCTATTCACAAAAGAAAAAGCAGATCTAAAAGAAATAATAAAAAATTAATGTACTGCATGCAGATAAAAAATGTGTTATTTTTTTAGACTGTAGAATAAAAGAAGAGTGAAGGAAGCTGTCGATTGCAGATGCCCAATAGAAAAGGTAGATTTTCTATGGGTCAAAAGTAACTTTAGTTTTTTTAAGCTATTATCATTTTTTTGTAACAGAACCTAATAAATTTATGCATACATATTTGATAATTTATATTTTAACAGCATATATTTAATGTTAGAGATTACTTATAATTACTTAATATCAACAAACATATTCTTTTTACATATACATGTATGCATTTTTATATTTTAAATTTTTAAATGAAAATTTTGTTGATGCAATAACATATATAAAAATTGAAAAATATTAATTCTCGAGTTCAATCAAATGGTAATAAAGAACCAAAATAGAATAAAAACACAAAAATAAGAACAAACATGAATTTCCTTATAATTTTGATGAATTTTCAAATAATTAAAATTTCACTATATTTATTAAAATGGCGATAATTATTTTTATTTTTCAACATGATATTTATTACTTATTTATAATAGATCTAAAACGGATCAAATATACATGGTATTTTAGGATATTCGGATCCGTATAGTACGTAAAATTGCTATCTGGATTCAGATTTTCTGGATATTTGGGGTTAGGACATCCATATTAAAATTCAAATACCCGTGATATTCGGATCCACATTTTTTTATTTTTAAAAATTATATTAAAAATAAACTAATTTACCATTTATTTAGCATATTTCAAATTATTTATTTAAAAATGAAAATCATTGAAATTTAATAAAACTAATATTTTATTATTTTATATAAATTTAGATATAATATACATATAAAATATATAATTATAGTTTAAAATATAAATAGGTTTGGATATATCTTATCCTAAAATTTTATTATTCAGATCCGTATCCGGAACGGATCCGGATCCGTCGGATCTGTGAAATCACTATCCGAAACTGGATCCCAAATATCCGGTTTTTGAAGCATTTCAGAGCTGATTCCAGATTGGATAACAGATCGCGGATATTAAATCACAAGCCTAATTTATAATAAGTTATATTTTCATTTTTAAATTTAACAATTATTTAAATATAATAATTTATTAATTTAATTTGATCTGCATTTGTTTTACTTGATCTGCATTTGTTCTGCTTGATCTGCATTTCAGTTTGATCTACATTTTTCGATCTGCATTTCCCATTCAAAGCCTAAAGTAGAATTATGTATTCTCGTGGTGATTAAGAAAATGATGGACAATTAGGTAGTGTAGGTAACTCTGGAATGTTCCTAGAAAATACTAGATTGTGCATCATTATCTTTGTGATTGGTGTTTGGTGATTAAACTCATGATGGCTGCTGGGACTTTAACTTAATTCTAAAATCTTTAAAGTTAATTTATTTTCAATCAGGCTTTAAACTCTCTAAATTCATAAAAACTTTCTTTAAAATTTTCACAGTTAAAATAATTGATTTTACTTTTTGCGCAGTTTATTTTTTTAAAGCCACAATTTCATGTTTTTAAACATTTCTAAAGCCTACATCAAACATTTTAAACATTTCATGTATCATGGCATATTATTAAGGATGATCTGGTTGCTTTGGTGAATCATTTTTTGGCTACAGGAGAGATGGATCCTAGGCTAAATCTTACCAATATTTGCATGATTCCAAAAACGGAAAGGCCTACAAGGATGACAGAGTTGAGACCCATTAGTCTCTGTAATGTAGGATATAAGATTATATCCAAAGTGTTATGCGAGCGACTGAAAATATGTCTTCCAGGACTTATTTCGGAAACACAATCGGCATTTGTACCAGGACGTTTGATTTCAGACAATATACTGATTGCACAGGAGATGTTTCATGGGTTGAGGACAAATAAATCTTGTCAAAATAAGTATATGGCGATAAAAACGGATATGAGTAAAGCTTATGATAGGGTGGAATGGGATTTTATACAAGCACTACTCAATAAATTGGGTTTCGACCCACACTGGACGAAACTAATGATGGAATGTATATCCTCGGTTCAGTACCGAGTACTACTAAATGGCCAACCAAAGGGTCTTATAACCCCACATCGGGGGCTTCGGCAGGGGGATCCACTATCCCCATATCTTTTTATCTTGTGTACTGAGGCTCTGATTGCCAATATCAAAAAAGCTGAGCAAGGAAAACAATTAACGGGAATGAAAGTAGCGAGAGCTTGTCCATCAATCTCTCACCTACTATTTGCGGACGATAGTCTTTTCTTTTGCAAAGCACAAAAAGATGAATGCGAGACTATTCTTAGGATTCTGAAGGAATATGAGGTAGTGTCAGGGCAGCTAATAAATTTTCAAAAATCGTCAATTCAATTTGGACATAAGATTGAAGAAGCTAGGAGGCAGGAGATGAGGGATATATTGGGGATACAGAATATAGGAGGAATGGGATCCTATCTGGGGCTCCCAGAAAATTTGGGGGGATCAAAGGTACAAGTTTTTGGGTTCGTACAAGATCGACTGGACACTAGAATTAATGGATGGACCTTCCGATTTTTTACTAAAGGAGGGAAAGAGGTGGTAATTAAGTCAGTGGTTACGGCCTTACCAAATCACGTAATGTCGTGCTACAGATTACCGCAAACTATGATAAAGAAGTTAACGAGCACAGTTTCAAAGTTTTGGTGGAGTCCTGGGGGAAGTACCAAGGGGATGCATTGGAAATCATGGGACAAAGTGTGTATCCCTAAGGACGAGGGTGGATTGGGGTTTAAAGATATTAAGAATTTCAATACAGCGATGCTTGGAAAGCAACTTTGGCGGCTAATAAATAAGCCGAACACTCTTTTTTCAAGAGTTTTTAAGGGTCGGTATTTCAGGAATGCTTCACCCCTGGAACCAATCCGTTCTTACTCCCCATCATATGGTTGGAGGAGTATTGTATCTGCTAGATCTCTGGTTAGCAAAGGACTAATCAAAAGGGTGGAAACAGGTTCATCCATATCAATATGGAATGATCCCTGGCTCCCAACCACTCGCCCGAGACCAGCAAACAAAAATCAGCACAATTTGTTACCGGAACTTACCGTGGACTCTCTTATTATTCCTGGTTCTAGGATCTGGAATACACAAGTTATTCGGGCTTTAGTGGATCCAATGGATGCGAAGATCATAGAGAGTATACTTCTTAGTCGAAATAGTATGGAAGATAAGGATGGTTGGCATTTTACCAACAATGGAAAATATACGGTAAAATCAGATATGAGGTGGAAAGAGTCTACCCAGATAAGGAGAAACAACCAGATTTTTGTGGCCCGACAGTGGATGTTTTGAAAGCTTTTTGTTGGCAGCTACGGTGTCCACCAAAAATGAAACATTTTCTCTGGCAGATTGTTTCGGGGTGTATGGCGGTTAAGAAAAATTTAAAAGCACGAGGGATGCAAGGGGAAATTGTTTGTGATAGATGTGGGAATGTAGAGGAATCTCTAAACCATGTCTTTTTCGAATGCCCTCCAGCACGGCAAGTATGGGCTTTATCAAAGATACCAACAAATCCGGATGTTTTTCCTTCGGGATCGTTGTTTGTTAATATGGATCATCTATTCTGGCGAGTTTTACCAAAGATGGATGATCACCATTTCGTATGGATACTATGGTACATTTGGAAAGCAAGAAACAATAAGGTGTTTAGTAATCTGGATATTGATGTAAGGGAAACACTAAAATTAGCTGAAACGGAATCTACTATGTGGGCTGCGGCTCAGGAGTTGGATATAAGACATACTATAATACCCCATGTGAATCAAACGGTCACCATCCCAGGGCGATGGTGCTTTATAGATGGATCGTGGAAGGATAAATATGTCTTCTCGGGACAAGGTTGGTATAGTACACTGGAAGGATTTGAGGGATTAATGGGAGCGCGAAATGTGCGGGCAAGTATGTCTCCCCTCCATTCGGAGGTAGAGGCTTTAATTTGGGCGATGCAGTGTATGAAAAATTTACGACAATTTCAGGTTACTTTGCAACGGATTGTTCTCAATTGGTGAAGATGGTGTCGGAACCAGAAGAATGGCCAGCGTTCGCAAGTTATCTGGAGGATATTAAGAGTCTACAAAACAGTTTTCAGAGTTCACAGCTCATTCATGTACCACGAACGGAGAATTCAAAGGCGGATCGTTTAGCACGCAGTGCCAAACAGCAATCGTCTTTCGTCGTTCACATGGATGCAGAACTCCCAGGATGGTTCGTAGAGTCAATATGAGTCTGTTTGTTTGATGAAAAAAAAAAAAAAAAAAAAAACATTTTAAACGTAAAAGTTTTAACAGTCAGTTTAAATTTAAAAGCCATGACAGCAAAAAGTATTCAAAGTCTCAATCAATTGGATCTTCAAAAAACTGTCGAGATCGATTTAAAATTGGCGAATAAAAATTGAAGTCGAGAAAAAAAGAAAAAACAAAGTAGGGTCCAATAGGGACAGCCATTGGCTTGGAATCGTATGCAATCTGATGGACAGTGTATAGGCCCAACAGCCCATCGCCAGCTGGATTTCTTTTAACAGTGGGTCCCACCTTCGATCCGTTCTCCCAAAACTCACGTGACCACTCCCCCCATCTTTCTTCACTATCTCCCTCCTTCCCACGTGACCTCCTCTCTCTTGCTTCTTCTTCGCTCATTCATTCATCTGTCAGAAGAGCTCTCTCTCCGATATGCTCTGTATCCTCATTGCTATCGTCGGTATAATCGATTCTCTCATTCTCTTTGGTTTGGTTTCATTACAATTTCTCTCCTCGATCGATTCCATTTTGATCGTCTTTCAATTTCAGTTAGGTTTGTGTTCGATTTTGTTGAATCCGTTACTCATACGGTTATAGATGAATACGTTATTCTTTAAATTAGGTATCTGTAATTTGATTGGTTATGAGAGAGATTACGAGAGGTTTCATTAGTGCTCTTGTTAGATTTCAGACATTCGTAATAATGTCATGAAATTAAGATGATTTAGCTTATCAAAGTGTGATGAAGTGTACCTTTTGTGCGGATTTTTTTGAGGTTATTCTCGAATCTTTTTTATAATGATAATTGATTATTGTGGGGCCAATGGTGGAGTAATAACGAATTGATGTCATAAAGTTGCTTGCTTTACTTACGATACAGTCTTCTTGGTTTGCTCATTTTTTAATACCAATCCGGTGGGCAAACAAAACCAAACCTTTGTTTTATAACAGCCCATGTTATTTTGCTGTCTGCTAATTTTACCTGTCTTTACAAGGTTACATGTATTCTTCTTATCTAGTGCAGAAACAAGAGCAGATGGGTCAGATTCTACACCAATCAGAACCTTGTTCTGGATTTAGACAGCCTCTTATGGGGTAAAGAGACATACCTTGATAAATTATCTGAAAGATGGAAGAGAGAGGAGAAGATGAATCATTATCTTCAGAGCTTGCGGAAAGGGTTAAGTTGATTTCTGTTGAATCTCAAGGTGAAGGTTTGAGTAGGGAGTCTCCTCCTAGGAGTGTTGAGCAGGATGTCTCTCCTGGTCAAAGAGCATCACAGCTTCTTTGGGATACTGGAATGCTTTGTGAACCCATTCCTAATGGTTTTTACTCTGTTGTTCCGGTGAGCTGTTTTTATTTTTCTTATGATTCAGGAAGATGCTGCTTCTAATGTGATTTTTTTTTTTTTTTGCTGCAGGACAAGAGAGTAAAGGAACTATATAATAGACTACCTACTCCGAGTGAGCTTCATGCTTTGGGAGAGGAAGGTGTCAGAATTGAGGTCATTCTTGTTGATTTTCACAAGGATAAGAAGCTCGCCATGCTTAAACAGTTGATCAATACACTTGTCAGCGGCTCAAATCCTGCTTCGATGATCAAGAAAATAGCTGGAACTGTAAGAAATTCTGTTAAATTACTTTCTCTCTTTGTCACAGTTCTTGGGCATTTATTCATTATCTTGAAACAGGTGTCTGACTTTTACAAGCGTCCTACACTGGAAAGCCCTTCAAAGCTTGCTCTGGAGGAGAATGCCTTCTTGTTTGAAAACCATGGTGCTCAGTTGCTTGGCCAAATTAAGCGTGGATGCTGTCGAGCTCGGGCGATTTTGTTCAAAGTCTTAGCTGATACTGTAGGACTTGAAAGTCGGCTGGTGGTGGTGAGCCTCAACTTCTGCTGTTTCATCCTGTTTAATTTTGTGTTATTTGTCTTTGACAAATCAACCTTCTCTTATATGAGCAGGGTCTGCCTAATGATGGGACTGTGGATTGCATGGACTCTAACAAACACATGTCTGTTATAGTCGTGCTGAACTCCGTTGAACTACTAGTCGATCTAATCCGTTTTCCTGGTCAGTTGGTGCCTCGATCAGCCAAGGCAATTTTCATGTCACACATCACACCTTCTGGAGAGAGTGATTCTGCAGAAAACGACTCTTGTGACTCGCCTTTGGAGCCAAATAGTCCTTTATACGAGAGAAGAGATCTTGAGAGGTGAGCTTTCCGTTGCGTGATTTTCTTGCTAAACCATTTTTATAGATAGTCAGATCATTCTAGGCACATCTCTATTTTATATGCTTCCCCGGGAGTGATGAATCAGTTTCCTATGTTACAGTACAGAAAAAGATGAAAAAGGATATCCAAATGCATCATTGCATAATTTGATGCTTAGACCTGCTACAGCCATTGAAAGAAAATTGAGGTACCTGTGACATATATTTCTGACAAGTTGTATCTTCAATGGTGTGGGTTTATGATAGAAATGTGCTTTTTTTTTTCTATCCTTCAGTAACGTCTCACATAGTGAACCAAATATTGCCACTGTGTTCTGGAGACGTAGCCGCAGAAAAGTGATTGCTGAACAGAGAACAGCTAGCTCCAGGTTTTTCTGTGTTCTTCTAGTTTGGATTATAGTTAATAGAAAATAAATTACACAAATCATTACATTGTTACACCCTCTTGTTGTCTCTAGACATAGTAATGAGTTGAAAAATGTAAAAGTTACCGTTTCCCTCCTTCTTGCTGCTTTTATATTTAAATCTCTTGATAAAAATGTATCTGAGAAATTTTGCTTGGCGATTCTGTACGAGTTATTTGAAGTATGCCTTTAGTTATGCTTAACTGATAACAGTCGGCAATCTGTTACATTTGCAGCCCAGAACACCCATCTATGCGATCACGTGGACGATCTATGTTGAGTACTGGTAGGCACTCATTTAGGGATTACTCTGGTGATGCATCTCCTTCAAGGTAAGCTCATTCTTACATTAGTGCATACCAAATTCTTCAGCCTTTTCTACATCTAGCCAGCATGTTTGACTGGACATTCCAGTATAGTTAGTTGATTATTCAACTCTTAGCTAGATTTTTGATATTTGCTTACACATGTTAAAAGCAACGTATGATGCTGTGGTTGCAAACCCTTATCTTTACTATTACTAATCTTGCATTGTTGACTGGACATTCCAGTATAGTTAGTTGCTTATTCAACTCTTAGCTAGATTTTTGATATTTGCTCACATATGTTAAAATCAACGTATGATGCTGTGGTTGCAGACCCTTATCTTTACTATTACTAATCTTGCATTGTTTGTCAGAATCATGATCTGACTATTACTAGATGCTCAGAGAAATATGTATATTTGATTGGCTGTGCATAAACATTTTAATGTGTTTATCTTTCTAACAGTTCATCCACATTAGAAATTCGTAAAAGTAGACGACGAAGTTTCAGGATGACACCAGAGATTGGGGATGACATTGCAAGGTTGGTATCCTCAACCGTGTGCACTGTTTCTTCTTTCGTCGTTTAGAAGCATTTGTTTAATTATCAGCTTGCATATTAAAGGCTCTTTATTCGAATTTGTTCTGTTAATCTAAGTTGTAAGGTAATTTGAAAATCTTTAATCATCTTAACAGCTGTCATTATATCACATGAAATTACGGCATGAGCCTTCTAGAATGAAAAAAAAAACTGTTACTATCTGCAAACTCTTAGATGCTTTATGTGTCTGTAGGATGGTGATGTACTAATGTGATTAACATGAAACTATTTTTTTCACTCTCATTGCCACAAAAGCCGTAAACCATTTAGTGGCACTCCTCTGAGAATTATGAGAAAAACTCATTAAGAGTTAGCTGTGGCACTATGATTTTCTTGTGTTTGACTTCAATGTTACAAATTTTTGAAGCGCTGTACGAGAAATGTATGAGAAATCAAAGCAAACCCGTCTCTTGCATGGCCGAGAGGATGGAAACAGCTCAGGTATCAACAAAAATGTAAGTTGGGGATCTTTGTTAATTAAGAATGACTATTATGTTGTATAGACGTTCTGGGTTTCCCCAGAAGGTCATTGCACTAAGAAGTTGAATCTAGTGGCTCCTACCTCTATAAACTCTTGTGCTTTCTTCGGTTGTGATTTCCCAGGTGTCTGGCCTCCATCTTGATGATGTGTTAAATTCGAAGAAGACAATGTCGTTGCCATCATCCCCTCATGCGTACAGGATTCAAGGGTTCGGACGAAGAGGGCCTTCAGATTTTGCCGTGAAGGATACGTGGAATAAAGTGGTCGAGTCTTCCACATTGCAGAATCAGCCTTTGTTACCCTATCAAGAATGGGACATTGACTTCTCAGAGCTGACTGTTGGAACTCGGGTGGGGATTGGTAAGCTGCTCTAAATTTACTACTATCTTTGATATGGACAATACAGTTTTTAGTTCATTTTCAATTAGCATTTTAGTATAAAGGATCAATGTTTTACGTTTTCCATCTATAGGATTTTTTGGTGAAGTTTTTCGTGGAGTATGGAATGGGACAGATGTTGCAATAAAACTGTTTCTGGAGCAAGATCTTACTGCCGAAAACATGGAAGATTTCTGCAATGAGATATCGATTCTCAGGTACCTTGTTATCAGTTGCTTGGTCATTCTTGGATCAATCCCTGTGTACTTCTACTAACTGTTTTGCATGTTTGCTGGGGCATCTGCGGTTCTCTCTTCAGCCGAGTTCGCCACCCAAATGGTGATTTTTGTTTTCCTCACAACCTCTGGCTTTCTCTCATGTCATCTTTATCAAGTTATTTGTGGAGACATGATTATTTTCTTCGTTTACCTTTATCAGAAATTTTGATCTATGATTTTGCAGTTGTTCTATTTCTGGGTGCCTGCACAAAACCTCCGCGCTTATCCATGATCACGGAATACATGGAGCTGGGATCTTTGTATTATTTGATCCACATGAGTGGTCAGAAGAAGAAACTTAGCTGGCACAGAAGGCTCAGGATGCTAAGAGACATCTGCAGGTACATAGCTTGCTTATAATTACCAATTTATTTGCTCTGCCTTCGATGCTCAAAGTGTGGATCATGGTTTGTGAATCTGAGGATTAGTTATTCACTGCTTGAGGCTTATTATGTCATCTTTATTTTTAGTTGATAGTTCCTTATTAAGTACTATATTTTAATGGAGTGAACAATCTTGATTTGTTTCACTCTACATAAGAAACAAGAGCATCTTATACATATCTCCCTAGATAGTATATTTCAAACTACATATGCTATTTCAATTGCTGGTTTGTATTTTTGATTTGGATTCTTAAGGGGCCTGATGTGCATACACCGGATGAAAGTAGTTCACCGTGATCTAAAAAGTGCCAACTGTCTCGTGGACAAACATTGGACAGTCAAGATCTGTGATTTTGGGCTGTCGAGGATAATGACTGATGAAAACATGAAGGACACTTCATCTGCTGGTACACCAGAGTGGATGGCTCCGGAGCTCATCCGCAATGAACCTTTCACAGAGAAATGTGATATCTTTAGTCTTGGTGTCATAATGTGGGAGCTTTCTACACTACGTAAACCATGGGAAGGTGTTCCACCTGAGAAGGTACAATATGCTGTGCCATGATTCCTCTAGCGATGTTCATTCTCTCACATTTGACTACTGTTCAGTGTATGTGAATTGGACTGATTGTTGAAAGGTTGTTTCTTAGGTCATCTTTGCTGTTGCGCATGAACGGTCACGTCTTGAGATTCCTGATGGTCCACTGAGCAAACTAATTGCAGGTTCGATGTTGTTATACACCATATTTGCTTGAACAGTCTGAGATATGTTGCCATATTTCTCTGTAGATTGTTGGGCAGAGCCTCAGGAACGCCCGAATTGTGAAGAGATACTTAGAGGCTTGCTAGATTGTGAGTATACACTGTGTTAGCACCACTTCTCTATGGTGGGATATGAGCCGAAGGAGTTTTAGCTCAAAAAGCAGCCCAGGTTCTTTTCGATCTCTGCTACTAAATTAACTTGAGTGGCCGCTTAACGTTTAAGATCATGCGAGCTTCAAGGCTCTATTGAGAAAAATTCTCAGTTCAGTTTTGATAGAGTCACCAAATGTAGACAATACCAAGCAGTGTCATGGTCTCACAGGCAGTGTTTTTGGTTATTAAAGAGCATTTTGGTCTATTTCAAGAAAATATAGATATATATATGTAATGCTATTCTTATTTTGGAAAAATAAAGAGCTCTTTGATATGTATTTACTTCGTTCATCCATCCATTATCTTCTAAACAAAGATGAAACTAATAAGTGTGATGCATATGCTGCTGCTGACAAACACCTCATAATAAACAGAATAATAATAAGTGAGCAATAACAAGTCAGAACTTAAAACAAATTAATTACCATCTAAATGGAGTTTATGAAAAGAAATAAGCTATCATCCACAAAACTTGCATCTCTCAATCTGAGTTATCATCCCAAGCAAGCAAAATATAGACCAACTAAACTACGGAACTTATAGGACACGTTACCTTAACATTTTTTTTTTTTGAGCAACACGTTACCTTAACATTATATGCCTGGTTCTCCATTAATTCAGATATATTTAGGGTTATTTAATTTCTTGTGAAGGACGAAGACACGTGGAAGTTTGCAGTGAGAGAGAGGTGGGTTTCTTCACCGTTGATGGGAGAAGCGCTTACTCTACGAACTGGTCTACTCAAGTGCAGAGAATTAAATGTTCAAGAGCTTAGGTGTGAAGCGGATTCTTCACTCCTCATCAACAGCATTAAGAATGGGAACAATATAACAGAGATATATGGAGTTGTCGCTGACATACTCTGTTTAGTGTCTGAATTTTCTTTAGTGTCTTTTGTTTGGATTGCGAGAGAGAAAAACAGACAAGCTGATGAGCTTTCAAAACAGATTCTAGATGTTAATAAGGTCTTTATGACCTCCACCTAATTTTAATTGAATGAAGTTGTTGTGTTTAAAAAAAAAATTTAATTTCTTCTGATATTATTACCTAGTGGGGACACTACCGAGAGTCATATGCAAAATGAAGCAAGTTTCTTAGATTCAACTTTATTGTTCATACAAAAAATGAAATCTGGTGGTCCACTTTCAGTTACATGCATGTATGTTTCATGATTACATTGCACCATAAACATTTACATGATTCTTCCCTATATAAATGATCCGTCACTCTTCTTCTCTTAGTTCTACACAGAAGCAGAGTAAAACAAAAATGGAAGCCAAAGTGATTTCTTGCACTACTTTTGGAGAAGACAAGGTCATAAAGATTGTTGTTATGAGCCATCGTGCAGTCACCAACTACAAACCTGGAGAAAACGAAACGACCGTTGTTGTTGCCGATGATACTTGCTCCAAGAAAGATGTTGAAGAGATTAAGAAGACTTGTGAGAAGCTCGATTATGTTTACGAAGGAAGACTTCATGAAGATTACGCTCAGACCAACATTGGACCTGGTTTGGTCTGAAACTTAAAGAGCTAAAGTTAACTCTCTATGCTTTACTTCACTTTCGTTTAAGTACTTCTTTTATGCATTTTGATTTATATGTTCTAAGTTATCTGTTGGTGGTTCGCAGCTACCAATGAATTTATATGAGCTTATTAGTTACATTTTCTTATAACACTGACTTTGGCCTGATCACTGGCCTTAACACAGAACAAAACTAACTTGTTATAAAAACTGAAGTTGGTGCTTTTAGACATCGTTTTTTTTAGTAGAAATGGATATGGCTTCTTCTATAGCTTGAAAGAACGTAGCAATTTTGTAAGTAAAGAACCCAACCAACATTAGTATCAACCCATATTCAGGAACAAGTACTCTGCCAAACATATTCAAAAAGTAAATCTGATTGATGATGAAACACAGTTAGTTGCAATGAAAAGATATGATAATGGAGAAGAAAGAAAAGGCTTACACGTTCCATCTATTGACTATCATAACCAACACAGCCGGTGCTAGTAACCGTGGCTGTCCAGCTGCACCTCTATCAGATCAATCCAGCCAAGAAAGAAATGACAAATGTGAGTGAGCCTTCTCAAGAGGTAACAGGTACTACATAACTCCTCTGGCTCCATCTGCCATGGCATCTAACCAAGCATTCTCATGTAAGCTAATGAACCCATCAAACCAGCACCAAAACTGTTAACAGAAGTTCCAACACAGATACAATTAAATGCGATCAGAGGAATTACAGTAATTTTGAGAGGTTTTGATGTTCTTTGTAGGAGAAAGACAAACCTAAGTGTTATCTCTGGTGTGTATGAAATATAAGATGAGACTAATGCCAAACCTACACCACCAATGCCAACTGTGAGAAGCTGTATCTTATTTTTCAGCTGCAGAAAAACAATTCAAAAAGTAAAAGAGAGTAAAAACCAAAGAGTCCATGAATATTAAAAAGTTTGATGCAAAACCAATAGGCCTTTCATGATTGTCCAAACCGTAAAACAAGTAGCCATACCGTGAAGGGATGATTAGCTAACGAATAGGAGGGTACCTTGTAATATCGTTCCCTGGATTCAGCAGCCAACACTTCTGGATCACCACGTGGCTGCCTCAGCTCCCTAAACATCACTTCCTGCAGCACAAATTATAAAAACCAAAGAAAGGAATCAAGAAGGTGTTTTTTCAATTCTGATCAACGTATCCAATGACCAAATGATACTTCCAAGTTTGGTGTGTAAAAGAGTAAAAAAAAAAGATTTGAAGAAAACAGAGAACTAGGTTTGGTGTTTTAATGGATTATAATTTTGGTTTTATATACCATGCTAATATAAACATTACTGTTTACTAGTTATTATTATACACATACAGACCTATACTACTATTTGTAATATGATTCTTTTCTCTAAGATCCGACTTTAAAAGTTAGAGCAGTTAATGTGGTTAATATCTTTAACAAATTATTCTTTATGTTTCAATTTAGTTGTTGTTGTATATTAATAATTTTGTTTCATTTTAAGTATTTTTTATGATTTTAATTCAAAATTAATTAATTTTATATAATATTTTATTTTTATTGGTTGAAATGTGGTTAAAAATGATGTGTTGATATTAAGAATATGTAAAATTAAATATATTTTTTTCATTATTTTGTGTGTATAAACCTAAAACAACAATTATAATAAAATGGAGTGATTATATTTATTTAATTATTAGGTAGTTATGTAGTCAATTATAAAATTAACAAATTAATTATAATAAAAAAAATCAAAGATATACATATATATGATAATAATTATTCTTTGATATTATCTGATGATGATCATCACAAAGTATTATCTAAAATTAAATAAATGAAAGTAATAAGATAAATCTAAGTATATATATATCGACTAAACAAAAAATATTGTTATTATCTCAATTCTCTTTTCTTTTTAATTTTTTTCCAAAGTTATTAATTGTTTCTAAAGAAAGTCATACACGACTAGGAAACCAAATTATAACAAAATCTCCCATGAATGAGGAAAAAAGGCCAAGTTTAACTAACAAAAATATAAAATAAAAACAAACAATTTCACTAATAAATATCCGACGTGGACCAATCAAACATATTAAAATTGCAATCCTACAACCATTGTAGTATGGGAAGCCTCCACAAGTTGTATATAAACAAACACAAATCTACCTAAATCCATCTCTTTCTCATTGTTTTCTACCTCTGAAATCAAGTAAAGAATCACAACCAATCATGAAGAACAGAATCATGACTTTGCTAATTGTGGCGTTGTCTCTAATGGGATTAGCGCGTGCAACATCCTTTTACGAGGTTGGAGACACCAACGGATGGACGACAAAGATGGGCCTTGACTATTACAAGACATGGTCTTCTTCAAAGACTTTCTATGTCGGAGATTCCCTCATCTTTCAATACAAACATCTCCACAACGTGATGGAAGTGAGCTTCAAAGATTACGAGTCCTGCAACCCTAACTCCGCTCTGACCACATATCACTCCGAGTATGAACCGGTTAAGCTTAACAGAACCGGACACTATTACTTCATATGCGGTGTGCCTGGTCACTGTGAATCTGGTCAGAAGCTTGAGGTCCTAGTCGTGGCGCCTGCCTCTCTGCAGAATAGTCCTGCCACAACAACTCAACAAAACAACTCTTCTACTTCTAATTCAAACCCTAAACCTAATCCTACTTGTCCTGATCCTAAACCTGAGCCTTCACCGCCTTGGGAGGATCCTCTTGTGGTTCTTCCAGTAGATGCTGCAACAATTGCATCACTTCCTCACAATGCAGGCTCAGACCCTTGTCTGTGGAGTGGGTTAAGCATCCTCTCCTTCCTTCTTTTACAAACCCTAGTTTTTCTTTAAAGAGTTTAGGTTTGTTTTATTTTTTTAGGGTTTTCTTTGAGATTTTTACGCTGGTTTTTTTAATCATTATTGCTTATACTTTAATGTTTAGTGGATTTTTTCTTTGATCACTTCATGGATTAGTTTCAAATCTTTTTTCTTTTCAATTTATAAATTATGTACTCTTCTTTTCAATAGCATATTACACCTTAAACTCGTGCTGTATAGAGAATAGATATTACCATCTTCGGAATTTATGAAAAATCTAATTTGAAGTTCCACACAACGAATCTGTTTTCTTTCTGTTATTCAACAGAAGAATGTATCCTTCTTGCGTATAAGTTATTGAATCTATATACAATCCGAGTATGTTTCTAGTACATACTCAATAATTTTTTTTTTTTTTTTTTTTGTAAGATTGTGACAAAAAAAGTGAAGCCAGAACCGAACAACCAACTAACTTTTACTAAAAAAAAAACAGAACCGGGAAATAACCAGGGAAGGTTTAATTACTCTTTGGCTCGTTTGCTCTGTGATTTACGCTTGGTAACGTCTAGACATCGCTTCCTCAACCTAATCGTCTTTGGAGTAACCTGAACACATTTAAACCAATGAATAAGACGCCAGAAACAAAACGTTCCTCAACGTTCATATGATTGGCGATTAACAATGTTACCTCAATAAGTTCATCTGAGGCAACGTATCCTATAGCTTCCTCAAGTGTCATCTGAATCGAAAAGCATTACAAATACAAAAGGGTAAGAACTTAAACCATCAAGAAGAACGGTTCTCTTGTTGTCTCTTTCGATGTTGTGAGAAAAAGTCAAGCTAGAGAATAGGGGGGTAGGTACATACGAGGCGAGGTGGAGAAAGCTTCACATTCTCGTCTTTGTTAACAGAGCGTATGTTGGTAAGCTCTTTGGCCTTAACCGGGTTAACCTGTGTAAGTCATTTATTGTCGTTTTAAGTGTGATGACTGATGATGAGGGGTGAATCTAAATAACTTACATCAAGATCTGTATCTCGCGAGTGCTCACCAATTATCATGCCATCGTATGACTGTTAAAAGACAGAGAAAAAAACAGAACAAGATGCAGCATTAGCAAAGCATCAAACGCTCGAGGACCACATAAGTGTTCTACCTACGAATAACTAAACCAATTAAGAAACATAACATGTCTATATATTAACATATTCAGAAAGGTTCTCACGTCCAGTCCCGGAGACACAAAGAGAGTCCCACGAGCTTCTAAACCCATAAGAGAATGAGCTGTAATGGTTCCATATCCCATCGAAACCTGTTTCATCAAGATATGCAAATTTCAGTTAATAACTTGTGAGAGCAGGGCACAATCAGCCATAGTCAAGTGAAAGGGATCTTTCCTATTCAACAATCAGCCATAAGACATAGCTATGCATCAAATGGTTAGATAATGAGTAACCCATAAACGTACCAACACTCCTTTCCTAACATTTCCAAGTGGACCTCGGTACTTTTCATACTCTGCAGGGACGAAATATACAACCGTTATCTCAAACTAGAGAAGAAAGTAGCAACCAAAATTGGCACAGATATGGAAGTACAAAAAGCTGCATACTCAGGAAAGCACGGTGCATGAACCCAGTTCCACGTGTGTCGCTGCTAAACACACATCTGTACCCAACCAAACCTCTGTGGAACGCAAGTATCCTTTGGTTAAGTTTCTTCAATGAGAATAAATTTAATGCAAGTATAATAAAGTCACTAAACTAACCTTGAAGGACAAGTTAAAGACAGTCTCGTCCTACCATCATTTCCAGGGACAGGACACATGTCAATAACCTCAGCACGCCTGTGGGAGAGAGCTTCCATCACTAATCCTACGTGCTCTTCGTTAATCTCGATAGTCACCTCTTCAATTGGTTCAAGCCTTTGTTTATCTTCAGTTTTGTACCTAAATCACATTAGTAGAAACACTGAAAATTAATCATAAGAAGACCAACACAAAGATGATATAGTAATGTGGTGTAACTTATGCAAAAAAAAAACGGAAAAGATGAAACTCACATGACTTTAGGTGGGGAGACAGAGAGCTCAAAGCCTTCCCGTCTCATATTCTCAATCAAGATACCTATTAGTCACACGACGGAAGATTACTTCACCTTGCGAGGAGAAACAGATGACGTATTTTCATATTTAAATTTCATCTTTACAAGAAAACACAGATTGGAAAAGCACAAACCAAGTTGAAGTTCTCCTCTTCCTTGGACTTCAAATGACTCTGACAAGCCTGGAATGACGTTTATGGCAAGATTTGTTTCAGCTTCTGCCATTAGCCGGTCCCCTATTTTCCCTCCAGTTAACTGCATATGCATATTAGCAAAACCCCATCAAACATGTGCCAGACCGGGTGGTCTAGATCGAAGACAAATAAACTCAGAATGCTAGCAACATATAGGTGAATTAAGATGCAGAAAACCAGAGGTAAGTATGAGGCTGCTTCAAGTTAGAGCAGAGAACAATGGCTAGAACTACGTCTTGTTGTTAAAAATTAAAACGTACTTGCGTGCCATCACGACCAGCCAGAGGAGAGTCATTGACACCAAACGTCATAGAAATTGTTGGTGGATCCAGCTCAACAGAAGGGAGTGCGGTTGTGACCTAATACCAAAAGAAAAAAGGGTACAAGTTACGTTGAATTCATAATTCACTTTTATATTTTCTAAAAATTAAATAGGGAAATGGTCTATTTGGATATTACCTCTGCACTAGCCACCGTGTGACCTATTGATGGAGTTGTCAAACCAGCCATACAGATTATATCACCAGCTCCAGCGGCTTCAATTGAAACAATGGTTGTACCTTTCTTTTTCATTAGCTTCACCACCTATGAGAAAGATGTCTGTATCCGCTTAGATGAGACATCAAAACACAGCTGATATAGCATTTAATCAATGTAAAGACAAACCTTTGCTTCTTCTATTTTCTCCGAGCCTGAATCAGTTTTGCGTAGTCCACTGATTTTGTCACCAACACGGACAACTCCAGAAGATACTCTTCCAGTTAATATTCGCCCCAGATAGTAGTCCTTTTCCATCATTGAAACCTGGTAACTCACAAGTGAAAAATGTTTGTAAAATTCTATCGCCAAACATTTGAATAATCTACACAGCAATAATACATTCAGAAAAGGAAAGCTAAAGATCACAAAAAAAACTCTGAATTTTATTCCAAATAAATTCCAACCAAAGTCAAGGCAATTAGTTTGTCAATCCTTCTAGCTTTCTTGAGATCTAATAACGGATATAGTTAACATGCAATGCTTCTGAACTTACACAACAAGTTGCTTAACAATCAATCCAAAGTTAAACAGGTAT
Source organism: Raphanus raphanistrum x Raphanus sativus (assembly GCA_019705995.1). Lineage (NCBI taxonomy): Eukaryota > Viridiplantae > Streptophyta > Magnoliopsida > Brassicales > Brassicaceae > Raphanus > Raphanus raphanistrum x Raphanus sativus. Next base: position 12,461,632 of record CM034037.1, on the reverse strand, counting down.
CTAACTGAAGCTCTACTTTGAGACCTCTAACACAAATCAAGTGAGCTGTGTTAGTCCACAGTTAGGAACACAATTGAATGATGTAGAGAGAGCTACACAATATAGGACAATCAGAATAACATATACAATATTGGCCACCCCAAGTCCAGAATTCATTAGCTGAGAATTTTTAATTACCAGCATCAGAAATGGCGCATCAAGGTCTGCTTTTGGTGGGGGGACATGTTTTACTACAGCATCAAGCAACTGTGACATATTCCTCGCATCTGCAGGAGGTTCTTTGGTGAAGGTAGAAGATGCCCACCCTTCTTTTGCCGAGGCATAAAGCACAGGAAAATCTAGCTGTTCCTCTAGTAAACGAGAGAAGACATAAATATTGATTTAGTCCAAAAGAAAAATTAGAAATCATTTGTAACTAAATAAAAACACATACATTAAATTAAACTAATAAATTTAATTACCTGTAGCACCAAGATTTGCAAAAAGATCAAACACCAAACTCTCCACTTCATCACACCTTTCTTCTGATACTGGCATTGGAAAGGAATAAAAAAAGGATTATTAAAACTTTACGAAAGAAAGGAGAAGACAGAGAAGTTTTAACTAAAAGAAGTGAATGAAAAATCCATACCTGAAGGTCGATCAACTTTGTTTAAGAGAAGTATAGGGCGAAGACCATACTTCAAGGCCTTAGCAAGAACAAACTTAGTCTGTGCAAGAGGGCCTTCTCCAGCATCAACAACTAATATAGCTCCTTCCACCATACCAACGACTCGTTCTACCTAACATTCCATATACACCATAGTCACAAAGATATCCACCTAAATGTTCCACTCCATGGAATGTGCTAATGCTAGAGGAGGACAAAACTCATGCTTAGTTCTCAAAACTATCACCAGGGACTATGAGTAGGTATTTCAAAATTTGCTATTTCATGTCCACTTACCACAAAGTAATGCCAGAGGTAAATAAAAAAAAAAGCCTATATATACAGATTTTGAGATGCAACTCTGCTGAAATTGAGCATGAGAATCAATACTACCCTAGCTTTATCAGAGATCAGCCTCACATACCTCCCCACCAAAATCTGCGTGACCAGGTGTGTCAACCATGTTAAGTTCGTTTTCTTTCCAAAACACAGATGTCACCTGTCGGAAAATTATACATAAAACTTCAGCTGTTATGTTTCATGGTAATGCAAGCAAGAAACCAATAAAATGAACACATCAAACATAACTCAAAGCCATTACACTTACAGACAAAAGAACAGAACAAAAAAAAGACAGAAAGTCTTCGGCTTTGTTAGTCTACACCGAACCAATTTTCACAGAAAAAGGCGATACCTTTGAAGAAATAGTGATCCCTCGCTCACGCTCGAGGCTGATCGAATCCATTGCGCGCTCGTGAGGGATGTCGGCTCCACACTGACGGAGAAGCCGGTCCATGAGTGTGGTCTTCCCGTGATCGACATGAGCGATCACAGCCACGTTCCGGAGTCTACTAGGATCGAGCGAGCTGTTAGGAGGAGCTCCGGTGGCAGCAGAGAAGGCTCGCAAGGGAGAGAGAGTGTGTCCGGATTTGAGATAGGAAGAGAAGGATGTTCGAGTGGTGTTTGACCAGAGAGATCGAAGCAGAGGCCCCGCCATCTCTCTCTCTCTCTCTCTCTCTCTCTCTCTCTCTCTCTGTCCGAACGCAAAATGAGTGTGATTAGAGGTTTTAGGACATGTTCAAATCTCAGCCGTTAGAAGACAAAAGGGTTTCTCTGTTTTGATGTTATTTGCAATGTTGTATACGAACTCTTTCAAAATCCTCGTAATTCTCCATAGGTTTTCAATTGACTCTACTGCACCTCACACAATTGATATGGTCATGTTCGTCTGCATGTTGCCTACTTCTGAAGGAGACTGCAATTTTTTCCTAATATTTAGTTGTTGATTTTATTTATTGACTTGCAATCACGACTTTTGTTAGTTGCACAATCAGTCAAGTTTAGTACTGGAATGTCGATGGAATCATTACCGGTACGCTATCTTGGAATCTCTCTCTGCACAAAAAAATTCACCCATGTATGAAATATCCAAGCCACTAATCCATTCATGGTTCAAGGAAACATTAAAAAGTTTATTGGCTTGATTGATGAGATATTAGACCGAGAAAGAAGATGGTCTCTTGATAGAGCCTTCATTAATTATGGACCGACTCTGTACCATCAAGGACAACCATCATATATCAGTATGGACGACCAATACTTGACAAGAATAGATGACCAGAAAGGGTTTCAACCACAAGCTATCAGTTTAGTCGGGATATAAGCTGGAAATAGAAGATGAAGGCGTGAGCTGGAAATAGAACAATGGAGACATGGAGGAAACAAAATCAAGATTGGATAAGGCTAATAGAAATATGGTAGAAAAAGGCCTTTATCGGCATAAGACGAAGAAGAAAAATCAGTCTATTTAGTTCAAGATAGGTTAATCTAATCTATTAAAACTAAAGTACAAATAGTATTTAACCTGAGTTTTCCACAAATATTACATCTTTATGCCACTGCATTTAAAACACAGAGTTTTGCTTAATTATACACTCATTAACAAAGCCCAATCCGATTTTTTACTACAACTTAATGGGCTACGATTTTTTTATTAATCTATAACTGAACCTAATTATCTTATATATAACCATTTCTAATCTCTAACCATAAAAGTAGATTTTAATATAGACATAAAATTTTATATCTTAAGAGTTTGTATAATCCATTGCCAAATTCACATATGAAAAAACTAAAATCAAAAACTAATCTTTGTCAATGATTATGTATTACATTAGATATTCCGAAAATAAACCAGTCGGTTTGTTTAGTCTATCGCCCAATTTACCTTCAATTAAAAACCATTAGGCTAGCATATTTAATTAATTCTTAAAATAATTTAAGAACCTTTACCCAAATCTATATAAAATCTTAAATTTCAAACATAAATTCGGGATTTATAAAAGATTTTACGCAATATATTTTGCACCTATCACTAAAACGATAATATCAATTAAAATCTTTTTAGTTACATCAACTAATTATTTCTCATGTTTTAAATTTTGTAGTTACTTAACATTAACCCCCTACATTTAAGCTATCACGTTTAAATGTAACTAGTTTTTGACCCGCGCACCCGCGCGGGTATGAATTTTGTGTTTTTGTTAGTTGTTAAAACATTCATGTTGATATTGGTGTATCTTGTTTAAATTGTTTAGTGTGAAAACTATGAGGTTGTATTCTTTTTGTATTCATTTTTTTAGTTGGTTAACTAAAAAAATGTATAATACTGTATTAGAGCATATAGTTGAGATTAAATTTTTTTATTAAATAAGAAACTTTAGATTTTTTTATTTATATCTTATTTTATATATATTTTTATAGCTTTTACAAAAAAAAAAAAATTGGAGAAGTAACCCCAAAAACATATAAAAATATATAGCTCTCCAGTACTTATATTTACAAAGCCCAATTTGATGAATTCATCTTGACCATTTGGTTATAATTTTTAAATTTGTATCATATTTTACCAAAAAATAGTAAAAGATATGATCCGCACTTTTAAAACATGAGATTATTTTTGGTTGACAAATATATTAACCCGTCTACTTATTCACTCATATGTTTTAGGCATAAGTGTTCGATTTTTCGTTCAGTTCCCATTTGTTTTATTTTCCGGCGTTTTGGTTCGGTTCCAATTTGTTTCATTTTTCCGGTTCGGTCACAACAAAACTAAAATATATGAATTTGGGTTTTGTTTCTGCGATAGTAATATTTACAACCCTATAGAACTTTGAGTTTATTTTGTTTTTTGTTCGGTTTCATTTTTTGGATAATTTTGAATAATTACGGGTCAAAATCACATTTTTTATTTTCTGAATAAAATAATTCCTTTAAATTTAAATATTTCAGATACAAATAATGGCATTGATAGTGGCATTGATGTAACTGATTTAAATATAAATATTTTGTTATATTATTATATACATAACACAATTTTATACATAAATAATATTAAATAACATAGATTTGTATACAAATACAAAGGTTACATCATTTTTAACAAAAACAATATACGATAAAAAATTAAATTATATAAATATATATATTGTATATTGCATATTTGATTGATTGCATCATAGTTACATTATAATAGAGTTTGTTAATGATTACATTTTTACAGAAAATAAAAATATTCTATAAGTTACATATTATAGATTGCTATGTTTATGGGAATATAATTTTTAATCGATATGTTACCTATTTAATTACTAACTATGAATTTAATATGTTGTTCAATTATTTTCTACGTGTCTTGTTAATAGGAAAAATAGAATCAAATGGTGTAACAAACTTGTCATATCAAGTTCAAAAAAAAAAAAAAACTTGTCATATTAATAGGAAACATCCGTTTGCTCAATTTAGATAACTACCATAATATCTATTTTAAAAATTAAATGGCAGTGGATTAGTAATGATTTTGTACTTACGATTAATCAAATTTAACAGTGTAGTAATTAGAAAAAAGCAAAACATTAAGTTTAATCCTAGTGGCATAAGTTGGTAATTTTTGAGGAAAATTAAGGGTTATTTCTTTTTTGTACTTCAGTTTTAATAGATTAGATTGAAAAATACTGACTGATCACGGAATCTTAGCTACGTGATAAACAAATTAGACACAAAAACAATCTTTGAAAAAATTGAATCATTAGGTATATTCCTAATCTACACAACTTTCTCATCAAGTTTTTAAATTAATAGATTTATATTAAATTCTCATCGATATCTAACCTTTATATATATATAATCCCCTACATTTAAGCTCTCACTTTTAAACTGATTTCAAAATACTTTCTACTCACAAATTCATATTGTGATAATCAGAAAATTAAACAGGAAAATAATTGTAAATATTCGCTGCATTAAGTATATTCCTAATATACATAGAACTTTTTCATCAAGTTTTCTAATTAATATTATTTAATATTAATATTCAAATCTCATCGATATCTAACTTATTTATCTATATATACACTTCATTCAACGTTAAAGAACATCATTCACTTTTCAAAGAAAACCAAAGCAAAAAAATGATGACCAATGCAATTCTCAACCCTGTCAAAAACTTGAAGCCATACAAGAGTGAATGGCGATCTCAAGTGAAATTGCTATATTCCTGACAACAAACCACTTCATTCGGTGAGAAGACCCTTCAAATGGTTCTAACCGATGAACATGTAAGTTTTAAAACATAAACAATCACTTCTTAGGTATTCATTTGTTACTGTTTAAGAATTATATAATTATAACTCTATAATATAATTTAAATCACAAATGTTTTAATATAATTTAATAAAACACGCTGAAATAAACTTAGTATTCAGATATTTTACACTTTAATGTTTACATAACCAAGTAAAATTTATAGTTGTACAACAAAAATAAAAATGCATCCTCACGGTTTAAAACGGAACACTGGATAAACTATAAAATATACATCAATCCCAAAACTCAATAAACTATGAATTAGTAACATGAATGTATAACATATTATTACGCGGAACATACATCCGTGCGGGCGCACGAGTCCAAAATCTAGTGCTTTATTAAAAAGTGTAACAGAGTTTTATTAAGTGTAAAAAATTAGGATTAGAATTGGTAATCTATAAACCAATTAGGAATAAGTTTTGGTATTCTTAAACAAGTTAGGAATAAGTTTAGGTTTTTCTTTTAGCTAAAAATTATGATTCTTCTTTCATGTCTATTATATATGCCTATTCACGACCTATGCTACGTTCACCTAACCTAGCTCGCTATTACAACCATAATCCGGTCGTGCTCCATGAATATACAAAATCTTGTATCCATCATAAACTCATTGATATATAAATTCTACAAATTTCATCAGTTCTAAGATTCTTATTATTCAACAAGTAGAGCATGTACATTTTAAATTTACAGGGTTTTCTAGTTTTTGGTTGTCGTTGAGTCAATGACATGAATTCACAAATACCATATGCTTATTCTTGTATAACTAAATTTATCTCCAAATCCATAGAAGGTTAATCAATTTATGGCCGAAAAGAATCAAGAAAATACATGTTTTGTGTTTTGTTGTAAATGAAGAGAAGTGATATCTATAGATGAATTTATGGAGAAATTCTTGACTAAAAAGTAAACCAGTCAAGATTTTGTCAGGAATATTGAGTTTTTTTAAACCGATAAAAATGATTATATTTGCAAATCGAAAAGGCTTTAAGAATTTTTTGAATTTTATAACAGAAATTTAGTGAATTTATTGTCTTGTCGATATATGTTGCAAATTTTCTAATGGATTTATGGCGAATACCGTTCCTAGGGATTTCTGACAAAGATCGGCATATTTCGTCGAGTTCTTGCTGGGAATTTAAAATAAAAATAAAAACTGACGAGTTGCTTTCCATCAAATTCAGTCAAAATTCTCCAAATTTTCTTGTTGTTGATTCTAGGAAGTCCACCAGCTTAATACTTTTATTGTGTCTAAAATATGTAGTTCATATTATTTAATTCTAGCACTAGATAAACTAAAGAGTTATACATAATCGAGAAATTCTAGCTAAAAATCCACATTAATTTAAGTGATCTATAGGAACATGAATTCTTGACATAATAGATATGTATAATGGCAAACCATAATTGTAACTAGATTGCAAAAACTCAACTTTGATCCTCTAATTTAAATATAAATCTTTCAACTATTAGTGCAGCAACAATATGCAACCATAATTGTATCTAGAGTGCAAAAACTCAACAATATAAACCATAATTGTAACACACTTATTTAAATATATCAACAATATGCAAAACGGTCTAATCACTCGTGCAGCTTTATCTATTACAATTCAACAAATATTAAGGTTACAGATGGAAGCAAGACGTGGATCGGAATTATAATGATGTATATCAAATCAAGTAATTGTTACCAATCACACATTTAGCAAATAATGCCTTTGATTATAATATAACGTTTTCCAAAAGAAATAATTGTTTGTTCTCACTTGATTAAATAATACACTTCATTTATATCATTTCAATTATGATATGGTTTTGGATTTACGTGCATTTTTCGTTTTAGTCAAATACGTAATTTTTTAAAACATTAATTTTTAATTGTATTAATATATTTATTTTTACATTACTTTTTAGTTCTATCAAAGTAATACTCCATTTATTTCATATTAAGTATTGTTTTAGATTTTTACACACGGATTAAAAAAAATCATTTAATTTTGAATATTTTTAATATAAAAACATCAGTACACATATACTATTCATATTTTAACCAATAGAAAAAAATAAAAGTAAAATAAAAAAAATTAATAAATACTGCATTGAAATGTTAAAATGACATTTATTTTGCAAAGAAAATTTTTTGTTACAACGATACTTAATAGAAAACTAAGAAAATACTATACATTTTATAAAAACGCATTATTTTTTTTTGTCAAAATCGTAATTATCATGCATAACACATTACAGCGATTATTTCTATACTATTTATTCATCTATCTATCCATGTATAGTTTTTTTAAAGATTAAACTGGATTTTAGCATTTTTTTCCGAGTCATTGTCAACTCTAAATTTAGCACTTATTGTTAGTTTTGTATTCATTTCTGACGGTTATCATCATTACGTGATGGCTATCCAATGTTTCAGACAAATTTTATTGGATTTGCTATGAAAACAATGTCCACCAGAAAAGCCGTCATGGACTCAAGAAAAGAAAGAAGATCTAAAAACCATCAGTAGCAGTCTGATGTTGTCCAAGGTATTCGTAATTTATATTTAGATACAATATATTTGGTATTAAAATATTTTACTGAAATGTAGAAGACATCAACATATAGAAGATGTAATCTATCTGTTGTATGGTGATATTCATACAATCGTTAATAATGACTTTTTCAATTTTTATTCTTTTACGATTGAATCAATATATTAGATTCTGAACTAAAGAATATATATAAATTTAAATTGGAACAAGACCGATTTATTATAACAAAGATAATTTGTTTCATGATGCGACAAAGAATCAAAGATCTTAGGAACTGTAATTGGATGTTGTTTCCATCCTTTTATTTATGTAATTTGTTGTTTTTATTATTATGTATGTATTTGTAGATATGTTTACTATCTGGTTAATAAATTTGAAGTTGTTAAAAAAAACACAAACACACATTACAATGTACCGTATTTTAATTATGTACTTCTTCCGTTTCATTTTAATTGTCGTTTTAGGTTTACGCACACAGATTAAGAAAACATATGATTTTGTATATTTCCAAGATAAAAACACAATTACCTATACATCTAACTAGGGGTGGGCGTTCGGGTATCCATTCGGGTTTCGGTTCAGTCCATTCGGGTTTCGGGTTTTCGGAGTCAAAGATTTCAGCCCCATTCGGGTATTTATAAATGTCGGTTCGAGTTCGGTTCGGATCTTTGCGGGTTCGGTTCGGGTTCGGATAACCCATTCAAATTTTTTTAAAAAATTTTAAAATTCATTATATACTTTAAATTTTCAAAATCTATAAGAAAGATAATATTTTACATATAAATTTTAATAACAAATATGTCAAAATACCTAAATTTAACATATATATTGGTTTTCTTTGAATATTTGGATAGAAAATCAATATATATTTAACTATTTTGGTGTTTTTAGTATACTTTAGCTATTTTAAACATTTACTTTTTACTATTTTTATATATTTTTCGAGTATTTTATAAAATTTAAAGTATCTTATATATTTTGAATGTTTTTAATATACATTATATCTAAAATAATTTATATATTTAAGTATATAAATCTATTTCGGATACATTCGGGTACCCACAATACTTCGGATCGGGTTTGGTTTCGGTTTTTTAAATACCAAAATTTTGAACCCGTTCGAATATTTAATCAATTTTGGTTCGGATTCGGTGCTACTTTTTCGGATCGGGTTCGGTTCAGTTTTTCGGGTTCGGATTTTTTGCCCACTCCTACATCTAACCACATTTCAACCAATAGAAAAATAAAATGGATAAACGTTTTAATAAATTTTGCATTGAAACTCTAAAACAACACTTATTTTGAAACGAAAAATTTCCCCTACAAAAACAATTAAATCTAAACGGAGGGAGTACCATTTATATTACCGAATCCACTAATACCAATCATGATAACAAAGTTGTTTTGTCTATATTTTCTCTGTTCTCTCTCCAATACCTTTCACATAGAAGATGTGAGATTCTTGGAGTCACGACTCACGACTCACATGAACATCACTTAAAACAGAGTACTTTAACCATTGTTCTAACGCCATTTGAACTGCTCTATCATAAGAGTACTTTAACCGTTTGTTCTAACACCATCTGAACTAGCTATATCATAAAGAGTTTTTAACACTTATAGTCACTTTACGTGTTTTTATTACACTCATAGTCACAAGTTGCTACTGCAACACTTTTTTTGTGGTTGACTACACTTTTGACCCTTGATTCCTTAACTAAATAGGGTTGTTTGTGTAATTAGCCTTGTAACTATTGGTTTGGGCTGGGTTTGTATTTTGAATTTCAAATTGTGGCCAATTGACGATTGCTTTTACCGAGGGAGTTTCTTTATTTTTTAACATTATCTTCTTCTTTCCATCGAGAAAGGTAAAAAAAAAAAAACTGTTCCGTTGGAGGCGAAAAAGAAGAGTTTCCGACAGAGAAGAGATCGAGTAGAGAAGAGATCGAAGGGGTGTGATGAAGAAGTCGAAGATGTCTTCGAGTGAGAAGCGAGCCCTGAAGGGGAAAGACAAAGGTAGAGATCCGTTTATGGATGTCGTTTAGGGTTTTGTTTCGTGACCATTTCTCCGTTTGTCTCTGATTTGACATGTCTCTGATTTAGTGCGTTTGTGGGTTTGATTCATCAGTTTCTATGGTGTTTTGAGGGTCTTTTTCTTGAGTTTAGCGTTTCTATACTTCCACTGCATCTTCGATTTCGTGCGTAGAGTATTTAGGTCTTATGAAGTTTCGTTACTGAGATTTCAGTTTATTAATTGGCGGCATTGGTAGATACTTGCTTTTGGTTTGATCGCAGAGACTGAGCAAACGGAAGAGGATCTAGTTGATAAGAGGCTGCCGCCTCGTTTGTTTGCCACAGACCGGTTTCCTAGTAAAAGGCTAAATTGCAACTCAACGCTTGATTACCTCTTGTTGGTGAAGGATGTCCTGGAAGGGACGGATGAGTTTGAGCAACTTTTGGCATCGTGCTTTGGACATCTATTTAGGTTACCAGTTCGTCGGTGTGCTTTTTCGGGGAAGATAGTTCATGGGATGCTTACTAGGCAGGTTGTGACTAAAAAGTGGTATGAGTTGTGGCCTGTCTTTGGAGGACAGCCCCTCAAATTCTCGCTGTCTGAGTTTGGACATGTTACTGGTCTACCATGTGGGGAGTTCGAGCCGGGGTATGTGGTTGACGACAAGACAGCAGCGAAGAAAAGCGACTACAAGATGTGGGATATGTTGTTTGGTGGCAGGCGTGATGTGACCATAAAGGACGTTGCGGGGATGGTTGCTGGGGGCTCAGACTTACCACCTTCAACGAGGCTCAAGCTGTGTCTTATTCTTATTGTGGATGGGGTTTTGCTGGCAAAAACAGCGGAGCCAAAGCCAACTCTGAAGCATGTAAAGCGTTTGAGCTGCGTGAAGAAGTTTATGGATTTCCAATGGGGCCGAGAGTCCTTTTGGTGGACAATTAAGTCCATGCTGCCACCGGAGAGGGTGATGGGTAGATGTGAAGATCCTGAGGCTAATTTCTGCATGAAGTTGCGTCAAGAGACACTTGTTCTTAGTGGTTTCCCATTAGCCCTTCAGCTCTGGGCATTTGAAGCTGTCCCTGGGCTCCTACAACGTTTGGGGGGCACTGATGATCAGCTTTTGCTTGGTTTTGATGGCGAAAAATTACCCCAGCATTCGGGATTGACCTTAACTGAGGTTCTAGATGCATAACACGACCCACAGGTGCGTTAGTGGTTTTCTCAAAATGTACAACATGTAGAGACGTTGTACATTCGTACATATTTGCGAGGATAATTCCGATGTACATGTGTACATGTACGCTTGCGTTGAATTGCACTTCTGTACTATTTTGTGGAATTTTCCATTGTACATGTGTACATGTACATATGTGCTTTATGTTTATGGTGTTTCTGATGCACATTTTGTTGTTCTTTAGTGTAATTGTGCTAATTATTGTTTTGTTTTATGCAGCTAATCGTTCAGCCAATGGTTGATCCAGGGGATGATAAGGAGGAGGGTTGGGGGGAATTTGACTGTGAGATTAACGACAGGAGAGTGTCGTACATGGATGGATTAGTGAAAGCGGGGAACAAGTTTGTAAAAGCTGTTTGGGGCGGTGGTGATTCGGAGGAGCCACTGTACGAGCATGAATTTGTGGAGAAAGTGCCGAAGAGGAAGAAACGTGTTTGTAAAACGAACGTCAACGAAGGGCCTGCGCTTAAGCAGAGGAGGCTGAGCAGATATTTTTCCCGTCAGAGCAGCGGCCAGGGTGGAAAGTTAGAAGAGGTTGAGGCAAAAGTTGAGAATCTAACCAAAATCGTTTTGAGCTTGAGGAAGATGGTGGTTGAGCAGGGGAAAATGTTGCGGGGGAGAAGGGGGGGAGTGTCCGGTAAATTCTCCAGCAGCAGGTTGTTAAGTGAACGTAAGCTGAAGAGGAGGGACGTGGGGGGCGGCAAGAAGAAGTTGTTCGATGAAATGGATGGGGAGGATGCATTTAGGGAGGATGTCACTATACATGCTAAGAGTGGTGTGGATGGCAGAGTTATGGAAAGTGAAAGGACGGTCGTTCCGCTTGAGGTTGCAAGGAAGGGGGTGGCTGAAGAAGATGGATATGAGGTGTACTACGGAAGCGGGAGCCAGAATTGTGAAGCATCTGAGCCGGGGGCTGATAAGAAACAATGTGGAGCAGTGTCGAATGCTTACCCTTTGAGTTATGTGGAGCAGGACATGGATTCTGAACGCGGGGACGGGTCAAAGGCAGCAAGCGAGGCTGAAGTGGTATGTTGCACTAACCCGTGAAATTTTGAGAAACCCGAGAAGTAAATGTGGTTAAAGTTGGTTTCTTTTTTGGGTTGCAGGATTGTGAGGAACTTAACAAGCTGGTTGTGACTATTACCAAAGGCGTCGAAGCTCCCCATCAGGCTAAAGTTGCTGAAGTGAGCGCACAGATTGCCGTTCCTGTACTCAGTTCCGATGTTCCAGAGGTTTCTACGTTAAAGGTTATAAAAGCTGTACAACTATGTGTGGACTTGTACAGGTGTACAACACATGGTGTGTGTTTTTCTGACTATCTGTGGTTTCCAGGAACGGGATCCCGCTGAGGCGAAAATCCAAGGAGGTTTCGGAGAGGGCAGAGATGAACAGGTATACTGGGTAGCAAGTTAGGTTATGCTGGCCCGTTAGTTTGTTAACGGTGTACACGCTGGATCTTGGTTCTAACCTAACATTATTTTTTGTGAAACTCTAGGATGGGGAAGAAGGCAAGATGAATGAGGGGGAGGGTGTATTTGATGGGCTTCAATTGTTGAGGAGGGCGCTGGTGGAGGATGATAATTCAGAAAAGGAAGAGGGTGAGGCAGCAAATGTTGAGAAGGTACGAGTTGGACACCCCAATATGTTTTCTGAAACATGAGTTAGTTCGTACAGTTGTGCACCTGCACCATGTTTGGACAAGGCCAAAATCAGAAATTGTCTGTACTGTACTTCTGGATAAAGTATATTTCGCTGTACAGGTGGATACATGCATGTGTTACCTATTTGTGTTGTACATGTTGCAGGTGGGTGACGAGGGTGACGGTGAAAGCGAAAATAACAAGGATGAGGATGAGTTGGTTGAGTTAAGTGATTCATCCCCATCCAAAAAGGCGGAGAAGCATAAGCCTGCGGAGCGTGAAGCGGAACTAGCAGCTTTGTTGTTGGCTAAGGAGCCTTTTGACCTGAGTAAAGTTGTCGCGGACGTGGAAGATAGTGACTATCCTTTCTTTGAGAGTGTGTTGGTTGCAAACCGGAAAGTGTAAGTAATGGTGTATTGTTCATCTTTTAACCTCTTCAAATGTGTAAACTGTTTTTTTCTGCGTGCAGGGTACATTTGAATGCTGGGAAGTTTGATCTGGATAATCAGTTCTTCCTGGACCTTGCAACATCTGAGGAATGGGTCTCAACGAAGGTAATTTAAGTTTCAAACTTCATTAGTATAAGGACAACTTCGTGACGTGGGCTTATGTTTGTTTGGTTTTAAACAGCATATGGAAGCCCTGATTGAGTATGTGGGGATCAGGCACCAACAAACTTTTAAGGAAAGACGCTGTATTTTCCTGCCTCCATGGTTTGCAGCCCACTTGGTTGGGAAAACAAGGGCTTTCAACGCGGCGAAGACTAACCCAGGGAGGGTGTTGGGGGATTGTCGGCTTTCAGGGTTTTTAACAAAGGAAGGAAAAAAATGGGGTGAGGATGTAGATACACTGTACACACCAATGATTTGGGATGGAAACCACTGGGTTGGGCTTTGCATAAGTCTACCAGATTGGAGGGTGCTTGTCCTGGATCCGAACCCTAGGCTGAGAGGAATGGATGCGGTGCGGGAGTTGCTGGGAGCGGTCTCTAAGATGCTACCATATCTGGTGGCGAAGGTATGTCCACCAACTGCTGAAGGGGTGTATAGTTTGGATCCATTCAAGATAGAAAGAATGGAGGGTGCCTACGAGAACGTCCGTAGTGGTGATTGTGGGCCAGTTACAATAAAGTTCCTGGAGCTTCATGCTCTTGGAAACCCTGCGCCTAGGATGGATGGTTTGACGGATAGTTTGGTGGACATCATGAGGAAGCAATTTGCTATGGATCTGTACAAGGATTGGGTCTTGCCGCTTTACTTGGGCAAGTAGATCCGTGTAATGTGTGGTTAGTTAGTAAGTGGATGTAGGGAGGAGGGTTTGTATTTTGGGGTTGTATGATATTGATGTATGATATGGCCGAGTAAACGGTTTTAAGGATGATGTTTCAAGTAGGATTTGTAATGTAAAACTTAAATCGGCTTTTTATAACTAATGGGAATTTGCGTCGTCTGGTTTGGCTGAGTATGTGTACAATTGGATACTGACAATTTCCAAAAAACAACTGTACGCATGGACAGATGCTAGTGCCAAAGGGTACAAGAGAGAAGGTTATGCATTATGTTCTAGGGTTTTGCTAATATATATACATGTATACTATTACGTCGAATAAACGCACTGAGTTATCATTGTGGTTTGTGCAGTGAAAATTAGAAAACAGGGCAAGGTAACTGATACGAAATGTACAGATGGACTCAGCCAGTGAGTGTACATATGTACGACTTGCAATATGTTGTTTTAGAGACCGGATGCTCAAGATACGGTCAATTAGAAAGCAAGGTAAAGTTACTGGTACGAAACGTACAGATGGACTCAGCGCGAAATCTTGTTTTTGGGACAGGATCCTCAAGATGTGGTCAATTAGGAAGGAAGGTAAGGTTACTGATATCAAACGTACACATGTACTCTGGTTGTGGGTGTACATACGTACTGTACCTAAAAATATTGTTTTTGGGACTGGATTCTAAAAACGTGTAATAATGTACATATGTACATGATCGGTGTAATAATGTACACATGTACGTGATCGGATGTCTTTATCCAGTTGTTCGTATCTTTTTTATTGGGAGCGGGTTCTTAACATGTAAATTTAGATCGAAGGGAGAGGAAAAACATAGAAGCAAATTAAGAAAGTTTGGCAGATAATATATAAAGGCGAAAACATGTTTGCTAAGTGTTTTACATGTTAATAAGCCACAAAAAGCCAAAAAGACACAAAAGGAGGTGAATACTCTATCCACAATTGAGGTCAATTGGATATTGGATTCACCTCGGTCAGATTGGGACCACACAGTTTGTGCGGTTGTGACCAGTTTGTCCACAGCGGCCGCACTTGTTCTGGGTGAGTTTCTTTTTCTTGGGAATCTGCGAGAAGACAGTGTTACAATGTTTCGTGGCCTTAGGGGACTTAATTCTAACAATTAATTCGAACAATTAGAAATAGAAGCATAGTTACCGGTATCTCTCCAGTTGATGGTATACGTCCTTCCTTTGGGCGTCCAGATGGACGACGAGTTTGTGGAGGGAGCAAAGTGACGGTTGTCACTTCTTCTGGAATGGGCAAGTCTCCAATAGGCAAGTCTCCAATTGGCAAGTTGCCTGGAGGGGCTTCAGGGTATATGACACCAGCATAAGTGTTTCTCCAGGTCTGAGTTTTGTAGCAATCACCAAACAGGTTAACATAAGGGAGGCCAATGGAGTCAGCAGCGAGGAGAGCATGGCCACAGGGAATTTTAAGCTTCTGAAAAACCTGACAGGTACAGACTTTGTTTTCTAGAGAGACAGTGTTAGGATGACCAAAGAGTCCCCTGATCTGATAGCTCCAGTCTGTTATGTTTGCAATTTTGCTTCCTTTAGTGAGTCTGATATGTGTCTGCATAACCTTCTCAACCTCAGTTGTTACAAAACCTCTGCACTTAGCTGACTTGGTTCGTCTAGCAGAGAACCACCGAGTCAACATGCGTTGGATGAACATGAATAACTCAATGATAGGTGAAGGCCGTGACAATTTGAGAGCGTTTTTGAGCTGCTCTGCTGTGTTGCTGGTCAGAAGGTTGTAACGTTCCCCTTTGAAGTAAGTCCTAGACCACTTAGCAGTGCCAATGCCTTCAAGGTATAGGGCGCAGGCGCCATTGGCTTGTTTGATTTTTGCAAAGTTTGCATCAAAGTCTCTGCGTCGGAAAGAGAAAGAAGCCTCACACACCATTTTCGCAAGCCCTTTGTTTTTGTAACGGCTGACAACATTCCTCATCAAGTGGACAATGCATGCTCCATGGTGTGACATAGGGAAGACTGTTCGCTTGGCTTTGATAATAGCTGCGGCTCGGTCTGAGATGATGGTGAGGTTTGTTGAGTCAGCAATTATCCGTTCAAGCTTTGTCAGGAACCAAGTCCACGCATCCTCTGTTTCGCCATCGACAACAGCTAAAGCCTGAGGGAACACTTGGAAGTTCCCATCTTGTCCGCTAGCGGTGAGTAGGACCCCTTTGTATTTTCCAGACAGGTGTGTACCATCAATGATAAGAACGTGGCAGAGCTTGCGGAAGCCCTGGATGGAAGCACCGAAAGAGAGGAAGCCATACAGAAACCGTGTGTTGCCTTCAATATCAAGCTCTGATTGAATTGCAGTAATCGTGCCTGGGTTTGTAGCCTTGAGCCTCTCAAAATAGTCTTCCAGATTGAGGAAAGAATCCTCAGCGTTTCCAACGGTGTCCTCAACAGCTTGTTCTTTCGCCCTGTGGCATTTCATGTATGACGCAGAGACGCGTAGGTCTTCCAAGATCATCGTCTGTAGTTGTGCAGATTTGGGTCCGTTGATGGGTTCGTTGTAGCGAGATTTGTACACATGTGCAATGACCTTGGAAGTGGCCTTCTTCCTATATAGGTTGCGGGTGTCAATAGTGCAGGTGTGAACGAGCTGGGCCTTCTTGATAGTGTAATAACCACAATTGGTAAGCTCTTTTGCTAGTATCCGCCAATCGCACCGGACATCGTGGCAACTGAGCACAAAAGAATGCCTCGAGGTTCTTGTTTGCCTGAAATAAAACTGCTCCTTGATTGCATAGATAGCAAGGCCAATTTGACAATCCTGCTTGGTCGCATATAGTTTCCCCACAAACGGTTCCTCGTCTTTGGCATCGGAAAGAAAGTCGGGCACATCTTCTGCTTCATAGGCAAGATCATCGAAAAGGGGAGGTACGTCAAATTCTTCATCACTGATCTCTGATAGTGGCCTAGTTTCGCGGACGGGTGGAATTGGGGGGGGGGGGCTGGTGGAGAGCTGGGTGGGCGGGAACAAGTTTGGGGTGTACACTGGGACTTGCGTGAAGTAGATGTAGGTGTACAGCTGGACACGTTTCGGGGTAGATCTAAATGAGCGGGGGTACGTACAGCTGGTGATGACATAGACGGTTGTCCAGCTGGATGCTTTTTCCGGTGTACAGGAGTAGGTTTTGCAGGAACGGAGGAGCGTGTGTCCATAGGGTTGGGATAAACATGGGGGAAGTTGTGGTTGTGGACACTAGAGTCGTCGGGGTCAGGCTTCCACTGGGTAGGTTGTGCTCCACCAACTAAGACAGTGTGATCGAAAGCATCACCAGTTGTACAATGAATGATGTTTGGAGCAATTTTGGGTACATTGATGCCAGCCATCACTTCCGGAGCGTCAGAACCGCCAAGATGTTTCTCAAGCAAAGGATCCCAGAATTCATGGTCGTAGGAACGTTGTTGAACATCTTCGAAACCTGTGGGAAGTGATGCATCGTTCTCCTCAACCGCATCCGCATCAGCCTTCCAACTGTCCGGAATATTGTCGGGGTCTTCGAGAAACATCTCTTCTAGCATTTCGTCCCCACAAGAAATGGTTTCGTCAATAAGAGAAAAACGGCGGATCTTAGAAGGAGCAGACAGAGGGTTGGTGGTGGCTGCATTAGGAGGGATATCTCGAAGAAAATCATCATCAGGAAAAAGAGAAAAGCCAGGTATTTTTGAGGCGGCGGTGGAAGGTGGGGAAGCACCATAAGGAGGGGGGCGGGGGCCAGAAACACGGTTGAAAGGGTAAGGAGGTTTGGTTATAGGCTGGTTGGGGGTGGTGAACTGAAAGAGGTTCTCACCGACTTGGCTCGCATGAATTTTGTCCGTTTTAGGGTTGAAGGTGACAAACAGATTCATGCCCCTGTTTGCTTGCAGATGACGGTTAAAGTAGGAGACAGACCCATCGTGGATTAACATAACGGGGGGGGGGGGTGGTGATTCCGGTGGCGAGCTCTTTAGAATTAGAAGGCCAGTAGCTCAAAGAAGCAGAGTGTTGGGCTTCGGTTTTGGAGAAGAACTCCTTCAAGACGTTGGTTTGGAGATCTAACAACGTGATTGTAGGAGAAAGCGCCACGATCCTCGACATTTTCTGTTTGTCGACAGAGAAATTCCAGCTGCCGTCGTCGGAAGTCACCCATTCGCCGGCGATGACCATACAGTGGTCCGCCTGGAAAGATGACAAGAAAAGCTATGAAAATTAAAAAACAAACAAATACATAACGACAGTGAGAAGGGGAACAAGGGTTAGCACACAAACCATCGGTTAAGATCAGATTAGCAGATTTTACTTGGGGAGATCGAAAATAATCTTTCTTACAGATGGTGAAAGTGAAATCGTAAGGAAACTGGAGGAAAGAGGTGAAAGTTAGTGGTGAAATGATGCAGTTGATCTGGACCGTCGAAATTAAGAGGTTAATCTAAGGGTGGGGGTTAAGTGGCAGATATGTGTCTTTTCCAGATTTATATTGTTAAATCTCAGCCATTAAAAAACAAGAAAAATAGAGGGCTATGGTCAAAGCCCGCCAAAAAGAAATGGGGGAAGAAGCTTAAAGTTGGAGTGTAACGAAATGGGGAAGGAGGGAGTTTCGTTACAACACAAGTTGTTAGGGGAAAGTGTGCCTGTAGTACAAAGTGACCTATGCTGTAATAAATAACATGGAAAGTGACCTGCATTGTAATTGTTTCTTAATCTATTGTTGATATATTCTCTTCGCATTTAAATAATATATATGGTGATATTATGATTCTACGATCAGCTCTACTGATCATAATGTATTAGGTATAGTGTTTAAGAAAGGATCACATTAGGTATAATATTTTTTTCAGCTATGTTACGGTTTTGACAACCGGGTCACAGAAGAAGAATTATTTTCTGGTAACTAAAAATTTATGTGTATCAAGGCTTTATTCGAGTGACTGAGTGAGGACATAAGTTTCACAGGATTTGGATTTTGATTACCACGCGAGTGATCAAAGGGAGGGGGGCGTATAATAGAAATATAAATGTTCTTATATATGTGACAAGACGTGACCTGGACCACTTATATGACGTTAAGATAACTCTGTACAGTTAACAAAAAAAAAAAATTTGTTACTGATGTTCACCATTATAACTTCCTCACTTTTCTTGTAGATAAATTCATGTTTCAAATCCCGAAGAAAGCAGTTTATTAAACAATTATACAGATTACGGAAAAAAGGTTTAAAAGAGATCTACAACATGATACAAGTTAATCCAGTCAGGCGTGAATTTTCATACGACGGCTCATGTGATGCAGTTAAGCGTAGATCTCATAAGGCATGTAGTATTATCGGTTGTCGAATCGTCTATATAATCTTTCTCATATCATAGTTGTAATATCATAATAAATCAGCATTAAAAAAAAAAAAACTTCCTCACTTCATTTTTAAACATTCAACTAAAAATTGTAAGATTTTTTCAAAGAAAAAAACTAGAAATTGTAAGAAAACTATCAACGAACAGATAATAAAATTAAAAACCTCCCAACTGTCGTCACGTTCATTTTAGTACGCTCAACTAAATATGTAATAGTAAAACTTGTCAACAAAAGATTTGCTAACAAATTACAGTATATTCCTCAATTATATCATTAAAGTCATAGACTATAATTCATTGGATGAATGGTGGATGTCGTGTTTGAATCTCATTAGAGTTCGGAAAAAGGGAGTGTATTCTTGTATCATTTACTAAGTGAATTGTGGTCTGTATTTTTAGAAATCAAGATATAATGTTTTTAAAATAAGAAATGTTTGTAAATTAAGAATATTGATAGAAGATTAGTTTGTTGCAGGTTTTTAGTTGAGATGTTTTATATTAATATTGTGTAGTTTAAGGGTTTACCATTAATTGGAATTTTTGTTGAAAATTTTAAAATAAATCCGTTGATCTTTTCCTATTTATGTTGGTATTTGGTGTTGGGTCTAAAATATATAACATTTGTAATTTTTCATTCATATAGTTAACTAAGAAACGTAAACCAAATATAATTTGCATCGATTTTATCTCTCTTCTAGGCTTTAAAACTCATCTGAATTTTCACTTGAATATATAATATGCTCTCGTTTTGCGAACAAGAAACAACGGATTCAACGGATTTTGTATTTTAAAAAAAAAGAAACACCGGAATCAAACTAACTGTATTAGCTCACTAGTATTTTTTTTGTTTAAAGTCTTCATGCATTCTTTTTCTAAGTACAATATATGTACAAAGATTTAGTTATTTTATCAGCAATTAAACACAGCTAATTAATTTAATTGGTGATCTCAAAAACCAAATTTGCTCTCTTTTGTTTTTCATTTCTTTTTGCCAAGATAGAGTAGTTTCTAGATTGTACTTAGGATCTGATTGGTTTAAACGCAGCGGTTGCGGTTGTGGATGTGGAAATTTGCAGATGTGAATAGTTGCGATTTCAAGCGTTATTTAGCGTTTTGTATGACTGACATAACGTTTGAAAATTTTTGCGTTTGCGGAATATTTGTGACTGGTTGATTATGTGATATTGCAGTGGTTTAATAATAAATTATCAATATAAACCTATTACAACATTATAAAAATATAAAAGTATACTATTGTGATAAAATAAAATAATTATTAATATAATATGATTAATAATAATATTATGTTTATTTATTTAATTTATTTAATTAGTTGAAAGATCTGATTTTAATAATTTTTGAAGATTTATATTAAAACTTTATAAAGAATATTTTGTTTCGTTTATATATGTGTATATCTTTGCATATGTATGTACATTAATTTTTTAAAAAGTATAATGTATAGCTAGCTTAAAAAAATTATAAAACAACTTATGATACTGGTAGTGAATTTAAACTAATATTATAAATGTGTATATACTTTTTATAAATATTTCAATATATATTTCTAAATTTTAACTTAAAATATATAAAAATTATATATTTTTATCCATCCGCAACCGCAAACGCTAATTGGAACCAGTTTTTTATTTTAAGAGGTTCAGAGCGGTTTGAAACGATTTTTAGCGGTTTGTATGGTTGTTTTGAAACGCTTTCAACTGCTACCACCCGCAAACGATTTTTATCCACCCGTTACCAACCATAAAAGCTGCGTTTACGGGTAGTAGTGAAGAAACCAATCATGTCCTTAGTAAAATCTGAACATCATTAATATAATATTAGCATTCTTAGAAGAAAAAAAACACAGCTAACTAAAACTGAGTAATGGAATCTAGTACTTAGGTGCCTTCTTAGGTTTTTAAAGGACAGATGAAGTTTTGAAGGGGCATTGTCGCTTTCATGCATATGCTTTACTTTTCTTAATCACTGAAAGTTATTCTTATCACAATAAATTATAAATATACTAGTTATGAAAACAATAGAAAAATATCTCGAGAAAATGTAGCACTTTTCGTCAGTAAATATAACTCAAAAGGGGGAGACGGTAACCCAAGATTTTCCAATGTAAATTTCTCATCATCAACTTTTATAATAAAAAACAATAATTTAAGTTCTTTTAGAAACTTAAAATATTCGTGTTAAAATCTTTCAAATAGGAGACTATACATGAATTTCTCAACTTTTAGAATAAATATTATTGTGATAGGTTTATGCTGAGGAATTCTCATTGAATGACCTAAAATGTTATATGTGTATAGGATAGACCTGGACCAAAATTTCACTTACACAAATATCAATTTCTTTCACCAGTAGCACTTTGACCTAGCTCAAAAATTGAATTTAATATCACGGTTTGGTTCTATGATCGTCAAGATTAATGCGTTTTCGAACTTGGGTAGTAAAACATTTTTAACAAATTCATTCATATGTATAAAATATATGTAATTATTGTCTGTAGTCTTTTAGTCCTATAACTCTGGTAGTATCCAAGAGAGTAGTCAAACCGAATTTAAGGGTATCAAATTTACTGACTTGTAATCTAGTCAGATAGCTATTATAGGTGACTTTTCTCCGGCCACCATTGAAATATTTTTTCCCGGATTATTCTATTATGTCACATTACCCTCAAAATATTCCACACATACTTTTGTCGCCGTTGGTTACTTTATCTTTATCAGTTATATAATTTTTTATTGACCAAAATCAGTTATATAATTAGTGTTTATAAGTTATAACCGAATAAAAGTAAAATGGATAAACCTGTTGGACCTACTGAGCATGTGGATATATAAGTAGGTCCGACATAATATTCCACGTGGGCAATACGTATATTTGTCGACATTTGACATTTGACCTTCAGTTATTACTTTTTTTTCTTGAACTGACAGTTATTGGCTTATTAGTATAGCATTTATTTACTTCCAATTTAACTTTATTTTTCCTATTAAGTTTAGGAAGTGAAGACATTTTTATTTTTAAGCGGTGGCGAAGTTAGTAAGGTCATATTTCATTTTTATTTTTCCATTGAAGGAAGCAGTGCAGTGCACATGCACCCATGATATTTTTTGAAAATAGTGTATTTCTTCGCTAATTTTATATACGTATTTATATAATTTATAAGTTTATACTCATTATGTGCACCCAGTAAATATTTACTTTGCTTTAGAAGAAAAAAAACATTGGATTTCCTCCTTGAAGGAAGAAACAAGAATTAGAAACACCTGAAATTAGTCTGGCAGAAAAGGGTTGGTCTTGTGGCAGTGGCCTAATAGTAGTGTGAAAATATGGGTTTCTTTATGTTTCAGATTCAAACCATTTGAATTTTTTTTAAGTGAGAAATTTTTAAAATTGACTTCTGACATATTAAATATGATTTGAATTTTGGAATTTTTACAATAAAGTTTTTTTAACAAATCTTTAGAAATTTATTAACACACCAGGTTAATCAAATGTAATAAATATGTTACTTAACAACTTAGGTCAATAGCTAAAACTTCTGCTCAGAAACTCGGTAGATCCAGCAATTTATTAAAAAAGCGGAAAAAATTTTGAAAGTATGCTAGAAAGAAATTTTTGTATTTTTATACATATAATACCTAGTTTATATGTATGATACAATATATTTATGTATAATACTAGATATCTATGAATAATACATGTTTATATATAAACTATCCTTCGTACTAAAATTATAAATTTGTGAATGCATACCAAATTTGATTACAAAAATATAATTATATATATTAGAAGGGTTGACAGTAACAATCTATTTTTTTTTTCAAAAAAGAAGACAGTAACAATCTGGTGGTGTTAATATTGTTTCCAATCAGTATGTCTCAAGTTCGACAGCTCGCTTTGTTTTTTTTTCTTTAAGAAAATAGTATTTACATAATTATCACTATCTTCTTTATCTTCTTTATATTCTTACGTTTTGATTTCTGTAATCTAATATTATATTGCCACCATAATTTTCACTTCTACGAATGATTGAGACTTGTGTCAGGATCCTTTAGTCTCTATTTGATCTTTTTGATAATTAATCGCCGATTATTATTAAAATACGGATTCGGCGGTTACCATAATGGCACCCGTTCATGTCCAACTCGCCAAGGAAGCTCACCACACAACGCGTTCTCGGCCGTTTACTCGGTTAGGCTGCGAGTTTTAGAACAGCCTAAAACTACATGGATGGAACATAATAATAAAAAGTAAAAAAGGAACATATACATGTGTTTGACACGAGCAGAGATCAAATGGGTTTTAGATAATTTGTCGGCCATGTTAACTAAAAGAAAAACAACACCGCCCCCATTCTGTCACTTGTATTCTTTTTTCCCGACGTGATCCGGCAGAACAAATGTTTCTTCGTCTCCCTTTTCCATGGCTTTTCGTTGTTCAACGTATGAGTCTCTATTATGAGAACTTTTCAGCAATTTCAGATATTCATATCCACAATGTGGGAAGGGATCAAATATAGTCAAAACCTAACTACGTTGGAGAAATCTTGGTGCAACCTTATGCCCAAACATACCCTTTTTTTTAACCACGCCCAAATATACCCTTTTTGCGAGAGAAGCCATTAATTTACATCATGATTAATTAATGAAATTTCCATATTTTAGGTAATAAAACAAAACTATAAAGAGTATTTAACTATAAACTCTCTAGAATGTGATGTTTTGTCTAAAACACATAAGATTAAAAATATATAGTTTTTCAAGAAAACACTTTCAAATATATAAATTAAAATAAGGGCAATTTTCCCAGATAGTCATTTTTAAGTTTTTATTACAAAATAGTTCTAGAAAATAAAATGACCAAAATAGCTCATTTTTATTTTCAAAATTTTAATTTTAATTTTTTATTTTTTAAATTTAAAATTTTGTCTCCAAAACTCATCCCTTAACTCTAAACTCTAAGTATAGATTAGTTAACTCAAGGAATATAAATGTATATTTTATTCTTTAATACAAAAAATTTGGTCATTTTTGATCCTTAAGTGCTATTTTTTGAAAATAAATTAAAAAGACTATCTAAGAGAATTTCTCTTAAAATAATTCAATTTATAAATAAAAATGCTGTAAATATATTCGGCTAAACTATTTTTAATAAAACTTATTTTAACATATCAAAACAGCTTATATTTTGAAACAAGAAATCTTTCTAAAATATAATATATCATGGAAATGAAGAATATATAGCTTATTTTAATTCGACAAAAATCCTAAACTAAAAAGATGTGCCTTTGAAATATTGCAATCGGGAGCAAATTATATATAATGTCCCTTCTATCACCCTCAAGTAGTCTCGCATCAGAATATGGATTAGTTGACATTTTACATTTTATATCGAGCATTTCTAATATATTAATCAATACATGTAAAGTTAAATCCTAATGGTCCCGGCCGGAAATTTAGATTTCCACCTGACAATTTCGATCGTTGGATCAGTTTGAAACCCCATATAGCAATTAGTGTCTTTGTGTGTGCGTGCATGAGTTTTATAATCCAAAATTATGAGTCGGATTTTGGCTTTCGTTTAGTTGTGGATCCCATCGTGTTCTCTCCACTGACCCAACCTACTCAATCCTTAACATGTTCGTCGTATTTTGTGTCTCTCATTATCTATAAATAGAAATATCTCATTGCACACAAGTCATCATCTCTCTCTCTCTCGACTTAATCCCCTTTTAAAATCTCTCTCTTTCTCTTTCACAATCTCTTACTAACCCCCAGAAGCTACCTTTATTCTTCTTAATTACCTATTATGGCGAATTTAATCCTTAAGCAAACTATTATCATGTTCCTAATCATATTTTCATCAACAATCTCAAGTACTCTGGCTCGAATCCTCCATGCAGACCGCGTTTCAAATATGGGAAATATGGATAGTCAGGCTCTCCTACGTGAGCTGGGGTTTGATCTTTCCAAGTTCAAAGGTTATAACGAGAGGAGGTTTTTAGTGGATTCGGACAGGGTTTCACCGGGAGGACCTGACCCGCAACATCATTGAATATGGTAGTTTCGGATATATAACTTTACCGGAGATCCAAGCACTAATATTTGTGATTAGTCTATGCAAGTCATTCAATATCGCTATTTATATGTTTTTCTTTTACTTTTTACCTTTCATAAATCGTACGTACAATTTTGTTGTATCAAGGTTTTGGTATTACTGTACCTCCTTACAATAGATCAACCGTTTTCTATGTAGGTTTTTATGTGCCTACAATGATTTACCTTTTTATGTAACTGCAATTGGCTTATAAAGAATGTTCCCCGGTCTTTTCGTGTGAGTAGACTTTTTCATTTATAGGAAAAAACGAAAGGTAGATGAGTTTTAGAATATAATGATTGAAATTAAGATTTCGAAATGCATATGATCAAAAATATTACTTTTAGTGATTTGATGGCCAAACTATTGATTTAAAGTTTATAGGAAAATTAATAAAACTGAAATTAAAGAACTTGTGTAATCGAATATTTTTGTAAGCTTACTAAAATGATATGTGATATTAATGATTCAAGATATACTCTGGAAAATCATATCTAACATATTTCATTGATATATGTGGCTTTATACGAGAATATACGAGCATGTGAAATTTATCTGGTGAATACATATTTTAAGGTTCGGAAAATAAATGTTTTCTTAAGAACTGTTGTCATCAACTACATATTTTAATTTGTATAAAGTAACTGATAATGAACTTTTTACCAAAAAAAATAAATAACTGATAATAAACAGGGATATGACATTATAGAAACGGTTTGGTGTGCTCTTTGTAGAGTTTCGCCGACATCAACCATGCACAGTGTTGGAAATTTTCAGAGGCTCAAAATCGTTGTATAACTATGAACTGAATGATCAGTTCAATAAAAAAAACTATGAAGTGAATGAATTGACTTATTCTCTAACAAAAAGATTATTCTCGATGGTCGATGATTATTATGTTGCTTCATTTGAACGTACTTAATTAATTATTTGCCAACTAATGGTTTTCTCGACTTGACATTCTCGACTTTTTTTCTTGTTGAAGAGATGACATTCTCGACTTGAGATTCTCATATATATCAGTCGAGGAATTTACTTTCACCCGTTGAAACCATAGAGTGTTAATACTTCGTGACCTATATATGACGACAAGATTGGTAAGATACCTCAGTAGAAAATTAAAGGTCTTCAGTTACACAAAAAAAAAAAATTAAAGGTCTTTCCACAGAGTAGAAATTAGCTAATGCTATTTTTTATTTATGTAAATGCTCCTTTTTTATTTTTGGATTGATAAATTTGAAATTTTATCGGAAAATAAAATAAAGGTCTGTGTATTGACTAGATTCAAATAAATGATTTTGAACTTATAATGTTTGACCTAATCTTACATTTACACCCAAAATACGACTTTCATCTTGCATATACATTAAAATATTTTATTTTATTTTAATTGAAAAAGAATATTAAAAAATTAGAGTATAAATAATGATAATCATAGTTAATCCTAATAATTTTATTTTGTTGAAGACATTTTTCTAATAATTTCTTAAAAATCAAAAATAAGTACGATAAATGCAAAAAAAAAAATTGATAGTCTGAAGTGTTGAAACACAGTACAAAAGAACCTCAAAAGAGGATAGTGCCTTATGCAACAAGGTAAGGCAACAAGAAATAAAGCAACAACATTCTAAATAAAAATCAAACGTTGCTTCTCTGATTTTCTCTCAAGATGCGGTCGTGCAACCAGGAAGATCCTCCCAATGCCAAGTAAGATTGATATCTGCAAAATTTATTTATACAATGTTATAGAGACTTGTTTTGTTATAGCATCATTTATAACCGGACAATGAAGTGGTTGTTAGAAGTCTTAAGGTTTTGTGACATAATTGTTGAAGCCACTCTTGGCAAAGCATGTTGGAAATTATCGTTCTTTCAGAAACTGGGCCTGTCTGATACTTTCCATTCGCTAAATTGAATGCATTTGAAAATATAAAATGGGCCTTGTTCACTTTGCTTCTAGGAGCAACATGATTGTTTACAAATAGTAAACGTACTTCAATAACCCACAACAACGATACAAACACAAGCTTGTTTATTGTTAGATCAACTGTTCTAGCTCAGGCTGTGCTGCACAACATTGTGTTTGTAGAGCATGGATTTTTGGATCTCTTTAATATACTATAAACACCCACCAAAAGTTTGAAGGTTATAAATAAAAGTCTATGGGGTTCTAATTTTATTTATTCACACAATGCATGTCCTTGCTTGTGTGTGACTATACTAGTGGAGATCGTATATGGGTTGATCAAAGCTTCAATTCGTGTTATGGAGGGGTTCACGTCCACGTTCTTCTTCCTCTTTTTCTTTGTACATAAATAAGCAACTTATCTCTTTTTCTTTTTATTATCTAGAGGTTTCGGAGACAACGCCCATAATCCCCAGGCCCGGGATCCGGCAGGCACTGATACCATGGGAACAAGGTCCATGGCGTAAAGTATCTCTTCCACGGTGGATTGAACCCAAGAGCGCAACAGTACCAACGCCTGTGCTTAAACCAACTGGACTGCCATATCCGTGGTTATAAGCAACTTATCTTTCTATTTGATTGGTGACATGAATAATTGATTAAGTTTGAGTTATGAGCATAAATCATAAATGTTACCAATCATGATTTAATTTTTTTTTTTTTGAGTTAATGTTTGAATTAAAATATTTATGTTTGAGTTGCAAGTTTGAGTTAGCCTTTTAGTAAATTAGATAAATCAAATCA
The DNA here is from genome assembly GCA_019705995.1 of Raphanus raphanistrum x Raphanus sativus. Classification (NCBI taxonomy): domain Eukaryota; kingdom Viridiplantae; phylum Streptophyta; class Magnoliopsida; order Brassicales; family Brassicaceae; genus Raphanus; species Raphanus raphanistrum x Raphanus sativus. Next base: position 12,433,432 of record CM034037.1, on the reverse strand, counting down.
TAATTCAACATCAAACAAAATCTCATGTATTAGAAGTTGAGTTAGTATTTGTTTTGCATTTTGTTTTTTTTGTTTTTTTTTTAATTGAATGTTAAATTTAATTCAAAAGAAAAAAACATTTACAATCTATGAGTTTACTTTTCCTGAAATATTTCTGATCAAATTTGAAAAAATCAGAAAAATAAGATTCTCTAACACTCCAACTCTTCTTCATCTCCTAACTCTCACTCCTACTAGGAGCCAGCTCTCACTCCTACTGGTTTTAATCAGCCCTCACTCCTACTTATTTCACATCAGCTCTCACTCCTACTGATCACAAGTCAGCTCTCACTCCTACTGATTTTCATTCCTCCAAAGTAACTTCATAGACAAGAAATGGCATAAACTCAACGGGTGCTGAACCAAAACTCCATCCCTTTCTCTTAATTCTTATCTCCTCTCTTTCGTATCACCGTGAACTTGTTTCTTTCTGATGTTCTTGTGTTTTGCATTTTTGTTAGTTAAGTTACGGTTACTTTTTATTTTAAATAATTTTAAAAATTTTAATACACTACACCACTATTGTTTCACGTCACTTTCCATTAGTTAATAAATCATTTTCAAAAAAAAATTGTATAATTACTAACTACTCAGTCAAATATTTTATTAGCTTTCATATTTTATTTAAATTTTATAAATATTAATTGTTAATTCTGTTTAGTAACTGAAAAATTGACATAAATAAATTCTATCAATCAATATATATACATCGATGTCAAAAATATATACATATCAACAAATGATATTTACATTGATATTTAAATTTATTTTTAAAAATTACAAATATTGCAATTTATACATAAAAATGTTACCATTCAACTATTGTCAAAATATATTTATATATCAAACATACTACATAAACCTACAGTTTCTACCACATAATTTTTACTGTGAATTACATCCAATTATAAATTTTTTTGTAACTCAAAACTAATACTATATGTCACCAGTCAAAGCCAATTTGTATCTGTTTTGATGTAATAGTGAATGAAATCAAGGGTCTAACTGTAACAATCTCGGGAACACTAGAAATAAATAGAAAAATAATTAATGGAAACAAAAATTATGGAAATAATGAAAAATGATTATTCCGTATTAAATTTAGTGAAAAACAAATTTATTCTTTAATTTTCTACAATAAAAAAAATAAAAATGATAATTAATCCTTATGAATAGTAAAATTTATTAAAAATATTAAGGAATATATTGTTCTTTTTCATTTTTTGGTTACCATTCATAACCTAAGATTAAAAGAAAAACTGATCTTTTTTTTTTGAGAAAAAGAAACTTAGATTTGGTGCTTCAAATGTTATTATTTGAGAATAAGTAACATTTTCTTGTTGTTTTACTTCTTCAAAAGGATTTTGTGCATGTTAATTGAACATGTATTATAGATATATTCATGGTAATTCGCATTTTTCTTTTTCTTCTTCTTGAAACTTATTTCCCATATCTCCATTAAGAATCCATGTCCCGTCATCTGCTTGAACCATCCCTCTGTTTTCAAGAACCAACCAATGCCCAGGCACTAAGTACTTATCTTGGAGAGCATCTAAATCCTTATTGAGCAGCGCGATATCCCGGTTAATCTCCAGCTTGAACTCATCTTGGTTGTGTTGTGTCCCCGCCACGCCGTGCAAGTAAGCCTCCAGATTATGGAAATGTGCCAAGTTTAGAGACCGTTTCAGGTACTCTGATTTCAATGTGTTGATCTCAAGCTCCTCCCCTACATCCCTGAACCTGAACACCGGGTAATGCGGAATGAGATCGGGGACATTTGTTATTCTCAAGATGTTGAGTTTTTTTAAGGACTCAACTAGTCTTCTGAAGTTGAGGTCACCGATGCGGGGACTGCCAAAAGCAAAAACCGTGACACAAGAAAGCGTGTCTCCAAGACTTGTTGTGGTCATAGGCCATTCGTTGTGGAGGAAGTCTGTGGCGGATAGAATCGATAGAACTGCTCCCAAGCTATGGCCTGTAAAGGTTATGCTAACTTCTTCATGTTTGTACAATTCTAGTAACCTTTTAAGCTCTCCTTGAACCTGAAAACCAAAACAAAACCAAACCAGTGGGACGAGAAGTAATATTTTGAGATACCAGATTTGCTTTTGGAAAAAAAAGTTTGTATGATGTCAATTATTTTTATATAATATTCTTGATACTAAAATTGACTATAAAATATATAAATTAAATTAAATTCAGAATATACATAATTAATTCTATATTTTCGTTAAAATAATTTATTTTATAAACAATATATTTTAAAACAAAAGTTGGACTCTTTTTTTTTTTTTTTTGTCACGACAAAAGTTGGACTCTTAATATCACAGATCCTGGAGCGGTCACAACAAATCAAAAGTCTGAATGTGAAGTTAGTGAGGGAAAATGTTTGTTGAGAGACCTGTTCCTGTGCACTGGTCTTGTCAAAACGTGAGCGTGTATCAGAGGTTGTGTATAGAGACAGCCAACCATTGGCAATACGAGGAGGGTCACCTGGGTCATTCGGGTCAGTTAGAGGGAAAACCGAGGTAGCTAATTCAAGTGGGAAATCGAAATCATTAGCCCACTCATACAGCTGAATGGTCCCTCGCCATGCTACAACAATGTCTCTTCTCCCTAACAATTCTCTGCCTTCGTCTGTGGCCACCGCAACGTAACCTAACCAGTTAGACTCTTTGTTCCATGCTTCCCTTGACAATGAGTTGATTAAGAAACATTCTGGTAACCTTATCGACGATGTTCCATATATGTACTTAGTCACCTCGTACCTAGATGATACCATTTCCTCACATGTTTTAAATGGGAGTGCGGATAAAAACTAAACCAAAATTTCTCAAACGGAAACCATATCATATAAGCAGGGCAGACTTAGCAGGAAGGGCGTAGAGTGCGACCGTCCTCGGATCCACTCCAAATCTAGTAATAGTAGGGGTCTTGATTCTTTTCATTAGCATGTTTAGTATAGACTTGGACAATATTAAAGGCACGATATTATTTATTTTTTAGGTCAAAATATCAGAGATCAATGTGTTTTTTTTCCGAGCTTGAGTCGAAAGCTCAGGTATAACATAATAATTAGAAAACAGGGCCCTGAAATTTTTTTTGTCCAAGGGAAATGGTAAATATTGAGCCGGTCCTGCATATAAGTTGATATGTTGTTTACCTGAAAGGGTTGGCCTTGAGGTAGCCGGTACGAGCAAAGAGCTCTTCCTTAGTGTAGCAGCTATCTCCTACATATTTGGACCGGCGGTCACTATTAAAGGTAACGTATCCGACTTCAGCCATGTCTCCGTAGTGGAGGATGTAACGGCGTAGATCCAAGTCAAGAGGATGAAGTAGGTCTTTCCATTTGCTATTGCCGCTCAGTTCCTTCCATCTCTTAGCAATATCTCCCACCATTTTCACTTTTATTTTGATCCAAACTCCAAACGTCCTCCTCTTCCTTTTTGTGGCCTTGTAAAATTTGTTGGAGTTTTCAAAATGTTTGGATAGTTTATGCGTGAAGTATTGGTCCTTAATACATGCTCTTCACATAAGTTTTGCCGGCCTTATGTTAAAGATTGTAAAGCATGCACGTTATAATAGGTTGGATAAGAAGTTAATAAATTTAACAAATATGTGGAGAAATTAAGCCCAAAATATAATTAGTATAAATATTAATTACATTTAGAGATAAAAATCTGAATCACAATCACAATCACAAGAATTCCACAAATTATATATTGAATTGTATAAAAAGGAGAACTATGAAGTAAGAGATGCGTAGAGAAGTAGGTTCCAAGTGTCAGGGAGACCAGGGAGACACCAATGGCTACAGTCTAAGCCCTTTGCGATACCATTGTAGAGACTTGGGTGCGCGTCTTTGCGATACTCCGAGAGAGTTGTAAGATCAAGAAGACGGACAGGTTTCTTGATTCGGCTCAACACTTTGTTCACCACAACCCAACCTAAGGGCAATCCTCCTGGATATCTTTGTCCCATGAACGGCTGAGTTTGTCCCTTGCACGACTTCAATGGTTCGTTCCACTGCCTTCCACTGTTTTGAAACACAGTTAGTGTTTTGAATGTATGTTTTAAAAGTCATCAGCATTCATTGCAAAACGTTTATATTATTTTGAGTCTCATCTATGTAAGATACAGTTAATTTTAGACGGAGGGAGAGAGAAAAGAAAACTTACTCGTAGTGAACAGGAGAAACACCTTGAAAGAAGACTTGAGTGCGTGAAGGGTTAATGTTGCCGTTAATCCATCGAGCCCATGTGTTTAGTCCTTTGTAAAAAGCCACAAGCCTGTTCATGTCTTTGTACAAGTTGTTTCCTTCCCTCATATAATCCCACCTACCAACCATTATTGTACACTTAACTAATTAACAACCATTTTAATAAAACATTTGAAGATATTGTTGAAAGAAAAGAGAGGTTTTATAGGGTTAAGTAATGTGCTCGTACGGCTGGATTCCGTCAGTATGAGTCCACCAGTGCCATGAGTTGAAGATCAGAACGTCCATGCCAAGCCAAGCATTGGCTTGTTTGATGGAGTCGAGTACAAGCACTCGTCCTGCCTTTTCTTGAACCACATCTACCAGAAACTGTGTTCTGTACAGAAGTATTGTCACTCCATAATCCTGCCCATTTTTCATTTAGTCAGTTAGCGATAATACAACACTGTTGGTATTTGTAACATCAAATGAAGCTAAGTTGTTTTAAAAAAAAGATATGGAATTCTTGGACACTTAATTTTATCTACTTGTTAAAAGATGTCATTATGTCAAATATCATATTTATGTACCGTTTTTAGTTTTAAGCAAATTGACCACATGTATACATATTTTTATTTTTAAGACCATCGTGTATACGTATGTTAGCTTAATTTTTTCTATACCATCACTTAAATTAAATGTAAGTTTTATTTAAATTATTAGTCAAACAATCAACACTAACATGGGTTTTTCTTCCTTGCAAGAGCATGTCAAACCCGTATATATTCAAATATTTAAGCGAGGCATTAGTAGAAGAAAAGAATAGAAGTTTGTGTATGTGTATCCTAACATTGATACTGAACAATGAAGAAATACTAACAAACAAATTATGTTAAACTGAAATATTACTTTTTAAAACATGTATATTCATCATTTCTTCTAGTTAAGCCAAAAGAGAGAAAGACACGTACACCTAACGAATAAGCTAAAGATCGAAGTCAGACCCAACGGAGACAGACTTGTCACTGTTTAGGTACTGTGTAGTCGTGTAGATAAGTATATGGAGAGATCCCCAAAAAACAATTAATAGCGGGTAAAAGTAATTAATTAAATTCGTGCAGGCCCACTTACTAATTTATTATACACTGTGCGATTAGAAAACGACAAAGAAGAAAGAAGACGTTGACCTAAAGTGGTTATCAAAATCATATTGTACATGGTGTCTTAATGAAGCATTCTGTCGTTTGTGTTTGGTTCTACATCTATTAGATGTTTAAGTAAAAACTGATTAATAACTACGTACGACTTATGTCAGAATGGTCCATATTTAGATTTTCGTAACCTATACTTGTCTTGGCCACAAATATATTATCCTTACAATTTGCTATAATAATGACAATATACAGGATTATCTTAAGCAACCAATTGTTTAAACGATAAAAGATGAGCAATTGAGAAGATATATAATAGACGGGGACGTTGCAGGAACTCTTTTTCAGTATCAATGTAAAATATTTATCAGTCATATATATGACTGATGACTCATATATATAGAATATAGTCATTAATTAAATCTCTTTACTTCCATTTTTCTAGTATTATATGACAAGTGTTCGATCTGTCGAATCCCAAACTTAAAGGAAATTAATATAGTTACGTAGATCACATAGCATTACATATCATGCACAGGTTGTTCTTTTTTTTTCATGTTGGGGATGATTGGTTGAGTTGTAACTGTAAAAAATTTGCTTTAAATTTTTGTCTGTAAAATATTTTAATTTAGGTTTAAGAGATGTAACTTTAAAATTTGCTACAGCTAAAAAGATGAAGTTTTAGAAAATAAGGTTTTTAAAACTATTTTTTATTTTTTTTTGCTGTAACTTTAATTTTTTGGTTGTAGCTGTAAAAATTAATATAAATCATGATTGGTGATATTTAGGGTTGTAGACAAAAATTAAAACTAAAATCATTTCCTACAACCCAACCAATCATTCTCGTTATCTATGTTTCTGATGTAAAATTAAATCCTCAAAACCAAAAGAGAAAGCCGATTCAAAATAACTAAATGTGGAGACAGTTAATATTGACAGGTTTCATATTGGAGTTTCGCCACCAGAATCATTTGCTGAAATTTTAATTAATTATCCCAAATATTAGGTCTTGCTACAAAATATCAATATCTGCTAGTTAATATTTGTTGGAAAATAATTATATATATATATACACATACCTACATAAGTGATCCCAGTAACTTTGCTCAATACCAATGAGCTAAAAGAGTCTTTTTTTTTGTAAAAAACTTTAGTTAAATTGGTATATGGTTTACTACTTTCCTACCTGTTTCATTGGTACGTGATCGATGAACATTCCCATAATTACTATTTTAAGTTTTAACCCAAAGAGTTAAGGAATAATTTAGATTAATATAATTAAAATATATCATTTATAGAATATTCTGCACAGTATAAAGACGCCCCTCCCCAAAATCAGATGAGACTTCAAAACTCAAAATAAACCTTTCTATCATTGATTTTAATCAATAATTTTATTTCTAGAATAAAGCAAATTATTTCTAAAAAATTAACTATGTAATTGTTGTCATTTCAGTTGGAAATGTTAATGTTTTTTTCTGACTAGGTTGAGAGAAAATAAAACGAGGACATTTGGCGACGACTGTTATATCAACAACTATTTTCCCACAGATTAATAATTTAAGTAGGGTTCTACTGCTAGTGGTGTTAGGTGCTCACTTGGTAAAGCTAAGGATCTTTTGTAAAATCAAGGAAGAATGCCCAAAAAATATCAAAGAATCATAATTAGCTCATTGAGACGTTTACTTTAAAGTGAAGCTATTGAGATGTGAATAGGAAACATAAGAAAAAAGAAAAGGCGAATAAAATAAGAAAATAACAAATTAATGAATAAAAATCAAAACCTGGAAAGTGAGGGAAGTGAGAGGCTGGCCTCGACGGAGAGAGTACTTAGCATTAGGAAGAGAGGCATGAAGCAAACATGCCAACGATTCGAACATGTTGAGACTCAGTGAGTCACCAACCATCATTATCTTCTTCCCTCTCATTCTCCTCATAAAGTTCACCCCATCGAATCTGTAAATTTATTTAATTCCTAATGTATTTGTTAATTTCTCACATGAAGAAAAGTGTCTCATAAACTTTTAATACATTTTTGTTTAGGCAAATACAATATATTATAGATTTTTCCGTAATATCAATTTTCAGTATACACATACTATTTAGCTATTACTAGTTTCATATAATTAGAGCTGCAAAACCAATTACATATGGATTCTTTTTTTTTGAAAAAGGACATACATATGGATTCTTTCGATAGCAAAAAAGATAAATAACCTTTTTGGATGAGATACAGACTTACTTACATGTAATATACATGATACATGTGTACTTTTTATTTATAAATGAACATATACTCTTTACTATCTTAAAAATAAAATTCATTTGTCAATTCTGAACGTAAACACCAATAAACGTTTGTTTTTTACATATTGGAAATATTTAATAGAAAGAAGAACAAAAAACATATTAAACGCATACACAAAAACTAGTGTTTGAAACATATGTGCAAGTATTTTACCTGGGAAGAGAACATGAGAAAGGTTGCCATCGGAAGTGTTGATAGTTAGTGTCGGGTCGACCGGTTTTCTGGCAATTGAATTCAGGGTTGATGAAGGGACAAGAAAAGGGACTATAGAGTGGATATGAAGAATCATAGACCCATTTGCCTCTAAACCAGTTGCATGATCTCTCTCCTTCCAACAAGCTTGTGTTGTTTTGTCCCCAAAAATGTTGTTGAGATTGTGCTAATAGCTCAGGGAGTGAAGAGAGAAGTATGAGAAACAGAGAGGCTAAGATAGGTTGGAAACAGAGTCCCATTTTCTTTTGCGGTCGCCAAGTAAGAATGATCATCTTATTCTTTTTTTTTTTTTTTGCTAAAACACTCAAAACAAAGCTTGTGGTATACTTATTCTTCAAGCCTCAAGCTTTATATAGATAAAATAAAAGTATTTATCTTTACAGTGAATTTCTTGTTTCATTTTTGTGACATATACATATTTATTTCGGTCGTAGACAATCATTAGGCTTAAGGTATACTTTAAGACCTAATAAAGGTCGCTTGAAATTAATTCTAACCAATATACTGAACCCGAATTTTTGTCAAGCCAGTAAGGTCAATATATAACAAACGGAATTAAACCAAATCGCATTTTCTCAGACGATAGTTTTGACACTAATTAAATTATAGTAAAAATAATTAATTAAATATAATAACAGTAATCATTGACTCCTGAAAAGTACTATATACTTAGCAAGTATAAAATAGTCAAATTAATAAGAACAACATTATAGATAAGAAACACGTATATTTTTGTATTAAAAAGTATTTTAATATAATTAAATTATGTAATAAAATTCAATATCAAATTACTCAAAGAATTTCACACCTTTTTAAAGTTTTTAATTTAAAAATACTCATCTCATTTATTTATTTTCATATATTATTATTTTTGAAATAGTGAGAAATTTATTGAGAAAGGTTAATGCAGATGCTCTTAAAAACAAGTACACGTATCGGTTGTTGAAACAAGTTCAGTTTTCTATATATAAAAAGATTAGTTTAATAGTATTGATTATTGACTATTGACTATTATTGAGGCCTTGAGGGATTCATTATTTTACATCAATCATGTTTCTCATATTCTTAAACGTTTTAAAATCTTTTTTTCTAACGGTATATATTTAATCTGCGCAGCCATTGGTGAATATGCATGTTGTTGAAAATGAAAAGACAAGGATGATGTATATATGTTGTTACAATTTGCACATGTTATGATGTGTTTTAGGGTGCCTTGCTTTGCCAACTCGACCACCACTTACTCTTTAATCAACTTTTCATATTTATTTCTTTATAACTGTTTCAATTTTTGACAAACTATACAAACTAAAGTAGAAGAAATAAACGAGCAAACATGCCTATTTTTGTGAGCATCAATTCCATAATGAGTCACCTAAACTAATTCAGATTGTTAATGATTATACCTTCATTAGCAAGCTGTGATTAACACAAGAAATCCCCAAAAGCAATTATTCATTCATCAACAAATTCAATAATTACTTCAACCGCCAAGTTATTAGTTATCATAAATATTAAAAAACATTGCTTCTGTTTCTTGCCAACCTATAAAAAACAAGAAACCAATATAATTTTAAAACAATTAATTAGCACAATAAGTCTAGGCTGCCGATACTTTTAGGAGCTTGCCGGATTCCGAACTCTTACAAAATAATTTGAGAAAGTGACTATAGTTTCCTGTTTGAGGAGATATACGGCTGGGATTGTCCCAAACAATTTGGATTACAAATTTGCAAAAATTCAAAATGGAATTTTAGGAAATGAAGTGACAGTGGTCCTTTCTATGGAACAAATTGGAAATGTAAAATAGACCAAACAAGCAAACAATTATTACACATCCACCACGGGAAAGACTTTCTCCCACATTCATACGTACTTGAAATCATACAAAGGAAGTTAAAAAACAATCTTATAAAGATAAGAGCCTTATTGATTATGTAACCAGAGGAAGCTTTAAAGCTGCTTCATATGTTTTGCTCGTAAACTTTATTTATAAAGATAGTTCCTTCCCACAGACATTTGTACTTGAAATCATACACAGAAAGTTAATAACAATCTTATAAAGATAAGAGCCTTATTCATTATGTAACCATAGGAAGCTTTTAAGCTGCTTCTTATGTTTTACTTATGTAAATAGATAATTTCCTATTCTATAATTCGGTAGAAAATAAATAGCTTGCTCTCCAAGCTACTTCGCAAGCTACTTCAAGCTTAACCCAACACTTAATTACTTGTATTATATGTGTAACCACTAAGGTTTTACAGAAGCTCCCACTCAGATTCTTCTGATGATCGATTTTCCTTGGTCTGTTTCGGATTGTCACCACATTCTCTACCATTCACTACATCTTCAGCGTACCATTGCTGCGCAAGTTGCTTGTATTCTTTCTCTCTGTTTTGCTTCATTTCTTGAAGATATAGCGTCTTGGATCTTCCGTTGAATCAGTTTTTATTATAAGGTGTTGTTACTTTGCCCGTGGTGATAATAAATGAAACACAGAAAAGAGAGGGAAAGAGACAATTCAATTCGTCTCTATCCACAACGATAAAGCTTTCATCAACTGATCTTCCACTAAGTTGTTGAAGAATCTTTGACAGACCTCGAACTAGTTTGCATTGGATCCTCATTGGTTTCCTTTCGGCAGTCTGAATAGATGCAAGCAGCAGAGTTGAGTCTTGCTACTTCACCTGGAGGACAATCACTTGACTTTTACAGCTCCGACATCATTTCTTACACGAGTATTATGAACCATTGATAAACTAGTCGAGTCTTTCTGAATAGAAGGCCTGGTGACACGAACAATCTCCTCTTTTTTAGACTTTTCTGCGCCCGCCCGAGTTGTGTTCTTCTATAAGGACCTCCATAACTATACTGACTTGGGAGAAGTACATGTAGTATCATAATCATCTGCATCAACACGGCGCGGTTTCATTTCACATCCGTTATTTTCCCCCTCGGTTACCTCTTGTTCTTGCTTCACATCTCTGCTCTCTATCTTCTTCTTGAATGGAACAAACAGGAGCGTATTCATGCAACATAGAAGCAAGCAGGTACGATGGCTCTCAACGTATTTAATTAGCTGTGTCCTAAAGAAGCAAATCAAAAGAGTTAAAGAAACTTGTGGTAGACATTCCCACATTAACCAAAAGATCATATTGACTGCAAAACAAGCTATCGCTCTGTACCCACATGTTTCTATATTGCTCTAGTAAGTAAACAAAACCAATGTCTTTAATCACCAGAAATAGAAAGTTCAAACTTGTCAATGATCATGTGACATAATCTCAAGAGACCTTATATATATATATTAATGAGGAGCTTTCTTGTTAAACAAAATATCTCTGTGACAGAAACAAGCTATAGCTCTGTATCCGCATGTTTTTTTATTGCTCTAAGAACTGAAAGAGAACCATGTCTTTTCATCAGCAGAATATCGAAAAGCCAGATTACCATGGAGAAATCAATCAATGATCATGTGACAAAAATCTCAAGAGAGACTATTACTATTATATATCATGACACGTAAGTTCAAAGTTATTTAGATTATTAAACTACTAACAGCTGATTGCTTCATAAGATCATCAACTAGGTCTTCAATTAATTAGCAAAAGAACTGAACATGTATACAGAGGACTTAAGCTTGGAGCTAAAAACGTGTTTAAAAGGAGAATTCGCAACGAGGGAGGAACCACGCGAAGAAGAAGAAGAACTCTAAAACCCGGGAAACTTGTATTGCAAGTCAACCAGAAACTGAAAACTAAACACAGAGAAAAATAACCTTTCGGATAAGAGAGCTCGAGACGGGATCATTAACCTCAAAGCTGTACGTACAAAGGGATCAAATCCAATTCTGTTTTTTTTTTCACTCGATTGAGAGATTTTGTCCAAAAAAATTAGAGATTTGAGTATGTTATTACAGCGATGAAGCAAAGCAAGCAATGTCCAAAAATCGAAAATTTTATCACAGGAAACTATGGGTTTGGGTTTTCCCACCCGGTTTGGTCCTCTTTCGCGGGCCCAGAGGTTGCGTTGACAATTACATTTCTTTTTTTTGAACAAAACTTTTTTTTTATAAACCCTATAGGCTCATTCAGTACGTAAATTGACATAAGAGTATCTTCAACCCCACTCCAAAATTTACTGTAAAATGGAGTGATAATTGAAGTGACTTAGAAACAAAAAAAAAATTACTCTTGGGGGTTTAGGGGTTTTTAGTTTCAGAAAAGAGAATATTGGTTTAGAAGCAAAACCGGTTTCGCTTTGAGTGTAAACTTTTTTTTTCCTTAGACCATCTTTATCACAGGGACCAAAATTTGAGTCCTTATAATTTTTTATTATTATTGTTATGGTTAGGACATTGTTAAGAAACTTTATGTAATATGGTGATTATTGGTGGGACTTGAGTTGTTTCTTAGGTTAATAAGGTTAATTTTTTTTTGTCAACTATTTCTTTCATTCAACTTAAAACACAAAGGTTATAAACACTCATACATTCAAGGCTAGTCTTTGCCAGAGAAAAAAACTGAACATTATCAATACATGGAATGAAACTAAAAGATAGAGGATTGAAGAGAGTAGCAAGGCTTCTACCGTCATTACCTATGTCTTGTTTCCGGTTCCGATAGATGGATCAGCCTTCTCAGCTTCAGCCTTGAGATCAACCTTCAAATCCTCGACAACACTCTTGCTCTCAAGATCCCGTATCCTAATACCAAAGAAACAGCAAAGAACTATAAAATTAACAACGAAAAGAAGGCTATAGAAACCAAGAAGTATAAGATATCACTTACGATTAGTGATGGCAAATGACATCAAAGGACAGAACCAACAAACTCAAACAATCCATTTTAACAGAAGTTTCTCGTTTTATTACTTCAAGCAATGTCAAATGCAAATAGATTAGTTCAATATAAACCAAACACCAAATGAAAGACAAGACCAAACTTGGAATACTTCAAGTGACAAGTTACAATTCACCAAACATGATCATGCTTGCTTCGGAACAATATTGACGCTAGTATCGATTGATCAATATCAAACTACACCTTAAATACACATGTTCAAGAACATAAAGAGACATGATCCAACAACAAACACTACACTGAGAACATTTACATGTAAACAACCTTCTCTTTGCCAGAGATATAATCAAAGTTGACAGCTTTACCAAATCAGAAACAAAACCCATGAATCTATAGACTAAACGTTTTTTTCTTCTACAACAAAATCAAAATTAAGCCACAACACCATGATGATCCATTAACGCGATCTGTAAACAATTCTAAAACAGGAAACACCAATTGCAATCAAACCAAATTGCCAGAGAGAGCACAAAGACAAGAAGACAGATGATTAATAACCTGGCCATCAGAAAGAAAGATTCAAACTTTGCTCGGTCTTGTGTCGGACCAGTGGAGTTTCTGAGAAGGAAGGGATCATGTGGAACGAACCCGATAGAGAAAAATCGAGAGCCAGAGCTCCAAAGAACACCAAGCTGAGAGATTCTGACCGGAAACGAGGAACTCCAAACCCAGATTTCGACAGGAAACGAGAACTCCAGATTCGTCGATAGAGAGAAGAACACGCCTCGAGAGAAAGAGAGAAGCCGAGAGAGAGAGGAGAGGAGATCGAAGGATTGGAGAGAGAGGAGAGGAGGAAGAAGACCTCAACCCCTTTGGTCTTCACGTCATGACACGTGCTCTAAGGACGGGAGAAGAAAAGTTCTTATTTAGTTAACGTCCCTCTTTTATTTTTCTAATTTTGATTTAATTTTAAGCACATTAATGTTAAGATACGTGCTTATAGCCACCGATAAAGATGGTCTTAGAGCATCTCCATTAGCAAACACATAGGGCACAAATTCCAAGACCAAAAAAATAATTTTTTAATTTTTTTTTTTTCGTTTGATGTTTTTTAAAAATAAAAAAATAAAAAAAGTCGAACTAATCGTGGGCCGCCACGTGGCGTGGGGCCCGCGGAACAGTTAAGAGACATGTTCACTAGGAAGGGATTCGGCGAGACTGATTTATGTTTTGTGTGGACCTCACAATTATTTTAATTTTTTTTTTTTTTTGAAAAGTTAAGAACTTGGGCTTTAAAACCTTTGATGGAGATGGCCTTAGGCTACAAGTGTCATTTATCATAGATGATGACACTAAATGAAAACATAAATTTGTTAGGAGGGGATTCCAACCGGTTTATTAGGGGCTGACTGGTTTTCCCGCTACCACCCGCAAACGCAGCTTTTGCGGTTCATAGCGGTTGTTGGCGTTTCGAAACAATCACAGAAAACGCTACAAATCGCTTCAAACCGCTCCGAACCTCTTGAAATCAAAAGCTGGTTCCAGCTAGCGTTTGCGGTTGCGGGCGGTTGCGGGAGGGTAATTTTTTTTAAAAAAAAACAGAATAAATAAAAATAATACTAAAAATATCCAATAAAATTTTTCAATTGAAATATTAGAAATTGTAAAATGTATTCATATTATATTTCAATTTATATTATAAAAATTCAAAACTAAAATATTTTCTATAAATTTTTAAAATTTAATAATATGATTTATAAATATAAATTTTATATTTATCATATTATTATGATTTTTAATATTTTTATAATTACATAACATATAAATATTATTAAATTATTATTTAACAGATTTTGCGTTTAGTAGTTTACCAGTCATAAGAGTCCCGCAAACGCAACAATTTCTAACAGTTGTACCAGTCGTACAAATCTCTAGAAAACGCTTAAAACCGCAACCATTCGCACCCGCAAACTCCCGCAACCGCAACCGCAACCGCTGCGGTTACACCAGTCAGGCCCTTAATGAGCCGTCTCTCAACACAGATCGTCCTTCCTACTCCTAGGGACTAATTAATAACTAGTAAAACATAGCGAGAACAACTGGAAAAGATGATAAAACCGAGGATCATTTTGCAATTATTCTTCTAAAATATTTTGGGTTCAGATTTCATTCCAACGCATCTTAAGAACTTTATTTTATGAAAACGGCAGTCATAGCCTCATCATCTCCACAGGGTTCTTCCTCCTATCGACTGCGGCGGCGACGAGGCCGAGAAAAATCGACACTGCGGCGGAGAAGCCATCTTTCGGAAAACCCTTTTACATTGACTTTTGATTTACCAAGTGTCGGTGATGGCCTCGATCTCGACATGGTTCAGATACATGGCGCACAAGCTTGAGTATTCTCTCACCCTCAGTCTCAAGGTTCCTCTCTCTCTCTCTCTCTCTCTCTCTCTCTCTCTCTCTCTCTCTCTCTCTCTCTCTCTCTCTCTCTCTCTCTCTCTCTCTCTCTCTGCGTTTAGCATTCAATTTTAGTAATCTGGGAAACTGGTTTTAGAAACCAATTTACATTTCTTTAGCTCTGCATTCGGATTAATTGAATCAATATGTTTTTTTGATGAAAAAGGTAGAGACTTTTGATTCTTGAATGCTTTCTACAGAACTATATTCATATGAATCGAACTCACAGTGACCAAAGTTTACATCTTTTTGTCTGAAGCCGACAATTTTTAACTCTCAAGACATTATATATATGCTTCATGTCGTGTCTTAACGGAATCTTAACTGTTCGAGTACATTTACAGAGTCATAGGAGAGAGAAACTGAGTGACCGAGAACTCATTCAAATCATCTTCAAGAATCTATTCCATGGGAAGATAACCTACTTACATTCAGGCAAAGGAGTAGAGATGTCCCCAACCATGGCAGCACACGAGAACACTCTTCTTGTCCGCAAAATACCAATTGCTAACACAAGGTAAATAGCCTTGCACCTTTTCTTTGTTATAGTTTTCAACTCTTTAGTGTTCCTATTACACCATAGTGGCTTTTCATCTCATACCAATAGGCACAGTGTTACTTATACACAACGTTTCTTCTTTGTATGTCTACACAATTTTACATTTAACTTTTTAAGTGTGTGTTTGTGAGACGTCGGTCTAGATCGTTTCCCTCTTTTTAATGGAATTTATGTGCTTAGCAGGTATCTGTACGTTGGAGATGCTGTGGTCTTAAAGGACCCAAACGATTCAGACAAGTATCTGGTGAGAAGATTAGCAGCTGTGGAAGGATTCGAAATGGTATCAGGTGATGCAAAAGAGGAGCCTTTTGTTCTCGACAAGGATCAGTGTTGGGTACTTGCTGAAAACAAGGATATCAAACCTAAGGTACATTACATTTACATACATCATTTTCTTCTTCTTGGGGTGATAATCTGAAGCTATGCGAAA
The DNA here is from genome assembly GCA_019705995.1 of Raphanus raphanistrum x Raphanus sativus. Taxonomy (NCBI): domain Eukaryota; kingdom Viridiplantae; phylum Streptophyta; class Magnoliopsida; order Brassicales; family Brassicaceae; genus Raphanus; species Raphanus raphanistrum x Raphanus sativus. Next base: position 12,417,275 of record CM034037.1, on the reverse strand, counting down.
TTAGAGTCTATTATGCTTTGTTGACTTGTGTGTGTGGGTTTTGAACAGGAAGCATACGATAGTCGAACATTCGGTCCAGTTTCAACAGCAGACATTGTTGGAAGAGCTATATATTGTCTGAGAACCGCCGTGGATCATGGTCCCGTCCGAAACAGGTAACAAAGAGACTCAAGTCTTTCTTTGTCTCGTAATAAACATTTTAATTATATAGCTTTTCTGGTTTGTTTACTCTTAAAATGGTTTGAATCAGTCAAACTGCGATGGGACAAGATTCTCCAATCCTGGCAGTAGAATTGGACGTGGACGAGATGGCTAAAAACCACAAGGCACAATAAAGAGTGACACTTGCTTGTTTTTTTTTGTGTCAAAGCTTAAATTGGCGTTATTTGTTTTGAGATATGAGTAAACAAATAAACCATACAATGATGATGATGAATCAGAAAATTTCACGTTCCAGAACAATCTGTTACTTGTGGCATATGTGTTATGTTGCGACTTGCTTGTTAGCGAAGACAAGTTATGTAGCTTCTTGGTATCGTTCTATGGAAAAAAAAGTTATCATCTTGTTTGATTATTGGGAGTAAAAAGATTTTTGCTTTCACAGAGTAACAGTACCAGGCATTGAAATCTAAGTTGAATTTACTCAAGAAAAGAACCCTATAAAACATTGTAGAGTTTGGTCTTTTTGGATTACATCATGGAAGAGACAACAACTCAAAACAGAAGGTTCAGACTTTTTATTGTATGGAGATCAGTTGTTGAAAATTAGTCTTTTCAATTTTTTTTTTATTTTTTACAATTAAATCAGTATATATCGCGGATTAATATCATCTAAAATATTTGAATTTATAATAATTTTGATAAAATAATTTGTTGAACTACTTTTTATGTGGGCTAAATAAATCCTCATTTTAAGGCCTAAATTTTAAAAATAATTAGAGGCCTTCTGTTTAGAGGCCCATGAGACTAAAAAGACCCATAAACAATGGTCAAGGGAGAGATTTGTGAAAAAATCCAAATGCAAGAGGAAGAAGACGGAGCTAAACCTCTCTCTATCTCTGTTCATGGCGCTTTCAGGAACTTTGCAGCTTACATCTAATTACATTCCTGGTGTGTTCATATACTCTCTTTGTCGAAGTTGCGTCATTAGTTTTATCTTTCTTCTTCTTCGTCTTTCTCGGATAGTTTTTTGTTTTGCCGAAACGCATACTAATTCCTAAGCGGGTTTATGCTTCTTTCACTGGAACTTGAATCGTTCTGGAGAAAAGTTATGTTCTTGGAATTAAAATTCGAAAAAGCTGTTTTTGGATAAGCTTTTTTTTGTTTTTGATGTCGACCACTTGTTCGATGAAATGACTGTGCGAAGGTTGTAACTAGTATACGTCGGTTACTTCTAAAGAAAGTGCATTTGTCATCAAGTTCAATTCGAAAGTAAAGAAATATTGCGTTTCTTTATATGGTTCTCTGATGAATCAAATGTGTTGATGATATATGCTAGAAATTGGATCCTTTGCAAGTAATGCTGGCTTGCTTTTAGTTCATTACATTAGTTTGCCTAATCAACAACATTTTACCAAATAGTTACACGTAAGGATTCACGTTTTCAGCTTCTTTACCATTTACCAGATGAAGAGACTTTTTTATACCTTATGTTTTGTGAAAGCTTTCAGACAGTTCGATTGTAAAAACAATGGATTATACTCTCCTGACTTTGTATAGTATTGCTTTTTGGTAAACACAGGTTATGGAGTTTCAGACAGCAGCAGGAGCTTCTCTAACTCTGTTGTCTCTAGAAAAACACTTGATGTATTACCTTTCTCTTCCTGTCTGGTTCGCATCGAGAATGGAGGATATGCCGCCCCTAAGAGAATTTCATTTGTGTGCCGAGCAAGTTCTTCTGGCCATAGGAGAAACAATCCTGATTTCTCAAGAAACAATAGGAATGGTTTCAGAGGTAATAGGAATAGGAGGAACGAAGACAGAGACGGTTTAGACGGTGGTGGTCTTGATGACTCTGAAATGTTGTCTTCCAAGAATGGTCCTGTGTTCTCCCTATCTAGTTCCCCGAAGTTCCAGGCCACTTCATCACCTGGACCAAGAGAGAAAGAGATAGTTGATCTTTTCAGGAAAGTCCAAGCTCAGCTCCGAGCTCGAGCTGCTGCCAAGAAAGAAGATAAGAAGACTGAAGAAGCTTCTAAAGGACAGGGAGGCAAAGAGACTGAGACTGTGGACTCTCTTCTTAAGTTACTGAGGAAGCACTCAGGAGAACAGAGCAAGAAGAACGTTAGCAACTTTGATTCTGAAAAGCAGCTACAAGGAGATGATCATGATGATGATGCTGAAAGACAGGTTTACAGTTCCGATCATTTTGATTCGCGAAACAGGGATCATAATGCAACACGTTTTACCAGGCCAGCCTCAAGCTTCAGGCGCAATTCACCTGTACCGAGACATAAACCTCAGTCCAGTTACTCTAGTGAGGCCATTTTTGATGAGGCGTCAAGTTACAGTGTGACTTGGACTCAGAAAAAGGATCAAGTAGACTCACGTGATGAACCCGAATACGAGCCTGAGCCTGTATATGAACCTGAATCTGAACCAGGACTTGCCCTTCTGGAATCAGAGCCAGAGCTGAAACCAGAGTCATTTTACCATGAGGAGGATGAGGATCATGATGTCATTGTAGATGAATTATCAGTTGATGATGAGTCTATCAATGCTGAGGAAGAAACTGAGAAAGATGAAGACTTGAGTGCACTGAAGTTGATAGAACTTAGAGCCATAGCAAAATCAAGGGGTCTTAAAGGGATTTCAAAGATGAAGAAAGCAGAGCTGTTGAATTTGCTGTGTAGTAATAAAGCATGATGATAGGAATGAACGAGAACACTGTTTTAGTTTTTCTGATACAGCAAATGAATCTCCAAATATTTGTTTCATTCATAATTTTAGTGCATTCTGATTAAAATTCGTTTTTTCTCCATTAGTTAGAGTTTTCCCTTTTGCTTCCAACAACAAAGTTGTACTGTTCTTTGTGAGTTATGAAATTGAAGTCACTTTCTTCATTCGCTTAACATTGTTGCATGTATATATTACAACACTGATGCATAAACCTTTGGAAAAATGAAAATTTGAAAAGAAAAGAAGGCAGAACAAGTATGCTGGATTCAAACTAGATATGAAGACAAGAGATGGTTTTGTGTGCGATTCACAGTTATGGTCTGTTTCCTTGTTCAAATTGGAGTTTATACTTTCTTGGTAGACAGATGGCCACTTTTGACAATCCATCAAAGGGCAGCAGTGTCCCAAATACTCGGAGGGAAACAAAAAGAAATAAAACAAGTACAAGTCTCTCAGAGACATTCTCAATTGGCATAAATGAAATAGCACTATTCTGAGGGGAAAAAAAAAAGCAAGAAACCTTATAGCTTATTCAGTTGGAGATATTAAGTGCCCGGAAGACAAAGAAAGAAAAAAAAAGAAAGATTTTACAAATCTTACAATGTCATGAGAGTTTCCACATGATTGGAATAAGCAGAGGCGATCGGGAGAGGTTTGTCCCCCAAACCATTCTGGCGCCTGAATTGTTCATCCGCAACTCCATCAACGACGCATCTTCTGAAGCTGTTTCCCTTTGGATCAAAATATATGATATGGAATGGATTGGCCAAAGCTAATGGTACATACATAAACTCACCAGCACCATTAACACCTCTAAAGGTAAACCGGGTTTTGGATACTGGATCATGGCGAGGAAAAGGTAAACAAACATGTCTATGGGACCACTCGTGTTTCTCTGCATGCTCTAGGGTCCACATATTAAGATCATCCCCTAAGGAAACAAGACAAGTTAACTTTCCCAAACAATGAACAAGGGAACGAAAACCAGAAGTCAGATTCCATGGTACTTTAATCATACTCAACTTTTCAGATCTGACATGGAAGCATGCCAGAGACTGATTAGTATAATGTTCAGGGGTAGTGGGAGCGGCTAAATAATACAGAACCCCATTAACACATAGGGCTCCAAAGGGGCAAGGGGCATGTTCAGGGACACCTTCGATGACTCTCCATCGACCAGCTACGTCTCCTCCCAGTGTAAGAGCCCGAGGACGATGACGTCCATCACAAGGCAAAGACAGTACTTTGTATGTAGAGTCAACCGGGTCGTATCCCAAAAAGCTCACCGAGCCGTCTCTCCAGCTACGTGCAGGAATGGGTAATGTTGAGAAGCGCCTCGTAGTTGGGTTCCAAATTTGAGGGTTTCCTAATTTCTCAACGCAGATCAAGCCATGGACTGACTCGCTACTAAAAAAGCAATACCTATCTGGACGAGGCATTGAATAACTTCTGTCAACCACAGCGACAGGGTTGTTGTTGTTGTTCGAATTGTGTTCTTGTTGTTGTGGTAAGGAGAAAACGAACATCTTGCTTTCCACTTCTAACAAGATGAGAAGACAGGGAGTTTGATAGGATCTAGTTGCGAAGGACCTAATAAAATCTGGCACGGTTGTTATGGAAGACAAGAGCTTCGACACGCACCGAGACTGCACTATAGATTTCGAAGGCAGTCGTAAAAGTACCTCCCGGATTAGATCCACATGAAACGAAGTTCCTTTTGATCTTTTTGACCCAATATCTTTTCCGCCCTTCATCTCTAGATCTTGTTGCTCCCCCATCTTCAACTCTCGCTGCTCAACCCTAACCCTAATCTGTTCTTTATCTCTCTCTCTCTCTATATATATATATATATATATATATATATATACTAAAAGTGCTTCCCGACACAGAGCCACTTCTGTCCTGTTTCTCAATATTAATTATATTAAAGTTTTTTTTTAATATATTTTTTAATCTTTTTTAATCTAATCTATATTTTTAAAGCAGATAACTATTTAAGAATGTGTGTCGGAATTTTCTAATTAATTACAAAAATTACATGTACTTTTTGCCAATATTATTTATAACCAATCAAAAATTATTATTTGTACTTACATTAAAGAGTATTTAAAATTCAGTTCTTAGTTTCTTTTGAAAATTATGTTTCCTAAATGTTTGCACCATATCTTTCCAAAAAATCTTTTATATTATTAATTATACGAAAGCAATTATTAAATGAAACATTAAAATAAAATCAAGTTGAAATAACAAATGATTAAATCAACAAAATAATAATACGAGTCTGAATTATCTCAACTCCTTAAAAAATAGTTTCATTTAAAACAAAAACTAAATTTAATAAAATTATAGAAAATGTTTTGAAACGCACAAATGAATTTTTCAATACAGAGAGTGTTAAAGATATATAATATTTTATTTAAATAAATAAAAAATCAGTGTAAAATAAGTTTAACTTCGTGTTAAATAAATTAAATCATATTACGGGTTAGAATTATTTAGAGTCTTTTAAACTTTAGTCATATTTTAAAGATATAAGTCATATAAGTAAATTTAAGATAAATTTCATACAAAGTTAAAATATATTTATCAAAAATTATATTTTTTATTACGTAAAATAATTTTTCCAACAAAAATACCCGCTTTTTTTAAGGGCGGATCAAAATCTTGTATCTCTTATTTATAAAGTTCCAAACTAAACCTTTTTTATGCAATATAAAAAATGCTAGATGATCTAATATTGAGACATTTGTATCAGAATGATTTATTGCCCTTAGGTTGTAGATCGCTGTTCTTCTACAAGTCACGACTGCTCTCATCCGAAGCTGAATCTCCTATGTCTTTCTACTCTAGGTTCCAAATATTTGAGAGCTGAATCTTATCTAAAATCACTTGATTATTGATTATATTGTCATCACATCTCGACTTGGAGATTAATCATTCTTCGTTTTATAATCCCCTTTCGTACTCTCTCGAAGCTCTTGTACGCCTCTGCTTCTGATCTAACACATCAAGAGATTATATCTTTGTATGATTTTTATTTCGTTTTGTGTCACAGTCCAAACCCATGAAATTTTATAACCTTAAACGTATAGTCCACGTTTAAGCCAAAACCCTAGGAAAGAGTATTTTAGTAATTTTGGATGATCTAAAACCTAAATTCCTTCTCCTATATAAAGTACCCGCGACCTAAAAGAGACTGAAAGGCAAACTGACGGCGAAACTATACCAAAATCACTGAAAATGCAGCCGTCAACCATCTGGTGTTCTCAAGTGATATCAGTGTCAAGTTGGAGTTTTGGAGAGGAGTTTACGACCAGATACGTAAAGATAAGCAAAGAACCCTAGTTGGATTGATATATCTCTTTGCAAGGACGACACATCAACTTTCGGATCTCAACTATGAGGTAATCTCAGTTAGTTATTCAATTTACAAGTTGGACAAAACCATTCTATTCTGCAATCTGTTCAGATCTGGGTTTTATTAGATGATGTTCTTGATAGTGTTAGGACGTTTCCAGCTTTCTATAGCCACTAAGGATGCTCAATCTGATATATCTCGTTGTAAGGACGACACATTACCTTTCGGATCTCAATAGAAATCGAAGGCAGTCGTAAGAGTACCTCCCAGATTAGATCAACATGAAACGAAGTTCCTTTTGATCTTTTTGACCCAATATCTTTTCCGTCCTTCATCTCTAGATCTTGTTGCTCCCCCATTTTCAACGCTCGCCGCTCAACCCTAATTTCTTCTTTATCTATCTCTATCCTCTCTCTCTCACTCTCTCACTCTCTCTCTCTCTCATATACATATATATATATATATACATATATATATATATAATATTAAACTGAAAATTATTTTAAATAATCTTAAATATAATAATTCAGATTTTCTTATGTATTTTTATTATAGGTATATTTGATTGTAAAAATATAAAGGAAAAAATAAAAGCAAACTAAATATTAAGAAAAATATAGATTTTTAATTGTGGCAAATTATAACATGTGTAGTTCATTAAAAATATCTAGGATTATGTTATTTAAAAATGTTTTTGTAGTTACTTGTTCAAAATAAGCTTGTTGTAAAATTAGTTTTCATAAAAATATCATTTAACTTTATAAAAATAAATACATGTTCTTCTATTTTTTTCTTGAGAAATTATTTTATATAAGTAAAAATTTCATAGACATTTTTAGTTTTATTTAATTATAAAATATTTTTACTCAATTGAATCAATTTTTCTGTTTATTTGAGAAAGTATATAGATATAAGGAAAATATTTTTATTAATTTGAAATATATTTATTTTGCTTAAGATAACTTTTTTAAAGAAAATATTCACTACAAGAATATGTCAAAATAGCTACCGATTAATATGTAGCTATTAGCCCCAATCCGTTGCTAAAATGGAATAGGCGACAGATAGCGACGGATGAATTCTTTGGCCTCAGCTTCCACGCTAAATGATATTCGTACCCAATCCGTAGCCAGATAGCGACGGCTTAGCAAGGATAATCTTCGTAGCCACTAGCAACAATATGGCTACAACTTGGTTTGTTGCTCATTAGTGACAAATTTAGCAACTAACTTTCCATAGCTATATGGCTACAAATATGAACAAAAGATTCCTTCAGAAAATCTATAGCTAATTTTGCCACAAATTTGGTTTCAAATCATATATAGCTAAATACTTATTTATATTATGTAGCTAGAATACATTATAATTTTCATAAAAAATTGGTTTTCAATAAATAATTAGAACTACATAAAATTATTCAAAACAATATATATTACATAGACTGTAAAACAAATACTGAAAATAATAAAGTAGTCAAACATCATACAAGTAGACATCCTAGTTGCCAACAAAAAGAAATTCAAACATCACCAAATCGTATCACTTCCCCTTGCTGATGTTGGAAATCATCCTCGTGAGCTGTTTAGTCCAAAGACTGATCATCAGGATCCCAATGATGTCCTTGCTAAAAAGGAGAAACAAAAAACACTTGACAATGAGTAAAATTGTTTTAGTGTTAAAACAAATCCTAATTTAGAAAACATACATCTTAACACAAAATCAGAATACCACTATTAATGTGGTATTGACAATGGAGATCCTATCACGAGATAAACTTGCATCGGTGTTCTTACTTAAGAAACTTTTTCCTTTCAATCAAAGACAAAACAATCTCGTCACAAAAAAACCACCCTAAACTATATTTATAAGTATGTTGACATATAAGTTAGCAACAATTACCAATTATATGGAGTCCTGTTCTAGTTAAACTCCTTGTGATGCTGCCTACGACTTATACAAACAAGCTTCTACAAAAATCCCTGCAGCCCTGAAGTTAATCAAGGATTCAAAAAAAAAAGTGAGCGAGTCTTGAGTGAATCCCAAAACAGAATACATAGGTCACAGTAACATAACATTTATACTGAGTCAAGCATCAGACTATCAATCTAGGAATAAGAATCATTGACATCACACTTGCTCACCTGACCTTATCTCGTTAACAGAATAGCATAGCTTATTTCTGAATCTAGTATATGCAGAAAAAAAGTAATTTGGAAAATGGAAGTAAGACTCACTTGACAGGGGGAGAAGATTCACCAACCTACAAGTGACCATCTTGTCTCCTCGAGCATTGAATAATAACGCTGCAAGAGCAAAAGAGAGAAACATAAACTTAGAAAGTAAGAACGTCTTTAAACACTTGCAATAAACAACAGGAAGTAAGCTCAGCTCCGAGCTCGAGCTGCTGCCAAGAAAGAAGATAAGAAGACTGAAGAAGCTTCTAAAGGACAGGGAGGCAAAGAGACTGAGACTGTTGACTCTCTTCTTAAGTTACTGAGGAAGCACTCAGGAGAACAGAGCAAGAAGAACGTTAGCAACTTTGATTCTGAAAAGCAGCTACAAGGAGATGATCATGATGATGATGATGATGAAAGACAGGTTCACAGTTCCAATCATTTTGATTCCCGAAACAGGGATCATAATGCAACACGTTTTACCAGGCCAGCCTCAAGCTTCAGGCGCAATTCACCTGTACCGAGACATAAACCTCAGTCCAGTTACTCTAGTGAGGCCATTTTTGATGAGGCGTCAAGTTACAGTGTGACTTGGACTCAGAAAAAGGATCAAGTAGATTCACGTAATGAACCTGAATACGAGCCCGAGCCTGTTTATGAACCTGAATCTGAACCAGGACTTGCCCTTCTGGAATCAGAGCCAGAGCTGAAACCAGAGTCATTTTACCATGAGGAGGATGAGGATCATGATGTCATTGTAGATGAATTAGCAGTTGATGATGATGATGATGATGAGTCTATCAATGCTGAGGAAGAAACTGAGAAAGATGAAGACTTGAGTGCACTAAAGTTGATAGAACTTAGAGCCATAGCAAAATCAAGGGGTCTTAAAGGGATTTCAAAGATGAAGAAAGCAGAGCTGTTGAATTTGCTGTGTAGTAATAAAGCATGATGATAGGAATGAACAAGAACTCCTGTTTGTTTCCTTGTCCCAAAATAAGTTTTCATTGGTTCTTCAAAAGAAGTTTTCATTGGTAATGTATATGTTTCCTTGTCCAAATAAAACTTTCTTGGCAAACGAAAGGCCACTTTGGACAGTCCTGTTTTTTTCTTTTACAAATATTTAGAACATCGTAAGAGCATGATCATTGGGGAGTTTTTATGACGAGTTCTTAGAGGAATATAAGAAATATTTAAGAACTGGCTTTTCGCTTTTTTAATTAAAAGTTAAAAGACGGTTTCTTATATTCCACTGAGAACCCCGTCCTAAGAACCCTCAATAATCATGTTGAGCAAGGAACCAAAAAGACGAGAGAGACCACATGGTGGTCAATACTCTTGGAAAGGAATTGCATAAATCAAGCGTTGGAAACAAAAAAGAAAACAAGTACAAGTCTCTCGGAGACATTCCAAGTGGCATAAATGAAACAGCATTATTCTGAGGGAAAAACAAAAGCAAGACAAAAAAAAGAAGACTAAACCTATAGGCTATTGATTGTAAACATTAAGTGCCATTATTGTGAGGAAGACAAAGAAATATTGATTTTACAAAATCTTACAATGCCATGAGAGTTTCCACATGATTGGAATAAGCAGAGGTGGTCCTGAGAGGTCCATCCCACAAACCATTCAGGCGCCTGTATTGGTCATCCGCAACTCCATCAACCACGCATCTTCTGAAGCTGTTTCCCTTTGGATCAAAATATATAATATGGAATGGATTCGCCAAAGCTCTTGGTACATAAATAAACTCACCAGCACCATTAACACCTTTTAAGGTAAACCGGGTTTTGGTTACTGGATCATGGCGAGGAAAAGGTAAACAAACATGTCTGTGGGACCACTCGTGTTTCTCTGCATCCTCTAGGGTCCACATATTAATATCATCCCCTAGGGAAATAACACAAGTTAACTTATTACCACAATGTACGAGGGAGCGAAAACCAGAAGTCAGATTCCATGGTACTTTAATCGTACTCAACTTTTCAGATCTGACATGGAAGCAGGCCAGAGACTGATTAGTATAATGTTCAGGTCTAGTGGGAGCGGCTAAATAATACAGAACCCCATTAACACATAGGGCTCCATGGCGGAAAGGGGCATGTTCAGGGACACCTTGGATGACTCTCCATAGACCGTCTCCTCCCAGTGTAAGAGCCCGAGGCTGACGAGGACGACAACGTCCACCACAAGGCATAGACAGTACTTTGTATGTAGAGTCAACCGGGTCGTATCCCAAAAAGCTCACCGAGCCGTCTCTCCAGCTACGTGCGGGAATGGGTAATGTTGAGAAGCGCCTCGTAGTTGGGTTCCAAATTTGAGGGTTTCCTAATTTCTCAACGCAGATCAAGCCATGGACTGACTGACTATTAAAAAATAAATACCTATCTGGACGAAGCATTGAATAACTTCTGTCAACCACATGAGCCACAGCAGGGTTCTTGTTCTGTTGTTGTTGTTGTGATAAGGAGAAAACGAAGAGCTTGCTTTCCACTTCGAACAAGATGAGAAGACAGGGACTTGATCTAGCTGCGAAGGACCTAATAAAATCTGGCTGGGTGGTTATGGAAGAGAAGAGCTTCGACATGCACCGAGACTGCACTATAGATTTTGAAGGCAGTCGTAAGAGTACCTCCCAGATTAGATCCGCATGTAACGAAGCTCCTTTTGATCTTTTTGATCCTCTCTTCATCTCTCTATCTTGTTGCTCCCCCATCTTCAACGCCTCTCAACCCTAATTTATTCTTTATCCCGCTCTCTCTATATATACAGTAGAACCTCTATAAATTAATAATGTTGGGACTTTGAAATTTTATTAATTTATAGAGATATTAATTTACAAAAGTTTCCTTATTTAGATTTTTTTCTATTTTTAAATTTTTTTATTTATAAAAAAAAAGAAAATATTTTATTTTACCGTATGTACATTATTTAAATTTTAAAAATTTGACTTTCATATTGTTTTATTATCTTATTTTGTGTATATTTTTATGTTTCATAGAATTGTTAAGTGGTTTTCGGTATAATTTTACCAAATATTATTAAAATATATTGAAATGTTAAGAAAAACAAAGAATTTTCATTGTGAATATAAAACTAACAATATAATATCTAGCTTGTACTTATATAAAAATTATATATAGATAGATTATTAATTTATGATTTTAAGGGGAGTATATATTTACATAGAAGTGTTAAAAATATTATTATCTTATTATTTTATCGATTTGTGTTATATTTAACGTTAGCCCAATTTGGGACCGATAAAATTTATTAATTTATAGAGATTATTAATTTATAGAGTATTAATTTATAGAGGTTCTACTGTATATGTACTAAAAGTCTTCCCGACACCGATCCACTTCTGTTTTTTTTAATGTCATAATTTTTCTTTTAATGTCATAATTATATTACAGTTTTTTTAATTATTTTTTATATTTTTTAATATAATATCTCCTATTTTTAATATCTCCTATTTTCCTTTCGATGCAATAGAAAAAGAAAGTTAGATTATCTCTATTAAGACATTCGTATCAAGATGATCTTTAGATGGTTGTTCTTCTACAAGTCACGACTGCTCTCATCCCGGACCTGAATTTCCTATGTCCTTCGACTGCATGTTCCAAATATTTGGGAGCTGAATCTTATGGGAAATCACTTGATTACCGATCCTATTGTCATCCCATCTCGACTTGGGGACTAATCATTGCTTCGCCTTTCTCACCAATAGGTACATATGTTATCTTGAAGGTTTCGTTTTTGTAGCAACTAAGACTGATGTGTTGACGTTTTTGGAAATATGAATGAAACGTGCTAAGAGATGTGAGGATCCCACCAAGGCCAAGGCTTCTAATACTAAACAATATTCAGAGGTATATCACCAGAATCAATCAATCTGTTTGGACTGTTAGGATCTTCAAACACAGAAATGTAATGTTTTAAAAAAAAACATAGACACTAACCAGCTATAGCTTTACATCGATAAATTCATGACAGCGAAATATTGTCTCCGTTCAGACACATGCATTTGGTTTCTTTAATCGGGTATTGCAATGAAAACAACAAGAGGATCATTATGCATGACTTGGATAGCTCAAGGTTGAGCTGGAGACAGAAGCTTGAGATATGTATTGGTGCGCAGCTAGAAGGATGCACGATCTCCACACAGATTCCGCAAAAGCTATATCCACCACCACGATGTGAAATCTGTGAACATTCTCATCGATGAGAATTTCATGGACAAAGTTTCAGATTTTTGATTGTTTAGGACGTCCGGATCTTGACCAGACACATGTGAGTATGACGGTAAAAGGAAGCTTCATTATCTTGATCCAGAGTACGTAGTTGACCAGATAACAACTGACTGAGAAGTACTTAGCGGGGACCAGTCATTGATCCATCTATTGGAAAAGAAGTGTTTCATGTTATACTTTCTAGATATTTATTTTCGTATAATCTCCTTTGTTTTTTGTTTAAAAAGCTTAAACTTCACTACAATGACTTCTAAAAAAAAACTCAAATACAATGAGGCAACTAGCGGTAGGCATATAAGCTGAGAATCGAACACCAAACAGGAATTAAACCAAAAAATAGAATCGAAAATCTAAAATACAGTTTGTATACCTAAAATATTAATTATCTTGAGTTTAAGATTTCCAATATTGTAAAAATATGACATATCAATAACTCTACTCAAAATAACCGAATATTTTTTATTCGAAGAAAAATAAAAATATCTGAATAATCCAAAAGAACCAAAAATTATGCTGAAATATTTAAACTTATCCAAATTGTTCGATATTTTATCGGGAATTCGTCCAAAAAAATCATGAACTTTGCACGAATTGCCATAATAAACACGAACATATTGGCTGGCCAAAAAAACACCGAACTATATTTGATTTTAAACTTTAATCAGTAAGTTATCGCTGACTCGCCAAATTAAACATAAAGTTATCGCTGACTCGCCAAATTAAACACACCGTTACAGAATGATTAAACGACGTTTGCAAAGATCGTTAAGTAAAACGACGTCGTTTTGAGATGCAATAAAACGACGTCGTTTTACCTATTTTTATTATCAAAAATATGTTGTTCGCGTGGATCGAACCTGAGAACTCATGGCCAAATGACGAGGTCTCTTGCCACTAGACTACTGTCACTTTTTGGAATATCCATAACATATTTTCTTTTATTGAGTATCAAACAAATCTCAAAAATCTAAATTCTTTTCAAAAAAATTCCAAAAAATCTTAAAAATTCAAGAAAATTATGAAAAGTAAAACTGTAATTGAAACTACAAATAAGTTTTTTTTTTAAAAAAAATATCAATACACTAAAAATTTCAAAAAAAAAATCTAAAATAATTCAAAAATGCGATTAAAAAAACTTGAAACATATTTTTAAATAAATTAACTTATGTAATATAAAATAAAATGATATTTATCACACTATAGATTTTAATATGAATAATGTATTTAAGATAAAATAGACAAATGATAATTAAGATACAATAAACAAATGGTATTATCACTAATTTTTTTTTCTAAAATATGATAATAATTAAATGAAAAACATATATAGGGTGATAAATATCATTTTTCTATTTTATCACAAATATATTCATTTATAAAAAAAATTGTATGATTAATGTATTTAAGATAAAATGCTCAAATGATCTTAGATACATTAATTTTTATAAAAAAAAATTAATGTTTTGATTTTTTTTAAATATTTATAATTTCAATTTTAATTTTACTTTTCAGAATTTTTTTGAATTTTTAAGATTTTTTTGGAATTTTTTAAAAAAGAATTTAGATTTTTCTAGATTTGTTTGATACTCAATAAAAGAAACCATGTTATGGATATTCTTAAAAGTGACAGTAGTCTAGTGGCAAGAAACCTCGTCATTTGGCCATGAGTTCTCAGGTTCGACCCACGCGAACAACATATATTTTTGATGATAAAAGTAGGTAAAACGACGTCGTTTCATTCCATCTCAAAACGACGTCGTTTTACTTAACGATTGATTAACCACCGTCTTAACTGTTGGTTAACGGTGTCTTAATTTGGTCGGTCAATCAAGTTTCTTAATAAACTGATAAAAGTCAACAAAAGTTCAGGCTTTTTTTGGCCAGTTTCGAGTCCATATTTCTTTTGGTCATTCTCGCCATGTTCAGTGTTTTTTTGGTCGAATTCCCATATTTTATCCCAAAAAATACAAAAAAACTCTGATTTATCAAATTATCCAAAAACTCAAACAGAACCGAAGTGGACCCAAAATTTTCCGGATATAAGTCAATTACTAATATCATTACCCAAAACGGAAAGAAAACCAAAATAGCTAAATTGAAATTCATAAATAGCCAAACATTCTTTTTTATAACCGAAAAACAAAAAACCGAAAAAATCAGAACCAAACCAAAAATCGAATGCAACCAAAGTTTTTGAGGTGGTGTTTATACAAATTGAAATACTTGAAAATATAATTGGCAAACCCATATGTCCAAATTGTTAGTTTACAATATAAACAAATGAAATCTTATAACAAATATTACACATTCTTTCATATAATTATCAAATACTCCGCGCGAACAAACAACTAGCAGTGAATAAAGTCTATTGCGTAGATGCACTCTCAATTATGAGTTCCATGTCATTGTTGCAGGAAGCTATCTAGTGTCATTGAAGATTACGGTCATGTTAACTTTCAAGCTTAGATATTTAGCTCTACTCTCTCTCTCTCTATATATATCCAAGGATAATGAAAGTGTTGGGAATCTGGTGAAAGCTCATTGATAAGAGCAATGGATTATATGATTTTTAAATCCAACAAGTAAAATTGGATTTATAGCTTTGTATTTTAACACACAAATTTTTCTCACTCCACTGAAATTTACTAAGAAAAAAATTGATAAGTAAATATGCATGAAACTAAATTTCAAAAATAGTTAATCATAAATAATATATGATTTATACAAAGGTTTTCAAACTACACATGATTTAAAAAAAAAATTAATGCATTAATCAATAAACGTATCAAATCTCTTTAAACCAAACCATGTATTTGTGACAAAAAAAAGCAAACCATGAATGGCTTTACGAACCGGTTTTTACTTTTTCTGGTTTGGTTTGGTTTTAATCCCAAATATCAGTTCGAACATTAGCCTTCACAGAATTGTAATCTTCTTCTTCTTTTTTTGAGAAAAGACAGAATTATAATCTTGAGTAGTCTAATTACTTAACATACTCCCTATACTATATATAAACATAAAAATGTACAGGGAATATGTCATGCACTTAAAAAAAACAATATGTCATACACATGACATATTAATTATATAAAAATTGCTTTTAACCATTTTCAATGTTTATATATAAAAAAATCTTATGTTCCAAAAAAGTGTATAAAGACTCTTAAAACTTTGAAGATTAATTTATACCAAAAAAACTATGAAGATTATAAATTAAAACGTGAATGTGAACTATGCACATCCACAACTTTTAAAATCAAAACTTATCCAGATTTAAAACGTGAACTAGTGGTAGCTACTAACCTTAATAAATAAAAAAGAGAATGATGATGATGATGATGATGATGATGTTGAAATTTATATCATTCCAAATAAGTTTTAACAATCTTGGTGTGATATTACGTATGCGTAAACGCCAATTGTTATCGCTTCGTTGACAACTACTCACGTTTTTATCATTTTAGTTTTTCTTTAGTTAGCATTCTAGTTTGTTAAATCGTATAGTCACAATCCAATGTCTTATCATACGAACCGAATAGTGTGTACCTACAAAAAACTTGTTGTTTAGCATAATTTATTTTGTATTTTTGCATTAGTTATAAACCTTGTTCGGAAACTCGCTAGGCGCTACGCGTGCGGTCGGTGTGGGCCTAGCGAGTTAACGTTAAATCGGAAAAAAATCGGGGAATACTCGGGGATTTATTTTAGAAATTATTATCCAATTTCGGTTTTAATAAGAGAATATAAATAGATAAACAAATATATTAACGTAGCCCAGTGGTTGGTATATCTATGTGACCAATAACTCGCGGGTTCGAAGCCCAACTTTTCTCGTTTTCGTGTGTTTTTGTGTTTCTTTTAAAGGAGGGGCAAACAGGTAATTTTCATCTTCCTCCTTCAACCTGCGCCCTAATTACCAGCCGTAACAGATTTTTTCAACATATTTCTTCGCTTTTCTTGGTGATTTATGTCGTTTAACCTTTGTTTCTTTGTTATAGATGATTAAACGTGACTGATTCATGATGAAATCATTGACTTCAAACTTAAAAAGCCCAGAATTTTTTTTGTCCGATTTTTTCCCCGAATCAAGTAGAATCGCCACGGTGCTTGGCCGTGGAGCGCTTAAACGGCGAGTACTCGGATCAAATCGCCGCGTTTTAGAACAAGGGTTATAAATGATATAAAATAGTTTTACATCACTTATATAAATGACTCTTAAAATGGTGATTCAAATAATTCAAATCATTCTATTAGTAACTGATATAAAAAATATTTAATATTTTTTTGTGAAACAGAAAATATTAAATATTTGCATCAATTGTTATAAATGATGTCAATATATATCAATTACAATAATTGATGTTAATGTTTATATCATTTTCTGAAAACGATATTAATACTAGCATCAATCAAATAATTTATTTTAATAATTATATCACTTTTAATAATTGAATTAAAATAATTATCAATTTTTGAAAGTGATTTTAATAATTTTGTCATTTACAGTTATCAACTAAAATTTTATCACATTGGAATTTTTTTATTGTTACTAATATTTATACATAATTAATGTTGCATTTATATCAGCAAATAAATAAATTAAAATAGAAATAATATTTCTTATTATTCTTTCTATTTGATGTTACAATTAAAAGAAATTTAAAAACCTATAGAAACAAGGAAAGAAGACGATTCAAAGAAAAAACACTTAAACATAATTCGCCATAGGAATTCTTCAATAAAGCTTCTTCTCATTCTCTGTATTTTCTGCTCTTGGTGGTTGTGTTTCAAACTGGTAATTGCTTCTACAAATAAAACCATCATCACTCATATAAGAAAAGTGCAGATCCGTAGACAAAATAAACTAAAAGAAAAATTTGAACCACTGTTAATATTGATCACTAATCTTAACCATTGGTGCACTGAGAGAAATAACAATAGTCTTCACGGAGATTCCAAGTATATCATTTCATACCTGCAGATTCAGCCTTTCTTATACTGTTGAAAATATTTGTTAAAAAATTGTGTGTGGAAGAGAAAGACATTGTAAAAAAGATGTAAAGGATCGTTGTTTTTATTCGGTTGGTTTTCTTATTATAAAAGGAACGTGATCTAGTAGATGAGATAAAATAGGAGATATAGCTATATTTTGGAACAAATATATATGTTTAAATGGTTTGTAATTTAAAAAAAAACAAATTAAAGCAGTAAATATTAAATTATCTACTAACAATTATTAATTAGGTCGAAATTTAGAATACTAATTGAAAATAATTCAGATAATTTATTTTTTAATTAATTATATATTTTAGTGAATATAATTTTTTCTAAAAGTATAGATCTCAGATTATTATTTAAATATTCAAAATATCAATTTATCTAGCTTACTTATTAAATAAATTCAAAATTATTTATCAAAACATTAAAATTTTGTTTATAAGAGTAAATAAACAAACTTTGATTGATATTTTAAATTCAAAAAATATATTTATCAAAAAAATATATGTGCAACCAACACAAATGAATTACGTACACATGTTAGTATTTAATTGAAATTATGTTAGCATCATTTTTATCATTGATGTAAAATTTGCAATCTTTATTAAAATGATGTTACTTTGTATCATTTTTATAAGTGATGTTAATACAAATTAATAAATGTATCATTCATTTAATTGATGTAAACTGATAGTTTCTATTATTTTTTAAGAAGTGATATAAACTAATATGGATTTGCATCAATATTTCTTTTAGAACCAAATTAACGAAATCTCTCCCCCTGAATCATATTAATAAAATTATGATGTAAATGATTCATATACATGCAAACACGAAAGAGATCTCAAAGGCGAATATAGAGGAAATATTTATTTGGTTTACCAAAAGACTTCCTTCCAAGTCTTAACGACAAAAACAACACAAAATCAAAATCAGAACTCGGCTACGTCCGAAAATTCCTCAATCCTACGACTACTACTGAAAACCTCAAACCAAAACTCCATATCATCATTATACAACTTCGAGTTATTATAACTATTTAATTTACTATTCCTATCTAGCAATCCCTCCCAATCCTCCATCGTTTTCTCTGTACTATTCTTAAAATCTACGGATATGACGTCTGACCAAAAACTCTCATCAACCATTGCAGAAATGTCCTCGTAAGACATCATATCGTCCGCCTTGTTATTATTTGATATCTGTAATGTTCTAAACTGTTGCGTAGAAGTTGTGTCCACAATCACAGATTTCTTGTCTTCGTGTGTGGTCTCGTTAGTTCGGTTAAGGTCTTTGGTGACTCCGCCATTATTGTTTTGGTCTTTGTTGAGTCTTTTCTTCAAATGAGTGTGCCATACATTTTTAATTTCATTGTCGGTTCGTCCTGGCAATTTTGCAGCAATTGCAGACCATCTAAATAATAAGAAACAAACGAAACTAAACATTATTAGGAAAACTGTATGTCATGTAAATTGTAATATAGTATGGATTTCATCGATATATTAGTCTAATGTTGCTTTTTAAACCGGAAAACATGGAGATAGAAGAAGACAGCAAACCAAAAGCTAATATGTTCTGCATCGATCGAGGTGCAAATTTGGTCTAATAGCAATAATGTTGAAGGTTGTTTGGAGTTTATTCAATTAAAAACTATGAAAACAAAGTAATTAAGTCTTTTGATACTGAGCACATCACGGGTATGAATCTCCTCCTTAGCCCCACAGTGTTTAAAACTAAAATATTTTACAAATGGAAAATCGTTTATAAAAGCTTAGACTATTTTTCATATCTTATTAAAATTTCTAGATGATTAAAAACTTAGACTAAAGTCTACTTATAGAGTAAATTAAAAACTTACACGGAAGAAATTTTGCAAAGTGGCAAAAGTAAATGGGAAATAAAATCGTTTGATTTTGTAACCGTCTTTCAAGGAATCGTTAACAGATTGATGATTACTCTTTTTTAAGCAAACAAAGACAAACCTGTTGCCCAAGACTTCATGTAGATTGATGATAGTTTGTTCTTCTTGAGGAGTGAAATTGCCACGTTTGATGTCTGGTCTCAGATAGTTGATCCAACGAAGTCTGCAACTTTTCCCACATCTAAGTAAACCTAAACAAATTCTCCAAAAACACCAGAAGAGTAATTGCTTACAGGTCAAGAACTATTGATATAAAATAACTGTACAAAAGAAATGAAAATCACCTGCGTGTTTGGGAAGCGCTCGCCAGTTAGAATGACCATAGAGATGAATATAGTTAATCAAGATTTGATCTTCTTCGGGGGTCCATGGTCCTCTCTTTACCCCCATTTTCTCACAACATGGTGCTCTTCCCATTTTTTCCGTTGCAGTCTCAAGAAAATAAAACTAAAATTTACAACTTTCCCTCTTCGATCGAGTAAACTGATTAGAAGGCAGTTTAGATGGGTGTGGAATTCTATGAGAGCTAAAGAAGCCAAATGTTTGAAGGGAACATGCGATGTAGACGTTTAGTGTGATTATTATATATAGACAGACTAATTATTGCTGACAAAAAACGAGACAGATTGATTATTATATTGTGACGAAAGACATTATTATTTCGAAAATACTGTATTATTAATACTATGCAACCGTGGGAATTTTTTTTTTTTTGTAAACCATAAAGTAGTCGACGAGCCGAAACCCAACCGATCTAATTCTCTAGAGATTTGACCACCGATGTCGCTCTGACCACTGGTGCCGGCTAGACCAACCGTGGGACAATTCCAAATTGAAAATTACTTATCTTTTGATTCGCATAGCCCAAAAGTTTTCAACTCTCTTTTTCTATTTGTATGCATTTAATTACATTTCGTATAAACAATATATGAAAAAGTAAATGTTTTCGTATAATAATATATGTATAAGATATCGTACAATGTAGTTAATTTATTTTGTATGCCTGCAACGTAGATGTTTCTACTTAGTATTGAGACGAAAATAAAAGTATGAATTTCTTATATATTTTATTAAAACAAAAATATTACAATGGTTCTAAGCTTTATTCAAATGTAATGTATTACATAAAAATCACTAATGATTAACGAAAAAATGTTCAAACTGCTTTGAAATAATTAATAGATCATGATCTGCGCAATAATGCGGATTTTATTTTAAATGATTAAACAAATTTTGTAAATCAATCGAATGTTTTAAATCTTAAGACTTAAGATAGATTTTAGTTGCATAATAATTATTTTATGTAGCTTAATTAAGATTTTTTTATAATTTATCTCGGTAATAATTTTGGTACATATTATAGCACAATTTTTTTTTTATAATTAGTGTTAAGTTATTTATAATTAATGTTAAGCATTTATCTTCGGATAATTATATTTTGAAAATTTACATAAATTATATATATAACGTACAATGTAGTTAATTTCAATCTATATTCATATAATAATATGTATAAAATATTCTTTAATTTTTTTTTTAGTTAGTTCAACTATTTTCGTTATGATTTTTAATTAAATCTTTGTAATTTATTTGATTAACTGTTGCATATATTTTGATAAAATTTTGATTATAAAATTTATTTAATTTAATTTATTGTATTTTATTAGTATAAATTATTTAATTTAATTATAAATTTTATCAAATATAAATAAAATAATTCATTAGTTTAAATGATTTAATATTTTTCTAGTATCCAACCGTACAAATATAAGTTATAACTGAAAAAAAAATAATTTATAAGTTATTTTCGTAAATTATTTGAATACTTTAGTCATTTATTTGATTATCAAGTAATTTGAAAAAAAAATGATAAAATATTGAAAATATGAATCCTAATATTTTATATTGTTTAGACAATTTCGAAAACATAGATACTAGTATATAAATGTCTCATAGTTACTTTATAATAGAGGAGGATATTCATTTTAAAATCTTACAAAAAAGTAGGTCTACTGTAATGTTTATGTTTTAATAGTAAGATGGAAACAATATTATAATATTATCTATATTTCCAATTAACAGAATAATTAATCTTACGTCCAAAAATATTATATCTCACCTATTTAATAAATTTTTATTATTTTATTAAATTATTTGATAAATCAAATAATCGACTATTTTTTTATTTTTTATAAATAGAAATTACCTTCACTTAAACTTAAATAATATTTCATATTAAATTAAATATAATATATAAATAAAATATTAGAGTCAGTAAATTGACATCAAATTTTATAATTAAAAGTTAATCAAAAATATATCACATAACTAACTAAATAAATCACAGAGATTTTACTAAAAATTCATAACGAAAAAGATTGAAATAATTTAATAATAAATTAAGCTTTTATATAAGTTTCCTATTAATAAAATAACATAATTATATATTTTCAAAAATACTAAAATAAAAGTATTAAAATACTTCAATTTTGTAATTAGATTTCATTAAAAATATGTTTTTTGCTTTTAAAACGTAAAAAAGAATCTAGTTTTCTTTTATAATCTAGATTTTTTATAATATAGTTATTAACTAAAAGTGAACATATTTGTCGTTCTACTATTCCGTTGGTCATCGATGTTATGTTGTTCTGCTGGCAATGCAGCCCTCAGAAGTTGCTTTTTATATTCATAGAAAAGAAGAACTGATATTTAAGTAAAGGCACATAATAAGTAGCACTAGAAAAGGATGGACAAATTTTCCAAAACTCTATTCGGGTTCGTCCCGATTTTTTTCAGGATCCGGAAGTTCAGCTTTATATTAAGTTGTTAACACATACATTAAATACATGTTAAAAATACTGAACTAGAGTAATGGTAATCGACCAGTACTATTTCTTTTTTCTTATGATATGTTTTAAAATCCTTACAGTTTAAATATGTTTTATATGATCTTTTAAAACTATTTCATATGCAAAAAGTACGTACATAGACCTACTATTTATTGCTTAGTTGCATTCATGTACTGTATATGGTTTTGTTGGTGAGTTATGAGATCTGTATTATATTCAGTACTAGCTTGAATATATCATTTATGCATATAATTTTGAACGCATATTCTGTTCACACACGGAAAAGCTACTTTGTTGAGTCAATTGAGAAAAAAAAATATGACGTAAAAAATATTTATGAATGATACTAATATATGTGCACAAAAAGGAATAATACTAATGTAAGAAGAAAGAAAGATATATCCAAATTAGGTATACATAAAATGTCAAAGAAAGAGGCTAGTGCTCAATCCAAATAAGATCATGTACTAAAATTAATTAACTTTTTTTATTTAATCAATCTTGTTGGAAGGCCTATTTAGTCAATAAGAAAAAATGCCATATTAGTCAATAAGGGCTGGTTATTTAATACTCTCAGGTTATTATGCGTATTCGAACGGGAGATCTTTAGCATAAGTGTCATATCCTTGTCAGTTGAGCCAATTTGTCCTGGTTAAATGTCATATTCTTTGTATTATAATTGTGAAAAACACATTGATGATGAATAAAAATAGAAAAGTAGAGCCACAAAACAATAGTTAGGTACGTAAAGGGGTTCCTCTTCACTTATATGATTTGAGATCGTGTTAACAAAAAAGTGATAAACAAAATCGATTTGGTGACTTCCCTTTTGGTTCTTGTTTTCCAACTCTTCTTATTTTAACTATGACTTGGTATCTGCATTTTTTTGGTGCAATTGGTATCCAGTGGCAGATCTAAAAATATTTGTTATCTGGGCAGAACTATAAAATACAGTTTAGTACTTCTATAGTTTTGAATTATTAACCGGGGCATTATAAAAAAATCAGTACAAATTACATTGATCTGAAAAATACATGGGATGCAGCTGTCCTTCTTACCCTAGATGTAGTTCCGCCACTGCTGGTATCTACATCTTGCTCATTTGAACCATATATTTCAAAATATATTTATATTAAATAGAAATTTTGAATCCAGGAAACCAGTGAATTCGTAAAATAAATAGTTTACCGCATGTTCTTTGAAACATTGAACCATATCTATCTAGTGGTGTGTCACTAAGTAAAGTAATAAAACCATGATATCACAAAATGTATCAAAATCTTTGGACGTTATTGATAACTTCCAATAATGACATGGTTATTAACTTTCCTATAGGTTTCAATTGCGCATACATCACCTTCAACTCTTACATTAAACTATTTGTTTGTCTCAGTCGAAAGCAACTTTGAATAGTGTTGCAGATTAAATGTATTTAGACTAAAATCATTAAAAAGAAAGATCAAAACAAAACAAAACAAAACAAAGATCATCGACATCTATTCTCATCATTACTAAGATCTTCCATTTTTTCACTTTCCCGTGTTTTTTTTTAATAATACAATGCGGTTAGTCTTCTCTTATAACAAACACTAGTCCAATTGTGGGGTTCCATGTTTTGTAATGCAAGTGTTGTTTGATATTTGATAAATTCAAATTAGCGTACAAATGGATTATGACCTAACGAAATGTAGATTTTACTTGGTCCAATATCCAATATATTAATTACTAACTTTGTCGTTTCTCTTTATAAATCTCCGGGGTCGGCTGAGACACATTTTTTCTGTTAAAAATCGAGTAACATTATTTGTTACATGCATGTCAAAAAAAGGAAAACGCCTTATAAAAACCTACTCTTTTCTTTGTATTTTTTACCCTTTAATATCAAAGACCGTTAGTGATTTTTTTGATCAAAAACCGTTAGTGATTATCTTACTGAAAAATGGTCCAATTAGCTATGCTAAGCCTCGTACAAGTTAGTACAAGTATTGTGTGCACCTGACGCAGTTGATGACGCATGCTTCTTTCTCCCTAGGGTTAGTTAATACCTCAGGTATGCAAAAGAAAATTATATATCTGCGCTAAACATCAACGATGCGTAGGTCTACTAGTTAAGCTCTTTCAATATCAAAAACTAAATGATTTTAAAGGTTACATACTTACATGTACCAATTTATGTCAAAAGAAATCTATCTAAATTGCCATTTTTTATTTTTTTATTTATTTTTTATTTATTTTTCTAAATTGCCATTTGCATTTAGGCAAAATGAAATTATGTCTTCCACGTCATTTAGAAAACTTCAGGTTCCAGTCCTATGAAAAATTATTAATTACTGAGTTTTTTTCTTTTGTAGAATTTTCCTGTATTTTAACTGTTTCTGCTTAGAGCATCTCTATCCCCGCTCTATAATTTACTCCATTTATAGAGTAAAGGAAATAGAAAATGGAGTCATGAATAAAAAAATAAAAGCATTACTCTATAAATGGAGTAATGCTTTTATTTTTTTATTCACTACTCCATTTCTCACTCAATTTACTCTATAAATGGAATAAATTATGGAGTGGGGATGGACATAGAGTAGGATTTGTTTCTATTGCAACATTTGAGACTAATGGAGCCACATATAAATTAGTTTTGATGATTTCGTTTTTCAAATTAGGATTCAGTAGCAGGCAATACATAGATATATTAATTACTTATAAAAATCCCAAATCAAGACTAAAGAGTCCAAGTTTGAAGAAAAAAATAGCCAGTACACATGATTTGACCATGGAAAATAAAAATTTAAACATAAAGTGATAAACTTTTCACTTAAATAAGTATATTTTCATCAGAAGTATTCAACTATGATGAATTATATCATAATATATATGTAGAACTACAATGGCCCTTTAGAAAAGTACAAACGAGGACAAGAACCGTACTTTCAAACTTACTTTTCTCCACAATGCTTTGGTTTCACCTAACAATCGGACTCTAGTCTTCAAGAACTAGATTGTGGATTCATGATCTGGACAAAGACTTATTCTTATTTCTACATTTGAAAAACTTTACCTGAAATTCAAAGCTGCCAAGCGAATATTGTCCCCGTGCCATGCAGAAATACATTGTGTACCATCCTTTAGCCTCTACTTGATACAAAAATGGATCGAAGTCCTGAAAACATCGTTGATTTTGTCATATGCGTCTTGCAATATTTTATCATCGCGGTCATTGATATCTTTCTCAGTGACTTAGGACGCTGCAACTATTTAACCACCCTCGCAATGCATCTTCTTTTTGCTCCAGTAACCAATACTAATAAAAGTATGGTATGCATCAGTGGAACTGATGTGAGAATAAATGATTCATGAATCATGATGAGAGACGCAAAAGTTTTTCCTTTGTGTCTTACCAAATCGGATTTTGTTGCTTATTCAATAATGAGGATAGAAAATGTAGGCCCAAGAGTTGATAAACAAAATTTGGGCCCATGTTCAAGAATGAATACAAAAAAAGACGATCTATCTTTTCTTGAATCGGTCCAAAACTGAAATGGCCAATAAAGGTCCGAAGATGCTTTACGCTACTTCAAACTTCTAAGGACAGGTTCAGGAGGGAGCTTCAAGGGATCCACTACGAGATTCAAGCAACTGATCCTACGGAGATTGATCTTGAAGTCCTTCGCGAACGAGCAAATTGAGGTAAATGGGTCTCGTTGACAAACGTAATGGTAATCTAATGAAATTTAATCGTTCGATGACATTAAAATTTTGGTTTTGTTGTGTAAACACAGTTTTGATGTTTCAGATTGGACATCTATAAGCCTCATCATGTAAATTAAACTACAAAAGTTTAACATCGATTTTCGGGTGGATGCTCTCTTATTATAACCTGCCTATAGTTGGGTTATAATATTTTGATAAAATAGATAGTTGAAATTGTCCCCAACCCTTTGACATAAAAATAAAAGATTTTTTTTCTTTTATAATAAATGTCATTTTAACATTTTTTCTTGTTATACAAAAATATCATTTTATAATTTTAATACAAATTATTTTTACTTTCAGCTGAAAATTAATTGCAAACTGCATTGATTTTATAAATAATTTTATTTATCTCAAATATTATTGGCAAGAAAGATGTAATTAATAATAACTTACATATATTTCCATTATTTTAAAACATATCAAAATAACATTTATTTTGAAAAGGAAGGAGTAAATGAGAATATTTATTTCTCGACGTGGGATCTACTTTTTCATCTTCTGGGACAATCCCACTCTCCTTGCTAGAGGTCCTGTTCGTTTGTACATCTGAAAGATGCATTCAGATGGTCCATCTGGATGCCTTATCCAGATGTTCTACCTGGATGTTGTTCGTCTCTACATTTCGTTTATCCATCCAGATGAATCATCTGAATGCAACTATGTTTGTTTGTTTTTTTCAGCTTACATCTACATCGAGATGAACTTGTTACTAAAATAATTAAAATAGACTTGTTTTTAAAATTTTGGCGGAAAATTGCATTTTCCCGGTTTTGACGAGAAATTGTGTTTTCGAGGTTTGACGGGAAATTGCATTTTTGGTTTTGCTGGAAAATTACGTTTTTTGGCGAGAAATTGCATTTTCTCGGTTTTGGTAGGAAAGTGTGTTTTTCTGGTTTTGGCGAGAAATTGCGTTTTCCCTATTTTGGCCATAAATTGCGTTTATTCCGGTTTTCACGAGAAATTTCGTTTTTCGGTTTTGGCGGAAAATTACGTTTCTACGGTTTTGGAGGGAAATTTTTTTTTCCGGTTTGACGAAAAATTTTGTTTTCCAGATTTGATGGGACATTGCGTTTTCCCGGTTTTGGCCAGAAATTGCGTTTTCCGGTTTTCACGAGAAATTTTGTCTTTCGGTTTTGGCGGTTTTGGCGGGAAATTGTTTTTTACCGATTTTGATGAAAAATTGTGTTTTCCAGTTTTGACGGGAAATTGCGTTTTAAGTTTTGGCGGGAAATTGCGTTTTTCGGCGAGAAATTGCGTTTTTCCAGTTTTGGCGGGTTATTGCGTTTTTCCGGTTTTGGCAAGAAATTGCGTTTTTCGGTTTTGGCGGGATATTGCGTTTTCCCGGTTTTGGCCAGAAAATGTGTTTTTCCGGTTTTCACGAGAAATTGCGTTTTTTGGTTTTGGCGGGAAATTACGTTTTTCTGGTTTTGGCGGGAAATTGTGTGTTTTCTGGTTTTGATGGGAAATAGCATTTTTCGGGTTTGGCGGGAAATTATGTTTCCGGTTTTGGCGGGAAATTATGTTTCTGGTTTTGGCGGGAAATTGCGGTTTCTCGGTGTTGGCGTGAAAGTGTGTATTTTAAAATTTTGGCGAGAAATTGTGTTTTCCGGTTATGGCGGGAAATTACCTTTTTCCGATTTTGACAAACGATTTCGGGAGGAAATTACGTTTTCCGGTTTTGGCGAAATTATGTTTTCCTGATTTTGACGAGAAATTGTGTTTTCCAATTTTGACGGGAAATTACATTTTTCGGGTTTGGCGGGAATTTTTTTGTTTTAAAGAAAAATTTATCAAATTTTTGGTGAAGACTCACCTTCACCCAGATGCTCCGTGAAGACTCACCCTCATTTGGATGAGAATTTGAAGTGAGTTTTCATAAATGTAGTTGGGTGATCCATATGAATGTAGCATTTTAATGTACAAAACGAACATCAACTTGCATCTTCACCCAGATGGATCACCCAGGTGAGCAAACGAACAGCACCTAACTGCAACATGTGTGTTACTAATTGTCTCTGCTCATACTAAAAATAGCTAAATTTTTTTTTTAAAAGGTGTTACTAATTCTTTTATTTTCTAGCTAGCTGGTGGACTTTTAGAGAAAAATATCAATGTATATATATATTTAAAATACTTATAGAGTGTGATTGGTATAATTTAAAGTAAAACAGAAGGATGACAGAAAAAAATAAGTAAACAGAAGAATAGATGGAAAATAGTGAACAACAAAATGGTAAAAATGAGAGAGAAAAAACTGAGTATATTTCGTTACTATAACTAACTCTGACAACACCTAGAATAAATAGTTGTCTTTGAAGTAAAGAGGGTAGTACCCAGCCACTGGGGAATTAACATTTCGGCATCGCTATAGAAAGATGACTGATATATGGCAATACGTGACTACTCTAGACCACTTCTGTGGACTAGGATACCTCTGTATAATTCAAAAAAAAAACAGTAATCTCAAAACTGATATTTTATTTGATCAGTGAGTTTTGAACTGAAACTTGGGGTAACTTAAATTTTGGAGTAAATTCTTACTCTAAAACAACTAAACAGTCAGTCATAGTGTCTAAAACAACTAAACAGTCAGAGTCATAGTGTATATTGTTTCAGTTTTAGATAAGTCTATTTGTTTATACGTGTTTTGTTGTGTCAGGGGGATCCAGTACTATTGCCTTTGGCATCATCTAAACTTGTGAGAAGTGCATTTATATTAAACTTAACATTTCCGCCAACAATACAATAGTATGAAATTACAGTAACCACGGGTAGTTTGAATATTAATTTAGATTTTTTTTATATATGGTACAGTCATGGTTTGTTTTTTGTTTTTGTTTTTTTTACTGGTTTTGTCGATTTAGCTTTTTATAATAATTGATGATGGTACTGTTTTTGATATCTTGTATGAAGCATTATTGTTAAATGAAGTTAAAGGATAAGGTGATGATGATCAACCAAAAGTCCAACCCGATGATAAACTAAAGAACTGGGAATGATCAATAAGATAATATGATGATTTATTTTACTAAATCAGGATTGTTTTATGATATTTTAATCTCTTGACAACTTAGAAAATTATTTCTATTAAAACTTTAATTATTTCTATATATATATATATATATATATATATATATATAATCATTCCTAGTCCCCGTAGGGTCACTTAATTAACTAGTCTATAAATTATATAATATATATAATGATATAACATTTACCCAATTATAATAGGATCATACCTTTATAGATGTAATCGAATTATCCGACCCACAAAAGAACTTTATAGTTATATATCTTATCAACCTCTTTTTCTTGACTTGATAGATTTTAATTAAGATTCATTTGACTGATAGGAATGACTTATTTGATATATATATATAGACACTTAATATTAATTAATATAATATTTTGTATCATTTAATATATTTTACCTTTATAAGAAAAACTGAGAATATTTAAAGCACAAACAAAAATATTAAAGCAATTAAGATATACTAGAGTCTTTCTCCGCGCTACGCGCGGAAAAGTGTGTTGATAATTTATTTATGGATCGTATGTTTTAATATTTTTGTTTGTAATGTAAGCTTTGTATTTTCAAAATAATGAGAAAATTAGTGAATATCAATTGTTTAAAAACAAAAAGAGTAACTTGGGTAATAAACTTGATTTTCTGCTATTAGAATTATTCAGGGGTGTTTTAATCCGGTAAAACCAATCCACTAAAATTAAATAAAACCGAGCTAGAAAAAGTAGATTAAATTTGGTGATACCGAATATACCAAACATATGTTCTTTTTTAGAAATTGGAATGTATATGGATATGCTTTGATATTTAAACCGTTCAAACTGAGTAAACCGAATGAACCAATCAATTAAAATATAATAGCATAAGTACATGTAAATTATATAATATAATTAATAGTATATACTTGATTTATTTTGTTGATATGAACCTCATATTTAAATGTTTATTTCATTAATTTTATATTTTATTTTAAATAGTTTAGTAGTTTATCTAAACCAAATTAAATTATTGTATAATAAAAGTGTTCACAGATAAACATAAACCGAGTCACTAAAACAAATTATAGGGATAGACATAAACCGAGTCACTAAAGCAAATTATATTATAGCCTATTTTTGATTGTATATTCCAATACCTTAGCCAAAAAAAATTGGAAACACATTCATCTAATAAAAATAAATTTGGACGCATCAAATATATTCTATTTTGTAGGGAATGGTGCAGTTGATTTCATTTATATGACCACCAAGGTAAGCTAATTTACAAAGACCTGTGTAGTATAAGTGCCAATACGTGTTAAATTTATATGGTCGTAGAAGCTTAAACAAAGTCGAGAAAACCATAAACTCAGATTTTCAGATGAATATATAAACCACGTGCTAAACTTTTTTTTATTAAGATGGTGGAAATTAATAATACATTTGAAAAAACAATAAGCTGAGTTTAAAAAAAAAGGCACTTTAGTGGAGCTTAAGAAAATTAAAAGACATCTGTAAACACGTGACAGCTAAAAATCAGTTAACCCTTGTTTCTGTAAGAGCTCATGTCAACATATTTTCCTTTCCCACAATCACTGTCACTTGATTCAGACGAAGAAGATAATTGAGTGTCCATTTTCAGTCATCATCTTCCTGAGTTTGAGAGCTGTATGTGAGAAAAAAAAAACAGAAGCTTTAATAGTGAGAGTGAAATGATTAACGCACATACACTTAAGAACATGATACTTTGCAACATCTGGCTTTACTAATTGTTACTTCGTTAGTTCTGGCTGTCCTAGAGATAGTTTGTGTAATTTCTTTATCCAGTTCTCAAACTCTGTTTCCGTCATTGATGTGTTCATAAAGTATGGGAGCATTTACCTTTTGCTTGGCATTATAAGCTTCTTGTGTTCTTCATAAGCTCTGTGACCCTGAAAGAGTATTCAACAACTTGACTTAAGATTGTGAAACTAAACTTTGAATTGACATTTGAAACCATTTTAAAATTAAGAGTCTGTGTACATGAATCTCGCGGCCCATGTTACCTTCATGAGATGCCATGACCACAACGCTCTCCTTCCATGCTATATACTCGAGTGCTACCATTATAAAAGCTCATTTTCTGAAAGGTTTGAGTTCAAGGGGAAACACAATATCTTATTTGTTGTAAAGATGTGGGAATTCACTTGTTAACGGTTTCAGAGCTTACTTTTCCTCAAGGGGTTCCCCTCTAGCCCAATAGATCCTCGCATCACTCGGTGCTCCAAGTACTCTAAGCAGCCTAAAAACAGACGAAAGTAGAATTGGAAACCAATATATATCTAAACACAAAAACTTTGTAAAGAAAACAGTAACTCATTCATTCGCTTTGTTACTTCACTGGCATTTAAAGTACAGACATCTGCGAGCTTTCCTTTCATTAGCTGGCATGCTAGATCTGGCTGATAAGAGCTCAGGCCGCTTAATCCTTCTATTCTTGTAATCTCATCATATTAAACGCTCAAAAGGCAGCCTGTTCTCACCCACACGTCTATCTCCAATCTATGATTAAGTGCAATGTAAGGCCTTTTGCTCCTCATCCTCTCCGCACTGCAACTCTGCCAGCTTCTTCCCCGTCTCCATAACCCTGAGACAAAGTCAGTACTTTAAATGCTACCTGAAACACATTTACTTAATTAAGGAGAATAAGACAGACGTGGGTTTAGGGAAGCCACAATTGTGTCCACAAATATTGGACAGAAGAACAAATAAAAGAAATGTCTACAAAGTATATTCAAAAAGCTTCCCATTGATCCACCTTCTTGCTAGCATTTAAAAGTCAAAACCTCTTTTAACTCCTCTTGATGTTCACATGTTTAGAGAATTTAAGTGTATGCCATGAACTTCTGGTACAAAAGAAGAAGACAAATCATGAAGCAGTTTAGGCCAATACTTTATTCCTAGCAAAGAATCAGTTTTCATACTTTCTAATTCTGATAATTCAAAACGGAAACTAATTTTTGCACACACACAACACAAATAAAAACCATAGATTGGTCGGAAGCAAGATTCACAGGATTGTCCATCACTAACCTCAATTCAATTTGAATTGGTATACAATAATAGATGCGGTGGCTGAGAGGATAAAGAGGATGATACCAAAAATAGTCCACCAGCAGAAAGAAGACCAATATCCACGGTATGAGTACGGCGGCAACCGGTTTGGTAACGGTATAGTTGCTTCAATAGGCAGTTTCATAGTGATAGATCTTCGAATCCAGAACTCGCCATCGATTAATATAGTGATGTGGAATGCAGGAGGAATTTGAAGAGTTTCTTATTTGTTTATAACTAATTGAACGCAGAATTTACGATTGAAGAAAGTGGAATTTATGGTCGGAATGAACACCGGATTGGTCACCGGTTTTGACCGGAGCCGAGAGGGCCGCCGCTGCGCATTTCGAGTTCATAGAGTCGCTTGAACCGGTAATCTTCATCGCGATTGAAATTGGAGAGAGGAAAAGCAAGTTGGATGTAAATCCAATGTCGTGAAGTGGAGGTTTTATAGAAGATCCAAAGGAGGAAGCCAACGGACCCCATTAATGGGGTTAATCAATTGATTGAAGAGTGCGAAGGCGTGGGGAAAATTGATTACACGGGAGCTGCATCGCAAACGGAAAGAAGAGGAAGATGAACAGGACCCGACTCGCGAATCCTAGACGGCGCTCAGGGTTTACGCGAGATAAGTGATGGGATAACTATTTTGGGCTTACGGGCTGTTAGACACACCGCGAATTGGAAGCCCAGAGACCGAGTTCGGTTCAGGCCCATCAGAGGAAAAGAAGTTTTGACGTGGATGTATGCTGAGCTCTCATTGGTTGGAATTAAAAGAGTGACATGGACACTCTATCTATGAAGCTTATTTAGCTTTTAGTATAGTACTAGGGATTAATCCGGGCTACGCCCGAGACAATTTTTATTTTTTAAATATTTTGTATACAATTATTTCGTTGGATGTTATATTCTGAACTATATATTTTTGTGAATTTATGAATATTTTATATTTATAGTATGCATAGTAAAGATTTTGAATATTTTTTAGCTTGAAATTATTTTATTTTACATTGATGTAAACATTTTTGTGATAGTTGAATTTTTTTGTTTGTATTTTTTTGTGATAGTTTAACCTTTGAAAGTTTTGTATATATTTGAACTCTTATTTCTAATTTTTATGGGATCTAATAAATATTTTCCAACGGAAATTTATATTATATAATCAAAACATTTGATATTATATTTTTTTTTCTTTTGACTAAAAATATTTTTTTCCTATCATTTTGTTTTTGATTTTAAAAATTGGCTTTCAAATTAACCAAATCAAATGTCAATAAAAAACCAAAAACATAAACTGGATCACAATCTCCTATCCACATTAACCTAACCAAATCAAGTGTCAATAACCAAAAACATAAACCGGATCCTAATCTCATCTCCATATTGACGGAAACGAATCATGCCCGTAAATTAATTTTATATTTTTTATCACGTCAAATTTGTCTATTATTTTACAAATCAAATTGCAAATCAAAAATAGAATCATGTTTTTAAGTTTGTTCTAATTTAGTTTCTAACATTATGTCACTTCGATTATTTTCAACAAAGAAACATATAACTAATAGTTGTATCCTTAATATAACTAATTTAGTTTTTCGAATTTGTTTTTCACTTCTATACACAGTCACATGAAAAAAGTAAAATATTATTATCATAAACTAAGCTTACAATCATTTGCATTTGTCATGGAAAGTCACCCTATGTCGATGACTTGAAAACCCGTTTTTTATAAGAGATCCTTTTCTCTTCTCTTATATGTTTGCTTCTTGAAATTTTCCGCGAAATCACCAATTTCATACAGTCAAATTTTGAATTGTGAGATGTGTCAAAAGGGTCACTCTAATTGAATTAGAGAATTAAGAGCATCCTTATTGGAGTCCTTCCATCAAGTCCCCAATTTTCTTCTTTTTTTTTTCTTTTTTTCTGGTCATGAAACTATAAGGGATGTGCCTTATATAAAGGCTTTTCCTCTATTTTCTTTCTTGATCCCCTCCCCTTCCCTCTTAAGGGATGCCTTAAGGGCCTCCTAATAAAGATGATCTAAGGGTAAGGAAATATTGGTGTAGAAAATCGGTTTCAGCGCATAGTTTGCTCTTCTCCTTCACCCTTCTTCTCACTCTCAAGCTTGTTCATGTTCTTTTTCAATCATGGTGATCAGTTTCTTTATTTCTTTTTCGTAATTGCTGCATTGACTTCTCTTTTGTATAGCTAAAGATAGGATAATTATATGAATCAGTTGATGTACAACTATAAAAATTGGATCCTTGTGTGTTTAGCGATGTCTAAAGTAGAAGTTTTTATCATCATCTGGCTTTGTTTTTTTCATTTTTATATTTATACCCTTGTAGCAGTTTCGTGCCGTGATTTTCCGTGGTAGATTTCGCTGTGTGCTCCATCTATGAAATCTTTTGTGATTATCACATTTGTTCTTTGTTAGCATCATGTTATTTTGTAACTTTTAAAGTTCCGGTTTGTGGCAGTGGGGTCTTTTTCATTATGTTTTTGGCAACGCCACTATTTGTTGCTTTCAAGATCTTGCTATGTGCACATCTTAAAGATCTATATGGTATATTCTTTAACTTGTAATATTAATCGCGGCTGTGTTTATGGATGGTATGTTTGTTTATGATAGATGGTTGTGTCCATCACTCCTAGTGTTGCAATTGTTTATGATGAAAGATTTGGTTGTGTCTTACCATTGATTGTATGTGTTTATGGTTGGTGTATTTGCTTATGATAGATCTGGACTTGGTTTTTTAGTTATTGTTCAATAATACTTACCATCATTCTAGAAAGTTGTAACTCGTTATGTTTTCTATTCTTTTTTTTTCTTAGGAAAGAATGATTCTTGCTCATTTGTGTGATGAGCTGAAAGGAGAAGACTGAAAAAGTCATGTGCATGGTAAAAAGTTCATAATTTTCACTCGCCATTCTCTCCATCTTACTGGTTTGAAAACAATATTTTTTTTATTTTCAAAATGCAGTTTCTACTCTATATTTCTTTTGCAAACGCTATAACTGCAAAATTGAATGATGAGTATATTTTTTTGCGTATTTACATTTTTCTGGAGAATGTGCAAGACACTTATGCCTAGAGATGAATAAACTATGAGTGATGAAGCCATATGAGAAATATTTCATGTAAGTTGATTCTTCACTATTTGCATGTGAACTTATCTTTTTTTTTTTGTAACACAAATGTGAACTTATCCAAACATATTTTTTGTATAGAATAGGCTTTTACTATATTTTATGTAATATTTCTATTTCTATTTACGATAGAAGTTTAATGTAATTTTTTTTAATTTTGTATATTTACTTATTTTAGTATTATTTTTTATATCAAATTTTAATATTACGATAGATGTTTATGTAATATTTCTATTTCTTATATTTTATATTTAATTATTATTCATTTTCTTTATATTTCATATTTACTTTTTTTAAATAATGTCAGGTGGCATCTTTTGGGAAATATTACATTTAGTTTTTTTTGGAAATAATAAAAATGTAAACTAAATGTAAAAAATGTAATACTACAATTTCTTATATTGTATATTTTATTCTAATTTTCGAATTTATTTAATTAACTTTTAAATATAAAATGGTAATAATACATTATGGACATTTAATGTAATATTTCTTATATTATATTTAAAAATAATAATAATAGTGACACGTGGCATCTTTCGGACAAATTTTTTTTCGCTGATGTGGACGCTCCCTGGAGCCTCAAAAAGCTACTTTTATATAGTATAGATTAATAAAAATTTCTTATATTTATTTATTAATCTATAAGAATGTTTATGTGATATTTATATTTCTTATATTTTATATTTAATTATTATTCATTTTTTTATATTTCATATTTACTTTTTTTTTTTTTAGTAATGTCAGGTGGCATTTTTTGGGAAATATTACATTTAATGTTTTTTTTGGAAATAATAAAAATGTAAACTAAATGTAAAAAAATGTAATACTACCATTTCTTATATTGTATATATTTTTATTCTAATTTTCGAATTTATTTATTCAACTTTTAAATATAAAATGGTAATAATACATTATGGACATTTTAATGTAATATTTCTTATATTATATTTAAAAAAATAATAATAATAGTTACACGTGGCATCTTTTTGGAGAATTTTTTAACGGTGATAGTGGACGCTCTATGGAGCCTCAAAAGCGAGCCTCAAAAAGCTACTTTTATTAGTATAGATTAATAAAATTTTCTTATATTTATTTATTAATCTATAAGAATGTTTATGTGATATTTATATTTCTTATATTTTATATTTAATTATTATTCATTTTCTTTATATTTCATATTTACTTATTATTTTTTTTTAGTAATGTCATGTGGCATTTTTTGGGAAATATTACATTTATTTTTTTTGGAAATGATAAAAATATAAACTAAATGTAAAAAATGTAATACTACCATTTCTTATATTGTATATAATTGTATTCTAATTTTCGAATTTATTTATTCAATTTTTAAATATAAAATGGTAATAATACATTATGGACATTTTAATGTAATATTTTTATATTATATTTAAAAAATAATAATAATAGTAACACGTGGCATCTTTCTGGAGAATTTTTTAACGTTGATGTGGACGCTCCCTGGTGCCTCAAAACTGTACTTTTAATAGTATAGATATTGATTAGTCTATATATAGAACATCACCATCACCATCTATATAAATATTAAAGAAATTATTTACACACACTTTCCAGCGATATAACGCAATAATAGAGTTTTTTATACAGTTCAACATCACCATTACCATCCCATCTCTTCCAATAATTTCTTTTGGATACAACAAAGGAAAAATAAGAGAGCCAAAGAAGCTACAGAATGAACAAACTAATCTCTAAACTACTACAAGATTAAAGTTTAATGATTGCTATAGCTGGAATCATTTACAAGATCAGCATGAACTCATAAGAAGTTGTTCTAAATATTCAGCACCTAAATCTTCAAAAACCACAAGTGTACCACCTTCTTGCTTCACAACACTCTGCTTTTTACTTCTTGATGATGAAGAGGAAGAAGAGGAAGAAGATGAATAAGAAGAAGAATTAGAAGAAGAAGCAGAAGAAGAATTAGAAGATCGCTTTTTCCCTCTAGGCCGGTTTCTAAGCGAATGTTTTCTCTTCAAGGCCATAATCGGAGATCCTCCATCTTGAAGATTCACATTCTCCATTTTCTTGAGCGACTCTCTGACCACTTCCACGGGGAAATTGAGTACAGCGAGAGATCCTTTTGTTGCAAAAGCGGCTTGGTCATAAGCAAGAGCTGCTTCCTCAGCTACATCGAACGTCCCGAGCCAAACCCTAACTCCGTTCCTAGTGGAATCTCTTATCTCAGCCGCAAATTTTCCCCATGGCCTTCTTCTCACTCCTCTGTATGACTTCTCTTCATCAACAGTACCAATCTTTTCTCCTTCCTCGGAGTTAGAAACGTCGCCGTTTCGGGTTTCTTCTTTTATCATCATCTCCGGAGACTCAAATGAGAAGAAGTCATCAGAGTAGTTATAACTAGGGCAAAAGAAGGATTGATCTAACATCGAACTCTCGTTCCACAAGAATGATTCTTGTGATGAGCTCCAAGAACTCGAAGAGGAATACATGGTAGATTGAGAATATTCTTTTTTCGTTCTCTTTTTTTTTTGTTCTGGCAATAACTTATTTCAAAACTTAATCCGTTATATATAGGGACATTAAATTTATTAGATATTTGAAAGTGGATGATATTTTATGGTTATAATTCTCATAGGTCACGTAGACAAATATGGCTGCCTTTAAAAACTAATAAATTTATTTTATACAATCGAATAAGGGGACCAACCACAAGACTGGTATATATTTTTCCAATTATATTTAAGGAAAAAACTAGACTTCACAAGGACGTATCACTATTCGAGAAAAAAAGAGTGGACGATATATATTTCCACGTGGCACGATTTCATTTACGAAAGGTGACGTTAGGCGGCGGGAAAATGACAAAATAGATGAGATCAACTGTGATGTGGCACTTTGATTGTGGGATCCGTTTCTTGTCTTTCGAGCAGTGTTAAGTAACTAAAAGTCTGAGAGAGTTGACTAGAAAAGGCACGTGGATATTTCATAAACGATTAGTTAAAAGTATACACCAACAATTTATGAGATATAGATCTTGATATATATATAAAAAAATCTTGATATATATACAAAATATCAGATAGACTCTGAATTAATAAATCGTCAATTTTTTATGGAAATATTTAAATCTTTATAATTTAACAAGTGAAAGTTAAAATGTTAATTCTCTAACACATAGAATATAGAATCAGAGGCGGACACAGGTGGAGCCAGAGTGCACGTGCCCCACCCTATTTTTTTTTTTGTTGAGATTTTTGTTCACAAATTATGTAAATACTATTTATTTTAGGTGTTATTGGATTAAGTGTCCCACTTTATTATATTTATAAATCCTTGTATTAAAACTTTCTTATACTATACGGTCCATTGGTTGGAAATTGCCATTAGTGTTAGTTTTAAATTCATTAATTCCCCCCCACGTTTTTCAAGTTTAAACCACGAACTGGTTTTGTTTTCAGGTTTTTAACACATTTTTGGGTAAAAGATTCTTTTAAAAAAAAAGGTTTGGGTAAAAAAAATTCGTATACACATTTTATTATATTTTAGTAACTTTTCTATAAAACAAGTTTTCATATTTCCTTTTATATTTTAAAAATTTACTTTATTTAAGTTTTACTTTAAATACTACTTTATCAAGTATTATTTCCCAATATTTAAATTTTAAAAATAAATAAAATGAAAAATCATAATAATTTTATATAAAATATAATTTTGTGATATTACTTAAAAATATTAAACATTATAAATTTTTTTTATATGACTCACTTTAAAAATAATTATAATATTTAAAAGAGTAATGTAGTTTAAAAAAATATAATATACCATCAAATAAAAATTTAATGAATGATTTAACTAACAATTATATATATATATATATATATATATTTATGAAAAAACTTTAAGATTCACATACATAATGTTCCGATATTTTTTTAAATGAAATAATAAATTGTGCTCCTATTGATGACAAAAAAAAAATTATGCTCCATGTTAGATGATTTCTGGATCCGCCTCTGCATAGAATTAGGTTTACGTCTTAGATTGTAAATTTCAAATCATTAGTTTAGTGGTTCGATTTAATATAGATTTTTGAAAGAGAAACGATACGTATCGAACCGTGGCTTATTGAATGATATCTTCGTGATGTGCCGACAGCCAATACAAAATAGATATTTTTAATAGCCAACCCTAAACATATAAAACTAAAATTATTGGTCAGAAGAGAGAAACACAAAAAGTCCATTTATGGTTGTCGAATAGGGTAGTGAAAATATGAAATAAAGATAGATGATAAAAGTCAT
The DNA here is from genome assembly GCA_019705995.1 of Raphanus raphanistrum x Raphanus sativus. Lineage (NCBI taxonomy): Eukaryota > Viridiplantae > Streptophyta > Magnoliopsida > Brassicales > Brassicaceae > Raphanus > Raphanus raphanistrum x Raphanus sativus. Next base: position 12,377,527 of record CM034037.1, on the reverse strand, counting down.
TTGCCACAGTTTTGTTTTGGTCACTCGGATCATTTGGATCCAAAGATCCTAGAATCCTAAAGGCTAAGGCTCTAAATGGAAAAAACGGATCAAGCGTTGTAGATCAAGCGGATTGAGTGGAACAAGAATGGATCAAGCGGATCTAGCGATACAAGTATAGTTCAAGCGAATCTAGCGGTCTAAAATATTTGTTTGAATGGTGAAAGTGGATAAAAAAGGTTCAAAATACGGTACAAACTATAAATAAATAAATAAATATATATATATATATATATATATATATATTAAATTAAAATTACTTTAATAATATATAAATATGATAAATATAAAAATATAGACATACTATAATAATTTATATAAGTAACATTATAAATTTTATTAAGTTAAAATAATTTATTATTTAGTTTTATGTACATTATAATTAGAAAAACTGAATACAAACATAAATATTATGTAATATTTCACAAAATAAATTATTATAAATGTAAATTTAAATTTATAAAAGTTTTTGCGGGTGGTAAAGATTGTTGGTGTTTTACTATAATCACAAAAAATATTATAATTATTTTCAAATTGTCACAAAACTCTAAAAATTAAAAGTTGGTTCTCTGTAGTGATTTCAGGAGGCTGCAGATGAATAAATAAACATAAAATATTTTAAATTTTTGAATTTAAACTTTAATTATATATAAAATTTAAAATATATTTTATGTTATATTCACTAACAGTATCAACATTTATATTATAAAACATTTAAACCAAGAATATTCAGTATTATTTTTAACACCAATATATGTATATATATATATACACACATATAAACCAAACAAAAAATAATATTTTCTAATATAAAATTTCAAAAAATATTATTGAAATTGTAACTTTCATCTAAATTAAAACATATATATATATATATATATATATATATATATATATATATATATATATATATATATATATATATATATATATATATATATATATATATATATATATATGTTTTATTATAATCAATGAGCCATAAATATTCCGCAAACATATTGATTTTTAACCGATGTAACAGTCGTACATATAGTTTAATAACACTTGAAAACATAGTCATCTACATTTGTAAATTTTCATAACCGCATCTGACGTTTCAACCAATCACACTGTTAGTCAAAATAAAACGATATGAACATTATGATGTCTTTTTAATAGTTTTATTGATTTCATACATGTTCAGTAACAGATACCACTCGAAGTGTAAAAGTGAATTTGTTTGGTTGCCGTCTCTTGAGGTTTTAATATGCTGTAATAAGAAAAGTATATTGTTTGTTGTGCACACAAAACTCTTGCAAAAATATATAAGGTAAGTTTACAGAAAAAAATATAAAGTAAAACATAATTGAAATAAACAAAAAAAACATTGTTGCAAAATTTCATTTAATTTTACAAGTGGATTCGTACTTGTTTGTTACAAAGTCTGGTCAATTCTTCAATCTATATTCTTCTTTTTTTGTCAATTGTTCAATCAATTGTTTAAGAATGTTTAGTTCAGAAGATTAGAGTGGACGTCCTTAACATTACTACCTGAGTTTCAATTCACAATTCATTTTAACATTTCAGGTTTTAGTTCTAATTATAGAAATAAAACAAGAAATTTATTTTATAAATTCCATAATGTTGCCTAAGTTCTTGAAAATTTAGAATCCTCAAAATTTTAGATTAATTTAACACTGGGAGACAGCCCGCATCCTATGTGGACTAATATATCCCAACCAACTTCTAATTTCAACATAAGTGTTTGTATTTTAATTTAAATTATTTAATTAGATACAAATATTTACTTAATCAGAAGAGACAATTTGATGCTTTTTTCTTTATTTCAGCACAGTGTAAATAATAGCTTGATACTTGCAAATTTTTTATTTAATATCACTAATTACATAAAAAATTCAGTAACCATATATGTTGGAAGGATCAGCATCATAATAAATTAATATTTTTTTTACTTTAAACTAAAATAATTTTTGTTTAAAAACATAATTATTATTATCAGTGAATTTTATGTGAGCAAACTAAAATACTTACTTTAACTACATATTTAAACTAAACTAAAATAAAATTATGTATTTAGTTAAATACATACTCTAACTACATATTTAAACTAAACTAAAATAAAATAAAATCTGATTTGTTATAACTGTAAATGGCGTCGTACTTTTTAATTTGTAATTTTCAATAAGTAAGCTGATGTTAAGGAAGCTCATAAACAAAATGAAGCCCATAATCATATAATCTGATAAATTTCATTTTTATAACAACAAACAAAAAATACTATACAATTTGATATTACTCAACTAAACATAAGATAAACCTAACTATAGCATTATTGATAGAATTTTATTATATTTATTAATTAATTCTCGTAATATTGATTAATTTAATCACTAAAGCTCCATCGTGGCATCTAAAAGGATAAAACATTTTTTTCTAAAAAAATAAATAAAGAGAAAATATTATACAATTTGCTAAACTAAACATAAGATAAACCTAACTGTAATATTATTGCTAGAATCTGATATATTCACTAATTATTTATTCAGAAAATTAAATTAAGATAATCACTAGAATTATTTATTAAAGTAATAACTTAAATTAATATTATTTATTAAAATTAATGATTTAACATAAAATCAGAGATATATTGACAAATAAACAAATCTACTTTTCAAATAACAAAATAGAAGATGATTCAAATTGGATGTTGTTTAATATTTCACGATAAAAATATTTTCATATTCGATTTTGCCATTACTCAAAGATTTTTCACTATTTAATTTAGTAAATTAACTAATTATTATGTCTATAACATTAACTTTTAATACTATATTCATTTTAATATTCAAACTGTTTTGTTTTAATCAAAATATTTATAGTTTTTAAATAAAATTAAAAAAATCTTCAAATTCATAAAAAAATCATTGAATTTTTTTTTTTTTAAACTAAGTATACCGTAGATAATCTTAAATTATGTAACAAAAATTTTAAGTTTTAGTATAAAATTAATTTTTGTTTTTGAAGTTCAAGTTGTTTATAAATTTTTTAAAGATATAAAAAGTTTGGTATGTTCACCATTTCAGATATTTCACGCATAAACAGTATAATGAAAGATAAACTAATGCAAAATATTTATATGCAACCATTATCTCATTTTTATTATATAATCCGCTGGTGATCATTATTCTTGCATTTTTTCGTACACCAGATTTTATCTAACTTCCTACAGTAGATATTCATTTTTATTCATTTACCATAATGTCCGGATCTAAGAGAACATCCACCAATAAGATCAAGATGAGGTTTTCATGATGAATTTATTAAAAATAAGAAAAAAAATAAAAAGAGAGAGTGAGATAGTATCTAAGCAGAGATATTGTTAGAACTCTTCAATATTACTTGGAATGTTTTTATTGGTTTACTTTTAGAAAAGAAAAAAAATTGCTTAACAAAAATTGTACTCCCTCCGTTTTCTTTTATAAGTCGTTTTAGAATCTTGCACATAGATTAAGAAAAACATAATTTTCTTATATTTTTTAGATAAAAATATCATTAATTATTTATATAACTACAAATCAACCAATGAAAAAATAGAAGCCATATTATTATTGGTCATACAACATTAACTGTTAATCAAATTTTACATAAAAAACCGAAAACATCATATAATTTGGAACAAGAAAATTCTTCTAAAACGACTTATAAAAGAAAACGGAGGGAGTATTAGTTTATTAACAAAAAATGGTTGAAACCCTCTACCCCAGTATTAGCCAATGAGGCTGCTCTAAGGAAATTTGGATCGTTTCCAAAATCAAACACTAAAACTCATTAAGTTATGAGTGTGTTAAATTATAGGCCACAAAGTAAAAAAAACGATATTATTGAGGCATGCGATTTCGTCGATTTCCATGTGCTATAAGTGGAACATGTGGCTATTGATTTGTTCCCATCACAAAAATGGGAAACTTTTCTTTTTTTTGAACAACCACAAAAATGGGAAACTAAAAATCAATTGGGAAACGAAAAAAAAAAATTACGGAAAACTAATTATTTGACAAAAGAAGACTGTTTGCTGCCGACAAAAAAAAAAAAGTTATTCTTGAGTTCACCAACCAATAAAAACTTATCATTTTAGATTCAGTATCTTTTAATTAAGGAAACAAATAATTTGTCAAATTATATTATTTTTTCAAAATAAAATTTAAAAAGAAATAAAAATAGTATATAAAAACGAATTAAAAAAAATTAATGTTGTCAACAAAACACTAAACCCTAAACTCTAATACTAAACCCTAAACTCTAATTATAAACCCTAAACCCTTGGGTAAACCATAAACCCTTGGAAAAAATACTAAACATGTTGTCAACAAAACACTAAACCCTAAACTCTAATTCTAAACCCTAAATCCTTGGGTAAACTCTAAACTTTTGGGTAAACCCTAACCTTTGGAAAAACACTAAACATTTGGATAAATTCTAAACTATAAATTTTAAACACTAAACTCCAAATCTTATAAATAAATATTTTTTAAAATAACCTTTATTGAGAACTATTGTTATTTTTATTTATTTTATTTTTTTATTTTTTTAAAAGCATAATATAATTTGGCGAGTTATTTTTGTTTCCTTAATTAAAAGATACTAGATTTAAAATAATAATTTTCTATTGGTTGATGAACATAAAAGTTTCCTTAATTAAAAGATACTAGAAAGGGACATCACCGCATCAAGGAGTTTTAGTGAAAATCTTTCTCTATATATATTAATAAATATTATAATAGTTTTTTGACCTGAGGCATAATATTATAATAGGTTTTCAGAAGTTTGAAACACTTATTAAAATCCTTTAATAGAGATGTTTTTGTATGGATCTTCTAAACTTTGAAAAAGAATTTTATTATAATATTAATATATGTGATGCTAAATTTTTATTGGAGAAACTTTCACTAACGGATTTATATTTTAGAATGAGTTCAAAAAAAAAATCACTAACGGTATCATAATGGAAGTAGGCGAGACAAGATAAATATGTTTTTGTCCAACCAAAGTGATTGATGTTTGACCTGAACGTCTAAGTGCATACCACTTTTAACATGTTCACTAGGATTAGATATGCGCTTTATGCGGAATGAAATTGTTATTTTTATTATGTTTTGGAAACTGAAACAATACTTCAGTTTTATTTGGATTAGGGGTGTTCAATCCAAATATTGGATTAATTTCGGTTTGGTTCAGTTTTTTTGCTATTTCAGTTTGTAAAATATAACTAATATTCTAAATTCATATATACTTAGGTTTGATTTGGTTTATGTACCGTCGGTTTTCAGTTTATTCGGTTTTATACCAAAAACATAATTATTTAGTTTGAAATCATATTATATATTATACGAATTTTGGAGTCGTGTTGTCAAAAATTCATTTATTAAAAAAATATTATATATTTAAATAAAAGAATAAAAAAAACAAAAAACTTCTATCATCTAATAGAATAATCAAATCTAGAACTAATATCAAAGCTCCAAATTAAAAAAAAAATACAGAAGCATGAAAGAAAGTTTTTTATTCTTCCATATTTACTGTTCATCAAATTAATATATCTTCGATTGAACATAACTCTGTTTGTTTAAATATAAAAAAAAAGTTGTAAAGAATTTCAACTAATTGTTATCCATCATATTTATAATTTTTACTTCAATTTAGTTACTGTTAAAATAAAACAAAAGATCAAAAAAGAAAGATTAAGAAAATAAGAAGCCTCATTTGCGGATATTTTCAGCTGAATATTTATAATTGTAATTATGGACCGAAATCTATTTTGAATTTATGATGAGCCAGATCGATTTGGGCTTAAAAAAGTTGTAAAGAATTTCAACTAATTGTTATTCATCAAATTTGAATATTTATTAAATAAAAATTCATTTAATACAATTTTATGATTACTTGTATCTTATTATAATAAAACAAATTAAGCTATTGATCACAAAATTTTCAAAATGGTATCTTCAAATTTTTAATAATTTATAGAAGTTTTGAAAAATTCAAAATATAACATATAAAAGAATTAAAAGTTTTTATTATATAGTTAATGTGATTGTTTAATATATTTTAATAATATAAAAGATATAAAAAACTAAGATACAAAATTGTGATCAAATATTTATTATTCATAATAATTAATTTTCATATATACGTTAATCATATTAGGTAATTTTGTAGCTTTTATTTAAGGAAAGTGCGAGATTATTTTATTTTGTACATTATTTATCAATTCGATAGTTAGTTTAATAAAAAGTGTAATATAAGTTAAGATGGACCAACCAATTTTTTTAAGAATAGTATATTTTATATAGTTATTTATTAAATGAGACTTCATAAGCATACGGTTCTATGATCATTCATATATTTTTGTAACAAAATATTTAAATCATTGATAAAAAAATTTTCAATGTGAAAAAATTAATAAGTTTATAATTTATAAATGTTCTTGAAAATTCAATGAAAGTTTTAATATTTAAATACTTATGTAATCTTATATTGTATATATATATATATATATAACATATATTTGTTTTATTATTAAATGATACTTTTTACTCATATGATTTTAAAATCATGTGTATCTTTTTATAATAAAAATGTTAAACCTTTGATCATTAATTTTAACATAATAATTTTAATAGTTTTAGTCATTTATTGTCGTTTTTTAAAATTCAAAATACAACATATTCGAAAGAAAATCTAAATTTTTATTTTGTAGCTAATTTGATTGTTTAATTTATTTTAATAATATAAAATTAAACAAAAAATGATGAAGGAGATAATTTTTTTATTATTAGAATCATTAATTGTCATATAAATTAGCATCCTAATTGAGTGACACGTGGAAAATGGAGCTTTTTAAAATACTAAAAAACTGAAATAATTATTTTTAAAATATTCTTCTTTAATATATAGGGGATTCATGCAGCGACATGATAACATAATTCATTCATATTGATTCTTTTTTTTTTTCATTCATATTGATTCAAGTACCACCCTTTTTTTTCTTATAAATTATTCTAATGTAATCTTCAACCATCTATAACAAACCAACATTTCTATATCCGTTCCATAACAGTATGATCGAGTGATAAAAATATAAGAGTGAAACACTAACAAGTTTCAGATTCGATCAATTTATTACGTAAAACTAAATCATATTGCTACTGAATACCTATATGGATATGGATCCATATTTTTTGATCTATTTATATATCTGGAAAGATGATATATCTGTTTTTTCAAAAAAAAAAGATGATATATCTGTAGGATATACCTTTTTCTTGAAAACTAGTATATGTCTTTTTTATAGATTCCCTAGGTTAATAAAAAATAATTTTATATCTGACATAGTATATGAATTAGCAGGTATTTAGTGGTACTAGGGGTTAAAACCATCTAAGCACATGGTTTAACTTTATCGAGATATATATTTTATGCTTTATTTTTTCTAATAAGAATTAAGAAGTCTTGTTGTATAAATATGGGACCCCTTATATTTTTGTGTGATATGGCAATGAAATGTTCCAATAATACGACTTGATTTTACTGATTTAAATAATACCTTGGTAGATGACGCGACATTCGGTTTGCCGTCAATCACACGGCAGGAGTTCATCTAATCAGCATTCAAATTATGTTCACTAGACTAGCTATAAAGGAAAATTTAAAAACAAAATTCAGCAGTTAAATTATCACAATGAACATATTGAAACCTTTTCGGATTATTTGATATTAGAAAAGATTTGTCACGTTAAATTAAAAAAAATGGAGAACACCGACAACGTGTGTAACTTTAGATATTTTAATATATTTATATTTTAACTATTAAAATTAATAATTTTATTATAAATCTAAATCATTAATTTTTATTTTTTAAAAATTTATTATTAGAGATTATGTTTATTAAAATTAAATATAAAAAATATTAATAAATAAGATATTAAAATTATTAAATAAAATTATTGTATTGGATAAAAGTCCGATATGTGTTCGAATTATTAAGTTCAAAAAAAGTTTGGGGGTTATTAAAATTAAAATGTTAAGTGTTGAATGTTGAAATCGATAATCTTAATAGTAGACGTACGTACATTTAGTGGATAACTAAAAAAGGAAATCAAATTACAAAAATGCAACATATGGAAAAATAGACATTATATTTGGTGAAAGCACCGTAATTTAATGGTTAAAGTTTTTACACCCAGATCTGGAGTTTGAATCTCATACTATGCAAATTATTGCAAATTAAAAAAAATCTAGATTTCAAGTTTTGGAGAGAACGAATTATTAAACAATTATTCAGACAACGGAATAAAATTTTACAATGGATCTTCAATATGGTGCAAATAAATCTGTTCATGAATAGATTTTTATAAGACGGTTCATGTGATATAGTTAGACGGATAGATAGTATTATCGATTTAATCATCTAATATAATTTTTTGCATAATTATAATATCATAATAAATCAGTGTTAAAAACATTATATTCCAGGAAAAAGAAGTCAGTCATCCCAATTTGTCAGACTAATACGGCTCTAAGCCTCTTACATGCAACTTCGGACGTTATTGACCATAAACAAGGATGTAATAAAAACAATTTTAAGATATAAAGTTCTAGTGACAAAAAAGATATAAAGTTTTAATATTTGAAAACAAAAATATTTCACAGAGATATATTAGTTGTTTGTTCAAAACGAACTCAAATCGGATCGGGTGATTCTCTCTCTAGATCGTTCTTTCTGTCTTCTCTCTAAGAGACTTCGCCGGCGATTTTCAGTCTCCGGCCGGCGGTTCGGCTCTCTTAGCCGCCGCCGGTCCGGCCATCGTTGTTTTTTAATTCCTTTTTCTGTTTTTCTCTTTATCGGCCATGCATCTTCTCTGTCGATGGTGGGCCGCCTTAAGTTTTCCGTGGAACGGTGGACCATGCACCGATTACCGCCGGCTTATGACTCTGGGGCCATATCGTTTCCTCGTCGGTATTGGTCGCCGGCTCTTGAATCTCACTGATGGGATCGCGCTGCGTGGGAGGTGTTCTGTTATGGTGTTTGGTGGCCGACTTCAGAGGAGATATCGGTGGTTGCCGATTCAAGCTCGTTGAAGTTCGGGCCTGTGGTGATTGACCCTGAAACCTATACATCTAATACAGTTGTTAGAGGTGGTTTCGGCGGTCGTGGGTTATTGTCCCGGTGATTCCAGTGTGTGTGGTTCCGTTTTTATCAGCGTTGACCTCTTTGGGACGGAGTTGGGTGACTCGTATGTCCAGTGGAGTGACAGTTTATGGTTCCGGCGGCGAGCTCTTCCCTTTCGAGACGGCGACTCCTTCAGCTGCCTCCACGCGTCTCTTCGGTGTTGGGATCTCAACACGTGGGGATGACGTGTTGTGAGAGTTCAGTTGTTTGATTTCGGTCTCGAGTTTTCTTTGGTGGACTTAGAGCTTTGCGTTTTGTGGACTTTTGGTTTAGTGGTTGTACTTGGGCCGCTTATGGGCTCTGTTGTAAACTTTTTTACGTTTAATAATATTTAAGATGGCAAAAAAAAAATATTAGTTGTTTGTTCCGGAAACTTTAGCAAGGGTTCATAAATCATTTAAATCCCACTTTTTTAACTTTTCAGTAATAATGTTTAGGGTGCCCTAATGTTTATGGTAAATTATGAAAATAAAACCATATTTAATATAATATTTTAAAATACATAGGTTATTAATACCCTAAATTCATAGATAAGTTCAGTTTTATACCTGCAAACTAGTTATCTTTTTTTTTGTCCTAGAGCTTTATAAAATTAGCCTGATTTTCTAGAATCATCAGTAATCTCGTTTCATGTCTCTTTGTCTCAACGCCCATCCATCGTTTAAGGTTTTCAAATTCCCATTCTTTGTTTATACATTGCTTTTGACCACATAAGCAAATCAAAATCTAAATATAAAAAAGATTGGTACATATAGCAAAATAAAATCTAAATTTTAAAAAGATCATGTACATCTATTTTAGTGGTTGTGATAGTGGACCACTAGAATCTAATTTAGTAATCCGACTTGTATCACAACTTGAAAATAGGATATTATACAAAATAAGACATGTAATATTAAATATTCATAATATTATTTGAGATGTCAATTTTCTATGTGTGGCATTTTTTTTAGAATGGTTAATGACAATGATATCTTTAAAAAAAGTTATAATTAACACCATTATCAACATTTTCTTTTACTTTTGATCATCTTGTTATTTTATTTTAGTTTCTTTTTCTTTATATTAGTTTCAAATCATATATATATATATAAAGGAAAATATTTCATGTTACATATACATTATTTCATTAAAAATGAAATTTCAGAAATAGTAAAATTCATATTTAAAATTATATTAAAGTTCCCTTTAAAAAGGATCATAACAACATAACAGAAACATTTTAGATAATTTTTAAAAATGAAATTTTAAATTTAAAGTATTCTTCTGTTAAATTGCATTTCAAATAACATATATAAAAAGGAAAATTATAAACAACAAAACGTGAATATTATATATATATATATATATATATATATATATGATTTATTTCCTAAAAGTTAAAATTCACAAAAATAAAAAATAGTATTTAAGAAAACTTTTGAAACATAACTTAAAAACATAATAAATATTAAAAAATTACTAAAATAAGCTGTCTATCAACCAATATTTTTGATAAACTAAAGAAGAATTTTTGATTAACATAAACTAGTAGCTTTAATGAAATAAAAATATTATTCATAGTTACATAATTAAGATAACATTAGTTGAGTAATTTTTCTTAATAATTTTTAGTTTAATTTCTAATTTTATTTTTATAAATTTGAATAAATAACAAAAATATTTACAAAATATAATAGATTGTATGTTTAGTTTGATTACTCAACTCTGAACCTATTAATACTTCATTTTATTTTTTTATTTTTATAAAATATAAATATTAATCTTAGTATACATATATAGATTTCAACCAACATTAATCTAGGCAAATTCTAAAAGATATTAGTTTTAGACTTTTAGTATAACTAACAACACTAATCCTAGTATATTATAAAAACATTCATTTTAGTAAAACTAAAATGTTAATTATTTTAAAAAATATATTTTATATAATAATTTAAATTTAATATAAATAATAATTAATTATTATAATATATTTATTTCGTAAATATTCGTATGAACATGAAAAAATATCTAGTAACTAGTAAGAGAAAGGGTACATGAGCACTTTTTAGAGTCAATTGGCTTGAAATCCAAAAATAATGATCAAATTAACAAACTGTCTAAAATGAGACAAGTTTGGTAATTATTGAAGTGTCATGGGAAAGAATTTAGAGGATAAATTGCGTGCAGAGCATGCAATTTCTCCACTTTTTAAGACTTTTTCTTGGGTTCACCAACCAATAGGAATTAGTTATTTTAGATTGAGTATCTTTTGAAAAAGGAAACAAAATAATTGTCAAGTTATATTATGTTTTAAAATAAAAAAGTACAAATAAATAAAAGTAATTGTAATTGTATAAATGTATTTAAAAAAACTATATATAAATCTTAAGGTTTAGAATTTATCTAAATGTTTAAAATTTAGAATTAAAAAATTCAGCGTTTTTATGATTTAGAGTTTGATATTTATGAATTAGAGTTTATGATTTATCCAAGGATTTAGGGGTTACCCAAGGGTTTAGGAGTTAGGATTAGGGTTTAGGGTATAGTTTTTTGCTGGCGGATTCAAAATTGTTTTTCAAAAATTCGTTTTTTGTTAATTACTATTTTTATTTATTTTATATTTATTTTAAAAACATAATGCAATTTGACAATTATTTTGTTTCCTTTTTTAAAAGATATTCAATCTAAAATAACAAATTTCTATTGGTTGGTGAACCTAAAGGTTCACCTTAGAGGGTGAACCCAAGAATAACTCACTTTTTAATATTCTTTTATTTTAAAATTTTATTATATGGTCACCATATATTGCCCGAGCGGTCGGACTCAATCCTAACTAGGGGTGGGCAAAATATCCGTAAATTTTGATTCGATTCGTTATTCGTTCCGATTCGATCCGAAAAATCCGAATATCCGTAACTTAACGAATCGAAGCAAATACTAAAATCCAATATCCGTCAAAGACGAAGCAAATCACAAATACTGATATTTTTAGAAACGGATATCCGATCCGATCCGTTATATATCATATATATGTATACATGTTTATAAAATTATATAATATACATACTTTTATATCTTTATATAAGTTTTATAATGTTTTATTCACTAAATTAATTATTTAGTTATTAAAAATTTTGAAAGTATGTAATTTTCTTATAAAAAAGTAATGAAATATTATTATTTTATTTCAGATTTTCTTCTTTTTCTTTTATTTTTATTTATTTTTTTAATTTTTTATTATTTTTTACGGATCGAATCGGATATCCGGAAAAAAATCGGATATTCGTGGATATCCGATGTTCCGGATATCCGAAGAGTTACGGATCGGATCGGATCGAAAAATCGAATATTCGTAAGGCACGGATCGGATCACGGATATCCTTAAAATTCCGGATATCCGCTCCGTGCCCATCCCTAATCCTAACCCTGCTTATAGCCAAGGTCGAGGGTAACCTCAAACATGCATGCATGCGATTAGTGTCCCCACTAAATTTGGGATAAAAATTTAGTACATTTAACTCTGATTATTTTGTTGATAGTGTGATATCTAGTATACTCACTACTCGATATATCAAAGAAATAAACGCTGATTATTAGTGTACTAAACAGTTAGTAATATTTAATTCCAGGCGGCAACAATAATAACTGATCAAATTGCTGAGAAAGATTTGTTATTTTGATCGCTACCGTTCAGAAATCGATATATGGCGGGGTCCCGTACTTAATTTCATTGACTTTAGTTTTTATCCTAATGCAAATCTGAGCCATATGAATATTTGCTAATGTTTATAGGGTTGGGGTCGGCGCTCCAAAAATCCAACAGAATGTATTTTATAATTATTGTTTTATTTGCCCCCCACTAGAATTTGTATTTAGCTTCTATTTTTATGCGGGGCCAAAAAAGAATTATTAGATAAAGTCGAACACCTTTTGTCAACAACCCCAAAAATATAAACATACAGTACATTAAATCAACCACTATTATTTTCCCAAAAAAAATCTGTTATATTAAAACAGAAATCATGACTTCTAATTCATGTGTGATCTTTTTTAAAATGGACTACTTACTAGACTTGGTCACACTGCATTTTTATCTATTATTAATCTTCATATTAAATAATATCATTTAATATCTTCATTTATATTTAAAAAAAATTCTAACAAAATCTTTGAAGAATCTTTTTAGAATCCTTTAAAATTTATTTCGAAATTGTTTAATTTAAATTTTAGTTGTCCTAAAATATAATCAGAAATTTAAATTTATTTTAGTTTTGATTTATAAACAAAAAAATAAAATTATATAAAACATTGTAATGATAATAATAGCCACTTAAAATGATTACTTTCCCAAAATACATTTTAAAAAGATTTTGTTGGACAGTAATATCCATTTCTTTTTAATTATAACATGTATAAAAATTAACTTATCTTAAATTTTTATATATACAATAATCTATTATATAAACTGAATAAACAAAATAAATTACTAAAAAAATCTAGCACTTTGAATTACGGGTCATGATTATAGTAAATTAAATACAAAAATAATTCTGAAGTATGCCATTTCTAACAAATCTAACATTTTAATTAAAACTACTATATTGAACTAAATATGATAAAATTAATTTAAATCTCAGTTCAAAAAAATATATTTTAAATTGATAAGTTAGTATATTTTATTTTCATAAATATAAAACATTTATTCTAAAAATATAATATGTTGGTAGAATGGTTTAACATTAATAAACTATATAATACATGTATAAAAAGTTTACTTTTCTTAAACTTTTATATGTACAATAATTTATTATATAAACTGAATAAACAAAACAATTTTTTTAAGGAAATCTAGCACTTTGAATTACGGATCAGGATCATAATAAATTAAATATAAAATACATACATAATAAGAAGCAACATATAAATATATATATATATATATATATATATATATATATATATATATATACAATAGTGATTTAAACATTTAAATATATGAATAATCTTAAAATATATACTAATTAAATAAACCAAATATATATATAAATATAAAAATAAATATCCGCACGGTTGTGCGGGTCAAAATCTAGTCACTAGTATTAAATAATGTAAAAAAGTCTGATAATCTATAAGTACACACATCAGTTTTCTTACATCTTAAGATCAAAATATTTATAATCAGTTAATTCTCTGGTTCTTATTTATTAAATTTTTCATTTCTTTATGTTATTATTTTTTGAATTATTTTACTCTATATAGTATTATTTGTATAAAGAAAATTAGCACAGAAGCTAGTTTTAGTTAAAAGAAATTCCTCAATTTAGCGGAAGCAATAGCTAGAGAGTTCTCTTTAACAATAGGGATATTTTTGGTCGGATTACTGGCTTCCGCAGCTGGGAGTTCTACGTTTTGCGGGATATCAAAGGTTGGGAGAAAGCAAACACCACGAGACCTAATTCGACCAGCTTTTATTTAATCATCACTTCACCCTATGGATAATAATTCAAAGCTCTAGTATAGAATTATATATAAAACCATCTAGATGATCACTTCTTCTCATTGTTGGACCGTCCAATGGCGCGCATTCACCCTTAATTTGTTACGCCAATTTTATTCAACTGGGCGGTTTGAATATATGACATATACGTAGTTTTCACTTTTTTCTTAATTTGTTACGCCAATAACGTTTACAAATTATCATGAATTATCTAAGTATGGTAATCTCAACCGGTTATAAGAAATTGTTCGAATTCACATTTGGATTTATAATGTAATTTATGAATCTGCCACAACTATTATCAAAAGTTGGTTTAGATTATGAAATCCATCTTGAACTTTCTAAATAACAAAGAAAATCAAATAATTCAGCTCTTGGCTTTATTAAAGGGTCAAAGTTGAAAGTTTGTAACAGAGTTTTGGACCAACTTCAAAACTTGGGTTATTTTGTTCGAATCGTGTTTCTAGTTAAAACTTATTTTCTTATTTTGGATCGATTAATAAATTTTATAATTAAAGAAAAGCTTAGGACCGTCTTCAACATTTCGGGGCCATCCTCAGCTTATTTTTTAGTTCCAACTTTAAAATAAGTAAATTTTTTAAAAATACTTGATTTTTAATCTAATCTATAATTATTTTTGTGTTAACTTTTAAAAAATATATGTTATTTCATTTTCACTTTCAGTTTATCACTGAGTTTCTTTTTATTGCAAAAATTAGTGAGTAGTTAGTTACCTTAGCTTACATGATTACAGTTTTCAGCTTACGAATTTGAAAACCCAATTGAACGATCTTGCGAGACGATAAACCTTACGCTGCAAAGATTTAGAGTATGTTGTTATTCACGGCGTTTTATCTGTTGAAACTTTTTTTTGCTTGAGTTATCCATTGAAACTTGAAAGCAAGGGATAGTGAATAAGTGCATGCATGTTCATTTACAGCACGTGTGTATTAACTTTGTCACTATTTGTTTACCAAAAAAAAACTTTGTCACTATTTAGTCATCGCTTACTTGAGCAAAATCAGGAATTTTTTTATTAATTTTCGTATTAATAAATTCACCATATGCAATACAAAAGTGAACAAAGTATATTAAAAATGAAACAAATCCGAAGAAATAAATAATTAGGATAATGCAAAAGAGAGGCGGCGTGACGGTGTTCCACTGTTCCGTAAGCAACTGTATCCGAATCATTTTACTTTGTTGTTCTTCTGTATCAATCCTATAATTCATCGTTACACGCCGGCGGCCGCGATATTTATTTACATTTGATTATGTATGTTAAAATAGAATGAAATAAACTTTTAGGCCAGATGGGTAACGTATATAATTTAGAAAAAACGAAATAAATTCTTATTAGGTTTTATTTTTAACAGAACTTAAAAAAAATATTTCATCAATTTGCAATTGCGTCATATGATTAGAAGTTTCGTTTAAAGCTAAATAGCAAAAGAAAAAAAACACTTTTGGGTAATTTAGGATTTTCCGGTTTGACCAACTATGCCTCAATTAGTTGACTATAAGACTTCTTATCCTTTTGACTCACATTTGATTTACTGATTTGAACCCGTATAGGTGGAAGTATCCATATTCCATATATGTTTGGTATTTGCCTATCCGTAGAAATCTAATAGTGGAACACGAATGCGACTCTAAGATCGATTCTTGATTTTGTGGTTCACAAATTAGAGTACTATTTGGACCAGCAGGGACCAGACTTAAGATAAACCTAAATAATATCAGACTTTTTGGACTAAGGACCATTTAGATTTTTAGTGCATCGATCGTTGTGTTGGATCCGAGACGAGGAAAAACGAAACTTTTTGTTTTACCCAAATTTAATAAAAGTAATTAGAAAAAAAATTTATAATATGTGCGTTGCAAATGACAAATGTAAAAGGACATTTGTAATGTAACAAGTTTTAAAAATTAGAACGACACTGAAATAGATATAGTAACTAATTTTGGTTGTATATTACACTTATCAAATTGAAGTAATAGTAGTTAATTTTGAATATGTTTAGAAGTATTATGTAAAAACGTAGTATGAAACAATCTGAAACATTAACGATTGTAAGAAAACTGAGTAAACTCTGAGAAAATTCTCTAATTTAGTGACTGAAGTAGGTAGTTACCGCTTCAATAGAATGAAAGATACAAGGTTCTGTGTTTCAAAAAAAAAAGATACACGGTTCAGGGAGGTTATATCTTATCAATCATAACCGGTGTACAAAACAAGACCATTACATTCGTAGTGAAGCAAGCATGTACACACGATTCGAAGGAAGTGAAACTGCAGAAGACATGGAGGAATTCATTTTAACTCGATCAAGCTCATAAGGGTCATTGACAAAACAATAAGGAACTACTTAAGCTCAATTCAATTCAAAGAGATCAGAGATACAAAGAGGGGGCTAAGATTATGGTTAGATACACTGCCTCTGGATGGTATTATATTCTTTACACATATAATATCATCCCAAACTTAACCCCTTTCTCTGATTGTTTAGACTTCAGATATGAAAATTTTTCATTTTTTCAATTCTTTAAAAATAAATGCACAAGTTTTTTTTAAAAGGATCTTGATTAAATATAATTTTACATTCATCAAAAAGTAAGTAGTACAGCACATGAAATACTACGTTTACTATCTGATGATGTGTAGAAAAAGCAAAATGTGGTAATCAAATCACCATTCACTTTTCATTTTTTTTTCTTATTGATGAGAGAGATTTCACAAAGCGGACTAAGAGTGAGTGGGTTTGTCTCAGGGAAAGTAAATCTCACCAGTGTGATCCTTCCTTACATGAGGCCCTCATTATTAGTGGTTTGGAATGTAGTGTTTTGGGTGTTAACCGTAACTGAAATCTGGATCGCTTATTTATATAACATTATCAAGAATTAATTGATAGCTTCCCTTGTTACTGATTTAGTTCACAATTGTGCTTTATAGATTTTATAAAAGAGTGATCAGTACATGTAGCTGTTGATGTAGATTCACCTCGTCTTTGTTAAAGGTACAGTATAACCTCTTTAAATTAAAAACTTATAAATTAATATCTTTATAAATTAATATAATTTTTATAAATTAATAAAAAATTATAGTTTTGTTGTAGTCACAACATTATTAATTATAGAAGTTTCACTGTAGATGGTTATAAATATATATTTATACATTGTTTCCAGGGATACGCTTCATGTTCATGGTGAGGCTTCTGAAAAAGCAACGCCGGTTTTGGACACGTTAGGAGTATGATAAAACAATTGTTTTGACTACCAAAATTTAAGGAGCTATATTATATAGTTTTCAAAATTGTCAAAAAAAATTATTAAAGACTAACTTAAAATATTTATGGACTCTTAAATTTCAGATCCTACTTTTTGCAAACGAGAATTGTACATTCACGTTGTTGCATAAGACATAAGAGAATTAATATATCGCTCTTAGCAATTTTTTTCCTAGGCCAGCATTTGAGGCTGGAACGTGGTGATTAAATAAACATATCAGGTTGGTCTTAGTTTTGTATTGTTCCCAATTTTTTCTAAATTGACTTTTGGCAGGAACTGTTTGCATTGCAGGGATGCTCTTTGAATCTCTCTGCGGTTGAATGATGGCCATATAGAAGCAGTCAACAGATGCGTGGAAACTTACTTGAGATGCATGACTAGTGACAAGCTTCAGCTGTCGAGTAGATAGTTACCGCTGGTAGATCGACTATTAGTATTAAGTAATAGTATAATACCAATTTTCATTTGCCAACGCAGATTCCTCCGTATGAAGTTGTGCAGTATGAGCAACAACCACAAGTGCATTTGCCTCATCTTCCTAGTGAATCCAAGATCCAAGAGGTTGCAAAGTGTTTGTAAGATGATGGGCCTAATGGGCTTCACATAATTTCGCGGGAAGGAAGATCATAATTTTGGCGGGAAGCAACGTGCCTCGTCTATCTCCTTCCTCTGGGAGCCATATAGAATAAACCCTTCTTCATCGTCGCCTCTCTCTCTCTCTCTCTTAATTTAACACACATTGACTTTTGTTAGAGAAAGATGAGCGCACCTGGTTCCTCTAGATCCCTCCCGTTCAAATCGAAGAAACGTCTCTTCGATTCGCCCTCCTCAAAACCGCAAACCGGAAACCCTGATTTGTCTCCTTCTCTACCTTTCCCCACGCCGGAGAAGCCTCCGGAGCGCACCCTCACGAGATCCAGTAACCGATCTGTTGCCCTTCCCGATAAAGCTGGATCTCATCGCAGATCTGAAGATCCGACGGGTAACATTTCGTCCGCCAGGAGTCAGCTCGTGTTCTCGTCTTCCTCCTCCTCCTCCAAACGAGTATCCACTAACAAGATCGCCGAGAAAGAGAAGCTGCCGGAGAAGTAATTTTTTTTTATTTCTAGGGTTCTTAGTTTTTTTTCCACGAATTTTGATTGAGATTCGGATCTCTCAACAGGTACGAAACTCTGGGGAAGTTCTTCGACGCGTTAGACAGTTCGATCGTGTTATCGAAACTACGAGGCTCTAAGCCGACTTTCTCCAATATTTCCGGGAAAATCGAGCATTTGACGGAAAGGTACTTTTCCTGGAAAATTTTCAATCTGATCTGAATAAACAAATTCAGTATGATCTTTGCCTTTATACTTTTATAGTTTTTAGATAAGACAAAAATAATTATTTTAGATCTGATTTTGATTATATTTTCTCAGGAGGTTTTGTTACTGTCACTTGGCTCAAATCAAGCATATATTCCCAGAGGCAATCGAGATCAAGAGAGTGTTGATACAAGATGAAACAACTTGCTGTATGAAACCAGACCTTCATGTTACCCTCAACCCCGATGCTGTTGAAGACAATAATGATAATAAAAGCAAGAAGATCTCACTCCGGAAAGTGTTCAGGACAAGACTTGCAGACTTTGTCAAAGCTCATCCTCATGTAAACATACTATGTGATGATAAAAAATGCATACTTGTATGTTACATTCAAGTACTGACTTTTTTTAGTGTGGTTTAGGGTGATGAAGTTCCCGAGGAACCGCTTCCAGAGCTTTTCAGCAGAAGGAAACTAAATGAGAAGGCTAAGGGTGTTAGTTCAGTCATGGAAGAGATGGCTTCTATTCCTGCAGCTAAATTGATCTCATCTTTCATGAAATTCCCATCAACCCCTGTTAAAGCAGCAGCTTCAGCACCAACTGCAAGTCCTGCTTTGTCTAAGATTAACTTGGCCTCAACCCCGGTGAAAGCTGTGTCAACTACTCCAGCTAGTGTACCTTCAACGCCGGCTAAGATTGACCCGGCGCCGGTTATTGTCGCTTCGACCCCACCTGAGTTCGCTTCAACTCCTGTCCGGCTGTTCAGTGCATCGCTTGCTGCAGCTCGTGTTCGGAAGAGAAGTGGCGATGATACAAATCTAGATGATGTTGTTGCTACTGACCAACCATTTAAGCTCGCGAGGCGTTCCTCACTGAGCTCATCAAGGTCGCTGAACTTTGATTCTTATATAGAGGATGACAAAGATGTTGATGAAGAAGACATTGATCAAATACCGGTGGAAGATGCATCCAGCGATGATGAAATA
Organism: Raphanus raphanistrum x Raphanus sativus; assembly: GCA_019705995.1. Lineage (NCBI taxonomy): Eukaryota > Viridiplantae > Streptophyta > Magnoliopsida > Brassicales > Brassicaceae > Raphanus > Raphanus raphanistrum x Raphanus sativus. The sequence goes on along the minus strand of CM034037.1, from coordinate 12,357,200 downwards.
CTCAGTATACTTCCTGATAATCTTCGAGAGGCGGTAAGTAATACATTAAGCTCTCATAATTACATTTTACTCACCAGTTTGGTTTTGCTTATTGAGTTAACTAATCTTGTTTCTGCTCTTATCAGATTAAAGAACAAGAGAGGAAGGCTATTGAGGATTCAAATCCAGCAATCTCAGAGGCAAAGAGAAGGAGAAAGATGATGGCTTGTCTGCCTAAACTTTTCAACGTTATCCATTACTTGATCCAATCAATAAGGCGTTGGGTGATCACGAAAGAAGAGCTTGTGCACAAGATAATCGCCGGTCATTCTGATATCATCGACAGAAGTAAGCCCCCCGCTCAGCTTCTCAGTGTACACCTTTTCTTACAAGTGTTTTAAAATATGTCCTTACCGTTGTTGTTGTCGTTGTTTTGCAGGAGAGGTAGAAGAGCAGCTTATCTTAATGCAAGAGCTAGTCCCGGAATGGATCTCTGAGAAAAGATCATCATGTGGAGATCAACTAGTATGGTGAGTCTTCATATCTGACGCATGCTTACAATACTTTTTTTTAGGATTTTTGGATTCGATTGGTAACTAAAATATGTTTATATGGTGGCAGCATAAACAAATTGGCATCTCCTGAAACTATCCGGTCGAGTCTAGAAGAAGAAAACAAGAAAGCTATGGCTACACCACTTTCTTGAAAGTGCGGTTTCATTGACTGCGTATTGGACGGCATGAGAAGGCGTGTAGAGATTTAGGTAGATTATGATTTTTTTTTTGACAACAATAACTAAATTAGATAGTAGGACCTGCCGGTTAGATTATGAAAATTTTAGTGTGGTAATGTAGTTAATTAGTAAATAAATAAATTACTTTTATTTTCTCTAAATTGCAATCAATAAACTTATGATTTGGACGGCATGAGAAGGCGTGTAGAGATTTAGGGGGGGTTATTGGGAGAATAATTTGTATAGAGTTTGTGAATTTTAAGAGTTGATTGATTTTAAAAGTTATGTGGATTGTGAAAATGTATATACATTGACTTATAGAATTTGATCATGATTTTCTTAGATTTGTCTAGCTTTTCATTAACTTGGATTACCAAAAGAGGTTTCATTAAAGAGACACACTTGTTATATATAAAGAACAATAAAAAAATATTATTTAAAAAAAATATTTCGAATTATAGTTTTCAAATTCTAACATTTTTATAAAATTTTTGTTTTTTTTAATTTTCTTTTTGAAATTTGAAAATGATTTTCCAAACGATTATAAACTTTTTATTTAAAGTTTATATATATATATATATAATTATATATTGAAAATGATAAACATTATAAATATAAATTATGTTTTCAAAAGTGTAATGGTATACAAAATAATGAATTATAGATTTGGACATAATTTGGTAAAAGTTGCACATGGATTTTGAAAATCACATGGATACATATGATATTTTGAAAGTTGAGTCTCATGAATAAAAATGAATAGAATTCATGTCTCAATAACAATAGATTTAGTTAGAGTTAAAGAATCTATAATAACAAAACTTTTTGAATAACAATGGATTTGAATGGATTTTGAAAACTCTTAAACCAATAACAATGGATTCTATTAAGATTTAAGAAATCTAAGAACCAATAACAAAAGAATCTCAAAATTTCCAAAATTCATGAAAATTCATCTCCCAATAACTCCCCCTTAGGTAGGTTATGGTTTTTTTTTTTGACAACAATAACTAAATTAGATAGTAGGACCTGCCGGTTAGATTATGAAAATTTTAGTGTGGTAATGTAGTTAATTAGTAAATAAATAAATTACTTTTATTTTCTCTAAATTGCAATCAATAAACTTTTTCCCCTTCAATTACCAAAAAGCTAAGATTACTTACTAAATTTACTTCTTCAACCGAATGGTATAAAACCAAAAAGAATGTTCTAAGGAAATGATAAATTTTTAATTTCAATTTTTTTTTTTAACTTTCCTTTTTGTGAAATTAAATTTTGTATAAATATATTTTCTTATTTTTTTTTTAATTTACATGTTTCCTTTTTAATATATATATATATATATATATATATATATATATATATATATATATATATATATATATATATATATTCAAAAAGTTAAAAAGAAAACTTCTAATTAATATAAATCCTTAAATAAAAAGAAATCAATTTTAATAAAATAATACATATAATATGACACCTGTTTCTGTAATTAATCATGTTAAAAATTAATGTGAATGCGACACACAAAAAATAAGTTATCAGCCAATATAAATATTTTAGAGATTAGAACAATTGAAAAGGAAAATGGCACCGTCAATGAAACTCATAGTTTAAGAATCTCGCGTAAAATGCAGGTGACTAAAATATTGGCATTAATCAATTTGATTCGATGTGTTACAAAAAAAAAAAATCAATTTGATTCGATCCACTTGATTCGGAATATATGTGATAATAATCTATAGAACTATAAAATAGTGGACATTGATGAAGGCACGGTCAATGAAACTCATAAGTTTAAGAATCTCGAGTATAATGCAGGTGACTAATATATTGGCATTAATCAATTTGATTCGATCCACTTGATTCGGGATATATGTGATAATAATCTATAGAACTATAAAATAGTGGACATTGATGAAGGCACGACGTGTATTACAGACTTGTCTTATAAACCAAACTGAAAAGTATTTTCTTCTATTTGGGAATCAAACGAGCTGATCCAAGGGGATGTCTCACGTCCAGCCTCTGCTTCTTCTCTTTGCATCTCTCCTCTTTTTACCTTTTTCGCGTGCCGTCGCCGTCAACTACTTTTATTGCAACAGTACGTATCAATTTGTTACTATTTATATATATATATATATATATATATATATTTTGTGTTAATAATAATATCAAAGCGAGCGGGAGTTATACCACTCGTTCGCCTAGTTACTTCCACCTATGTGGAGTATGTTTTGGGTCCAAACGATGTTACTTCCACCTAGTTACCATGAACTTTTACCAAGTCAGAATACATGAATTAATTTTTTGGATATTTTCTTTAAAATACATATACATAAAAAAATGGTAAACCATTTTCTCGAAGAGAGAATGTGAAAGTTCCGGTAGTGCAGATTCGAATTCGAATTTCTTAGGGATCCACAGAACGCATTGACCACCCAACCACAGGCGTGTGGTTAAAACTGTAAAGATTGAACTTTTTATAGTGATTGGATTCACTTCGAATGGCCACATTACCTGAAATTCTCAAGGCGTTATTAAGAAATACTCTCATCGACTTATAAGAAATTTTAAGTGCTCGTTTTTTAGTGTTAGAATCTTGTTGTTAATCTTGATAAACGAAACAACTATCCAGGTATACTGCCGCACCGATAATCCCTACTCAAATGAGCTGTACGGTACACAAGAAACTGTAGTATATGACATATGTCATTTTTATTTATATCTAGTTCTGGAAGTTATATAAAATAATATATACTGCAGTTGAATTAAAGGATAAAATTCATCAGACGTTCACCCTAATTCACAATGAACTCTTATCATTTGACATGACAATTTGATAATATATATTGGATTTATTTTGTAAGAAAGTGGTATAGATCCAATTTCTTAAAGCTGTCATGACGTGTATTAATCTTCCACAATTAACCTCCACGACTTTTTGTAGCTGCTGGATACGATTTCGGTACCGTCACTGGTCTGGAGGTTGAGCCTAGTGACCAGATATTTAAAATCACACTATCGTTTGTGACAAGTAGTACAAGTACGATCTTCAAGCTTCAAACAATTCTTGATTGTGTCTTTTTTTGTTTACAATATTTTCTAGTATAAAATCGTATGTATATCTATACGTATACAGTGAAGAGCACCAGCCTTACGCCAACTTTAGACGTGTCCCTTTTGTATGGAGGTTTTAATATTCTTCAATCCAGCTCCCTCATCTGTAGTACTGGTGTATGCCCACTTGAACCAAGCAAGGAATATGATATAAATGTTTCCGTAATTAGTTCTTCGATCGTTCAGGTAATTTTCATTTGACAAATATTTTCTAAATAAAATAAAAGTTCACTATAAGTCTATAGGTATTAAATCGTCAGTTTTGGTAAATTATATTCATATGTGAAAATTTTCTTTTATTTAACTAATGTTTTCCTCCCTTGTAAATCTATACTATTATTTAAGAAGTTAATTTGTTTATTTTTCATGTTCTCTATGGTTTTAGGCTAAATCATTAACTTTAATAAACAAATTTTAATTAGACTAATCAAAATTTTGATATTTTCAATAGATAATTAATTATTTCATTATTTAATTGATTACAAATAATATTATAAAATTATCCGTTTGAAAAAGAAAATAAATTCCATGTATTTATTTTGTATTTATCTACATTTGTTTCCTTATTTGTTAATTTTACAATTAATAGTATATATGCACGTATAATAGTTAGACTTATCACTATACTAAATATTTAAAATATTTTTATAAAACTAAAAAGTTGATTTATATTTGTTTGTATACCTAATAACTAATGGCATATATTTTTTAAATTATTAAATTTATTTTAGTACTAAAATACTTAAAAGAGGTATATAAGCAACAACAATATATTTGATAATTGTTTCTTAACGTTATTTTTTCGTGGTCTTTTCATTTTTATTCTTATTATTTAGTTTCAAGAGTAATTTCTTTTTATATAAGTTGAAAATTTTAACACTTATTTGTTTTTATTTTTTTAAATATTTTTATTGGAATGTAATTATCTTTTAAAAATATATTTAAAATATTCACCTCAAAAAGAGAATATTTTTAAAATGTTAATTTTTATTTAAAACAAGTACCTTATATTTATATAATTTGAAATTAATTCTATTTAATTTTTTTCAAGAGTTTCACAGAATTATAATTTTGTTTAAACTAAAATTTCATTAAAAGACTATTATGTAAAGAAAACTGGGATTATTTTTTTTTAATAAAAAATTTTGTTTTTTCAAAATGATTTGTCTTATTTATAATTATTAAAGTTTGAAAGTTAAGAGACCATTTAAAAATAACAAATTGTGATTTTATAATAAATAAATACTATTTTGTAAGAAGATAGCAGTTTCTATTTTAAACTAAAAATTATAAATTGACTATAGTTTATATTTTTCAACTGTAACATTTAGAAATGAAAATAACAATAGATAGAAAATGTTCTTATCTTATACATTACATATTAATGTTTTGTTTGTTAACATAGTTAGTCTGTTTTAGTGTTTATACAATTATTATGGGAGGTATTTCAAAATATAATTGTGCAAATATCAATAACTTATTAATTTGATTAACATAATATGTAAGTTTGGTTCAGTTTAATTTTACTTTTGATTTATTTAAGACTTTGTAGGTTTTGGTAATTCCAATGATTTGGTTTAGTAATATCCTTTATATTAACAATTAGTATATATTTCTTTATTTAATTAGATTTTTTTATAAATTAATATAATAAAAACTGGATTAAAGATAAAAATATATTTTTAAATAAAAATTATTAATGTTTTTATCCAGAATAATATTTTTAAATCATTAAAATTAAGACATTAAAAATTCATTAAATAGTTTAACTTTAATATATTTTTCAAAACTAATAGTATATTTATTAGTAAGTATTTATAAAAAATTATGTATGCATGTGTGGATAAAACACCGAGTACATAATTAATATCTAATTATGTAAGTTTATTCTTTTAATATCATATTGTCAATATTTTTAAGGGCTGCAAATTAGTTCTTATCGGTTTTATTTAATTCATATCAAACTTAGACATTAATTATAAATTTATCTAATTTTTGACCCTTACCGTTCTTTTCTTTGTAGGATCCCAAGTATTCCATAAGTTTGAAGGATAGACTTGGAGACATTCGAGAGCCCGAAAAACTGTGTGTCACATTCGATTTGCCTACTTCATGAGCTGATAATCCTACATTTATCTCTGTTTATTCAAGTTGGGTGAAAATATTGGTTTAAAAGTCTCTTCCGCTCTGCTCAATGTATTCTTATGCTTCCTACCAAAAAAAAAAATGTATTCTTATGCTACATGATTTTGTTTTAAAAAGTCGTACCATTTTAAAATGTTTTTTTTTGGTTAACGGTGATTGTCCTCTAAATTATCTTTAAATTTTTGAATTTCAAAGTGATGGTTTTGTTTGCCTATGTTCTGGCCCGAACCTCTCTTTTATGCATTTTTACTTTTTGTGTTGTTCTATGAAAACAAAAGGAAACCCTAATCAATATTGTTTCTCCTCGGTTAGAATCATCATATATATTAAATGAAAGGTTAATTAAGTGATTTTGGCTTATGTATTGATAAACTAGTGAATTTTTTTAAATGTTAAAATTTGATTGGTCAATAATTTTTAACTATTATTTATTTTAATTCAATTTTACAATTAAATGTAAGTAAAGAACCAATTAACATCACTTGCCATTAAAATAAATATTTCTATTATAAAAGTTAAAAAGATGTAAAACAAAAAATAATTTTAGTTTTCTGATTAGATAATTGATTAAAATTAATAATGATAAGAATTAAATGGTCTTTGATGGAATCTGTTTTCAAATATTTTTTGAGTTTAATTTTACTAGATTGTTTTTAACGGCTAACATATACTCCTTCCGTTTCATATTACTTGTTGTTCTACGTTTATGCACACAGACTAATAAAACATTTAATTTTACATATTTTCAAAATAAAAACACTATTACCAATACACCTAACCACATATCAACCAATAAAACATTTAATTTTACATATTTTCAAATTTTGCATTGAGAACCGAAATCGACACTTATTTTGAAACGAAAATTCTACTCTAAAACGACAAATAATCTGAAATGGAGGGAGTATATTATGAAGGAGGCTGATATGAGTTGATTTTGGTTGTTTAAATGTTACATATGAATTGATTTTGATTTTTTCTAAGTTGTAATAAGATTGTGTTTTATAGTTTTCCAAAATACCAAAACTAAGTTTAGAATATCCACACTGCACATAGTCATTTCAAATGAGGTCCAAAACCTTAAGTATTATCAGCAGCAAATTAGAAATGCCAAGTGCAAAAGTGTGATTAAAATGTTTGGGGCATAATCAATTCTGAACACAGAAATATTATACAATGAAAATAATCTGCTATCACCTTACAACAAAGACCATGTCATATTTGTCCATCACAAAGAGAGTGGTTCCAACTTTTGATTTGAACGGAAGTGCAAACTTGATAGCTGCTATCTATTATGAAAGAAGTGGAGATGTGACACTTCGAATGCACCATGATTCACCAGAAATACATTATGATTAATGACCCATCACATACTTCATGGGTTTCTCAGCCCTTTTTAGATCTATCCAAAAATTGAAACCTATTTTTTTTTTACATTTTAGACAGCTTGAAACACAAGCCTGCGTATCTATAGGAATGAAGGTGAATCTGGAATTCCTATTTTAAATGTCTTCAACGATTCTAACATGTCCTCTTCCAACAAAATGTTTTGTACCCTGCACATAAAAGGATTTTTAAATCTCAAAATTTTCGTAATTAAAATTTGAACAGAACAGAAAAGCTGAGAACATAACCTTCTTTCTTTTTCCCTTCTGGTTATTGTATAAAGCACCTTTAATCTTACCATATTAGGTTCCACCAGGCCAATCAAATGCTCACATTTTTCATTTTTCTTTCAAATTTACAGAGGCAGAGTAAGCTTCAGACCATAACGTGGCCGTCAAGAGTGAATTGCTTGGGAGAAGCGGTTGTAGGTCTTGGAGCCTGTTCTGGTAGAGAAGAGGTGGTTCAGTTGTGAAAAGGGTTGGTTTATAACAGTCGCTGAGATAAGGCTGAAATCTAACCAAGATGCTCTTCTCAGTTGATACTGCAAATCAATATGCCCAGATATAAATGGGGGAATAAAATAAAAATGTTACATGAAATCATCACACACAAAATTCCAAGGCAATAGACATTTTTTCATAAGAGAAACTTGAGGCCTCACCCGAACATGCCAAACGTTGCCTCACTTAGAATTCATATGAAATCGAAAATTCATATTTTACCTCGGCGAAACATGTTGCTTCCCACTGTTAAACAAATTCATAATCTTTATCACCGATTCAAAACAACACAATAATCTACAGCATACCCAAAAGTATTCTGCTAATGAAGAAAGACAGTGACCTTATGAGCATCAGAATTGGTGTACCGATGAGCAATTCTGTTAGACACACAAAGCCCTGTGACCCGAGAAAATTATAGACATATCATCGCTTACTTCTGCTCCAATCTCTGCCACAAAGACACAAACATAGCTGTTAAGAGAAAAAAATATATTTTAATTGTTCTTTAAATGTAGCTCATGAAAATGGAAAAAAAAATCCAGATTTGGTAACTACCCGCAAAGTAGAATAGGCAGGCATTAGAATAAGATAGACTACCTTACACCACCCGCAACGGGGGATTTAACCCAATCTTTAGCACAAATCCTTGTGCATTTGAGATTAAAATAATAATAAAAAAATTTCGTTAGTTAAGGATGAATCCTTAATTAAGTTTTTTAGAGCATCCACAACGGTAAACCGCATGTGGAGTCCTTTAAATTTTTTTTTAAATTATTTTATTAATTTATTTTTTCATCCATTTTTAAAAAAAAAAATAAAAATAAAAAATAAAAAAGAGCTAATTGTGGGCTACCACGTGCGGTGTGACCTACAAAACAGTGACGAACCACAGCTGAGATAAATCCTTATTTACGGATTTTTTGGATCATTAAGTAACAGCAGGGAAACCAACAAAAGCCAATAATTTAATATTTTTCTTTAGAGATTTGATGTTACGGACCCCGCGTTGTGGGTGGTCTTATGGACCTGATCCTTGTTGCGTTGGCAACGTGTGATTGGTCTTCTACTTCTTCTTCTTTTTTTTTAAAGCGCTTCGTCTTCTACTTTTTCTTCTCCGATCGATCTATTTTCTGTCTCCAAAGATTCTCCTCTCTTCCGCCACCGCCGCATTTGCCGAATTAGATTGATAAGCTTCTTGATTATGTTATTATCGTCAGAATTTCATACTGACGCAGAAGAAGATTTGATTTGGTTTTGAATGATCGAAGATGATTGCTGATGGCTACAGGTCGTGGATATGCATTTCGGAATGGGGAGCATTACTCGATGCAGAGACGTGACTTATTTTCATGAACTCGTTTTGGGATTCGCTAGGAGAGGCAAGATTCTCCAGCCCACGTCTTCTCAGGTTTTTGTTTTTTGAAAGCCCTTCTTCCAAAAACAAAAAAAACAAAAAGAGAAAGGATTTGAAATTCTTTGATGTGATTAAAAACCAATGTTAGTTAGTTTCACAACTGTTCTGTTTCAGTTCCCTGTTTTAAACTTTCCTTTTTTTTGGCTATGGATGCAGAAGTGGACACTTCCACAGAAATACTTTGCTCACTTCTATGTTCTCGGAGTGGCCTGGACGACTCTTCTGCTGGCTACCATTTGGATGTACGCTTTCAAAACGACCTTTTTAACGTCTGACCAGTCCCGTTTGTCCGATGTTGCAACCGGAGGTTCCCATGTGGAGCATCGGTTCGAAGTGTGGAGAGCAGTGTTTCTACTTGTCCTGATGGAAATCCAAGTTCTAAGACGCTCTATGTCTGCAAGGATAGCCCTTCTGCTCGGATGAACATCCTTGGCTATCTCGCTGGATGGTTGTAAGTCTTCTCATTTAAAAAAAAAACTATTGTGTTATAGTTTGTTGATTGGGTTTTAATTTGAGCTTTTAGTTTATATACAGCAGCGCCTTTATCACTCTGCGTCAATATAGCACCAGAAGTAGCTTTGTTCATTGCTAAAGGAAAAAGCCATACCTCAGACACTAAGTTTGATTTATTATCTTCTTTAATCCCTTTGGTGAAGCTTGGATGGTCCCAGTTGATTGGTGCAGCCATTTTTCTGTGGGGATGGTTACATCAACGACGATGTCACGCAATTCTCGTATGTTTTCTTAACATTTTCGTCTCATTGTTTAGATCATGAGATGTTATTTAAAAAAAAAAATGCTACTGCAGGGTTCGCTCCGAGAAACTCCTAACCAAGTGAAAGAGTACATAATACCACATGGAGATTGGTTTGAGATCGTCTCTGGTCCACATTACTTGGCAGAAATAGTAATGATACCTCCTTCCCCCTAGTAGACATCTTCTTCTTTCCTTATCTTCACTAAATGGTGTGATGCTCTGTAATATTAAGGTTTTGTATGCGGGGTTGCTGATTGCGAGTGGAGGAACAGATGTAACTATTTGGCTACTCTTTTTTTTAAGGACTCGTAATTGGAGTCCACCATTGGGCGGACTTTTATCCTAAGAGTCTTTAACTATTCAAAATAAAAATAAAAAAGTATAATACTTTAATAATGGCTAAGGACTCTCGTCCACCAATGTGGATGCTTTTAGGATCTATACTATACTAAAAGACAAATAAGTTCCATAGAGAAAAATTTAGAAAAATTGTTTCAAATGCATTTTTATATTTTCAATATACTTTTTATAATGTAATAATAGTAAACCATGAACTTAAGAGATTATTTGTGTTTATAAAATTTTGATTGGGTAAAAGGTATGAAAATAGAAAATTAAGAAATAACATAATTATAATAAAAATTTAAAACACTTTTAATATGTGTGAAAAATCTAAATATAATTAATAATCACTATAAATTAGAAAAAACTTCACCATGCAGGCTTGCAATGTGTTTTAAGTACATAGAAAAACTATGATCGACCAAGAGATGTAGTCTAATAATTTGTACTAATATCTTTGATATGTTTACTTATCCAATATAGTTAATTAGTAATAAAATACTTTTATTTTCTTAGTTTGCAATAAATTACTTGCTCAACCTTTTCCCCTTCAATTACCAAAAAAACTAAGATTACTTACTAATTTGCTTATTCAACTTTAATAGTACTACTAGGTGTTTTACCCGCACATACGGGTTAATAGTTTTTAAAAAGTTATAAACAGATATACTATAAATTTAAAACCAATAGAATAAAATTATTTTCATGTTTTTTAATATTTAATAATTAACTAAATATTAATTTTTATATTCAATATCTTTTATTTTAATAAAATATATTTTGTTAAGTAAAATAAACTTAAAATATCCACATATACATAAATTATATTTATTTTAAGAATATATGATGTAAAATATTTTAAATAATATAATATAAAATCTTTTAGATAATGATGAATATCAAACTAATGAATTTTATTTAATTTATGGGTAATTATATATTAACAAATTTAACTTAATTATTTATTAAGAATAATAAAGATTTTCAACGTTCTAAATTTAGACGTGAGAGCGAACATATTATTTTGCAAATAATAGAATAAATAATTTTGAATTTCTAAGATTTTTTTCAGAAATTATCATAATAAATGATTTTGATTGTCTTAAAAATTATCATAAAAGATAAATTATTATTTTATCTTATGTGATATATACACTACACACACACACACACACACATATATATATATATATATATATATATATATATATATATATATATATATTAAAATAAAGTCAGGTTTGATATTACTGAACCAAAATATAATATAAACATATAGGTAATAATTTAATTTTGCTTAATTATATTGTAAAAATTTGGCTATGATATTATCTTTAGCATATTTTAATTATTTTCAAGATAATGATAAATTATCAGTTAAATCATTAAAATTATTTATTAATTAATTTTGATAATTAAGTATAAAATATGACTAAACTTATAATTATGGAGAGCATGAAAAATAAGTAAATTTATTTCTCAAATAATAGTATAGATAGATATATTTTTTATATCTTAATTGTTTTTAAATTTTATAATAAAAATAATTATTTTAAGATAATAACACAATATATAAGAATGATCAGATTTTAAAAATAATTAATATTTATTAATATAAATTCGTTTTAACTATATAATAAATTCACAAATAATAGTAAAGATATAGATAAATTGTTTTATATCTTATTTTTAACTTTTATAACAAAAATAATTATTTTAAAATAACAACACAATATATTAGTTATCTTTTAAAAAAAAAATTTGATTAATATAAATTTGTTTTTAATTATATATAAAAATTTATTAAGGGTAATATCGATATTAACCACTCTAACTTTTAACGTGAGAGCTCAGTTGTGAAAAATCAATTCGCAAATAATAGTATAGATAGATAGATAAACTAAAAAGAAATGCAGGCTTGGAAAAGACATTTGTGTTTATTTATTATGTTGTAAGTACATAGAAAAACTATGATCGACCAAGGGATGTAGTCTAGTAATTTGTACTAATATCTTTGATGTTTATTTATCCAAGTTCAAATACGTTAATGCACAAAGTAATCAGTTTGAAAATTGGTTCAGATTCGAAACCAATAGAAGAAACTAAACCGGTTCAGAATGGTTCGATTCGAATTGTGTTCTTCATCTGAATCGAACTAGTGGGTTTTCGAGAACGTTGGCGAATTCGTGTACTGACTGGCCTTTGCTGCTGCTCGAGTTGTTGTCACACGCTGCAGAGATTGGTTTCTTCCAGGTAATGGAATTGGTAAGTAGTGATTTTGTGTCTTAGGTCATTGAATCTTTGATTAATCTTATATTTGTGTGTTTATTGTTTCACTTGGCAGCCTAAGCTTGTCTTGAACAACATTGAAATCTTGAAGAGTGCTATTCAGATTGACGAATCAACGGTCTCAGCGTCTATGTACCATGACAATCTTGTATGGAGAATAATAGCTTTAGGTGCTAAGACTAAATGCAATGGCAAATCCTTAACATGATTCTTAGGAAAAAAATATATTAAAATATTGAATCTGTTGGAGAACGTGACAGATTAAATCCAAAAACCCCTTGCATAAGGATTGATCCTTTGCCAATTCCTTCACTGTGCGCGGGCTCCACCGCCGCGTGGAAGCCCGTGATTGGCCAATTTTTTTTCTTTTTTTATAATTCGGACGAAAATAGAGAAAACAATAAAATATTCTAAAAGTTATTGTTAAGGATTTGCATCTAAGGGTACACCGTTGCACTTGCTCTAACGACCGCTGCCTGCCTGTCCTATTTGTGACTTGGGATAGGTTGGTCCTTTTTTTGGCTTTATAAAGTACAAGCTGTTGCTAGCCGATGATTGCTTGGTCTCGGAAGCACTAGATGGGAGACTGGTTTCGTACTTGTACACTGTAAACATGTCATTTGGTTACAAGCTGTTACTATACGATGATGTCTAATAATTTGAATAATGACAGCTACTACTCATATCAAGCCTTTGTTGACCTCGGGTTTCCAGACATTTTCATCTCTCGTGAGGTATATAAGCTACACATATATATCTCTAACTAAACTACGGGTATTGATCATTTGGTATATCGCCTTTCATTTTCAATTTACATTCGTTACAAAATGTTATGTGTTCCTTTTCTTGTATAGGTTGCTGCGGTTAATCCTGCAAAGGAAAAAGCTTTGTTTCGGCTTCAACGGTATGCCTCTTATGTACGAAAAGGAAGCATTCAGGATGAAAAGTTACGATTCGGTGCTGCATGGATGGAGACATCCTCCGCCTAGTGAGGATCCTACGCTTTGCTCCGAGTGGGCTAAAATTCAGCTGATGGACTTTGTCCAAGCTCTAGTCAATACAGAATTCGCGGTAAAATGACTTCAAGTCTTATTTGTTTTAACTTATCAGAAATCAAATGAATGATTATTAGCATCATTGATAATGCATATATAAGCATCGATGCTTCTAACAGGTAAATTATTTGGGCGACTATAGCCTTGAGATCTTTGAAGACCCTTCTGCTATGGCACTGGTCGAGGTAAAAGACCTACCGTCTCTTGATCTGTAGACTAGACATTAAGACCCATTTTTACTAAATAGGGTCGAGTCTGGTCCAGGTTGGGATACTATATACTCAGAGAGGTCCGCCTTTTTTTCGTCCTATATCCCAAGGCATTAAAAGATGCCTTGTTAGATGGTGAGGAAACTTCTCCTTCCCTTCTCCCTTGTACCTTCTCTTTGAAATCTCTCCTCGTGATTGACATTGCAGGCTTATTCAAGAGAGAATGAAGATGAGTTATTGGAGCTCAAATATTGGTGGCAGAGAATCATTCGGGGTCGTTATTACAAGCATTTGATGCTTGGCTACAGAACATAGGCACTTTCACATAGGTACACACAAACACGCCTAACATGCTCTCTTTCTAGCTCTCTTACGTTTGGCAAGAGTACGATTAGTAACAGGACTATTAGTAAACACTGCCGAATCAATAAATAATATCGTATGTCAAATAACTTGACTTATTCACTAAATTAACTACCTTTTGAAACTGAAAAGTCCAATAAAGTTATTTTTTTGCTAAAGATGTAAATGCACTATAAGAAAACAGCGTAATTCTGATGGACGTTCTGACGGAAAATGAGTTCTTCGGAATATTTTGAAAAATTTCTTCGGAATATTCCGAGAAAATTTCGAGGAACTCACTATTCGTCGGTTATTTTCTGATGAAATGCCGAGAAAAACATATTCTTCGGAATATTCCGAAAAATTTCTTCGGGATATTCCGAGGAAATTCTGAAGAACTCACTATCCGTCGGTGTTTTCTGATGAAATGCCGAGAAAAACATATTCTTCGGAATAGGATTTAAAGATTTGATTATAGGATTTGTATTTTTTGGAAAAACCTCGGAAATTCTGAGAAAATTGTGAGGAAAACAAGATTTGATTATAGGTTTTGTGTTCCTCGGAATTTCCTCAGAATATTCTGAGGTCCCTCAGTATTTCCTCGGAAATTTTCGAAGAAATTCCGAAAAAATGAATTTCCGAAAAGTTTTTTTCGAGGATCCTTATCTTCGGTATTTCTTTGGAATAACGTTATTTCGAGGAAATACCGACAATTACGACCGTCGGTATGCCGCTGTTTTCTTTAGTGATGAGTCCAATAAAGTTTCTTTGATTAAACAATATTTTTTTTGATTATTACATTTGTTTCTAAAAATGTAGCTTCTAGTTAAGCTTCCCTAGAATACAATTCAAGATGTTATAAGACCAAGTATAAAGCTATGGTAAATATCACGTATATGTAATTATGTACGTTACACACCACTGTGTAAAAAAAATAAAGAATCAAATAGTGATGAAGACGAAGGAGATTTGTATGACAGCTTTAGCCGTTGCGGCAGCTCCCTGAACCGCCAGGAATATTAGTGCAACCGTTCGGACCAGAGCCACTGACCGGACCTCTTTGCAGCGCCTGAAACAGTAGTTTGATCTCATCGACAGCCTCCGGGAAAGGCCTCATGCGCCTGGCTTCAACTTGCGTAACGTCCAAGACAACAAGGAAAATAACAGCTAAGATAATTACGAGCACTAGTTGTCTCTTCATCATACTTGGATTTTTTTTTAATATATTTCTTGAATGGAAGACCAAAGAAAACAAGAACGAGCTTTCTGTTGGTTAGGGGAGGGTAGGGTCTATTTGGTTTGTATGTGTTGTTAATTCGATAATGACTCTTATATATAGGGTACTTGAGATGTCTCATGGTTTGACTTTTGCAGGCTTCTTCGTCGCACTATCTTGTATGTTTATGTAGACACACACATAAGAACTTTGACTTTGACTTTACTTCAAAAAGAAATGGTTTTCAACATTTTGAACCGAAGTGTAGGATATCGTAATAGAAAATTCACTTAGACACGGTTTGCCTAAGTCCAAAATGGGGCTTTTGCTAAAATTAAACAAGACCTGGTCCTAGCTGCCTCACTCTAAACCGACTTTTGATTTCGGTTTAGCTTGCTTTGATATTTTGGTTAGGTATCTTGATGCAAGTTTCTCTTTTAGCTTTACAACTATGCGGTCGACACTTTTTATAGTTATTGATCTGTACCATGTAGATGGTAAGGTCTAGTGAAGCGTTGGTTGCTGACAGTTAAAAAATATTTTATTTTATTTTTTTGACAGCAAACATCCCATTTTATTAAGTTAGTTCGAGACGGTTAGGCTGTAAAGCTAACCCTGAGGGAACCAAGTTGCTTATAAGGGAGAATTCGGTGGCTCTCGCCCGAGCTCCTTTCGCTAGGAAACCAGCTCTGGCGTTGAACTCACGCGGAATAAAAGAAATAGAAAAAACAGTAAACAAAGAACGAGTATGAATAAATTCTTCCCATTCAGAAGCCAAAGATGGCCAAAATTCTTCTTCTTCGATGAGTTTCACCATTTGAAGGCAGTCTGATTCGAAATGCATAGTAACGTGCCTCGAGTGAAGAGAACATCGCATAGCCCAGAGTAACGTGTTCATCTCCGCGTGCAGAGGGGTGAGCACTTGTTTCCCTCCATAGGTACCAGTCATCGTGGTCCCTTCGTGTAGCTCCATGACGAAGCCACCTCCAAAAGTCGATTGATTAGCTGCCCAAGATGCATCCACTTGACACCTTGGTAATGGCAGCCTACTCCTCTCCTCCTGGTCGTAAGCTTGTGGTCTCTTTCCCACAGTTCCTGTCTTTAGTAATTGTTGTGCCACCTTCCATTCTTCGCCTTCTTGTTTAGCCTTCTGCTGTGTATCCAGCGGCGACACCTCTATCCCATTAAACACCTTCTCGTTTCGTGCTTTCCATAAGTACCACATGATCCATGGAAAATTCTCCAGCCTTTGTACGGAAATGCCTCTTGTCGGGCCACTGAACAAGAGGAAATCAAAGTTCGCGTACAGGGATGACTTTGGGAATTGCCCCGGAATTATTGGAATATCTGACAATGCCCACGCCTGAAGAGCAGGGGGACACTCGAATAATAGATGGTTTATTGTCTTTTCCCCGATCCCGCATCTTGGGCATGAACGATCATTACCACAGTGTCTGTCAACTAGTCGACTACAAACTGCAATGCATCCTGTAAGACATTGCCATAGAAAGTGTTTAAATTTTCTAGGAGCTTTCAGGCTCCACACCTTATTTAGTAAGGGATTAATGCTAGGCTCAACAACTTGGTGAACTTCTCTTTCATTTTGTAGTCTTAATGCTTGATCATAGCCTGACTTGACTGTGTACAGCCCTGAGTTTGTGTACACCAACAAAATCCATCGTTTAAAAAATATTATATATGCTTTTTTATAACACAAATACTATATCAAACAAGTATTAAAAGGGGAATATGAAGCCCTCTGAGCTATGCCACGTCGGATTATAAATTCAGCCAATGAAAGAGTTTGGTTTTGCCACATCACTATCGCTGACTCAGAATGGGCATTTCGGGTGGGCTATGTAAATTATAATTCGGCTCATCTCAGCCCAAAACCATATTCGTGTAAAGCTTTGCATTCTCTTGCGCTGACTTTTCCACTTCCTCTTCTCCGATCTCTGAATTCTTGCATTGTCTTAAACAATCAATGATGATCTTTAACATTTTCTTAAATGTTTCGTTTCACCTCCCCTTACTCCTCCTCCTGTATAAAGGCCTATGTCTAAACTTAAATCCACCAGAAAATCTCGGCTCTCCACCATAAACGGCCGTTGATTACAACGAAATCTTACCAGGACCAGTTCAGTCAGATCAATCATGCATGTGAGTTTGATCTTATCCACAGTCTCAATTCTTCTGTTTATTCAAGGAAACTAATGTATTTTATTTTCAGATAATTTTCTCTGGTATATTGGTATGGTTTTAATTGGTTTTAAGTTCTGTTTTCAATGTTGTAATTCTCTGTATTCTCAAAAACGTTGAAAAAGAAGAAGCAATGTTTTTTAGCTGCTAGAGCTTCAAGAACAGAGACTCGAGATGAATATTAATGCTGCTATGGTTGGAATACTTGGTAAGTCCAGAGAGTCGAGAGCTGGTATTAGAGAGATTCACTTCTTAGGATTCAATCCCATCAACATATAACAATGGTAATGGAGACTGGCACCAAGTAAGCAAAGGGGGCTCCAGAGCAGGTACCTACAAACTGATTTTGTTTACATGTTAGAACACTTTTCCTCTTCAATGATTTAACATGTAAAACCTTTTTTTCTTTTGATGATATTCAGATTCTTACTCTTTCCAACAGAAGAGCTGATCTGAGGAAGAGAGACCACTTGGCAATCGATAAGTATGCTCGGTCATTAGCTGTTCCAAGACGGATACCTAAGAAAAAAAATCTCTGGTGGTCCATGGGAATTTGTTGTGGTTGCCTATGTTTGATCCTCCACGACATGATAGTGCAGCACCATTAGAAGAGCTTCAGACCTCTGTGTCAACATCAATGATCACTGGTTAATATCTATCTATACACTTTTATCTTTGACCTTAATCTTCCTTATATTGTTCTGGTTTTATTAAAGGTGATCATTTTGCTATTGCCAAAGAGATTTGACGTAAGCTCGGTATCGGATCAAACATGTATTATGTATCCGTAGCATCACCTTCTCTTCTTGGATAAGAAAGCCATCCGAGGGATTTTAGGCAACCAAGTGACATTTTTATAATCTCTTGATTCCAAGTAAGTTTGTAAGTAGTTCTACAAATTCTCGAAATCAAAAACCATCTGAGAAAGTTTTCCTAATCTTTTAAAATTGTTCACTGCAGACTCTGAGACATAACATTAAGCAGAATGCAGAGACGTTTTAGAGAGGCGTACGTTGTTTTCAATAGGGATTTGGTCTAACGACTCAACTATTCCGGGTAATAATTTCTGATATATACTATTTTGACATTTTTGGGTGGTGTTCTACTTCTTGACAATGGTAGTTACTGGTCAACAAGCAGATGAAAGGAAAGGACTGAAAACTCTGCTTTTCTCAGTTTAAATCTATAAATGTGGTATTAGTATCAGGTCCATGATGATCATTTCTTGTGTGAAGATGGTGGATAGATTGATTGAAACTGGAGATGGTGAGCATGCTTTTCAGAAAGCAATCATGGAGCAAGGAAGAGGGCAGGTTGTTATTTAGGTTTTGGCAAGAGCGTGATTACATCTGCATCAAAACAATTGTTACGTGTATCTCCAGTTAGGTTTTTCCTGCCTCTGTGCATGCAGATAATAAATTTTGGATACTCTGGCTGAGATTCAGGACGAGTTGTCTATTAACATGATACAGTATAAGTCAAATGCTATTAAAAAGTTAGAAAGAAAAGTTAGGAACTAATCAAATACAGGGAATACTCAAATTATATTGAAATTAAAATAGTAAGAATAAGAGAAGCTAAAATCATTGATATTGGTTAAATTCAAAAATTTAAATAATATTTGTCAGAAAGTTTTGAGAAACTGATGCATCACTCAAAAAAAAAGTGTTGAGAAAATGTGTCATCACTGGTAGTTATTCCAAGAAAGCAATAGAAATGACGTTTAAATAATAAATAAATATTAAATCATGAAAGAATGAATACATGATATATACAGACAGCAACATACAAGTTCTTTGCAAATGGATTTTTATATATAGATTCAAAAATGACTAAAAATATATGTCATCAAAATATATTGTATATTTGTGATAATTGTTTTTCAGTCACAAAGAATTTATAAATATTATATACGCTATTAAAAGAATATTTGATCCTTTATATAATAACAAAAATATAGAATGAAGATATAAAAATTGGAAATAGCAATTCTCTGCAATTAAAGAATAAGGTAATAAAATTTAAAATTAAAAATATACACAGAAAAAAATATTTTGTAAAATAAAATCATAATATAATTTCCTTAGTTGGTAGTGCCCAGTTACTCTAAATTTTTTAAATTTACAACATACAATTTTATTTACATCTTTAAACCTATTACCTAATTAAAATTTATTCTAAAACAAATGACAGCATGAAGTGTGGAAAAATTAAATAAAAATATAAAATAAATTATAATACATAATGTTAAAATTGTATTATCATTGATAAAAAAAAACCATGTTCGTAGCAATAAAAATGAAATGAAAAACACATTTATTAAAACCCTAAAATGGCACACAACAAGGTGTTATTAGATATACAAAATACAAAATAAATATGCTCAATGCAAACATATATAAAAATGAGACACCATATTTTTGATATATTTGAATAAATATTTTAAATATATTATATTTTTGGTAATTTTAGAATTACTTAAAAAGAAACTAAGTTATTAACAAAATAATATACAAATAAAACTAAATCAATGTAACAAAACAATAATAAATGAATAAAAATATAGTGTGTTAATAAAAATATATTTAGATTTTACAGACTTCTAACTCATGTAATATTTAAATTCAATTTTTTTTTATTACAATTAATATTTTACCATTAGTAATATTAAAATAATATTATAGATCAATATTCAAGTATCAGTTTCCAACTATTACACGTAAAAAATAATATCAAGTATTTTTTTTGGAAAAGGGGCTTACATATTTTTGAGTAGGTTATTGGAGAACTTTCTCTTTTCATGAATTTATTCCAGATGAGATTCTGATCTTTTAAACTAAGACAATTCAAATTCTATATATAATTATATTGTTTACATAACTCAAAAACCTCTCACTCCATTCTTCATATTTTATTAGTTAATTGTGTTACATATAATACAGACATATTTGACAATAGTATAAATTTCATGGTATATTGATGAAAATTATATAACTAAATCATCCATTAATACCAATGAATTGTACTCAAATAATATTTTCAAACTGGTAACACGAAAAAATCAGATTTAAAATTAATCAAATGTAATTTAAAATAGAAATAGAAATAAAAATAATAAATGTAGAAAAGTTAAAAATATCATCCGCGTGTAGCGCGGAAAAAGGATATAGTATTGTATAATAACTAAAACATTGGTGCATATAGCTCCTAAATTTTTTAAGAGGCAAATGTATATAAAATATAAAACTTCTAAATTGTTAAAATAAAATTTATTAAAATTTCTTTATTAAGATTGTCTATACTACCAGATCTAACGATGGGTCTCGACACTTGTGGACTAAACTAAAGTTCCAAGTAAATAGTCACATTCATACACGGTTGCATTTTAAAGTTCCTAAACACGTTATAATATATTATAATTCCTCCGTTTCGAATTATTTGTTGTTGTCGAGCAAAATTTTCATTTCAAAATAAGTGTCGTTTTATGATTTCAATGCACAAATTTATTGATTTTTTATTCTAATATATTTTTCTATTAGTTGAAATGTGATTAAATATATTGATAATGATGTTTTTATTTAGTAAATATACAAAATTAAATATTTTATTAATATGTGTGGCGAAATTTAGAATGACAATTAAGATGAAACGGAGAAAGTAGTAAATGGTAAACGCAACATGTTAAAGCTCACGGGTTCATGTGTTTACATTCTTTCCAACACGGGTTCGAATCCCATACACCACTTATATTACCTAATAATTTTTTTGTCAAAAAAAAAAAAAACATGTTAAAGCTCAAATGGACTTCAAAGTTGGTTTATGTTAATGCTCAGTTGAGTTATAACACAAATGTAATAACTGCAATTCTGGTCTTGTAGGATTTTCTTGAGAATTGACTTTTACTTGAGAAGAATCTGGGCTTCAAAACATTTTGATGAAGTTTGAACAAAACGCAAGTTGGAATGAATCAAACTAGTTGATACGACTTGGTTCCCCTTACATCACGACTTTTTATTCACACTAGAACCGGATAATTGAATGAAAGTCGGATAATAGCCGGGTACATTAAGTTTGTCAGATCCTAGATAATAATCCCAGTTTAAGGCTGGCCCTGGTACATAATTAATTTACGGTTTCATCTCATGATTCTCATTTGCTTTTAGTATTATCCATAGGTGTATGGGATTAATTTACGGAGCCTACTGGTTTCTTTTCTTTTGTGTTTTTGTTGCTAGACTGTTTGTCTCAACATTGTAACGATACTTTTGAATGAATAACAAGCGTTAAAGAAAAAAAAACATTGAAACAAAACAAAATTTAAAAATGCATGATGTGTCGCGTCATGAGTTAATGATTCATGTGTTTCTTGGTGAACCAAAGTCCAACCGATTAGTTCTGTGGAATTTATCCAGATGTCAAACCGAAATGTTTCTGATATTGTATGTTTCGAACCTGGAATCAAATCGGCCTAGAGAGCAAGTCACCAAAACCATCAATTAGGATATTTGATTAGAAGGGCCATATTTTAGGTTTATTTTTTTGCTCATGTTTATAGATAAAAAAAATTAATAGGATTACTTAGTAAAAATATGCTTATTGGACATTTTTAGTTATGATAA
This sequence comes from Raphanus raphanistrum x Raphanus sativus, assembly GCA_019705995.1. NCBI lineage: Eukaryota > Viridiplantae > Streptophyta > Magnoliopsida > Brassicales > Brassicaceae > Raphanus > Raphanus raphanistrum x Raphanus sativus. Next base: position 12,334,889 of record CM034037.1, on the reverse strand, counting down.
TTTGAAAGCATAATGTTTAAATCTGAAAACCCTTTTCAAATGACAAGCATTCGAATATAATTGGTGATAATTTATTTATGGAACTAAAACTCTTACGAGAGTTAATACCAAAATAGGTTATAAGTCATAGAAAATATTTGTTTTTTAAAATGAAAGATTGTTACTAACATACAAAAATACTTTAATATTAATTACCACATATAAAAGAAGTTTTTCTACATATTTTTTTTGGTATAATATATCACACAAGAAATTACATTAATTGGTTTTACTATCAATTGAGAGTGTTATAATTAAATATTTGATTACATTTGTTTAAATGAATGATTTTGCATTAATAATGTAAAAAATTATATTTTTAGTGTTTTAAATTTACTGTTTTTATTAAAAATCGATGTGATTCAATTGTTTTATTCAACTTTAAGATACTTTTTTGTGAAAGTACTTTTAGAATCTCTTTTATTAATGTTTTATAGTTCAGATGAAATATATTAACGGGCATGTTTCACAATTTAATTAGGACATTGTAAAATGTTAGACTGGCACTATCGGGAATGTTTAGTAAATTCCATCAAAACTATTCATGTCGTACAATACCAGAATTGTGTGCTTATGACTCATGTGTACTTGCAAAATCCCTACCGTGAAAATGCTTGACAATTTAGTAAATTGCAAATTAGGCTTGGGCATTTTAATCCGGATCCAAAAATATGAATTGGAATTGATCTAAAAATATCCGATCAAAACTGAACTGAAAATTTGCAAGTGTTTTTTGGATTCAAATTTCTTTTATCCGAAAAAATCGGAATCGAAAGGAACCGACCAAAATAAACTCGGATCCAAAAAAAAAACCCGACCCAAATAGATCTAACATGTATATCTAAACCTATGATCTTTATGTTCAATTATATATATATTATTTTATGATTTAGTTGAAATATCTTTTGTTAACCATATTTGTTATTATTTTGTAACATTTTTAAGTAGATAAAACTTTAAAATGTAAAATCTAGAGTTTAGAAATGTTTTATTTTAATTATTAATAGTTTAATTTAAGTTATTTTGTAAAAATTTAGATATATGAAAAGTATGGACTAAATTTTAGTGAGTTTAGATATGTCATATCATTTTTATATCTTAAATATCTGAACTTGATCTGAATCCGAAATTATGAATATTTTATAGGTATTTTAATTATAAATCCAAACTGATTTGGATCTGAGAAGGGCCAATCCGAACCCAAACCAAAAATTTACAAGTACCTATTGAATCCAAATGTTTAGAATCTGAAGGATTCAGATCCGAAAGAAACCTGTTTGAACTCGACCCAATGATTAGTAAAATATATCAATCAAAAGCGTTAATAGAGAAGAGAACCCACCATGAGAAGCTTTTCCGGCCGAAGAAATAGGCTCCTATGGCCACCGTTGGTCCGGTCTCCCCTTCCTGTTGATTGTTTAGGTCTCCTTTCTTTTTCTTTATATTTTGGGTAAATCGTTTGCTTCCGTCGTCGCACCTCTCTATTGGTGGACGGTCGGCCTAGTGTGCCGCTGTAGCTCCTTTCCGTCAAAAGTGAACAGTCGGTTTTAGTTTGTGGTAGTGGAGGAGGTTCAGTTATGCTCCGGTAACTCTCAGAGTGGTGACAAGGTTGTGGTTTGGCTTCGGATCTAGATGAGATCTCGTTTTGACGATTGATGCTCTTCGGTGGATGAAGCGGTGTGGATGAAGTTGTGGACGGCGATGAAGCGGGATGAGATCTCGTGTGAAGCTCGATGACGCTCTCTCGAGGTGAAGCTCGGTAGACGGTGAAGCTCTCCGGCGAGTTGACGGAGTTCAAAGAAAGAAATAGGTGGTTCTCGGTTTGCGTGTCTAGGGTTTGAAGCCAGGTGCGAAAATACGCTAGGCGTAACGCGTGCGGTTAGGCAGCGCCTAGCCGTAATCAATTAATCGGAGATTACGCAGAGATTAATCGGGAAGGAAATTTAGGGTTTTTATATAATGTTACACATTATATAAAATTTATTTAGAAAAAGTACAGGAAAACCACTTTGGCGTAGTGGCAAGCGTTAGAAGAGGTCATGTGTTCGAACTGTGTTAACTACTTTTTAGGTTTTTACACATTTAATGAAGGGCAAAAATGTCTTTTACGTTTCATCTTCTACAAAACTCGTCTGCAACCCTACAATACGGCGTTTTAAAGTTTTTGCCATCAATTTCACCATTTTCTTTCGATTTTCTTCATGGTTTTATCCAAATTTCATAGATCTAAGTATAATACGTCAAGTTTTGATCAAAATCAAATATCAGAAGAAGCTTTTTTCAACACTTCCGAGTTTTTGGCCGAGTTGGGTCAAATCGAAACGGTAGAGCACCGTTGAGCGTATTTCCGCCGCGTATTCGGGCGCACAGACCGCGTCTTCGAACACGGGTTTGAAGTGGTTCAAAGTCGGAGAGATCTCGAGGTTCAATGAACCCTCCGGCGTGATGACAGTGCAGTGGAAAACGGTGATGGATTCGTTAGGAGGCTTGTTGGTTTCTAAGCTCCGACGAACGAGGATTTTGATGGTGTTGCGCCGGCGGCGTAGCGACGGAGACGGTCGAGTTGAAGCGGTGGCGGTCGAGTTGAAGTGGTGACGATGCGTACAGCGTGAATGGAGCAGATCTATCGACATCTATCCACGTGTTGAGCCAGCTGCTCGCCAATCTATCCGACCGGGTCGTATCTCGAGGTGTTGGTGGAGTTTTTTTTTGTGGAAATGGGCTTTAGCCCATTCTCCTTTTGTTGATGTTGTCCGGTTTGTTTTGTAGACTTTTGTGCGGTTTGTTTTGTAAGCTTTTGTGCGGTTTGTAAGGTTTTATGAGTTTCGGTCCTGTAACTTTCGGATTCTGGGCCTATAATATGATTTCAGTTTGGGGGAAAAAAAAACCTTAAGCCTAAAGTCGTGAAAACACGTCTTACCAGCAGCAATCAGAAAAATGCCTCGAGCTGTCTAAAATTGATTTGGGTTAGCATTTGGTACGGTTTGTTCCTTTCCGGTTTGGTCGGTTTGGGGTTATCAATCCTACGGCAAAATGTGCGAGAGAGAGACATTTGTCTCTGACGCGCTTTCTCCGTCGAAGATTCCTTCTTTGATCGATCAAAGAGAGAAGAGAATCTCTGTGAGATATACACAAAGGATAAAGACAAATCCTTTTGATCTCCAAAACAGAGAATAATTCTCTTCATACAGACTACAGCGACACAGAGATGCAAACCATCTCCAAAGCTTCTTCTGCTATCTCCTTCTTTCGCTGTTCCAGGGTTTGTTTCAATTTTGATTATTTTGATTGTTAGGTTCAATCCTCTTAATAATATTTACTGAGAATTGTGTATAAACAGAATCAGTGGATGAGTAAACTTGTCTAGGTTTCTTGAATTTTGGATGCAATGATGCTTGATGGCTCTTGTTTCGTGTGTTTTGTCTCTCTCTTTCAGAAGCTAACAAGTGAGCCATGTGTGAGGCAGCTTCACATCCGAAAGGGTCTCGTCTGCAGAGTCATGAAGTTTGTCTCTTCACCTCTTAGGACTCTCCGCGGTGCTGGCAAATCTATTCGAGTCTCCAGTTTCTGCAGTGTCTCCTCCAATCCCTCCTCATTGCAAATTGAAATGGTGTGGAATGAATCTCCTTGACCATAGCTTTGTTTAGTTGGACATTCATGTGATTAAACATTTTTTTTATCTTTTTTCAGGTGCCTTGTCTTAAAGACAACTATGCCTACATTCTGCATGACGAGGACACCGGCACTGTTGGGGTGGTTGACCCTTCTGAAGCTGAACCTGTGATTGATTCTTTGCAGAGGAGTGGTCGTAACCTAACGTATATATTGAATACGCATCATCATTATGATCATACTGGTGGGAATCTGGAATTGAAAGACAGGTACGGTGCAAAGGTAGGAAGGCTTTTAACTCCTCTCTATCTCTATCTATCAATTGTGCTTTGATAACATTTCAAAACAGAAAGTTGTTTTGGAATGTAGGTGATTGGCTCAGCTTTAGATAGAGATCGGATACCTGGAATTGATATAGCCTTGAAGGATGGTGAGAAGTGGATGTTTGCTGGTCATGAAGTCCATGTTATGGATACTCCTGGCCACACTAAAGGTTTGTTTTATCATTCACAAATATTATCTTTTAAAGCTTTCAATGTTATGCATGTACCTTACTTATCATCTTGCAGGCCATATCAGCTTATACTTTCCAGGATCAAGAGCTATCTTCTCTGGGGACACCTTGTTTAGCTTATCATGTGGTAAACTCTTTGAAGGTACCCCTAAGCAGGTAAACACTAAGTCTCTCTCTCTCTATCTTCCTCTGCTTAATTAATTTCTTTTGAATCAAAAGTTTCAGGATTAATTAATGTATTTTGTATCATCCTCTGCAGATGCTTGCTTCTCTCAAAAAGATCGTATCTTTACCAGACGACACAAGTATATACTGTGGTCATGAATACACACTGGTCTGTCACATTTTAGTATCATATTTGTTGTTGAGAAGCAGGGGTGGTCTCAAATGACTTTAAATCTTGATTTGGTTTGCAGAGTAACTCCAAGTTTGCATTGTCTATAGAGCCAAACAACGAAGTACTTCAGTCATATGCGGCTCATGTTGCAGAGCTCCGTAAAAATAAATTACCTACGGTAAAAAAAAAAAAGATTCATCACCAAATGATCCTCTTATGCATTGGTTAATTTTTCAGTGTTGAGTCTTGTTTTTCTTGGTGTCAGATTCCAACAACACTGAAGATGGAGAAAGCTTGTAACCCATTCCTCCGCAGTTCGAATACAGATATTCGTCGGGCTTTAGGTATTTCAGAGACTGCAGATGAAGCAGAAGCTTTGGCTATTATCCGAGAAGCAAAGGATAATTTCAAAGCTTAGGCTTTTTCTTCTGAGGCAATTCTTTGGTTTGCATCTGTTTCCTCCGACAAAAACAAAAAGACAGAAAGAGAGAGATATGTTTACTTTGATGTAAAACATCTAATTGGTACTCATTAACACTGCAATTGGGTTTTGGTTGATGATTTTTCTTCAAAAACTACTAGATTTTGAAACGCTGAATTATATTCTTAATTAAATATATATTCGGTAAAATTAAAATTTGTATAAACTTTATATATTTTTATTTTCCAATATGAGCACGATGTAAGTTTTTATGTGGATGATTTTTTTTTGTTTAAAAAACAGAGTCGGACCAATATATTTTTATCTAAACTTTTTCCATAAAAATATGGTCTTTACATTTATAAAATTAGTTTTTTTACATGAGATATATATTTTTTTATCTTTGAATCATTAAAAAATCTACTTACAAAAGTCAATGTTGGATCATTACATTATTTAACTTCATATTTTTCAATATTTTATTATTTTAAATGGAAATTATATATATAATTAATTTTAAATATTAATTTTCGTAATTAATATTAAATATTATTAAAATGAGTCTAATACCTTTTTGATTTAAAGAAAAATAAAACAAATTACTATAAATATTTATATATATACAAAATTCATATTCAGAATTAAATTGGTATACCAATTAATAAATATAAAGTTACTTAATCTATTTATTAAATATTTTATAAATGATAAAATTCAAAATAATTACATATATAGGATAACATATATTCATGAATTTTAAAAAATAATTCAACTTATTAAAATAAAATATTAAAGCACAATATATAAACTAAAAGTAATTACATATATCTAATTTGATAAAAATACAATACTAAAATTTATTTGGTATTAATATTGTTTGTTTATATGGTACATCGAACTATAGGTTTTGTTTTACAATTATAATTTTTGCGATTGTTTCATAAAAATGTAAACATTTATCAAGTATGAGACTGTTTGAATGAAAAATAATTATATAAAAAATAGATTTTGACTAATATAAAAATTTAAAATAAATTCATAATTTAATTTAAAAATTTAAAAGTATAAGTAAAATTATACTGGCCGGGTAATATAAATGAATTGTATTATTTGAATAAAATTATATTTATAGAAATATTATTTTAATTATCTATACTTATAAAATATTTTTATAAAAACACATATGTATAAAATGTCTAATTTCCACTATATAATTATTTTAATTAAAATTAAATATATATCAAATACCATAGATTTCAGTTGAAAAAGCTGGGAAAAAAAACTAAATGTATAATAATACATGTGAGACTAATCATAGTATAAGTCTTTTTTTCTGAAGGGTGAAGATTAGAAAGTTAGAAATGCATAGCTATTTATATGGCTGAGATTACGTGAAGATTATATTGTGTTAAATGTTAATTCCAAATTTTAGTTATATGAAATTTAATTAGGTTGAAATATATTAGAATCCATAAAATATATTGTAATAAACGAAATCTTGGTTATTAAGACTCAACAACTTAAAGATTCCGTGTGGGTGATTAGTTGGGATTTAACTTCCTACTTTAGTTTTATTTATTTTTAAAACAATAAATTTTATCAATCATGTTATAGCTTTATTTTTGTTAGTCAAAGTCTACAACAAATTAGTATTAACTTTTACCAATCATGCTTTAGATTTAATTTTAAAGCTACAGCAAAAAATCTAAAGCAAATTTTTTTCTTATGTATTTTATGCAAAAACCCTACATCCTTGTTTTATAAGTTGTAGAAACTTTAAAATGAAAAAAAAAACTATTTATGACATCAAATAAGTTAGATAATCATGATAAAAACATTTATAAATATTTTACTTTAATTCTGGATGTTTTCAAAACTGTTGAAATATTTAAAATAACATAAAATATTATTTATATATCACATTTTAAATAACAGTAAACTTTGATAATTTATAAAAATCATTAATATAAATTATTTTAGTTGATAAAAATAATTATTTTATATATATCACAAATTTTATTTTGAAATATCTACAACATATAACCTACAACTACAGCAAAAGTCTCTGCAAGAAAATCTACAGTAACAACTTTACAGCTACAACCAATTTACTTACAGCTAAATTTTTACAGCCACAGTCGAAACAATCATCCCACGTATCTCGAGTGCAAATCTAGATAATTGATATTAATGTACTATAATTCTTGCTTTTTATTTAATTTAAAAACTATATAGATTTCATTAATTCTTAGTTGCTATTTTTATGGGATGTAATCTTAACAAAATATTAAAAAATTCATGTTTAAAATATATTAAATTTTTTGAATATATTGGTTAATATATATATGGAAACATTTGCAATGGCATAAATATAGTAATAGCATACCATTGTAATTAACTTCAAAAACCAAAGGCAAATACCTATTAGGTATTTTGCTTTAATAATATAGATTACCTTTTTATGTTTCTTGTTTTTGAGATCTTCATGCGAATTATGAAACACAGTAAAATGTTCTATTGTAATTCTTAAAAAAGGAAATTACTATAGAAAATTAGTTCTTCGTTACGTTTATACTAATTCTAATTAGAGAAACTATTCTCTAATCGTAACATTTAAGACTAGGACTGGGCATAACTACTCGATACTCGGCTTGTATCCGGTTTGAAAAAGCAAATACTTGCTATTGTCAAATCAAGTAACAAATATGTAATTTTTATTATTTAAAAGTACAAGTCAAATATCAAATCTTGCTATTTTTTTAATTATTTGCCTCGTTATTTACTACTCGTTCTCTCATATAACAATTATACATAATATCTATTAAAATGTGTTGTTAACATTTATTTCTTTACAAACAAAACTCAATATAGATGTTGACATTTACAAATTTACAAACAAAACTCAATAGTTTTGTGATTTAAAAATAAAAAAATTCTTATTAAAATATTAAAGCCTAATAATCTAATTTTAAATCCAAAATATATTGTAGTTTGAGTTTCAAATATTTTAAATTCAAGAACAGATTTACTAATCAAGTAATTTAGATTTAAGTAACGGATTTGAGCAAGTAACGGAACAAGTCAAATAACTTGCAAATATTCAAAATTTTGACAAGTACTTGGTACGACAAGTATCTAATCTATTAAAATAGAGTCCTAATTTTATCTACTCTTAAAAGTTGTCATTTAAGTTTTGGACCCTTTCAAAAATATATAATTTATAACTAAACATGATATTATGAAATATTCCCCACTGTTTTAGGAATCCTTAAGGTAACAATAGTCCTAAACATAATGAGTATATAGATATTGCCATGATCACAACAACATCAAAATCCTTCATGTAAAAGAAACATTATAATGACTATGTTTAATAATTTTAGTACAATGTATACTAAGTATATAATTATTGGTTATAGAACCTATTCATTTAAAAATATTTACGAAAACACTTTAATCATATCCACATTTTTGGAAAAGTATATTCAACTGACAACGAAATAAAACACTAATGTCTTAATAGTTTTCAATGTAAAAAGGTTTATAAATTATTTGTCTAACTAATCTACTTTAGTAAATAATATTATTAACTTCTTACAATAAATAGAAAGTTATGCAAATAAAAAAGAAATGTATATATATGAAAACGAAAGTGATACAAATATGAATCTAAAAATAACAAGAAAAACATCACAATGATTAATTAATCAAATAAATTTATGAAAAAATAATATAAACTAAAATAAATATTTTATCTCTTCTGGGAGAGAAAAATATATTTTAGAATAAAAATAAAAGAAATGTCAATTTTTATTCTCAAAGCCACGTAAATGAAAGTTTAGACAAACTAATAAAAATAGAGAAATAGAAAGTGGTTCTCATAACAATCATCTTCTCTATTAAAAGAAAATTATTAATTTTATCTACCATAAAAAGTCATTTTTGGTCTATTTCATCAATTACATATTCACATATGTTTGATTATTTACATAAATCTATTAAATGTATAACATTTTGGATGACAAAAAAATATAACATTTCTAAAAAAAACTTTAAAATTATAAGGATATCAATAATAAATAAATTTTATCTGTTTATTTAATTTTTAGTTTTAGTTAGAACAAATTCTTTTTGGAAAAACTCTAACAAAATCTTGCTAAAATTTTAAAATCATGTTTTAAATTAGTGCATTAGTATATTTCGTAATTAATAATTAATATTAAATAAAATTTCATTATAAAACAAAAAGAAAATAAATATGTTAATTTTTAAAAAAACTATATTTACAATCTATATTATATTAAAATTATAAATTTATAAAATAAAAAATTATCCGCACGGATGTGCGGGTCAAAATCTAGTTCGTTTTAAACGAGTCAAGTACAAGTATTTAATTTGACTATTTGAACAAGTTAAGTCGAGTATCAAGTATCCAAAATTTAGCGGGTACTTACCCAGTGTACACTCCTATTTAAGAGACCTATTAAAAACATTATCCGAATGAGACAATGCGATTATTATAGAAAATACCTTACGATAGGCTTTAAAAAATAGTATAAATATAGTACATAATGTTCAAAATTGTCAAAATATTTTTTATTAAAAAAATTATATTCTTAAAATTAACTAATCTAGATTTGGAGAGTGAAGTTATGATCTATAAAAATATTTTTATATCTATAGAGTAAGACTATAAATGCTTTTACCTATTTAAAAAACTTATATTCATTATTTTTACATGTTTTTTTGGTAAGAGTTTTTTTTACACCCTTGAAAATTACATCATATATTATATATTTTATGTGGAATTATGATTTAGACGGAGAATACAGCACTAACACAAAAACATCAGCATTATTGTCTATCAAAAGAATGATTTATCATAATATATTAATATATAATTACTAGAACATGAATATAAAAATTTATTAATATCTTTTTAGAAAATAATGATATATAAGTTCAATTTACTACACAATAAAACATCTTGCAGATTACATATAAGCAGATATAAGATCATGTTTTAAAATTCATTTAAACATCAAGAGATAATTTTTATCCATAAACTTAATATCTCCTTAAAAATTAGTCTAGATTTTTTCGTAATTTTGATATATCTTTAAATTAATCCAAAAAATTCAACAATAAAATTGAAACTAAAGGTAATGTAAACCATAATTTGTGGTGAAAGAATCAAGAATGCATGGCCCAGTAATTTTTGGTAATCCAAATAAAGAAAAAAAGTTATAAAAACTAGTCATGTTATTAGAGTTCAAGATTCAACCTTCAACCATGTTATTTTGAGTTCACCAGGTTTGGTGGCTAGTAAGCAATAGCTTAATTGTGGGATTTGAACTCTAGGGTAACACAGTGAAGCTGGTCATTGTCTTTAGTATCTAGCATGTAGCTTTAGCCGAACCGTCTTTTCAAATTGAATTTCTTGATTTAGGTAAAAGAGGCGATTTTACTTTCTTTTAGTTCTAGGACCACCCATAAAATCTAAAGTTAATCATAATTCCTTTATTTCGAGAAATCCAAACAGCCTAAAACTATAGGTGAACCATCTCTTTCTAATGAAAACCCAGCAGTTTATAATACAGACTTCTAAATGATGTCACAAAAGGTTTTTTTTTTTCACTGCCGACTTCGATGTTGTTGTTTAGGCCATATAGGTAAATAGAGTCTTAAACTATACCCCCTCTATTTCACAATGCAAGTAGGTTAGACTAAGATAATTAATATTAAAAAACTTGTTATTTAAAAAACAATATATAGTTAATAAGTTCAACCAATTATAAAAAAACATACATTATTTGAGCGGTTATACTATATCTAATAAATGTAAAAGTTACATAAATATATGAGAACTACTTACATTTTGAGATAAGAATTTTTTTCTATAACTACTTACGATAAAAAACAGAGGGATATAAAATAAATAAAATATAATAAAAACAATGCTGACTTCAATGTTTTTTTTTTGACAAAGACTTCAAATATAGGCCATATACGTAAATAGAACTTTGGACTATATAACAAACAAACACTGTACAATCCTTAAAAATGGAAATTACTTTAGAAAACTACTTCTTCGTTACATTTATACTAATTCTAATTAGAGAAACTACTTTCTAATCAAGCATTTAAGAAACCTATTGAAAACATTATCCGAATGAGATAATGTGTTTTATAGAAAAATACCTTAAGATAATTTTTACAAAAATATTATAAATATAGTACACAATGTTCAAAATGGTCAAAATAAAATTTATTTAAAAAAAATTATACTCTTAAATTAACTAATATAGATTTGGATAGTGAAGTTATGATCTATAAAAATATTTGTATATCTATAGAGTAAGACTATAAATGATTTTACCTATTTAATAAAACTTATTTTCATTCTTTTATATGTTTTTTTGGTAAAAAAAAATTTACACCTTTGAAAAATGCATCATGTGTCATACTCTCTGTGTTTCGTAATAAGTATCATTTTTTTCTTTTTACACAAAAATGTTATTTTACAATTTCAATGAAAATTATACTTAATTTCAGCTAAAAATTAATTGCAAATTGCATGTATTTTATAAATAGATTTATTTATCTCAAATAATATTGGTAAGAGAGATGTTATATTTTCGTCACTTTCTTAATCTGTGTGAAAAATGTCAAAATGATACTTATTTAGAATCAAATAGAATATGTTTTATGTTGAATTATGATTTAGACGGAGAATACAACACTAACAATAAAACATCTGCACTATTGTCTATCAAAAGAATGTTTTATCAAAATATATTAATATATAATTTCTAGAATATGAACATAAAATTTTATTAATATTTTTTTAGAAAATAATGATACATAACTCTTAACTTTAATTTACTACACAATAAAACATCTTGCAAATTACATATAAACAGATATAAGATCATATTTTGAATTTCATTTATATATCCAGAGATAAGGTTTATCCATAGACATTGTGTTAAAATGAAAAGGTTTATCCATAGAGTTACTATCTCCTTAAAAAATAGTCTAGATTTTTTGTCCAGTACTATTAGTATTTGGTAATCCAAATAAAGAAAAAAGTTATAACAACTAGTCATGTAATTAGAGTTCAAGATTCAACTTTAACCATGTTATTTGAGTTCACTATGTTTGGTGTCTAGTAAGCAATAGCTTAATTGTGGGATTAGAACTCTAGGGTAAGACAGTGAAGCTGGTCATTGTCTTTAGTATCTAGTATGTAGCTTTAGCCGAACCATCTTGTCAAAATTTCTTGATTTAGTTAAAAGAATCGATTATACCTTCTTTTAGTTCTAGGACCACCCATATGTTTTGCCTTTCTTTTTCTGTGTGCACATGACCACTCATTTCAAATGTAAACTTAAATAATATTTTTCCGCTAAGAACAAAATCTAAAGTTAAATCATAATTCCTTTGTTTCGAGAAATCCAAACAGCCTAAAACTATAGGTGAACTATCTCTTTCTACTGAAAACCCAGCAGTTTATAGTACAGACTTCTATATGATGTCACAAAAGGTTTTCTTTTTCAATGCCGACTTCAATGTTGTAATTGGCCATTTAGGTAAATAGAGTCTCAAACTATATTTTGATCAAAAAAAAAAAAAGAGTCTCAAACTATATAATCACGGAGGGCTCACGACCCATGACACTCGTCTATTTTCCCCTCATGGCTGAAGCGCTAGTTATGAGGGAGGCTATGCAGGAAGCAAAGTGCATCTCTATCCTTAACGTCTGGTTTCATACCGATTTCCAGGAGCTTACTAGAGCTTTCATGGATATCGAATTACTATTCTCTTCTTTTGATTTCTGCTTTGTATCTTTTATTGACAGGAAGCACAACTTCACGGCAGATTCGCTTGCGAAATCTGTTGACTTAAGCTTGAAGTTAACTTGAGATAGAAGTTATCCTAATGAGATTAGGATTAGAAGGATTGATGTTTATCCAAAGATATATTACCTAATGAGTTTAGGAACTTGTAATAGCTATATAAGGAGATGCTAAGTTTGTAGCATAACTTATGAGTTTGAGTTTGAGTCTTGAGAGCTATTAATAAAGTGAGTACTTTTGAGATATCAAGTTTGCATTCATAAGGTTTACGATTCAATATTTGGTATCAGAGCACTATTGAAATCGTAAGAGATGGGAGATAAAGATCTAGTTGTGTCGACAAACAAATCAAGAGAGAATGGTCCCTCGACCATTCAATGTCCAATGCTCAATGCCATAAACTATACGGTATGGAGCATGAGGATGAAAGCAGCGCTTAAAGTACATAAGGTGTGGGAAGCAATCGAGCCAGGAATAGCAGAAGGAGAGAAGAATGACTTGGCTCGTGCACTTCTATTCCAGTCTATACCGGAAAGCTTGATCTTGCAGATAGGTAATCTAGAGACCTCAAAGGAGATATGGGATTCTGTAAAATCAAGACATGTGGGAGCTGACAGGGTCCGAGAAGCCAGGTTGCAGACACTGAGGGATGACTTCAACCGACTAAAGATGAAGGATACAGAAAGCATTGATGATTTTTCTGGGAAGCTCTCGGAGATGTCATCAAGATCTGCCTCCTTGGGAGAAACTATTGAGGAACCAAAGCTAGTGAAGAAATTCTTGAGCAGTCTTCCAAGAAAAAAATACATACATATCATAGCAGCTCTTGAACAGGTTCTTGATCTCAATGCTACAGGATTTGAGGATATGGTTGGGCGTCTAAAAGCATATGAAGAAAGAATCAAAGAAGAAGAGAAGGAAGAAGATACAAGCAAACTCTTGTATACTAATTATGATAATCAAGATTCTCAAGACAGTGGCTATGGTAGAGGCAGGGGACGAGGTGGACGTCTTAATAGCAGAGGAAGAGGGCGTGGTCGTTGGAATAACCGAACAGATTGGAAAGATGGAAGGGACACAAGCAAAGTCGTATGTTTTAGATGCGATAAAAGTGGTCACTATGCCTACAACTGTCCAGACCGTCTTCTTAAACTCCAAGAGACACAAGAAAACGACAATGAAAGTACACATCAAGCTGAGGAGCTAATGATCAATGAGGTTGTGCAGGATGATGTAGAACATGATGAGGTCGTGCATGATGAGGTTGTGCAAGATGATAAAAAACATGATGAGATCGTGCATGATGAGGTTGTGCATGATGATGAAAGTACACATGAGACAGAGGAGCTGATGATGAATGAGATTGTGTACCTGAATGAAGATAATGTGTCACCTAGCAGGCTTGAGACACACACGGATGGAGACAACATGTGGTACCTAGACAATGGAGCTAGCAATCACATGTCTGGAAGAAGAGAATTCTTTGAGAAGCTTGATGAAGGGGTCACAGGCAAGGTGAGATTTGGTGATGATTCACGCATCGATATTAAAGGGAAGGGCTCTGTAAAATTTATCAACAAAGAAGGGAAACGAAAGATATTGGCGAATGTCTATTATATTCCAGAGCTAAAAAGTAATATTATTAGCTTAGGACAAGCTACATAGTCCGGTTGTGATGTGAGGATGCGAGACAATTTCTTGGAGGTATATGACCGTGAAGGGAGCTTGTTAGTGAAGGCAATAAGGGCAAGAAATCGACTGTACAAGGTATCAATGGAAGTTGAGATTGGTAAGTGTCTGCAAGCTTCAAAGATCGATGATTCTGCTATATGGCACGCAAGGCTTGGACATGTCGGAACAGATAATATGAAGAAGATGATTAGTAAGGAGATTATAAGAGGTATACCAGACATAGGAGTCGAGAAAGAAATCTGTGGATCATGCTCAATGGGAAAACAGACACGACAAAGCTTTCCAAAGGCAACAACTTATCGAGCTACACAAGCTCTTGAGCTTGTCCACGGAGATCTTTGTGGTCCAATATCTCCATCAACAGCAGGAAAGAATAGGTATGTGTTTGTATTGATTGATGATCATACACGATACATGTGGACGATTCTGTTGAAAGAGAAAAGTGAAGCTCTTGAGAAGTTCAAGATATTCAAAGGGATTGTTGAGAAAGAAACAGGTAGGCTCATCAAGACGTTCCGTACAGACAGGGGTGGAGAGTTCTGCTCTGGAGAGTTCAATACATTCTGTGATATTCATGGCATAAAACGTCACCTCACAGCTCCATATTCACCGCAACAGAACGGAGTTGTAGAGCGGCGTAACCGAACTTTAATGGAGATGACAAGGAGCATTATGAAGCACATGAATGTTCCTAACTACTTATGGGGAGAAGCAGTGAGACACTCGACCTACTTGATTAATAGAGTCGTAACAAGGACTTTATCTCCACTGCAGACACCATATGAGAGCCTTAGAGGGAAGAAACCGAGTGTTCAACACCTGCGTGTATTCGGATGCGTTTGCTACGCAAGAAACGAAGCACCACACCTAAGGAAACTAGAAGATAGAGCACGAGCAGTAGTACACTTGGGAATTGAACCAGGAACAAAGGCGTATCGATTATACAATCCAACTAGTAAGAAGATATTAGTGAGCAGAGACGTCATCTTTGATGAAGAAAAGAGTTGGAAGTGGAATACAAACAAGGAGGAGATATGTGAACCAGGCTTGATCACGTTCCGAATAGCTGGAGATGATGATACAGATGATACTAGTGAAGAGAATAAAGGCGAGGTTTCGGAAGATACAGAGGAGGTTGCTAATAAAAAAACAGAGGAGGAAGAAACAGAGGAGGAAGAAACAGAGGAAGTAAGCGTAAGAAGATCAACGAGACCAAGCGTAAAGCCTGCTTATCTCGATGACTACGTGCTGATCACTGAGATGCTTGAAACAGAGAGAATCCTCCTGTACATCAATGAGGAGCCATGGGACTGGAGTGAGGCAAAACATAAGAAAGTATGGAGGGATGCTTGTGAAGATGAGATTGCAAGCATCAAGAAGAACAAAACATGGACTCTAGTCGATCTACCTGATGGATGCAAAGCTATTGGGTTGAAGTGGGTCATTAAACTGAAACGTAACGCTGATGGGAGTATAAATAAATACAAAGCAAGACTTGTGGCAAAAGGCTACGTACAACGACACGGTATTGACTTTGAGGAAGTGTTTGCTCCAGTCGCAAGAATAGAAACTGTGAGAGTAATCATAGCTTTGGCTGCGTCTAACTCATGGGAGATACATCATCTCGATGTGAAAACGGCATTCTTGCATGGAGAACTGCTAGAAGAAGTATATGTATCTCAACCGGAGGGTTTCAAGGTGAGAGGAAGTGAAACAAAGGTCTACAAATTGGCACAAGGCGCTCTACGGTTTGAAGCAGGCGCCTAGAGCCTGGAATGTGAAGCTAAAACAGATTCTTAAGGAGCTCGGCTTTAGAAAGTGTTCTAAAGAACCATCGTTGTTTCACAGAAGAACAAAGAAATCACAGCTCCTGGTTGCAGTATATGTGGATGATCTGCTCGTTACAGGTTCAAACTTAGAGGATATCAATGAATTCAAGCTAGAGATGGCAACGAAGTTTGAGATGAGTGATCTCGGAAAGCTCAATTACTACTTGGGGATAGAGGTTATACAGTTGAAAGATGGCGTGATCCTAAAACAAGAAAGATATGCAACTAGGATTCTCGATGAGGCAGGAATGAGTGAATGTAATGCGGTTCATGTGCCAATGGAACCAGGTCTGAAGCTTGCTCAATCACCAGAAGAAGAAGCAGTTAATGAAACTGAGTTCCGAAGAAACATAGGATGCTTAAGATACCTGATTCACACAAGACCAGACCTAGCTCAGAGTGTTGGTGTTCTTAGTCGTTATATGCATAATCCGAGGAGTTCTCATGCGGCTGCGTTGAAGCAGGTTTTGAGATACCTCAAGGGAACTTGTTCACTCGGCCTCTACTACAAGAACAGTGGTGAGAAAGAACTTGTGGGATACAGTGATAGTAGCTACAACTCTGATCCTGACGATGGTAAGAGTACCACAGGCCACATTTTCTATCTTAATGGATGTCCGGTCACCTGGTGTTCACAGAAGCAGGAGATCGTTGCTTTGTCATCGTGTGAAGCGGAGTTTATGGCAGCGACAGAGACGGCGAAACAGGCTATATGGTTGCAGGACTTACTCGAGGAAATCACAGAGGGAGAAGCAGGAAAGGCAATCATACGCATTGACAACAAGTCAGCCATTGCGTTAACTAAAAATCCGGTGTTCCACGGCCGTTCTAAACATATACATACAAGGTACCACTTCATTAGGGAATGCGTGGAGGATGGACTAGTAACCGTAGAACATGTAGCTGGAACACTGCAAAAGGCCGACATGCTTACAAAACCACTTGGTAGGATCAAGTTCAAGGAGTCTAGAAGTCTTGTTGGGATTCAAAGTGTGTCAAGTGATGAAGTCAAGCTTAAGGGGGAGATTGTTGACT
Source organism: Raphanus raphanistrum x Raphanus sativus (assembly GCA_019705995.1). Classification (NCBI taxonomy): domain Eukaryota; kingdom Viridiplantae; phylum Streptophyta; class Magnoliopsida; order Brassicales; family Brassicaceae; genus Raphanus; species Raphanus raphanistrum x Raphanus sativus. The sequence goes on along the minus strand of CM034037.1, from coordinate 12,317,551 downwards.
TAAGCTTGAAGTTAACTTGAGATAGAAGTTATCCTAATGAGATTAGGATTAGAAGGATTGATGTTTATCCAAAGATATATTACCTAATGAGTTTAGGAACTTGTAATAGCTATATAAGGAGATGCTAAGTTTGTAGCATAACTTATGAGTTTGAGTTTGAGTCTTGAGAGCTATTAATAAAGTGAGTACTTTTGAGATATCAAGTTTGCATTCATAAGGTTTACGATTCAATAAAATCTACCCTCTATACTTCTCTTCTCCCACTGTATTGAACTCTAGGTTTATAAATCTTTTGTTGGTTGCAAAAAAAAAAAGAATCTCAAACTATATAAAATAAAATAAAAAGAATGCCGACTTCAATGTTTTTTTTTTGACAAAGACTTCAAATATAGGCCATATAGGTAAATAGAATTTTGGACTATATAACAAACAAACACTGTACAATCCAAGAAACTCCTAAACCCAATATATTCCCACTGAAAAAGTCTGTGCTTTTCTTCTTTACACATTTGATTGCTTATATAGTTATATCATGTACGTATTAGATAGTCACTTGCATGCCACATCCCACATGTACTCCATATAACAAACACCCAAGGCTATCAACTCCACAAAAAAAAAAGTTATTTAAATTCAAAAAGGTATATTGTCTTTTGATATATGCTTTGAAGAGAAAAAAATTGTCTTTTGATTTTCTCTTTTATAATTATAGATAAATATGATAAAATAGCCTCACACAGAGAAGAAACAGAACGTCATTAACGAATTAATTGCCACCCACTTAGGATTTATAAGCACCAATTACCACAAATATCTTAAACCAACTTAGTCCAACATCAATACATCGAAAACGTTCACATTGCATTTACCCAAAACATCAAAAGTAAAACAATAAACTCTTTTCTAGGACTAGATATTCTAATTTTACATAGAATAAATCCTTGTTTTGTTCAACGAACAATAGCCATCCTACGTCGCTGAGATTCCGTCGGGAGTTTCACATCATATGCTAACCCAACAATCTCAAGAGACCGAACAATGTACCAAGAAATGTCTATTTGCCACCATTCAAGTCCTTGCCTCGCCGACGACTCGAACGCATGGTGATTGTTGTGCCAACTTTCCCCAAATGAAAACACAGATAGCCACCTTCAAACAAAAAAAAATTAACAATAATGCGTTTTTGGAAACATTAGCTGTCTACAATTCATATGCAGAGATGATGTTAGATTATTCTTGTACACACTAGAAAAAAATGTAACAATGAACATTTACATACCAAACATTACGAGAAGTGTCATTGGTTTTCCATGTACGAGTGCCCCAAATGTGGCAGATGGAGTTGATGAAGCAAGTCACGTGCACCTCCAATGCTGCTCCTACACCCTGCATCACCAACCAGATCATTTATAAATTATAATTATTATACTAGAAGATAAAATAGTGTTCACATATGTAACATTTTAAACCAACAAAATTGTAAATTCAATTACCATTCCCCAAGTAACGAAGGACATGCCACCAAGATAGTAGAGAATGAGACCAAGTCCTAGAATATGAAACATCACCGTTTTTTGAAGGAACCTATAGAACCATTGCTTCTTCAAATCCTCCACGTTTGTTCTTCTTCCACACTGCATTTAATTCATATATTGATTTACATCTTTTTTTTTGTTATGAATAAGCGATTTATAATGGTATTACAATCAGAAAAGAATTAAAATTCACCTTTGAAACAAGATATGCAGAATCATAAATCCATAGAAGATGACTAAACCAAAAGCCTTCTTTAGGACTATGTGGATCTCTTTCTGAATCTGTAAACTGGTGATGATATCGATGAGTACTCACCCAATCGATCGGATCTCCCTATTATTTTTTTTATAAATAAATAAATAAAATATTAATTAATAACAATTAAAATCTAAAGATCTATTAGGCTTTTTTTTTGGTCAAATATCTATTAGGCTAAATAGAATAAATAACGAAAAAATAATAATTTATTGATATGATATGAACCTGAATGGCGAGAAGGGCACAATAGGCTAAGAGATACTCAAGCCATTTAGGGACTTTGAAACTCCGGTGAGCCAAGTTCCGGTGATACGACACCGTAATACCAAGACCACCAATCGTATAGAACAAAAACGTTACCCAAAGAGCCGACCAGCTGAAATAAAACGGTGCCAAGAGAGCCATTGAATGCACAAACAGTGAAGCTGTTAGTTTGACGTAATCTAATCTCCTCCACTTTCTCCCCCAAAACACCCATCTCTGTCTCCTCTTCTCCGACTCTTTCTCCGACGAAGACGGCTTTTTACGGTGGTTCTCTTCCAACGTGGATGTCACCGACATTTCTCTCTACGTTTCTTTCTTCCTTGGAAACCTTTTTGATTTAGAGAATAATAGAGAGGAGAATAAAAGTGATGATGCTTTCCTTTGTAATTTATACTACTATTTACTGCAACAAAATCGTAGATTTCAGTAAAAAATAATAAATATCATGATATTTGTTCAAAGATGACACGTAAGGTGGTAAGGTGCATTTTACATGCACTAGTATATTTTCTTTCTTTTCAACCACTAAATATTACTATTGTTTTTTTTTAATGTTAAAAGTTATTTTTAGATGTAAATGAAAAGAGGAAAGAGTGACACAGGGCTCGATATTTCTTGACTTATTCTAAGTATCGATAAACATTGCTTTATGGATGTACGTGATTACGTGATTACAGGCAAATATCACGTTCGGTAGCTGGAGACTGTTATTTAATTTCTGAAGTTTCATTTTTCTCAATATATAAATTTGGAATAACTCACTGGCTTCGTACGGAGTATATACTGTTTTTAATTGGTTCTTTATGATTAAATTTATGAAAAAATACTCTTTATAAACTTAGTTTGGCCTATACACCGACTCATTTGTAAATTGTATTTAAGAACATTCTCATTGATAAATACTTTTTCAAAACTTCTAACTAATTATATTAATATTTAATCAGAAAATATTTGTTAAAATTAAGATATTTTCACCAGAATCACTCGTAAGAGATTTTCACATAAGTGCAGTAAAAAAAAAAATTCACATAAGTAATATCTAAATATTTATTGTATTCTACTTTGTATATACTATCTAAATCTAGTAATATATTAATTTTATTTTCTTCCGTTTTAGTGCAACTCAGTCAAATAGTATATACAACTTTAGATATCCCGATCATAAAATATGAATTCTCATTTAGTGCAAAAGTTCATATATGCAAACAAAATATTCACGATCTCTAAAAATTAGACTATCTAGAGCATAAATATTCGATATTTTTTGGATATGGTTCAAAAAAGTCATCAGGTTGACTATGATTTTTTAGCATATAAGAAAGAGCAAATCATTATTTTCCGTTTATTACTGTGGCAAATCATAATTTTCCATCTATTACTGGGGTTTTGTTGTGTTTTTGTGAATTATCCCCGTATATTATTTGTGGAACATTTTTAAATTGTAACTTAAATTTTGATGCTGATGTACCGTCATCGCAACTCTTCTCACAACCACTTTTTTAATTGGACCTACATTAGTAGAGAAATATAGAAAGATAAAAAGAAGGTGTTAATATCTATATATATAAAGTAAGGTTCTTTCTCTCCTGCTGACACGTAGGACGACACGTCACTAATTCGAAGTCTAAGGAGACGACACGTGTCTGTGTCTGTTAAGTGTTATTGGGCTTAAGTTCAGATTGTGTTTTCGGCCCAGAAACTCTGCTATACTCTAACACTAATATAATCTGACGACGCTTTCTCTCCTCTGCGTTTTCGACAAATCTCACCCATTACTCCTCATTTACTTCCATCCTTTAATTCAATCTTAATGAGAGAACCTAGATCCTTTCACCTCCCTTCGCTCCTCATGTTATATAAACCTCCTCCTCTAATCTCACCTCGATCCATTTTCGACAACCTCATGGCACTGAAATCTGATCAAATCTCTTGCAAGTTTTAGTTCCAGTAAGCCCTACATTTTAACGACATCTCAGGTTCTCAAGGTTACTGCTTCTCTTCTCTCTGTTTTAGTGTTTGGCTAATCTTTTCAATTATTATTGTCATCTCTCATGGATTGTTAAATTAATTATCTTTTCTGTTTTTTCCTTTAGCTATGAGCTGGAAAGCTGAAACCCTTACGATGTCCTCCCCTGCTAAACTCTACTGCGGCCAAGTTTTCTCCAAGAAATATCTCACTTTCTCAGGCCTTTTGCCTAATTACTTTTACTGGGTAATATAGGCGTTTCCCTTTTCTTTTTGAAACGGATGTATGAGTCTCAGATGAATTATGTCATCTTGGCTGTCTTTATCTCAGCAACTTTATATTGTAATTGGTTAAGTTTTAATAAAAAAATATTTTTTTGTATTAATTGCCAGCCTAGCGTAGAAGCCAAAGGCCAAGTTGATATTCTCATCTTTAGTGCACTTTGTACAGTAAGATCATATTCCAAACAAATCTATTATTGGAGTTAGTCGTCTGAGCTAGGAGTTTCTAATCTCCCTGTTATTTTTATCGTATGAAGTGATAATCTTTTATCATAATTTTTGTCGCCAGACCAATTCGTTAGAGGGGATTTAGATTCTATATGGAACCATAACGAAAACTCAATATCGTTTCTTTAACTGATTATCATTTTGATTCGGAAACTTTGTAGCCTTTTGTGACTAACAAATAGACAATGTTGAAGAAGCCAAGCAGTTCAACTTCTAAGTCTGAATGAAACAGCTCATTAGTTTCTGTACTGAGTTTACAGTGGAAATATATAAAAGGTTATGATCATATTTATGATTAGTTTATTTACCCATTGTCATAGTTAATCTCTTAGTTCCTGTATAACACTACAATTCATTGTCTTTTCAGTTGTACTTCGATTAAACTGAGAAAGTTATCCTTTCATGCCTATTTGTCTATTATTTATATGATATTTAGAGTGGCTCAATGCGTTTGTATACATGTAATTTTTAATTAGTTACTCCCAACATCGTTCAATTTTTACAAGTCACTTTTTTCACCAAATACAAGTTATTTATTTGTAAACTTCAGTTTCCCTTATCGTTCAAATGTTACTAAAGGAAGACTTTTGTTATACCAACAACTTTTCTGGTCATATATTTAAAACCCAATGAATAGAATAACTTATAACGCTTTAAACGCAGCCTAAAAGTAAAAGAATCAAAGAAACTTTATATTAATGGAGCTAATTTTGTATTCTCTAAAAATAAAAAATAATTAATGAATGTTACTGTCATTTTAGTTCAAACCGAAAATATCTATTAGAAATAACAATATGATCTCAAAATTCTTTACATTATTTTTTTGTTTATAATATCATTTTCTATAATGATTTAAATGCTTCATAAATCAATAAAAAATCATAAAAATAGTTTTTATTATAACTTTCCGCCCGTAGGGCGGGCCAACCCTAGTATATTAATGTATTAGTGCATTATGTATATATCTAAGTTGACATCCCCTGTAATTAATATGGGTTCATAGACGTTTGTCCCGGTTTTGTTTTTAACCCATTGTAACCGAACATTTAAAAACATATATCGGCTGTGATTACACCACAATTTCATAATCATGTAACTGCACTGAAATTTTGATACAGTATATGTTACTTTGGACCGTCTGACAGCATGTGTAAGTGAAACTGTCGAATAAAGTCCGAGTTGAAAAACAAAAACATTAATTTTTTTTGAGATAAATATATAAGTTATCATATAAAACTTTAAATTTTTAAACATAATACCAAACTTGGAGCTGATATTTCAAAACAAAAAAGATGTCAAATATATAAAAATAAAAATATAAATTTTTAAAATTATTTTATTACATCGTTAAATATATCATTAATATTTTTTGAATAGGGTCCATAAATAATAAATAGTTCGAGACTGCCTTGATGTTACTGATTTTTAATGAATGTTTAACAGCCATCTCATTTCGGTGTTTTTTTGGAGACCATTACAGATTCAAATGAAGAAAACTCTTAAAGATCATACAAATTATTTTCGCATGTGTCAGTGTGTAAAAATAGGCATCTATATATGAATGTCTACATGTTACACTAAGTTATATTTATTTTATTATATTTATTTATTTTATTATTTAGTTTATAGTTGTATAATATAACCGTAACATCACTTGGATCATCAGTACTAATAGTACTTTAAAAATATCAATTAAACTGTACCATCAATTGAATGGTCGGTATGAGAAGAGCTAAGATACCTAAATAGCTAATTAAAATATCTTACAGTGCTGATGAACTAACAAAATGGAAATGAAGTGTTGTTCACTTTTGTAAATCTTCAATGAAAAATATACATATTTTTCATAATATTTATATATTTTCTCTTTGGAAAATAAATTTAATTTCACTTTTTTGAAAGTTAAGAAACTTCCTTAACATCTCCTATATATTAATTCTCGAGTAATGAAACATTTTTTTATAGTCACGTGTCATCACCAGAATGATTCTTAAAATTCTTTAAAAAAAATAAGTTTTTTCATCTAAATATATATTATACTTTTTATTAAATTAATTATGGAGAACATTCTCGATTTTTTCCTTAAATAAAAGCTACAGAATAACCTAACATAATTAACATATAAATGATAATGAATAATTATGAATAATAAATATTTGATTACAATTTTTCTATCGTCTCTTATTTTTTTGATTTAAAGTTATTAAAAGAAATTAAACAATCACATAAACCATATAATAAAAAAAATAGATTTTTTTCCTATATGTTATATTTTGAATTTTTAAAATGACTATAAATTACTAAAAATGTTAAAAATCCACTCTGAAAATTTTGTGATCCATAAATGGATTTTGTTTTTGTTATAACACGATACAAATGATCATAAAATTGTATGAATATGAATTCTCATTTAATATATATATTAATATCATTTAAATTAAAATACATAAAATATAAAAATACGTAAATATGTTAATTTTGAAATTTACATTGAAAATCTATCACATCAAAATTGAAATTAATGGTTTAAATGTTTTGTTACAACAAAGATACAAATGTTAATAAAAAATGAAAATAAATACTAATATTGAAATATATTATATATCTATGTCAATATCATTCAAATTTAATTATATACCATATAAAATAAATCAAAATAATTATTTTGATTTACTTACCATAAAATTATTGTAAATAAAGAAAATAAATTATTTTGATTTATGTGATTATTCCAATCTCATATATATTAATTAAGAAACAATTGATTAATTTAGCAAGTGTAAGATCTTATTAATTAATATTTTTTAAAAAAATTTACAAGAGATCGATACATGGAAAATTAATTTTGTAATTATTTCGTATTTAAAAAAAAAAATCTTACAAGAGATCAATACATCGAAGAATTGATTACTTTAGATTTAATTATATACTACGTAGAATATTTGGAATTTGACAATCTGATATAGTAACATTTTTTTAGTCCAATTCATCGTTTTACTTTAACGGGTCTAGAATAATTTTTTATGATTAATTAAACGGATCACGTACATAGTAGAATGTGTTTTGGACCTTTTGGTTTAAATATTGTTGCATACCCAAAATAATATGAACTATCATAACTTTCATTTAAAATTTTGTTACAATACAAAATATAGGATTGGACAAAATCTGTATCCAAAAAAACGAACCAAATTCAATCTAAAGTAGTACTGAACTTCAACCAAAATTGATTAGATATCCCAACGAGTTCAAAATTATGGTATTTAGAGAACCGAAACCGAGTCTGATCCGAACCGTAATATTTCGGGTGTCAAAGTATATTCGAACCAGATTTATATACTTAAGTATATTAATTATTTTTAAATTTAGTATCTAAAAGAATATACAAAATATATAAGCTGTTTTAAAGTTGTCCAAAATACTTGAAATATATATAAATAAACTAAATGTTTAAAATAGCTAAAAAATATTCAAAATACTAAAATACTTAAATGTCTATTGATGTTCTATTCCATATATTTAAGCTAAACCTATTTTTATGTTAAGTTTAAGTATTTTTGCAGTTATTATTTAAATTTATATGTTATATATTATTTTATTTTTAGAAATTAAAAGTATATATGAATTTTAATTTTTTTAAATGGATTATCAGAACCCAAATTGAACCCGCAATGATCTGAACCGAACCGAACCGAACCGAACCGAATCTGGAAAGATCCAAAGTGAACAGAACCAAACCGAAACAAATGATACATGAATGTCTATCTTTAATCAAATGTAAAAAAATTATCAATAACAAACTGAATATTGTTTATAATATTTAAATATATTATTGTTAAAAAAAATCATCCCGCGCAAGGCACAGGTTATCATCTAGTGGTAGAGTAAAGGAGGCCATCAGTATATTTTCTAATCTCAAATTTGAAGAAAAATCATGTATATTTCAAGAATTCTTGTAGTTTTAGAAAAATCATGTATATTTCAAGAATTGTTGTAGTTTTAATCATTTTTTCAACAATTATATCCATTTTAAAATATTTGATATCAGATGAGATACCCATAATATCTAATATAGATAAAAAAATCAGGTATTTTGGGTATCCGATCGAGTTTCAGATAGGACTTGGATTCGATCACAGACATGCGGGCCCAAAAAAAATATGTATGTTGTCTTGAACGCATGCCCACATTGCACCTATAGTTTTGGGTCGATTTCGATAAAATGTCCAAGGGTAAGAAGATTTACATAAAAAAATATATAAAATCTCAAATAAAGTAACTCGTTAATTATATAGTTTTGTCTTTTTCAATATAATATGACTTTGTAACGTAACAATATACAATAATTTAAAAACATTAATTCACAAACTTTACTTATAATGTATAGAAAACCCGCATTTTTGAGGCGCATATCAAAATCTAATTATATCTATTTTAAAAAATATTTGATATCAGATGAGAGAATGTTAGGTATTTGAGATACTGCATAGTTACTGCCAGTCTGTATTTAAGATGATATTTTTTTATATATTTGAAAATTATTATTGACATTTTAAATAAGATATTTTAATTAAAAAACATAAACTAAATTTTAAGAATATAAGTGGTAGAACTTTAGTAAGAAGCACATAAAACTAAAAATTAAAATAAAGCAATAGATAAAATATGTATTATCTTAGAAGTGGTGTTTGCAATAGACTGTTCTCAACCGTTAAAAATAGAGTCTACGGCATTTACTACATTTTTATTATTCAACATATCCCGAAGACGCAAAACACAATGGGTAATAAACTGGCATGCGGTGTTCGGAATCTGTTTTTTGGTTTCTGTTATGATTTATGCTAATTCAGTTTCTACGAGATGATTTTCGGATCTGGAATCTACCCAAATTTGTTTGGTCTTTCATTTTTTTTTTCTTTGAAAAAATTGTTTGGTCTTTCGTTGTAAAAAAATAAGAAAATGTATTTAAATTTTATTAGTGTGCGCACAAATTTTAAAACATCAATGTTTTAAAATACAGAAGGAGTTTTTGAATAGTTAACTTTGTGTAGAACGAAATCATAAATCTCAAAAACCAACGATTCACTAAAAAGAAAAAAGAACAAAAGAAAAAATATAGTACTTTACAAATTTGGGCTTATCTATATGTCAGGTAGTTGAGTTCACATCTTCTTGATAAAGCTTTTTCTTTTTCTTTTCCTTCAAATTAACGACTTTAGGGTTGCAACTTTAACAACGGAAAACGTAAGGTTGCAAGATTGATCACTGATGCATACACGTCCCAGAAAACAGCGTATATTTGGTTTTTAAGTGTTGATATGGTATATTTACCGACACCTATTTTTAGCCTATAATGATATGTCGCTCTCAATACACGTTTTCAAGCATAATTATTTCTAAAAAATTATGATGATGGATATCATTATCAACCTTGGGGCCGTATGTCCTAGTGTCCATACCTTTTAGTAACCATAAAAGAAAATTAAAACGAAACCTCAAGTAATATAAAGTGTAAGTTGAATCAAATTAAAAGATTTTTTGTCTTAATGGAAAAGAAATATTCCTAATTCTTACTTTACAATTTGCATTCTAGAAGTGGAGAGTTGAAGGACTGCAAACCAAAAAGAATATACCGAGAGGAATAAGCGCAACCCACTGAAGCTGAAGCCACCTTACATTTTCCCATAGATTACCAAATTCTTACATGTAGATTGATGATTCGTGGATGGATCATGGGCTATGTAATGAACTAGGCTGATACCTTTGGGACAATATGGGACATAAGATATGTGTGGAGAAAAGGAAGGCCAAAGAAGTCTTTGGCGCACCATGCAGAAATAGATGAGCTGTTTTTTTTTTGAAAGCAAAACAGATGAACTGTCATGGGTAATGTTTTACCTAAACGAGCAGGGCAGCAAAAAATTTCTCGGTTAAATTTCAAATAGATTGTATGGATGTTTTTTTTTTGGTAAAATGTTAAAAGAAGTTGAAGTGAAAAAAAAATGATCGAGGACTGACCAGTTTTCAGATCAGGATTACAGTGTTTAGTATCTTTAGAGAATAGTTTGTTGTCTCTTCGTAATGTTTTATTACAAGAATCCAAAATGTCTGTGAGGAATTGCGAAAGAGGTCCGAATACCGGAACCAGGACCGTCTCGAATTATTTATGGACCCTATTTAAAAAATATTAATGGTACATTTAATGATGTAATAAAATAGTCTTAAAAGTTTATAGTTTTATTTATATATATTTGACATTTTATTTTTAAAATTATCAGTTCTAAATTTAGTACTATGTCTAAAAATTTAAGGTTTTTATCTTATTACTTATATATTTATCTCAAAAATTCTTAATGTTTTTTTAGTTTTTTAACTCGGACCCTATTCGACCGTTCTATTTGCACGTGATGTTAGACGGTCCTGACCGGAACACCGGAACACGTGACCAGTGGTGAAGCCAGACAAACTATTTAATGGGAGTATATAATAAATATATTTAATAATATTAAATTAGTAAAATATAGATAAAAACGTATTTAATATATAGTATAAAATAATTTTCTTCTAGTCTGAGATTTTTATTAAAAGTTCAAATTATTAGAAAATTTTGCAAACTTTCTAATGCTACAATTAAAATTAAGTTACCTTTAAAAACCTATTAAATTTTAAATATAATAATACGTTTATCTTCATAATTTTTTTGGTTATTATATTATAAAATTAAACTCTAAAATATTAAATAAAAATAAGGCATTATTTATTATGTCAGTATTAACTATTTTTATTTGCTGACGAGCAATTACGAATGTCTGCAGTTAATCAAAGAACTTAAAATATGCTTCAGAAAAATATACATATATAAAGATGAAAGTATCATAACAAGACTATGAAAAGAAAATTTTAGTAAAAAAATTATGAAAAGACAAGTCAGCAAAATAAAATGTATGTTAACAAGAAAAAGTATATGATGACAACAACAAAAAAACAAGAAAAATTACATCTATTTTATTAAATCTGAAGTACAAAATAATACTTGCCTAATTTTTAAGTGGATCTTTACAGATTTTCATTTTCCTTTCGACTAATTTAACCAGTTCATATATTCTATTAAAACTGAAATACAAAATATGTATCTAATTTTAAGTGGATTCTTACAGATTTCATTCTTTTTGGACTAATTTAACCAATTCATTTATTGTTTTCATTTACGTGTTTTATTACGTATTTTACATTCATTTTTCACTTTTCCAAACTACTTCATTAATTATATTTACCATAATAATTTTATATTTATTTTACGTATTAATCATAATAATTTTATCTGTTTAAATAAAATTGCTCCATTAGTAACAAGAATTTAAACCGGTTAACATGATTATTTTATTTATTTATTTTATTTATATACATTACATATCGATTTTTACGAGTATCAGATTTTTGGATCTAAAACCAAACTCTGTTCGAGTATTAAAAAGTTTCGGGCATTATTCGAAGTGAATTCTTTGGGGTCTGGATAAATTTGTATGAACATAGAAAATATCTAAATAATCTCTTTTATTCATTGGTCATCAGTTATACCCTTAATATCCACGCATTTTCCTATTTGTAAGAAACAAATAGAAAAATAATGGATAGAAATAAAATTATGAAAATGATGAAGAACAATTATTTCATATCAAATTTAATGAGAAATAAATTTGTTATTTAATTCTTTACAATAAAAAGAATGAGAAAGAATGAAAAAATGACTATTCCTTATGAATAATAAAATTTGTTAGAAATATTAAAGAATGTATTTTTTCTTTCATTCATAGTTATACTTTTAGTATCCACGCCTTTTATTAACCATAAAAGGAAATTAAAACCAAACCTCAAGTAATATAAAGTGTAAGTTGAATCAAATTAAAAGATAGTGTCTGCAACGTCGTAACTTTCACTTGTTAAGATCCGTTGTGTAGACATTATCATTTGGTCGAACTTAATTGTGAGTTCTTTGTATAAAACCCAAAACTATTTTGTTGCGAGTGTAAGTGTTCGGCACACTATTTATACAGTTTTAGAAAGAAAAACAATAAACTCATTCACGTTTGAAATGTTCATTCTAAGATCTTAGATTCTGGATCTTGAAAAAGTAAACTTCGAAGTTCGAACATATATTTAAGTTACAAAAAAAAAAAGTTCGAACATATAAAAATGGAGATTAGAGTCTCGCGGACTCCGGAAGCGTAAGACGACACGATATAAAAGTTAAAATGAAATAAGTACAACATTGTGTGTACCCTACAAGAACGTAGTGCACTTACTTTAATCATAGCATCTACAAATACCTTCGAATTTAAGAAACTGTACACAGACTTTAGTAGTTTATTATACATCAAAATCATAGCAGCAAGTTTATTAAATGGTTAATCACAAAATTCATTAGGTGGTGGTAAGCGAGAAAGGTTAAGGTAGTTAAGCTTTGTTAATAACGATCAACAAAGCATTTTATATGAACTATGATTAGTAAACTAATTAAATAACCAAGTGGTTTCGGTCACTTGATGAAAACCAATGGCCGATTACTTTGTGATACATTAATAAAATAATGGTGGACAAAACTGAAATAGAAGATGTTAACATTCAGACAGGCAATTAATTAAGATCATCTGATCTGAAAACCATGTAAAAGTTTTAAGCATATTGGGATTTCAGAACAGTAAAATATAACTACATAATACTCCATATTTTTCATAATAAGTGTCATTCTAACATTTTTTGGTTACACAAAAAGTATCACTTTATAATTTTAATGCAAATTATATTTTCTTTCAACTGAAAATTAATTGCAAACTGCATTGATTCTATAAATAATTTTACTTATCTCAAATACTATTAATCAGAAATATGTAATTAATGACAAATTACATATATTTCTGTCACTTTCTTAATCTGTGTGAAAAATGTTAAAATTGCACTTATATAAAAACATAAGGAATACTTCTTTTGTTTTATATTAAGTGTCATATAATTCTTTTTTGTTTTATTACTAACGTCGTTATATATTTTGGTACATATAAGTATTTGATAAATTCCAATTTTATTCTTATTGTTTTAGCTCATTAATTATCAAAAAAACAAACAAAGTAATATATTAAATAAAATTAAAAGAAATATTAATAATTTTTAACATGTGTAAAAATCTTTAAGTGACATTTTTCTAAAACAAAGGGGATATATAACTTCTCGATCATAGGAGTCTGTTTCTAATCGCAGTTCTAATCACATAGCTTCGTATTAATTTTGCAATGTGCATTACGTTTCTCAAGACCATTATAATCGGTTTAAAGAAAAAGTAGTAATTTTCTAAATTCAGTTTTTGAGACAGTTTTACCACAAAAAAGTATTTGAGATATACTGGTAATTATTTCCGACTTGATTTTGTTGTTGTTTTAATGAGAAAATATATTTGCCTTTGACCTGTTGAAAATGATCCTGAGGAGGTCCAAACAAAACTGAAAAGAAGTCATGATTTTGTCATGAACGTATTGTTTTTGAAATTGACTGGATACATAGTATTTGAGTGAAGTTTCTCAAAAGAAAAAAATAATAATCAAATAATAGAATCAGAATTTCTGACATACTATAGTACTCGACTACTCGTATTCTAAATTTTTTAAACCCGATTGTTACTTGTGTGCAGAGATAAAAAATTGTAAATGATGCGAATGATCTTTCGTCAAGATTTAAGTAGTAGCTTGCCATATTTTTTAGCATGAAGTAGTAGCTCGTCAGAAGTTACCGATCACCAACCAAGCGGTGGTTGACAAGCGGTAACTTTTGAAGGTTTTATGTACTCTACTCACTATATCTACGTCAATTTTAAATTTGATTTTTTCCAAGAAATAAATTATTATTGTTTAGCCAGTTTATACTTAGATTTCAATCCAGATGGTTAACGTAATAAACCGTAACAGATAATCAGTCTATTTTCTGACAATAGATGAAAAATATTCCAAATTTAAATCAAACAATGTGATATGCTTTGGGATAATTCATTGTGAAGTCTTAAAGTGTTACGTGCGGATCAACCGAAAAAAAAAGCATATAAAAAGGGTTACTGATCACCAGTCGACATACTTTCACAATACTAGTGTATAGTAACATATAACCAGCATGTATCTATTTATATAAAGAAACGTTTTCTTCTCTCCTGGGCGTCCACATAGGAATCCAGCGTGGAAACTCGACTCACACAGTTTCGACACGTGTCCCGTACGGCTTAAACTCAGCGTTTCATTTAAGTGTGATTCGTAATGGGCTTTTCGGTGATTTAGACATTGGGCTCTAGGTTTGGTCATTCTTTTCAGTCCGTGAACATGTGATTCCCACTTTAACCCCTAATCGCTGGATCAAGCTTTGCCCCGCGTCTCTCCCTTTCCTTCGACTGCGACACCTGAGTTCCCTTCACCTGTATGAAACAGGCGGAGGTGTAACTTCGTGTTTATTCCAATCGATTCAGACACCCACTACACGGTATTCAATGCACCGTTGGTGTCACGGAGGCGGTGTGAAGTCCGTATAAATATGTGAGTACTTCTCATTTCGAACTCATCCTCTACTTCTATCTCTTGCAATATACTGATTTGTGTTGTTATGGCTATTTCTAAAGTTTTCATCTCCGACTTGAAGTACCGCAGTTGCTCCTCCGTAACGCTCGGCTGCTGGTCGACGTGAATGTAAAGTTCGTTTCTTTGTTTTTTTTTCAGGTAATCATTCCGGTAGAATTCTCATTGTTTATTGATACTAAGATATATCTAATCTGTTTCTTATTTTTTATTTTTTATACTCTTCTCGATTCCTTAAGAGATGATTCATTGTTTTAACTACAAAAATTATTGCTGCAAATCTGCAGTGATGTGTCTGGCTCTTGAAGGGTCAAGGATCTTGAAGGAGAAGACGTTTTAAAGTCAGAGTTTTGCGCAGATATTTTTGACAATGTCCGGCTTGGTTATCACATCGATGAAGAGCATCCTGTTAAGGCTAAGAACGGGGTAAATAACAATCATCAAACTCTTCTTTTAGAGTGTTATGCTGACAGGTGTTATGTCTTTGGAGACATGATCTGTCTGACTCTTAGGTTTGTTCATGTCTTAGCTTTAGATTTGTTCAGATGTTATAGCTCTGGGTTCCTTTTAGAAAGTTTGAATTTTTGCTTGAAATTGAAAATTTGGTGATGATTCTGCACACCTCATGTGTCTTCTTATCAGATGAGTCCTTTTAACAGCCTTATAAATCCTGTTTGGGGTCTTTCGATAAATTGAGTATTTGTCATTAGCTGGTAATCGCTAAATTAGTTTATCTTTCACGATCCAACTCATACTTATTTGTTTTATATTAAACAGCGTTGAAAAAGTGATCTTTGTTCTCTCTCAGGTCTAACCTGTATGAACAAAGAGGGTGGGATTGGATATAGTCAGCCATGTACGATGCAACATGTGAACTTCTTTAAGATATCCTTTCTACTTTTTCTGTTTTGATCTGAAAACAGAAAAAAAAAAA
This sequence comes from Raphanus raphanistrum x Raphanus sativus, assembly GCA_019705995.1. Lineage (NCBI taxonomy): Eukaryota > Viridiplantae > Streptophyta > Magnoliopsida > Brassicales > Brassicaceae > Raphanus > Raphanus raphanistrum x Raphanus sativus. The sequence continues at coordinate 12,301,477 of CM034037.1, read as the reverse complement.
TTACTCTGGAGTAGTAATTTCTAAATATTGTCTTTTTTTTTTGGTGTGTCAGGTTCTGTTCTGTGAGTGAGAAGAATGGGATCGATACACATCGTCGTTTTATGTGCTTCACTACGTGAGCGAAGTAAGGTGGATCAGTGATGAATTACCCGGTCTACTTCTGTCTCCATTTAATAGTATATTTGGAGACACTGCAAATAGTCTCTATTTAATAGCTCCATTTACTAGCATCACCTCCATACCTTATCAAAATCGAGAGAGTGACTTATCTACATGGGAGGTATTAGAAGTACACCATCATCATGTAACAACATATATCCTAAATTTCACTTCCTGTACTGCAATAATTTTTTTACTCTCCCTTTTCTCAGGCTATCGTGGTGCTAACTTATCTGGATACTTATAAGGAGAGTTCGCCAGCTAAGTGGCAGGAGAAAATGTGTTCGGCAAATATGTACTACTTAGAAGAGTACCCAAATGATATCAACTATTAAAAACTCTCTAGACCGATAGCTTTAACTCATGAGATTGGCCAGTTTTGAGCCGAATGTAATTAATAACAGATGAGTGTCGTCTTTTAACTTTTACAGATCGTAGAGGAAATAGACTTTTTAGTAAATCTCCAAATGGTCAGAACTCAGAAGAAAGAAGGAAGATCCTATTATTGATGCTGAATGCTGCAACATTTTTATCTTTCTTAATTTTTCTTTGATTACTGATCAACTAAGAATAGAATATTAGGAAGATGGCATTAGACCAACACATGGTGAAAGGAAACAAAATAAAAGAAACTTAGGGATATGCTTTTTTAGCAAAAATAGTAATCAAAGTATTTATTTTACAGAGAGAAATCTCTCAAAGTTTTTCTTAAATGATATAAAACTAATAAACTTAATTACCAGATATTAAGTATGAATCATGGGCTAAAAGACATAAATCGGAATATAGAAGTTGACTTCATAAAAAAAAACTAATTTTCCATTGGAATAGATATAAGTTGAAGAAACTTCATTAACCTTCTTTTCTTATGACATCTCTGCTTTTAAATTCTCCAAAGAATGTATGTGTTGCAAAAAAAAAGATTCTCCAAAGAATTTCATATTTCCTTAGGCTTTGGCCTTTACAAACTCAAAAAGATTGTTTAATGTTTTAGTATCAAGACCTGCAGATTATGATGGGCCTGTCTTTGTTATGACCATAATTTTGGTAAGATATATATGCATGTGTTCCTTAATAATCCCATAGAAGTCTCTACCCAGAATCACAGCATACAAAATGCTCTAATGTATTATAACTACAACTGGAATACACCGCAATCTACAGCTACAAAATACAGAGACTTACCTTCTAATGCTGATAAATGATAAACTTAGAAAATTTTATGGGGGGAATTAGTTTCAAGTAGAAATATATATGTCAGAAGCAAATTTCTCTTACATTTTAAAGGTGGTTTCATGGATTCTTATTTCATAAAGTAAAGTGAGTTGAAAGTGAAATGAGATAAAGGTGAAAATTATATTCTGCCAAATGGTTTAAGCAAAGTAAAATTTGGATTTTTTGTCTCGCTTCTTAAGTAGGTCTTTCTTAATCAACTTAGAAATTCTTACACTGCATCACTCTATCTTCCTATAAAACCAAGTTAATAAACAGCTCTTCCACCTCCACGAATGTTCTTTCCATCCTGAACCAAGCATACGTAAATATTACCATCCTCTTAGCTTCTAACATTAATTTCAACACGGTTGCCACTGTTGTCATACTGAATATACTAATGCCGAAAATAGACATGGGCATATAAAAACCAAAACGAAGCAGAATCGGAAAATCTAATCCAGACCGAAAATAGATTCTATGTCATGTTGTTGAAATCTTATAAGAGATTATATTCCAATTTATTTGGTTGTAAATATTTTTCTAACCTATATAAACAAAATTTTAAAAACTAAAATGACTAAAAAAAAATTTCTTTTACAACAATATTTGACAAATAAAAAACATACAGAAATGTGCAAAATAAAGATATAGTTTACGCTATATAAATAGATTTAAAATCTCGGTAAACCATGTAAAAGTTTCAGTATTTCGGTAATGAAAATACAAATAGGACCAATTTCTACCATTGGGTCTTCCAAATCTTGACAACAAAAACATCTTGGTAGCTGATCTCAAATGGAACATATAAACAATTATGAATTTCTTTCCCCATCTGAAATCCTATGTTTAAGAATTAAGATCAAGTAAGAAATGGTCTAGAGATGCTCATATTTGTTCATAACAAACAATAAAGCTTATTTTACCAAGACCAAGTATCACCCGACAATAAATTTAAGAAATAAGATCGATGTACACCAGGAACAACATTCCCAACCTAAAAACACCATTTCTAATCCAATTGGATGGTTAATGTTTTAATTGCCAGTTTATCATCAAGGTTGAGATTATGCAGAGTCTTTACGGCTTCCAAGAACCTCAAAAAGAGTCATATACATTAGTTGTTAGATACAAATTATTCAACTGAGAATGATATAGCAACTCAGTCATAGTGATGCCATAGAAGTAAAAAGTCAAAAAAAAATTACTTACAAACAAACTAAGGAACGACTTAAATTAGTAAAATAGTATATCTCACACATAATTTTTATAAAGGTGAACCTAAATACGAACCACAAAATTATAAAAAATATAATAACCTAAATCATAAATAAAGTATATCCCGCCCGTAGGGCGGGCCGACCCTAGTATAATATAAAACGTGCGAGAAAAGAAGTGTGAAGGTTGAACTTATATGGACACTTGAACCAGGTGACTTTAATGCTTTTGTTGATGAAATTAACTAGGAAGGATATGAGAGGAATATACATGATTCATTAATTTACTAGGTACATAAACTATTATCCGAACCACTGAAAAGTAATGGTATTTAAGACTATTGAATGTGAAAACGAAGATTGTAACATTCCTTTCCAACATGGAAAAGGACAATGCTTTGTGGTGGTACCAAGTGTTTTTCTTTATAGGCGTAGCCGCGTAACATAGAACAAGTTCATTTTTTCTATCTCTATTCAATAATATCTCTTTTAAAAAAAAAATTCCTCAAAAGGTTAATCTCACTCTATATATATAGATATTCAGTTGTCAAAAATGTTAGGCCAACCACTGAACATAGTAGACTAATGTTTTGAACGCATGCCGTTGGTATTGTTGTGTTCTTAATTCAAATTTCGGTGTTTGCTTTACACCATATTTCTAGTATTATCGTATGCAAGTTCTAGGCTAGAAAGAAAAATCTATTCTATTAAAATAAGAATATGACATATTGATAAGTATTATATTCAACTATGTATATCATTTATTAAATACACTATTCTATCAAACAAAATTAATATTAAACAAAAATATGATTACAAAAGAATTCAAATATAAAAAAAAATTAAAATAAAATATACTGCTTAAAACTCAAATTCCTTATAGTTAACACTAAAAAGAGATGTTAGACCACTATTCAAAATACATTCATATTTTGTTGGTAGTTTGAGAGATACGTATAAATGTAAACAGAAAAGGGAATATATGGATAAAATAATGGTTTAGACTGATAAATTATAAATGAAAGAATTTTCAATTAAATATCGATGGGAAAGACCATATAAAATAACCAACCAACATAGCTCAGTTTGTTAAAATCCCATCTTTTCCTTTGAGCAAAAAAAGACCATATAAAAATACTGTTTTTAAATTAACAACTATTTTGTAAATCAAATAGACTTGTCATATTTTGGCTGAAAAATAGTATTCAGCTGTAGCCCAAAAAAAAAAATAGTATTCAGCTCCAAGCCTTGGATCAGATGGGTTTGAAGGTCTAAAAATATTTAAGAAGAAGGTCCAGGCTTGTGGCGTCGATGAAGACAAATTAACGTTTGTTAGGAATTATCGATCGTTTGATTGCTTAACTAAATAACGAGACAAGATTTTTAACCAAGTTCCCTTGCAGTACCTCTGGGGTGGGAACCGTCTCCCACAACATCCACTATCAAAGGGGTTTACACAAACGCTCTAAGCGCTCTCCTCGTATAAACATAACACCATACAAAGAACACAACATAGAATAAGAAAGATCAAAGAAATTATCTCCCGCAAAGACATGATTCGAACAATGTTTTGCTTAGTTTCTTCTCTACCCCGATCTCTCTTTAGCTTTCTCTTGTTCTTGTGTCCTCGGATCCTTTCGTCTCTCGGATCGTTTAGAGCCTTGACCACCTCTTGTATTTATATATCCCTATCACCAACTTGAACTTTCCTATTGCCTATTGTCTTTAACGTTTCTTTGACCGACCTTAGACAAAAGGAAACTAGCTAATGGTTTTCCTCTTTTCTGCAGGATTTATTTATTGGGCTAGAAGTGAGTTGGGCTCATATTCATACAACGTTGTGTTTAAGTTTTAACTAATTAATACATTTGTGTTCCGTTAAGGAATCTCTCTGCTTTTCACTTCTTTACACTAACGGAAATGAAATGGCAGAACACTCAAAACTTGTGATTTTCTAGGATTGCTTCACAGTTTACCTTCCATGGAGATGGAGGACTTGATTGCTTGACAGCTTTCTAGAAAGTGTGTATGATATGAATTTGTGTCACATGATAGGATATTGGCAAACATGTATTAAGAAAAATATTCGCCACAACTCTCTCAGCCCAGTTAACTCTCAAACAAGATGGTATTGAATCAGTCTATGGTAGCTCTTTTCTTCATGCTCTAGTATATGAAATTTATTCTAGCGTTACAATATTTGTTCAGAGAAACACAAAATGGCTTGACCTGTTGAAAACAATGAGCTGAAACTACGGTTGCGAACAATGGAGCAGCAAGTTCATTTGCAGGATGGTGAGGCTTGTTCTTTTATAAACAATTTAGTACTTTACTTCCCCAACTTAGAGAACTTTCATTATCTTCTGGTGTAAACTCTTGTCTCTTCGGTAGAAACTAGGCCTGCGATTTCGGTTTTCCGAAACCGAACCGAACCGATTTTTTGGTTATCGGTTATCCGGATTTTCGGAATCAATTTCCGAATAAAACCGAATTTAAATTCGGTTCGGTTCGGATATCGGTTAATTATAGAATTTGATTAATTTCCGAAAAAACCGAAAAATTATTTTTTTTCTTTAAAAACGGGTCAATCGGTTATTTTGGATATTTTCGGTTCATCTCGGGTATCGGTTATCTCCGGTTTACACGGTTATGGCTCTGTTTTCACCTGCCAAATCAATTAAACCAAGCAATCAAAAAAAAAAAAACAAAGTACCTCAAAACCAACTTACAACCGAGTTTAAACATCTAAAAGAGATCAAGCTCAATCATGAAAACACACAAAAAAAAGAACAATCTGAATCTATATCTCTTTTCTAAAGATCAAAGATCAAAGTTTGAAAGATATATAGATTCATTAAGTTCAAAAGGATGTTGTCCAAAATAGAGAGATATGTAAGTTGGTTTTGAATTTTCCTAGTTCCAAGCCACTCCAACCTACAAGTAACATGTTCATGAAGTAAGAAGACATGTAATTTCTTTTAATAATACAAATCAGAGAGAGCAACAGATTACCTTTAATGATCAGATTCACCAGAAATTTCCAAAGACAACATAATATCAAATGCAGTTAGAACTTAGGACTTTGAGCATTAAAAAAAATAAGACTTAAGAATTAAAATGATTACCTAATGATTCCTGAAAATCCAGTTCTGCAAACGTCTGAACCAAGCTTGAAACCTTCTCAGCCTGGATGTTGTTTCGAAGCCACTGTTGTAAGCAGACAAGAGCTTCAATCATGTATGGAGTCAGACAGCTACGAAAACGATCTAAAATCCTACCACTCGTACTGAACGCTGACTCGGAAGCAACATAGGAGACTTGGATGGCTAGTACATCCTTTGCTAGTTCGGACAAGACTGGAAACTTACAAGAGTTTTTCTTCCACCAAGATAACACACTGGTGTCTAATCCGAGACTGTTTGTTCTTCTTGGTATTGGTTTTTCCAGCAAGTAAATGTCGAGCTCAGTACTGGATTCTTCATATGCTGTCTCTGAAACCATCTCTGAATACAAAGAATCTCTGCTCTCATAGTCCTCATCAGAAATATCAAACATGTTTCCAACTTCACCTTCCACAGAATCGATAAGGTTGTTCTGACTATCACCTTGAGAGTGAGGGACAAGGTTGCTCACATACTCCTCATACAACGATTTCATCAGTGTTCTTATTGAGGTTCTGAGATGAGCACTCTCCACACTATCCTTACCATAGAGCTTATCAAAACAGATAGAAGCAAACTGCATCTTGTTCCTTGGATCGAACACACTTGCAATGATGACCAGCGGGTTCATATTGTAAAGTCCATCCCAGTACTTCTCAAACTTTTTTCTCATCTCCCTTGCTTGAATCTGTAGAACCCCATCTCTGCTATTGCTCAGTGCAATCAAGTTCCTCTCTATTATCACAATCTCATTGTAACAAATGGTAGATGTGACTGTCTTGGATGCTGAGAACGCCAAGGTGCAACCAAAGAAGATTTTCAGAAACTTCACTAACCTCTGCACCTCTTCCCACCCTTCTGAAGTAGGAGGTCCAACCCGTTTCTCTCCATTCTCCTCTAACTCCATAAAATAATCATTATACAGCATGTCTTCGGCTTTGAGCTTCTCAAACGCAACCTTGAACTTCAGAGCAGCAGACAGCATGAGATAGGTGGAGTTCCAGCGAGTTATACAATCCAAAGATAAGCTCCCTCTACTAACATTTCCTGTTAGCACCCGCAACTGAAACGACTTCAACCTTGCACCCGATGATCTCACATACTTAACCGCGTTTCTAATAGCCATGACACTCTCTTTGACCTCAGCTAACCCATCCCTAACGATCAAGTTGAGAATATGTGCACAGCAACGCATATGCATCAATGAACCATCCTTAACTAATGCATTCGGGCCTATCCCCCTACAGGTTTCTGCAAACAGTCGTAGAGCCTTATCGTTCGCCTTAGCATTGTCTACTGTCACCGTGAAGACCTTATCTATACCCCAATCAGACATACACAAACTCAAATGCTCAGAAATAGTCTCACCTTTATGATCTGTGACAGGCTTGAAACTGATGATCCGCTTCTGCATCACCCAGTTCCTATCAATCCAATGAGCTGTGACGACCATGTAGCTGTATGATGTCGTAGGAGGCACCCAAATATCTGTGGTAAAGACACTCTCTGCTTCTCTTTGAATGAAATGTTGCCAGACGTCTGCTCGGTGGGCTTGCTTTTTCTTTGCAGCAGGAGGCAGATCAGTGCTTGACCTCTCCGAAGCAGATCGTTTCTTTTCACCTCCTTGATCGACATCAGTTTTATTGTCTTCTCCAAAGAACTCATGGTTATCTTCACAAGCTGACATCTACAATCACAAGATAAACATTTTAAAAATTTAGATAACACAAAACAATCACAACAATATTATTTAACAAAATTAACAAAACTAAAACCAAAATATAACTGAAAATCACAACAGCATTATTTAACAATCACAACAATATTATTTAACAATCCGACATCTCTTTCTATTACCACACAAAATCACAATCTCTAAGGGGGATGTATTCAATTTAACATTTGATGTGATTTGATTTTTAATAGAGTTTTAGATGATTTTAATAAGTTGTAGAAATTTAGGTGGGTTTTGTTAAACTACTCTAGAATATCACCTAAAACAATGAGATTTGAATTTTAAATTTTTTAACTAAGAAACTCCACCCAAACACCCTAAAATCACCTCAAAACTTTAAAATCCCACAACTTAAAATATTTTCAATAACAGTGGATTTCATAGTACTTTACGAAATGTCAAGTTCAATAACAGTGGATTTTAAATGAGTTTTTAAAATTCATGTTTGAATAACAGTGAATTTGCCATTTTAATACAAATCACCTGAAACTCTCGGTTGAATACATCCCCCTAAATGAAACTCAGAGAGATTTACACAGAAACTGGGAACCGAACCGATGACAAAACCGATTTATTTTAAAAGCTCTGCCGATCGGTTCCTCTCTATGAACCGGACAATAACCGATCACCCAAAATCTCGGTTCGGTTCGGGTCGGACCAATCGGTTCAGGGCAGAATCCCAGGACTAGTAGAAACTAAACGAAGCACTTAAGGAGGAAGTACAGCATCCGAAGTTGTTGTTGACTGGCCAAGTTGCCCCCGAAACGGTGAATCAGCGATGAAACAGGGGTCGTTTGGATCAAACCAACAATTGTATTCCAATATTTCAGTCAATGCAAACAATCTTAGCCGCACAACAGCTCTAGCAGCTGCATATTCATTCACAGAAACAGTAACAACAGCTTCTGCATCATCGCCTTCTACAAAATGGAAATGCAGAGACGAGAAAGCAGAAGCCAATGCCAGAATGAGAATGAGAACTGAGGAATAGTAATGTGAATATTATGTACACTTTAATGAGAGTTAATACATCCATCAATTGCAGTCTAATGGATTTAGGGTTTAGCTAAGGTGAAATATTATGTGCACTTTTTGATCGAATATTATGTGCACTTTAGTGTATTTTCTTCCACCGTTCCAAGTTTCAAAGTTCAAACATGACTTGTCGATTATATATAAGTTTCGTGCGTGGAATGGCCTTTCTGCTTGACTTCTGACCTTTTCTATATCTACATTGGTCAATATTGAAACATTAGCTGGCTCAGGGAGTCCGGCTCCCCTCACACACAGGCCACTATCACGAGCGCGTATTTTTTTATCTATCTATAAACCAACCTAAGAAGACTTATCATCATATTCCTCTTCTTCTTCTTCTTTTCAGAGACTATTATTGTGTTTTCAGGTAACGAGCATGGCTCAAGGAATCTTGCAGTGGTGATGAAGCAACGGGGTGAGAAACAGAGGGCCTCGTAATACTAACACAACGACCGCAGCTTCAACTATGATGTTACCAAGCTCCTTCCATGTCGGTGCTGCTTCGTCCTTCCTCCTCTCGCTTTCCTTTTGTAGTTCCTGTTTGTAGTGATTGTGTGATTTGCTGATTCAGAGTGATTTCTTTTTTTTAATGCTTTTTGTGTATTGGATTGATGTTGTAAATTATATCTAATGGTCTCAGACTCTGTTTGTTACTCATTTTGATCCACTTAATGATTCTCTAAGCATTGTGTTCTTTCTTGTCTATAAGAAATTAAGAAAAAAAGTACAATGTCTTCATTTTGATCCACTTAATGATTCTCTAAGCATCTCTAAGTGGATCAAAATGCTTAGAGTCAGTGACTGGTCCCAACAGTGGAGCCAGGCTTTGGATCTTGTTGAAACCAAAGGAATATAAAGATGAATCTTAGCTAGAAATGACTCGAATCATCGGTCCATGCCAAGATCGGTCAGAGATCCACAGTCGCATTTCTCGTTCGTATATTATTTGTGGTCTACTATTTGCTGAGAGTTTCTCTCACGAAGTTGTCTTTCCGACAAGTGTCGTCTCTACATGTAGCAATTAATATGTATGATTCTCAATCTGTATGCACTTTTTAACATTTTAAATAACGTAAATTGTCAAAGATATAAAAAAAAGTATATTTCTTCTCAAGAAAACCAAAAAGGAAAGCTCTGTTTTTCCCCTTTTTTGGGTAACTTTGTGAAGTGAGAGAGAGAATGATGAAGATACAATGTGATGTATGTGAGAAAGATCCAGCTACACCGATATGTTGTGCCAACTGCCAATGAGGCTGCTTTCTGTGCTAACTGCGATATTTAGGTTCACGCAACCAATTAGCTCGCTAGCAAACACCAACGCCTTTTTCTTAACTCTCTCCACCAAGTTCCCTCCATGCGACATCTGTCTTGTAAGAAAAGTCCATTTTCTTTGTTTTTGTCTCTGTTCATGACTGTATATGTATTTAGTTATTGAGGATATTTTGTGACTGAACTTTTCTTGGCAGATTAGTTAACAAATATATGATGCTTAGATGTAACTTTAGTAAAAGGTTTTTTTGGGGATCTCAAGAAACACATGTTCAAGGTTTGCTTATGTAGTAATCTCTTTCTTGTTTTCATCTTTGTTGACTTGCAGGAGAAGGCAGCTTTCATATTCTGTGTTGAGGACAGAGCTCTTCTCTGCAGAGACTGCGATGAAGTTCCCAAGCTTTCTCATGTTCATTCCTACAGTATACCCATTAAATCCAACGTTTCCAACAAGAAACCGAGGCTTAAGATCAGTTATGAAAAAATCACTTCCTTGTCCCTGACCTAGGCTTGATGTAACTTAGTAAGCTTATAAATATCACTTGGTTCGCTTCTGTAACTTATCTATAAATGATAGGCTTAAACTTGGAAAAAGAAAAAAAACTTCTCTTTTTTATTGGCAAGTGATGCCTTGAATTTGAAACATACGTCCTTTTAAATTGTTACATTAGAAGAAGAGGGAAAACAAAAACAGAGCAGAGTGCCCAACTTGATTAAACAAGAATACAAAAGCGGAAACAGATTACGTGCAGAAAAAGCTTTACTTGTTTTGTTTTTTCTTATTTCTTTTCAAGAAAGCTGAGAACTTCAGCTTCTGAAGGAAGAGCTGGAATAGCTCCTTTTTTGGTTGTGGTGATTGCTCCACAAGCATTAGCGAACGTTAGCACCTTTCTCAATCTCTCTTCGTCCTGTGAATAAGCCCCAATAATGAAGTTAGAAACTGTATTTTATCTTTAACCTAAAGAGGGATACATTCAATGGATGCGCTTACCTCGAGAATGGAATGATCATCGGCAATCTTGTTTAGGAGGGCACCAACAAAGGAATCTCCAGCTCCGGTTGTATCGACAGCGTTCACATGGAAAGGGTCAACGGATCCACGGAAGTTCTACACAGTTTTCAAAACCCAGTTTTAGTAGAGGTCACATAAGTCACTGACGTAGTAAATAAGCAAAAGTAGCTTCCTTTTCTTCAATAAACACAGAGAACCTTAGAGATCACGACTTTTGTGACCCTTAATTGATTACAGTGTGCATTAGTTTTTTTTTCTGAAGGGTCCATGAGAAAAGCTAATTCAATTTTTAATTAAAAAGTTGGTGAGATCTACCAAACCCACCAACATCAAATTAAATAACACAAATGATTCCTGCAGCAGTATTGAAATCACTCTGTTCTGACTAGTATTTTATTACTTTTAATTCGATTCTCTAATTCTTTCTAAAAGCATGTTAATATAAAAGTAATTCCAGAATTATATTATATAGCACACTAGTTTTGCCTTCTGGCATCACTCAATGGACACAAAACCAGGAGACAAGCATGATGATGAAGGTGAAAGTAACGATGATGGTAAATGCACATTAAAAGATGTGATAGTGTGATTACCTTGGCATAATACCGGCAACCCTTTTCACCGAGAGTGACAAGCAAGAGCTTCAAGTTGGGATGCCACAAGGACATTGCGGTCTCATCATCGATCTTGTTGCTTCCAGTTAGAAACTCAAGCTCGACGTCGCTTACCTTGATGATCTCAGCCTTGTCCCAGATGCTCATGATCTGTGTCTTGGCTTCTTCCTTTGATGGCCACAGTGGCTCCCTGAGGTTTGGGTCGTAGGAAAGAAGAGCTCCCGCTTCTTTCGCCACTTCCATTGCCTTCAAGTGAGCCGACCTACATGGCTCCACTATTAAACTTATTGATCCATAGTGAAACACTTTAGCCTGCAAACAAATACATCACATTATTTACCAAACTTAAAAAAATCTAGTAAACAAAAGACAACTTTGATCACAAGGAATAACTATTAAAGGACCCATATTGATAATGATTCTTTGTGTGTTGAGTATTAACTACGATGGGGGTCAATCATTATCAAACTATTCAAGAAAAGCAAAAGGTTCTCTCCATCGAGATTAGCTGTAAAGGTAACAACTTTAAGCAAAAAATACTCAACCTGGTGATCAATTTCACCATCACTATAAAGATCAAGACTTTACCCTTACGTTAACACACATCAATGAACATAAAAAAAAGACTCTTTAACAGTAGATATAAAACATAATCACCCTATAAATTAACTCAGATGCTGATGGTTTACATTAATAGACCAAAAAGGTAGATCTTTTATTTTGGATGAAAAATGAAAACTTTAATTAACTTGTTTTTTTTGTTCTTTCATTTTGGGATAATAAAAACAAAAAACAAGGTCGTTGCACGAATCACGTGACATCACGTGGATCTCTATGCTCGCTCATTCATGGGATCAAGATTACGACCCCGCGAAACAAAAAAAAAACACGCAGTGAGACCCAGAGAAAAGTCACCGTCCGTGAACTTAGCACTATAACACCACATTGAATACGCGATCACCTCCTACGTTTTCTAATCGCAATCAATATTAAGAGCACGCTTCCCTATACTACACGTTCGCGACGAAGATCTACAACTAGATCTACATAGAGAGAGAGAGAGACAATGATTATATACGTACGGATCTGATGAGCTCGAGGTCGAGCTCGTCGGGACGGAGAAGCATATCGGCGCTAGGGTTCCGGTAAAACATAAACTCCCGATCTCCGTCGGCCTTCAACGTCACGAAGGCTAAAGCTGTTCTAGCTCCCGTGTCGAAGTTGATGCCCCGATCCTCGACGCCGTTTTTCCTCAGGATCCCGGCCAGCATGTGGCCGAACTCGTCGTCGCCGAGTTTTCCGACGAAGGCGGATCGTCCGCCGAGGCGGGAGACGGCGATGGCGACGTTCGCGGGAGCGCCTCCGGGAGCTTTGAGGAAGCCGGGGGCTTCGGCGAGCGAGACGCCGGACGCGGTGGGGACGAAGTCGATGAGCATCTCGCCGAAGCTGACGATGAGCGGTTTCTCGCCGGTGGAGGCCATATCAGATCTGTGGAAGGATTGAGATCAAATCGAGAGAGAGAGAGAGAGAGAGAGAGAGAGAGTAAAATATAAAATGATGGAAGGAAGGCGAGGAGTGTTTATATAGAGTCTCGTCAACTGGTGAAGAAGCTATAGACATTTCATATTAATTTAATAATAGTATTTAAATGTTTTTTTTTTCTTTTGTGGATTTTGTTATGAAATATCCATAATCTAGAAAATATATGTATTTTCCGAAAACATGAGTTTCTAATAAAATGCAAAAAATCTGGTCAAAATCTTACTTACCTATTCCAACCTTTGCCCGAATCTTCTCTCTTCTTTTTTTCTCTCTTATCTAAAACTAAAAGTTCAAATAATCGTATATCAGTAGTGTTTTTTTTATCAACTATCAGTAGTCATTTATTACTACTCATAATCCATAATAATGTTGATGATTAAAGTAAAATAACAAAACTTAATCACTACCAATTATTATGTTGATGACCAGAGAAAATAGTAAATTTATCCATGATGTGTGTGATATTTGTCAGGTTGACGGGGTAATGACAAAACGCCAACATACTCTCACGTGTTTTAAAAATATTTATTTTCAGATTATTTTTTTGCCTTAACTGTTTCAGTTCTGATAAGAAATATTTTCTTATACACTGATATATCGTGTATAAGGCAAAAAAATAATCTGAAATTTACTAAATATTTTTATTTACTTATTTTGTAGAGCATAATTTTAAAATAAAATTTTAAAATACAAGAAAACTAAAATACTTATTAATCTATCAAATACAGAAAGTGTATAAATAGTGGATATATCAAATAAAATAATTTTGTTCTTTTAAATTAATTGATCAATTAATACACAAGAATCAGATACATGTTATTAGTCAACGATAAGAAGTTTGGGAGTTGTATGTACCAATTTGGGATGATTACATAAAATATTATCTCGCAAAAATCATAAAAAATATTTAAAATGTTACCAAATGAGATGATTCACGTCACAGGCCTGCTCAGTGTTGACAAGTTGAATTAATTTAATATTTTGTCACTAATAGGACCTAATAGTAATAAATCATTCATGATTAAATTACAAAAAAAAATCTGTGGACTCCCCTGTTCGGTTTTATAAAACCAGCGGAGAATAGCAAAAGGTCATAAATGATGATAGGCTACTTCTTTATTTCCCATCAGTGGTTTTCTTATAATAGTTTGTACTTTTTCAATTAATAAGATTTACTTCTTTAAAATTGTTATACAATTTTACACACACCAAATTCAGATAAAACTGAACAAGAATGAAATAACAAAACATGGATTAAGAATACTGTTTCAAACCAACCCTGATAATTCAGTGAAACAAGACTCCTTTTTATTGGTAAAAACCAGACAGGTAATTTCAACCATTACAATTTTCATGTTGGCCTTTCCAATAAGAACTCAGCATTTTACAAAAATTAGTCTGAAATTTGATTCGTCATTATCTGGTTAAACAAAAGGGATAATTTGTAAATTACTCCAATAACAGTTTAATTTTTGATAATTGCATTTTTTATTTTACTTTTTGAAAAATACACTTCTTTAATTGTGAATTGACTTTTTTAACCAAATTAGATATTTTAATAATTAATATATAAATTCAAAATTAATATATAAATTCGAAACTTCCCAACTAATAAACTAATATCATTAGAATTATCTATGTTTAATGAGATAGGTATCGAATGCATTGTGAAAATTACAGAAACCAGTCAACAGCTAAAGGAAGAAGATGGATTATTTATGGTTTTACCGTTACTTTACAAAAAAACATACAAAAAAATGCATGAGTTAGGCTTCGAACCCACCCAAGAAATAATGGTTTCTTATAACAAATAATCTATGAATATTGATACAATAAAGCAGAGAACGGTGCCTCCCCATCGGAATCTGCAGATGCTTCAAGGAGATAAAATGGTGACACATCAAACTCGTTGTGTTCATATACTTCTCTTTATTTATTTATTATGAGAATTATGACAAGAGGCACCAGCTATTACGTATTGTACTACTATATACATATTAGAGTTATTGATGACAGATGATAGTTGACGACGGATGAAAGAACTGAATGGTAAAAAGGAAGAAAGAACTGAAATTAGTTTACAAAAGAAAAAAAAAAGAAAGAACTGAAATTGTGTCTCTTCATCGTTCTCCTCTAAGCTTATGTCTTCGTCTTTATTTTCTCACACGTCGTTACTTTCTCTCTCTCTGTTCTCGTCGTCGTTGTGGTTCGCGAGAAAGACTGAACTCAACCCTAACTTTAATTTGCCCCCAAACTAATTTTTTCTAACTTAATCAGGTCGGGTTCTGGTTAATGGATCATTGTTTGTAAAACGAGATTTACTAATAGAGAAATATTAAGAATGGGTAATTAGGTAAATTTTTATATATATAAGTGTATTTTCCTAAAAACTTTAATAAAGGTGTAATATTCAAATTTTATTCTTATTTAAGTGCATTTCTCCAAATTTTCCCTTCCACGTGCACATAATTATTTTGTTTTGTTACATCCCAACGTAATTGGGAATAAAACATAGATTTGATGGTTCATACATTGTTACATCACACAAATGTACACCTACAAAAGAAAAGGCTGCAAAAGGAGATAGGTTTGTTCATGTCGGTCTGTTGACCTCCTTCTTGTGCTAGTTTTGGTGGTTATCTGGTAATGACGCAGCCAACTGCTCCGACCGAACCGCTTGATGTGAACCGTCCCATGTTGTATTTTGAGAGGTAGAACGGTGCGTCTATTCCCTCAAAAGCGCTTTCACCGCTGGCCTAAGTGCTCCGTCTCCAACCACTTTGATATGTTCCCCCCAACCAGTTAATATTCCGCCACAAAACAAAACAAAACAAAAATGATTAGCAAAAACATTGCATATATTCTGAAACAACCGCATCAATTCGTTTAAGGACCATGTTATATCGGCAACTAAACGAAAAAGTTCTATTTACCTCGAGAGTTTAGGCAACTCATGACCTTCACAGAATCACAGACAATGAATGGAGCGTATGTTAAGCAACCACACATGGACCATTTCGCATGCAGCACCAGAAAACATAAGGTGCAAATCCAAGCAAGACAGAGACCACAAGTTCTCCCAAACTTGCCTAGATCTCTCCTCAAACGCCACCAATTGAGCGCCCCATTTCCGTTTTCAAAAGCAACCAGCTAGTAACACACAAAAATCGATTCCAAATGAGTTGCACCGAGTATATGATACAAAACATGTCACAAAATAAGACGACTCAGAAAAATGCAGCCACACAGCGAAACACACATACTGCTAAATTGCGAATCTTATGATAACCTTATCAACTAGGTCATATCTTTCACTCGATAAGTTAAAGAAAAGAGAGAAACCTGCGAATCATAGAATAGCAGAAAAGGTTACTACTGTTGGGTTTTTTATAAACCCATGTCCAACTCTCTATTATCCGATTAGTACGATATTGTTCATTTTGGGCCTAAATAACAAGTCCGCATGGATTTACTTTTGGGCTCCTTCCCAAAAGGCCTCGTACTAATTAGAGTTGGACTTCTCTTTATATATTAGATTTTTCTTTGTCTAATATCCAATGTGGGACTTTGTTTGACATCTCACATTCTCCCTCTCAAACTAAGAACCACAACTCATCTCTTCTGTGTTTCCTAGTCACAAGGCTTTTCTTTAAGAATTTTTGTCCCACAACACCACAAGTTTCATGATCTTCTGACTTGATCTCTGTCACATACCTCCCATTCTTAACTTCAAAGGTACTCCATTCATCTCTTAAAGGGTATTTATGTCTTCTTGCAGATTTCTCATCAATCTGGCTCTAATACCAATTGTTGGGTTTTTACAAACCCATGTCCAACTCTCTATTGTCCGATTAGTACGATATTGTCTATTTTAGGCCTAAATAACAAGCCCGCATGGATTTACTTTTGGGCTCCTTCCCAAAAGGCCTCGTACTAATTAGAGTTGGACTTCTCTTTATATATTAGACTTTTTTTTGTCTAATATCCAATGTGGGACTTTGTTTGACATCTCACATTCTCCCTCTCAAACTAAGAACCACAACTCATCTCTTGTGTGTTTCCTAGTCACAGGGCTTCTCTTTGTTTTATTAATCTTCCTTTGCTTTCTTACACTTTTCTTTCTTGAGATCTTCTTACACTTTGATCTCTATATATAGGTAATAGAAACTACTTGACTTATCCTATTACAATTGAATCTAGGAATCTTTATCTTTATCCTAAACCTATTAGTTATTCATCTTTCCTTTAGAATAACTTGCTTCCTAAGTTATCTCTTGAAGCTTATCCAACATTCTCCCTCTTAAGCTTCAAACCATCTTCTAGGAAATCTTGAACTTGAATCATCTCTCGCATTTCTTTAAACTTGTTCTTTGCTAGAGCTTTTGTTAGGATGTCTGCCTTTTGTCTTGATCCGGGTATGTGTTCAACGTCAATGAGATTGCGTTCAACACACTCTCTAATGAAGTGAAACCTCTTGTGGATGTGTTTGCTTCTACGGTGAAGAACCGGATTCTTAGCCAGTGATATAGCTGACTTGTTGTCGACCAAAATCATTGTCTTCTCCATCTCTTTTCCTGTTACTTCACACAACAAATCTTGTAGCCAGATAGCTTGTTTAGCCGCTTCCGTTGCAGCCATGAATTCGGCTTCACAGGATGACAAAGCTACTGTGTCTTGTTTCTGAGAGCACCATGTTATTGGTGTTTCTCCTAAGCAAAACAAGTACCCCATTGTACTCCTACCATCATCAGGATCAGTGTTGTGACTGCTGTCACTAAAGCCAACAAGCTTCTGTGTTCTTCCTCACTTGAACTCAAGACCATGTCCGAGAGTTCCTTGTAGATAACGCAATACTTGCTTCAAGGCGTTTCCATGTGACTCTCTTGGTGACTGCATATACCTGCTTAGAATCCCAACTGAGAATGCCATGTCAGGTCTAGTATGCATCAAGTACCTTAAACATCCAATCCTTCTTCGATATTGAGTAGCGTCAACTTCCGGTTCTTCCATTGCTTTAGAGAGTTGTAAGCCGAACTCCATTGGAATGCTGTTTGGATTACAGTCGGCCAAACCTGCTTCCTCTAGTATACGCCTTGCATATGCTTCTTGTTTAATGATGATTCCAGTTGAACTTTGCTTTACTTCAATACCTAGATAATAGGTCAATAAGCCGAGATCAGACATCTCAAACTGTTTTGACATTGAAGCTTTGAACTCCTTGATTATCTTGGTAGAGTTTCCTGTAACAAAAAGATCATCCACATAGATGGCGATGATGAGTAGCTCGTCTCTTTCTTCTCTTCTATATATCGAACTCTCCTTTGCACACCTTTTAAACCTTAGCTTCTTAAGTATCTGATCGAGTTTAGTATTCCAAGCGCGAGGAGCTTGCCTTAGTCCATATAATGCCTTTGAGAGTTTGAAAACTTTCTCTTCTTCTCCCTCTTTTTCAAATCCCTCAGGCTGACTTACATAGACCTCCTCGTTTAACTCTCCGTGCAAGAATGCCGTTTTGACGTCCAAGTGGTGAATTTCCCAGTTGTTTGCAGATGCTAAACTGACTAGAAGTCGTATTGTTTCTAAGCGAGCCACTGGAGCGAACACTTCTTCAAAGTCGATGCCCTGTTCCTGCACATATCCTTTCGCTACAAGTCTCGTTTTGAATTTGTTGATCGTTCCATCCGCATTCCTCTTGATCTTAAAAATCCACTTTAGACCGATGACTTTAACTCCTTGAGGTTTATCTACCAATGTCCATGTCTTATTCTTGTTGATAGAATCTATCTCATCCTTACATGCTCTTGTCCAACGTACATGTTTCTTTGCTTCTCGATATGTTGCTGGTTCGTCATTGATGGAGAGTAGGAGTAGTTCACACTCGATCTTGGCAAGTAGTAAGTAGTCGTCTAGATAGCTAGGAGTCTTCGTCTGTCGCGTTGATCTCCTTGGTTCATTGTTCTCACTTTCATCTACCGGCTCTGTTTCGTGTTGCTCTGTTTCGAGCTGTTCTGTTTCGTTTTGTTCTGTTTCATGTTGCTCTGTTTCAGCTTCGGTTTGAGCCTCTGTATTTTCTTCCTGCGAGATAATGAATGGACCCTTTCCTTTGTTTATACTGGTTCCCCACGTCATGTGAAACATACCAGAATCAGCTTGCTTTCCTCCATTCCAGTTCCAATGTTTCTCCTCATCAAACTTCACATCGCGGCTTACTATTATTTTCTTGGTGCTTGGATTGTATAAACGGTAAGCTTTTGATCCGGGTTCAATACCTAGATGAACAAGACATTGTGATCTATCGTCGAGCTTCCTTAGTAGAACATAATCAATCTTGGCGTAAGCCAAGCAACCAAAAACTCTTATATATCCGATACTTGGCTTTCTTCCCTTTAGACATTCATAAAGAGTTTGGTTTTTCAAAGCTTTAGTAGGAACTCGATTGATCAAGTACGTTGCGTGTCGAACTGCTTCACCCCACATGTAGTTCGGTATTTTCATAGCTTTCAACATACTTCGCGTCATCTCCATTAATGTTCGGTTTCTTCTCGTATTCACTATCACTACTACATTTGGTTTTATTTTCAGCTGATACATTTTGAGGATAACTTCCAATGTAGAGGATAGCTCTTGCATATACACTCACAATCTCTATTAGCCGTTCATTATCTCTCTGATGGATAATTGCTCAAACATCTGTTCCTAATCATCCTCTGTTTCAGCCAACTTACTTGGAGAAGGAAAAGAGGACGATCCAACTTCTAAGGTACTACTAGCTCCACCATCTCTATATATGAGCTTACGTGTTCTCTAAGATTATGAACAGTCTAAGTGACTAACCATAGAGAAAGATACCTCTCTCACAGAACAAAACTAAGAACTGAAATTCAGACAAAAAAAACAAGAGGCAATTCAGACAAGATAACTGAGAACAGAACACAATCTCACAAACTCGGTATTGAAGTTGTTTCTTAGATGTATTTGACTAAACGTCACGAGATAATACAAAAACTCAAAAAAACACATAAATTGAACTAATTAATGACACTCTTCTTGCTCCCATTCAAAACCTCATCAGGAATCACTTTAAGATGCTTCCTCTGCTTAGACTTGGCGATCTTCTTCAACGTCTTAGGGTTCGTAATCTTCTGCAGCTTCGTCCCCGTCCTCAAAACATTCTCCGCCTTCCTCTTCTCCCTCTCCTCCTTCTTCTTCCTCTTCTCCACCTTGTGACTCCTTATCTCCTCCTTGAGCTCGTTCTTCCTCTCCTTGTACGCCCTCTTGATCTCCCTCTGCCTCTTCATCTCCTCCAGATCCGGCCCCTTGTTCCTCACGAACCTCCCCGACGACCTGTGCGTCCGCGGCGTCTTCCAGTTCCGCCCCGACACTTTCCCGGCGATCACGCCGTCGTACGTCGGTCTCCCGATCGCCACGGCGGCGGCGACGGGTTTGTCTGGATCTTCCGAGGAGGCGACGGCGCTGCGTTTCGCGGATGGAGGATTGACCGAATCGATGTCCATCGAGGCTTCATCGGCGTCGGCGGCGGCTTGTTCTTGAGATTCGCGTTTGCGTTTGGCGGTTTTGCCGCCGAATCCTTCGTCGAGGCACCGGAAATCTGTGGTGCAAGCCATTTTTCTTCTTCTAGGTTAAGTTTCAAGAGGCTGTGGTGAGGTTTCTAAGTGATTTTAGGGCTTTGGAGCTTTTTATAGGTGTGAGAGAGGTAGGAGTCCGGTTTTTGGATTGGCCTCCCGTCCAAATCCAATTATTGAACCGAACCGGAATCTCGATGTAAGTCGATATCTGGTTTAATTGGTGCAAATCCAATGTGATGATGATGTTCATGGATTACTGAAGTAAAAAATTTACTGATGGTGTTTAGGCGATTGTTAATTTTCTCTACACTATCTTCAGTGCCGGTTCTGAGATTTTCGGGGTCCAAAACGAAATTAAAAAACGAGACTTTTAAACCAATTATATAAATTTTGATCTTGTAACAGCAAAAAGGTTTGAAAAAATGTATTGGAAAAATAGTATAATTTAACCCAGAAAATAACTAATATTTAATTAATTATTTTATTTTTGTTCAATCTCATATTAATTTACCTAAAAAGGATATATAAACTTAGAAATGGTGTTTACTTAGTAGAAATAGGTTTTAAACCTTTCGACAAATAACAACAAATGGAAAAAAAAACTAGGGTCTAAATTTTTTTAACAAATCATAGGCCCCATGCAATTGTTTCATGGGTATGTGTTCAACGCCGGCACTGACTATCTTTCATTAGTTCTAAAGTACATCATCATACATGGTTGATTTAAATTGGTTTTTAACCTTTATATATTTCGGAATGAGGGGATGTATTCAATTTAATATTTGATGTGATTTGATTTTTAATGGAGTTTTAGATGATTTTAATAAGTTGCAGAGATTTAGGTGATTTTTGTTAAACTACTCTAGAATATCACCTAAAACAATGGAATTTGAGTTTTATTTTTTTTAACTAAGAAACTCCACCCAAACACCCTAAAATCACTTCAAAACTTTAAAACTTCACAACTTAAAATATTTTCAATAACAGTTGATTTCAGAGTACTTTACGAAATGTCAAGTTCAATAACAATGGATTTTAAATGAGTTTTTAAAATTCATGATTGAATAACAGTAGATTTGTCATTTTAATACAAATCACTTGAAACTCTCGGTTGAATACACCCTCCTGAATGTTTGTGACCCAAGTCTTACGAACGTTAGATTAATTGATTTCTACTAGGTGTTTTGTCCGCACATACGGACATAATCATTTTACTAATAGTTATTAACATATGTATTATGATTTGAACATCATGATAACTTATTTTTAATATTTTTAAATATTTTAGTTTTCTTCGCTTTTTATTTTGGTATACATCTCGTAAATACAAAAGAAAGCTATAAAACTATGAGAACATAATTACATATAAAATATTATACACAATAAAGTAAAGTAAAAATGTGTTGGTTTTTATTAATCTACTTTGTATTTTTGAATCAAAAACATGTATTAAATTATCAAAACAAAACACTAAACACACATAAAATCAAAGTAAGAAAAAATAATAAAAAGTAACAAAAAAATAAAGTTCGATGACAATTTAAAAGAAATTTTTTTTTGAAAACGAATTGAGATAATGACAATATTTCATTGGTTTACTTGATCTACATATATTGATTTATCTTAATATATCATAATTTTACTTTTAATAAAAGAAAAAAATAGATAATGATAGTTTTATATGAAGTAATTTATGGTTAATTATATAATGATAAATCTAATTATTCATTAAAATATATCTATTTTAGCCTTTTGAAAACTGAAACATTAAAAACATGTTCATAACATCTCTCTAAACTTAATATCAAACACATAATTTCTTATAGATTAAACAGTAGTAAAACATACACGTGAAATAACTACCGAAATAATTCAGAATACCTAATACATAATTTTAAACTCCATGTAATAAAACCGATCTGTTCATAATCCTTAATATTTTTATTTCTCATAAATTATTTAATTTTTTATATAAATTTAGGTTTTTACATAAAATTAAATAAAAGCTTTTAAATAGGATTTAAAATATTTTGAAACAATATTTAGAAATGTATTAATTGATCATATATGGAAACATTACAGAAATAGTTCTATACAATAATATGACATTTTGCTTGTATTTTATAAGTTAATTATGTATTTCTATGTAAATTTTTATATATAGTGTAACATTTTTATTAATTAATATTGTTGTAATAGCTTTATATATGTGATAGTTATAAATAAAAGTTATAATTTTAAATTAATTATGAAAAATATGAAGACTGTATTATAAAGTATAAATATTTTTAAAGTTGAGTTCAGATAAATAATCCACACTAAAAAATAATATTTGAAGGCATACAGAGTAATAGTGAAGAAGATAACTTTTATATTATTGTTTCTTGCTTAAGGTTTACGCATACAATAGGCGCTCTTTATATAGAGAGCTTGAGTGCTAGAATAGAAACAAACTACATAACACCTCAGCTGGTGACAGCACACAATCCAAAAGCTGCGTAACGGTTTGATAGCTGGATTTCCTTGGCTGCACATCCAGTACGAAGACCACCTTTTGACTGCACACAACTCACTCCTTTCTGACCGTTGAGTGAAGATGATGAGATGGGCTTCGATGTGGCTTGGGCTTCAGTAGAGACAGATTGTAGAATGGGCTTCAAAGGTGTTTGAACTTCAGCAGTGGGCTTTGGGTTTATACACCCCCTCAAACTTGTGGCGGGAGAGTCCCGGACACCAAGTTTGCCACGAAGGCTGAGGAACGGCTGTTGAGGAAGTGGTTTGGTGAAGATGTCTGCAAGTTGAAGAACAGCAGGGACATGACTCACCACCAAAGCTCCAAGTGCAACTCTCTCCCGAACATAATGAAAGTCCGTGTCAAAGTGTTTGCTTCTGTTGTGCATCACCGGATTCGCAGTTAAATAAACTGCAGAGAGATTGTCACAAAACAACTCCGGTGTATCAGGTAAGGAGATGCCCATTTCACCGAGCAGGGATGCTAACCATTTGAGCTCGGTTGCTGTGAGAGAGAGAGTTTGATACTCGGCCTCTTTTGAAGACCTTGAGACCGTTGGATGCCGTTTAGCTGACCAAGAAATGATGTTGGAGCCAAGAAAAGTACACAAGCCACCCGTTGATCGTCGAGTCTCACGACATCCAGTCCAGTCGCTATCACTGAAGCCATACAGAAGAAATCCAGTGTTCGTATTGATGTTCAAACCGTATCTGTAAGTGCCCTTCAAGTACCGAAGAATACGCTTGAGGTTGGAGAAATCAGCCACTGTGGGAGCGTGCATTTTCTGACAAACGTAGTTGACAGAGAACTGAATATCAGGTCGTGTCAGTGTCAGATACTGCAGCTTCCCAGCGAGGCTACGGAAGTATGTTGGTTCCGAAAACATAGTGTCTTGTCTCGAAACTCTATCAAGCTGAGAAGGAAGAGGCATTGGCATAGGAGCACAGTCTGACATGCCAGCGATTTCCAGGAGATCTGTTGTGTATTTCTCCTGACTGAGAAACAGTCCATTGTTAGTCTGCTTTACTTGAATGCCAAGAAAGTAGTGCACCGGACCCATGTCCTTCATTCGAAAAGTTGTGTTAAGATGAACAAGCAGTTGCTCAATCAGCTTGTTATTGTTACCTGTTAGCAACATGTCATCGACATATAAAAGGAGATAGAGAACATCATCACCATGAAGGTACACAAACAAGGAAGGGTCGTCATGCGTGCACTTGAAGCCAAACTCAATGAGAAACATGCTGAACTTGTCGAACCACGCTCTAGGAGATTGACGAAGGCCATAAATTGCTTTTCTTAACTTGCAGAGATAGTCAGGCTTGGCTTTGTCTTCAAGACCCGGTGGTTGTTTCATATACACAGGCTCCTTCAAGTCACCGTGTAAGAAAGCGTTTTCAACGTCAAGTTGCTTGATCTTCCATCCTTTTACTGCAGCTACATGGAGAACATACCTTATTGTATCTGTTCTGACAACCGGGTTATAAGTCTCAACGAAGTCTATGCCTTCCTCTTGTTCATTTCCACGAGCAACCAGACAAGACTTTCGTTTGTTGAGAGCACCGTCTACATTGAGCTTGGACTTATGTATCCCACCACTGCTTATGGGAGTTATATAAGGATCAGGAGGAACGAGATCCCATGTATGTGTTATCTCCATGTTGTTCTTCTCATGCTTCATGGCAGTCCAGAATGGATCCTTCAACGCTGCTGCAAGAGTTCTCGGCTCTGGAAACTGAGACGTAACAGAGAGAAGAGCGTAACGAGGGTTAGGTTTCCTAATACCCTGTTTTGCTCTTGTCACCATAGGATGAGTAGGTTCTGGTTGAGCTACGGGAGCTGGAGAAGCAGCAGGTGAGGGTAGTGGAGGGAAGTCATCATCAGAAAAGATAGCTTCTGTTGAAGGCGTTGAGACTGGAGTACTTTCAGGTTGATGTCGCTTTGGAGGGGTAAACTCTTCAGCAGGAGCAGCATCAACAACAGGAGCCTGCACCTGAGGAAATGCAGAGAGCCACGCAGAGAGCAGAGAAGTATCTAGAGGTTTTAGAAACGACTGATACTCTTTGTGGTAAGGAAAGTTACTCTCTTCAAAAAGAACATGTCTGCTGATATAAACCCTTCCAGATGGTGGGTGAAGACAACGATACCCCTTGTGTTTGTCATTATAGCCAATGAACACGCAGTGAAGACTCTTTGGATTGAACTTGTTGTTGCTATACGGTCGGAGAAACGGATAGCAACTGCTTCCAAACACTCGCAGAAATGTATAGATAGGTACTTTTCCCACTAACATCTCATAGGGACTCTTGTGATCTGGTAGTGCAGAAGAAGGAAGCAGATTACTGAGATACACAGCGGTCATGAAGGCTTCAACCCATAACTGATGTGGAACTCTGCTTTGAAACAAACGCCACATGGTATCAGCTAGTGTTTCCAGAGACTCGCACTAAAAAATTGCAGAATAAAGGACAACAAACTGTAAATTTGTTTCAGAGATTCCACATTGTTATATGCTTGTCTATATAACTTTGTTAGGTCATCAGCAGTAGCACAAGAAGAAATTGCAAAGATATTTTGTGTAAAGGAACCAAAACTATCACAGAAGCCAAATGACCAAAAAAAAAAAGGAAGAAAGAAAGAAAAAGGAAGGGAATAGATTATAAGTGAGTGCAAACATGTAAGAACATTGAAAAATCTATCCATTTAGAGGAAAGTAACACTCCTCATGTAATAAACCTCATTTCACAATCCTATCTTATTCAAATAGTGGCTGGACCCAATCCAATTGAGTTCTGAAGCTACACATCTAATAAATGAACAGATCAATTCCAACCATAGGCTATAAACTCAAACTGTACATATATAAAAGTCCCGACCACAACAACTTTTTCAGGTGAAATATAAAAGTTCATGTTTTTGATGTCTATAGATCTGCACTTACTTCACTCAAATCAAAAGGACAAAGCTTTGAATGTGCCAAAACTCAAACTGCTTCAGATTCAAAAAACCAATGGAAATAAACCAGTAAACTTTAAAAAGCTTACGCAGTGGTCTCCTGGCCACCTCCTTGAGTCCCCGTACTCACGAAGAACCCAGCAGACTTCCCCTCAAGCGATCTGCTCTTTTCCACAGCTGCCTTGTCGAGTCAAAGAAAGCCTTCATCTGCACAGCCATACACCCATCTAGTGCATATATTACACAATACACAAGAAATATATGGTGCAAGCAACAGTAAGCATAAACAGAAACTAGGATTTGATCCGCGCTTCGAAAGCGCAGATATTATTTTTCACTTTTATGAAATATATTATTTGTTTGTAATTATTGAATGTATTTATCTTAGTAAAATTTTTTTAATAATAAATTCGACACATAGAGTGTCTCTAGTAAACTATGTGTTTCTCTGGTTTTGTTTTATTATCTCTCCAATTAACATATTTATCTCGCTTATTGTTAAAATAAATGATTTTAGAATGCAACTGTACAATACTTTTACATTGATATTTTGTTTAAACAATTTGACATATTTATATATTAATTAATATAGAAATACCTGAACGGATTTAACAGAACCCAAACAGATTCAAAACAAACCCGAATGGATACCTGAACGCCCAGCCCAAGTCATAATTCAAACTTAAATTTAGAAATATATGAATGGAGCTGAAATTTTTGACCCCGAAAACCCAAAACCCAAACAAATCCGAAACAAACCGGAATGGATACCTGGACGTCCAACCCTAGTCACTATTATAGTTATTTTAGACAAAACAATGTTTTTAGGTAATTAGATTGGTCCATTTTGTATATTTTAAAACTGATATACTTTTATCCATGTTTCAAATTTTAATTTTTTGCATTAGTTTTCTATGAATTATTATTAATTTTATGTTATTTTGTTTCTTGAAAATTGAAAAAAAAATTATATTTGACTAAACTAAATAAGGTAATAATACTGTTTTTTAAAATTGTTTTATATAATATACTATTTATATTTCAGTTTGTGCTTTTATTTTTACCATAAAGAATTGTAAATATAGTGACAAAATTGTAAATAAAAAGAAATATAGAAAGAAGGTTGTTTAATTTATTGTAAAAACTGGTTAAATTTTTAAATAAAAAGAAGAATTAAATATGTTATTCATGTTTCTAAACAATTCTCATTTGTTATTAATTTATTGAAAATACAATGGCTAAATGTGTAAATAAAAGAAAGTACACATCTCTACTATTTATGTTTCCAAACATATCTCATTTATTTTACTATCCATGTTTCCAAACATATTTCATTTATTCTATTATCCTTGTTTCCAAACATCTCCAATTTTGTACTTCAAAATTAATAATATAGATAGATATATGTGTACAACTAAAGAAATCAGAAATTTTCCACACAGACTAACCGAATAAGCATAGTTGTCTTCCTTGTACAAACAGAGAACACAGTAGCAGCAAGACAAGTTGAAAGAAGTCTAGTGCATATATTACACACAATACACAAGTATATAAAAATAAAGAAGGAAAAAAAGAAGAAAAAAACCATCAACAGATAACAAAAAACAAGTTTGCTGCATGAATAAAAAACAAAAAAAAATCTGTTTGTCAACAAGCTCTTACACATAAAACACACACATTTATAAAAAAGCAATACTATCAGCGTGTTGGGGCAAGAAAGAAGCGCAACATGTGTCTGTGAGTCCATAACGGCTCCAGAACTCTTCAGTATCTGCGACACCGTGGATCCTGACTCTTCTGGTTTTTTTCGTGACAGGGTTGAAGTAGAAAACATAAAAGGGCTGGGCACGGCCTGGCAGAATAGTTGGGGAGAAAATGATTTCACCAGCCTTGTTGGTTCCTTGGGAAATCATACGCTGACCCATCCCAACAGTGAAGGGAAGAGACAAGGGAAGCTGGAATGATTGTCTGGACCACTCATGTTTCGTCACATCCTCCAGTATCCAAAGATCAAAACGGTCGAAAGAAAGTCCTTGACACTTTGGTACAACGAAAGCTAGCTTCCCTTTGTATTCAATCAATGATGAAAAGCCCTGCCAAACCAGGGCATCCGTAGGGGTTGTGATAAAACTTAGTATCCTCTCGTTTCTAACATCAAAACACACAAGAAACAGATTGTCTTCTCGAAGTGGAACAGAAGCACCATAATACATGAAACCATTGATGGTTAGTCCCATAGTGATAGGGTCATAAGGCGGGGATGTAAATCGGCTACGAGATACTACACGTCCTCCTCTTCCAAGTGTTATAACCTCGTGCGTGCACATCAAACTAGGGTTGTGCAAATGATCAAACCTAGATGTCAACAGGGTCAATGCTTTGAATTGATCACCAACAGGATCGTATCCCAAGCGTGTGCCGGTTGCCTTGCAGGGAAAGGTAATGACTTGCCCCGTGCTAGGGTTACATATAATAAACGTTGTCCCATCATTACAAGCCATAAAGCCATGGACGGAAGAATACTTGAAGCTGCCGTGAGACAAGGTTACTGAGGGTATTGTCATGTCTAGATTGGCGACCAAAGAAGAAGAAGAGTTTTCCTCCTCCTCCTCTCCCGAGAAGACGAACAGGCGCTTGGGATCAGCAAGTACACAGTTGGTGAAAGCGGCTACAAAACGGGATGGCTTGGCAGCGTAGTAAGAAGCGATGAATCTTTGGCTTCGGATAAGGGAATACCAAGTCTTGGACACGCATAGGAACTTCATAAGAGACTTTCCAGGCAATCTAATCAGTGTCTCCACCTGCATATCGTAAGGGATGACATGATGTCGCTTCTTACCTGGGCGGCTCTTGTCGCTTCCACCAACGCCATTGTCCCTTCTTGACGATCTAGTCTTCTTCTTCTTCTTCAGATCAAGAGGGATCGGCTCCAAGATGCTTCGGCTGCCCTTCTCATGTTCCTTGCGTTTCATCATGGAGGCTCCCGACGAAAATCCTTAATTCGACTCGATTGATACATCCATATATAAAGACAAAGGAGTTTCCTTTTTTTTTTTGAGAACTCAGACAGATCTCAGCCGTTCGTTTTGAACTTAACTTTTTAACACCTCTCTGACAAATCTACTTTTACTTTTTTAGTTTAATAGATTTTGTAGAGTAACTAGGTTCGGTCCTTTTTGAAAAAAATAAATTAAATTAATAAATAGATTAAAATGTGGGTTTGCTAGATCAAAAAATAATTACAATCATAATTCCAATTAGAAATTTTGAAATATTTATACTATTTAAATTAATAAATTAATTAGAAATTTTAGATATTTCTATTATCTAAATTAATAAATTGATGATTTAATCTAAAAACTAATAAGAATATGACAAATAAGCAAAATTAGCTAAAATTATGGAGAATGTGACAAATCAGCAAAATCACTTCATAAATAATAGTATAGATTGATGATTTAATCTAAAAACTAATAAGAATATGACAAATAAGCAAAATTAGCTAAAATTATGGAGAATGTGACAAATCAGCAAAATCACTTCATAAATAATAGTATAGATAGATATAATAAAATTTAAAATTTATTAAAAATATCATTTTGTGAAAATGTATTTAACATATGATTTTTGTTTTTTTTGGTTTGTGTTTATTTATAAAACTATATCTTTTAAAATAATTACTTTTTAACTATTTAATGTTTGTATTTATAAATATATAGGTTATATGTTTTAGACATATTAATATTGATTACCAAATAATTTTGTAATTTTTAAATAGCATGTAACTTTTTTTTTGACTTAAAATAGCATGTAACTTGCTGGACAATATAAACTGTTATTACATTCATGTAATTATTACATTTACATATTTTGCAATTTTAAAACTTAAAACTTGAATGTGAATCTATAATCTAACATCAGCAAATGCCAGAACATCTCTTTTTGTGAACTTCCTTGGGTGATAGGAGAGTCAGGAATCAGGATCTCTTTTTGAAAGTTGTATCAACGTTCAACGACGGATATAGACTACAAGGTGTGTTGCTATTTCTCCTGCCAACTCTACTATTTCGGTGTGGTAATGCGAAGGAAAAAAGTTCCATAGAGATAGTAACTTCGGCTGGTATGTCAAAAATCAACAAAGGCTATCAATGGGTAGGCGACAATGGAGCACAGTTGGTTTTTCTCGGTGACCAAAGCTTAAAGTGCCCATAGAGACACCACCGACTGTGTTTACAATCACAAGCTTAGGCATCACTTTCTTACATATAAGAAAATTTTGTTTTTTTGTTTATGAATCTTTTGGTTTAATTGTAAACTTCAAGTTCTAAAAATTCTAATATAAAAATGATACTATCATGGATCAGTTTCGATTAAATTCATTAGAATTTGGGTGTATTAATAACTATCTTCCTTTGCCTAATTTAAATATATTCTTTCTATAACCATTTGTGTATGTATATGTTAATCACATATAATATAAACTTGTGTCCATTAAATAAAAAGAGATAAATAAGAAGGTGTTGTTATAAAGACGCAAATAAAAATGTATGATCATAACAACACAAAATGTATGATCATAAAGGTACAATTACATCTTACATGTATGATGGTGATTGTTTGTAAGTATGTTTTTGGTGTTGGTAACAACAACAATAACAAATAAACACATACTAGAAAAGAATTACAGAAGAGAGAGTTTGTGATCTGAATTAATCTAAATCTAGAATATACTAGGTAGATTTCATCATAGAAATCATAAGAGACTAATAGTGCCGATCATGGCAAGAAGCCGAAAGAACATATGTTTTCGGCCTTTAATTATATAAGAAGATTTCAGTCCAGTTTAATGCTATAATGTATAAAATACACTAGTTCGACTTGGAAGATGATGGTTGGTAAGAGTAACATCAAGGGCAGATCCAGAACTGGTTTAAGTATGAGGCATGAAATCATATTCTTATACTAGTGTCATTCCTAGAAATTAACATTTCAATAATTTTAGCAATAACTATTAATAAAAATAAAACAATAGTGTGGAGCACATGCCACACCTGGCTACTGACAAGTTCGAATATACCGTCTTAACAATTTCTATTTTATATCTACACCTGGCTATTCTGAATTTCCTTTTGTGGGTTTTCGCGATTCTGACTATTATCATTACCAATATCTTCTAGGACAGTATAACCGAAGTAGTTATTGATATCGATCTTGAGTGTTTCCTTTTGAGGGGGGAGGGGTTTTGCGATTCTGAATTTTTTTTTGTGGGTTTTTACGGTTCTGACTATTATCATTATCAATATCTTCTAGGACAGTATAACCTAAGTAGTTATTGATATCGATTTTGAGTGTTTTACTTCTTTTGTGGGATCTGAGTGTTTACGGTTCCTTGGGGTTTTGTGATTCTGACTAAGATGGATCTTGAATTTCTTTTGCAGGAAGAATGGCTGATCCTGCTGATCTTTATCCTCCCATCGCGGGCATCAATGAGATGAATCAAGCTGGATTTCCTGCAGGTGTGGTGGCCATACTCCAGAGCTCTCTCCACAGGCATCTCACGGCTCCTGAGTGGCATATTCTATTCCAGAGCGCTCACCTATTCGGCCCACCAACTCACTCTTATCACATACCGGTGGAGTTTGCATGTATTTTGTAAATGCTTAGTAGGATTTGTTGAGTGATTTGATTCTAATTAATGATATCTCACATTAGATCCTAACCCCATCCTGCTAATCAAAATGCAGGCGACAATGTGCACAATGTTGACCTCAATGAGTGGGTTTCCACTTTGACGAGCATTCAGTCAACTGTCATACTAATACATACTTCAAGATCGAGCAAAGACAAAGATACACACAAAAATCAATCAAACTAAACCTTAAATATTTCAAATTCCCATTCCAAAAACAGAGCCATTATTTAACTAGAAAGAAAAGCTCAAATTATCAAATTAAATCAGATCTCAAATCAAACTTTACCTAGAGCACGTTGCAAAATTCTCATTTCTAAAGTAGAACCATTATCTAACAACAAATAAAATCTCAAATTGAGTCTTATATCTCAAATCAAATCATATCTCAAATCAAACCTTAACTAGAACAATTGAAAAGTCGAAGAATTATGTTTACATTTCCAGAAGTTTTACAAAATTGAAATTGTTAGAAATATTGACGAAATATTCTTTAAGAGACAACTTTGGAAAAATGAGCTTATTTATACTATGGTTTAGTTTTTTCACGGTTTTGAAGAAGCTTCCCTTCTCCAAAGTTGAAATTGTTGGGAAAATTGGCAAAATGTTCTCTAAGCCCCAGAATAGTATACATATTTTGGATCGTTACTTGATTGCAAGTTTATTTTGTGTTTGTTTTTTTGTTATAGAGATACAATTTTTGTGCATTCAACTTTGATTCCTTTTTATAGAAGAGTCTAATCAATCAAAATTTTTTTTAACAAAAAGCAAGCAATCAACTTATTTCAAAGCAAATGGTTTATTAGTCTAAGAGAGAGAAAAACATTCGTTAGACTTGAGTTCACAATCATAGTTAGAAGAATGAAACCTTTAAAGACAACATAAAATTGTATCATAACTAACAAGAATTTGATTTAAGATTTAGTATCTAATTCACAACCCATATATTTCTCTGCATTGAGTTATAAACTGATTTTTCTGCGGAAGAAATAATGACTGTTTTTGGAATGAGAATTTGAAATATTTATGGTTTGATTTGATTGAGTTTTGTATGTATTTTGTCTTTGATCGATTTTGAAGTCTGAATTAGTGCTCTAGTTATGGTTTTTGTTTTTTGTTTTTTTGGTTTTGAAGAGTGATCTTGAAGTATGAATTAGTAGTTGCATTTTGCATTCGATTTCACTTTGAAAGATGAGTGATAAATAATTAAGTTGTACATCCCAATTAATAAATAACTTATAAACTTCTAATTGGAGATGATCAGATCTTAAAGGGAATGGTAACCTAAAACAAAGAATAATCAAGTTTATATCTAGGCAGTATTTAATGATTCACATCAAGGTTATCTCCAAAACTGTAGAAAAAAAATTTACCAAAAAAAATATAGAAAATAAAATAATTGATCATTAAACTTTAAGGTCATTCATAGCATTTTTTAATCATGATTCAATCGTACTCTTATTAATTTTAATATTTATAAATAAATAACAAGCTCACTTTGGTGACTAACATGTTATAAATTATATTAACATTAAAATATTAATATGTATTTTTAATATAATGTTACTATTTTATAACATAATTATTTTTATATTGTGTTAATATAAGTTTATAAAAAGTAATCAAATTTTGTCAAAGTTTTCGACAATACAGGATCATAGTTGCGTTAAGAAAGAAAAAAGAACATAACATTTAAGTTTTGACGCAGTTAAAGAGGATAAAGCCTAAAAAACTGAGCCTGAGGCTAGATCACCGCAAGGTCGAGCCACTTTGGTTCCGGCTTTCGATAAGCCTTTGCCAAACCATCTTTCCACAATGCAGAAGAGTCAGTGATGCCACAAGGTAAAGAAGAGGAACGCCAATCATACAGCCTTCCGATGCAAAATTCACCAATGTCTAGTAAGCACCAATACAACACAAAAGATTACGTTTAGAAGAGAAAAAACAAAAATGCACTAACGTATCATCATCTATAGCAGAAAGACAAAAAGTCTGAGATCGTACCAACATTCCAGCAGAAAGGTGTATGACTGGAACTATGACTTGATCTACTTTGTTCCCTTTTGCATACCCTTCGAAAGCAATGACCATCGAAAATGTGTGGATCGTGACAAATGCAAGAGCAATGATTGCTGTAAAGACATGGTAGCAAGACAACAGCATGAGTACAACTAGTCTATTACACAAAACTGACTCAATCAACAAGTCATCAAGCTAATACTCTACGCTGTAAAAGTCAAAACTTGGGTTCGGTTGACTCACCAGAAATGAGAAAGAATGGGACTTTCGAACATCTGTCGACATAGAACGTGGCTGGACCAAATGCGGGAGTTAAGAGACTCAAACAAAAGAAGACAGCATGAGCCACACCATGACCTAAACCACCAGCTGCATGCAATTGACTACAATAGTCTTAGATCATATCAAATACTAAGAAACCGAATGCACAACAAGTGCCTGATGGTTCTCTACTCTAGGTTCCATTTTTAAGACCAATGCAGACATAATGTCCATTTATCCATTTTTCTTTTTCAGACAGCAAGAGTCCATAATTGTGTTTTTTTTTGGAAAAGTTAACTTCTCATGCCACTGTTTCTATTACTATCAGATTCCCAACAAGTTCATGATCGTTCTCTAGTTTCAATTTCAGCATTCTACTTCTCCACAACCAGAAATTAACGCTTAAGTACTATTAGGCAAGCTTTAAGGCAAAGACAGAACATAATATCCTATTCCAGAACAAGATAATTGCAACTATTGTTTTTTTTTTTCAGACAGCAGGAGGAGTCCACAGTTGTGTTGTCCTAACATAACAAAACCAGCAGATAAATCTATGAACTTAACTTGGAAATTCGAAAAGTAAGCGTACCTAGAGCAATCTGAAGCTTATCAGTGAGAAACAAGCGGGGCCTAGAGATCCGATCCGCAAAGGAATCCAAGACATCTTCAAGCCTCCTTCAGTATAACAACAACAAATAACATGTTTCAGAACTCAGAGCCAATCTATAAAGCAACCAACCCTGACTTAAATCATACATTTATCATCCCTTTACATCAGATAGATTCCACTTAACACGTGCCAACAACTATCAAACTGTAAGTCTAACATCTAAAAGCATATTTAACTATTTGTAGCTCTCTCTAAACTCAAAAAGAAAGAAGAAGAGTGTACTTAACATGTAAAGCTTCCAGAAAAGAAAGCGAAGAGCTTCCTGGAAGCAAACAGAGGAGAGAACAAGTAAAGCATAAGGCCACACCACATTCGCTTTCAGAGGAAGGAAAGGCCTCCACAGTCCCGACAAGACGATCAGACTCACAAGCCACACCAACGTACTGCATAAACATTAGAGGATTATCAGATTCCAAACCCTAATCGCTAAACCACGTCGAATTGAATTGAAACGAATCTCATCACAATCACGAGTGTTACCTGGAGAGTAAAGTGAGGATGAGAAAGGGCTTTCTGGAGATGACGGAGACGAAGAGTGAAAGAGAGGGTCCTAGAGCAAGAAGCGCGTACCCTATCCCCGCCGCGACCGTCATCACTTCCCGATGATCTCAAGGGATCTATTTACCCACAAGTTGACCGTCAAAATCAAAATGGTTTAATAGAAGATAACCTTTTTGTCGTTTATTGAAAGTTACCGGAAGGGTTTTTTCACTTATTCACCACGCAGTTCTTTTTTTTTTCTTAATCAATTTTATAGCTATAATTAAAAGATGAATACATCATTCAAGTTTGTCACACTATTGCATATTTGCTGATTGTTTTCTCCACCTAGTTTGGCCAAACGATCAACCGGGAAGGAGGCTAAGTTTCTAGGTACATGATGCAGAGAATAACCATAATTGCGTGTTTTTAAATGTATACTATCATTCACAAAAATGGTTGCTTTTAAACTGCAACTGTACTCGCTAATTAGACATTGACTGTCCGCGAGGAAGGCTATATTCTAACTCCTAACGATTTCCTTAGATATAGTTCACCTTCTGGAGAGAAACTAACCACATAATGTTAATCACACTAACCACATAATGATCCAATATAGTGGAGATATAAACCTTATGTGATTAAACATTATGTGGTTAGTGTCTCTCCGAAAAGATTCCTACTAGTTCTTTGCTTTGGTTACGTTTCTTCAACTTGGAAGATGGGCTTCTTGATGTGTCTTTGAATGCATCAGGACAACGCTTAGTGACAGCTGAAGGCACGCAAATCAAATCTTTTGTCCAAAACCCACCTTTGTTAAGTTACAATTCGATACTTTCATTGAATTTGTAGTGTCTCATGTGTATCTTTGAGTTGTAAAAAAAAATGGTAAAACACATTATAAGAATTAGTAACCATACAAAGAAAGCATCACATGTGGAAATGATTGATTTATCACAAGCCAATTCGGAATCAGGTCTGACGACAGAGGAATCACCATGCTACATAGTTATAGGTAGAGAAGCGTTTCAAAAAGAAAAAAACCATGGCTCCAGAGAATATGAATCACTGAACATGAGAATATATGTTATTTAGAGAAGATGAATACCATGATAGTCATCCCATATTAAATAATATAACAAAAGAAAACCAGTGGATAGATAAGGTATCTCGATGACTCGATCCCATGACCCTTATGCGAATGTGAAGTCAGTAAAAGTCAAACTAGCTTACATGATCCCCCGACTTTGATCCCCCGACTTTGGATCATAGTTCTTTGCTTCGCTTAGATTTCTTCAACTTGGATGATGGACTTGAAGCCTCTTTGAAAGCAGCAGGACAAAGCTTAGCAACACTGCAGGCTTCGCAACGAGGTCTCAGCGGTGTGCAAACCGTTTGTCCAAATCCCACCTGTGTAAGAAGATTTCAGAACAAGTCAAGAATCTATAGAACAGGAGACCAGCTAAGTTATATGTGATTTCAGTGTTTTAAATAGTCTCAGAATAGGGTGAGAGATAACGCACCAGAAGAGGGTTAATGGCAACCCATTCTTCCTTTGGAAGCCATTGTTGGAGAGCTACTCTTGTTTCCTCTGGAGTCGAAGTTTTCTAGCAAACCACACAAGATCAAGAATGGTTAACAAAAGGAGCAGGCAAACAAAGACATCCACAGACGTGAAAACCCTCTTGCTACAAGGTACCTGATTAGTTCCTGGTCGAGAAACCCAACCAAGTCGATTGCAAATGCGATGGACATGTGTATCTACACAGATACCTTGAACATCATTCCATGCTATATGCAGAATCTATCATATCATGCGACAAGAAGAAGAAGAAAATTTAAAGAACAACATTTCTCTCTTATATCACAAGATAAGCTACATAGTAGTCAATTTTACCAAATGTGCCATCTTAGGACCAATCCCCGGAAGCGCAAGTAGATCGTCCAAAGAGCTTGGAATGTCTCCGTTGTATCTCTCTAGACAGATTTTAGCTATTTTCTTCATATATGTAGCCTTCCTTGTATAAAATCCAACCTGAAATGTAAAGGAAAAACTGTTGAGAAACTGGTATGAAGAGCTGGAAATACGCCAGTTGGATAAACATACCGGATAAATAAGTTCTTTAATGGTTGATTCATCAGCCTTATCAATGGCTTCGGGAGTGAGAAGGCCGTTTTGATGAAGACGATGTATTGCAGCTGCATGTTGAATAGTAAGTGTGTAGTTTATAATCACGAAACTTAGAAGATGATAATTACATAACTGTTTCTTAAACAACACATAAAAAAACTCACCATTATTAACTTGATCTTTTGTTTGACTTGAAAGAAGTGATCCTAACAAGGTAACAAATCTTCTTTCCTACATATTTAAAAAAAAAAACAATATTGATCAGTAG
Organism: Raphanus raphanistrum x Raphanus sativus; assembly: GCA_019705995.1. NCBI lineage: Eukaryota > Viridiplantae > Streptophyta > Magnoliopsida > Brassicales > Brassicaceae > Raphanus > Raphanus raphanistrum x Raphanus sativus. Next base: position 12,263,950 of record CM034037.1, on the reverse strand, counting down.
TGAAACCAACCCTATGCTTAATCTTGTCAAATAAGAAAGCAAAAGAGAGAAATAAAAACAAAAGCAGGGAAGGTGCTTGCTTGAGTAATAGGAACGATCTCTAAGCTATTCACTAGCAATATTACATATACTTGAGGAAAAATGTGCTTTGGGGGAAAGACAAAAAAAAAATCATACCGTAGGAGGTAGGAAGCTACCAGCTTTATCACAACCCATAGAATCAACTGGTGCATCTCCAGATGATCTCATTTGACGAATGCCCTCGAGCACTTGTACCCAGTTTTCAGGCGAGTTTCCTACATATGATTTAATACGTAAGCAGTTAGTGTGAGTGAGTGAAGAAACAGAGAAGTTTTAAAGGAATGAAGTAACCTGCTGTTTTGGCTGAAGTCACAGTGATGTTAGTTTCAGTTGACTGGCTCCCTGTAAAATCAATTTACTTAGATAACGTGGCTTGCTACTAGGTGAATGAAGTAGAAAACTGTGACTTGCTGATGTTTGATAACATACCTGCTGTTTTGGTTGAAGCCACAGTGATGTTAGTTTCCGTTGACCTCTCTGTAAAAAAAAACTTAGTTAAATGAATATCTCTCGTCCATTTTAACGGGGGGAAAAACCTAACGAATGTGGTTTTGATTGATGATAAAACATCTTCCACCAAAAAAAAAAAAAGACTTTCAATAACGAGGGTAGTCAGGGAGGTCCATTTTGTTAATGCCTTCTAAACCAATGACTGAAATTAATAAATAATAAGTATTCTTTTTGATTACAAAAGAGACATACTGGAAGATGATGTACTAGTATTCTTTTTGAAAGCAAAGTCTTCTATATCAGGCAATCCACGTAGCTGCTGTATCAATTAAAATACGAGACAAATCAACACAAGGTTATGTAATGGTAATGGTAACACATGAAAGCACTTAAATCAAAAAGAAAGAATGAAACTTTACGGAATCTTTCTCCAAAGCTTCCTGTTTTAGCCTTTTCCTCCGGGTGTATACTAAAGTCTCCGACGAAGCTCCATTGGCTGGTTCTGATACCAGAAGAAAGAAAAAAAACAAGTTTCGTAACAACAATCTACAAAATTATTTTCAGGGAACAGAGAAAGAGAGAGAGAGAGAGAGAGAGAGGAAGACCTGGGTTTGAATCTACTTCGGAGCGAGGACGTTGGATTCTTACGGAGTTGGGTTTAGAAGAAGATGAGACAGTTGAGTGAATTTTGCGATTCATGGTTCGAATTCTAGAAAACCAAGCGACGTTGTCAAGGCTTGTTGTAGAAACGACTCTGTTAACGAGAATCATTTAGAAGAAGAAACCCAAAACTCAATTACATCCCCCATTACAACAACAATTGCTTTTTCATGTCTCGAGGAGAGAATGTTCGATACTTAAAAAACTGAATTTAACATATATTTCGGTTTAATATGGTTTAACGTTTACCGAACCGATTTATTTCTGCCTGCCGAATCGAACCGAACATAAAACTAATTGAATATTCCAATTTCACCGGTTCTTCATATCTAAACCGAACATAAAACTAATTGAAAATCGAAAATTCTCGGTTCGGTTTAAGATGAATGCGCAGCAGCTCTACATCTGAGCATTGTTGTCTTGTCGCTCAAATTCACACGAGAGAGAGAGAGAGAGAGGAGGGGATCGATTTGGAGAAGAGAAAGGTGAATCAAAGAAGGAAGGATGGGTGGAGGAATGGAGACGAACAAGAACAAGTTTATAGAGGACTGGGGATCCGCGAGGGAGAATCTGGAGCATAACTTCCGATGGACACGTCGCAACTTCGCTCTCATCGGCATCTTCGGCATCGCCCTCCCCATCCTCGTCTACAAGGGCATCGTCAAAGATTTCGTAATCCTCTCACTCCATTCTCATCTCCTTCATTTCTCTTTTTGTGCCCTAATTTTAATTGAATCTGGGGATCATATAATATTTTTAATTAGACTTGGATGATAGATTTGAGTCAGATCTATTCTCTATGTTTCGTTGACATATATTAATTATTACCAAAGTGATTGAAGAAACAAGATTGGTTCAAGTGCTATGTGCATTGTCTTTAAATGCTCACACTTTTCGGTCTTGATGGGGTTTTAGCTAAAATTGCTTCTCTTTGAATTATTCTGTGTTCAATGCATCAATGAAATAAATGTCTTTCTACGCTCTTGATCTTAGCAGTTTATTTGCTTTAATCCTTTTGAGTTTTTTTTTCAGGTTACTGTATATTAATTTATGAACTCTGTGCCCTTGAATTATAGATTATCGTGGAAGGGATAGACTTGTGTCATTAGGATGCTCTATGGCATTCTTTTGTTATGTTTGTCTTGTTGTGCTTTAACATCATTACAGTCAAAAAGCTAACATACTCAACACTTGATTTTTTTTTTTTTTTTGACAGCATATGCAAGACGAAGATGCTGGCAGACCACATAGAAAGTTCCTCTGAGGTTTCTTTGCAAGCTAATACACTCTCTTCTTCATAAAGTCTCAGCAGTGTGAAATTTTCAAGAAGCTGATGACTACAACTCTCCTTTTTGTTTTTTTGCATTGTATTCAAGAATAAAAGAATAACATCTCAAGGATTATAACTTCTGTTTTGTAAAAGTTTGTTTTTAGTTTTGACATTATCTTTGATCTGAAGTTAGCATCTTGCAGGATTTTAACATTTTGTAAGTGGGTGAGGACTTTTGAGCCACACCAAAGGAAAAACAAAAGGTTTGTGAAATCCAAAACAAAAATAAATGGTTATTCTGGAAGCAAAGTTTGATTACCTGATTGATCCAAATGAAGTAAACATTTGTAGGATTTTGCAGCAACAATACACCTCGCTAATGATGAGCTCATGTAAAACATTAGCTAAGGACTTTTGGTCACACATCCAAACAAGTGTCTGAACCAAAAATATACATAAACTTTGTAAAGTAAAATCACTCGTCTTGCTACACGGGTTAGAGATGTCTTGATCCTATTTTGCCTTCTCATCTGCAATCTATGAAAAAAAAGAAACGAGAACTATACATGTGGATTCTCTTATTTAAGTATATGATCTCGCTAATATGCTCCTCAACATTTTAGATAGTTGGATTAGTCCCTTAATCGCTTATCTTTAGCCAGATAAAAAAAATGGCGGGAGGAGGGAAAGAACAACGGCAACTAAGTTAAACCAACCAGAGACTACTGTCATAACCAAATATAGAAAGATCTCACCATCCATCCAATCTTTTTTTTTTTGTTGTTTCCCTCTCTCATTCCCCTGTCTTTCAGGACATCCTCTTTCTTTCTTCCAACACCAAATAAACATAGAAAACCAAACACAACAAAATCAGAAGAAGCCGCAAGAAAAAAAAAACAGGACAAAAAAGCTTCTTTCTCTTCCTTCCCATGGGGTGCATTTGAATAAACATCCTTCTTGAAAACCACTTTTGATTGATTATATACCAATCAATCAATCGTGGTTTTTACAAGCTCTTGGACATTTATTCCAAATAAAAACCCTTTTACAAGAAAAAAAAAGATCCCATGGGAAGCTGTGTTTCATCGCCATTGAAAGGTTCTCCTTTTGGGAAGAGACCGGTAAGAAGGAGAACCAATACTCATAGCAAAAAATCATCATCTACTAATCCTAAATTCGTTTCTTCAACTAACCTTTCCCGGAGATTGCTTTTCCAGCCACCTAGCCGTGTTCTTCCTGAGCCCATTGGTGATGGTATCCTCCTCAAGTATGAACTTGGCAAAGAACTTGGCCGTGGTGAATTTGGTGTCACACACGAATGCATCGAGATCAACACTCGACAAAGGTATATTCTCTATCATCTTATATACATCTTGAAAGTCTTTTTATGAGTCTTGAAATTAAAAAAAAACATGAACAGGTTTGCGTGTAAGAGGATATCGAAGGAGAAGCTAAGGACGGAGATAGACGTTGAGGATGTAAGAAGAGAGGTTGAGATCATGAGTTGTTTGCCTAAACATCCTAATATCGTGACCTTCAAGGAAGCTTTCGAGGACGAAGACGCTGTCTATCTTGTCATGGAGATTTGTGAAGGAGGAGAGCTTTTTGACCGTATTGTTGCCAGAGGGCATTACACTGAACGTGCAGCTGCATCTGTCGCTAAAACCATTCTTGAAGTTGTCAAGGTTTGTAAAAAAAAAAACATTATAAAATCTCTTTTGATCATTTGTTTTTCTTTTCCCGCCTTAATGTTTACTTGTGTGTGAAGGTATGCCATGAACATGGAGTGATTCATAGAGATCTTAAACCTGAGAACTTCCTCTTCTCAAATGGAACAGAGACTGCACAGCTCAAAGCTATTGACTTTGGTCTCTCCATAAACTTCAAACAAGGTACTGATCACATCTATATAACATGTTTAATGCTTTTACTTGTGTGTCAAGGTATGTCATGAACATGGAATGTTTATGTTAGTTTCTTGAGGAAAAACTCTGTTTGAAATCGGTTGGAAATTGCAGGCCAACGGTTCAACGAGATCGTGGGGAGTCCTTATTACATGGCTCCAGAGGTACTGAGACGAGACTACGGTCCTGAGATCGATGTCTGGAGCGCTGGTGTTATACTCTACATCTTGCTTTGTGGTGTTCCTCCTTTTTGGGCAGAAACCGAGGAAGGAATAGCGCATGCTATAGTGAGAGGGCACATCGATTTCGAGAGAGATCCATGGCCAAAAGTGTCTAAAGAAGCCAAACAGCTCGTTAAGAACATGCTTGATGCAAATCCTTATAGCAGACTCACAGTTCAAGAAGTTCTTGGTAACTTTTAATAACATTTCATTTATCGATATAATATATGATTAATAAACGACGTTAGTTGATAGAGAAAACTATGTTTTATAGAACATCCATGGATCCAGAACTCAGAGAGAGCACCAAATGTGAATCTTGGAGATAACGTGAGGACCAAGATTCAACAGTTCTTGTTGATGAACAGGTTCAAGAAGAAAGTCCTCAGGGTATATTACTATAAAACGTTCTTGACTTCACAAAACACTATAAATCTACTTTATTAGTTTTGTTACTGATCCGGAAATGAATCTGACAGATTGTAGCAGACAATCTACCAAACGAGGAGATAGCAGCGATAGTACAGATGTTTGAAACCATGGACACCGACAAGAACGGTCAGTTAACTTTTGAGGAGCTAAGAGATGGATTCAAGAAGATAGGACAGGTTTGTCCCGATGGAGATGTGAAGATGCTGATGGACGCAGCCGATACAGACGGGAACGGGATGCTGAGCTGCGAAGAGTTCGTGACGCTTTCGATACATCTGAAGAGAATAGGGTGTGATGAGCATTTGCATGAAGCGTTCAAGTATTTTGACAAGAACGGTAACGGGTCTATCGAGCTGGACGAGCTCAAAGAAGCTCTTTTCGATGATAAGCTAGGTCAAGGTAACGACCAGTGGATCAAGGATATCTTCTTTGACGTTGACCTCAACAAGGTAAAATGAAACAAAGGCTGAGAGACTATTTTAGGTTTTTTTTTTGTTACCTTCTGATGCAAGTTTCCTAACATGTTTTTTTTTGGTGAACAGGATGGAAGGATAAGCTTTGATGAGTTTAAGGCAATGATGAAGTCAGGGGCAGACTGGAAGATGGCGTCAAGGCAGTACTCAAGGGCGTTGTTGAATGCTCTGAGCATGAAAATGTTCAAAGAAGATTTTGGGGACAGTGCTCCTAAATCACAGTCCATGGAGTTTCCTATAGCAAGGAAGAGAGCTAAGATACTTGATTCTCCCAAGAACAAATCAATGGAGCTTGGAATCTCCAAAACCTATAAACCCTCAGGCCTAAGAAACTAAAGAAGGAAAAGAACAGAACTCTTTGGCTGTTTTACATATGTTTGTTTTGGGGTGCTACAAGTGGCAAAAGTGATTTGATGGGCTTAAAAAGTTGCATTGTTCATGTTTTGTTTTTCTTTAAAACTTCGCAAATCGAAAATTAAAAAAAAAAAACAAAAAGAGAGCATAGAAACATATTTAATTTATGAAGTTCTAGCATCAGCAATGGTGTCACTTGTAATAATACAGTTGTTTTGAGCTGTAAACAAGTAGAGATACTTTCTTGAAATGTAGCTTGAATTCAATATTACAATTTTACAAACATAGAATGGTCAAAGTAAAGGCCAAACACAAAGCAGACACCATTGGCTCTTTTTTTTCTATAAAACCAGACACGAGGTCACTTGATTTGGTTTCACAGAGATTGTCATAGCAAAAGAGCAGGTGACAGAAGTGAAGTTACAAACACATACATATTCTTTTACACTATACATGAGTAGGAAACTTATCACAAACCCTCACACACACATAAAGAGAAAGAATCACTATGGCAGTGCAGCTCGGGGGTTTTTCTTTGATGGTGTGCATTCTCCAAAATGTCCAAAGAAACTGATGGAAGTAAAATCATGGGGACCAATTTGGGTGGTTTTGTAACTTAACGAAGAAGACATGGTATTTGTTGTCTTTATCACCAGTTGTTATGCTGGATCAACCAGTTCTGGAACTTCCTTTGCCTTTGCCTCTTGTTCTGCTACTGCAACCTGTTGATTTAGAGCTTGTTGATCTGCTGCTGCAAGCCGCGTGTGAGTCTACATCAGCAAGACCGTTCTCCAGAGCTTTCACCAAGTTCTCAAAGTAATTTTTAGTTACGCTGCAATAATAAAAATACAGGTGAAGGAGCTACTTTCAGAAAACTACCACAGGACCTGACTATGACTCTTAGTGTATGGCTTTATCATTCCTTTAAAATATACCACTTATGTCACATATTCCACAGAATCTGTCTGAAGATCTGAAAGAACATGATAGATGGGTGAGGACAAAGCTCTTATTACCTGGTCAAACCAGCTAGTTTTGTCCGGAAATCATTGAAATCTTTTGATGGGCCTCCCGCGTTGAGAAATTGAAGCAAGTCCTTCTCTACGCATTGATGGAGCCTCTCCAAACCTGACTCAGCTTCCCCTGAACAATATGGAAAAAGTTGAGCTGCTTCTGAAGCAACAATGGACAGAGATACGCAATAAAACGTTCCACACACACGAGCAGGGATACTGACCTTGCAAATACTCGAAAAATACTCGCTTGGCATGTTCATGATCAGGTAGGTAGTATCCATATGCATATGTCCATTTCAAGACTCTCCTACATTCGATGATCTGCAGTGGTAAAAAAAATTGAATGAGAAACTGGTACAGGAAAGTCCTCACTTGTTTACTCTAAACCCTTTTTTATCTACTAACCTGCAGCCAAGCTTCTAGGATGAATTTGAGCTGAGATTCTGGTGTGCACTGTTTATCACTAAGCTTCTCAAGCTGCGGAAATACACCAGATAAGTCAAATAATAGATAACTAGATTTTGACCCGCGCGCCCGCGCGGGTGTATATTTTGAATTACTATATGATTTTGTTAATTATAAAAAAAACATTTATGTTAATGTTTCATAGGTGATGGTGTATTTAGTTTCCAGTGTTTACTATCCATTTTTAAACTAAAAGTTTAATTATTTTTCTATTGTGCTATTTTTATTATTTTACTTGTAAATTAACAATTCAATCTAGTATATTTGTGTATTTTGTTTTGGTTTGTGTGTGTTTTATATAGTTTACATATAAATTTGGTGTGACAAATTATAAAATAGAATTATATATTATTGAACTTTTAAAAAATAAAAACATTATAAAGAAAAAATTATAAGTAATGGAAAATTCATTATAAATGATTGACCACAAAATACTGATCTGAAATGAGTAATTATATTTACAAAGGGCTTATTGATGATTTGAAATGTGCTTTTGGTTTTCTTAATATATTTGGCATATCTCATTTTGATTGCACATAAAGGATAAAAAAGTTAATGTCGTCATTTTTGCTGCTTTGTGCAAAGTTTCAAGCCCTTTGTAAATAACATCCGAATTTGTTATATGATTCCTTTTTTTAAATACTGGCTGCGTACAATTAGGACTCAGGCAAAAACCAAACCCTAAAAACCGAACAGAACCCGGTCCAAAAAATTAATATCATATCCTAACCAAAATTGATTAAATATTAGAACGGGTTCAAATTTTTGGTATTTAAAAAACCAAAACCGAACTCGATACCAACCAAAATATTTCGGGTACCCGAATATATCCGATATAGATTAATATACCTATATATTTTAATTATTTTTAGATTAATGTATATTATAAAACATCAAAAGTATATATGATACTTTAAGTTGTTCAAAATACTTGAAAATATATACAAATAGTCATAAATAAATATTTAAACAATTAAACTATACTCACAACATCGATTATATTTAAAATATTTATTGATTCTCGATCCAAATATTCAAGCCAAACCAATTTATATTTTAAACTTAGGTATTTTGACATATGTTATTCAAATTTATATGTAACATATTATTTTGTTTATATATTTTGTGAAATTTAAAGTAGATAATGAATTTTCAAAATTTTAAAAATAATTTAAATGGATTATCCGAATCCGAACCGAACCCGAAAGGATCCGAACCGAACCCAGACCAAAATTTAGAAATATCCCAATGTGGTTGAAATTTTTGACCCCGAAAACCTGAAACCCGAATAGATCCGAACCGAACCCGAATAAAACCCGAACGTCCATCACAATTAGGAAAAATATGATTTGTTGATTTTAAAAAAAATCGTAAATTTATTAGTCGGTTTTGGAATGTTTTGTATTATGGAAAGAAAAAATTTAATTATGTACGATTTTATAATAAATAATGAATGTACGTAATTTCCAAGATTTGAATCAAAAAAAAAATCTTCCGGTAGTTAATTGATATAGTAACTCTTATTATGATTGCTTAGATATAGAAAAAGATATTTCAAGGTAATTTAGTTTAGGAAAGTATATAGTAAATATATGTTCCATCGATTGATGGTGAACGATTTTTTTTTCTTTAAATACTAAATTTAATATTAATCTGGTCCATTAAGAATGTATAAGCCCAAAAGATTCTTCTGCTGGTCAACGATTGTTTTTTTTTTTAAAACAGAAATTAAAACGACGTAGTTTTGATGGCAGTGGCATAGAGATGTAATATTTGTGTAACTTTTAGGGCTAATTCTTTTTTGTACTTCAGTTTTAATAGATTAGATAGAGAAAGAGAAACAGCCAAAACCTTCTACTTTTCTGAAAACGGAACCTCCCTCCCTATCATGGGAGTCCCATGGATAGACACAAGACTGTCAAATGCATGCCAATACTTGAAAAAAACAGATACATGAAACACTTAACAAGCAGACCATTAAATGCAGTACACGTTTTATGACCAGGAAGCATTCAGCAGCATTGCTAAAACAAAACCAAGGGAGTTGCTTAGCCTAGTGAAAAGAAGACCACACCATCCCATTCAAAACTAGAACTAACTAAGATTAAAAGACTCATAAAGTAATATAACTATAAAGAACATAACAAATTCTTACATTATGCGTCTGCAGTTGCTGCAGATCCGTCATAGCCTTTTGCCTCGACTGCCAAATCACACCACAAGAGAAAATCAACAACGAGAAGCTACAAAACCCTCCTTATGCATAACAAGTATAGCATTTGTATACCGTTTGATTGCTTGCCCAGCGTTCATAGTAATGTGTGTATCTCTCTAGTGAATTCTTTGCCATCTCCCTCCTCCTTTCAGTCTCATCATACTAAAACAGAGAAAGATGAGCTCATATCATTATTCAAAAAAAAAAAAAAACATCAGCTCAAATTACTGGGAAAAAATAGTACAACGGATCAAATAGGTACCCTAGGTCTTACCTGCCCTTCCTGCTTGGCCACCTCGTACCGGTTACAAGCATAAAACCCACCAGTTCTTTCCCCATGATCCATCCATGCACCAAGACAAAGCCTATAGGAATAATTAAATACATACCATCATTAGTTCATTTTTGACACTTTAAAAGATTGAAATGTAAGGCATTTGAAGAGAACACACTACTAGTACAAAATATAAGAGAAACAGAAACAACCAAACTAAGAAGTTGTTGGTTTAGATATGGGGATGAAGCATTTACCAACAGAATTCATATTTACAAGGCGGAGTGCATGTCATATGCATACAGCCCTGGTTTTTTTCAATTGGCCGCTTGCATCTTGGACATGGTTTTGAATTGGCAAGTATCCTGGGCATAAGGAAGCAAGATTGATTAGCAAGAAAAATGAAGATGCTACAACATTCTTCTATAAAAGCCAGAGACTAAGGAACAGGAACACAAGTAAAAGAAAAAGAGAGAGATAGAGTGTATACCAATTCATATTTTCAGATTCAGCACTGTTCTTTAAAATCCATTTTGAAACTGTGCTACAATCCACAGGTCGGTGAGCCTCCTCTGTGCACTAAAATTCCAAATTTAACATTATTGATCAACCAAAAAAAAAAATAAGAGAAGTTAGGAGTAATCAAATTAGTGGGTTTGAGTCGAGAACTTACATTCCAGCAGAAGCTAAACGAGCACAAGCAGGAAACATCATAAGTCCCAGACCCGGCAACAAAATCAATCGCATAATCACACCCCGGGGCAGGACACCACTTCATCTGAACAACATTAGGAATAGCAAAATCGCTTCGTCAGTGTTAATACGGACAGAGAGACTAATATAAGTTAAACTTAGCTCAACCTAACAACACTGAAAACAGTGTGAGAATACGGAAACACATTATGCTTTCAAGAAAATGAACAAAACCTTCCAACAACACTAACATGTTACAAAGGCTAAGTTCATTATGAAATTCAACCACTCAAAAAAAAAGTCTGGGTGATGACTAATGTATCTGAAATAAGCTTATCTAGGTAGCATTTACCTTTCTGTTGTCTTCAATATATGACCTAAGAAAATATCTATTGTACTTCTCCTTGTCTTCATCAGACGCTAATTTGTCAACCATATCATGACCAACAGCAGCTGGACAAGATGGGTCAGGACATCTTAGCATCAAACATCCTGGGCCATCGTTAATGGTCGTGCTGATGTAACCTGCAAACCATACATTGTAAAAGGTAACTTATCACTCAGAAAATATTGTAGTGAAGAATGGAGCCCACAAGTTGGTTTTCAGAAATATTTAATGATGAAATACTTTGAAATTAACAAGAAGATCGGAAGGAAATTATTCATAGCTACATACAAAGTAACTAAACCTAACTCGGATGAACACAGGGAAGAAAATTCAAACAAGCGGTTCACATCCTTTAATAAAAAAATAAAGATATAAGAGTCTTGAGAATTGCTATTTAAATAAAGGAAAGTAGAACGAACCTGTCCAGCAAGTAGTGCAGAATGGATGGCCGCAAGAAACAGAAACAATGTTCTCGGGAGGGTATGAATCGAAACAGATTCCACATGTAAGCTAAACACCAGATCACGTATCATCAGTGAATTATAAAGTAAGACAATATGCAAAAAGACTTTAGATTCTACATTTCAAAGGACATACTTCAGTGTCATCTGATGATGGTGGAACAACAGGACTCTCCAAAATGCCAACAGTATTCCTGACCCTCTCTTCATCCGCGAACCATTCGTCATGAACTTTACCAACACTCCTGAATATGAATAATCACACAAGTATGAAACCAAGTTGAAGATACACAAGGAAGTAGTAATATGTAACAGGCGCTTTACCAGTGATAGTGACGAAGCAGGATGCTAGCTTCGACATCAGTGATGGAGAGGACGACGGAGACTCGTTCAATATCATCCACCTGATGCCTGAGAATATCTTCTTCCCTCAGAACACAATAATTTTTCTGGAAGGAAACCATATTACAAGAATACTGCGTCAGAAGAAGACAAGAGTAGGCAACGAACGTACTAAGAAGAAGAAAAAAACACAGAGGGAAATGACCCTAAGAATGGCACTTGTAAACATACAAGTGCAAAGCCAAATAAGTAGTTAACAGTGTAGCTGTGGAAAGACTTAAGGTAGAGTGCAACAAAAAAAAACACATACGAACATGATTTAAGATAAAGTTAACTTGTATACTAAAAGAGTCCTCACTTAACGACCACGAAACAAAGAAGACCATACTAAAGACTCTTAAGAAAATTGTACCAAGTCGCTGAATTTCCATATTTTTTCAAAGCTAATTCACTAAAAAAAACATCACAAATTTATCAACAAAACTGATTTTCCAACCCTCATAGAACCTTCCATCACTCAGAAGACTATGTATGCATGGCAATAAAAAAAAAAGTAGAGGTCTAAAATTAGCAAAGTATCCTTTAATGATCTAAACACCTAATTAACAAAGAAACGGCAACAGCTCACTAGCTAATGAGTAAAGTAACCAACAAAATGCTACTCCCAACTTATATAGTTTATAATAGAAAAATCCCAAAGTTTGAAGATTTACCAGCAAACAAGTTATAAAAACAATAGACAAAAAGCTGTAAGAGCAATTAGCTAGCAAATCAACAAAAGAAAATGGACAAACACCTGAGAGCGATGAGAGCCGATCATGGCAGAGTCGTCAGCGTCTTCCTCAACAAATCCGTAATCTGGTTCCCCATCATCATCATCATTATCACTGTCCTTGTAATCATCGCTGTAGAAATCATCCTCCCCTGAATACATATCGAGCATGTCTTCTTCGGAATCCATGATCAAAAAAGAACCGAGATTTAGAGGAACTAGATGAAACCCCTCTTTCCCCCTACGGTTTGTCGGAGACAGAATCGTAGCAAGCAAGTTTGGTAATGAAATGAGAAAAGGAATGCTGATTTTTGGGTGGGGGACTAATCGAGAGAGAGAGAGAGAGGGAATCAAAGGAAGAGTGGATCAATCGGTTCGGTTTGCGATTTACTGGGGAGGAGAAGGAGATAGAGTGTAGACTTATCTCACTTCGTTTCCCTTTTCAGGAAGGCAAAACCTAACATCATCTCTCTCACCAAACATATTATTGTTTTATTTGTTTTTCCGACAAACATAAATGAATTTGGAGAAAAAATGAAGATTTTTGTTTTACTTTTGGGACAGTAATCAATTTTGTATTTCATAAGTCTACTCAGATTAAATTGAATGAATATTCTTTTTTTAAATGAGAGATTTCACATGAAGTTTTTATCTGAATAATACATTCATTCTAATATAACTTAATTATTAAATTAATTTTAATATTTAAACGAAATTAAATAAATTATAAATAAACATTCATTTTCTTCTTTCTGAAACACTAATAAACATACGTTATAAATATGTTGTTTTAGAGTTTTTAAAATATTCTTGGAATTTTCACTTTTGTTGATGAGATAAATGTTTTGTATGGGTAAAATAGTGTTAATTTAACGTTATTATCTCTCTGTCGATTTCGGTCGTATGACACCATGGTTAAAAAAAAAAATTAAATGCATCTTCATTGGAAATTTAATAGAAAAATTCACACAAATTTTTAAACAAAAAATATTAAAATAACTACACCAACTTGAACCTATGTACGAAGAGTTCTTCTCGGTGAACTCGATTCATAACTATTTTGCGGGTCTCACGATACGTGGCGAGCCACGATTAATTCGATTATTATTAGTTTTTATTTTTATTTTTTTTTAAAAAGGAAAAACCAAACAGAAAAAAATAATTAAAAAAAAAATTTTGAACCCCATACAAGTTTACTAATAGTCATGCTCTAAGATGGTGATTTAAATGATCATCATGAATACATTAATATATAAATAATATAGAAATCTCTAGGATTATAGGGCTATATGTATATCTCAACAACCACTTTTCTAAGCCCAACTATATTAGACTTATGTATATGCCTCCTCCTCCAGCTTAGGCATATGATACAGAGAGAACGTGTGAAATATACCCAATATAGAGTTAATTTAGTGAAATATCCATAGATTTTGATAAAGGAAAAATGAGTATTCTTTTCGTCATAGAAGAACGAAAATGCCCCTGCCTTATACAGAAAGAGAATCGAGGCGTGTGTGTCAGTTTCCAGAAACACTAGGATTTCTTAGAGGACCATTCTGAAAAATAGGCCTGAGAGTAGGGAGCACTGCAGACGAAGGTCCATTGGGTAAAGAAGGGTTTCATATATTTTACAGTGTTTGTTTTTTCTTAGGGTAAAGGTAATTGTCTTTCTCATATTTGTGGTTTAAAAACTCTGAAATTTTTAAAGTTTAAATTTTTAAGACTATCTTGATTATGCTGTTCATTGGGTTGTGTAATTCTGAGAAAATCGTGGATTTTCTGGTGAACATGAAACTAAAACTTGTTCAAGTGATGGGTTGTCTTGTGAAACATGTATTAAAGCTATGTTCGATCTATAAGTTGTTGTGTTAGACCATAACTTATGTGTTATCTTATATTTGTATTTGTTAACTTGATGAGTAGCAATGTTAGCGGTTAAGCAGGTTCATACGTGATGCATAACTAGATTTTGTCTTGGGTTGCTGAAATGGTATGAAATTAGATATGTTCGATGTGCCTAATGAACCAAATTAATAAAAGATCGAGTTAACAGTAGTTATTATCTGTTAATTGAACAAGTTAGCGGAAAAATTAAAAGTTAACCAGCAACAAAAGAGATAAATATACATGGTGCAAGCTAAGTATTTTTAACACTTAAAACAAAGTTAGCCGGCAACAATAACATTAACAAACAATGATTGAATTAACGCCTAAAGAAATAAACTTAGCTTAAGGACGTGAACAAAATAATAACTAAACACTGTAAAGTAGCACGACGCTAATCAACAAACCATAAACTTGAGTGTTTGGTAAATAGTTAGCCGTTAAATATGACTAAGATACGATAATGTGAACAATGGAACAGACCATAAATAAATTTTGATAAAATGGGCTAAGTTCGTGGTCACTCCACCATTACTCAGAAATGTCTGCATGTAATTTAAGAGCCAACTGCTCTGCGATTTTTGGGAGAACACGAGTAGTAAGAGCCTTGCAACCATCGAGACCGACATATGCTTCAGCTTCAATCTACAGCTATGTCATTGGTTTCATCAACCTAATCAAATTCTGCTCCAGATGACCATTCTTTATACGGATCATCAATAATGGACATAATGGGCACTTGCAATGAGGGGATAGAATAGATAAGTAAATGTAAAATAAATAGTATATTACATCGTAATTGATCGAGTTAGCGGGCAAATGTAAAGTTAACAAACAACGAAAGAGACAAGTATATATGGTTCTACAAATTAACTATTTTTAACAGTTACTAATCATAGTTAACGGGCATCTATAAACCGCCATGGTTTTGCAGATAAGCTACTTAATACCCGTGACTAATCAAGTTAGCATGTAAATGTGACTTTTACAAACAACAAATGGGGATATCAACCAAGGTTCTAAATGAATTTGTAGCGTCTAACGCTTTCGGTAACCCTTCTTAAGATCCAACAATATTTAACACCTAGCAAATAAACTTAACTTCAGAGAGTGAACAAAATAGCAAGTACCACAGTGAAAGCTTGTTGCTAGTCGAAACAGTAGCGTGTAATAATCAAATCTAACAGTTACGTAAACTCTTACATAGATAACTAATTTGGTACTCGGTATTGATGCTTTTAGCATGGCTGAGAATTAGACAGTACTTAGTAGCTTGTAATGCTTTATTAGCCCTCAGTTCATTGCCTTCTTCTGGAGTCGCCTTTTCGTCAGGCATCTCGTCCTTACTTTCAGACTCAGCGATTACCACAAGTTCATTCTGGATGATTTCTTCTTTCAACTGTCTTCCATCATAAAGGATTCAGAAAATTGAAGAGTATGGATTTGGTGAATTAGGGTTCTATCGAATTTTAGAATCAAAAGAGAACGATGAATGAATCACCGAAAATTAGAAATTAGGGATTTAGGGTTCGGCTGATACTGAAGAAGAAATAAAAAATGAATCAATGAGATTTTATAAAGGAAAGAAGAATAATAAATGGTGTTTGAAAACAGCAAATATAAATGCATCTCTTAGTTGCTGATAAATGAAAACCATAGGATAACTGAGACTGTTTGGTTTCTCTGAAAAGGCACAAGCCAACTTATTATCCAATGGTAAGATAGAAGCATTCTGACACACAACACAATGTCTACAGGTCGTCAGTAATGTAGCTGGTGAGGGCAAAATAGTCATACGAAATAGTTTACAGATTGTAAGGGTATGTCACTAGATATAGGTACCTTTGAGTGCATCTGGGCCAATTTCTGTATGATATATATACATAGAAATACTTATTCGAAAGTAGATAAAAGGCTAGAATTTTGTCAATAGATGGAAACTCAACCATAAAGCAAACCAACCACATAAGCAGAGTCCTAGATTTCTAGAGGTGTTCACTAAACACATTTATTGTCCGTACTCCGTAGCTTCAAGAAGTTACCATACCACAGACAGATCTTCTTTATCTTTCCAAATAAGAGGCCCTTTAACAAATACAAGTTCGCATATGCTTGAAGCTCGGGAAGAAAATGCCAACTCCGTGATCATCTCAAGGTTTTGAACATCATGTTCTCTTGTATCAGCAATGATTTTGGCCTTCTTTAAGCGGCGAGCGTGTTTCAAGATGTAAACCGCAATATCTTTGTCTTGGGGTCTCCCAAAGTATCATGACCAGTTCAAAGTTTGTAGACTCAACAATAGACATTCAGGTACAGGGCTCGGTTGGTTCCAGCAAACCATTTCATTAAGCATATCAGACCCGTGATTCTGAGTGAGACCAAGGAAAAACAATTAGATAGAGAGATGATATACTGCACATTCAAAAAAAAAAAGTTCATGGGAATAAGAAACTAACTTCCATGTGAGAGATGTCCAGTACTCGTAAGTTAGGAGAATCTTTGAGCAACTGGCCAAGAAGATGCGACGACTCCTCTTTGCACACACATTGCTTAAGATGTTTAAGCTGATTGAAAACAAAACCACCACTATACGCAAGATCCAACCGACCACGTTTTGGCATCTTCATCACACACACGACATCAAAATTATTAGTAACAAAATTCTACAATTGAAATAGGATAAAACTAATATACCTCTGAGCATATAGTAAGATGCTCGACAGATGTGATGGATCCAATGACACTCGAGAGAAAAGGAGATACAACATTCACATACGCTTCCTTCAGCTTAGGCATATCTTTAATCTCAACGTAGTGTCTCCGATAGTTCCAATCCACAAGCTTGAAATACTTCAAAGAAAGAGCATCTATCACATACCCATCAAAATCCCAAAACTCTGCCAAAAAGCGTACTGATAAGCTGTGTAAAGTTGGGACGATAAAAGTGATCTTTCCCATACTGTGTTCACCACCAAAATTCACCGACAGGTCTTCAAGAAGAGGACACACATCAAGAAGCTGTTGAAGAGAGTCATCATGTTGGTACGTAAAATATCGAAGACGCAGAGTTTTCAGAGAGGGGAGACGAGCCGTAGAGGGAACATCTATGAGAGTTATGGCTCTGAGTTTCAAGATCACAAGCGAGTTGCAGGTATAAAAGCTGCTCGGGAATATGTTATCATCAGTAGAATAATAATAACAAATATCCAGGTCACGTACATAGCGAGTAACTGCAACTTCCAGCCACCGTTTGATGTCTTCGGGCTGAATGTGTCTGTCAAGTAAGACGAGGGACAAGCGTTGTATGACTGGAGCTCTATGTAATGGTAGATTCTTGTCGATAAATTCTCCAAGTGCATAAGATACTAAACGTGAACTACTGTACTCAAGTTTAGGCAACCACATCCAAAGAAACCGCCATTGCTTAGACAAGATGCTAGTGGAGACAGCAACTTTCGTAGGAAGAAACGATAGTATCTTAATCAGCAATTCATCAGACAGGTCATTGATACTGCTGCTTATGTCTTCTTTACAAACCGGAGCTACGGATCGTGGAGAAAGCTTGGATCTTTTTACATTCCTTTTCCTAAATCTGACATAATAATCAAAGAAACCCATCTGGACAAAAGCAGACGAATTTATAGTAAACAAATGAAAGAAAAGAAAAACCTAAAACTAAGATTAGCCGATTAGCTAAGAAGTATATCTTTTTTTATTATTATTAAACCATAAATCATATTCATCTTTACCTCTTTGGAGCTTTCTGTTTGCGGATATCTTCAGTCACTACGACTCAAGTATCTAATGGAATCGCCAATTGCAGATTTGACCTCTCCAATTGCGTAAATCAAGTACCAAGGAATGGAGAAGACTCGAGTGAGGAAGATGAAAGAATCAAAATCCCATCGGATTTGATTATTTGGTTTCGGTTATATATTCGAACCGCACCGAACCGAAAACCCAACTCTTTGATAATTTTTTTATTTTTAGTCGAACGGTTCGGTTCGAAAAGAAAATTTGATCGACCAAATAGTCAGTCTTAGAGCAAACCGATCAGATTGATATTTAATTTGGGCTAAAAGCCTCGAGACTTGGGCGATGATTGTTTATAAGAGTGGGCAGTTTACCCGATATCCAAAACCGCACCCGAACCCAACCCAAAAAATGTGAACTGAAATCCAAACGGAAATAGCAAAATACCCAAACGGGTATTGACTTAGGAGCAGTGGCGGACCCAGCAATTATGTTTACCTGTGTTATAATATAATTTTTTTTTTTAAATTGCAAAAATATGTCGTTAGAAAGAATTGAACCTGACTTAAGAGGTGTCAAATCCTACTATTTCACCATTTACGCTACTAATTCACTGTTGTATGAGAAGATTTAACATATGTCAGCTGACCCACCTAATCTCTTAGTAGATCGGCTTCTGATTAGAAAAGATTGGATATCTGAACCCGAACGGGTAATATTCGAATCCGAAAATAACCAAACATATATATATATATATATAACCTTATATTTCTAGTTTATTCCTTTCATTTCAATCAAATAGTTTTATTAACATTATACATAGTTTAAGATCGGATAATATATATATAATTACGAATCTTTACTCACTTGAAAAACTTGTCAAACTTGTGCATTAGCAAAAATTGTATCCAGAATTTTAAAACAATAATCAAATCCATGTCTTTTTATTTTCAAATTTTATCTCTAAATCTATTAAGTTAGAGGCATATTTTTAAATAAAAGAAACTTGAGAAATGAAAATTTGATTTTTTATCCCAATCTAATATCTAAAACCCGATCCGAAATAACCGAACCCGAATTAAAAATATCTGAACCCAATTCGAATTATAGAAATACCCGAATGAATATTATATCCCTATACCAAAATACCCGAAAATCCGAAATACCTGATCCGAATCCAAACGGGTTCTCGAACGGGTACCCGAACGCCCACCCATAAGATTATTTTAGTTGTAGTTTTTTTTGTTTTTGGTTTTGATTTCTTTTTTAGTTTTTTATTTAAATTTTTGATTTTGCAATATATTTTAACTTTTTGAAAAATTTGTTGGGTTTTGATTTTTTAAATTAGTTATCTATTTTCCTATCGATAAAAATTTTAAAATATAGTTATACATGAAGCTAGTAGTTTTTATTTTGATTTTATAAAAATAAATTTTATTTTGATAGATAAATTTCACGTGAACCGAAAAAAATGATAGATAAATTTCAAAAGCTCTTTCAGTTATTCATATAATTTTTATTTCATATTTATGATAGAAATATTTTTTATTCATATATCTAAATTATGAAATCATAAAATAACATTTCATATACACGTACGTACAAAGATTGGTTTAATTGACTCTATAACTAAACACTGAACACATTACTTAAGCTTAATTTTATAAAAGATAGAAAAACATTTGATATTTTGGGAGAGTTAGCAACACTCCCCTAAGAGCATCATTAACCCTAACACCCCATGTGGGGTGCTTAATGATTATTTTATCAATTAATTGTACTTAAGAACTCAATTGAAGAAAATAGTAGAATGTGTGCTCCAATGGTAGGTGCTTAATTAAGGGTGCTTAATTTGGTGATCAAAATGTGACTTGTGATCTTGTTTGAGAATCAAAATGTGACTTGTGATCAAACAAAGAAATGATTTGTGATCTTGTTTGAGCAATCGTGAAAATGACTACAAAGAAAGAGAGAAGGAGAAGGTTGAATACGAAGAAAGAGAGAAGCTTCGATACTCCAATGCTCCAATGCTTCCACTCTTTCACTCTTTCTCTCTGTCAGTCGTTACCTGAAACACAGAACAAAAACAACAACATATATTAAAAGAAGTTCCATATATGACTTAAGCAAGCAACGAGAATAAGCAACACAAATTACATAACAAAACTCCATATATATTAAAACAGAAACCAGAACAACAACTTAAGCGACAAGATAACTACATAGACTTAAACTAGAACAAGCAACAGAAACAATAACGAGAACAACATATACAATAACGAGACAACAGAAACAAAACAAATCAAATAATAGAACTCTTAAACAATTAAGACAACATCCATTCATGACACTCGATTCAATTTCATACTATTGAACGCTTAAACAATTCAGACAATAACCATTTGACACATCAAATTGTCTTGAAGTTTTACCTGTATTGCAGTCTGCAATTTACAGACAAGAATCACAGATGGTTCATTGTAGACGTCTTGTTTGACGAACCGTCGTCTCTTGCTCCGTCCATCTGAAAGAAACAAAGACAGAGAGATTCATAGCGGAGTCGTCGAGGAGAGAGAGACGAGGAAAGATCAGCGTCAATTTCTCACGGAGGCGTCGAGGAGAGCGAAAGAGACGAGGAGAGATCATGGTCGATTCATCACAGAGGCGTCGAGGAGAGCGAAAGAGACAACGAGAGATTACGGAGGCATCGAGGATCGTCGAGGAGAGATTGATTTCCTCGAGAGAAGGAGAAGGTTGATGGCGGAGTCGTCGAGAGAGAAACACAAGAAACACCTGTTTCGTGAGAAAGAGAGAGAAAGGTACGCGGAGTCATGAATGGGTAACACGTGTCAAATAAGACACCCTTCTTTTGACGCCTAATTAAGCAGCGTTGCTTCTATAATTACTTCATTTTTCTTTTTTTTTAAATAAAAAAAACATTAAGCACTCCATTAAGCGCTTGCGTTAATGGTGCTCTAATGTTCTTCTTCTTCTTCCTTGCCTCTGCGCCGCGTTATCTCTCATCCTCTCTCCATGAATTCCTCCCAAGCTTGCTTCTTCCACTCTCATCTTCGACCTATCTCGCTTCCCCAATCCTCCTATGGCTTCTTCTCAAAGCGTAAGCCTCCGCTCTTCCTTAGAATTACTTGTTACGTAGAAGACTAATCAGGACACAGTCCTCAAATCTTCAAGTTGAATGAAACCCTAATATCGAGGGCACTGGGTTTCATCACTGTTGCGCTATAAAGTTCACAACTTTTTTTTTTGGATTACTCCCGCAAATTTGAGGTTTCATTGGTGTGTCTTTTGCAGGGGACCGATCTCTGTGCTCTCAACCATTTCGATCGAGACGAAGATGCCTTACTACTACGAGTTTGAGTTTTTCAAGAACGAGAGAAACCTGTTTTACACACATGAATAGAAGAAGACATCTCTTTACTAAAGAAAGGAAGAGTTTTTCTATCAGTTATTCCGATAAGGACACAGATGAACCTACGGGAAGTGATGAGATGCAAACAGATGCTTTGGATGTAGAGATTGTTCCTCCACAGAACTCTGTTGTGTCCAAAACACTTGAGGATAATAACAATAGGCCAAAGTCTTTTAGGAACAGGTTTCTTGATTTTGTCCGGATAAGTTCAGTGCTCAATACCGCAGGGGAAAGGTTCTTTAAGAGTGAGATTAGGAGGAGGTTGTTTGTGACGGCTGTGTTGCTTGTACTTAGCCGTGTTGGATATTTTATCCCTTTGCCTGGGTTCGACAGAAGATTAATACCTCAGGATTACCTTAGCTTTGTCTCAGGTTCTGTTGGTGAGTGTTTCTCATGGCGTTTTGTGTCCTGTATAGTCCCTTGTTCGGATGACACATCTGAGTTTGTGGTTTACAACTTTTTTTGGTAGAGGAACTGGGTGAGTTTGGAGCAGAGATCAAGCTTTCGCTCTTCCAGCTTGGGCTCAGTCCACAAATAATAGCATCCATAATCATGCAGGTTAGTATCTCCCCTTTATTGTGTGGGTTCTTTATGTATTAGGATTGTGATTGATGATACCAAG
Source organism: Raphanus raphanistrum x Raphanus sativus (assembly GCA_019705995.1). Lineage (NCBI taxonomy): Eukaryota > Viridiplantae > Streptophyta > Magnoliopsida > Brassicales > Brassicaceae > Raphanus > Raphanus raphanistrum x Raphanus sativus. The sequence goes on along the minus strand of CM034037.1, from coordinate 12,241,787 downwards.
TGGTCATGAAAATGTGTTGCGGCACAGGTGCTTTGTCACGTTCTTCCATCCTTGGTGAAGCTGCGAAAGGAAGGCTTAGATGGTCACGAGAAGATCAAGAGTTATATGTGTGTTTAGCTTTGTTTGTACATCTTCTTGTGACTTGTGTGCTTCTTTAAAACAAAAGTTACTAAATCGTTTCTCCCCTCTAATTCCTTTAGATGGTGGCTATCGTTTTTCTTTGCGATAGTGGAAGGTATAGTGGTGGCTTGCACTTCTCTCCAATATTCTGTTTTTGCAGCCACATCTCAGTAAGTTGTATTCACGTTCTGAGTAGCGAAAAATGTTGTTTTTTAGATTCTATGATTAAGAGAGTGCATCCTTATTCAGGGTCAAGCATGTAATGTTGACAGCAACTCTGCTAGTCTGCGGTGCAATGACGATGACTTGGCTGTGTGATACGATATCAGAATCTGGATTTGGTACTTTTTCTTTTCACTCTCTCTCTCTCTCTCTATGCAATTGAGCTTGATCCTAACCATTGGTAGTATATGGTGATGCTGCAATGGAACACCAGGTGGGACTTGCTCATAACCTGTTTCTGTGCATTTTACAGGTCATGGATCATCTCTGATTATTTGTGTGGGAATATTGACGGGCTACACAGAGACCTTACACAAGATGCTTAATCAAATCTCAGGTACTTTTGGTTTTTCTTACTCCATGTTTCCCCAATGTCCCCCACAACTCCTGGAAGCAACTATCATTCGCCTCGCTACTCAATTGAGTTATAAGAAGAAAGAGCCATTCTTTTTGGTTTTTTCTTTGCAGGAAGTTTTACGAATTGGTTGCCTTACTTGTTGGGCGTGCTAGGCATTTTCACGGTAGTAACTATGTTCGCTGTTGTTGTTACCGAGGGCTGCAGGAAGATAAAGCTTCAATATTATGGCTTTAAACTCGCTTCTGCTTCGAGGTAATCATCAGTTTTGTGTGATAAAAAGATTGTTGTGTGTTTGTAATCATTACCAGTATAGCTAGGATGAGCCTAGGCTTACTATGCAACGTGTGGTTTACTCATATATAATTGTTTTTATGCTATGTTGAGCAGAGAAGGTTCTCCAATAACAGAGGTGGAGCCATACATACCATTTAACATTAACCCAGCTGGAATGCAGCCTGTTCTTACAACCACTTATCTCTTGGCATTTCCCAGCATTCTTGCTAGGTAAAATCCCTCCTTGAAACATTCTTGTTTCTTGCTTGCTTCTTTTGTTGTTATTACCATCTTTAAGGCTGTCTAATGTAATAGGGTGATTTGGTATTGTTTTCAGCATTCTGGGCTCTCCTTTCTTGTTGCACGTGAAGGAGATACTAAACCCTGAAAGCACGGTTGGGGCACCGCCTTGGGTTTACTACTCAATCTATGCGTTTTTCGTATTTCTCTTCAACATCTTTGACATTGTGAGTGTTGGGTACTCTTTTTTCTCAGTCTTGAGTTTCAATCTTCCATGAACATTATTAAGCAGGGTTACATGTTCTGTTATGCAGGCCAACTTGCCAAAGGAGATAGCTGACTACTTAAATAAAATGGGAGCGAGAATACCAAACATAAAGCCTGGGAAAGCCACAATCGAGTACCTAACGAAGATACAAGCATCAACTAGATTTTGGGGTAAGCTTAAGTTGTTGTTGTTGTTGCATTGTAGACTTACCTCATTTTAATATAAATCTCTAAGACCAAGTTTTGGTTTGGTTGATTTGAATCAGGAGGTCTTCTGTTGAGCTTTTTGGCAACATCATCTAGTGTACTTGATCACTATCTACGCAGCATCAATCAAGGCTTTTCTATCGGGTTTACGTCTGTGTTAATCATCGTAAGAGAGTTCTTTGTGCATTCAAATATCATTCAGTTAACAATTATGGTTTCATGTTTGTTGAGATCTCTATTGATTGGTTTTACAGGTTGGTTCCATAATTGAACTCAGAAGATCTTACCATGCCTACAATGTAATGCCGAGTTTGAGCAAAGCTTTGAAGAGGTATGGTGTATGATGGATGCGGATTCAAGAAACATGAGAGATGATTATATATGTTTTGTGGTTTAGAGTTTCTGTAGCTTTTTTTGTTTCTTTTTAGATTTTAGGTAGATGATTTGTATTGTCAAGGTTGAAATACACATTAGCATCATTGTCTCACCAAAGCATTTGCAATATCAGAAATCTTACTACCATAACAACGAAAATTATCATATATCAATAAAAATTTCTAAAAATAACATGTCGCCATAACTAATTTATACTTGCTTACATAACTTGTTTGTAGACGCAAAGAGAAGACATAAAGTCAACTTTCTCGACGTGGAAAGCGTGTCTCAAAGTGTTGACCCAATATAGTATAATAATAATTCAATATAAAGTTCAGAGATGTATCCATCTATCTTACCCTTTCCAAGCGTGTCTCAAACTTGACTTTTAAGCTTTCTCTCATGGCAGATTCTTCTTCGCCTTTGTCATTGCAGCCTTGCCACTGGAGACACCATGTGTTCCCAAGCTTCAGTGGCCAAGACGTTCGCAGAACCTTTCTCAGTCACCTTCTCAAGGAGTTCAGGCGAAAGGGAATCCGCACGTTCATAGATAACGATATCAGGAGAAGCCAAATGATTGGTCCTGAGCTCGTGCAGGCTATCAGAGAATCAAGGTTTGCTGTTGTAGTGTTGTCCAAGAGATATGCATCTTCAAGGTGGTGTTTGGATGAGTTGGTGGAGATTAAGGAATCTAGCAAGAAGGTCATGCCCGTTTTCTACGAGGTTAATCCATCTGACGTGAGGAATCTAAGTGGAGAATTTGGAACGGCATTTGAGGAAGCATGTCAAGGCAAACCAGAGGATGTGAAGCTGAGATGGCGTGATGCTTTGGTCTATGTGGCTAATATAGCCGGCGAGTCTTCTCAAAACTGGTTAGTTGATTGTTTTTAATAGTTTTTGGTTTTTAAATTTTAGTTTTTCATTTTTTCGGACTTTAGTTTTTGGTTTTTAGATTTCGATTTTGGTTTTTAATCAAAATATCCAAACTCTGCTTGGTATGAGTGGTTGATTCTCACTAAAAATGATAATTGTGGTGGAAGCAATCATTTTCATATTTTTGATAGGGACAGTGAAGCAGATATGGTTGAAAAGATTGCTATGAGCATTTCAAATGAACTGAACTCTGCAGCATCAGGAGGAGATTCAGACAATCTGGTCGAAATCAATGCTCATATGAGAGAGATGGATTCTCTGTTGTGTCTGGAATCAAATGAAGTGAAGATGATTGGGATTTGGGGTCCTGCAGGTATTGGCAAGACTACAGTTGCCAGAGCTTTATTCAACCGGCTTTCTAAAGGCTTCCAACACTCTATCTTTGTGGAGAATGTTAGAGGGTGTTATATCAGAACAGGACTGGACAGAGATGGCTTCAAGTTGCGTTTGCAAGAACAGTTTCTGTCTGAAGTTATTGATCATAGGCACATCAAGATACATGAGTTAGGTCTGGTAAAGGAAAGATTGCAGGATCTGAAAGTTCTTGTTGTTCTTGATGATGTTGACAAACTAGAACAGCTTGATGCCTTGGCGAAACATTCTCAGTGGTTTGGACCTGGAAGTAGGATCATCGTGACCACGGAAGACAAACAGCTTCTGAGAGCGCATGGGATCAATCTCATATACGAAATGGGTTTTCCATCTATAAGTGAAGCTCTTCAGATCTTCTGCCAATCTGCATTTGGAAAAAGCTCTGCTCCAGATGGTTATGTCGAGCTTGCTAGTGAAATTACAAATCTTGCTGGCTACCTTCCCCTGGCTCTGAAGGTTGTGGGGTCATCTCTGCGAGGGATGAACAAGGATGAGCAAGAATCAGCGCTGCCAAGACTCAGAACCAGTCTCAGTGAGGATATTAGGAATGTTTTACGTGTCGGTTATGATGGTTTACATGAGAAGGATAAGTCCTTATTCCTTCATATTGCTTGCCTATTCAGTGGTGAGAATGTTGAGTATGTGAAGCTGTTGCTCGCAAGTTCTGGCTTGGATGTCAACTTTGGGCTACAAGTTTTGACCAATAGATCTCTCATATACATGTTGAGATGCAATCGCACCATTATGATGCATAGTTTGCTACAACACTTGGGCCGAGAAGTTGTTTGTGCACAATCTGTTGACGAGCCTGGAAAACGTCAGTTCTTGGTGGATGCTTCAGAGATCTACGATGTACTTGTTGATAACACGGTAAGTCTGATTCCTTTTTCTCTCTAGGTTACTTTCCTTTTTAAGTTACTATGACTTTGCATCAGGACTGCTGCTATTAACCAAACAGAACCTGTCGAACCGAACCGAAAAGTTGGTTTTCAGTTCGGTTCGGTTAGGAGGTTTGTTTAATTCGGTAATTAAAAATCAGTTTTTTTCGGCTTAGCTTGGTAATCGATTAGTTCGTTTTCTAGAAGAAAAAAAACTTAACCAAACAGTACAGATCTTAACCCAAATTCCGAGTCGAACTAATCAAAACCGAAATAACCAAACTTAACAAAATATTGAATTTTTAACTAATTTAAACATAAATTTAATCGAGTTCAAATTTGCTACAAATTTTTGAAACCGACCGAAAATTAAACCGAGACATATTGCTTTCGGTACAATTAAGCGAGACTTAGCCCGAACTAACCAAATTTCAAACTAACCCACCCAAAAAACCCAAACATGCAGACCTATTTTGAATGAACATTAGACTTATCTAAGATCAATCTGTGGTTTCAGTTAATACTTGTGTGTGTTTCAGGGCACTGGAGCTGTTTTGGGCATATCTTTAGACTTATCAAAGATCACTGAGTGGTTTCTGAACGAAAGATCTTTTGGTGGGATGCACAACCTGATGTTTCTAAAATTCTACAAGTCCTCGTTGAGTAAAGATCAAACCAAGCTGCATTTACCTCGAGGCCTGGATTATCTTCCCCGTAAACTTAGGCTGCTGCATTGGGATGCATATCCCACGACATCACTGCCTCAGAGTTTTCGTCCAGAGTTTCTTGTTGTTCTAAATTTAAGAGAGAGCAAGCTTGAGAAGCTATGGGAAGGAAAACAAGTAAGCAAATTCAACAGCTCTCCTTTCTCAGCTCTCATAATATATTATTAATCTTATTGTTTTTTTTATTCGTTTGTTTCATAATTTAGCCTCTTAGAAGTCTGACACATATGGACTTGAGTATGTCTGAGAATCTAAAAGAGATTCCAGATCTTTCAAAAGCGGTAAATATGGAGGAACTTTGTCTCAGTCATTGCAGCAGTCTGGTGGTATTACCTCCCTCAGTCAAGAACCTTAACAAACTGGTTGTTCTTGAAATGGAGTGCTGCTCAAAGCTAGAGTCTATTCCAACAAATATCAACTTGGAATCTCTCAGCATTCTCAATCTTGATAAATGCTCACAATTAACAACTTTTCCAGATGTTTCTTCGAATATTGGATTTCTCTCTATATCAGAAACGGCAATAGAGCAAGTTCCGGAAGCAATCATGTCTTGGCCGAATCTGGCAGCACTGGACATGTCAGGCTGCAAGAACCTCGAGACATTTCCATGTCTTCCAAACACTATAGAATGGTTGAATTTCAGCAGGACAGAGATCGAAGAAGTCCCTTCGCGGGTGGTAGAGAATCTCTACAGGCTAAGTAAACTACTAATGAACAGCTGCATGAAGCTGAGAAGCATCTCTTCTTGTGTTTCCAGGCTGGAAAATATCGAAACGCTTGATTTCTTGGGGTGCAAGAATGTTGTAGACTTTCCTGTGGAGATCTTCGAGAGCTCTCGGTTCTGTCATAATCTGGTGATGGAAATGGGAGATATCCAAACCCCTGGTCTTCCTGGACCATTTTATTTCAGGGATGGTTATATTGAAACAATCCCGGATTGCATCACACGTCACTGTAAGCTTCCCTTTCTGAATTCATCAAGACCAGTATCCAGCAATGTTGAGAGTAATTTCATTTGGTTCCACCAACTAACAAAGGGGGAAGAATGGCATGGTGATGATGATGATGATGTGTGATGAGTCACCAAACAAATCTGACAATGGTAGATCGATCTACGCAAGAAAATCAAGCTGAAGTTCAATGATTAAGTCTTGAGACTTTTTTTCCTTTTTTATTTTTGTTTTATGCAAATAATCAGATTACTAGTTTCACTTCCTATTTGATAGGAACAGAGTAACCTGAATCACTTTTCCATTATGCATTTGCTTCCAAGTTTGCATGAACGTATAGTTAGTTCCAATTTGTTTTCTAGTATATAAATAAGAAAACACAAAAAGAAAAGGCAGAGAATTTTGCCTGAAAGTTACATGTGTTTGTGTCTATTTTGATTGTTCTTGATCACCAGCGATTGACTTTTAATCAGGGGCCTATTAATGAGTGAATAGCGTTTTGTTTTTTTCTTCGGTTGGACCCCATCTCAGGGCGCGAAACTGTACTAGGCGAATTGGTGGGGAAATGCACAAAGTTCTGTTTAAAAGGTAAGAAATAAACAACAAATTTATTTAATTTGAAATGAAAACATTACATAAAAAGACAAAAGAAAAATGCAAGAAGATACAAGAGCAGCCTAGCCTGTAATAAAAGGCAGAACATGTTTTACTTCTAGAGATACTCAAACTGGCTTAATCCTCTCGGACCTTTACTGTATTGTCATAAGGGACGAAAGAAACGCCAAAGGCAGAATTGTTCGACAATATCAACCTCCATATTCCAGAAAGTATCTCATCTAATCCGATATCCGTAGGTTTGTCAGAACTTCCAAAAGCAAACTTGTAATCTCCCTTGTCAGTTTTCATGATGGTGAAAGTGCTGTCATTGCTTGACTCCGATCCCGACATGACTATTTCTTTTGTCGGCGATGATGAGCTATTATTTGCGACTCTCCAATACCCGGACTCACCGCATTCGGTACTCCATTTGAACTGGATGTTAAGCTCTGTCGATACAGTTACCTCCCTATCATATGATAATTCAAAAATAACTGGTAGAGGTGTTTCCCCAATTTCATCAGATACTGATACCACTCTTTGTGGGCATGAGTAGTGATCAGATATATCGGTTCCGTACTCGGAGATCCATCCTTTTCCTTTCGGACCCCGGACCTGGATTAAATACGGAACACTGGAATGTACTGGATCCCCGTGAGTATCAAGCACTACTTCCAACTTACCAGCAACAACACCGCATGCTGTTATTGCAACGAGCAATAAAGATATCTTGATTGCACCAGCTGTTTTCATCATCTTCTTTGTTTTTCTTATTTCTTGATCTTTTTTGTTGAGTTTAATTGATGATGCTAATGCTTGCTAGGTGTATATGTAGAGATTAGTTAGGGATATAAATAATACAAAGTGGGTTCAATACCCATTTTCTACTCGCCATGCTAAACGCACTCACAATTATTTATTCCTAATCCTTACAAGCTGGATACAGATTACGAATTGATCTACGTCGTCAACGCTAACTATTAATTAAGAAATACTAGTAAATTAAACACGCGTCAGGCGAGCTTATCTTCATGCCACTCTGTTTTTTGTATTTTTTCCTTTACTTTATTAAGTGTGGAACGTGTTACTGAAGCTCATAATCATTCTTTAATGGAGACCAGGGGTGGGTATTTTGGCTTAATTATGGATTCGATTTGAGTTCAGTTTAGTTTGATTTATTTGAGTCAACGAAAACTTTAACCAAAATCAATTCAAATTAGTTTGATTTGATTTGTATTTGGTTTGGTTTTAGATCTAGTTTGGTTTTAATTTGACTTCGTTTGTGTTTGTTCAATTCAATTGAATTGATTTTTTAAAATTTTATCTAGTTTAGTTACAAAATTATAATTTATAAAAACATAAAGAAATAATTATTTGACACTAAATTATTATTTTCTTAATGTAACGTCAGAACAAAAATATAGAAAATTTATTCCAATATTTTTTTATTATTGTATTTAAACCTAATATAAATATCATAAATAATTTTTCGATTTTTATGGTGATGTATAAGATTCATTTTTTTAGTTGTGTTTATTATATTCATTTAAATGCAATATATATATATATTAGGTTAAATAGTTAATATATATTAAATTTTAATATTATTAGTATATTTAATTAATTTAACTAAAAAATACTTTGGTTTTTTAGTTTAAACCAAACCAACTCGGATTAACCAAATGGTTTAAACATATAGTTTGGTTTGATGACAAAAAAAATGATTGGTTTGGTTTGGGTTGGGATGGTTTGGATTTGGTTAGATCGGTTTGGTTGGTTTGCCCATCCTAATGGAGAGTTGACACTTCGTAAAAGCAAGGCTCCCACGACTTACTTATCTGAACCTGTCAGATTTATTCAAATAAGCTTTCTTAATTGTTTACGTCTAAGATTTAACATAAGTTCAATCAGTGGCGGATGCAGAAGTAGATTTAATAGGGGGCACAAAACAAATTTCATTGTATTTTTTGTTTTAGTTGGGGGCACATATATATATTTATAGCATTTGTTAAAGAAAATTTTAAAATTAGTTGGGGGCACGTGCCCCCGTTCGTCATACACTCCGTCCGCCCCTGAGTTCAATATAGGATAGGCTATTCATTCATATCATTTTGACAACAGCTTTTCGATTTTTGGTTTACTTTATAACCGAAAAATGAATTTTGGGTAGAGCCAAATCAGATTTGGGATTATTCCGGTTTGACTAACGTTTTTGTTAGAAGTGGATATTTCGGTTCAAATTTGGGTTGGATTGGATTCAGTTTAGTTTAGTTTAGATTTAGTTTGGTTTAAGAAAACATTAACCGAAGTCAACTGAAACTAGTTTGTTTGTGTTATGTTTGGTTTTTGTTCTTTGATTTGGTTTTGTTTGCGTTTTTGATTTGGTTTTGTTTGCGTTTGTCATTTCAACTGAGTTGGTATCTAATTTTATTTTAATTTGGCTAAAAAATATAATTTTAAATCATTACTTAACACTGAATTTATTAACAATTTTATATTTATAGGCAAAATCAAATATCATAATAAAAATCTAGAAAGTGTAATTTAATAATTTATATTATATCTTCGAACCTAATATTTGTTTATATTATAGGTATTTTTTTTTGGGTTTGATGATAGTGTTTGAAATTTACATTATATTTCCTTTTGTTAGTTATGTTTGTTCCCATGTTCGAAACTATGCTATGCGTGAGTCAGACGCTCGTGCTGGGCCTAGCGCCTGTTACACGGGAATTAATCGGGGATTAGTTTTGTGAATATATTGCTTATTCGTATAATAAATATTCTTTTGGTACACAAATTACAAAAGTTCAACGTGGTGTGGTGGTTAAATACCGGTTTTATGTTGGAAATAATACGGGTTTGAGTACACCCAGCTTCAATAATGGCTATTTTTTCTGTTTTCCATTAATGAGGATTAAATGACGAATTTGACCCTATCTTCTTCCTTTCAACATTAACCTCTGCAACTTAAATATGTCGGCTTCTTCAATTATCTTTGAAATTTCTTAGATCTTTTCTTATTTTATCTCTTAACTATACCAAATATTGCTGGATCTAACATGCAGTTACATTAAAATGAAAGAAAATGGTTTTTTTTTTTGCATGTCCCGAGTTTTTGACCGCATAGGTCTTCACCGCAACGGTAAGCACCCGCCAAGCGTCTCCACGCCGAGAACTCGGCCGCCTGGCCCACGTTTTTGAACATGGGTTTGTTCTATTAATTTAGAAGTACAATGTATAAAACACATGTAAGTTAAATTGTTAAATATCTTAAATTTTAATAAAGTTATATCATATTTAATTAATCTAATTAAATAAATACTTGGACTAGAACATGATAAGTTGAAGAACCGTAGCAGCTAGATTCGGTGGATATGCGGAAATCTACCACAAGGTGTGGAAGATTCCATAACAGGACTAGAAAACTCCACATTCTCCATTTGGGACTGAGAAAAGATATTACAGTAACCAAGAGAATTTTTTTTTTCTTTAGAATACAATTAGAATAATTTTTTAACCCTGATTTATTAAGATATTACAATTATGAAAAAAAAATTATATAGACGATTAAATACAATTAAATTTTGAATTTAAGAAATTAATTTTATATTTGTGTATAATATTTATTAAAATTATTATAATTTTTGCTAACTATATTAACTTTGTAATGTTTTTTCAACTATTGAACTTGTTATATTGTATAATTATAGATTTGTGCTACAGCTATTTTGTGTAATATGACACACCAATACACCGAAGGCTGGTCCTGAGATTTTGAAGGCCTGTTGAAATGTCAATGAGAAAAAAATTTCAGGAGCTTAAAAAAGAAATTTTAAGACTTACATTTATGTAATTTTTTTCAAAAATTTCGGGGACCTATTACAAATGTTTCACTACGTATGGCTGAGGACCGGCCCTGAATACACCAATATACCATTTACGTAACCGTTCAAAACAACATGGAAAATAGAACGTGGTTATTATAATCTGTTGATACATTCATGTAACCGTTAAAATAACATAACATAGAAATATATAACATATTATTATAGTCGTTCGTTATCTCCTACACTGCACCATTCACGTAGACGTAACCGTTTTTGTTAAGGGAAAATAGTAAGTGAATAGTGTTTAATATAGTATATAAATAGATACGGTAATGTAAAATTTAGTTTTTTCTTTTTAAGTTAGTTCAATGGCAAAATAAGTTATATTCCAAAGGGCAAAAAGATGATGATTCAGTTTTATTTGACACTAGGGATGCTAAGCTGTTCTTACAGGGACGCACATGCTACATACACAATACAAACCCTTAGAGCATGCCCATTAGTGACCCCCTTGGGGGGTTCATAGACATTTTTTAATAATTTTTTTGTGGGTCCGTGAATAGTGATGAACTTGTATTTATTTTGTTCTTCCATTAGTGAACCCGAAAATGGGGTTCATAAGAATAAAATAATATTATTATTATTTTTAAATTTTTAAAAAAGTTTTTATTTAATACAATGAAAATTCAATAACATAGAAAGATTATTCATCTAGATTACCAAATTTTTGCCATATATTTTCAACTAAATCGGCTTTCAAACGATTATGTTTCTGTTGATCCCGAATTTGAGCTTGAATGCCATGCCTATTAACGAAGTTGGAAGGGGAGTCCGTAGGTTGCGAGATATCCACCTGTGAACTCCTACTTGACTCTCCCGACTCGAACTCAGATGTATCGGACAGAATATATGTGTTTCGTTCGTTCTCCACAATCATATTGTGTAGTATGACACAAGTTTTCATAATCTTTCCAATCTTCTCCTTGTCCCATAATAGAGCAGGATTTTTTACTATTGCAAACCTTGATTGCAAAACTCCGAAAGCACGTTCGACATCTTTTCTGGCGGATTCTTGTTTTTCAGCAAAAAGCTCAGCTTTAAGACCTTGAGGTAGTGGGATGGATTGGATAAATGTTGACCATTTTGGATAGATTCCGTCAGTAAGGTAGTACGCCATACGATAATTGTGGCCGTTGACCGTGAAATTAACTTTAGGAGCTCGACCTTGTATAATGTCAGAAAAAACTTGTGACCGATCGAGAACATTAATATCATTGAGAGTACCTGGTAAACCGAAAAATGCGTGCCATATCCAAAGATCTTGTGATGCCACAGCCTCTAAGACAATGGTCGGTTTTCCGTGACCTCGTGTGTACTGCCCTCTCCAAGACCTTGGGCAGTTTTTCCACTCCCAATGCATACAGTCGATGCTGCCTATCATTCCCGGAAATCCGCGTACCTCTCCGATATCGAGTAATCGTTGAAGATCAGCTGGTGTAGGTTTTCGTAGATACTCATCACCAAACAATTGTATTATCGCTTCGTTGAACTTCTCCAAACATAAAAGTGCGGTACTCTCACCAAGTCGGAGATATTCGTCATACGTATCTCCCGATTGACCATATGCTAGCATACGTATAGCCGCAGTACACTTTTGAAGTGCAGATAGGCCGTACCTTCCGTGAGCATTTGGTCTTTGACGAAAGTATGGAACTTCATTACTCAAGCGATCGACAATGGAAAGGAACAATGGCTTGGTCATTCGAAAACGCCGCCTAAACATTTCTGGTGGGTATGTAGGATTTTCACTGAAATAGTCGTTCCAAAGGTCTTGGTGGCCTTGCTCCCTATGTCTTTCGATATAAGCTCGTCTCTTCGGCTTGTTAATTTGTTGGTCGATGAAATTATCAACTTGTTGGTCGATAAAATTATCAACATGTTGGTCTAACGTATCTTCAATTAATTTATCTACTGCATCATCTGATGAGAAAGACATCACTTGAACTCTTCTTCCTTCCTACTAAACCAAAATGAAATATTAATTTTTAAAAAGAAATGGACAATTCTACTTTTATGACATGTTTCACTTGTTTATATAAAAATATCAACATGTTGGTCTAACATATCTTTTTAAAAATATAAAATGTTTCACAACTTTAATAATTTTTAAAATAAAAATAAGGCTTCACTTGTTTATATAAAAATATAAAATGTTTCACAACTTTAATAATTTTTAAAATAAAAATAAGGCTTCACTTGTTTATATAAAAATATAAAATGTTTCACAACTTTAATAATTTTTAAAATAAAAAAATAAGGCTTCACTTGTTTAATAAGAAACATTATTTTTTTTTAAATAAAAATTATATGTTTCACTACTTTAATAAGAAACATATGTTTTTATATAAAAAAAAAATATATGTTTCACTACTTTAATACTTGTGGTATAGAGAAGAGTTATAAAAAATTTTGGTTGAGATAGAGAGAAGAGTAAAGAAGACAAACGTTAACTTGCCTTGATTGTTGTAGTGTATGTGGTTGAGATAGAGAGAAGAGTAAAGAAGAGTCACGTTAACTTGTTTTGATTGTTGTAGTGTATGTGGTTGAGATAGAGAGAAGAGTGAAGACTGAGAAGAGTAAAGAAGAGCAGAGCAAAGAGTGGACAATTGAGAAGAGTTAAAGAAGAGTAAAGACTGAGTAGAGCAAGAGAGATATCGAGAAGAGTGGACAAATTTCATAAACAAAGACATGCTTTATATATAGAGAACAGAGAGTACATGGCCGATACAAGTAGTAGAAAATTGGTTGCTACCCGTGAAACACATGAGCAACCAAACAAGTACAAAGTGGGTACACCCGTGAATTGAAAACAAGTGTAGAAAGAAACAAAATACTACACTTCCCGTGATACACTACAAACATAAAGCTACAAGTTCAACACCTTCCTTCCTTCCTTCCTTCCTGCCATACAAGTTGCACTACAGCCCGTGACCTGCAAGACAAAATAAACAATGATTTAGTACAAAGCAACCAAAGAAAAGAAGTACAAAGCAACCAAACATAATAAAATACACAAAGCAACCAAACAAAAGAAGTACAATGTATATCTATCAACCTATCAACATGAACCACAACACCAAGCAACCAACATGAACCACAACAGCAATCAAACAATAGATAGAAGTACAAACCCATCTCAAATCATTTCTGAAATGAGTTTGTCCATCAGGGTGATTTCATTTGCAGATAGATGGGTAGGGTCTTTGGCAAGGAGACGCTCTAGGAGTTTTTGTTGCTGTATCTCCTTTTTCACAGCAAGCATTCCATTTATCTCATCATAACCCTGCCTCTTGCGTTTGGCTGCTTTGCAAGCCTTGACACCAGGAGGCCGAACCTCCTTACCTTCCTCCTCAGCCACCACCTCTGCAGCTTCCTTACTTTTCTCCTTGGGACCTTCTTTGGGAACACCGAGTGATTTCCATTTTTGATCGAACCGAAGTTCCCTCCAACAATGTTCAAGTGTGAACTTGATGCCAAGGTCATTGAAGAAGATGTCATGGGCAGCCTTCATGACATCATTCTCGTTTTGGCCACTCGCTTGCTCCCTCACTGCTGCTTCATAGCACCCCACAAACTTGCACACCTGCTCATTGATTCTTCCCCACCTCTGCTTACACTGACTCCATTCTCTAGGAACGGCGCCACTGAGCACAGGGCTTGCGTTGACGTAATCCACTATGCGCTTCCAAAACGCTCCGGCCTTCTGGTCAGTGCTCACGATGGCATCCTTGCTGGTGTTCAACCAAGCGCTGATGAGCACAACGTCTTCTTTGATTGACCACTTTCTTCTTTGAAGAGAGGTTTGGGAGGTTTGGGGAGGATGTTCCATTTTGGTTTCGGTTTGGGTTTGATATGTGTGTGTTTTACATGAGGATTTGCTATGTTTTTAAACTAGTTTAGTCTAGTACATTAAACTCTAACTACCAAACATTCATTACACAACAACTATCTATCGCAATTTCATTAAACTCTAGCTATCAAATCAGTGCAAATCATAATTTAAAGCTCAGTACAATCCATATTAATCACAGCAACCAACCAACAAACCGATACAATTTATGATCTAGTTGCAGCTTTTTATAGTTTTACTTTAAGTTGTAGTTTAAAATTGTACTTGTAGTTGTAGTTTAAAGTTTAACTTTTACTTGTAGTTTAAAGTTTTAGTTCTAGTTGTAGTTTATAGTTTTACTTTTACTTGTAGTTTAAAGTTTTAGTTCTAGTTGTAGTTTATAGTTTAAAAAAAAAAAAACAGAAACATATACTTGTAGTTTAAAGTTTTAGTTCTAGTTCTAGTTGTAGTTTATAACTGTAGTTCAGTTTATATACGGTTAACATATTTAAAAAAAAAAACACAAACATGATTCGAACTAGAGAAACAGAAACAGAAACATTTACCTTTGCTTGAATCAATCGAAGCAGACCATCTCCAGGTCAGCGACCTTCACTCTGAGAACATCCACCTCGCCTGAGAGGCTTTTAACCTGTTCCTGTACATGTAAACAACAACATCAAAACAGCATCAAAACGTTTTCTTTAACTAAACTATGAAACAACATCAAAACAGCATCACTAACCTCTAGTGACTCAATCTGTTGATTGAGGATGGGCACCTCCTTCATCACCTTCTCAGCTTTCTCCAGGCGGTTAGTCAGCTTCTCGATCTCCCCCTGGACACCATGAACCCAAGGCTGACGATAATGGAGCCCATCAGGCTTGGTTAACCCATAAAAAAAAAGAAAACTCATCAAAATCAATAAAGAAAAGAACACAAAAAAATATAACAAAGATAGAAGGAGTTGTTTACCTCGTAGTTTATGCATGTGAAGAACCGCTTCCCAGGAAGAGTGTCTTTCTCCTCCTTCGCATGAACCTCGTCAATCATCCTCCCACCACAATAACATCTTGTTGGTATCCCGTACTCTGAATCAGCAACATACATCAAGCTGTTGTTGTACTCAATGTTCCTCTTCATGTCTCTTCTCTCTGCTGCGGGATCCATCTCTAGCACAAACAAATCATTCACAAAACTCATTAGCTCAATATGATGAAAACGAAACAATAAACCCGTCTACACAATTTAAAACCATAAAACGAAACGAACACTATCGATTAAGAACCGTAACCTGTAAAACCCCCAAATCAATTTCGAACCCTAAACCCTAAATCCCCAAATAAATTTATAATCCCCGATAAACCAACCATAAATCGATTTAACTCCCCCAATACAACCCCGCATGACGCTTAATCGAAAGCCCCAACTCGATTTTGAACCCTAATATGAAAACCCTAAATCGATTGAGATTCCCCGAGACCCAAAACGCTGCAAAATTGTGGAGAATCTACTCGATACTGACCTGAGCTCGTGGAGGGGACCGTTCGTCGTCGATTTGTTGGTCAAAAGCTTCGGAAATCGCCGTCGCACCAGAATCGCCTCGCAATCGCCTTTCAGAGAACCAAACCCTAGGTTTCGAAGAAGAAATGAAAAATGAAAGGACTCGGTCAATGCTTCGCGTAAACTCGAAAACGCGGGGCCAATGAGGAACCAACACGTGGCTTGAACCCGGCTAAGAACGGATCATGCGTAAGACTCGGGTCACCGAAATTAGCCCATTTTCGATTTATTTTTCCCTGCCCGGCCCTATGAACCCGAGCCCATGAACCCTTTAAAAACCTCCAATGGGCATGCTCTTAGCTCCAAAAGCTGTTGAACTAATGGGCCGAATTTAATTGATAATGGGCCAATCTTATCAGTAAATAAGCCCAGCAAAAGCTCCAGAAACCCTAGTCCCCAACTATTTATTCGTTTACCTTACCGCCGATTCTAGGGTTCCACACTTCCAATCAATCGGCGAACTTTCAAAACATGGCGACACAAATCAGCAAGAAGAGAAAGGTTGAATCTCACGCTCGATCCCTTCCCCTTCCAATCAATCTCTCTATCGTATTGTGGAACCATTTTCAGTAACCGTGTTTATGCGTTTTCGTAGTTTGTAGCGGACGGTGTGTTCTACGCCGAGTTGAACGAGGTTTTAACCAGAGAGCTTGCGGAAGATGGTTACTCTGGTGTGGAGGTTAGGGTTACACCAATGAGGACTGAGATTATAATCAGAGCCACACGTACTCAAAATGTTCTCGGTATGTACTCAAAAGCTAACCTTCCTTTTGAATCGAAAGGTTGGGACTTTATATTTTATCTGGGTATTTATTTATTAGGTGAGAAGGGGAGGAGGATCAGAGAGTTGACATCTCTTGTGCAGAAGAGATTCAGGTTTCCTCAAGACAGTGTTGAGCTTTACGCTGAGAAGGTTACCAACAGAGGTCTCTGCGCTATTGCTCAGGCTGAGTCTCTTCGTTACAAGCTCCTCGGTGGACTTGCTGTCCGCAGGTTTATTTCATTTTCTATGTTTGTTTGTTTTACTATGGCTCTGTTAGGTGTTTGAACTGAGATAATTGATATGGTAGTTCGTTACACATATGATGGAGAATTCAGATTACTTGATAGGGCTTTGTATAACTTTAGGCTTACTGAATTGTAGGGACTTTGCTGTTTGGTGAGTATATGTTGAGCTTTGTAATTTGCTAGTATGGTATCATTTCTTAATAAGATGCTGATGTTAACATTGGAATGATATTGTGTTGTATAGGGCTTGCTATGGTGTCTTGAGATTCGTTATGGAGAGTGGTGCTAAGGGATGTGAGGTGAAATACAAATCCCTGTATTCACTAATTGTTTTTCATCTATAGAACATCATCTTAATACAAATGGTTACTGACAGGTGATTGTGAGTGGAAAGCTTCGTGCAGCACGTGCCAAGTCCATGAAATTCAAGGACGGTTACATGGTTTCCTCCGGTCAACCAACCAAGGATTACATCGACTCTGCTGTCAGACATGTTCTTCTTAGACAGGTTAGTGTGTTTCTTCTTCCGAGTTTCTCCCTAAGTGAATAAATATACTGGCGATATCTAACTGGTTGAAACTCTCAAATGTGCAGGGTGTGCTGGGAATCAAGGTGAAGGTCATGCTTGACTGGGACCCTAAGGGTGTAAATGGACCAAAGACACCATTGCCTGATGTTGTCATCATCCATGCTCCCAAGGAGGAAGATGTCAACTCTGCTCCTGCTCAGGTTACTGCTCCGGCTACCCTTGCACCGGAAGCTCCCCTCACAGCAGTAGACTACCCTGAGATGATCCCAGTCGCCTAGAAGCAGAAACTCTTTTTTACTACTATGTGATCTTGCGCTTGTAACTTTTCTGCCTTTTTTTTTTTGACAGTTTATAGTTTATCGTATCTTCGAATCAGACACCTTTCTTGAAATCTTATTTCTAAAAATGTTTCAACTTTTTTTATTAAGTTAATTACTTTAATTATTTCTAGAAGTAACTACTGCATTCATTACTTGCACCCTACTACTGCATTGTTTCTCTCGCACACATTTGATCGAATCATTGATTCGTTTCGTTAACGTGGCCCACAAGATGGCATACTAGCAGAAAGATGCCATTTAATTCGCCAACAAATAATTGATGCTTCTTTTTGAAGAAACCAATTACAACTTCTCTATTTATAACCTGTCCTCACCTTTCATTCCCGATAAGAGAAAGCCCTTACAAGAAGATAACTGGAGAAAGAGAGAGAGAGAGAGAGAGAGAGAGAGATGGGTTGTATTCACCTTGAGTCAGCAGATCCACGGACACTTCCTGTCCAAGAGAAGCCAAATGACGAAACTTCCAACACAGTCCTTCAAGAACACGAGCAGGGAGGAATCCAAGACGCTTGGTCGGATATCAAGAACCGCGGTGGAAAGGTTGGAGGTTATATCGCCGGTGAGAGTAACCACAAGCTTGAGAAGAGGAAGAGCCAAGTGTTGCTGGAAGGTTACGTGGAGGCTCAAGATGATCAAGAAGATCTGACGAGAGCCAAGAGCTTGACGGATGACGATCTTGAGGAGCTAAAAGGTTGTTTAGACCTAGGGTTTGGGTTTAGCTACGACGAGATCCCTGAGCTCTGCAACACCCTGCCTGCTTTAGAGCTATGTTACTCCATGTCCCAGAAGTTCTTAGATGATAAGCAAACCCACCAAGAGAACTCGCCGCTGCCGCCACCACCGACGACCACGACCAGTCCAGTTGCTAACTGGAAGATCTCTAGCCCTGGTAATGAATCTCTCGAGTTACATAGATAGTTTCAGTGTTTTGTCTCTGTTTTCTCTCGGGTTAGTGTGAACATTTTGATTCATTTGCCTTTGATTCAGGTGATAATCCAGATGATGTAAAAGCTAGACTCAAGTACTGGGCACAAACCGTAGCTTGCACTGTCCGGTTGTGTAGCTGAACAAGAATCATCATCATCAACTTGTCTGAACATATATTTGGTTGAACCGGAAAACATCTACTGATCAGACTTTTCTTTGCATGAATGAAGTCTCTGCCACTTTTAGCTGAGAATAGACCTGCATTGTGTCCATGTAGAAACTGGTTTGGCTTTTTTACCTTTTTACTCCTATGTAAGTGTAGTAATAATATCCTTAGCCTAACGTTTGTAATAAACTGGAAATAAATGTGTCATTGTTACTAAATAAAACTTTCCAACTCTTTCTCTATAAATCCCTCTGCTTATTGAGCTTTAAGTACAACTAGATTCTGACCCGCCCTTAAAAGGGCGGGTATTTATTTTGTTGTTTTTTCAATATAAAGATTGATAATTCTTCGTTTTAATTATATAAATTGTGACATGATCAAGTCTCAATTATGCAGGTTTGTTACAATGTGTACAGTATGACGAAATTTAAAATGCGTCACAACTATTTTATGTTTGTAAATAAATTAAATAATGGTTTTATCCAGTGTTTTGAAATCCGACCCGGACCCGCGGTTGAACCGGAAAACCCGGTGACCGAAAAAAAATTTGGGTTGGGTTTTGTAAAAAACCCAAAATTCAAAAACCCGCAAAAATCCGCTCAAACCAACTAAAACCCAAAACCCGGTACCGGTTGAACCACCGGTTGAACCAGTAGATAATTTTTTTTAGTTGTATATCAAATGAAAATAAAAATATAAAAAGTTAAGTTAAGTATTCTAAATGTTTATCAAACATAAAATATATACATATCCAAATTATTATTTTATGTTTTAAAGATATTTAGAAAGTAGTAACTTTAGTTTTATATATTTTTATTCTTTTTATTTTATTAGCTAATATATTATTATATAATAAAACTAATTTATTTATTAATCTGCGGTTCACCTGCGGTTTACTTGCGGTCGACTCAATGACCCATTAACCTGGTAAATCGTCCGGTTCAGTGTCCGGATCGGTTTTCAAAACAATGGTTTTATCCGAAATACTTACTTGGGCTATTATATAATTGTAAAGATTTATAATTTATATAAAATATTGCTAAACATATAAACTGGCCAATAATATCTATCTTATTAAAATAGAAACATTCTGTTGGACCTAACATTTATTTTGTAAGTTTTTAAATTAAATACATATTTATACTTTATACTTAAACCTACATTAAATCACTAATGTTCCTTTCTTTATACTACTATTCATGTTTCCAAACAATATACTTATTTCTTTATACTACTATCAATGTTTCCAAACAATATATTTTTTATATTACTATCAATGTTTCCAAACAATACAATAATTAGTCTTAGTTATTTTATATATATCATTTTCTCTTTAAAATTTTGTAGAAACATCATAATTTCATAAATTACAAAATAATGAACTTTAAAATTTGGATTATAAGATTACAAATTATGAAACTATTACAATTTAAATCAAATTAGATTATACTACTATCCATGTTTCCAAAAATATACTTATTTCTTTATACTACTATCAGTGTTTCCAAACAATATATTTTTTATACTACTATCAATGTTTCCAAACAATACAATAATTAGTCTTACTTATTTTATATCTATCATTTTCTCTTTAAAATTTTGTAGAAACATCATAATTTCATAAATTACAAAATAATGAACTTTAAAATTTGGATTATAAGATTACAAATTATGAAACTATTACAATTTAAATCAAATTAGATTACATATCGGTCATCAATCAGTTTAATCGGTTAGTCTCGGGTTTTAGTGATTTTTTAATATGAATATTTTGAAAACCTAATTTAATTATCAGATCTCCGAATTAACCGGTATAATCACAATCGGGTTGAAATTAAAAACACTGATTTAAATGCAAAAATATTTTAAATATACACTCTTTAAAAATTATCAAAATATTTGTTAAGTTATTAGTAAATTTTTTTATCGTAAAATATTCCGCGCTTCCAAAGCGCGGATCAAGATCTAGTTTTTGATTAAGTCTCATCCTCATGTAGAATTTCAATCTCTAATATCAACTTATTAAAATTATTGCAGACTTTAATTTGTGGTATTGATATTAAAAAGTTTATAGAATTTGAAGTTGATTATATAAAAACATAACTCATTTAATTAGTTAGTAAGCTCATCTAAATGTTGAAATAGGCCCACAAAATCGAAAGACCATAATGCCATTAATGAATTTTTTAGTTTGTTCATATCATTAAGGACATTTTTGGAAAATTTAAAATATTCATTAAGGGTATAATTCAGGAATGATCCTGTTTTAATGGTATTGATAAGGGTTGCTTTAAAGTCCTCTTGTTTCTTTTTTTTTTTGTCTGAGGTAATTGATGTAACATCTGAGAGTTTTGATCTTTTGTATGATTTCATGATCTTGATGATGGTAACGCTCGTGACTTTGCTTCAGTTACAAGATGCCAAAAGAAAGAAAGAACATGTCCTTGCTTGTGATTCTTTTATCTTTTTCTTTCCTTTCCGGTTTGTAGGAAAGAATCATAAACTTTGTGGTCAGTAGTTGTGAACACGCTTTAACGTGTCGTGTACGATAGGGAAACATGTGGACAAGATACTTTCACGTGTTCTGTTACGTATCCAACTGTACTATTAAGCCAGTAGAATTTATGACTCGACATCATGTATTTTTATAAAGTTTGAGCGTTATAACGCGTCACATGATAAACATGATTAAACTCATCAATGAAACGACATGTCACCAACGAGAAGACAACATGTTTATTCAAAACGCAGATTCAGAGAATAATAGTTTGTTTGCAAACATTGTGGGATTCTTAAGGAAAAAAAACAAATATTCAGATAAAACGGTTCTTAAAACTTTTGATGATGATTCAAGAAGAAGCCTGTCCCAACAGAGTTTGAATGTCTTTCTGCACAAATCCAAAAAGACCGGTTATGAGTGATGAAAGTGTGAGGATTCCGGTTTAGGAGAGAACCGGGGCTTGGTACACATACCTCGAATTGAAGAGGAGAGGTTCTGGGAGAGTATCTCTGGGAGACTTGGCCGTCAGGAGAAACCAAGAACTTTGTGAAGTTCCATTTGATTGCATCAATAAGCAAGCCTCCTTTCTCTGCTTTCAAGTATTTGTATAACGGCGCCGTGTTCTTCCCGTTCACATCCACCTACATTGTCATCGAGTGTTTATGTCAACTCTTTTTATGTAAGAGAAACTAATCTTATACGCTATTTAAAATATTGACTTGACATGAATGTTGCTGTATAAGGATTGTAGCCTGGTAATTTGGATTATTGTGTGATTAGCAGAGGTTGTAAGACCATCTCCAATGATCTTTATATTTGTCTCTATAATAACATTTAGAATCAAATCTACTCTAACCTACTTGTATTTCTTACTTTAAAATAGTAGATTTCTATCTTTTCATCACTATATAAATTTGAGAATACCTTAGAATAGAAATAAAATATTATTTATTGCAAAAATAGCACACAAAAAGATTTTTTTAAAAATACACTAATTAGAAGTATTTGGGTTTGAGTTTAGTGATTGTGGTTTAGTGTTTAGAAAGTAAGTCTAGACTTGAAGTTTAGGATTTGTTGAAATTGAGTCATTTTACCTTTTTTCTTTCTGAAAACATCATTTTACCTATTTTAAAAATTATTTTTCTAAGTGGTATTTTTAGCATAATTTTTTTGTGCGATATCTAAGTCATTTGCCCTATAAATTTTTACCGGATATGAACTTTGTTATAGAAGGGTCGTAGCAGGGTAATCTTGATTAGAATGTGATTAGTACAGTATGTAACATGTTTAAATTTGGTAAAGACAAGTACCTTGTCAAAGATAGGGAACTCAGCTTTGAACCTTGTGCAGATAGTTTGCTGAATCTCTTCATTGTTTCCCGGTTCTTGTCCCAGGAACTGATTGCATGGGAACGCTAATATCTCCAACCCTGATTTTTTTCCAATTTATTAACATTATATTTCACAAATTAAATATGAAAAACATACTTTGTATATACATGTGTAACAAACCTTGTTCCTTGTATTTATCGTACAGAACATTGAGTTCCTTGTAGTTCGCATCCGTCAAGCCACTGCATCAGCATATTAATAGGACACATATTACTAGAATCCTTTTTGTTGATCATCAACTAAACCGAGTTTATCAATTACTAGTTTTGTACTACAAGATCTTTTGTGTTTCATCATTCATTCATATATTTCTTGCAATCAAACCATAGTGACCGTAGTTTTTTTGGTTAAAGAATTAGTTTGGGCTTTAATCTTCCCCTTATCCTACTACCACAAACATGGCGTAAAACATTTCGCAGAATATTTTTGAACTAGGACCATGAACAACATTTGGGTTTAAGCCACTGGTCGACCATGTCGGGCTTTCGAACTAGTGACCTTTAACAGAGTTCTTTGTTGAAAATAAAAGGGTTCTTACCATTTGGAGGCAACGTTTACAATCAAAAGAGTTTTGCCTTTGAATTGGCTCAAACTCACATCCTTACCTTCAATATCCTGCCATGGTCAACAAATAATAACATATAAACACATATGTACACTGTTATAGAAAACTTTGAATATCTTCTTCTGCGTTTCTACTTTTGGGATCGAAATGAAATTATTTTTTTCTTGTTGGATCTTTTTTTTTACTTTGTTTTTGTTAATTAATAAACTGAGATCAAACATGATAAAAAGCCATACCTTGACGGTGAAGTCGTAGATAGACTTTGGAGATTCTTCCGCCATTTTTGGTCTCTCTTTGTGTTTTAGTTTTGAAGAATTAGAAGAAATATAAATATTATCAACATATGTGGATATGTGCAAAAACAAGACGCTCCGAGTGAGGAATCTCTTGTGACGAATGGTGTGGTAGGGGGGTAGCCATCCGTGATTTCATATTTAATGTTTCCCCATTTTATTTTATATTTTTCCTTTTCTGCCTTCCTTTCCTTGTTCGGTACATGAAGGAAAATACTTTTTGTTTATTTTTTTTGAACTTAAATACTTTTTGTTTAGCTTATAAAGAATTCGCTTATTTTTCTCAAACAGAAAGGAAATATATGATTTTATGGTTGAAGTTTCAATTATTATCTCTACACAAAATTTGATTGCATATTAATGGAATAGGAAATAAATTTTGGTAAATGAAAAGTTGGTAAACTTATTATTCAAGGAAAAAAAATCGACGGTTCGTAATTTGTGGTTTCATTCTCAATTATGGATTGAAGTTTGAACGATTATGGTATCCACATTTCGATCGGATTTTCTCTATTTTAGGATTATTCAAAGAGCTAAGACCTTAAATGTTTAGGAAACTAAGAACTTTGATTTTTTTTAGCTGTCGCATGGGTCACGTAACAATAATATATACCAAACTTACTATAATATATTAAGTTAAAAAAAAACTTACAATAATAATTTATCTCATATAATATAGAAAAATGTCATTAGCTAGTATATAGGTTTCAGACTTGTATAAGATCCAGGAATTTAACAGACACTACTAGATTTTAATTAATAAAAAATCATTGATATATTGTATTTTCTCATCACTCATTACACAAAACACAAAATTTCAAAAGAGAACAAAAACAATTTTCAAAACCTAACAACCAGACTTGAAAAAACAGTATGTTTTTTTTTTGTAACTATTGAAAAAACAGTATGTTAGGTCGAATCAAGTAGTTGGACCGACTTAATAGACATTTGGGGTACAGCTAAACTATACAAGACGATAGAAACTTTTAATAAAATTGTCTTTATACATTATACAAAGAACACTGAGAAGATAAACGTGCCCTCAATGCACAGATATGGTGTCAATTTATTGAGAACATTGTCGTTTATTCAGCTTTTACGTAACGCAACAGGAGTTTGCAGTTGGTCGATGCACAGATATGGTGTGAATTTAATGTCTTGCATATCTCCTTATCTCATATTCCGCAATTATATGTATGATTTGTTTAAGCATATAACAACTTATTTTTCTACTTTTAAACATTCAAGACCGAAATAATTCTTTGAATGTCTGAACAATTGTAACTTTTAAATAAACAGTTTAACGTATTTGCAAATAAACTAGTCTTACAAGTTACAAGCGAAGTGAAAAGCAGACGTCGATGACGCTGCAATGATCTACAAAACAAGACTACAACCCCTTCTCCTTCCAGTTTCAATTACTACACCAATGCAACAGCTTCCTGAAAATGAATATATTCAGACATATGTTCAACAGATAAAACACACAATGCTCTGCGATGTAAAACATATTCACACCATGTATGTGGTTGATGGGCTTGGTAAGAATCGAGCAGCAAACATTCACGATTCCTCAATACCATGCCGTGAAAAACCCATACGCACAATTATCTACAACGAGTTTCAGATTCTGTCTAAACTCAGAGAACGTCTCAGAATCATTCGAACCTTTTATTGGTTCTAACGATAAGAGATAGAACCAGTTTGGCACTTATAAAACTCTGTAGCTAGTCTAGTGTACATCTAATGGGGAACTATATAACCACTAGACCACTTTGACTTATATGTAAACTATTTTATTTTGTAAATATGTATATGATACAATAAATGGATACTAGGAACCGACCCAAAACCGGTGGTACCTGATCCAAAACCCAAATCAAAATCTACTACTGAAAAGAAGAGGTGTTGACAAAAAAAAAATTAAAAAGAGTAATAAAAGGAAGCAGCTCTACAATAAATGAAGATCCACTAATTGACTTTAAAGTCTTAAACCAACCAAACAAAAAGAAGAAGAAGAAGAAGCTCGTCTTCAATAAATAAGACAATGAAACGTCATCTGCAATTTGGTTTATTACATGATCTATATTCTCCAGGAGTTTACTGACGATTCTGAGAATGGCCAAGAAACATTTCTTTCAGCCCCTTCTTCCTGGCTTCCACACTCACTTGGTACTTTTATGTGTCTCTCCCTTCTTCTATATCTGTCTATGTTACTCTAAGAACGCAAACCGAGAGATGGTTTTGTATTTTTTTTGCATGTTGCTTGCTTCAGACAATTCCTGTAGCCTTTTTCTCTAAGCATATACAAGGAAGAAATGATCAGAAGACTATGGCGAAGCTTAGATCAGACACGTCGGATAAAACATGGGAAGTGAAGAAGTCAGAAGATGATGGCCGGAGACTCACTGATGGTTGGAAAGAGTTCGCTCTTGCGCACGATCTTCGAGTTGGTGACGTTCTAATTTTCAGACAAGAGAAAGATATGACCTTCCACGTGACACTATTTGGACCAAGTTGCTGTGAGATTCAATATGAGTCGTCGTGTTTAGACGACAATAACAACATAGGTGAGACTAGCAAAGTCTAAGCTTATATATATGTTGAAGTAGTTTTGACTATGTTTCTTTTCTTTTTTTTTAGGGAAGATTAATTCAAAGAAGAAGAATCCAAAAAGAGAAGAAGAGTGTTCTTCTTCAGATCCCTCTTGTTTCTTGGCCAGTGTCATGCCTTCGACCCTACGCTATGACTTACTGGTATTCAATACTCATATACTTACTAATAGGAGGATCTTCTGTACGTAGTTTGATAAAAAAAGTCATATGTTGTATTGTAACGCATTTTCCAGAATCTTCCAATGAGTATTGTGAGGGCAAATGGTCTAGAGACAATATGTGGAGGAGATATTGTTCTGATGAATGAAAAAGGTAGATCGTGGACTTTATCTTTAAAACAAAGACAATGTGGAAGAAGATGTTACATCACACGAGGGTGGAGAAGCTTCTGTAGTGCCAATGGACTCAAGGCTGGTGATCTCTTCACCTTCAAACTCATCAAAAGAGGTGCAACACTGGTTCTTCTACTTAAGTCTCCCTCCCACAGAGAAGAAGAAGCTGATGAAATAGAGTCTCATTCCACAGAATCTGACAGCGATGATGAAGAGAGCAACCAAGATGAGAAAAGGCGTATATCAATATGGACAGCTTCATCTTCACCATCCCTAAACAAATTTGTGACATTAACTCTTAAACCTTACAATGTCACAAAGTGTGTACTGGTTAGTTAGTTTTTTCATCATCACTCAAAGCCAATATTGTCTTTTTTCCATTCTATCGAGTATGATTATTTTTTTAATTAAATAAAAAACTTTATTTTTGCAGTTTCTTCCCAAACCCTTCACAGATCTACATGGCATCACTGTGGGAACTAAAATGAGTCTATTGGATAAACAGGGTGTGAAGTGGTGTACGAAACTGCGTTCTGAAAGTAAAAGAATAAGAATGGCAGGAGGATGGAAGGATTTCTTCAAAGCTAACTGTGTAAAGACAGGTGAATCAATCAAGTTGAAGCTGATTTGGAAAGATGACACAAGTTGTGTCCTTAAGTTCTACTCCAAGGTGGAGTAGCCATAGATAAACTGAAACTGTTTCAGCTTTGCTTTAGTGCCAAAGACAAACTGAAACAAATCAATGTTGCTCTTCTTCTTCTTCGTTTTTTAGGTAAGATTTAACAATGGTTTGCTTGCTTAGTTTGTACTTTAATCATGTTGTAGGATCTGTGTTATTTGACTGATCGTGGTCTAGGGTATTATTATTTCATGGAATCTCAACTTGTCACAATAACACTAATAAACCATCAATGACGGGAAAGATTAAAACATCATATGAGAACTATACAATCAATTCTTTTTCCACCGAAGCACATATCAACATTCAAAACCGAAATACGTCTCTAAAGTCTAGACAGTTGAAAAATATTATCATGTAACTAAATTGATTCAGCATTGCCTTTCATTGTTGACGAAAAAGAGATTCTCAAAAGGGAAGTGAAACTCAGCTGTTTTTTATGAATTAGCTAAGAATGTGTGGATGTTCTTCCCAGAAACAGCGTTCGATGATGTTGCAATGATCTATCACCACTTCTCCCTCCTGTTTCAGTTTCTTCCCAGAGACTACTCCATTCTCCACTGCTGCAGCTTCCTGAGAATGAATATATTTGAGACAACTGTCTGACAGGTAAACTACAAAAGCTCTACAATGGAAGAAGATGTTCCACACCATTCAAATGCATGAGGAGTTTGATAAGAACTGAGGTATTGAGTTAATGGTTCAGATGATAAGAAAGCATTTATGTTCTTTAGCCAATCCATTGCTATATCTTCTTTCCCAACACAGATTACGGAAAATGCTAACCTTTAAGCGGAAAACAGACGATCCCATTCGAAAGATTAGAGGTAACGAACTGTACTCAATTCCAAATTGACGGCTAAGTAACTCGTTTTTCTCTCGTGTTTGAGTTCCCTGGAAAAGTCATTCACAATGAGCAAGATGATAAAGAACAATTTGCAAGTGTCACTCATGAGAAATGAAAGTTTGTATCCAGCATAACAGAAGTACCTTTAAGTAATCTTGGGATTGAGTTTTGGTTTTTCCAGACTTAACAAGCATCCAGAAACATGTGTTATACTGATTATTAATATGGCCTGCCAACACAAGGAAAAAAAACAGAAAGAAGCCATGAGACTACTCATATAGTAAAGTTTCATTCAAAAGAGCTATATATGTTTCTAGACAATTTGAAAGACTTTATTTTACTCACAGTCAACTTGTCTCCAAGCCAGATAATCCAAAAGGATCTTGTATGTTGGATAGCATACTGCTCGTCCATCGAATGATGGAGAGTACTTCAGTTCTTTGTGAGGGAAGAAATCTCTCCATTTTATCACATATGTGGATGTAAACAAGGATGCGATGGCTGATACTATTTGACTGCGAAACAATATCAGGAAATTAAGAACCAGTAGAATCAGGGAGATAGAGCCAAAACATGGTAGGGAGAAGAGAATTTAGTTTAACCTGGATTGTCTTTTGTAGAGCTCAGATTCTTTCTTCAAAACAAAGCTGGAATCAATGATAAAGCTTAATTAATACCTAAGATATCTACATAACTGATATAAAAGAGGTTCAGAGACAAAGACCTGTACTCATCACTGACACCATAGGCAAATTGAATATCCTCAAACTCCTTCAGAACAGCCACTGCACATGAATTCATAAGTTTCAGAGCTTGCTCATCATTTGGCTTCTCAAATTCATGAACGTCAGAAAATCTACCAAAATACAATCAAACTCCATTAGTTGCATTTACAACAGTGAACGTTGGTCTATTTAGTAATCAAATGTGACTTCCTGCTAAGAATGCAAGTTAAGATTCAAGAACTAGAATACGCCCTTGATTAAAGTACCCACAACATAACTTCAGTAAACCGAAGTAATACCGTTTCATGATATAACTGAATCCTAGGGAGCACATGGACTTGACTTAGTCTAAGGCTTCAATGCAATATAATGTCTAACAAGGTT
Organism: Raphanus raphanistrum x Raphanus sativus; assembly: GCA_019705995.1. NCBI lineage: Eukaryota > Viridiplantae > Streptophyta > Magnoliopsida > Brassicales > Brassicaceae > Raphanus > Raphanus raphanistrum x Raphanus sativus. The sequence continues at coordinate 12,212,686 of CM034037.1, read as the reverse complement.
TAAGGAAACTTTAAGACAACAAAGTAAAGAATATTACCTGTGAAAGTGACAGCCGTCAATCCTAACCACGACCCAAGTTAAAGGTAACAGTTTGTTCTCAAACTCAAACGACCTAACAAAATCTGGTTCGATTCTGCCAATATCTTTCGTGAAGTGACCAAGCTCATTACAGAGGGAGGGATGCTCATTCCAAAAGCTTCTGGCAGCAATATTCTCCGAATGTACTAAAATAGCCTTTCTCCTCAATCTTTTTATAGGATTGCCATTCTCATCATGCTTTACAGTCTCTTCCACCTAAATGACGTAATATAAAAATCATCTCATATGGGTTATTTGATAAAAAAAAAAAAAAAAAATCTTCTCATATTCGACATCTATGTAATAAGTCAGAGGATGCGATGAAAGGGGAGATCTCCCTTTCCACAAAACAGAATACAAAGAAGATAGCACATATTTTTAGCTTGATACATCAACATCAATAAAATCTGAAGTACTACTATACATGACAATATTTTTCAAAGGGTTCAGATAACTCACATTTAAAATGAAAAACCTAACCGTAAATGTCCACCAATTATATTGTTTAACCAACTGATCTTACTAACATTCACAGAGAATCAACTTACAACTGGAGGGTCGTTGTTCTAAATAAAACATCACATATAAAAACAAGCATAAAACATAAACAACCACCTTTGTCTTGAAAAGACATGATCCTTGGCGAAACAGTTCAGGAAGCGTCTTGTAATTGATACCAAATTTCTGAAAGAGAAGCTCATTTTTCTGCTGCTTTTGTGTACCCTGCAGGTACCAACGAAAATAGACAAATAGTGTTTGCTCAAACAATAAAACATAAATTAAAAACAGGCGATGGATATGTAAAGGAACCATGTAGTCATAATGATAAACACATTCCATGACCAAAAAAAAAATTGATATATGTAACTGTAACAGAAAAGCACTAACAACACACCTTAAGAATCTCTTGTGTTTCACTTATGGTCTTTCCACTTTTAACTAACACCCAAAAACAAGTTTCATATTGATTCTTGGCGTGGCCTGTAATGAAGAAACGGAAGCTGTTAGTATCAATGGTACCTAGAACAGAAGTTATCATGAAGGTGTGACAAGTAGAATGTTTCTGAGGTCAGAGCGCCTTACAGTCCTGTTGTCTCCACGCGAGATAAACTTGAAGAACCTCTGGCGATGCACAAGTTACAACTTTCGAGCTGAAAGAAGGAGCATATTCTAATTTTCTTTGGGGAAAGAACTCGTTCCATTTTGTTACATACGCTGCAGCAAAGAAGGACGCCACCAACGACAAAATCTTACTGCATATTAAAAACAAAAACAAGAAAGTAAAAAACTATGAGTCAATCAGAGAAATGAAAACCACATAATCATTATGCAAAAGGTTTTTCTTATGTCGAGATCAAGTTTAGACGAATCAAATCAATACCTGGCTCGTCTCTGGTAGAATCTTGACGTTTTCTTGAATACAAAGCTACAAAAAGACAATTTAAAGGCGATATATACAAGAATGAGAGGGAGTGTGACTGCAAAATCAAAGACAAAATAAATAAAGCCAACAAGGTGACATTGGAACCTGTATTCATCACTGAATCCGTATGCAAAGACGATATCAGGATACTCTTCCAAAACGGCAGCAGAACATGAATTCATCAGATTGAGGGCTGCTTCATCATTAGGTTTCTCAAACTCATGAACTTGAGCAAATCTATAGTGGTTTAAGGAGGTAAGAGAGCATTCTCGACAAATTAAAAATATAATAATTACATCCTTTGATCAAATTTTAAGTTTCATAAACAATGTGAAAACACTATCAACTCAGTGAGTGATGATGAATTTGAAATTACAGCAAATACATGTGACACGATAGTGAACAGAACCAAAAACCAATACTGATTTAAAAGCATAAGCCTTTACACCATCAGCAATGACATTCCATAGAACAAAAGGTGAGAGCTTTACCTAGAAAAATCACGACCGTTGATCCGGACAACGATCAAGTTAGGAAACATGACTTCGTCTTCAAGTTCGAACGACTTTACATACTCGTACTTGCTATTCGCCATTCTCCACGTTTTCAAACCAAACAAAACACTTATCTGCTTTCTTTTCTTCTTTGATCTCTCTACTCTTCACTTTGAACTTTTAACAGTTATCAGAAATTTCAGTGGAGCTGTGGTTTCTCTCTCTCTCAGCTGATCGGCGACGGCGCTTCCTTTCGCTTCCTTTCTCCTCCTGGGCCTTCTTCGGCCTTTGGGCTTTTTAAATTAATTTTATTGCAAAAGATTACTATTTAGAAACAAAACAAAAACTTCTCAGCTGAACCTAACCGGCTACTAAACCGAAAGCTTACCACACCATCGCCGTGATTTCGAGTAATGGTTTAGCACACTTATTAGACTCTAGACCGGGGAGGTTAAAATAAACCTGAACCGGAGACCTCCCGTTAGGTGTATGCAGTGTATGGTTGATTGGTTGAGCTTCTCACCTCAAAAGTTAGCAAATCAGATTACACGACCGACCGGTTTTCCTCAACTTTCCGAGCTCAATGCTCCAATCTCTTTGTTAATTTTCTTGTGGAAAGTGAAAACAATCGTATTAACGTAAATATGTGTTTAGAACTAATCGAATTTAGAACAAATAAGATGATAATAGATACAAAAGCACAAACAAAAGTAAGACACCTTATGTGTGGATCCATTATTATCTTTTATTAAGTAATCAAAACTGTTGGTTCTTCAACACAATAAGACCTTGTCTAAACTCTCAGACTATACTTCTTAAACTGTAACAAAACCTCACTTAGATAGAGATGGAGCAGAGTGCAACCATTGAGTTATGTCCTACCATTCAGGAACGAATTCTCAGTTCTAGAATTTACTCAAAATGTTTCAGATACGTTTTTTTTTGCAGTCTCTCAACCATGCTTGCCACAAGATTCAAAGTATTCATTAAGACGCACAGAGCTTATGAAAACCGTGCATAAAAGAGGAGTTATATATGCAAAAGATTTAAGCAACCAGACAGACACCTTATCACCAGTATGAACTCAAAGTATATTTGTATCTTTAGATTTCTCTTCGCAAGTCATAGTTCAAAGAACAGATTTGTAAGTCTTAACTAAACTGTTGTGTGTCTATCTAGCTTGACCCGTAGGTGGCCAAGTGGTTGTTTCCATGCTTTTGCATAAGAGATCGCTTGTGGAAGAGGTAATCTCATGTACAGTGCGGAGCAGCGTAACACCATGCCTGTTAAAAATAAAAAATATAAAAAGTTCAGGATGCTTTGGGTATCCAGAATTACATCATAAACAGAGATCTCGTCACCTAGCTAAGAGACCAACCTAACTGTGGCAAAATCAAAAGAGATTTTCGGCTGTGTCTTTCCCTCACTTAGAATGATACACTAGGTTAAGTGCCTCACCTTTCACTTCTGGATGACTTAGTGCAACACCTTTCCTCTTTGGAACTCCAACGGCTTGACTCAGCTTACATTTCTTCTTTCACTACACTTTTAAGTTTACCCTCACTCCGTGGATTCTTTCTTTTACTTTGAATATGATGCACAAACGCAGCTACTATGACATGCAGCTTTGGAGGAGGCTTGTTTGCTGAAGAGACACTGTGACCTGCATCCTTCAAAGCTTTAACAACTAGCTTTTGCGATTTCTGGAAGTGCACGTTACACAATGCAGGTACGGTCGATGCAAGTGTAGGTTTTCCACAGAGTAATGGGCCTGCAGGAGCTCTGAATGTAACAACACAAAAAAAAAACGCAGTGTTACAAAAGAACTTGTAAAAAACAATCATCATGTGCTAATTACTAACCAGCAACATATATAAAATAAGGGCTGTAACAAACTGAATCTCATAATGATAGTCATTCTGGAACCTGGTTGATGTTTTACTACTACCACACAGTATAACTATCCACTGAAATAACGCAGTACACCGGTCAAAGTGAAATAAACAAGGCTAAACAACTCTACCAATCCCTTTTGAAACAGTTTCTTGGTTATTACAAGACCAAAACTGCAAGCTAGTTTCATTACTAAACCTTAGAGGGGTGTATTCAATTTAACATTTGATGTGATTTGATTTTTAGTGGAGTTTTAGATGATTTTAATGAGTTGCAGAGATTTAGGTGATTTTTGTTAAACTACTCTAGAATATCACCTAAAACCATGGGATTTGACTTTTATTTTTTTTAACTAAGAAACTCCACCCAAACACCCTAAAATCACCTCAAAACTTTAAAACACCATAACTTAAAATATTTTCAATAACGGTGGATTTCAGAGTACTTTACGAAATGTCAAGTTCAATAACAGTGGATTTTAAGTGAGTTTTTAAAATTCATGTTTGAATAACAGTGGATTTGTCATTTTAATACAAATCACCTGAAACTCTCGGTTGAATACATCCCCCTTAAAGTATCTAACACGATTTGTAGCACCTATTGTTTTCAAAAGCTAATAAAACAAAGCAGAGACCTTTTTATGACAATTCTACCAATCCCTTCAGACACAATTTCTTGTTCATTACAAAACCAAAAACTGCATGCTAGTTCCATAACCATTGCATCATCATTACAACATCTTAAACCCAACTATAATATGCAATTAACACAATATGTAGCATCTATTAATCTCAAACGCAAAGAAAAAAAAAGCGAAACCTTTTTATAACAATTCTACCAATCCCCTTTGAAACATCATCATTACAAGATCTTAACCTAACTATAATACGGTAATAAAACATTCGAACACAATAAAAAAAGCGAACCTTTTGATAACGTTGGTGCAACCGGTGTAGAGCTTCTGCTTGCTATCCTTGAGAATATGAAGCTGACAGTACTTGGTGAGAGGCATCGCTTTCGCTTTGCACCCATACATACAGCTCCCACAGCTACTACTGTTCGCATACTGTTCCACCTTAACGCCGTCATTGTTAGCTCCGTTATCTCCGCTACCTTCGACGGCGGCGTCGTTAGTTTCTCCACCACCGTCCGTCCTCCTCCTCTTATTCGCTTGATTCTGCTCGTCCTTGAACGGGCTGACGCCGTACCTCCAGTAGTACTCCCTGTGCTGCGCCTTGAGATCCTCCATCAGCGCCCAGTAGTGGTCCCTGTAGCACTTGGCGAGCTGCTTGAGGTTGTGCGATCGGCGCCGGAGGAGCTCCGGGCGCGTGAGGTGGGTGGAGCGCGAGAGGGTTTGGTCCTCCGGTGACATCGTGATCGGTGAGGCGTTTGAGGTGGGGTTAGGGTTAGGGTTGCGAATTTGGGGCTCTGATGAGGTGGAGGCCAGAGGGGTGGTGGTGGAGGCGGGGAGGGAAGAGGGAGGCCTTGGGGGTTTCATGGAGAAAGGGTTCTTGGAAGCTGAGGCCATTGTCTCGTCGCCGGAGATTTGAGAGCAGAGTCGAGATAAAAGATTAGTACTTTGGAAAATAGGAATGTTTAATTTTCTTGACTGTTTTGGGTTTTTCTCTATAAGACCCCTCAAATAATTTAGTTTTGCGAATTTACCTAAAACCATGTCTAATACATTTTGCTATGTTTACCTCTATAATTAGATGTAATTTATTCAAATATTTTTTTGGTCTAATAATTTATTCAAATATGTTCCTCTAAACTAACAATTTTCGATTATATAAAGAAATAACAAATTATTATTCTTTTATTTATAGAAGAAAAAATAATAATCTTTATTCTAATAGAATAAATAAAGTGAGTTAAAGTAGATTTAATTCTAAGTGTCATTATAGAGACAAACACAGAGAAGGGTTAAGGATGTATAATGTATATTCACTTTTGTGTATAATGTATATTCACTGCATTGATAAAAAATGTATATTCACTGTAATTTCCCTTAATTTTATTTTCGAGGAGAAAAACTGTTTTTAAAAAACCGCAGAATCAAGAACAAAAAAGTAAAATGAGAGCGAGAGAAAAAGAAAAAAAAGGCGATTTTTTGGAAGAACACAACTCTTCCTTTGCAACGGTTCTTGTCTCCCACCGGGGAGTTTGTGTCGTCGACGGTTGTCGACGGTTATGTCCACATGGGATTAACGGTTTTACGGTTATTGATTCCGTAACTGCAACTTCTGTCTCCCTATATAAGTGGTGCGTGTCTCTGTTTTCAAAGCAGAGTAAAGGAGTCTTTCCTTTGTTTATACTCATCATGTCTGACCGTATAAGAAAGCAGTTACAAGATATCAACTTGGGGATTACCGACGATGTCGTGGATCTCCCTCCTGATTTATGTGAAGAAGCAATCGAAGAAACACGTTTTTCTTTGATTGGTAAGCCTTTGAACCCAAGGAAGCAAAATCTCAGGGCTATGATCTCTGCGTTCCCGAGACTTTGGGGAGTTGCAGATGAGGTTGTCGGACGTGTTTTGCACCAAAATCAATTCCATTTCCTGTTCCAATCTGAAGAATCCCTCCAATCTGTACTACGACGTGGTCCATGGTCTTTCAACGAATGGATGGTGTCTATTCAAAGATGGGTTCCAAACTTTGAATATGATGATTTGCAATTCATGCCTTTCTGGGTCCAGGTGCGAGGAATTCCATGTCAATACTTAACGGAGCGTATGGTCATCCGTATTGGGCATCATCTAGGCCAATTCATGGAAACAGACTTCCATTCTGAGGGCACCCACAACGTTGATTATGTAAGGATTCGTTTACTTCTAAACGTTTCATTTCCATTACGTTTCCAACGTTTGTTCAGGTTTGGCGACCAAACTGTGGTCCTTAAGATGCGGTACGAGAAGCTTCGTGGCTTTTGTAACATATGTGGGATGATGACTCATGACTCTACGGATTGCCCACAAAACCAAAACGGAGAAACTGATGTTGGTCCAAATGATGATGATAACGATGATGATAACGATGGTGTTGATGGTGGACCTCCTGGTTTTGCCTCTCCTGACCCGCAGAATGCTCCAAGCGCTACCCTACCTTCAGCAAATCCACCGGAGTCTTCTGGACCAGACACAACTCCAAGTAAGAAGCGTAAAACAGATTCATCTGCTCCTATACCAGAGATGATTCAACTTGGATGTGAAGCCCGACAAGGTCTAGCCTATGAAGAGATTACAGAGCATGTCTCCAAGATCTTACGAAGGCAATCGGATGTGCGTGATGCACGACAATGGTTCCAATGTCTCCATGATCCGGAAGCAAGTTCTTCTAACGCCTCTGTTCCGGGACGAGACAAACGCAACGATCGAGAAGGCACGGTGGGCCAGAAGCCACCGGAGTCAGAATGAATACGGCCTTTTGGAACTGTCGAGGCTTGAAAGGGTCCTTGACAGTTCGACGCCTACAAGGGATGAAGTCATCTTTCTCCCTGGACGTACTCTTTCTGATTGAAACGAAGAATTCTGACGATGTAGTTCGAGATGTTGGTGCACAATTGGGGTTTGATTATGTTAGATGTGTGTCTCCTAGGGGAATATGAGGGGGTTTAGCATTATTCTGGAACAAAGATGTTGATGTTGTTATTAACGCTATGGATGATCGTATGATTGATTGCAAGATTAATAATAAAGATGGTTTTATGTATTTTTCTTGTATTTATGGTCATCCTATTCGTTCATTACGTAAACATCTCTGGGAAAAATTGCAAAGAATTGCTACTACACGTTCTGGTCCATGGCTACTTTGTGGTGATTTCAATGAAGTTTTGCGACAAGATGAGAAAATTGGTGGACGACCTCGTGAACCATGGAGTTTGGTTGATTTTAATCAAATGGTCAATGTCTGCAAATTACAAGATCTTCCTTTTACAGGAAATAATATGACGTGGTTAGGAAAAAGAAAAGGATATTCAGTGCAATGTTGGTTAGATCGGGGTTTTGGTAATGATGAATTTAGAGCTTTGTATCCTGCTTCCCGAGTAACTTATTTGGAGATGATAGAATCTGATCACCGACCTGCTGTGATACAAATACGAAAAACTACAGAATTTGGAAGGAAGAGTTTCTGTTTTGATAACAGGTTCATTGAACGTGAAGGTTTCAAAGATGTTATTATCTCGGGTTGGAATGCTGATAACTCTGGAAACTACCTCTCTGTTCCAGAACGTATAAGGAAATGTAGACATGCGATCTCTCAGTGGAAGAAAGCAAACAATACGAATTCATCAAAACGTATTAAAGCTTTAATTGCTTTGATTGATGCTGCCCATGACGATCCTTCATGTCCTTGGAGTGAGATACAACAATTACGAAAAGATCTCCTACAAGCGTATAAGGATGAGGAATCTTTCTGGCGAAACAAAAGTCGGATCCAATGGCTAAACTTTGGTGATCGCAATACACGGTTTTTCCATGCTTCAACGAGGAATAGACGGGCTCGTAATAAGATTCTAAGCATACAAAATAATGATGGTCATGATGTTTATGGTAACAAGGAGATAGCTAAGGAGGCACAACGATATTACTCTGATATTTTCACGTCTTTGTTACAAGGCAATATAGCAGACAGTTTGGATAATATCCAACATGTGGTCTCCGATGAGTGTAATGCTTATCTTACTAGAGACATTACAGAAGAGGAGGTCCGTAAAAGTGTTTTCTCAATTGGTTCAACACGTGCTCCTGGTCCTGATGGGCTCACAGCCAGTTTTTATCAGACATATTGGGATATTGTGGGAGTAGCAGTCACGGAGGAAGTGAGACATTTTTTCCACACCGGTGAAATGTATACGGACCTAAACCATACCAATTTATGCCTTATTCCCAAGATCACCAATCCTCAGACAATGAAAGATTTCCGACCGATAGCTTTATGTAATGTAATGTATAAGATTATATCCAAAATCTTATCTTTACGTCTAAAATCTATCCTGACATCAGTCATCTCTGAGAACCAAGCTGCTTTTATTCCGGGTCGACACATTACAGACAACACCTTCATTGCACATGAAGTTTTCCACTCGTTAAAAGTCAGGAAACGTGTTGCAGAAAATTACATGGCAGTTAAGACAGACATTAGTAAGGCCTATGATCGCATTGAGTGGAATTTCTTGGAGGAGGTTATGAGAAAGAAAGGTTTTTGTGAGAAGTGGATAATGCTGATTATGCAATGTGTTACAACAGTCTCTTACTCTGTTTTGGTAAATGGGAGCTCATATGGTTCCTTCCGTGGAAGCCGAGGCATACGCCAGGGAGACCCACTATCACCTAGTCTTTTTATTCTATGCGCAGATGTTCTAAGTTCTATGATCCTTCAGGCTGAAACAGCACACGAGATCCAGCCGTTGAGGCTCAGTATTGGCGGTCCCCCAATATCACACTTACTGTTTGCTGACGATTCTTTGTTTTTCGTTAAAGCGAATCATATTAATAGTAACCAGCTTCTTCGGATTTTCAAAAACTATGAGAAAGTCTCTGGTCAAATGATTAATCTCGATAAATCGACTATCACATTTGGTTCAAAGGTTCATCAGCAAACTCGTGAGTCTATTCAGGGTATACTGGGTATACCAAATATAGGAGGTGGTGGTAAATACCTAGGTCTACCGGAGCAGTTTGGTCGAAATAAGAAGGCCATGTTTGCGTATGTCAAGGAGAGTGTTACTGGGAAAGTTACTGGCTGGCAAAATCGGTATCTAAACATGGCAGGAAAGGAAATTTTAATTAAATCTGTTGCTCTAGCTATGCCGGTCTACTCTATGAACTGCTATAAACTACCGGTTGAGCTTTGTACTGAAATTGACTCAATACTCTCACGCTTTTGGTGGGGCTCAACCCCGGAAAATAGGAAGATGTCGTGGCTCTCTTGGCAACGATTATCTTTATCCAAACAGACTGGTGGTTTAGGTTTCAGAAACTTACAAATGTTTAATCAGGCTTTGCTTGCATCTCAAGTATGGAAAATTTCTCAACGCCCTAATAGCTTGGTATTTCGGGTTCTTAAACACCGTTATTTCCGAAATACTTCTATTTGGAAAGCTAAACGAGGTCATCAGAGTTCTTATGGTTGGCAGTCTTTAATATATGGCCGTGAACTCCTTGATGTTGGTCTGCAACATAGTATTGGTTCTGGTAACGATGTGGCTCTCGCTGATAATTGGCTTCCAACTTTACCTCCACGTGCTCCTCGACTTCTACCTTATACAAATCCAACACTTCCTGTTAAGATTATGATTGACAGTACAACAAATACTTGGGATTTGGCGATTTTACAAGATTTGATAGAGAATCCAGATATTGCTCTGATTCGAAAGATTTACTTACCTTGCGTTCCAGTTTCAGATGATGTTATTTGGCCATATACAAAAGATGGAAACTACAGTGTCAAGTCAGGATATCATTTTATATCAACACAACCTCACACAGATGTGCGACCACCACCTTTAGCCTCATCACCGGAGATTACTAAACAAATCTGGTCATCCAGTATACCTCCAAAACTAAAGCATTTCTTTTGGAGAATGGGGTCTCGTATTTTAGCGGTCAAAGAAAATTTGCAAAACAGACACATCCCAGTTGATCCTCTATGTGCTAATTGTTGTACTGAAACTGAAACCTCAAATCATCTTTTCTTTACTTGTACCCATGCACAACAAGTCTGGAGATTAGCGGGTTGCCCTCCTGGTTTCATTGATATTAGCACTACACTGCTGGATAAACTTACTCTGTTATTTACCTATCTTCAAGATGAACGTATCTCTCAAGAACAACGACTCTTAACAGTTTGGATAGTTTGGCGTTTATGGAAGTCTAGGAACGATACTCTATTTAATAATAAAGCTTATTCTCCTTTAGATATTGTCATAAAGGCTAGGGAAGACGTTCAAGAATGGATATCTGCAACAATGGGAACGAATATAACTTCATCAACGACATCAACACGTACATCCTTAAGATCGCAGTGGACACCACCAACAAGAGGATGGATTAAATGTAACTATGATGTTTCTCACCATGAGGGAGCTGTACATTCGGGTATGGGTTGGATTATCCGTAATCAACAAGGTATATTTCTACAAGCAGGAATGGGTAAATTTGAAGGAAGGTCCTCGGTAATGGAAGCAGAACTGACTGCACTAATTTGGTCACTACAATCATGCTCCGCTTTAGGCTACAAACGAGTTGTTTTTGAAGGAGACAATCTTGGTATTCTTCAGTATCTCAACAATGACGCGGACGGTCCACGATTCAAGAATCTGATCACTACTATTAATGCATGGAAATCACATTTTAATGCCATAAAATTTGTTCATGTGAAGAGATGTAGTAATACTTGTGCTGATTTGTTAGCAAGACAATCTATTCAATCTCCGACAGATTGGAGTCTGTTCCATTCATGTCCACCTTTCTTGTATAACAATGTCCAATTGGACAATAATTAATAAAGAACTTTAGCCGGAACAAAAAAAAAAAACCGCAGAATCATATTGGTCAAGAAAATGGCAGAATCGTATTGGTCAAAAAAAAATGGCAGAATCGTAAAATATGAGATAGTCATTCACTTCTACTGAGATCCGACCATAAAAGAGCATAAAAGGAGTTAGATTTTTACACATTGTTTATTTCGGTAGCCATGGTGAGAGATACGAACGCCGAACAAGTCCTCGCCGGCGAAGCGTCGAGTAGCCGCCTGAAAAGGCAGCGACTCCCCTCCTCCCCTGTCGAAGAAGAAGCAGAAGGCGGCGAGAATGTTGGAGAAGTAACGGCGACAGTAGCCGCCGGTGACGACGAGGTTACAACAACGGAGGTACGATCAGGAATGCTGATGGATCTGGATCTTCTCGACTGTCCTGTTTGTTGCCACGCACTGACAAATCCTATCTTTCAGGTCTTGTTTCTTCTTTCCTTCTTGTCTGTAAAGGAAGCATCTTTCATTACTGAACATCACTGAAATGTACATACCATGTTAATCCTTCATTGTCTGCTTTTTTTCTTAGTAGTTAAACCGGTTATCTTAAAAATTGCATTTTTTTTTTTGCATTAGGGAGATGTTAATCGAACAAAAGGAAGCATCTTTCATTACAGAACATGGCTGAAATGTACATATGATGTTTATTATTTTTAAAATGCATGATTTTTGCATTAGGAAGATGTTAATCAGATTAAAGGAAGCATCTTTCATTACAGAACATCACTGAATATTGTACATGATGCATATATAACACTTTTTACAAGACTCGTTACAACTTTGATAATGATAACATCTTTTTTTTTTTGCAATCTCAGTGTGACAATGGACATATAGCTTGCTCTGATTGCTGTATCAACCTGAGGAACAAATGCCCTTCCTGCACTTTGCCCATTGGTATCCACCGATGCAGAATCATGGAGAGAGTTGTGGAAGCAACCATGGTCCCATGCCCTAACGCAAAACATGGCTGCACCTACAAGTTCCCTTACGGCAAAGAGTTGGCCCATGAGAAGGAATGCAGTTTTGCCCTATGCTACTGTCCTGCATCAGACTGCAACTACACTGGTCTGTGCAAAGATCTCTACCGACACTACCATGCTAACCACCGTGGCTGTTGTGAAACCTTCGCATGTGGCTTTAACGGGGACGCATGGATGCACATCAGTGATAAAATTTTAGTTCTTCAGGAAGGTAGAGAAGGTCCCCTGGTTGCGGTTCAGTGTTTCGAGGAGGAACAAGGAGTGAATGTGACTGTGAACTGTATAGCACCTTGTGCTCCTGGAGTTTCAGAGTTCTCCTATCAACTCTCTTATTACTCGCACGGAGGTAAAACAATGTCGTTTGGATTGGTTGAGATGGATAGGATTCAGAAAGTGAGCTTCGAAACTCCTGAGGAGGACTTCATGTGTGTTCCTCGCTATTTCTTGGATGGACGGGAAAGTTTGAAGATGAAAATTTGCATCCGCAGGCGAGGAGAATAACTAGAAATGAAAACATGATGGTGATGGGGGGAGGCTGAGGTTGTTTGACAAAGCTAGTAGTAGTATCTGTGTTTATCATCTAAATTTTTGCTTCACTGTTGGACTAGTTCAGAATTTATCTATTAGTTTCATTGGTCTTTAGCCAAATTCTCGCTAGAGGAAGGCTAACTCCAAGTATCAAGGACTGAAGTTGTTGACAAAGTTAGTAGTAGTTGTTGTGTTTATTATCTTAAGTAGTTGCTTCACTGTAACTCTGTAAGACTTGTTCTGAACTTGGCTATTTTGGACTCGGTCTGTTTTGTTTTCTTTGGTCTCTTTGTGGTCTTTAGCCAGTTTCTTGTCCGTTGCGCCGTGAGCGGGGATGGGGGTGATAACATCAACTTTGGAATAGAGAAAACAAAAGCAATTTGAAAGAATAATCATTACTAAAAGAATAATCATACTCATAATAATATATAACATTCAACCAGGTTGATTAATGTAAATTAATGTATGGCAAAAAACTCAAAGAAATTAAACATATAGAATTTTTTTAGCAAATGACCAATTTCGGAAAAAAAAAAATAAGAATATGTTAATATTGACGTAATTAGATTTTACAACTTTTTCATTTTTTTTATGATTCTATCTTTTTTGTATATTTACTCACCGGCAACCGACATTCAAAAAAAGATAGAACCATAAAAAAAAAGAAAAAAGTTGTAAAATCTAATTACGTCATATTCTTAATTTTTTTTCCAGAATTGGTCATTTGGTAAAAAAATTCAATATCTTTAATTTCTTTGAGTTTTTGCCATACATTAGTTTACTTAAGTTTTTTTTTACTTCTTGAGAACTTCAGACAAACCCATTAAAGTGAGAAAAGAAAAAGCCCAGTAAAAGCCCAGACCAATGATCTCGAGTTTCTAACCTAGATATAAATACAAACATCTTCTAGTAGTGATGACTTCGCAGCGCTTTCACCATCATCTCGAGATTACTTCAGGACTTTAGGGTTTTCAGTGATCCGCAGCTGCACACATCAAACATGGCGACTCAAATTAGCAAGAAGAGAAAGGTGAGCCTGCTTGTAAACTTGTTCTCTCGTCAAATAGATCTCTTTTCGCTGAATCGTATGTTGAACTGATTCCTTGAGTTCTGTTAGTTTGTAGCTGACGGTGTGTTCTACGCCGAGTTGAACGAGGTTTTAACCAGAGAGCTTGCTGAAGATGGTTACTCTGGTGTGGAGGTTAGGGTTACTCCAATGAGGACTGAGATTATCATCAGAGCCACACGTACTCAAAATGTTCTCGGTATGTTCAATCTTACATTCATTTGGAATTGAAAGCTTGGGACTTTATGTGTAGAAATGTCTTAAGGATGGTTAATGGGGTTCGTTGGATATTTATAGGTGAGAAGGGAAGGAGAATCAGAGAGTTGACATCTCTTGTGCAGAAGAGATTCAGGTTTCCTCAAGACAGTGTTGAGCTTTACGCTGAGAAGGTGACCAACAGAGGTCTCTGCGCTATTGCTCAGGCTGAGTCTCTTCGTTACAAGCTCCTCGGTGGACTTGCTGTTCGCAGGTATATTACATTTCTATGTGTGTGGTTTTACAATGGCTCTGTTAGGTGTTTGATCTGAGGTTGCGTTGAGATAATTGATTTGTTAGCTCGTTACACATATGATGAAGTATTCAGATTACTAGATACGATATGGTTTATGTCTTTTGCATAACTTTCTGGCTTAATGAATTTTCTGGCTTAATGAATTGTGGGGATCCTACCTTTCTTGGACACACACTACAGAGTTTGCACTCTTAAATTTAGTCGTATTGGTTTTAAGCTAGGACTTTGCTGGTTGGTTAGTATATCTTGAGAGTTGTTATTTGCTAGTATCAAATCATTGCTTAATAAGAGCCCGATGTTAATATTGCAATGATGTTGTGTTCTATAGGGCTTGCTATGGTGTCTTGAGATTCGTCATGGAAAGTGGTGCTAAAGGATGTGAGGTGAGTTTAGACATCCCTGTATTCTCTAATTTTTTTTCATCTATAAAATATCATCTTAACACAAATGCTTAATTACTGACAGGTGATTGTGAGTGGAAAGCTTCGTGCAGCACGTGCCAAGTCCATGAAATTCAAGGACGGTTACATGGTTTCCTCTGGTCAACCTACCAAGGACTACATCGACTCTGCTGTCAGACATGTTCTGCTTAGACAGGTGAGTGTTTCTTTTTCCGAGTTTCCCACTAAGTGAATAAATATACTGGCGATGTCTAATCTAAAGTCTGGTTGAAACTCTCAAATGTGCAGGGTGTTCTCGGAATCAAGGTGAAGGTCATGCTTGACTGGGACCCTAAGGGAATAAATGGACCAAAGACACCATTGCCTGATGTTGTCATCATCCATACCCCCAAGGAGGATGATGTCAACTCTGCACCTGCTCAGGTTACTGCTCCGGCTGCCCTTGCACCGGAAGCTCCCCTCACAGCTGTAGATTACCCTGAGATGATCCCAGTCGCTTAGAAGAAACCCTTTGGTTACTCTTACCATGGGGTACTTCTGTTTTTGTTATAACTTTTCTGTGTCTCTTGATACTCACTAGTTGTTTTTCTATATCCTCCAATTAGACAAGTTTTTTTCTCATGGTTACAAACTTATGTCAAAGTATTTTTTAGACTGGATGCTTATGTTCAATTGAATTTTTGGTCTTAATAAGAACAAAAATTACTACTACAACATATTATTATGAAATAGAGCATAACAATTGCCTCTTCTATATAATGTTATCCTCTGTGTGGTCGAGTATCTCACTTTTGTAGTTAGATTCTACAAACAGATTGAGCTCTCACTCTACAAAAATAATGAATCAGACACCAGAAAGTTAATGTTCTAGTGGGGGTCTCTCTCAGTCTGCATAGCTAATATGTCCTGTCCTTATCTCAAGATGTATAGAGATGTCCTTACCTTGGTCTTTCTGCTTATGTGAGTCAAGTCCCCCTTTTCTGCCTCTATAAAGAAAAAAAAAAGAGAATGCAACTCTGGCTTTACAAAAGGAGTTACTTGTGATCGGCGAAGTTACTACTCACTAAATTTGTACACAGAATGGACTGTGGCAAAGTTAACAACACATACTCTCTTGGTATAAGGAGCTACAACATCAAAAACGGATCATTTCTAATTCTATAGCTTCACTCCCTTATCGGACCCAGTTCGAATTAAACCGGCTCAATTAACGGACCCGGTTCGAGTTAAACCGCGGGCTTTATAGACGAACCCTGCTTGAATTAACCCGGGTCAATTAATAAAAAATAGTGGGTAGTTAGTTAAACAACCCTAGGGATTCGATTAAAAAAACGATCTATTATATGATTCGATTCCTCCAGCTCTATTTGTCCACGCTCGCCAACTATCATCTTCTTCCTACGAGCTCTCCTACTAGTTATTCAAAATCGAATCCACCACTTCCTCTGATCATCCCTTCCTAGTGTACTCTTTCTAGGATGGATCTGCCTAGTCTCGCTTTGATCCTCCGAGCCGCTGTTCTCAGCCCCAATCCAGATGAACGCAAAGCTTCTGAGCAGCAACTCAATCAGGTTGAATTCTCGTAAGCTGTATACACGGTTGCTAGTTCTCGATGTAGGGCAGAAGATTGTTCACAGATCGATATTGCTTTAGTTCTCTATGACTTACTATTTTTAATAGACTTGAGTTCAATTTTTGAGTACCTGATGTCGATTTGTTTCTGGCTGTGTTTCAGTTGCAGCACACGCCACAGCACTTGGTGAGATTGCTCCAGATAGCTGTGGATGGGAACTGTGACATGGCAGTGCGTCAAATCGCTAGTATTCAGTTCAAGAACTTCATTGCTAAGAACTGGTCACCTGAAGGCTCGGGCGCGGGAGAGCAGCAGCAGAGGATATTGCAAAGCGATAAAGAATTGGTGAGGGATAACATACTTGTCTATGTCACTCAAGTCCCAACCTTACTCAGGTAAATTTGCTCTGGGACTTATCGTTCTAGTAATTTGGCTTTTTTTATTGGCTCGTTTATTTGTAGTTTTCTGGTAATTTGTTTGTCTGACGTCTGTGTGATTTTTTTGAAAAGATGACATAACTTGTCTGATAGATAGTGTCTTCAAGCTGGTTGACCTCACTTTTTGTTTTACTTTAACCTACAGCAGACTCATGTGTGTATCATGCATTGTATATGTGTATTTGCATTGTCCCTAGTCGCTACATGTGTGGATGTTGGATGATATCTTAAGAAGTTGGCATTTTTTTCTTAAGCCTTGATTAACAATCGGGATTTTGTTTTTGTCTTTTTTTTTCTTTCTTAACGGCAATTATAATTGTCCTCATTTTCCCACTTTATTTCCTAATCCAGATCACAACTTGGAGAGTGCCTCAAGACTATTATATATGCTGACTACCCAGAACAATGGCCGCGTCTTCTCGATTGGGTGAACTACAACTTGCAGAATCAACAAATCTATGGAGCTCTGTTTGTGCTACGGATACTCTCGAGAAAATATGAGTAAGTTACATTACTTTCCATTCCTGATTAGAGAAGTTAAGGGAAGAGATAATTGTATTGGAAAATGAGTGTTAAGTGTTACAAAGTGTAGAATACAATACAATGCTGTACATGGCTCTTTCAAACACTATTCATAATGTCTTATGAAGTTTATATGAGTTCCGGCTATAGGAACGCAAGGTGTGTATTACTTGTAAACAAGCAGAAAATCTAGAAGATATTCTCATTGTTTATGCATAAGTAGCACATCCCCTTGATTTTGTTTCATTATTTTTGTTTTAGGTTTAAGTCAGACGAAGAGAGAACACCTGTTACCCGCATTGTGGAGGAGACCTTTCCTCTGCTTTTGAATATTTTTAATGGGCTTATACAGATAGAAAATCCATCACTTGAGATAGCAGAGCTCATGAAGCTGATATGCAAAATATTTTGGTCATCCATATATGTAAGTCGCTAGTAGAATCAGTTAATTTTGCTTCTCTCTGCAGAATTTTGCATATTGTTTTTCCTAAAGTTACTATGCATATCCCTAAAATACAATTGAAACTAGTTTAAATGTTTTCTGTAGTATTTATTTATCAAAGTGTAAAATGTGTGACAAGAACTCCTAGATAAGTGGTTATAACTCCACTTGTGATCCTTGTCTCTGTTTTCTAGTATTTGAGATTATCACATGCATTGCATGGTGTCTTTATCATATTGGCAATTGGCAACTTTGCTTGTTGAACTCCTCTGGTTTAGCGAAACCCCCATAAATTAACAAAATATTGGCATCATAGGCTTCCTAAAGCTATCACTGTTTTTGTTTCATTTCCATGATGATTTATGATATCCTGAGCTTCATTTTTAGTACTTTCCAAAGGTTCACCACATGATAAATTTTGTATTATTTTCTGTGGCAGCTGGATCTCCCAAAGCAGTTATATGATATAAACTTATTCAATGCATGGATGATTCTGTTCTTGAGTGTTTCGGAGCGTCCTGTTCCAGTTGAAGGCCAGCCTATGGATCCGGAACTTAGAAAATCTTGGGGCTGGTGGAAGGTCAAGAAGTGGACAGTGCAGATTTTAAACAGGCTCTACAGTCGGTAAGTCTCTGAAGCCTATATGTTGAAAAGTATACTCTTGGAAGGTCCACTGAGATTTTGTGAACATTTACAGGTTTGGAGATCCAAAACTTCAAACTTCCGAATGCAAACCTTTTGCCCAAATGTTTCAAAAGAGTTATGCAGGCAGAATTCTGGAAGGCTACCTAAATCTTCTGAATACAATTCGTGTTGGAGGCTATCTTCCTGATAGAATTATCAATCTTCTCCTTAAGTACTTAAGCAACAGGTTTGTGTTACAGTTAGTTTCAGTGGCATACTTGTATGCATTCAGTATACCCACCTGGCTGACTTAAATTCTCATTTCCCTGGCATTATAGATTTAGTTTTTGGTCAACGTATTTATACTTGCTGATTTTAATTAGAAGCCTTTAGATGGTTATCTGTTTGTTTTATTAGAAATTTCACACTATTCGACCTTATCATGTGTTCAATGTATTTTGCCATTTCTCCCTGTATTTTGGCATGTGGTAGTATCTCTTGTTGAAGGGAGTTCTTTATTCTTCGACACTACTTCATTGTATCTGCAGCATTTCGATGAAAAGCATGTACAATTTGCTGCTGCCTCGGCTGGATGTTCTGCTCTATGAGATTGTTTTCCCTCTAATGTGCTTTAATGACTCTGATCAAAAACTTTGGGAGGAAGACCCACATGAATATGTGAGGAAAGGTTACAGTAAGTATTAAAAATAGTGTGACTTCCTGAGAAGTTTTAAAGATATTATATTGAATGATATTTTCTGTGCTGCATTGCAGATATTATTGAAGACTTGTACAGTCCGAGAACAGCGTCTATGGATTTTGTAAATGAATTGGTCCAAAAACGTGGGAAAGAGAACCTTCCGAAATTTGTTCAGTTTGTTGTAGGGATCTTCAGGAGGTATTCCATTTGAGCTCTTCTGCTTCTGTCTTCTTCTTCCTTCCTGTTGTGAACTTTTTTTCCCACTTTTTATAGTTATGACGAAGCTCCTGCTGAACATAAGCCTTATCGTCGAAAAGATGGCGCGATGCTTGCTGTTGGAGCACTTTACGATAAACTGAAGCAAACGGATCCCTATAAATCTGAGCTGGAGCATATGTTAGTGCAACATATTTTTCCTGAATTCAATAGTCCAGCTGGACATCTTAGAGCGAAGGTATTTACTGTTTTGGCTTCTTAAACTTTATCATGGATGCCATAGTAGGGGTTCTGTTATACTTCTCAATTTATTTCTTCAAAGAAGTGTTGAACGAGAGAAGAAATTAAAAGAAAGGATAAATGATAACGATACTTGGGCGACTTCTACAAAGTTGTGGATATTTTAGGATGGACTTTCTATTCATGTCCAGTATTAGATAGTATATTCTGTGGGAGCCCCTGATCTGCTAACGATTGTTTCTTTGGATGTAGGCCGCATGGGTAGCTGGGCAATATGCCTATATCAACTTCTCAGATCAGAACAACTTTCGTAAAGCATTACATAGTGTTGTCGCAGGAATGCGTGATCCTGATCTCCCTGTCCGTGTTGATTCAGTTTTTGCATTACGTTCATTTGTTGAGGCGTGCGAGGGTATGTGATTCTCTCCTATGCATTTATATGTGTGATTCTGTTTGCATTTGTTTACCCGTGTGCGTTGTCTTTTTGAATGTCTGTATATGTAGCTGATTAAAACTCTGGTCAAACTTGCAGATTTGAATGAGATACGTCCAATCCTCCCTCAATTACTTGATGGTAGGGTAAACCTTTTTATAAAAACCAGATGGTCTGTATTGTCGGAGTAAACTAATATCTTTAACTTAATGGTAATCATGCTCCTTTCAGAATTTTTCAAACTCATGAATGAGGTAGAGAACGAAGACCTTGTTTTTACGCTGGAGACCATTGTCGATAAGTTCGGTGAGGAGATGGCTCCGTATGCTTTTGGATTATGCCAAAATCTGGTAAGAAAATGAGCTCTCTCATGTGTCTAGTTGATATTAAATAAATTAATCTTTGAGATATATTTATTTACGCCACCCCTTTTTTCTCAGGCGGCTGCATTTTGGAGGTGCTTAAACACGTCAGAAGCCAGTGATGATTCGGATGATATGGGAGCTTTAGCTGCAGTTGGTTGTTTGCGTGCCATAAGTACAATCCTTGAATCTGTCAGCAGACTTCCTCAGCTGTTTGTTGAAATAGAACCAACGATACTTCCAATACTGCAGAAAATGTTGACCAGTGATGGCCAAGGTAAACTGATGTATTAAAATACTTCTAGAGTTTTTCTCATTTACCTCTAGTCCTTAGTTTGTGGACTACAAGCATATTTAAGTTATGTTGTGTATAGATGATGGACTTTTGAACTGAATTGTTCGCCATTTTGATTAATTCCTTCAGTAATAGTATGCATTTTTCAGATAGGGCATATATCCGTTGTCTTTTTTTTTGTAAGCCCTTTGCGTGTAGCAGCACTTGAACTCAAGATCAATTTTTTTTTCTTTTCAAATAGAAACTAAAGCATTAAAACATCCTATTTGCTTTGGCAGATGTATTTGAAGAGGTTTTGGAGATTGCATCATATATGACCTTTTATTCACCTAACATTTCCTTGGGCATATGGGGTCTCTGGCCATTGATCGTGGAAGCGTTGAACGATTGGGCAATTGATTACTTTCCAAGTATGGCTTCTCTCGTACCTGTTTTTCTGTATAGTTTACTCTGACACTGCGGAACTTCCATTCACTAAGTTATTTCTTTGAAAATGTAGATATTTTGGCTCCGATGGACAATTTTATATCAAGGGGAACTGCTCGTTTCCTCACTTGCAAGGAGCCCGACTACCAGCAAAGCCTATATAATGTTCTTTCAACTGTAAGTATATCTTCCAATAGTTAAGAGTTCATGTATGTGGTCTGTACTTGTTATATTCTGAACTGTAAGGGTATATATTTTCGTACGTGTCATGAAGGATAAAATCTTCCATTAGTATAACATAAATTGCGAGTTACCCATGCCTTCTGGCACAGTATTATTGGCCGCGAGTGTATTGGGTAACAGTAAAAACATATTCATTTAGCATTAAATATAACAATTCTTGCTGCCGTTGAGTGGAGATACTGTACATGTATAAACATTGTCCAAGTTTTTATACCCAAGCAAATCACTCATCAGTCTACTAACAGTACCGTTTGTTACCTTCATAGCTAATTTATATCTCACGTTTCTGTTTCTACAGCTTATGACCGACAGAAACATAGAAGACAGTGAAATTGAAGCAGCTCCAAAGCTTATTGAAGTTGTTTTCCAGAATTGCAAAGGGCAGGTGGATCAGTGGGTTGAACCATATCTACGACTCACTATTGATCGGTTACAACGAGCAGAGACTTCATACTTAAAATCTCTTCTTATACAAGTGGTAAGAACTGTGTGGCTGTGATTCCAAATTTCCATCATTTTTTTATATGAATCAGGCGGGCTTGCATTGAATTTATTCCATTGCTGTGTTGATGTTTACAATGATTAATTGAACTTTCTCTGCAAGCACCATTATATCTGCCACATCTTAAATTTTTCTTTGTTGATCAAGTTCTCAAAAAAAAAATCATGATGTGTATTCGCAGGTGGCAAATATGCTTTACTACAATCCAGGTTTGACGCTTGGTGTGTTGCATAACACAGGGCTTGCTTCAACAGTGTTTGATATTTGGTTCCAGATGTTGCAACAAAAGAAAAAGAGTGGCCTGCCAGCAAATTTCAAAAGGTATCTTTGATGCATTGATTAGGTTCTATCTTGTTCGTGGTAGCTTAAGTCAAGTGTAATGGTCAACTGATAAGGCGATTCCTCCTTTTTTACCAGGGAACATGATAAAAAGGTTTGCTGCTTGGGTTTGACTTCGTTACTTGCTCTCCCTGGTGGTCAATTACCCGACGAAGCTCTGCAACGTGTTTTCAGGGCAACACTTGATCTTCTAGTTGCATATAAGAATCAGCTAGCTGGTATGTTATGCACATGATGTCATGATCCATTTTCTCTCTACTTGGCGTGGTAACGTTTACAATTATTCCCTCTTCCCATATCTCTCTCAGAAGCAGCAAAGGTGACAGAAATTGATTATGAGGATGAGATGAATGGACTCGAGACTGATGAGGACGAGGATGATGATGGGTCTGATGGGGAGATGGGCATGGATGATACAGAGGATGGAGATGAAGCACAAAGCATGAAACTGCAGAAGTTAGCTGCACAGGTTTGTCAAGTGCTTGTATCACTTCCTCTGCCAAATATGCTCTACTTTTTCTGGAACTGACTCTTTGCCAATTCGCTTGTTCGTTTCCCAGGCCAAGTCCTTCAGATATGTTGATGAAGATGACGATGATTCTTATGATGACTTTAGCGATGACGATGTGTTCCAGTCACCCATCGATGAGGTGGATGCCTTTGTATTCTTTGTCGACGCTATCAGAGGTACCGCTATAAAAATCTTCTGATCACCATTCTCGTGCACACGATACTATAGAGAGCAGTGTGAACACACCTTGCTTAATCGCATCCTTGTCATTTAAACAGTTATGCAGGCATCAGACGCGCAGAGGTTTCAGAACCTTAACCAGTCACTGGACTTCACTTATCAGGCGATTGCAAACGGAATAGCACAACACGCAGAGGTGAGAAGAGTGGAGATCGAGAAGGAGAATCAAAAGAAGGCAGCAGAAGCTGCTGTTACTCCTGTTCCTGCGATATGATCTTAAAGCCTGGATGATCAAAGTAATAGTGTCAGATAAGATTCCCGTGTGGTTGCGGTCAGAAGATTTGAATGTTTCGGTGAGATTGATTGACCGAGATGATGGTCTGAAGTCTTCTTCGTCTTGCATGGTTCTGGTGTTGTGTTTGCGTCACTTCTTCTGGATTGGGTATACTCATAAGAGAGAGATTCTTTTTTTTTTGGGTGGGGTTGGAGGGGAGGGGGGGGGGGGGATTTTATGTACTCTTCAGACTACGTTGCTCACTACTGAACACATCGTGTCTTGTCTTTTTTGGGATTTGTTAGTTTTGTCAGGAAAGTTCTATTGGGCTATTTTTGTGATCTCACATAGAGATCAGCAAAGGTCACCATAAGGTTGTACGACCATTCTTTCATAAAGTGAAAAAGAATATTATCATACAAAATTTCCTTCACTGTAATGTATTCGAAATCCCAGCATAAAATTTCGTCTACATTATTTAGTACACATTACTCGATGAATTATGGTTGATAAATTATCTTAAATCTCTCAATAGCAATATCAAAAAAAAAAATCTAGATTTAACCGAAAACGTGATTTTTGCCTGTTACAGTTTCTGCACTGTGGAGTTGTTAACTTGATGTTCAAGCAATATTGTAATCCTCCAGCTAGTATAACTAACCGCAGTAAATCAAGATCAAGGTTAGCGCTGGAAATGTCAAAAACACCTTCCTCATCAGTTGGTTTTGAAAAATTACAGAGTTGAATCTGTATGATCTTTTGCTTTTATTTTTCTTATGGGAGAGACAAACAAATGTAAATCTTATGAAACTTTGTGTGTTGAAGTAACAAATATTTTAAAGAAAAATAATTTAGAAACCAAGATATGAGGGAGGTCAAGAGGAAGAACAGCAAGAGAAACCGAACCCTTGCGTAGGTCCCTTATTGTCGTCCTTAACGAGACTTACTCGGCTGTTCCACTTCAGTTCGGTTTTATGCGTATCGGAGTTGAGTTGTTTCCTGCTAACATTGGCGTAGATGTCGCGGATCACCATTTCGAAAGCTGTTTTAACGTTTGTTGAATCGAGAGCCGATGTTTCCATGAAGAACATTCCTTGGGATTCCGCTAGGGCTTTGCCTTCTTCCACGCTAACCGTTCTCATGTTATCTAGGTCGCACTTGTTCCCCACCAGCATCCTCGCCACCGTTGTATCTGAATGTGCTGCCCAAAAGCAAAAAAAACAAAAAAGAAATCAACAAAGTTTCACCAAACCAACATTCATATGGATCTTTTAGTCTATTTACACAAAGTCAGGGAAAATGTAGACAATTTATGGTTACCAACTAAGAAAATAAAAAAATTGACTTAATGTTACCTACTCTTAATAGAAAAGTGAAAAAAAGAAAAGAATGAACACAACCTAATCTTTTTATCATGTAAGAGTTAGTTAGGAGTTTGTTTGTCGACTTTTACACCTTACATTCACCAAACCTTAAGATCTATCTAATAGTCCTTCCTACAATGTTAAGAATCTAAACCAAACAGCAAATCCACCAAATAAAACCTAACATTTTGTAATTACAGTCAAACCATAGGACCTAACTGCAATAATATTCAACATCAGTTGCATTTTCAACTTACTCTTGAGCTCATCAAGCCAACGTGCGACGCTCTCGAAGGTTGAGCGACGACTTATGTCGTAGACGACTAGCGCACCGACGGCGCCGCGGTAGTACGCGGAGGTGACGGCACGGAAGCGTTCTTGACCAGCAGTGTCCCAAATCTGAGCTTTGACATCTTTGCCTTCGATCTCCATGCTCTGCGTCTGGAACTCGACGCCGATCGTGGCTTTGGAATGAGCGTTGAACTCGTTACGAGCGTAGCGGGAGAGAAGGTTCGATTTACCGACGGCTGAGTCGCCGATTATCACAATCTTGAAGAGGTACTCCTCTCCTCCTTCTTCATCGGACGACATCTTTTGTTTTGCTCTTCTCCTTCTTGTTGTTTCTAGATAGAGAAAGATGCGAATGGTTTTTGAGGGAGAGAGAGAGAGAGGCGCGGAGCTGGCAAGTGGCAAGGAAGTGCACAAGACAGGACATACTGCGCATGAAGTGATTCATTTATGATGAATTATCAGTTTTTGAAAGTTTTTAAAATATTATTAGTATTTTTTTAAGTTTTTTTGAATTATGATCCGTGAAATTCGGTGGAATTAAATTATTCTGAGAGGGACTGGGCCAACATATATATGTTCTGTTTATCAAAAGGCCCATTATCAGTAATATGGGGCATTTTTCTAAAAAAGAAAACAAACCAAAACCCGACAAAACCATTTTAAAAAGAACATACCCGTTGACAAAAAAGAACATACCCAAAAATAAAAGTCAAATGGATATCCAAATACCTAAACAAATTCATATCTATCTTATTTATTAAATTACAAAAGTATATATATTTGTAACAATGTTTACGGTCTTACGGACGTTTCTATTACACGACACAATAATGAAATAAATAGTTTAAAGAATAAACAAAAGTAGTAAAAGTAGAACTGTAAAATTTTAACTTTCTAAAGTTTATATGTATATAATGTAAAACATGGTCAAGAACTAGATTTTGATTTGAAAGCGCGAAATTCTTTTTGAAATGAACCAAATTTATATAATACAAATTTGTACTTTTAATCGTGTATCATGTTATTGACAAAAAATCGTGTATCTAATTTTAAATGTTACACATAAAGCGTTATATTTAGTGTTTTGAAACCGACCCAGATTCGTTGTTAAACCAGTAAAATTGACTTTATATATAAACCGGTTTAATTTTAAAACAAAACTCATTATTTAAAAATCATATAAGACTCGAATTTCACAGAAACTCGAACCAACCAAATTTCACAGAAACCTGAAAAGGTTTATATATCTAAACCATATAAAATTTAAAAAAAAAAGAAAGAAATAATCAAATCGGAACTGAACAGAAAAGCGAATGTCCAGACGTTATAGTAATTTTAAAACAGCTCAGGAGGCCGGTTGGTCTAAATTCATCAACCGCACTCTTTTGATAGTATAGTATAAACTCATAGTATGCTTTAGGGAACATTAATTCACTTTTTGATCAAACTCTAATAACCTATAGGACATATGAACTGCGGACATACGTTTTCAACCCACTTTCCTATGATCTATATGTTCCCATTTCTTAACTTCAATATTTTTTTTTTTGAAAGAATGTTAAATGCTTAACTTCAATATTAAAACTGGAGAAGTTCATGATGAGTTTATATGTCATAGTCTTATAGAGGAAACCCCATATTTTCTCTCCATCGTGGTGTGTTTGATAAATTTGTACCCTGCAGGCTGCAGACTAACCATGCAGGAACTCGGTGAAGACATAATAATTTATTTTCTTAACCATTAAATATTAACATTATTATGCACTTTTCTCAACCATTCAGTAAATATTGTAATTATGCCCTTAATTTTTTTCTTATAAACCATTAAACACACACAAAAAATTGTACCATGCAGTACATTGTATACTAGTATAACTTTTCCACTTTGACGATGACTTCTGTCGGAAACTTTCCCGCAAGTGTCTTTGTTTTTCAATCAAAAAAATGTTTTTTAGTTTTTCAATCAAAAAGGTGTTTCTTAGTTCTATAACAAAGTATGTAACGAGAATATTTCTACGCATCTTTTACTTTTAGAAATCATCTACTTTGAATCATATAAACACAACATGTAAAAAGAATAAATAGCCTATATGTAAAATTGAAGGAGAGTGCTCCCTAATGCTGGTCAAAGTTTCTTATCAGGAAATAATACATTGTTCAAAGTTTCAACTAGATAGAATGTTTAGTTAGTCAATTCTAATTTGCATGAAACATTTATAATTTAGTAAAAAGGACGATAAAGTGAAATAAACGACACAAATAAAACATATTATTGTTCACAAATTACAACAATAAAATTCCAACTAGGGAGAATTTTTGATTAGTCAATCCTTGTTTTTAATGTCGCCGTGTTAGTCAATGTGCATGCAATGCAACATAAAAGTAAAAAGGATATACCTACGTTGCAATTTCCAATAACTAAAAATGTACTCGCTAAACTATTTTATAGTTTTAAATATAAAACCTTTCAACTAGTAAATATAAACTTAAATAGTCAACTAGTAAATTAAAAAGATTCTGAATTTGTAGTGCGTGAACACACTGAACAATTTGTTCATTTTTTGTAATATATTATCGTATGTCTTTTTATATATACACTAGAATGCATATGTTAAACATACAGTATAACTTCTTTAAATTAATAATCTATAAATTAATATACACTAAAAATTTCTATAAAATAATTTAATTTTATAGTTCCAAATTGAATTCTAGTTCAATTAATATTTCGATAAATTAATATCTCTATAAATTAATAAAAATTATAATTTTAATGTAGTCCCAATATTATTAACTTTGAAAATATGACTGATAACTAAATCAGTTTATAATGTTTTGAAGATATACACTATAATTTAACCATAGACATAGGAAAAAATGCAAACACATAAAAATAAAAATATAACATCTCCAATTTCTTGTGATCTAAGGAAATTGTCATGACTACCCGCAATTTATACATTATATATAAACTTAGAAGTATTTGTACCATCTAAAAAAGACCCTAAACCTAGCTTGGATAAGGATAACTCTAGGGCTAGAAAATATTACAATACAACATATGATCAGAGACAGAAGAAAGAAGATCCACGACGTTGGTCCAATGCAACATTCGTTGTCCCTTCAGGAACATCATATTCTCACCCTTTCTCTTCAGAAACTCCATGGAAAAATTGTCATTAACCTTGTCTTTATTAGAATCGGCTGATCTCGAGTCTATTCTTCTCCGGTTAAGAAGATCGATATACGTCCCAAGATCGTGAACGCAAGAAATGTTTTGAACATCAAAGAAATCTAGAGTGAGTTCGACCCCAACATGAGCATAACATGAACAACTCCATGGAAGCTCATAAAAACCACCTAAAACCCTAAAATTCTCATTGAATAAAACGCCGGGAAGTTTAGTGATCGGATCGTTAACGTTAGTGATTCTCAAAACCTTAACTCCTAGCTCCTCGCAACGTTTCTTGAACCCCAGGTTACCAACCCTAGGACCTGCGAAAGAGAAGACGGTTATCGGAACATCTCTCTCGCCCATCCTCCGGTTCAGACCGAGCTCCGCAATGTCGTAAGCAAGTAGATGAGCCAATGAGCTTCCCATGCTATGTCCAGCTAGTGTTATACTCGTATCTTCTCCTTTGTACTTATTTACCAATCTCGAGATCTCGGACAGAAGCTGCTGTCTGCAGCTCTCTAGTCCGAACTTGCTCTCACTCTCATCAGATGTGTATAAACTTAAGAACCCTGACTCCACCTTCACGTCAGGACGTGTGTTATGAGGATCGAACCTAGCCGGAGCCAAAGAGCTCATGAAGTTCGTGACCCACTCGGGATTAGTTACCGTTCCACGAAACGTCACCACAATGTCTCTCCTCCCTAAACGTTTTACTGATTCATCAGATGAAACAGCGACGTAACCTACCCAACGTGCGCCCCTATTGGCCTCGTTTTGGATCGGACTGATGCTGATGTTGATGTCCGGCGTGGCGTAGATGTATTTTGTGACCTTGTACTCCTCAGGTTGGTCGACTCCGGTTTCTTGAAGTAAGGTTTGTTTGCCATACTTGCAGTTTAAGTAACGTTTTGAATTGGGGTTTAGGTCGAAGGCTTTGTAACATGTTGAAACTAAGTTGCCGTAGCGAGTGATCTCTTGTTGGAGAAGAGGGTTTAAAGGTTCAATGAGATCTTTCCAGTTGTTACACCCCTGTATCTCTCTCCAAACCCTAGCTAATGGTGCCTGAGCACGAGGAGAAGCAACAGGCGAAGTAAGAATATGTGGTGCTAATACAGCAGAAGAAGAGGAAGAGGAATAAGAATAAGAAACTACGAGTCTTTTGGGGGTGTTTTTGGAATTGGGGAGAGAGACAACATGAGGAAGAACAAGAGTTTGGTCTGATCTTAGAAATGGAACATGTTTCAGATTAGGGCTTTGGAACAAGGACTTAACCGCCATTGTTGGAAGAAAATGTAAAGGATACAGAGAGAGAAGTTGGTGGAAGTGTTAAGAGATAAAAAGTATGTGTAGGCGTACTTATAGTAAGCATGGAGAGAGTTCCGCATGTTTTGGCGTGTGTTTGACTGAAAAAACGATCGAGGTTAAAATATTCAAATTACGATCATGTTTTGATAATTAAGAATTATTTTATGTGGTCGGAGGTATTCTATATTATTGAATTTTTATAATTTCTTCTTGCAGTTCTTCCTCAGTTAATTTAGGCTTTTATACGCGTTGCCATAGCATGTGTATGTGAATGCAAAATAAAATAATAAAATACGTTAACTCCATGTTACCAACCTAGTACGATATATCTAGAGAATATACTCATTCCAAATTCAGATTAGTCCGAGTGCCAATTTGACCAAATTATCGTAGTCAGCTGGTTTTTGGTTTGGATTGGTAAACCATTGAGTAATGAGACCCTTTTTGGTTAACTATATATAGGTGATCCGGGCAGGGTCGTGTCAGTATCTAACTGGAGCCAAAGGGCTTGTATTTGGTCTGTTTCTAGAACTAACTTAAGTTGCTCGACTAAACCCTAAGGATGATTCAACCCGACCAGTAAAGCCTAACTCACCAGGTTTTAACATATATTCGTCATATTTAATTCATAAGATTGATTGCTAATAAATAAGAATGATTTATGTTAACACATTTAATTCAAAACATCTATGTACCAATAAAAAGAATGTAATAAATTGTATGAATATATTATTTGATACTAACTTGTCGTGCAATCATATTTAAACACAATAATAAATATGATACCAAGTTGCGCAAGTAATCCACATTGAAAATAAGGTACGTTATTAATAAAAAGTTAACAATTTACAAACATGGTAAATTACATTTAAAATCGTGAATCCAAGAATTTA
This sequence comes from Raphanus raphanistrum x Raphanus sativus, assembly GCA_019705995.1. Taxonomy (NCBI): domain Eukaryota; kingdom Viridiplantae; phylum Streptophyta; class Magnoliopsida; order Brassicales; family Brassicaceae; genus Raphanus; species Raphanus raphanistrum x Raphanus sativus. The sequence goes on along the minus strand of CM034037.1, from coordinate 12,182,430 downwards.
GGGTTTAGTGTTTTTGGTTTTTCCAAGGGTTTAAGATTTGTCCAAGGGTTTAAGCTTTGTCCAAGGGTTTAGGGTATAGTGTTTATTGTTTATGATTTTCTTTTTTGTTACGATTTTAAAATTGTTAAAAAAAATTCTTATTTTCGCAGCTACTAATATTTTTCATTTATTTGAAAAACTTAACACAAATTATTATTATTTTATTTATTATCTTTAAAAGAAGATGTACATTAATTGGCAAACTATGATTAACTGGTAATTCACCCAAAAATTACAACATTCATCTGTTTGACATGTTATTACAACATTTATCTGTTTGATTTCTAGGAAAGGTGATCTTAGAACATTAAGATACCTATTATATTATCATAAATTGATCTGCAGTAAATATGATATCAACTTGCCAAAGCAATCCGTATTTAATATAAGGTAAGTTATTAAAATTTAAAACCAAATTAACTAAAGGTAAATTATTTAAACAAAACAACAAATATGATACCAAGTTGCGTAAATAATACACAATGAAAATAAGGTAAGTTATTAATAAAAAAAATTACAAATTACAAATAGGAAAGTAAAACAAATGAGAGAGAGAGAGAGAGAGAGAGAGAGAGAGAGAGAGAGAGAGAGAGAGAGAGAGAGAGAGAGAGAGAGAGAGAGAGAGAGAGAGAGAGAGAGAGAGAGAGAGAGAGAGAGAGAGAGAGAGAGAGAGAGAGAGAGAGAGAGAGAGAGAGAGAGAGAGAGAGAGAGAGAGAGAGAGAGAGAGAGAGAGAGAGAGAGAGAGAGATTTAGTATTTTGGGTATACCCAATGGTTTACGGTTTAGTGTTTAGGATTTATCCAAGGGTTTAGGGTATATCCAAGCAGCTTAGAGTTTAGTGTTTGGATTTTTGGATTTTTACCCAAGGGTTTAAGATTTGTCCAAGGGTTTAGGGTATACTGTTTAGTGTTTATGATTTACTCTTTTGTGACGGTTTTAAAATTGTTAAAAAAATTCATGTTTTGGCAGCTAATAATATTTTCATTTATTTTAAAAACTTAACACAAATTATTATTTTTTATTTATTATCTTTAGAAAATGTTGTACATTATTTGGCAAACTATGATTAGTTGGTAATTCACCCAAGAAAAATTCATGATAAAATATTAAACTAGGAAACATTCATATATAAATCGTAAATATGATACCAAGTTGCGCAAGTAATCCACATTGAAAATAAGGTAAGTTATTAATAAAAAGTTAACAATTTACAAACATGGTAAATTACATTTAAAATCGTGAATCCAAGAATTTAGGGTTTAGTGTTTTTGGTTTTTCCAAGGGTTTAAGATTTGTCCAAGGGTTTAAGCTTTGTCCAAGGGTTTAGGGTATAGTGTTTATTGTTTATGATTTTCTTTTTTGTGACGATTTTAAAATTGTTAAAAAAAATTCTTATTTTCGCAGCTACTAATATTTTTCATTTATTTGAAAAACTTAACACAAATTATTATTATTTTATTTATTATCTTTAAAAGAAGATGTACATTAATTGGCAAACTATGATTAACTGGTAATTCACCCAAAAATTACAACATTCATCTGTTTGACATGTCATTACAACATTTATCTGTTTGATTTCTAGGAAAGGTGATCTTAGAACATTAAGATACCTATTATATTATCATAAATTGATCTGCAGTAAATATGATATCAACTTGCCAAAGCAATCCGTATTTAATATAAGGTAAGTTATTAAAATTTAAAACCAAATTAACTAAAGCCAAATTATTTAAACAAAACAATAAATATGATACCAAGTTGCGTAAATAATACACAATGAAAATAAGGTAAGTTATTAATAAAAAAATTAACAAATTACAAATAGGAAAGTAACACAAATTTGAAAGAGAGAGAGAGAGAGAGAGAGAGAGAGAGAGAGAGAGAGAGAGAGAGAGAGAGAGAGAGAGAGAGAGAGAGAGAGAGAGAGAGAGAGAGAGAGAGAGAGATTTAGTATTTTGGGTATACCCAATGGTTTACGGTTTAGTGTTTAGGATTTATCCAAGGGTTTAGGGTATATCCAAGATTTTAGAGTTTAGTGTTTGGATTTTTGGATTTTTACCCAAGGGTTTAAGATTTGTCCAAGGGTTTAGGGTATACTGTTTAGTGTTTATGATTTACTCTTTTGTGACGGTTTTAAAATTGTTAAAAAAAAATCATTTTTGGCAGCTAATAATATTTTCATTTATTTTAAAAACTTAACACAAATTATTATTTTTTATTTATTATCTTTAGAAAACGTTGTACATTATTTGGCAAACTATGATTAGTTGATAATTCACCCAAGAAAAATTCATGATAAAATATTAAACTAGGAAACATTCCTATATAAATCGTAAATATGATACCAAGTTGCGCAAGTAATCCACATTGAAAATAAGGTAAGTTATTAATAAAAAGTTAACAATTTACAAACATGGTAAATTACATTTAAAATCGTGAATCCAAGAATTTAGGGTTTAGTGTTTTTGGTTTTTCCAAGGGTTTAAGATTTGTCCAAGGGTTTAAGCTTTGTCCAAGGGTTTAGGGTATAGTGTTTATTGTTTATGATTTTCTTTTTTGTGACGATTTTAAAATTGTTAAAAGAAATTCTTATTTTCGCAGCTACTAATATTTTTCATTTATTTGAAAAACTTAACACAAATTATTATTATTTTATTTATTATTTTTAAAAGAAGATGTACATTAATTGGCAAACTATGATTAACTAGTAATTCACCCAAAAATTACAACATTCATCTGTTTGACATGTTATTACAACATTTATCTGTTTGATTTCTAGGAAAGGTGATCTTAGAACATTAAGATACCTATTATATTATCATAAATTGATCTGCAGTAAATATGATATCAACTTGCCAAAGCAATCCGTATTTAATATAAGGTAAGTTATTAAAATTTAAAACCAAATTAACTAAAGGTAAATTATTTAAACAAAACAACAAATATGATACCAAGTTGCGTAAATAATACACAATGAAAATAAGGTAAGTTATTAATAAAAAAAATTACAAATTACAAATAGGAAAGTAAAACAAATTAGAGAGAGAGAGAGAGAGAGAGAGAGAGAGAGAGAGAGAGAGAGAGAGAGAGAGAGAGAGAGAGAGAGAGAGAGAGAGAGAGAGAGAGAGAGAGAGAGAGAGAGAGAGATTTAGTATTTTGGGTATACCCAATGGTTTACGGTTTAGTGTTTAGGATTTATCCAAGGGTTTAGGGTATATCCAAGATTTTAGAGTTTAGTGTTTGGATTTTTGGATTTTTACCCAAGGGTTTAAGATTTGTCCAAGGGTTTAGGGTATATTGTTTAGTGTTTATGATTTACTCTTTTGTGACGGTTTTAAAATTGTTAAAAAAAATCATTTTTGGCAGCTAATAATATTTTCATTTATTTTAAAAACTTAACACAAATTATTATTTTTTATTTATTATCTTTAGAAAATGTTGTACATTATTTGGCAAACTATGATTAGTTGGTAATTCACCCAAGAAAAATTCATGATAAAATATTAAACTATGAAACATTCCTATATAAATCAAAATTGTGGTATTTAAAAAAATAATCGGTGAATTAAAAGAATGTTTACATTTTTATATTTTTCAAGAAAAAAAAGTTTACGATGACAGGGAGAGGGAGAGAGAGGGAGAGAGAGAGAGAGAGAGAGAGAGAGAGAGAGAGAGAGAGAGAGAGAGAGAGAGAGAGAGAGAGAGAGAGAGAGAGAGAGAGAGAGAGAGAGAGAGAGAGAGAGAGAGAGAGAGAGAGAGAGAGAGAGAGAGAGAGAGAGAGAGAGAGAGAGAGAGAGAGAGAGAGAGAGAGAGAGAGAGAGAGAGAGAGAGAGAGAGAGAGAGAGAGAGAGAGAGAGAGAGAGATTTAGTGTTTAACCCGCGGGACCCGCGGGTTAAACACTAAATCTCTCTATCTCTCTCTCTCTCTCTCTCTTAAATAGATACAAAATATTCCGTAATATTTAACCCGCGGGTCCCGCGAATTACCTGCAAATTTGGGTGGGGTAGGTGCAGGTATTTTGAATCTTTCATTGCGGGTCATGCGGATCGAAATTATGAGTCGAAAAACTAGGTGACCCGCGGGACAGATGGGGTGGGTCGTTCCGCAGACCCAGCTCTACCCGTATAATTTGAAACGACTGAACATCAGTACATCGATTGACGCAAATGGATTTCCAGCTTACATGCGTCGTATTGATGGTAGGTTCATTGAGAAAAATGGAATCAGATTAGACAATGGATATGTTGTACCTTACAATAGAAACCTCATGCTTAGATATCACGCGCATATGAATGTCGAGTGGTGCATCCAAACGCGTGCTGTTAAGTATCTTTTCAAATATATCCATAAAGGACCTGATTATGCTTCAGCTCCAATGGATAAAGAAGATGAAGATGGCGTCATCGACGAAATCAAAACATATTACGACTGCAGGTATTATTTTTTTATTATTATTACTTAGTTTCTATGTGTGCATGAACCGAAAATAACTGCATAATCTATTAAAGTATATCCTTAGAGAAATATATATACTATCGTATAGAATAGTAATAAAACATTGTTTTTACAATTAAATTATTACATTATTAAAAATTAAATACTACTTTCTTTTACATTTTAAGCTCTACGATTGTTGTTTCTAATTTATGTTTATCGTATTTCTATATTAGATATATAACTGCATGCGAGTCATCGTGGCGGGTTCTTACTTTTCCTACACATTTTTGTACTACTTCTGTAGAGAAATTTGGATTTCATCTCCCTGATCAGGAGCTGGTGTTTTTTGATGAAGATGAACCTATTGAGAGTATCCTCAAGAAAAAATATGTCAACCAATCCATGTTTCTGGCGTGGTTCATAGCAAATCAAAAATATCCAGAGGCAAGAGATTTGACATATGCCGAATTTCCAACAAAATTTGTTTGGAAAGCAAGTATGAGAGAATGGGTACCACGTAAACGAGGCTTTGCGATAGGGAGGATTGCACATATTAATCCAGCACAAGATGAGCTATATTTCTTAAGAGTAATGCTAAACTGGGTAAGAGGGCCGAAATCGTACGAGGATATAAGAACAGTTGATGGTGTTGTATATTCTACATACGAAGATGCTTGCTATGCTTTGGGTTTGATGGATGATGACAAGGAATACATAGAAGCTATCAAAGATTGTAGTGATAATAGTTCTGGCACGTATGCGAGGAAGCTTTTTTCGAGAATGTTGGTATCCAAAACATTATCTCAGCCTCATGTTGTGTGGAAAGCTACTTGGGAGTATCTAACCGACGATATTCTCTACAAGAAACGACGACAAACTGGAAATCCCGGTGAGATTTTTTCTTATTAAACGAAATATGTTTTAAATCAGGTCTCTCTTATGTAATTAATTTTTCAAATTTTCAGAGTTGAACTTGACCATAGATCATATCAAAAACATTGCTCTAACCGAGATTCAAAATCATTTGCTTAGCAATGGTCGTAGCCTCCAGAAATGGCCCCTAATGCCAAAGCCAGAGGATTTTGGTTGTTACAACGGCAATCGCCTTATAGATGATGAGCTTAAGTATATTGTGGAAGATCAGCTAAAGGAAAATGAAAGACTTATGGCGATGATAACAGATGAGCAAAGAGGGGTTTACAACGAGATTTTGGATGCAGTTTTAAATGATAGCGGTGGAGTGTTCTTTCTTTATGGTTATGGAGGCACAGGTAAAACCTTCGTATATAGAGCACTCTCATCAGCAATCCGATCTAGACGTATGATTGTTCTAAATACCGCATCCAGTGGAATTGCTGCATTATTGTTGGAAGGAGGTAGAACCGCACATTCCAGGTTTGGTATTCCGATAGATGCCGACGAGTTTACTACTTGCAAGAAAATGGAGCCATGATCAGATCATGCAGAATTAGTTAAAGCAGCAAAGCTCATTGTATGGGATGAGGCGCCTATGATGAGCAGACACTGTTTCGAGACTTTGGATCGTTCTATGCGTGATATTATAAGATCTTCTGAAGACAAACCTTTTGGAGGTAAAGTAGTTGTTTTCGGTGGAGATTTCAGACAGATTTTACCGGTCATACCTGGAGGTGGTAGAGCATAGACTGTTTTGCAAGCTCTTAATTCGTCATATCTTTGGGAGCACTGCAAAGTTTTGAAGCTAACAAAAAACATGAGATTGCTCGCTGGGCTTACTGATGATGCAGCAAAAGACCTTCAATCCTTTTCAAAATGGATTTTGGATGTTGAAGATGGAAAAATAAATTTGCCAAACGACGGTCAGGTTGACATTGACATCCCTTCTGATCTGTTGATCAAAAATATTGGAGAAGATCCGATTCAAACTATTGCAAAGGAGGTTTATGGACAAGCTTTTCAAACCTCAGAAGATAAGGATTTGTATAGACATCGAGCCATTCTCACACCCACAAATGATGAAGTTGATAAAATAAATGATTACATGCTTTCGCAGTTGCCAGGTAACATTTGATTCTGTTTACTCTTATGTTCGACTAACTTTGTACATTATTCTAGAGTAAAGGATTTACACGTGCTTTCAAGTGAATACAAGGTTTACCTTAGCTCTGACAGTATAATCCCATCCGATGTTGATGTAGAAGAAAATGTTACATATCCAACAGAGTTTTTGAACAGTGTTAGAGTGGCAGGAATGCCTAGACATAATTTGAAGTTGAAGGTTGGTGCTCCTATTATGTGTATCCGTAACTTGGATTTGGTAGATGGCTTATGCAATGGTACAAGGCTAATTGTTACTCAGTTGCTCCCACATGTTATAGAAGGTAGAATTATAACTGGAAACAGTACTGCTGGAGACAAAGTCTGGATTCCTAGAATGTATGTCAGTCCACCTGACACAAAGTTTCCCTTCAGAATGCGTCGAAGACAGTTTCCCGTTACAATGGCTTTCGCGATGACCATCAACAAAAGTCAAGGTCAAACACTAGAAAGTGTTGGTTTGTTTTTGCCTAGGCCAGTGTTCTCACATGGTCAGCTCTACGTTGCACTTTCAAGAGTTAAGTCGAGATCTGGATTAAAAATCCTAATAACTGGTAAAGAAAGGAAGGCCGAGACAAAAACATTGAATGTTGTCTACAAACAAATTTTTCAAAATATTCCGTAGGAAGGGTACGTGATTGTTATTTATTTTGTTCCAATATCTTTTTTAAAATATATAAAATGTTACAATTGTTAATTTTTTGTATTGGCAGATGGGTGGTGATGACTACGAAGATCGATACTATTTCATTCCCGGAAAAAAGTGTTCTCACTATTTTGATCATGGTATGCTAATTTAATATTGTGCCCGGAGAAGATAAAATTTACAAAAAATAAATCTTTCAAATTATACAAAAAGACCCGTCTAATTTCTTACAAAATGTTTTTTTTTTCAGGTCTCTCCTTGAAGTTGTTCTTTATCGAGAATTGTACTGAATACTTTATACAATTTATGGATAATATTTTCAAATTTATTACAAAAAACTCATCATAGCATATATACCATCCAATTCTAATTACTGATAATGTAAAATATGTAGTTATCTCTAAATATATACTATTAATTATCGATTTCGAAATAAAAAATTGATGCCTAAACAAAATATTTTTTCCGAACATTGCAATTATACATATACACAATAACAACCTCTTGAGGCCCAAGTTACTTTGTTCAATCTCCTCCTTTTAAAATATTGACTACCATTATATGCACGCAGCCTAATGCTTTATTCCAAAATAGGTAGTCTTATGATATATAATCCGTTACTTCCAAACCCGACCAGTATTTTGACCATATTTTGAAATTGTACATTGCCCGCACAGGGTGCGGGCCGGTCACCTAGTTCAGATTAGTCCGAGTGCCAATTTGACCAAATTATCGTAGTCAGCTGGTTTTTGGTTTGGATTGGTAAACCATTGAGTAATGAGACCCTTTTTGGTTAACTATATATAGGTGATCCGGGCAGGGTCGTGTCAGTATCTAACTGGAGCCAAAGGGCTTGTATTTGGTCTGTTTCTAGAACTAACTTAAGTTGCTCGACTAAACCCTAAGGATGATTCAACCCGACCAGTAAAGCCTAACTCACCAGGTTTTAACACAGGGCAAAGCAAACTGTTCAATTCTAGTCCAACATTGCAAATTTCACCTTTTAAATATACTAGCTTAGTATGTTACTGATTTTTAAAAAAAATTGAAATGATTTATCAATTTTATTTCACAGATCTCATGCTATTGCAAAATATATATTCCAGTTTGATTCTGTATATTTAGATGCAGCTGATATCAGTGGCGGAGGCAGCTCTTCGGTAGGGAGGCCATTAGGCTAGATGACCATGTCAATTGTTTATAAACAGAAAATTATACTTGGGTTTTTAAAAAAAAAACTAGAGCTTAACCCGTGCGGATATTGGTTCATACTTTTTCATACATTAATATTTGTTTTTCATGATTAGTGCTATATATTTTTGATGTGTCGCTGTATAACTAATTGTATACAAAACATCTAGGTTGAATCATATAATATGGTACACAATAAGTTGTATCACAATCTATTATAAAATGTCAATAAATGCAAACGAGGATATTTTGAGGGCATCATGTTTGAATCTCGAAGTTTCTTTAAGTAATGTTACGCTTTCTTATATAATTGGTGATGATTTGTTTAAAAAACTAAAGATTCTTCGATAATCAATATCCGAAAAAGTTCGAAACACATAAATTGTTTATCGCATATTGTTGACTATTTCGGTGTAGTCGCCACAGCTGATAAATTTTTTTCAAAATTAATGCTAATAAAGATTTATTTGTGGTTTTCCATATAACCATAAAAAATAAATGGATTAATTATATTATTAATTGAAATGGTTATAGTTAAAAGACTTGAACTATATGATTCTAATGGATGATTTTGTATAAAAATGTTAGTAAAATTATATTTCTAATAATAAATATATGTAGTATTACTCTTTTTATAAACAGATTGTAATTTTTGATTTTTTAATAAATATTTATGCTATTGTCACTGTTTTGCAATATTGATAAAATCTGCACAAGGACATATTATAAATTTTGATTGAGGCAGTATTAGAAATTAGTCCGGCACTGCAATTGACCCATAGAATATATCGTTGTAGTGAAATTGACCCTTTAAAACATGTTGCTAGCTCTGCCCCTGCTTGGTATTCTTAAAACAAATCAACAACAAATCACAAATGTTTTTGTCATATATGTCTATAATAGTTAGGAAAAATGAGCGAGGAAAATGTAATAACTAAGGGGGTTATTGGAACCAGAATTTGAATGGAGTTTAAGAATTTTTAAAGTTGAGAGATTTTTAAATTTTAAGTAGATTTAACAAATATCTTCTGAATTTCTAGCAAATGTTTTGTTTGGATTTATATTGAATGCTATGGATTTGCATAATATACCTTTTAAAAAAATCTCTCTTTATAAGGAAAAAAAAAGGTATCTCTATCTCTAGAAAAGTTTCAATTTTTTTCAAGTAAACATATAGTAGCTTGCTTTTGAAATGCATCACTACCAATTGAAAATTGATATATGTTTACGGTGTTTGGTGTTTCTGGGGAACGAAATATATTATTACATTAGCTTGCTTTTGATAAGGTAATTTGTTATGCTTTTTGTTATGGTATTAATAATAACATTTCATGTTTATATATTATATTATAGATATATATATGACAGAAATTATGAGTGAATAACATCATCGATGGAAGTGTTAACAGTTTTACTTCTGTTTTTTTGTTGTTGAAGCAACCTTATACGTGTGTGTGTTTTAACATAGATTTTAGAAATCTTATGGGGATATGAGATATTTTTAAAGTTGAGTTTTATGAGTAAAAATAAAAAGAATTTATATCCCAATAACAAAAGATTTTAGTAGAATTGTTAAATCCATCATATGTAAACTTTTCCAATAATAAAAAATTTTGAATGAAATTTAAAAGTTTTCATCCCAATAACAATGGATTTAACTCAGATTTTCAAAATTCATAAACCAATAATAATGGATTCCAAAAATTTTGTAACTCTTCATAAATTCTTCTACCAATAACCCCCTCTAAAGCAACAGTTCAATGAACTTTCTCTACGACGTTTCCGAAAACGAGAAAGTCGGTTATTTAGTTATGTTTTTTGGTGTTTTTGTTATTATTTTGGGTTTGTGTCGAACTTTTTACTTTTCAACTGAAATACAATCTTATACAAACTAAAATGAAAATATATAAACGTAAAATAAGTTTTGACTAAAAATATTTAATGTTGAACAAATTCAATATGTTCATTTTGCATTTTTCAAACTATCATCTTCAACACACATTTTATATTAAAATTCTAGTTTTGATGATATAAATAATAAATACTTTCATATGTAGTGTTTCGAGCGATTAGTTTATCTCTCATAATTCGGTTATTCTTTACAAAAAATTGTTGGAAATTTTCTGAAAATATATCAAATGCAATATTTAAAAATATCGAATTCAAATACCTAATCTGTAGATGAAGAAGAGCATATATATTGATGATATCTTTATGAGTACAATGAAATAACTTTAAATTTGTACACCTATTTGGCCTTTTGATGGGATGGGTCGGATCTCAATGGCAGAATTCAGTAGCAACACACCTACCTAACCACAGGTAATTTGGATGGAAGACAATGTAGGATTCTTGCTGGCAGCTTATACCATTCCAACAATCCCAATGCCGAACAACAAGCTCTCTTTACCATGTGTAGGCCCTTAGAAATTGAATAACGATTTGATTTTTAATAATGGCAAAAAGTCCTTTCGATGAGACAAAAGCAGATACAACTAAATTGCTTCCCAAAGAAAATCACAAATACCAGCAAAATGGTTAGCTAATTTTGTAACTTTTTTAAGGAATTATAGTGCGCTTATAGAATATTAATGTCCAAGAAAACTCACATATACGTAAAAATTAGTATTGTATTCTTTTACCGGAGACTACGTAATATATAACTCCAATTAATTATTTTCTCTCAGCAACTGTATCTTAAGCCAATTAAACCATCTATTAACAACATGAAAATATAAATTAGAATATCTTTAATGTTTTGACCGAAAGAAAAAAATAACCCTATGTTGAAACTCCTTACATTTTAGTCAAATAGTGTCAAAGAGCTTATATTATACAAGTTTTGCACATTAGCATATACGCGCGTACTAATATGTTTTTATCATTTCATTATTAAATGCTGCATGGGGCTTGCCTAACGCAAATATGTTTGTATAACTACCTTCCATTTTTAGAACCTTAGCTTTATTTTAACAGTTTTTTGAATTAAACAAAGGTATGTACGTTACTATATTCTAAATACGCATGTGTATTATTACTCCATAGAAACATGAGCATAAAAGTCAAAAGCTAGGTACATTTTGCTCAATAAATTTATATATATATATATATATGCTTGGAATGAATATTTCAATACAGCCAAAACTAAATCCAAATATAATGCTACATGTTATAATGTATCATTCGTGCATTATAGAGTAATGTATCATTCGTGCATTATAGAGTCGATGTAGATATTATAGTCAGTTGATTTTTGAGTTACCTCTTCCTGCCCAGGAACCTTAATTTTTTTTTTTTTTTTTTGTAAATTCAGAAATTTCATTAAACCGGAAATTAAGGTTGGTACAAAGAGGAGAGAGCATGTTTGGCTATGGAGTCAGCTTTATCGTTAGCTGCTCTAGGAATAGCCTTAAACTTGATTACATAAAACAAGGGAATTAGAAGATAGATGTCGGAGAGTATAACCGCGATCTCCAAGTTTCTCTGTTTGGAGATCACCATATTAATCAAAATCTGAGAATCAGAGAAGACGTGAAGAGCGTTAAACCCACCATTAAGAGCAGAGATCATGGCGCTTCTCAACGCCATAGCTTCCGCAACAAGAGGCGATGCTACAGAGAGCGAGGTCGCCGAATAAGATGATGATGATCCAGCATCATCGATGATCCATCCGAATCCAGCGCTTTTCGTCAATGGATTCCAAGCAGCATCAGTGAACATGCATGTTCTGAACAGCTCGGTTGGGGGATCAAAGGCGATACTTCTTCGTCGATTTGGAGATAAGGGAGTTGGGGCTTGAGCTAGGATCCATTCGCGAGCTTCTTGAATCGCTTTTAGCAGTGTCTCCGCAGGCGAGAATGACCGTTTCTGGAAGATGAGTTGGTTTCTGGAAATCCAGATATTCCAGCATATCCACGCCCAGGAACCTTAAATATTATAAGAAAAATTGCCAGAAATGTAAAATTTGATAAGTTTTCTTTGCTGTTGAACATACTATTGACTCTTTAAAGTATGAATACAGCATATGTATAACCGTTAATATCATAAATACTGCATATTTTACATCTGTGATAAGTAGAACCGGTCATGGGTCATGCTAAGTGAAACAATTGCTATAGGTCCCAAATTTTTTGAAACAAATATAGATATAGGCTTTCAAAAAAAAATATAGGCTCCCAAATTTGTAAAAAAGGTAAAATTACATGGATATAGTTATAGGTCCCAAAAAATATCAAGACAGGTCATGGTGATAAGTGATTTCAACCTCTATTATATATTGAGATGTAAATATATATCTGTATATAGAATGTGTTCAGCCTTACCATTCTTCGATAGTTATCTTCTTTAGGTAAGTACATCAAAAAAAAATTCCAGGGTAAAAGCATCTACATTTTTGGTCAAAAATCAAAATAAATATTTATTACAGTATGATATGAAAAAAATATTATTACATAATAAGTAAATGATACGAGCCTACGAAGCGAGATGTATAAAATATACTGTAACGATTTACATCATCATTATTTAACATAAATTAAACTACACCAACATGAACGACCCAGTATTATTTTATTAATTAGTGAAGTCGAACGGACGGAGAGCATGTAAATCTAGCAGAAACTGAAGTCAAAAGAAAGCTTACAATCTTAGAAAATGGTTCATCCAGACACGGAATTAACACTTGTTTGACTTCGATCAGTAGTTGTTTACGTTGAATGTTACTCCAAAAATTGATAGAATTTGAGAAGGTACTTTTCAACTATGACTAAATGTATTAATTAAACATAAAAGACAAACTATTCATAAAAAATAAATTAACTAATAACATTCGTGACATGTCATTACAAATAATTGTGAAAACTAAGAGTTAATTTATATTTGTACTCTCATTTTAATAGATTATATATACATAATAATAAAGAAATCTTAGGATTTTTTGGACAATTTATCTCAATAACTATGTCATATCGTGTGTACTACTCCTTGAATGGACATTTAAGTGTAGTCTCCCACTACTATACAATAGAAGTTGAGCTATCTTTTATAAACAACATGCCAAATATGCCTTCGTTCATTACTCAACATTATAAGCTGTCTGCATGTATGCATGCAGTTTTGGGTTACAAAAAAAAATGTATGCATTCAGTTACCTGCAGGGTCGATGCTTTCTTGGTAACAGTGGCGAAGCCAGGTGGAAGGATGTGGGGGCAAGTGCACCCCCAATTTTTTTTAAATTTCAAATTTTGTATGTAAAAACATCAAAAATTGTAAGTTCATATGGTAAAATGTAGTTTGTGCGTCCATACTTTTCCACTGTCGATCCCTTTTATATGCACTTTTTATTTTTATTACCAAAGGTGCATCTTTGAATTAAATGGTCTGGCTTCGCTCCTGCTTGGTAAGAAGTATTTGATACAAAAAGTTGTCCTTATAAGAAATCAAGTAATATGTGATATGGAGGGAGTACATTTGATAAAAGTTCAAACTAAACCAAGAGTGTTTAGTTTCAGTTTTATTTTTTAGTTATTTGTTTAAGAAACGAGAGATGATTGAAACATCTAAGCCTTGAGCTTGACTTATCTATTTGGGCATCACTTTTTGCGACAATAGAAGAATAAATGAGAGAGGAGAAGAGTCTCCGAAGTTACGTCTACGCGGGGATGAATGTATTTGACTTTGATACGTCAGCAAGAAGTAGACTGAAAAGCTACAAATGGTTGTATTGTTCGTAATTTGACCCCTTCCTACGTGGCATGGAACACCACAGTCAATCCTACTTTTTTTTCCTTTTATGTTTTATTTGATAACTTCCTCCATTTCAAATTGATTTAAATATTAATTATTTTCTCAAAAAAATTAAAATTAACCATGAAAACATTATTTTAAAATTAATAGTCTCTATAACTTTAACTCCACAGTAATTTAATAAATTCAATTCTTAAAATATTACAGTTTGATTAAAAAAAAAACTGACGTGTTCATCTAAAAAAAATTACAGTTTGATTATTAATTAATAATATATAAAATAAAATATTAAAATGTTTTTTAAGCCTTTTTATTTTGAAGACAGATGAAATGACGTGTATATATATAACTCTTACTAGTGACAATTAAAAAGTTGTTTTCATAAAAATATATGGTGAAAATGATAAAATAACTTTTCTTAAATAAGAAAATATTAAATTATCTGAAACTTTAAATTAGAGATGTTCAGTTCAGATTTTGATCTAGTTTGTGTTAGATTTTCTCGGCTTTCTGGTTTATAATTTAGATACTGTATTAACACTACATCTATTTTGATTTGATTTAAATATCTTTATTCTTTGTTTATTTGATTTTAAACCAAAATTATAAATATAAATATTTAATAATATTTAATGAGTTTTATGTTGGAAGGTAAGAACTCAGACTCACTATAACAGAAAAGTACTATTTTGTTATTCCAACTTTTAGATAGATTTTTCTATGTCATTCTATAAATATTAATAACATAAATAAAGAATATTAAAAAATTTGATCATAAATAAGAACAAATTTTTCTATATTTTAATATTATTAGATAAAATTTTATCAAAATAAGTTATCAACACATAAAAGAACAAATAATATTATATTTAAATTTATGAAAACAACAGCAAAAACACAAGTCTTAAATTTAAATAATACTGAAAATAGCTTAAACTTAATATTATCGCTTACATTATAACTCTTCTGTTTCATAATAAGTGTCATTCTAATTCTTTTTATTGTTACACAAAATATCACTTTAAAGTTTCAATACAAATTATATTTACTTCCAGCTGAAAATTAATTACGAACTGCATTGATTTCATAAATAATTTTATTTATTTCAAATACTATTGGTTAGAAAAGTGTAACTAATAACAATTTACATATTTTTCGACGTTTTTTCGATCTGTGTAAAAAATGTAAAATGACACTTATTCAAAAACGAAAAAAATATAAATTATATATAACTACGCTACTATCTATTACCATATTTTAATCAATTGGTTTGTTTCGATTTATCTGGTTTGATAAATTTTTATTAGTCGATTATTCATTTCTTCCAGTTTGATAAGTCTATAGTCAAATGGTATATAATTATATACTGCTGTTTTAACTAATAGCTATTATAAAAATTATATTATATTACTAAATTTAAATAAAATTTCCTATTTTGGTTTAGTTTTACTGGACTGAACAACACTGACTCACACTATAAACTTTAAATATTAAACTATAAATCCTAAAATTAAATATAAATATATATATGTATCATTTATTATTTATAAAACACTTTTCAAAAGAAAATTCAGATAATCAAAACAAGTGTCCCAAAATAAAGCATGAAATGAAAAATTACGAAAACCTTTATTAAACGTATAAAACAAATATATCCTCTTTCCTCAAGTTTTAATGCTTAGTCCTAAGTCCTATGGTTTATGATTTAGGATCATTTAATAATGCTTATTGTAATCATTTCTCATACTTTCTATAAGAAACCCTTTGTCAGCGTTTTCCTTTAGACCTGGTTAGCTTTTCAATTTCAACCAGAATGGTAAAGCTGAAGATATGTTTACAAGTAAACAATTGTAACCGTAAAATTCGCTTAGCATCCTTGCAATGAAGGAACACCAACTGGAACACAGTTTTGTCCCTAAAACATTAGCTATCGTATCCGTTCAACATGAACATTGCAGTTTCTGTTGCTTAAACCAAACCCCAAAACCATCAAATGTCACAACAGAGGATAATCTACCAGCCAAGAATTTCTACAAATTATAAAAAATACATTTCAAGAACCAGAAATATGCTTGCCATCAGATGCAACATCAGCGCAGTTCCTTGTTTTAAGGAAAATGGGATGTGGTAACCTCTTACTCTTGTTTCTTAAGTGCCGGGTCAGTGCTTGGGACTCCTGATCCTGATGTCAGTTTCTTCACGCTATCTTTGGCCTCTGCGACAAACGAAGCGTCTGGCTTGTGTTTATCCACAGGTTCTTTCAGGGCCAGACAGATGTAGAACACAATTACTACATTGACTGATACCACCGCAAGAAATCCACTTAGAAGTGTAAGAGAGTGTGGGGACAATGTTGTCGAACCTGTCAGAAGATTTAAACAGAGCAATGTAAGAGGTGGTAAAAACTCTGAGATAGATACGTATGTTATTACAGAACCTAAAGCTGGGAAAAATTCTGCATAGAACTTTGTGAGAGAAAGGAAGACATTAGGCCAAACGAGGAAGTAAGGGTAAAAGGCTAAAATGCCTTTGTTACAAGAATTAAGGTCAAAACCATAGCACAGACTCTTGTAGCACTTCAATCTCAAAGGTTTCAAGCTCAAACTCTTTTCAATAATACCTAAAAACTTAAGTTCTAATTCTGACTGATTTTTTTTTTACAGAAAGGAATCTTCTAATCTCGTCAGACCCAATCCCAACAATCAGCTATTTTTCCTAAATCAGATTTCACTAAAAGAGTATTTTCAGGCTAATGATGCTTTTGCAAGGAAAATAATGAAGAGAAGAGTTCTACTTTTCCCTAAATTCTTCAGATAGTGGTTCTGGGTTAACTCAGTTTAAAATGCTTCAAGTGTAGAACCTTTTACCACAAGCCAACAATCCAAAAACTCTGAATCAACAAGACTAAACTTATGATCATGAGTTATATAGATCTTCAGGCCATGTTTGTACGACAGAGTTAAATAGCAAATGTGAAAGACAATACAAGGGGGATAAGTAATTAGCAAAAACAACCTCTATAGTTTCTAGAAAAAATCATCAATACTCATAATAACTATATCCTTGTTCATTTAGTCAAACAAAAATCCAGAGGAAACTAACAATCAATAATGCAAACACACGAAATGATACTCACAATCTAAACCTGAACAAAATTTTCAGGAACTCATAACTACAATCTGTAATCTTAATGGCTTCTAACAGGATTTTCAGTTTTCCACTTTTCCCTCAATTCAGTAGCTCAAAGCTCCAACCTTTAGATAAAAGCACAAAGGCAGAAGCACGGATACGATCATACATCAACAAAAGGCGAAGACTTTTTGCTGCCATGTGGTTTTTACTTAAAAGACAACAAACAAACAACTGGGTCCTAACCTAAAAACCGAATCAAGGGTTTTTGTATAAAATTGAACTGAAATTTTATTACCAACATTTATAGCTAGGTTTCTACAATCAAAGATAGAAGATGCATCACAAGTAACTGGTACTTACCAGGGAGCAAATCATGGTTGAAGCCGTATAAGATGGCAATAGGAAGCATCCACATGAACATTGATGCAACTAGGAACTTCTGCATAACCCCAGCCATTTGATCTACACCACCCCATCCAAATTCATTAATCACACGATGAGTGGAAGGGAAGACGCACGAATCTGCGATCTAGGGATATCAACAAAAGAAAAGCGATGAATGAGAGAAGCTTACGCTGAATCTGGCTCGGTCTCGGACTCTCGAGGTTTCCAGAGTATTTGCTTGCTTGCAATTTTACAAAGTCTAGATTTCTTTTCTTTTTGGTTCTGCAGAGTTTTCTCTCTCTTGTCATGTCAACTCAACCCCCAAGGATGATATTAACCGAAATAAACCGGTACCGCTCATTAAAAATATCTTCTATTCGATTCGGTTCAAATAAACTGGGTGCAGTTTCTAACCAAGGTATACAGACTACACGCAGTTCCGACTCTCTGGGTTTTTTTTTTTCAAGTAATAAACGAACTTCCTTGGATGAGAACAAAGTGCTATAGAAACTGCTTATGCAGAATAATTTCAAACTTTAAATTATTTGTTTGAGATACCTTGACCAAGAATCTCTATGGGAATGCTCTTTAGAATGCAGTGGCCGATCTAGAAATAATTACTGTCCGGAGCAGAGACATAAAACACTGTGTAATATTTTAATAATTTTGAATAATTTTACTAGAGGATTACAACTGGAGGAAAATACAAGGGAAAGGAAAACATGGTTCGCGTGGCCGTGGATCCAAATGCTAGCTATTATCTTTTATGTTATTGTTGGTTTTGCTAATTTCTACCTAAGTAGTTTCATAGGTATGAAATTTTAACCATCATCTGTTCATGCAAACTTCATCTCGCTATATAGTTTTATTGCTCTATCTTGTAAATGTTTTATGTTATTTAAATTTGAAAGCCTTTAATAAAAAAACTGGAGGATTGTAAAAAATCAGTATAAAAAACTCTAATTTAAAATATATATATTTTAAATACTCTAATTTTAGAGTAGGAGTGGGACATGTGCCTCTCCTACTCCTACTCATTGGTGTAGCCTGCCACTGCTCATATGCACATTTTGCTTTCTTCTTTTGTCAGAGCTATGGAATTATCGTGCAGTTACCCATCTCCTATTGCTTTCTTCTTTTGACAAAGCACTCATATGCACATTTGAAATTAGCTTTGCTGCAACAATGAAACAGGGATTGATTGATTCACTCGAATAACTGGATCATGTAACTCAACATAGCAAATAAGTGGTGAACACTCATGTCTCTCTGAAAAGACACATAGAAGGAACCAGAGATACTTTCATGAACCTTAGACTGGAGCAGAAGCTACTTTCACAGGAAGTTAAACTATGCGTTCGAATGGGTTATTATTATCAAACGCAGTAGAAAAATTATACAAATCCAAATAATGGGCTATGAAGCCATCAACATAGTTTGGAGATTAAGCAGTAAAGAAGAAACAGAAACAGCCATCACTGATGACTATGATCACTCTCCATCAATGTATGTTACATAGACATCCTCAGACTAACTTTTTGATTTATCTTTCATTAGTCTTGATTCTTGAGACACACATATCTTAGCAGCGGTGGAATCAGACATCAAAAGCAGGATATGTTGGAGTCTTCACAGGAGCCCATATATCTGCACCATTACTTTTAGCAATCCCTAATGTATACTCCATTGGGACAAGACACAACCCTATGTTTCTCAAACTGTGCTCCTCCAGCTCTTCCTGGTTACAAGAAACAAGCAAAGATGCTTTGAGTCCAGATCACAGATTTTGAAGTTAGGATCAAGATTCTGCTCACCTGCGTAATAGTGGGAGATGTTTGCAGATATGGAGCGCTTAGAACCTGTACAGACAGTTAAGAAAAGTCAATGTTTGGATAGGAAGAAACATAGTTTGATTCTGACAACAAGAAGCAAACCTTGACTTGTTCTTGAAGAAACTGAATGTATTGCATCGCCTCCAGAAGAACTGATGCAGTGTCGGTCTGCAAGAGAGTCGTAAGAGAGAGATCATTTCTCTTGCTTTAGAAAAGAAGTTTCTATCTAATAGTAGTACCTTTCCATAAGGGGAAACTAGCTGTTGAAGGGCAGAAATACGTTCTCCAATCTTGTCCTTCCTCTCCTGTTAATCCACAGAACAACAAAGTTCCAAGATCATTAGTGCGCTGGTCCAAGAAGGTCAGGGAAAGGGTATCATCACAAGACCTTGGAAGAGAAAGAGAGATCAGACTTGTGTCGTTTCATGCTGCTTTCTTCAAGAGAATAGATACCGTGCTTATTCTCCATCATCATAAAGTCTATATTACTCTAATAGTATTCCATCCCTTGTCAACAAGAAGATCGGTTTACTTACTCTACCCTTTAATAGGGAAGTGTTGTGAGGCAAAGCAAAATCCAATGGCTCATCCAAAGTATTAAAAGATTCAACCTTTCGATTAGAAATATTAGTAGACAAAGCAATTAGAAGTAGATAATGGTCAGAGGTTAGCCTTAAGATCACATCAGCTTAAAATATTTTAAGTCTGGT
This sequence comes from Raphanus raphanistrum x Raphanus sativus, assembly GCA_019705995.1. Taxonomy (NCBI): domain Eukaryota; kingdom Viridiplantae; phylum Streptophyta; class Magnoliopsida; order Brassicales; family Brassicaceae; genus Raphanus; species Raphanus raphanistrum x Raphanus sativus. The sequence goes on along the minus strand of CM034037.1, from coordinate 12,162,237 downwards.
AGGGGGATCATAGATATGATTAAATATGAGATATCATAGTCTGTTTTCATGCGGAGACAATACATTTTGCATAAACATATACTGTATGTACATTATTAGTTTTTTAAGTAATAAAACTAGTTCATCATTAATGATGGGACAAGTTAGTTTTCTCTCTCTTGAATTAAGGAAATTTTGGACCGAAGCCCATTTTGGATTAGGGAAAAAGTAGGTTGTTTTAAGTTACAAAAAAAAAAAAAAAAAAGTAGGTTGTTTAACCTTTTTCTCATAGCTGCTGAAACTAGAACCTGGTATCTCTACCCTTATGGTAGGAAGGCTTTACGAGTTGAAGTAACAGCTCCAAATAATGGGATGAGTTAGTTCTATTAGTTCGATCAAAAAAAAAAGTTAGTTCCATTAGAACTTCTATAGAGACCAGGTGCGGCTTATGAGATGTGACTAATGTAGATTTTCACTGGGTCTATTTTATTTTTTAACAGTTTTTGAGTTAAGAGGGTAAGGCTTTTTTCCAAAAAAAGAGTGTTTTTTCTTCTACAAAATATTTATCTTTCTCTAATAAAAATAAAATTTGTTCATGGTCCAGTAAAAGCTTGAGCAATAGAGACAAGATTCAAAGCTAAGCAAACTTCAATTGAAACCCTACTAGAACAAAACAAACAAACTAGTCTTTAATCTATATTGATCTGTAGCCTAAAAAAAGTCTATATTGATCTAAATGTTTAAGATAAGCCTATTAGGCTTTAAGTTGGTCCACTAAGACAAAAATGTGGAAAAAACAGAGTAATATCAAAGTACTTACAGAGAGAAGAGACTCTGCATTTGCCAGAAACGCTACACTAACCAACTAGAACTTCACAAACTCCTTCTAAGCTTCTAAATGTGTTTTTACTGTCACCCTTTTGGTTTGGTTTCTAATTTAAAGCACACAACACGACGTAACACATAAACGACGAGTTTGGTCTCTCTGGTATTTAGATATTCGTTCTTTTCTCCTGTCTTCAGATCTTGAAAAAGGAAACTTCACGTTTTATGTCCTTTTCTTTATTTTGTTTTTCTGTTCGTCTTGTTTATTTAATTCTCATTAATCCAGATTTTCTTGTAAGACAAAAAAATAATATTACTACAGTAGTGAAATTCAAATGAGAATATTGTTTACAAATTTGCATTAAAAATGTAAAATGATATTTTTTGAAAAATAAAAATAAAATTTTAAATGAGCATATTCGTGGAAGTTCCATTGGTCGAGTGGTTTGTTAAAGGTTCATTAATGATTCTACACCCGTAGGTCTGTGGTCCTAAAAAATACTTAATCATGCCTGTTATGGAAAATAGGTTACAAGAAGTTTTCAGCTTGGTGCAGGACGTACTTTGAACATGTATCTCATAGAACGGTTTAGAGTGGTGCAGTCAAAGGTGAATTTTCATAAAAGATAGTAGAATTGTCGGTTATAAAATCGTCTATGTAACGGTAATCTCTTTGACTCTATTATTATCAATAGAATATATAAAGAGTTGTCTTATCTCAGTGACTCTTACTGGAGTATTAAAAAAAGAGTGACAGTCGTTCTTAATTCCGAAGAACGATGTTTTTGGATTAATACGAAAATTATCTCCCTTGAGCTTCAGCTATTCGAAAAGCAAATATGGAGTTTTTATATGAAAATCTTTAGTCATTCATACGCAAGATGTGTGTTAATTTACTTTGGATCTCTACTGGTGTATCTCTTTTCTATTTTTGTTTTGATAGTTCCATTGTTTAGAATTTTTTGCCTAGAAAACTTAATAAGACAATCCAGTGTTAAAAATATAAAGTAAATTTGTTGCATCTGTGTGACTTAAATCTCTGTGCATCAGTAAAAACCTAGCATTCATTGGTCGGACGAAGAAAATCGGTATGCATTTTTTGTTTAGAAAAATTACCTTTTCTATATAAGTATGATTCATATAGGGAAAATGAAAACATGTTTTGAGGCTACTATAAACTAGGTGATTTTCCCGTGCTCATGCACGGATATAAATATTTAGAAAGTAAATACAATATAATATTTTATTTACATTATGATAGTTTATTAATATTTTTTAATTTTTTTAATTATTCTGTTATTTATATTGTAATTAATATGCATGGTTTGTTTTAAATAAATTTGTGTTATTTTAATTAGATTATAATTTTGGATATATAATATCTTGACTGTTTGGTTATTATTTGGATATATTAGATAACATTTATTTTTTACGATTCAATTAAGATATTTTGTTATACAAATTAAAATTTTGATTAATTTATATATATATATATATATATATATATATTTATTTATTTATTTATTTATTTAGTAGGATTATATATAATTTAATATATGATGTTTTGAAAATCAAATAGTAAAAGTAAACTAAAGTGTTGATCGGTTAAAAATTATATTTTAATTGTAATAGTTGGTTAATATATTTGTAATATTATTTGAAAATTTCATATTTATTTAGTAAAATGTTGAGAATAAATGAGAATATATTATTTTTGTTTAATGTTTGACTTTGTATAAAATAATTTGGATTGGTCTAGTTACTCATTTGTGGGTATATTGTGTTACATATTTCCGTTAAATTCAAGTATAACTATTTCTAATCTTATTCAACCAAATCATATTCATTGTATGCATTGCATTAGTTTGGTTTTCATCTTAGATGTGTATATATATATATTTATGAATTGGCTATTTTTAAATAGCCCATGACTATGTTAATTTTATAGTACTTGGTAATTTGGAATATGTTAATCATCACAAATAAAATTATAAAAATAAAATGATGATAAGGTACGAAATTGCATAAAAATATAATTGATACATTCGAAAAAGGAATATTAATTCTTTATTTTAATATCAAGATTATTTTTCTAAAATTTCATATTTATGAAATCAAATTATATATAAAAATTATTTTCGTTTAAGTTTATAAATATTTTCTTTATCATACATGTTATTTGAAAAATATAAAAGGGAACATAAAAAGATTAAATTAAATTTTATTCAGTAAAGATATCTTAGTTTATGCTATTTAAATTATTTTGTAATAAGATGAGAAATATATTGATTTAAATAAAAAGCTTAATACTTTTAAAAATATATATTATATTGTTAAGATTATTTTTTAAAAGGGAATTTTTTTTACTTTAAAATCAAGATTATTTTGTGAAATTTCCTTATAATTAATTACACTACATATAAAAGATATTTTCGTTTTTAAATTTATAAATTTTCTTTATATTTAGGTTATTTGAAGAAAAAAAGAAAAATGAAACCTAAATAGAAAAGGAAAAATAAAATAAAAGTTAATAATGATAATTAAATATATTTGATTTATTAAGGATATCATCGTAATCAACCACCGTGAGAGTTAACGTGAGCTCGACACATAGAAAACTGACTTCTCAAATAATATTATAGAGATACGAGTGTAAAAGTTTGTAAGATTATTCATTTACACAATAATAAAAAATCTTAAACGGGTATTTGCCTCGGTTCTTTTTGTTTTTTTTCTAAGTTAATTCGCGTATGTTCACAACAAAATTATAGGTTACGATTAACTTAGTTGTTTGCAGGTAAGATGGACTTTATCTCTCGTTCGAATATTACTACTAATTTTAGATAAAAGTTACGTTAGAGGGCTACATTTTCTTACATGGTTTAGGCCACTTAAAAGTTTGGGATGGCACTGAATGTATATGAAATGTAATACATTTGACAGCTAATGTACAACCAATGAAGAGAGGTCCTTTTACCAGTCTCAGATAGAAGTCGTTTTCATTATTTTCATTATAAAAAACAACTAAACTAATTATTACCGAAAGTGACATTCGATTGTTTTTTATATAGTTTTGTCAAAATGATTTTGACCAATTCTGCTGCATCTGTCTCTTCTTTTTCAACTTTATGCTTTTCTTGTTTTCGTCATTTTTCTTTCTTTGATATTTTCTCCTAGAGCATGTGTACTAATTTTTGGATGATATCCGAGTACATTCACTGTATATACTTTATAGATATGAGATATGAGAAGAATCTCTTGTCTTTTGTGTTATCCCCAGCGAGAAAACAACTCAATCTAAATATAACCTAAACTGTTCAAGAATCATTAAGCTCTGATCATTCAGCGTTTTTAATACATCAAACAAATTTAAATCAGAAAAATGAATTTTGAGCTCTTCAAACAACAGTAAAAAGTCCAAAAAGAGAGGTCAGGCTAACTATGTCAATAATAGGTTAAATCTTGGAAAGTAGAATCTCTTCTCTGTGTTTGTATATATATACACATACGACCTTTTTATCAAAATATACACATATACGACCTAACAGCAGAATATCTTGAATGCAAAATAATGAAATGGTTACAAAACGTTGGCCGGACCCACGCGGTTTCTGCGTTTGTTTCTTTGTCACTATTTTTCCTCTCTCTTCGGGGCGACCAGATTTTTATTTTATGTATGTTCTTGTTTTTTTTTTCATCAACCGAAAATTATCATTAAAAAAATTAAAAGCTTAAGAGTTCAGCCCAAACAAATCCCAAATCAATGGATAGAGAAAAACCCATAGAAAAACCTAAAGCAGATGAGGGGTCGCGAAAGACCGCGTTACACAAATGATCAGCATCAGAGTTTTGTGATCGAGAGATGAAATTGAAATAGATAGAGTGAAACGAAGCTGAAAGATCTTTGATATCTGCTACAATACCATATATCTCCTTGTGTGCGAGTTTGCTATTAAGGACTCTAATGAGAGTCTGGTTATCCGAGAAGATTCTGAGATCCTCAAGACTGATGAAAATTGCGTGTCGAAGACTTGATCTGCATGCAAGAGCCTCTGCCATTAGGAGAGAGCCTATTGAATCGCATACTTCCGAGCCTCTGCAGACGGCAACCTTCTGTTTATATTTTTGCGAAAAACTACCTTTTCCTAAACATTTTTTTACTACATGTTGCACAACCTAATACCATATCAAAAAAGGTTTAAAGACCAGAAGCTATTCGGGTACCCGTTCGGATTTCGGTTCGGGTCTATTCGGATTTCGGGTTTTCGGGGTCAGAGATTCCAGCTCATTCGGGTATTTCTAAATTCCGGTTCGGGTTCGGTTGGATCATTGCGGGTTCGGTTTGGGTTTGGATAATCCGTTTAAATTATTTTCAAAATTTCAATATTCATATATATTTTAAACTTTTCAAAATTTATAAACAAAATAATATATCACATATAAACTTCAATAACATGTGTCAAAGTACTAAAACTTAACATATAAATTGGTTTGATTTGAATATTTGGATAGAAAATCTGTACATATTTTATGTATTTTTGGTGTTTTGAGTATAATTTAACTATTTAGACATGTACTTTTGACTATTTGTATATATTTTCAAGTATTTTGGACAATTTAAAAGTATTATATATATTTTAGATGCTTTTTAATATACATTCAATCTAAAAATAGTTAAAATATATATGTACATTAATCTATTTTGGATACATACGGGTACCCAAAATATTTCGGTCCGGATCGGGTTCGGTTTCGGTTCTTTAAATACCAAAAATTTGAACCCATTCAGATATTTAATTAATTTTGTTTCGGATTTGGTACTACTTTTTCGGATCGGATTCGGTTCGGTTCGGTTCTTCGGGTTTGTTTTTTTTGCCCAGCCCTAAAACTAATATATGCATTAAACAACATATTCAAAATTCTTTTGTATTAAATTTATGCTCGTTATGGTCTGCCGACCTTCAAAACTGAATTTACTATTACCAATATTTTCTTACGTTTATTCATTATAGATAATATATTATTATATATACAAAAGTATAAGATATGTCAATTTTACACATGTATTATATAGTTTATGAATGTTAAATCGTTATGTCAGCATATTATATTTTTAGCATAAATATTTATATTTATGAAAATTAAATTTATAAATTTATCAACTTAATATAACTTTATCATATTTAGTTCAATATAATAATTTTTTAACATGAATTATTATTATAAAACAGACAAAATAAAATATTCTTTTTATTTTTCATTTTATATGATAACTGAATATATATTAATGTATAATAATAGTTCATTGCTAATTACAAAATTAGTTGAAATATTTACATAATGTTTTTGAAAATTAAGATATTATTAGAATATTTTTCAACAGATTTGTTAAAATAAATATTTATATTGAAAATGAAAAATATCATGATTAAAATATCTTATATTATTAGATTTGATGAAATAATGTTACTTTTCATTCATATATTATACAGTTTACTAATGTTAACCCATTTTACAAACATATTATATTTTGAACATAAATACTTAAAAATAAAATTTAATAATTTAATATATTTTATCATATTTAGCTCGATATAATAATTTTCTCTTACAATGATTGATTATGATTATACAATAGATAAAATAGGATTAAACTTATATTTTTAATTTTATAAAATATATTAATGTATAATAATATTTCATATCTAATTTATAAATTAGTGAAAATATTTACTATAATGTTTAAAAATTAAAATCTTCTTAAAATCTTTTAAAAAATATTTCTTTGAATTTTACTTATATTTAAAATAAAAAGATATAAAAAATATTATGATTAAAATAGTTAAAAATCTATATATTATTAGTTTTAATAAAATACATTTCATAAAAATTAAAAGATGACCCACAATCAAAAAATCACACATTAAAGAAGTCATGACTTCGTTTTAATATATAAGACTAGATTTTGACCCACCTTTAAAAAGACGGGTATAATCTTTTATTTTTTATTTTTTATATTTGTTTTTTGATTATATTTGTATTTTTATAATCATATTTGTGTATAAATTTAGATCAAAATATATTGTAATTTAAAAATTGATCCGGTATACGCACGGTTAAGGCCGAGTGTGGGTCGAACTCGCCCCGCTGACCTGCCAACCCGTGGATTTTCAACTTTATTTTGGTTAAAAAATATGATCCGCACAAACATTAATATAATAAATAACTAAACATGATCATAAATTAGATTTTAGTTTAAGTTAAAAAGAAATGCCAACAAAAAAAGATTATCAATAACAGAATAAATTAGTAATGTCATATCAATAAATTTTAGGTTTCTCTATTACTATTTTCTTCATTTTTTCAAATGACAAAATAAAAATTTAATCGAAGTTTAAATAATAAAAATTAGATATAATTTATTAAATTTATATAATATCTAAAAAAAATTGAGAAATTTATTCAATTTTTAGAAATTTTATCAAAATTTTCTTTTTACCGGATTAACCAGCTTAGGGTCATGGGTTATTGGAGGGTTTTGGGGTTTTACTAAATTTTATCAGGTTTTTAATTAATGAGTTTTCATTACTTCAGAACCAACATATATACACGGATCACCAGGTACTCGGTTCAACCTGAGGTCGAGGTCGGGTATTAAAAATAATGAAGAAAACTTAAAATAAATATTCTGATTATTATTTCTCATATAATTTTAAATATTGAATGAAATTTTAGTGTGTAGCACAAATTATAATTTCTTCAGAATACAAAAACTGAGTGCATATAGGTAAATAATTTAAATAAACTATGTACACAGGTTAAAAATATATGATATACAATGTATAAATTATTATATTATTTTTCAAACGAAGTAATTCCGTTCTTTCAAAGCGCGGATCAAAATCTACTATAACTCTTATAGTTAGAGAATTGAAATTAGATATACATGTATATATATCAAATAATATCAATAATTAGCTACCATTAGTATTCAACATATGATGAAACATGTTATTATTGATAATTAGATGGGTATAGTTTTTACGGGTTATTCAAACAGACATGTAATATATTTATCAAATATAACTAATTCAAAAATAAATTAATACAACTATATCGATCATAAAGTGTTACATTAACATAAATTGATACAAGAGAGTATGAGTCAATAGTTTAATTAATTTTAAATATATAATTATATATATATCAAACTACAATTTCAATTAGGAACTAGATATATAATATATATATATATATATATATATATATATATATATATAACAAATTAAAATATTTAAATGTCTAATGTGAATAATAAAAATAAATTTAAAATAAACCAAAATAAAAAATAAAAAATCTAATAAAATGTGAACAACAAAAGCAAACTAAATAAATAGAAAACGATTTTTTTTTTCAAATTTAAATAATTAAATTGTAATTGAAATATACAAATAGTTGATTCTCAAATCTATTTCTTTTTAGTATGCCACCTTTCAAATGTTGACCCATTACGCTTATTGTATATCTAACTTTTATAAAATTGAAGCACCGAATTCATAAAATATTCACCATTCATCTAGACATTCATGAATTAGAATACTATAAATATAACAATTTATGCCAAATCGGATTACTATTGGGTCACCCACCGGTTAACCTGGTCGGGTTTTAGCGAATTTTTACAGGGTTTTATAGGATTTTTAAATAAAACGTTTCTTCTTAAAACCGTATTATATGTCGGGTCACCGATTTTACTGGTACAACCACGGATCCAGATCGAATTTGAAAACACTGAATATAACGCTTCATGTGTAACATTTAAATGTAGATACACAATCAAAAATATCAATTTACATCATATAAGTTTGATTTTTTTTTTTATAATCTGTCATTTGAAAGCGGAGATCAAAATCTAGTTAATTAGTTTTAAAACATATATTTCATTTTATTTTGTGTGTAACTCACAACGAACCAAATATTTTATTATTTTTCCAATTTTTACCTGCTCTTTCCAATCACAAGTATATAAATGATCGCTACATACATCGAGCAGGACACAAGTCAATTTATAAATGATCGCTAAACACATCGAACATGATACAACTTTGTCAAAACTATGTATATATAACTAAATAAGCAATTATGTTTAGGATATTGTTAAATGTTAAAAACATGAACATATAAATGCACATAGCTCGCGGATAAAAGGCTAGTACATCTTAAATAATAATACTAAATCATAAATCTATATATTATAATATTTTTGATTAAGTGTAATTTTGAAAAGCAATAGCCAAACTTGGGATATTTTTAGTAATTTTTCTATCTAAATGTATAATTTGCAAATCACAGACCAGTAATCATAGTCCCAAAAAACCCAGATTTCTTTTTTCCTAATGGGATATTTCCACAAAAATAAAAATAATCACTTTTTCTTAATGGGAAGATATCCGACACCCGAATCCGTATTTGAACCCATCCCAAAAATTCAAGAAGAAAATTTGAACCAAGTAGCAAAATACTCGAACGGGTATTGAATTAAGAGAGATTTATCCAAACCCGAACGAATAATATCTAAACCCAAATAGATATCTGAAGATAACTGAACATACATACACTTAAACTTATATTTCTAGTTCTTATCTCTCACTTTATTTCAAATATTATATTGATGTTAAACATATTTTTAAGATCATATAATATACATATAATTACAGATATAATGATTTGCTACTCACTTAAAATGTATGTCAAGTTCATTCATTAACAAGAGTTGCATCCAAAATAAAAAAACAATGACCAAGTTAGTGTATTTATATTTTAAAAATGTTATCTCCAATATATTAATTATTCAATCTATTAAAAATAAAAAAATCAGTTAAGCGAAAGTCATATTTTTAAATACAAGAAACTTAAAACATATTTTTTAAATATAAAAATCTAAACCCGATCCGAAATAGTATAATCCAAATTAAAAATATCTAAGCCCAACCAGAAGTACAGAAATACCACTCTATACCCTGTACCAAATTACCTGAAAATCAAAAATATCTGACCCAAACTGAATGGATATTCGAACTCCCATCACTAAACCAACAGATGAATGTTATACCGGGATTTGATTCACTTTAGAGATTAACAAAATCTGATTTTGAACGAAAAATCTCTCCACAACTTTTATAGTGTCTATCTTATGTGGAAACCACATTTGTCTCGAGAAACAGCCATATATTGTAATCAATTTGACAAAAAAAAAATTTTCGTGATGAAATGGTAATGGAGTAGTAGTTCCATCTTAATGATAGTTGTTTCCCTTGATATAAGTTAGGGTCAAGTATTTCTACAGCCAGGCTTTAATTAGGATAAATTTTATAGTTATATTATTTAACAAAATCTAATTCACTAACCAAATCACTTTTCGGAAAATACATTTATATTATCAAACATCATCAAGTACGTGTGTATTCTATTTTTTTTTTTTAGAAAACTACATATTTTTTTTTGTCAAACATTATTATAGAAAACTACATATAAAATACCAAATTCTCAAGCATTATTCTTGTAATAATCCCTTATGTTCTTAATCAAATTCTTGATTCAACGCATTCTAAAGTGATAAATATTTTATTTAATGTAATTTCTATTATGTGAACTTTATTTTAATTTTATGTAATATCGATCATATTTTATTTTATTTTGGTTTACTTAAATTATTCTAAATTAAATTTTAGTATATGTAATCGTGAAAATAAAAATTATAAGGAACAAAAATAAAATAAAAGATAACTTTGAGGTTCTGAATAGTGAAACTTCAATTTTCCTATAGTGTGGATTTTGTTTTAATTTTATGTAATATTTATCATATTTTATTTAATTTGGTGCACTTAAGTTATTCTAAATTAAGTTTAGTATAAGTATTTATGAAAAATACTTATAAGAACCCAAAAAGATAATTCTGAGGTTCTGAATAGTGAAACCTCAATATTTCACTATTCAAAAAAAAATTGAGGATTTTGAGATTTAGTTGGAATAACACAAAACTTCAAAATTTAAGAATTTGAGGTCGGATTGGAAATGCTTTTAGCATAGCTAATATTGAATAATATTTTTGGCAAAATCGCATAAATGTATCAAAATAACTATGTGTCATTCTATGAAATATAAAAATATATTAAAAAGACTAAATCTATGTTCTACAAAGAATGATAATTTCTTACTTTATAATTATATATATATATATATATGTTTCTAAAGTTTTAAAACATGTTAGGTACATAAAAATATATCTTTGCAGATTTGAATGATTATATTTTAAGAGATAGAAAGTAATTAAATAGAAGGAAAATAAATTCAAAATGAAATAAATATAAAAATATAAATTATTCAAATGCTAAAACGTATATCAACAAATGTTAACTAGAGCTTGACCCATACGAACTACCTTTTTATCAATAATTTTTGTTTTTTTATAAATGATATATATATATATATATATATATATGTTAATAATTTAAATGTATTACACAACTAATATTATAAAAAGTTAAAATAAATTTCTTTTTTTTTGAGTAATTATATATTTTAATGGTCTATTATGACCGACATTAGTAGCATATAAACGTATCCCCTATTTATAAATTAGTGAACTTATATCTGTATGAAAATATTATACAATAATATATTGTTAAAATTTTAAATATATGAGTTTAGAATTTATAGTTTATTTTCAGTGAGAGATATACAAAGCACTTTACTGAATTAAAATCATAAGAAATATATAACTATGAGTTTGTATGTTTAAAAAACTACAATTAATATTTAAATATAAAATTATTACAGTTTATATCAAACTTTTATCATATAGAACATTAGGATTAACATCTGTATTAAAATAAACAGAAATGCCAAATTTATGAAATCGTTAATTACTAACAGATTTATATAATAAATATCTCGAATTAGTACATGTATATATTTGTCTAAATAAATAGTTTCGATGATTCCATTATCAATATGATTTATTGCTTAGGTAGATTATTGGAAATATTGCATAAATCAGTGGTACTCCCTCTGTTTCTGAATAAGTGTCGTTTTAGAGTTGTGCACACGGATTAAGAAATCATTAAATTTTGCATATTTTCCATATAAAAACATCATTACCCATACATCTCAACCAATAGAAAAATAAAATACAGAATAAAGTTAATAAATTCTGCATTGAAATACTAAAACGACACTTATTTTGCAACGAAAAATTTGGTCTGGGGGCACGAAATGTTCGGACCAGTATTTCTCCCTTTCACTCGGAGGTGGAGGCTTTAATTTGGGCAATGGAGTGTATGAAAAATTTACGACAATTTCATGTTACATTTGCAACGGATTGTTCTCTGGTGAAGATGGTTTCGGAACCAGAAGAGTGGCCAGCGTTCGCAAGTTATCTGGAGGATATTAAGAATTTACAAGCCAGTTTCCAGAGTTCACAGCTCATTCATGCACAAAGAACGGAGAATTCAAGGGCGGATCGTTTAGCACGCAGTGCTAGACAACAATCGTCTTTCGTCGTTCACATGGATACTGAGCTTCCAGTTTGGTGTGCAGAGTCTATATGAGTCTGTTTGTTTGATGACAAAAAAAAAGAATTAGTTTGGTCTCAAACCATGAAAAGATTACGATTTTAGTAACAAACTAGATACTGACCCGCCCTTTTCAAGGGCGGAAATTATTTAAACAAACCTTTCTAATTTTTACAGAGATTAGAATATAGAAATTATAAAAAAATAGTTTTTTTATATATATAATTTTTGAATAATATTGTTTTTGGTTATAAAATATACACATTTTTAAAATTAAAACTTGTACAGTGAAACCTCTATAAATTAATAATGTTGAGACTACACCAAAACTATAAAAAAAAAAATTTATAGAGGTTATTAATTTATCGATATAATAATTAAACCAAAAATTCAATGTTTGGACTATAAAATTATGATATTTATGAAAAAATTAGTGTATATTAATTTATAGAGTATTAATTCAAAGAGTTTATATTCTATATAAACGTTAATATGTGTGAGATTCAAAATTTATAGGTAAAATATTTAGACAATGCTTTTAATTGTTACTGAGAAAACGAAAAAAATCAAATAAACTTTAATTCCACAAAAAATAATGTATTTTTATTATAATATTGTTGATATATTATATAGTCTTTTATTTTTAAGTTTCAAATACAATGTTAGTTGGTTAAAACCCAATATTTATAAGGCCTAATGTAAATTGGTTTACCTAATCGTATGGCCTTTTATTTGTAAATCAACACAATTTTAATAATTTTCCAAAGTCCATTAGTTAAACCATTTATAATGTGTATTTATGTTGGTTTAAATTAAATTGTTAGTCATTGATATATTCAAGGAACCAAACAGATTTAATTAGCGAAACACCTACTATTCTAGAGAAGGTCCAAATTTAAATAACAACTTCTAAATGGTAGATAAATTTTAGGATCCTAAATTAATATAGTAGATGATTGAGTTTTTAATAAATAGAGGCTATTTTTAAATTTTGTTAGTGTTCAAAATTGATTCTATTGTTATTTATGAATTTCAAATAAAAGCCAAGATTTTGGTAACAATAGAATAGTTAGGTATGTTTTGAAGAACGTGCCGAGGGATCTTGTTAATGTTAAACAGATTAACCTAAATGTTTATATAGTATATGTAGTACTGAGTGCATTAAAACATATATAAATTTAATCAATGGGTTTTGGCTAGTGGCGATTGAGAGATAACCCCAATACAACGAATCCGCAGTTCGATTTCTATTGGTTATCCGGACTAACGTTAAATCGCAAGAATACCTGGCGTAGATCTTGTGTGACTAGTCGGTTGATCTTGGTCGTCGGATTCCCACGGTTATAAACAATACATATATAAACTTATAATAATTTTGATAAGATATTTTGTTAGTGCATGTAAAATATATATGGTTGAAGAAGAGCTATGTGGGTGGAACTTTGAAATAAAAAAGAAATAATACAATAATTTATCACTTTTAATATAACCACCAACTTATACAAAATTGGATTGGTTAACAAACTGATATTTGATTTCTTGTTATTATTTGATTTTTTATTAAATGTAATCATATTATTCTAGTTCTGAATATTTAATTTTCTTTATCTTACTATCAATCTAAATAGTTATGTATATAAAATAAAAATTAACACCCAGCACAAAGTTTTATACTAAATTAGTAAATTGGTGGGAGTGGGGGGTGGGGGCAAGCGGTGGAATCCAAAAAGACTATTGGGTGAGAGTCTTTTTTTTCTATTACTTTTTTCATGTCTAATCCAATCATTGAAAAATTATAGTTCGAACAAAAATACTATTTCAACAAATGTTAATATATATTACGCATAATAATATATTATAAATTCCTAACCATCCCACTACTACTATTATTATTTTATTAATTATAATGTATTATTAGTGATACCACTAACTTTGGTTGTATTCTGATTGTTTTTTATAAGTCCTGTTCTTTTCGTGAACACAGCTTCCAGCGATGACGGCTGAAAATTACCTATCATCACGGTAAAAAAAAAACCAACCACATCACTCATGTAACAAATCCAGTCTATTTTCTTGACGCTGCGGCAGTGACAAAAGAGCAAAAGAGACGCTGAATATTTCAGCGGCAACTGAATTCCATCTTTTATTCTCCCAGCGTTCACTCGCGACAACTTCAATTTTCTGTACCGTTTATTTTGCTTTCTTTGCACTGTATTTTCTTTGCCGCTGCCGCAGATTGTGCATTCGTATAAAGAACAGCACTATCGTACTAATTTGTTTGTACTGTTGTTATTTTATATTCACTTCATTTTTAAATAGACGATGTTTTAGAGAGTTCGTAATGTTTCAAAGTAAATGATGTTTTAATATATCAAAATAATTTTTAGTTTTATCAAAACTGTGTCACCAATTGTGTAACCAATAATATTTTATAGTCTATTTCGTAAATGATTAGAATTATTTTTATTTTATATTTTAGTGGTATTTTAAAGAGATGGGGGCTCCAAAAAAACTATTGCGTGGACGTTTTTTTCTATTACTTTATTCCCCTCTAATCTGATCATTAAAAGAATTATAGTTCTAACAAAAATACTTCATCCATTTCAAAATCTATTATTATAAAGTAATGTTCTCTCTTTCCATAGAGTGACACGTCATCAAGTTGTGCGTCCTGATGGTGACACATGTTCTTTCCAATTAAACTCGGCGTTTGATTTATTTCACTTGACATTCCGTCTAGGTTTTGGGTTATACGGGTTTTAAAGTAAAGTTTTGAAAATCCCAACTTGATAATAGGTTTAGGCGGCTCAAAACGCGTCGTTTACTGCTTCATAGGTTGTTTAATGGAACATTAGTCTACGGTTTCTTCATATATTGGTTGTTCTTATGCTTGAATTGGATCAATCACCTAGTTTATGATTCATAGGTTGTTTAATGCACCGAAACAGTTTGATTAAATGTATGGACAAATTTAGATGACTGAAACATTTTTAGCCAATGAAAACTGATGTTAGGAGTTTTTCAAACCTATCAAACAAATTTTTTTTTTTTTTGAAAAAATCGAACATAATTTTATTGCATTGTAGAATCCAAAATTTAACCGAAGTTAGTCTAAAAGATTATAATATGTATGCTTAGTATTGCGGAAGTATCGTAATCTAATTATGTGATTTGAGTACTGAACTGTTCTTAATCATTACATGTTGAACAATCATATCATCCACTATGTGCTTTCTGAGATGTTCCAAGAGCTGGCGGTTTTAATTCATAAGTTTACATTGTCTTTAATTTTACTTTCCGTTTTTACACTTTTTGCAATTGAAAATTACAATCTTACCTTAACTTTACTTTCAAAGAAAAACTTATTTTTGGTTTCACCCATAGGGTGAACCTTTAGGTTCACCAACCAATAAAATTTAAGTATTTCATATTTAATATTTTTTAAAAAAAGAAACAAAATCTTGTTAAATTATATTATGTTTTTAAAATAAATAACTAAAAATAAATAAAAACAGTAGTAGTTACAAAAAATAAATTTTAATTTTTTTAAACTATAATTCATCCAATGGTTTAGAGTTTATCCAAGGGTTCCGGATTTACCCAAATGTTTAGGGTTTAGTGTTTAGGATTTAGGGTTTAAGGTTTTTATTAATTTTTATTAATTTTTTTTAAACTATGATTCATCGAACGGTTTACTAAATTAAATAGAAAATTAAAAAAAACCAACATCATTAATAAAGTTAATAGTGACTTTAATCTTAGATTTAGATATTTCTAGTATGTTTAGTTTAATAATAACAAAAATACACGTGGAAACATCGTAGTCTAGTGGTTAAGGTTTAAAAGTTTCTATACCCATGTCTGGGATTCGAATCTCAGACTATGCAATTTCTTGCAGATTATAGGAAATTCAGGTTTCAAATCAAGGAGAAAACGAGGTAGTATTGTCGGTCGTCGAATCATTTATGTAATATTTCTCATAGTTGCAATGTCATAATAAATCAACGTTGAAAAATACATTGGTTTATCGGTTCGATTTGGATCAGTTTTGGTTTGGTTGGTTCGAATTGAGAAAATCTTAAACCGAACTATTTAATAATAGACTTTTGTTTGGTTTAGTTCGGGTTCAGTTTGGTTGGTTCAGTTTGACTCGGTTTGATTCGATCTTTTCGTCCACCCCTAGTAAAGAACACGTTTCCAAAAGAAAATGAGGCAGATCAGATGTTACATTTTGTTCTCTTTGACGGCTAAGTTTAGTAGAAAAAACCTTTTTTATGTGTAGACATATCATTTTGTTTCAATTTAAATTTATGTTTTATTTAATATACTATTTTGTAAAAATTGCCTATAAACACCTGAAGTAATTTATATGCTACAAAAATACATGAACTATTTTGATTGTACATTTAATATAAAGTCTAATTTTCATCATCCGTTTAATACCTAATTGTTTTTAAATCAAAGGTTCTATAATCGATTTTTTCGATATGAACACTGTTTAAAGGAAAACTAGATTTTGATCCGTGCTTTAGAAGCGCGGATTTTCTTTTTGTAAACAAAATTTGTGAATTAGTATTTTTGAATTTATGTGTACATTACTATGTTACATCGTCATTATATCAAAAAATGATATAATTTATGAATTAGCTTATATAAGATTTTGTATGTACACTATTGTATAACTCCTTTTTAGGCATGTACATTTTACCGGATCCGAAAAATTAAACCAAAATCAACCCGGAAGTATATTTGTGGTTTTTCTTCGACCTGCGGTCTCTATTCGATTCCACGTCCTACCAAAGACCTAATCAAGTATCCAAAGTATATGAAATGTTTTGTGTATATCAGGTATACTTGAGTATTTCAAATATCTATTCGGTATTTCGAATGTGTTTCCGCTATTATGAATATTTTTTTAAGTTTCTGATCCAGGTTTCCGATTACAGTTTTGGGTAAATTTTCATTTTCTAAAAATTAAATTGGGTATTAGGAAATGATTTTAGTTATTTTGGTTCCTCAGGTCAGATTAGACTTTCTTTGTTTTTTGGAATTTAAATATTTTTCAGGTATTGGTTTGTGTTTTTGGGTATTTTTTTTGTTTCAGTATTTTTGGGTTTTTGGGTACTTTGAGTCCTTTTCGAAACCTAAAAATCCTAAAACCAAATCAGTCATGTTACATACTAAAATTATAGATATTTTTAGGTATTTGAATTATGAACCCAGACCTCAACGGAATTGATCGAAATCCGAACCTGAAAATTTTAAATACATAATTATGTCTAAATGTTTAGGATTCGGAAAAACCTAGACCCAAAAAGAACCAATCCGTACCCGACCAGAAGACCTGATGCCCAAACCTACTCTCTCACATAGGGGTGGGCACTTTACCCGATACCCGAAGTGGCACCCGAACCCGACCCGAAAACCCCGAACCGAAATCCGAACCCAAGTAGCAAAATACTCGAACGGGTATTGAATTATGAGAGATCGGATATCCGAACCCGAACGAGTAATACCCGAACCCGAATGGATATCCGAAGATAACCGAACTTATGTACCATTAACCATATATTCATAGTTTACTTCTCTAATTTTATTCAAAATATATAATTAATTATACACATGGTTCAAAATTAGATAATATACATATAATTGCAAGAAAAGTGATTTTTTACTCACTTAAAATGCTTAAAATGCATGTCTAAATTTTTGTTTCTTGCATTAACAAAAGCTACAGTTAAAATTTTAAAACAATAATCAAATTAATATCTTTTATTTTTAAGATTTTATCTTCAAATCATTCAATGTATTAAAAATAAAATATCAGTTAAGTAAAAATTATATTTTTAAATAGAAAAAAACTTGAGAAATGAAGAAGTTAATTTTTTTTCGCAAAATCTAAATATCCGAAAACCCGACCCGAAATAACCGAACCCGAATTAAAAATACCCGAACCCGACCCGAAGTATAGAAATACCCGAACAGATTTTATACTCCTATACCGAAATACCCGAAAATCCGAAATACCCGATCCGAATCCGAACGGGTATCCGAAAGAGTTGATTTGTTCCGAAATACCCGAAAATCCGAAATACTCCTATGCATTTTAAAAGAGTTGATTTGTTGAGCTCGTGAGACTTAAGATTTACTTGAAAGATTTTGGCTAATTTAATAGTATATATTTATAAAGCGCTTAATATTTTTTAAGTTTATATTAAATAACATATTTTATTTTAAAAACTTTGATATAAAACCATTTAACTTAAAATATATATCCTTTTACTTATGGTTTGCTAAATCTTTTTTTATTAAATTTTTTATTTTTTTAATATTTGGAACTATATAATGTAAGATGACATAGTATTATATGATGTATGATACTTGCTAACTTTGAAAAGAGTTTTGAAATCTATCAAAGTTAATAAACTTAGTGGATTTAAATATCACATCTGCAGTTTTTTTTGTTTAAAATATTTTGTAATAATATATGATATATTTTGGCTTTTAAAAGTAAGGTGAAAATATAAGAATATTCAATTTTTGATTTGTTTTTAATTTAGTTACCTTTTAAAATAAGGTAGCTCAAAGGAATGATATAGTTTTTGTATAATGTTTTTGTAAACAAAATTATTTTGTATAATAATTATGAGTATTGACTAAGGAACTGTTAGATAAATATAAGGTAAATTATATGGTATAGTTTTTTGTTTACCGATGTAAAATAAATAACAGGATTGACTAAACCACAAAATTTAATATGTTTTTCACGTTACGAAATATAAGGTTACGAAATATAAGGTAAGATCAAAAAATAGTTAAGCTAATGAAAGTGTGTAACTACCTTTTTAAGTAGATTTTTTAGAATAATCATCATTCAATTGTATAAATTGAAATAGATTTTGAACAAAAAGAAAATATTGAAATAGACTTCCAATGCATGTTTCATGTTGTGATGATTTACCCATGTTTGAACGTTAAACCTTTAATATTTAGACCCAAAAAGACTCATAGTTGGGATCAATAAATGATGTGTTGATAAAAAGTGTTTTAATAAAATGAAGTATATCATGTGGTATAATATTATTTTCGTGTACCAACTATTATGGTCTAATAAATAAAGTATATATGTGCTATAATCAAATCGTGTACAAAAAGATATGGGCATAATTAATAAATAAAAATATTGACTAAATGATTGTTTGAGAAATATAAGGTAATTAATTGTTAGTTGAATTTAAGGTAAGACCAAAATATTATTAGCCAAAGGAAAGGGTTCAAAGTTGAAACAACCTTTTTAACAAGATTTATTAAAACTCTTTCCGTTTTAATAGTATTGATTTAAAAATTATGTTAGTGTTCAAATTGTGAAAAAACTCATTTACCTTTAAAACTTAAAGATAAAGAGAAAGTTCCATAAAAATACCTGAAGTAATTTGCATTTGCTGAAAATTTTATTTAATTTTATATTTAAAATGTGGACTTATTGTCAGAATGACGAATTTGTGGCCTGACCAAGTGCTATGCCTATAAAATTGATGTGAACACGTATTACATACCAATGGTAGTAAAAATGGAATCCATAGCAGTTTTTGGGCCAAAACAAGGATCTCAAGTCTTTTTTCCTTCTCCGAACAGCTTATTTCCAGCAATCAAACTCTCTTGCTTTACACTGATGTCGGTTCCCACTAAGCCTCCAAAATTTGTTCGTTTGAAGGCGACTACTACCATGACTTATGATGATCAAGAAAGCAACCGCACGTTTAAGGAACTGCAACCTTCTCCATGGACTGATCAGTTCCACGCTGTTTCTGACGATGTCAAGGTAAGTCGATATATATATATTTATACCTTGTGTACATATATATATTGATATAACTGATCAGGTATATTCAGACTAGAGACAGCCAGCTCCAAGACAAAAAATATTTAAGGCCAAAAGTAATATAACAAGAAAATAAAAATGATGTTTTGGACAGAGAATTTGAACCAGTGACACTCATAGAGAGAAAGTTGAGCTAGTTAACTAGACTAAGCCGATTTGAAAAAAGAAAAAAAAAACTTTTTGCCTAAGCATGTGTATATGTTTTACTTGTAGGAAATCGATGCGCTTGCGAAAGAAATCGATTTACTAAAGCCAAAAGTGAAGAACGCGCTCATGTCTTCAGAAGACTCGGCAAAGAAGAGAATCCTTATGATATATTTGTTGGTGAGCCTTGGCATTGCACATCACTTTGAGGAAGAGATAGATGAGACTCTAAAACAAGGTTTTGAAAAGAAAGAGGAGATAATGCATGGTGAAAATGATTTGTATACAGTTTCCATCATCTTCTGGGTTTTCAGGAGATACGGTCACCACATATCTTCCGGTAAATGAGACTATTACCTAGATAGGCTTTTGATTCTACTCATAGAAGTGTTTGTTGTCTATAACTGTTTAAGTGTAACAACTTGATCCATTTTATTTTACCAAAAAGATAAGAATTGATCAATTTTTGATTAATAGATGTATTCAGGAGATTCATAAGGAACAATGGAGATTTCAAAGAATCTCTTCTCGGAGATGCCAAGGGTATGTTGAGCTTGTATGAAGCTGCGCATTTGCGGACAACAAACGAATATATAATGGAAAAAGCATTGATATTTACATCGAGCCATTTGGAGTCACTAGCTGCTGATAGGACGTGCCCCCCTCATCTCTCAGTACATATCCGAAAGGCTCTTAGTCTACCTCAGCACTGGAACATGGAGATGTTATTCCCAGTGGAATATATGTCATTCTATGAACAAGAAAGAGACCATGACGAGATGCTATTCAAGTTCGCTAAGATCAGTTTCAAGTTAGTACAGCTCCAATACCTTCACGAACTAAAATTCCTTACAAAGTATGTAATCTCCTCATTAGTAGTATTCATATTGGTTGAATTAAAAATCTTTTACAGGAATTATTCTAACCAAATATCTATAACTTTGGATGCAAGATGGTACAAGGAGCTAGAGTTTGCATCTAAGCTGCCACCTTACTTCAGACAGAGAATCGTCGAAAATCATTTCTTTGTGCAAGCGATGTGCTTTGAGCCACGACTATCACGTGCAAGGATTCTGATGGTTCAGTTCTTCATCATTTTAGTGCTTCTAGATGACACATTTGACAGATATGCATCTTTTCCCGAGGCTGTAGGCCTCGCTAATAGTTTGGAAAGGTATCAAAATTTTAAGTTGATGATGATGATGATGATGATGATGATGATGATGTACAGGTGGGCTCACGATCATACCATGGATAAACAGCCTGATTATTTGAAATTCGTGTTGAACTTTATAATAAATACTTTCGAAGAGTTTGAAAGAGAACTCGGGCCAGAAGGAAGATCATACAACGTGAGCGCCGCAAAAGAAGTGGTAATGCAATCAAACTAATGTATATGTACATATAATCAAAGGGGCGCTTAATAAATGGAACTAATTTTGGCTAACTATTTTCTTCCTTAATACTTGTACTATTTGCCCCGGAAAAAAAACTTTTGAAAATGGATAAATGCATGATGCGACATACTTTTTGTTAATTTTGTTAATACCAGTGTTTTCCTTAATTTTAGTGTTACATAAAAATTATTTTATGAAATATGTATTTTATGTGGATATAAAATTTAAGTCTAATTCTAAAATATTAAAATAAAGTATAACTATCGAGAGTTTAAAAAAAGAAAATGACCAAAATAACACTAAACCAAGTTTTTGTCACAAAAATAGCATCATAAAGAGAAAAATAATTAAAAAAAGTTTTATTGAAGGATAAATATGCATTTATAATCTTTGAGTTAATTAATTTAAGATTTAAGATTTACAGTTAAGGGGTAGAATTTTAGGAGTGTTCAAATATTTATAAACAAAAAATAGATATTAAAATTTTTAAAACAAAAAAAAATACTATTTTGGTCATTTTATTTTTTGAATGCTATTTTATGACAAAAACTTAGAAAATGCTATTTGAGAAAATTGGCTTTTAGAAAACCTTAAAATAAAGTATATCCTTCATTTAATAAATTACATGGTCATGTTAACATTAATATGATACGAATTTGTATAACTTGTTACAGGCAAATTACGTTTATTATAATAGCTAAAGGAAATCGTAAGCAAATTTTTGAATCAAATAATTCTTCTTTAGACCGAGTGATTGTGGTCGGGTGGTAAGGAGACAGGCCTGAGACAAGTTCGACTCACCTGCTGCGCGAAACTAAGTCACAATTATCTTGGTCACCAAATACGGATATGAGTCCATGCTTTAGGGCCAATTTGAATATTCGGAAAAAGGGTATATCTGTGGACTGCACCTCTCTTTGAAAAATTTTAGATTGCAAAAAATAAAAAAATTCTCCTTTATTCGATTTGTCTCTAATATTTTGCTCTAGTACCCGAATATCTTTTTCGGAGATCATATCACCTCCACCTTCTATTAATTGTGATATTCCATTTTTCTCTTCCTATTTGTGCATAACAAAAGAAAAGAAAATTAAACTACTAGAAAATGAAAAGATCTATAATAAGAGAGGTCGAGAGTTTAACATTTACACAAAAAAGAAGAGAGGTCGAGAGAAAATACTATTTTATGATTTTTAAATAATACAAGCATTAGGCACGAACACCAAATATTCCTCGTACATTTGTTTTTTTGTTTCTGTTTTAGAACGCCTTTGTTGGCCAACTTGAATTCTTTATCACCCGAAGAGAAAGAGCTCATCTTTATTAGTATTATTATTATCATGTGGCTTTAGAAAATTATGTTAGTACGAGGAATATTTGGTGTGTTGTATACTTGTATTCCCAACTTGCATCACTATCTCCCCAGGACAAAGGGCTCATGTTTTCTTTTCTTTTTATTTTTGATAAACCCAGCTGATCTGATCGGTGCGTATTACACTGTGTGATATGAGTTTGAAATACCTTCCACTGATGTTAGATGGTGTACCAATCTTTTTACGGCCAATCTTATAAATACTTGGGCCGAATCTCAAACTCAGACTGGACAAGTAGTAATATGATTACTTTTTTAAATATTTTTATTAAATAATGTATTAATTAATTTTGTAATTAATAATATAATATAAATTAATATCAATTAAATTTTATTATAAAACAAAAAAGTTCTATGCTACTTTTAATAAATTTATAATTATAATATATATTATATTAAAATATAATATTATATAAATTAAATATGACAAGATTATATTAAATTGGTAAATTAACCTATTTAAAAATCTTAAAATTCTTTCATTTACGATTAAACAGTTTAAAATTGGTTAGTCATGTAATATTTTATACAAAAATAAAATTCTTAACATATATTTTTAAAAAATCATATGTTGAAAATTATTTTTGATTTGATTTTTTAAAAGTATATATTAATAATACCACATTCGAAAAAGTAATAACAATTAGTAAGAAAGTAAAATACATAAAACAAATTACTATATATAAATAAAATAATAAGAAATCTAAACAATAAAATTTAATAGTTATATAATACATAACACTAAAATATAAATCATATTTTCAAAAAAAATTATGATAATATCAAAGTTTATAAAACGAAAAATTTACCCGGACATTTTAGTTTTCTATTATTTTATCAATATATTAGTAAGAGGAATCTTTGGTGTGTGGTGTTCCTACTGTATCGTAATATTTTCTATTAAACCTGGACCATAGAACACTTATCCTGATACCTATCTGTTGTAACTTGTAACTATAGCCGTGACAGAACTTTTATTGCCATAGGCTAAAAAATATTTATATTTATATTTGTAGAATGTAAGAAATTGTGAAATAATTATTTTGTAAAGAATGTTACTATAAATATTTTTCATAATTTTAAAATTATAAATTTATATTTTTAAAATATTTTGATAAGTTTATAATAGTTTGAGAATAAATAAATGACAGAAAAGAAAAAAACCCAAGGATGTCAATAGTGGTTTATGTTCAAGAATATTTTTATAAAAATAGATAAACATAACATACAGGAAAGTAAATAAAAATATAGTAAGAATTTTGATCTTTTATAGATATAGATAAGGGGCCCTAGAAATAACTGGAATTAACTGGGTTTAAAGTTTAGGTTGTGATTAAACACAAATAAGTTTTAGAAATTTAGTAGTAATCTAGGTACAAATTAGAAAACTATCAAATAAATTACCAATAAAACCATATACAATCCTATAACTTTTGTAAATATTCCTTTTCATTTTTACAAGTGAAAATTGATGTCCTAACTAGTGTTTAAATTTTCCTTGAGTAGGCACATCCTATGTTGTGAACTTGTGATGGACCAAATGTTATTTCTGGGTCAAATATTTTTCCTTGGGATAGATTCGCTACGAGAGTTAAATGTTTTTATAAATAATTTCATTAAAATTATATCTAAAATCGATGTTTTAATAACCGAACCGGTCATTGATTCGGTACTGTCACTAGGCGACCGGTCAAACCGGTTCAACCAAGCTTTAGTGATTTTTGTTATGTATATTTAGTATATATATATAAATCTATAATGTTGTAAATGAAACATATAATTAAAATAATCTATAGAATACATTCTGAAAAGAATCTATTTATGCAAATTTGTTAGACTCTTTTATATATACAGGAGTAGATATTTTGGTTGATTATGGCAAATATTAAATAAAATAATTGTTGTTATTATTAATCAATTTAAAATAAACACTACAACCAAACAATAATTTTCCTAATCTCACGATACTAATCGATTTTTATTGTAACATATGTACTTATGGTATTACATTATTTCTTAGTGTTTAAAGAAAGAAGAACTATAACGATACAAAGTGTATTATATGTTTGGTCTAACATAATTATATATTCTTTTTACCACAAACATAATTATTTATCCTTTTACCTTTGCTTTTGTTCTTTGATATGATATGTAAATGAAAAATAATATTATTTTACATATCATATCAAAGAACAAAAGAAAAGGTGAAAGGATAAATAATTATTCTTTGTTAATAAATTATAATGTTTGTGATCACCATTGTTACTAAATTATAATGTTTGCGATCACTATTATTTTACGCTTGACCATGATTGTTTATAGTGGTATACAGTAGAACCTCTATAAATTAATATTTTATAAATTTAATAATCTCTATAAACTAATACATTTTTTTGGTCTTGAGTTGGGCCAATTCAAAATATGACACAAATAGATAAAATAATAAAATAATATTTAAAAAAAAAATCCTATGTAAATATATGGTCCCATTAAAATCATAAATTAATCATATATCTATGTATACATTTCATATAAGTATGAAGTAAACATTATAGTGTTGGTTTTATATCCACAATGAAAATATCTCTATTTCTTCTTAACATTTCAATATATTTTGATAATGTTTAGTAAAATTAAATCTAAAAAATATATATAAGTTATATGAAACATAAATTATAAATCAAGTAATATAATAAAATAATATGAAAGTCAAATTTCTAAAAATTTATAATTGTATATATGGTAAAATAAAATATATTTATATTTAATAAATAAAAATAGAAAAAATCTTTAAATTTTTTTTTGTAGATTAATATCTCTATAAATTAATAAAATTTGAAAGTCCCAATATTATTAATCTATGGAGGTTCTACTATATATAAGTTATAATAAATGAGATCATAAATGGATAATAATTTATAGTATACTAGGTGTTTATCACGTGCTCATGCACGGATATAAATATATATAAAATAAATATACTATAATAATTGATCGCTATATACTTTAATTTTAAATTAATTGGTAACTTTATTCATAATTTATATTAATAATATTACAATACTTTAATTAGACATATGATTTTAGATATGTTATATCTAGTCAGTTTTTTACAATGGATTTAGTTATTATTTAGGTATATTGGATTATATTTAATTCTCTCAATTCAACTATAATATTTTTTATTCTAAATATATTAAATTTTGATTAATTTTCTTATTTGCATTTAAGTTGGTTATTATCTTCCTTAATTTTAATATAATCTATTATTTTAGATATAAGGTTGATCAGTCGAGTCACTCATATTGTGAGTATATGGAGTTAAATATATTTTTTCATGGTTTATGTGGTTGGACTAATAAAATTAAGTATTCAGGCTCAATTTAGCAAAAAATCAAATTGATAATTAATATATAATATACAATAATTAAAATATTTTATATATTGAGTTGCATACATAAGTACGTAACCGATACATTTTTGGAAGCTCATGAACACATATAAATATTTACAATAACTAAAATATTTTATAAATCTAAATTATTTTCATGTCTTAGGTGTATTAAAAATAAAATAAAATTTATGTTATATAATCTAAAAATGAGAATTCATATTTACTTTGGTATTTTGATTATGGTTATATTAAACTCCACAAACATAAAAACATAAAATTTAAAAACAAATTTAATATTAGAAAAACATATAATTTTAATAATGAAAATATCATATATCTAACTCGTTAAAGTATATAGTGTTGTGTTATTTATAAATATCTCTTAAAATAAGCAGTAAAAATTGTGATTGTATTTGAAAAATCATATTATATAAGTAAAATATAATTTATAGATATTTTTGCTGTAATTGATAGATATTATATTCAACTAAATATATAAAAAAATAAAACATTTCAATAATACTAACTAATTATAAACTATTTTTAGTCAATTAAACATATATCATTTTACGTACTTGATTATTTTATGTAATCATCTAAGAAATTAGATAGATATATCAAAATATTTCTATTACTTTGAAAATATATATTTTGTATTGTATAAAATAATATGTTTTAAAATAAATAATAGTTTTTTTTCTAATATCAAGATTATCTTTCTGAAATTTGTTTTTATGAAAACACATTATATACAAATATATTTTTCATTTAAGAAACAATAGATATAAAGCAAGTATTTTATTACTTCAAAAGTATATTTTATGTTATTTAAAAATAGTTTTAAAATAGAATATTACTATCTTGTGAAATTTCCTTTTTAATGAAATCATATTATATATACATATATATTTCCGTTTTTTAAATCTGATTTTTAAAATTTAGAAATTTTCCTTTTTAATATATATGTTCAGTACTGTATATGTTATATGGAAATTTTTGAAACGGAAACTAAATAAAATAATAATAGTATTTAAATGTAATATTTTTAATTCATTAGGAGTATCAATTAATATCAAATAATAATAATATTTAAATAATATTTTGTAATCAATTATCGTGAGAATTAACGTGAGCACGACATATAGAAAATTGACTTCTCAAATAATATTATAGAGATGTGTATAACAAAAAAAAAATGTAAAATAAACCTAAAAAGGGAAAGATATGATTTTGGTTTTCAAACAAAACGGTAAGAATGTGGAATCAAATTAAGATGTTACCATTTTCATATCCAAATTAATGAAACGGCTTTCAATATTTTTGATGAACCGGTTTTCTCTATTGATCCAAGTCGCCGATTTAACCAGATTTTGAACGGTTTTGGTGGTCTAATTCAAATCCGATTTTTTCATCAACCCGGATTTGGTTTACTTAACGATTCACAACTGAACCGGTCTGACCGGCCGGGCAGGTCCGGTTTTCAAAACCCTGCCTAAAACAGATAATATCCTACTAAATAGTTGGGCTGTCATAATAAACTGGTATCAAAATCTAAGGTTTTGTGGTCTTTTGTTTGTGTAAATGATTTTTAAAGTAAATAGGTGAACAAAAAAAGAACGTAAATAGACAATTTAGATCTCACATCAGAATATCAAAGAATATCTAATATGAGATCTTTTAGGAAAAAACTTTCTCAAGAACAATATGTGAGAGTTTACACTCAAAATAGACAAATATCATAATCAGTGAGGGAGTTGAGCATTTAATAAAAGCCTTACGTCGCTATTAGAATATCTAACCCAAAAGGACATCCGATATGATTATGCATGTTAAGGCGTCAGACACTAAAAGACACATGGTCCGCCCGATATTATATACTGTCATATGGCTTTGAAATAGTTTTAAATGAACTCGCAGGACTATATTTCAAGGAAAAGAAAAGTTATGGGTATTATCACTATTTCAAAATGATTTTAGAAAAAAACATTTTGAAATTGTAACCCGGATCTACATTGTTGAGAATGCAGTTCAAGACACATGTGAAAGCCAACATTGATCTTGCAAAATGGGCCCTAGTGTATCACGTGCCTAGCTTTGAGGAGTACATGGAAGTTGGTGAGGAGGAAATCGCAGTATATGCGACTTTGGCAAGTAGATATATGTCTATGACAAAGATGGCTGCGAAAGAAGCTTACGAGTGGCTTAAGTCCAGACCAAAACTCGTCCAAGCTGTATGTGTCAAAGGTCGTCTTATGGATGATATAACCGGTTTCCAGGTACATATGCGTAAACCATTTCTTCACATATCGGGTATGCATAGGTTCTTGTTCTATCTATCTTCCCGACTTACACATACACTATTTTAATTAGGATGACATTAGTAGAGGATATGTTACGAATGCTGTCAGCTGTTATATGAAGCAATATGGAGTTTCCGAAAATGAAGCTTTGAAGGAGCTAAATAAAATGGTCGGAGAGGCTGACAAGATAATAAATGAAGAGTTCTTGACTATAACTGGTGTACGACACTGTGTTCTTAAGGCAGTCATTGATCTTGCACGCATGATCCACGTCTGCTACAATGGATATGAAGGTTACACCGATCCCCAAGGAAAAATTAAGGAATACATGACGTCTATGTTCGTGGATCAGATCCGTCTTTGAGTCTTTGAAGACTTTGGCAGATGTTTTACCTGTCTTTTTTCTTTAATAACGTCATGTGCTTTTTCTGCTTTGTTTTCACCGTCTGCCATTTGATCGATCAGATGGCTTTTAATAAAACACAAAACATTTGTGTATGTTGTTATAATGTTGGCTGCTTTCTTTTATTGAATTTAGGTAAAATGCTATATTTAGTGCTGAAACCTAGTTAATTAACTGCTAAGTTGATCACTTTTGTGTCTAGTACTCCTAAATTGTATTTTGTTGTGCCATTGTGGCTTAAATATCATGTTGGGTCTGATAAAACCATGTATCACAACAACTATGTTTGGTGAATGAAAGTATTTGATGAGTAAAAAAAAAAAAACTGCTGTCCTTGTCCTAGGTCTACGTGGAGATCGGAAGGGTGGTACAGTTTAGGCCACTTTAGAACCAAAAGAACACAATATATGAATTAGAAAGTACCGAGCTGAACCGAATTATCGTAAATATACGAATGGTTATAGCCTTGCCAAAGTTGCCGGACACGGGTCCCTTACCAGAAAACATGTAGTGAGAGTATATCCTGAGTTTTTTAAAAGAAAATTAAGTGCGGGTGTATTTTTTTATAAAATATGTTGATATTTGTTTTCCATGTTAATATTAGAGTTGGGCAAAAAACTTTAATCCAAAAGATCGAACCGATCTCGATCTAAAAAAAAGTACCAAATCCAAATAAAAATTGATTAAATATCTAAATTATTCAAAATTTTGTTACTTAGAGAACTGAAACGGAATCTGATCCGAACCGAAGTATTTCAGATACCCGAATGTATTAAAAATAGATTTATATACTTATATATATTATTTTTTAGATTTAATGTACATAAAAGCATTCAGAATATATATGGTACTTTTAAGTTGGTTTAAATAACTGATAATATATATAAATAGTCAAATGTAAATATCTAAAATAGTTACAGTATACTCACAACACCAAAACTATTTAAAATAATTACTGGTTCTCTATCAAAATATTTAAATCAAATCAATTTATATGTTAAGTTTAGGTATTCTGACATATGTTATTCAAATTTATATGTAATACATTATTTTGTTTATATATTTTGAGAAATTTAAAATATATAATGAATTTAAAAATAATTTAATGGTTATCCGAATTTGAACGAACCTACAAAGATATGAATCGAATCTGAACCAAAATTTAGAAATATCTGAATGGGACTGAAATCTATGACCACGGGAACCCGAAGTCCAAACATACCCGAACCGAATCCAAAAGGGTACCCGAACGCCCACCCCTAATTCACTATCTATTTTTTCTTTTAAAAACAAAGTAAACATATAATTAATAGTATTTTATACGTACTATCATATAAATAATCACATATATTATATTTTTAAAATTTAATGTGAAATATAAAAATCATAACTTGAGTTGGTATATGAAATACTTTTTATTGTATTTTTATATACATTGAAAACATTTTTTAATAATGGTTATTGGAAAGAATTTTAGTAAAAATAAAATTTGAATATATGTATATGTTGAATCAAATTTTGATATAAATAAACTTTAAATTATTATTTAAATTTTAAATATATATATATATATATATATATATATATATATATATATATATATAGTTTGACAGATTCATAAGGAAGGTGGTGTTTCACGGATGGTTCCTGGAAAGAAGGACTTTGGAAGGTTTTAATGGTTTGATGGGCACGAGGAACACGAGAGCTAGTATTTCTCCTTTACACTCAGAGATGGAGGCCCTCATCTGGGTGATGGAAAGTATGAGGAATCTACGACAGTTTCAAGTAACGTTTGCAACAGATTGTTCGGAATTGGTGAAGAGAGTTTCAGAACCAGAAGAATGACCTGCATTTACAACTTATCTAGAAGATATATAACACTTGAAGTTGAGTTTTACCCACTCGGAGATAATCCATGTACCAAGGACGCAAAATACAAGAGCGGACAGGCTTGCGCGCAGTGCGAGAGTTCAACCGTTCTTCATTGTTCACATGGATTCAGAGTCTCCTATTTGGTTTACAGAAGCTTAGTTTAGTCTGTAGCATCGATGACAATATATATATATATATATATATATATATATATATATATATATATATATATATAAAGTTTAAATTTTGTTTTATGATTATTTTAGACAAATGATATTTTAGATAATTAGATTATCTAATTTTTGGTATATTTTAAAGTTGGCCTAAATAGATAGTTTCTCATAAAATAATAGATTTCCAATTTTTTAATAACATAAGTTCATTCTTTTTTTAATATATTGCTATTTATGTTTCCAAACAACATTATATTCTTTTTGTATATTGTTGTTCATGTTTCCAAACAAACTTTTTTTAACTGCTATTTATGTTTCTAAACAAACATATTTTTTTGAGAAAATTGGAAAAAAGAGACACTTTAAACTTTTATCTGTCCCTTTAGGACTTTTAATATTTTTGGCAATCCTGCACATATTTTACCATTTGTTCATGGAAAAATAGTAAACTTAACTTTTAAAATATAAAAAATATGAAAACTATTGAAAACATAAGTATGACAATATATATGTTTTAATTTTTTTTATAAAATTTGGAGTCATATTTTATTTTGTGTTCTAGCTACAGTTAGAATACTCATTCTGAAAATCTACTTAAATTAGAAATCGGATACTAAGTTTTATACATAGATCTATACAGGATATGTAACGTAAACTAAATTTTCTTGTATTTTTATCTTAGGTAGAATTTGTTACGTTAAAATCTAGCAAAATATCTTCATTCTACCGAGAGCTAGAAAACGACATATAACCTCAACTCTACTGTATTCTAGGCAAATCCGAAAAAATATAGAAACTTCCATATTCAGTTAAAGATGTTTTTCCTAAATTTACCCTAAATATCTCCTAGATATTTTCTCCCACTAATTTCTCCTCCTCCCACGATTCTCTTCTCTTCGTTCTTCGTGTTTCTTTCTTCTTCATAGACCTATCTTCTCTAGGTAGAGGTTTTAGTATGACAAACATGTCTTCCTTGGTGTTCCGTTTACATCTGCTGAGTTTTTTTTGTTCTATCTCTCTTCTCCCTTAGTCTTTAACCTGTCTAGTCTGCTGTTTCGATTAAGAGAGTTTGGTGTTTTGTCTTCAACCTTAGTATTCGGTTGTGTTTGAGATTCTCCGTCGTCGGGTTATTTATCAAATTGGATTATAGTCCCGATGGCGCAGTTTTGGTTAGCATTTCTTTGGTTTTGTGTCTTTAGTATGATTATGATCACAAGCAAACATATTATACAACACTGTTGTCTTTCATACGACAACAACAGAATCAACATTAAAGGAGGACACAAACACAAACACAAACAATGATATGAAATACTACTTTATCCTTAGACTCTTTAGTACGTACTTGTAGACTTGTAGTCCTTAACGTGAAGGCTCTCTGCTGCACCTTCACCGAGCTGAGCATCACCTTTATAAGCACCAAGCGTAGCCTCAGAGTTAGCCTTGCACCCAACTAAGAACGCTTAATTCCTGCACATTCTTCCCATTCTCCTATTTCCCTCCTCAAGTCTTAAGCGTGATCTGCTGCAACGCCCTCCCAAACGAAACGAGCACCGGCGTCGTAGTACTTCTTGCAATGATCGCCGAGACTGTCACACGTGACGAAATTGGTTCAGGGAATAAAAAAGTGTTGGAAAAGTCTCAAAAGTCACAAGAAAACTGCACACTAATTCATGAGAAGTGATAAACACAATTAGGATCATACTCTAAACCAAAAAAAAAAAGTCAAAGTCTTTAGAGAGTATGGTTGGTTTCAACATCAGCTAGGGATGCTAATCATTTTCTGTAAAATTTGCTAAAGCGAATTAAGAACAAGACCCGAGATCTCAAATCCCTAGGGCACGTTTACTCAAAACCCATATGATCAGCATCTAAAAGAAACGATTTAACAGTTAATTAGGTAAGATCAGAGAGAAAAAAAATTAAAAAAATTAAAAATAAAAAAATTAAAAAAAAATTAAAAAAAAAATTAAAGAAGAATGAACGTTTAAGAAGACAGATCAAAAAAAAAAAAAAGACAGATCAAAAGCTGATTACTTACCAAAGGTAAGTCACAAAAAAAAAATCACCGGCGTTCACCGTGAGAGAGAGAAAGAATTAGCTCTACTTACCCTGATCAACATTGAAAGAGATTGAAAGTTTGAAGCTGCACGGCGGAGAAGAAGAGAAATGAAAAAAAAAATTAGGGTAAACAGGAATTTTAATCGTTTTGTGCTTTTTTCTTTTTCTTTTTAATTAAAACCTAAATCAGATATGAATTCATTAAAATTTTAATTAATGTTAATTTAGTTAATTATAAGGGTATATTGGTATTAACCTTATTATAAACCGTATCTATACTATTATTTGCGAAGTGATTTTTCGCAACGGAGCTTCCACATTAAAAGTTAGAGTGGTTAATATCGATATTATCCTTAATAAATAAAATATATAATTAACCAAAAAATA
This sequence comes from Raphanus raphanistrum x Raphanus sativus, assembly GCA_019705995.1. Lineage (NCBI taxonomy): Eukaryota > Viridiplantae > Streptophyta > Magnoliopsida > Brassicales > Brassicaceae > Raphanus > Raphanus raphanistrum x Raphanus sativus. The sequence continues at coordinate 12,128,475 of CM034037.1, read as the reverse complement.
AAAACAAAAATTAATTTATTTGATTAGATAATTGATTAAAATTAATAATAGTAAGATTTATCCAAAATCTAAAAATATTTTAAAACATAAATATAATTCCTATATGTATGCTGTGTTGTTATCTGATTTTTTAAATATAAAGTTGAAAAAATAACTAATTATTGATCAAATAAAATTCTTAATTTTATATAATTGAAAAGATAATATTAAGTGACTTTTAAGATTTATTTCTATATAATAAATATTTTTACAAAGAAAATTTCAAAAAAATATAATTAATATGTAATAATTTTCTTTTTTTTTTAACTCGAAGAAAGTTGAGATACATAGTGTCGATAAGAAACCAAAGACAAAGAACATAAACTAAACAAAATAAAACAAAGACATAAACTGAGCCTAAAACCCATATATGTCCACAAATCTATTCCTTCCACCTTTCGAGAAAAATTCGATATCAATGGAACTGACCTAAAGAACAAATGTCTTGAGCAGTCCCAACCCTGGAGGGAATATCACCAAGCCATATTAGAACCAGCAACATCAGAAACAATCGAGAGGTCAAATCTACACCAACTCCAGCAGCTGCTATCCATGTGAAACTTGCATGACCAAAAACCACCACTAAAACTAAGATATAAGGATAAAAGACATTGAAACGCTACTTGGGAAAATGTCAAAGAAGACCACCAGCTCTTACACGCGGACACTCGCAAGGCAGCCAAGTGACCTACTGAACAAATACTGCCCACCTCCTTGCAAGAGAAAAACTGAAGGTCAAGTTAACTGCTTCGTCTAGAAACCATCTCCCAAAACCACAAAGGTCCAAGATAAGATCTAGTAGATATTTCCATAGCGAACATAAATCACAAAAAACGAACCCAAAAAGTTAACTTAGGATGCGACGAAGTGACTGAAACAACAAGAACCAAACAAAAGCAGTATTCCCACGACTTTAAACTAATATTAATTCACCAAACAAGAACATAAGTTTCCCGAACTTTGTCGTGCATATGGATGCAGAGTTACCAGTTTGGTTTACAGAGTCCTCTTGAGTCTGTAAAGTCGATGACAAAAAAAAAAAAAAAAAAGAACATAAGTTTCAGTGATCGAGATGCTAGAAAAATCATCCTTCCTAGAGATACAAAGCCGACGATAGAGATGTTAGAAGAACCACCCCTTCCGGAGACAGAAAGCCGGCGATAAAGAGCTTTATGAGTCTTACTCGCTCCCGGTGGTGGTGAGAACCACCAACCACCGGAGCAAGAGAAAGAAAACCGACGGCTACTCTTCTAACTTAATATGTAATAATTTTCAAACGAAATAAAATAATAATTTATTATCATAGTTCTTTAGTTAGTAACACATATATTAATGAGTAATTATAAAATATTTAGTAATTATGATTTAATGTATATTTTTATGATACCTTCTATATACGTTTCAGCTATGCGAGAGGGGAAAAAGATGTGGCCAACGGCTATTGGTTCTGACTCCCCTTCTTTAGACGCTGCTTAAAGCTTGAAGGGGTCACACGTGTAGAGAACTCATTCGTTAAATAATTAAACAACGTGGAGTGAAAACCCTAAGTCGTAGAGAAGCAGATGATTATAAGAGATAATTTGTTAATCTAGACCTTCGTAGAGTGAAAACCTAACTTCGTATAAATCTCAAAATCGTTTAAGGGTTTTTCTATAAGTCGATGATGGATTACTCCGATGATGATGTCATGGTCGATACTGATTCAGGTGAGGAGAGTTTATTGAGTGACAACCAGGTAGATTCCGATTATGAATTCACCGAGCAAGACATGGACAACGCTTCCACAACCAAATGTTCTCAGCTTAGTTACTTGGTTCTCAAGGAAGACGACATTCGCAAGCATCAAAGAACCGATATCGAACAAGTTTCAACAGTTCTTTCAATAAGCCAAGTCGAAGCAATCGTTCTGCTTCTTCACTACCAGTGGAATGTTGGTAAAGTCCAAGATGTGTGGTTCACTGACGAAGAGAAAATTCGCGAACTCGTTGGTATATTGAAGGAGCCTGTTGTTGATGATCTTAATGACAGAGAAATGAATATTGAATGCGGAATTTGCTTTGACTCGTATCCTCACAAGGAAATCACAATGGTTTCTTGCGGTCATCCTTATTGCAATACTTGTTGGACCGGTTACATCACTACATCAATCAATGACGGTCCTGGTTGTTTGACGGTTACGTGTCCTGAACCTTCTTGTTCTGCCGTGGCATGTCAAGATATGATCGATAAGGTCATAACCGATAAAGAAGTTAAGGAGAAGTACTATAGATACTTTGTTAGATCTTATGTTGAAGCTAGCGGAAACAAGATAAAATGGTGTCCATCACCTGGATGCGAATACGCGATTGATTTTGAAAGTGCAAGCGGAAGTGACCATTACGATGTTTCTTGTTTGTGTTCTTATGAGTTCTGCTGGAACTGCGGTGAAGATGCTCACCGCCCTGTGGACTGCGACACGGTGTCGAAATGGATAGCTAAGAACACTGATGAATCCGAGAACACGAACTGGATACTTGCCAACACAAAGCCTTGTCCTAATTGCAAACGTCAGATCGAGAAGAGCATGGGATGTAACGTTATGAGATGCTCGATTTGTAAATGTATGTTTTGTTGGAATTGTCTTCGTCCATTTACTGATCACAAGAAGTGCAACAAGTTTGAGGGTGATGATGAGACTGATATTAACAAGAGAAAAACGGCGAAAAGCGCAATCGATAGATACATGCATTATTTTGAAAGATGGTCAAGCAACCAGTCTTCGAGGATAATAGCCATGGCAGATTTGAAGAAATTGCAGTCGGTGCAGCTTAAGCGGCTTAGTGTCAGACAAGGCACAACAGAGTCTCAGCTCCAGTTCACCATAGAGGCATGGCGTCAGGTTAGTGTAAACTTGCAACCATTCTACTATAGGGTTTAGAGTTAGTAATGAGACTATTAGTGAGCCTTTTTTTTTTCCCTTCAAAGCGATTCGATGTCTCGTACTATTATTACAGATCATTGAATGTAGAAGGGTCTTGAAATGGACATATGCATATGGATACTACCTTCCCGAGGAGGAACAAACCAAGAAACAGTTTTTCGAGTATTTGCAAGGGGAAGCTGAAGCTGGTTTGGAGAGGCTACATCATTGTGCAGAGGAGGAGTTGAAACATTTTGTCTGCAAAACTCAAGACTCATCCAAAAATTTTGGTGACTTCCGGAGGAAGCTAACTGGTTTGACCGAAGCAACCAAAACTTACTTCGAAAATCTAGTGAAGGCTTTGGAGAATGGTCTTGTTGATGTAGCACTTAATGAGAGCAGCAAATCAGAAACAAATTCGAAACCTGCTACCAAAAGACGAAAGCTGAAGTGATAACAGTATGAGGTACCGTAAGATCCATCTTGTTTTATCTGTTTTGTGTTTTAGAATAAGAGATGCATTTGTTAGCTTGTTATGATATCTTTTTTTTTGGGACAACAAGAATAAAGAGCTTTCTTGCTAGTTATGATTATATATCAATATGGTACAGTGTATCCCAAAGTGCTCAGTTCTGTGCATGGGATAAGTCTATATAGCTCGCCGAAGTACTTTATACATTGTAACACGATAAGACACTGACAGATGGGAGAGACCTGCCGTTTTTGTTTTCTGTATTCTCCGTACCGATTTTATTGTGAAGATGAGAAGTGAGCTCTTGAATTGCTGAGTTCCTCCTGTTTCTGAGCTTATTAAACCTCTCCTGGTCCTCTGTGCTATTTCCTGAGAAAGAAAAAAAAAACATTTGGTTAAGAAAACTACCTCATGGCATATGTGATGTGAGAGCTTGGCTAAGGTGATAACAAAGATACAAAACATAATTGATAGAGTTGTTGCTAAGAGAGAGAATTTTACCAAGGAAACTTGAATGTATCTTTCCACCATCCTTGTTTTGAGCATTGTACAAAGATCCTGTCCAGTCGAACTATAATCTCAGAAAATGTCGGCCTAACAACAGCTTTCGCATCCCAACACTCTTCAATCAATCTGTTTTATATACAGAAATTGAAAAGAAGATTGGTAGATGATCATCAAGGACCAAGCAAATGATGTTACTCTACTACACTAAAGTGCAAAACAAAAGGTTATATTAAGTTTATAAAAGAGATGAGTACACATACTCTCTCATCTCTTCGGGACAACTTTTGGACTTGGTCTTAAACGAAGGTCTTCGTCCTTCCAAACACATTAGCTTCACTGCTTCTTCTGGGGGCTTAGGATGGAATGGTTGTACTCCTTCGATCATCTGAAAAAGTTTTAAAGATTAACTTAATTACCTCAATAAAATCAACTAGAGTGATTGAGAAACAGAGAGCATCTAAAGGAGTGAGGTGGACTAAACCAACCAGATACATCCATAAACAAATGTAGAGGAGCAGGTTTAACCAATAATTGACCTTAAGAGTAACCATAAGGTACATACCTCATATAACACGACACCAAAAGAGTATGAATCCGCACTTCTGTCAAATATTTCATCTCTGTAAACCTCAGGTGCCACACAGTAATCTGCAAACAGAATTGGCTCATTAATTCAATCATTCTTATGAATATATCAAAAAAAGAAACAATTTATGTATTTTATCAAAGTTTCTAAATATTACATCATATGCCAGCAATTTTGTGCTATAACTTACTTGAAGGGTCTATATGTGCCCCGTGATTAACGACTTTTGATTTATCTGATGATAACTTTTCAAAACTTATCAAACCAAATCCCGCAACCTTCAAATGTCCTCCATGATCGAGCATAATATTTCTGCCATCTTACAAGAAGTTGCGAAAATTAGATACCTGGGGGGTTCAAACAAATTTTTTTTAAACAACATAACATGAAAATGCTTCTTTATTTAGTTATCTTACTTGGGTTTTAGATCACAGTGGATTACTGGTTCTGGTTTACACTCGTGAAGATAGTTCATTCCCCTGGAAGAGCCAAATGATTTGTTCAGAACATTAAAATTAGAATACAGTCTTGCAAAACAAGGGGTACATGCCTGGCTATATCGAGGGCAAATCTTAGAACTTTGGATGGAGAAAGGCGCCCTTTCTTTTGAAGATAGCTCCCAAGGTCACCCTGAAAGTTACACCCAAGCCCCAAAAAATTACTTCCAGAATCCAAAAGATGTTTAAAGAGGGACAAATCTTGTAAGGTGTTGTAAAGACGGAGAAGGTTACTTTAGGATGATACTCGGACACAATCATCATGGGGACATTTTGAGTGACAGCTCCAACAAATTGCACAACATTAGGATGACGAACCTTTTCGAATAAAGTAAGTTCGTGTTTGAAGGCGTTTCTGTGAGTAAGTAAAGATCATTCAGATGATATAATGTCAAAGCGAACGTATTACAAAAAACAAGCAGGGACTACAGGAATGAAGTGGGAACTTATTATAATATCTTACAGCTCATATCATCATTGACTATAATAAATACTTTCAGTGATTCATAGCTTAACGTAAGAAGAGATTCAAAATCAGTCTTGACATGTTTGCTAACTAAGACAGATACTCATTAAAGAGAAGAGTCACACGTACATGGTATCGTGATCCTTGTAGAGATCCTTATCAAGTATTTTTACCGATACCTTAGTCCCATTCCATTTAGCTACTTGATAGATTCCCTGCCAATTGATTGTAGTTTTTGTTAAAAAAGCATATTAACTGGAAAACTAAAACATGATCCACGGGAAAGTGAAGCAAAAGAGGCCTTGCCTTTGAGATACCATCAGCTTTTCGAACTTGAAGCTCTTGTGGATTTAACTCGTAATCAGGAACTTGACGAGGATTGGCCACAACCATTGGTGTCTTTTTCGTTTTCTAAAACCAAAAAAAGAAAAGTGTCATGAAACGTATTGGAGAGATTATATGAAACGGAACATAGCTTGATCCATGCATACCGGAACTTTGGCTCCACGGGCTTTTAAGATGTTGTAAACGTCCATGTTACCATAGTACTTAGCATCAGCAGCTGCCTATCCACACAAGAACAACAAAGTTTTAGATCAAAAGTACATTAGAACACCTACTAAAAGAGAGGCAGGAGGCTAGCGTATAAAGATATCCGTTAGGTTTTGGATCGGTTCAGATTTTCGCATAACTAGGACAGTGAAATTATTTCTTTTCGGAAGTGAATTATTGGTGACATGCTCATAACCAATGTTCTAAAAATCAGTCATAGCCAAAACTATATTTTTTTTTAAATCCGATTTAATCAGTTCAAATTGGGTTAAACCGTTGGTCTAGTTCAATATTAATTGGTGTTAATCGGTTAAATCAAGTAACAATATGAGTGTATGTTCAAAAATTTATCTGATTTCGTTTTTTGTATATATAATTTTTCAAATTCATCAACATAATTGTATAATTAAACTAAAAAATTAAATATCTAATACAAATATATAATAATAAATAAATAAATTATTCATTAATGCATAGTCTCCGAATAATCCACCTAGTCAATAAGCTTATACAAAACGCCTAGTAGTTTACTCACGGTTTCTTGAACATTGTTCATAAGTCTCATTCGGATATTCTAACTTGTAGGTAGAGTTTGATAATTCAGTTTACTTCATATACTAATTCAGGCTGCAGTTCGAATCATATAATTTTTTTTTGACAGACAATCGGATAATACTTGATATCCAAATACTACTTATCCGGTTATCGCTTAGGCTCCTTCGGGTATTTTTCCAAAAAGATTTGGATCCGGTTCAGGTTAGGATTTCAAAATCAGTTAATAACCGCCCACACAAGGATTGATCAAATACAATGAACACTAGTTCGATAAAATTTCACATTACCGTGCTTCCCCAACGATCACGAGCATCGATATTAGCCTTCCTAGTAAGCAAAAGCTTCACAACATCGACGTGACCTTCACAGGCAGCGATATGAAGCGCCGTACGACCATCGAGATCAATACTATTCACATCGATCCCTTCGTCAAGCAGATCCCCAACGCCTTCAACATCTCCTCTACAGGCGACGAAGAGGAGCTGCATAGTGGCGTCGAGGTTATCGGGGACGGCGAGCTGCGGACGGTCGGAACCTTCAGGACTCCGTCGAATCGGATCGAGGGAAGACTGCCTGCCGAAGCTGAATCGCATGTTGTTGCGGCGAGGATCGTGCGAGGCCTGGCGCGTGAACTGACGGCTGAACGTGCGGCGGAGCGATACGGATGAGAGTTGCCTCGAGATTCCGCGTTTCAGCTGTCCCGCGAGGTTCGCCATGGCTTCGCTTCTTCGATTTCGAATCTAAAAAAAATTCAAACGGATAGTCAAATCACATTATTTTTTTTTGGTTGTTCTTGAGAGATGGAAGAAGAGGAAGTTAATTGGATGAGATCCGGTTGATGCGCGTTGGTTTATTTAATTGAGAAATTATTTAGTATGGGGACGACGTCTGTTTCCCATTGACTTCAGATTTGACTTTCGCTTTCAATCATTGTGTGGCAGCTCCCGCGTGATTTTGGACTCTTGCTAATAATTGATCGTCGTCCACTTGTTTTCGGGTGGCCTTTACCGGTAATTTTATTATATTGTTTTCGTAATTATGAAACTAATCCCTGAACTTTTTGTAACTGTGAAACTAAACTTGCAAAATTCTCATAGTTGAAAATTGTGTGGATAAGGCTGACGTGTCGTTGGTGGATGCCTGGATCAATATATTAACCTTTGAAATTTCTATGTGGTTTTATCCTTTGTCTCTAGCCTTGGGCATTCAGATGTTCGGTTCGGTTTCGATATATCATTACTATACCCAATCGGTATTTATGAGATTTTGGTTCGGTTTCGCTTTGGTTTTATTTCGGTTTCGGATCGGTTTCGGATATCCGTTTAATATGTGAATCAAATATATATAGATAAAATATTTTAGTTAATATGTTAATCTAAGTGGTCTACTGGTTACATACTTGCATAATCGTCAATCCTAACAAAGTTCGAGTTTCTAAAATGTCAATTTTATAAGTATTTATTCTATTTTAACATAAAAATTACCATATATATTTATAATATAAGAAAATAGATGAAAGATAATGTGGTCTCATGGTAACAATGTTCTCATCCTTCCTATCCAATTCCAGTTTGAGTGGTATTGATGACATTTTACCTTATAGTAGAAAAGTTAAACTTAATTTTTCGGATATTCGGATATCCATTTGGTTCCCTGTTCGGTTTCGGTTTAGTTACGGTTTTTCGGATATACAAATATAGAAACCATTCAAATATTTTAAGATTTCGGTCTGGTTTTGGTTTCGTGTATTTCGGATATTTCGGTTCGGTTTTTCGGATCCGGTTTTTTTTGCCCAGGGCTATTTGTCTCTCTGGCTATTAATTTTATTTTAATTTGCAATTCTAGTCTAGCTTGACCATATTTGGTCTGTATTACTTTGAACCTATATGGTTCGCTTGGGAAGCTAATGAAAACCAGCATTAAAAAGAAACCTTTGAAATTTCTTAAAGCCAGTTCTATAAACGATCTAAATTGTAAATTGTATATTATCCATTATTTAACTAAAAATTCATTAATATTTTTACATTAATACTTTTTTATAGTTTGTAATATTAAATTTATTCTACATTAAAAATATTCTAAATTCGAAATAAGAAGATAAAACTGAAACCAAACTCCTATTTAATTATAAAAATCTAAATTTGATGTGATCACTATAATTACGCGAAACTTGAATAAATATTTGAAAATATCTAGAAACCCAATCTTTTAATTGAGTATCCAAAATGGGTATTAAAAACTTAAATAAGTAACAAAAATGTTTTAGACTATATTTTAAATTAATAAAATTTCAAATTTTCTGAAAGAATAATAAAATACTCACTTTCATTTCGTGAAATTTTGATTTTTTAAATATCTTCTCTATTTAATAAAAAAAATATCCATCTTTTAGAAAATAAAAAAATGCAAATCCAAACAGATATGTTGAAACCTAAATCTGAAATTCTGAATAGATATTCAACCCAATCCGACAGTATCCAAATTGAATCTGACCCAAAATATTTGAATATGTTTTTATTATTTTTTACTTTTTAATTCAATACTTTCAAAATGAAAATCCGAAAAATACCGAACCGGTATACAAACACCCTTCCGAAACATCTTATTGCGTTTGCACTGAGAGAAGTGGTTCCACTACCTTTTGCACTTGTCATTCCGTTTTCTCAAAATCCTCTCTAGTATCATCAACAACTTTCCACCTCGCCTCTTCAATTCAATGGCGACCATTTCCGCAAGCTCTTCCCCATCCCTTCTCCCCTTGAGATCGTCATCATCTTCCGATTCTTCTCCCCATCTCACACCCTCGACGCGTCGGGTATCGTTCCCCTCGAAGATCTCTCATCTCTCCCGGAAATATTCAAACCGCGGCAATGAAACGGGAAAGAGAATCGTTAGAAGCGTCGACGAGAAGGTCTCCGATGCTTCTTCAGCAGCTCCAACATCGAAGTAACATTTGATTCGTTTCCTTGGGCGTTTTTTTTTTTGTATATTTTCACCTGTTTTCGTTGATCACTGGATACTTTTTTTTTGTTGTTGTCTATTTCAGGGTGAGGAAGCACACGATCTCAGTGTTCGTTGGAGACGAGAGCGGGATGATTAACAGGATCGCGGGAGTCTTCGCGAGGAGAGGTTACAATATCGAGAGCCTTGCTGTTGGTCTCAACAGAGACAAGGCTCTCTTCACCATTGTTGTCTCCGGCACTGAAAGGGTTCTTCAGCAGGTCATCGAGCAACTCCAGAAGCTCGTTAATGTTCTAAAGGTTTGTGTAGCTTTTTGTACACCATTCTTATCATTTTTTTTTTGTGTGCTAAAGATTACATTTGAAGATTCCTCACTTTGCTAATTAGGTTGAGGATATCTCGAGTGAGCCGCAAGTGGAGCGTGAACTGATGCTTGTGAAAGTGAATGCACATCCGGATTCCAGGGCTGAGGTAGTTAGTCTTCCTTTGCTTATGAGAAATTAGACTTTAATGTACTTGTTTGTTGCTTTGGTTTCATTCAGTATAAAAGGTGGAGTTTGTTTTCTTTCAAAGTTTGACTAGCCTCTGTTTGATGAGTTTACAGATCATGTGGCTAGTTGATACATTCAGAGCAAAGGTTGTAGATATTGCGGAACACGCATTGACTATTGAGGTACATTTTGCTTATGGTTTGTGCTGTTGTCAATATCGGATTTCACATTGTAACTTATCGGTTCTGGACTTCTGTATGAATCCTCTTACTAATCATTGGTAGGCATACATTTTCTGTCTACTGTATGTAGTAGATTTTTGATTTTCTCTGCCTTTGAACGGATGATGTTCCTCATGCAAGCTTTCGTTTCTGGACAAAGATTCACTTTATGTTTGTGTGTTATGGTTTATTTCAAACTTATGGGGTATCTTCTTCAACATATCTGACTTAATATATATTGTTCAACAGATTGCTACGTCTGAGTATACTATCTATCCCCAATAATCTGCGTTCTAATTATATATTGTATGTCCTGATTTCTGTGGGAGTTATCAGTGTTGTTTATGATTAGTTATAGAAACAAGACCATATGCATAAAATTATGAGGAAGTAGGATAAACAAATTGGTTTCTCTAGTTTACAAATTTTAGTTGTTTAGTATTCACTTTTAAGCTATCTTGCAGGTAACTGGAGATCCTGGGAAAATGATTGCTGTTGAAAGAAATTTGAAAAAGTTTGAGATCAGAGAGATTGTCAGGACAGGAAAGGTAGTGGGTTTTTTGGAGTAGCTAGATTGTATTGCTTCTGAGTATCATATATTCATCTTATTTTGTGGTTTCTAATGGATGTATATAATAGTTACATCTTTCAAAGGACATAAAATACATAAATCTTGTGGACTTTCACTAATTAAGGGAATATGTAATGCCGGTTTTTCAGATAGCACTGAGAAGGGAAAAGATGGGTGCTACTGCCCCTTTTTGGCGATTTTCAGCAGCATCCTATCCAGATCTCAAGGAGCAAGCACCTGTTAATGTTCTTCGAGGTAGCAAAACAGGAGCTATAGTCCCTCCAAGTGAAACAACAGCAGGGGTGTGTGTTTCTTTCCTCAGATTGGTTAATTTCAGCTTGAAGTTCTTCATTTTTCTTTTAGAGATACGGTTTGCATAAAAAGTTTTCATTTGGCGACTTTATGAAGTTCAAGGAACTATAGAGGGCAGTTGTTTTCATTCTGACACTATCTAAACTAAGTTCTTCACAAGTTTACCAATCTTCCAGTGTTAAAAGTTATATTTTCTTTTAAATGTAGGGAGATGTTTATCCCGTTGAGACAACTTCTGACCTAAAGGTACATTGTGTTCTTGACGCTCACTGGGGACTTCTCACGGACGAAGATGTAAGTGACTTTGTTGCTAATATATATATGTGTATATATATATGTAGATCTTATAGATGCCACCATAGGTACGTGTGCCATGATGCTTTAATAGTTATATGCCTCGTAAGGGTAGAGGCTTCAGAATCTGATTTGCATTACAAGAGTTGGACTTATTTGTCCAATCAGGTTGTCTGGGACACTGAGTATGAATAGTTCTTACTGTTAATATCGTATGGACGAATCATTTTCCTATATCTAAAGTTAGTATGATATGTGTGATTGATTAAGTTACATAAATCCATGGAGTTTGTAAGATGGTTGTGGAGATTGTTTCTATTTACTTGGATAACTGAAAGTTTTGATTTTGTTTCATTCATTTATAATTCTTCTTTTCTGACCTTTCAGACGAGTGGACTACGGTCACATACTCTATCTTTGCTTGTAAACGATGTTCCGGGAGTCCTTAATCTTGTTACTGGTGTTTTCGCTCGAAGAGGATACAACATTCAGGCATAGTCCTTATATTTCTCACTCTCATGCACGCATACACAGAGCGTGCTTGAAATTCACTGATACACTGACTAGTCTTATTTTTGGTCCAGAGCTTGGCGGTGGGACATGCTGAAGCACAGGGCATTTCACGCATTACAACAGTTGTTCCTGCAACAGATGAATCAGTCAGCAAATTGGTGCAGCAACTTTATAAACTCGTAGATGTGCATGAGGTAGTATCACAACGAGCAACTGTCTTTCGTTAAATATTTTAACAGTCTGAATGCTCTTGATAGTTATATCCTTTGCTCTTTTCCCTTTTGCTATTTCTGTGAAGTTTAAACTGTAGATCATACGCATAAGAATATCTTGTGAACTATTTTTTGAACTTTCCTACATCCACGATAGCTAGTTATACAAGCCTGATAAATGTAATCCTGAGCATGCTGTAGTCTGTGTCATAATTTTCCAAGCAGTTATAAAATTTTGTGGGGAATTCTGCAGGTCCATGATCTTACTCATTTGCCATTTGCTGAAAGAGAACTGATGCTGATTAAGATTGCTGTGAACGCTGCTGCAAGAAGAGATGTCCTGGACATTGCTAGTATTTTCAGGGCAAAAGCTGTTGACGTATCCGATCATACAATTACTTTGCAGGTAAAAATACATTTCTCATAAACTGGTACTTCATTTGAGGTGTAGTTGCAAACCAGTTAAGAGATCCAATCCATTAGACATCTTTAAAGTTACTCATCATTAGATAGGTTTGACATAATCAGATTCAGTTTGACGAAATGTATGACGTAGACTTGGATTTTACATCTTAATCGCTTTCTCCTTTTTTTTGTTTGGATTTGTTGAGTAAATTTGTTTGATGTGGATACAGCTTACTGGGGATCTTGACAAGATGGTTGCACTGCAAAGGTTGTTGGAGCCTTACGGTATATGCGAGGTTAGTGTTGCAATCTCTTTTCATCTCTTAGTCAATGTTATAACTTGTAAGCCTTAGCATTAATAAATCCTTTGATGTTGTTGCCATCCACGTGGTCTCTGAACCACAAGTCCAAATTAAAACAGGAAATAGCACATAATAACAAATCCTGAGCCGTAGTTAAGAGGTTTATATTCTTGTTGACTTAGAAACAGAGGGGTGAAATCTAAGTCTCGTACAAAATAAGAAAAGCTGGACCCATTTTCTAATGTTATTCTACCTCTTCAGGCTGTGCTTAGGACAAGAATCAGTTTGACAGGCATTTTTACTTGTATAACTTATGATGTTTCTCAATCACAGGTTGCAAGAACAGGGCGTGTTGCATTGGCTCGTGAATCAGGAGTGGACTCTAAGTATCTTCGTGGATACTCCTTCCCTTTAACAGGTTAATAACCCAATCGCAGAGTAGGATACAAAGCTGTATCCATGGAACAGAAAAGAAAAAGACCTTTGGAGATAAAAAAAAGGGTTTCATTACACACTTATGAGCCACAACCAAAAGACCGATCCAGAGAGACTGTAGATATGTTTAGGACTTTGTGTTTTCATTTCAGTTTCTTTATTTTGAGAGTAAAAAAGTTGTTAGGATTAGTAATATTCGCTGTTTGAACAAAATAAAAAGATTAGTAATATTAGCTTCTTTTTCCCGGTAGTTGTCTCCTGTGATGAATAAATCACAATTTTGATTTCATATAAGTTTCTATGGTGATCCCTAAAAACCGCCTAAACAAATTGGATCGACTTTGTAAATGTTTTGGAGAGCAAAAGTCAGACAGACTAAGTACCTAAAAAAATACATGAAAAATCTGGTTTGATGATAAATAAAAGATACTTTTTCTTAAGTGTTGCATTTACGGAAAACAACAATCTACTGGTCAAAATTTTGTCAGCGTTACTCCACCTGCGCGAAGTATATTATACAAATGTTGACAAAACGGTATAGTAATAGTACCGTATATACTTTTTTTTTTAGTACCGTATATTAGATATGGTTAACCACAGGTATATATATATATTTTATATATGTTTTATACATATATTTTATACACAGGTTATCAAGATTTTACTCTGAAATGCAGCTACATTAAGCTAATAATACATTTATACATATATACTCCTCTGCAGCTCTACTAAACATCAGCAATTCAAAAGTACAGTAGTACATACTACATACATATTAAGCCTCTAAATTCATAAAATAATTTAAAGAACTGTAAAAAGAAATTAAAGAAACTAGAGTTTTAAAAAGAAAAAAATGTTAGCATAATATCAACTTATTTAAAATTTTATTTCTATGGTTTTGGTATGACTATGTGATCTTGGTTTGAAAGAATGAAATTCAATAAAAGATTTTTCTTTTTCGTTTTAGTAGTCCTTAGTTTTGTCTAGTAAAAAGACATTTCTTTGATCACACCATTATAATAAGATCGTTAATTAACTAACTAACAATTAGATAAACCAGAAAAAGCTAACCACAAAGCATTCAACAATAAGAAAAATAAGCTTAGGTAGTGTTATTCAATAGTGTTTTGAAATTAATTTTATAGGTTTTATAATCCATTGTTATTTAATGACTGATTGTAAATTTTATATTAAAATCTAATGTTATTGGTTATTATATTTAAAATAATTCTATTAGAAGATTTTGAAATCTAATGTCTTTAGTTTTTATATTTCCAATCATTACACTAAAAGAATTGAAATTCCATTGTATTCAACTAAAAATTTGAATACAACAATTGAAATCTTGTGTTATTCATGTTTACTAGATTCTTGCAATTCATTTGATTTGAAATTTTTTTGAATGAATTTCAATCTAGTTTCATATGTAAATTATATCAAGATTTCCTTTAACCAAATAATCAAGATTTCCTTTAACCAAATAATTTTCCATTTTAAACCATTTTCACATAAACCAGATTTCTTTTAACCAAATAATTTTTCATTTTACCAATTTTTGAATTGAACATAGAAGGATCAAACCATAATGATTTATTTTAGTATTTAACAACCTAGTTAGTTACTAACCTTCATGATCATGTCACTTTTGGGGACATTTAGAAACATATGGCCTTCAACATGCTAAATTTGTGCACTGTTTACGAATAAGAAAAATCTTTCGATCAAATCTTTGATCTGAGAAACAAAAATCTAAAAATTTATATTGTATTGAATACGAAAACAATATGAAAACTTAGCTCTGATACCAATAATAAGCTCAAGAATTGAGCTTGACCGAATAGAACAAAAGGGGGAAAAAATTGAGGGCTCACGGTGAACTGTTGCTCAAGTCGCTCAAGTGTAACGGTTCGGTATTAATTCATCCCACTACGATTTGAAGAGCTTTATAGTAATTAAGTTTATGGTAATTGTTGCTAATGCATTTTACATAAGTTTGGGAATGGTAATTGTTAATTAATTATTAAAAAAATTGTTTTGTGGTTGCTATTGTAATAATGTTATTTTTTATTAGTAAAATATATGATGTAATGGGGAGCTAATGTTTCATGGTAGTTATTGTAATAATGTTACCTTTATAAATACATTATTGCAAATTTAAGAAACTATATTCAAATACATTATGAATTTAAGCAAGTTAAATTAAAATCACATAAATCTTAAATCGAATATAATTGATATTAAATTATATAACTAATAATAGCTCTTTAAACTTGGAGTAATGTGAAACTAAACATAGAGTACTAGAAGAGTGGCTGCTAAATAAAAATATGAAGGAGTATGATGTGTTGATGTTCTCGTCTCCTTCTAACATTTTCCATGTCAAGGGAAGCTTTTAGTCTTTTGCTTGGGAACCAAACCCTTGTTTCTAGGTTCTTTTGTGAGTTTGTGCTAATGTTTTTTCAATATGGTTTTTTGCTTTTTTTTTTCTGTTCTATCCGTAAACGATCTCAAATTTTCTAAACAATTTGTTTCCTGTAAAGTTTTATCTTTTTATCTTCTATTGCTAAACAAAAGATTTTTCAAGGTGCACCAAGAAAAGAAAAGCTTGTTCTTTTCTAGATTTGTGTGTAACTAGTTAGAATTTTTGTTATATCAATTTTTTTTATTGATAACCACAAAAAATTGGAGTAATACAGTAGTATGAATATGATGGAGGAGTAGCCGAGTAGTCATGTTGCAGAGAACCGCAGAGATTTAATGGTATCACAAACCAAACACAAGAGAATCATCAGACCAAATCAATGGAGAAGCAACTGAGTTTTCAGAATCATTAGCCGAGAAAGGCCAGATGAGCTTTAGAGAAGCAAGTCAATTTCCAAGTGTTGTGAATGCTTAGAATCATCACCCAAGCAGACTTAAAAGATCAATGGAGAAGCAGCAGAGTTTTCGAGGTGGAGTTCTGGAGAAGCTTCCTAGTTTTGGTAGAGCAACAATGGAGAGGCAGAAAAGCATCAGTAGAAGAGCTTCCGTGTGGTGATGGAGAGGCAGATGAGTTTCATTGGTGAGAGGAGGAAGAAGAATGAGTCACCAGGGAAAAGAGGAGACTCGCCTCTTCATATCGCAGCTACAACTGGGAACTTAGCCAAGGTTAAAGAGTTGATTCGAGGTAGTTGTGATGGAGATGGTTTAGAGCTGAGAGAGTTATTGTCTAAGCAGAATCTTGAAGGAGAGACTTCTCTTTACACTGCAGCAGGGAATGGTCATTCGGTTGTTGTAGAGGAGATGTTGAAGCATACGATTCTTGAAACTGCTTCTATCACAGCTAGATACGGGTTTGATCCATTTCATGTCACCGCTAAACAATGCCATCTTGGTAATAAAAGATCTACACTATCTTTCAGTGAGAGACTCTAGAACCATCCATGGATTGCTCTATTACTTTGCCTTTTCTTCTTTTGCAGAGGTGTTGAAGAAACTTATGGGGACATTCCCAAAATTTGGCAATGACAACAGATTCATCTTGTACAAGTGCGTTACACAACGGCTGCAACACAAGGACACATTGACGTGGTGAAACTGCTTTTGGAGACGGACTCTAACTTGGGTAAGATATCTAAGAACGGCAGTAAAACCGTGCTTCACTCTGCAGCAATGATGGGTCATGTGGACGTTATTAAATCTTTGATAGGTAATGATCCAAACATTGGGTTTAGAACCGACAAAAAGGGGCAAACTGCTCTTCACATGGCTGTGAAGGGTCAGAATGATGGGATCGTTGATGAAACCTGATCTTGCGGTTTTGAGCCTTGAGGATAATAAAGAAAACA
This sequence comes from Raphanus raphanistrum x Raphanus sativus, assembly GCA_019705995.1. Lineage (NCBI taxonomy): Eukaryota > Viridiplantae > Streptophyta > Magnoliopsida > Brassicales > Brassicaceae > Raphanus > Raphanus raphanistrum x Raphanus sativus. The sequence continues at coordinate 12,111,358 of CM034037.1, read as the reverse complement.
CGCATTGCACATTGCCACAAACAAGGGCCGTGTTAAGGTCTACGTACAGTGTGATGATAACAGGAATCATCTTCAACCCCTTCTGGTGCTTCAACCGCGGTAAGTAATTGTCTGGTAACGAGTTGAACCTTCTAGATTATTTGCATACAAGCGGAAACTTCTAGATTCTTTACCATGCTGGTGGGTTTGGAGAAGAGAGCACGTCGCAGGAGAGGGAAACATGATGATGGCAAGTGTTTAAGGACGCGAAGTCTCTGCTTCTGAGACTCATAACTTAACAGTTTTATAAACAGATATTCCAAAAGCAAAAAAAAAAAAATATATTTAAAATTCAAAAAGATTGATTACTTCTTCATCAGTTCATACATGTTCTATAAGACTTCGGAAGAAACTAGTTTACATAATCACAAAAGGCCTATTATGCTTAATCGACACTTACAGATCGACTGAAGGAATCTGTTCTTGGGAATAATCCACACCATTCAAACAAGGTGGCTTTGCAGCTCCATAATAGAAGAAAGCCATGATCTTTGAGAGTTCATCTGCTGTTCTAATGCCTGAAAATATATTCAAAACATTGTTCTTAAGTACAACAAAAGGAGGTTTATAGAGACGGTTTCAGGTTTTGGTAGAAACTACCTTTCTCACGGTATAATATCTTTCCAGCTTTAGTGAAGATGATCTCTGGGAACACAGTAACTTGCAGAGCAGAGACCAGATCTGTCTCAACCACAGCATCAACAGCAACACACTGAAAGTAACATAATGACCCAGGACCAGGAGGATTAAAGCGCACAGATCAAAACATACAGCAAGATCCAAAAAATGGTTTTACAAATTAGTAAAGAGATTTTTGTGCAAACTTACTCTTGGTGAAGGAAGTCCACAGTTCCATATGACCTGAATCGCCTTATCTAGCTCCTCCCTGAATTTTTCATTTTCCTTTGGCCTGAAATTAGCCAATACTCTTGTCAAAGTTCAACACCATATACAGTATTGGTCAGGATTGAAAGAAGAGAGACAAATACAGTAAAGGCTGAAACTTCTAATCACTAAAACCTTTTGTAGCGGTTGTGAACAAGAACCATGAGAGGACTTATATCCTTGAACACCGCCTCCTCCCATTCAGCAGTAGTGAGATCTTTAATCGGTCGTATGTAATTATCATCTTGCCAAACAATCTCCTCCCTATCATCCTCTTCTTCATCATCATCATCCTTCTTTTCGTTCTTAATAGTTATCTTATTGAAAAACTGGTTGAAACTAAACCCCCAACCATCAGCATCTTCAGGCCAATCAGGATCCTCCTCGTTGACAACAAGAGGGTAATCAGCAAGAAGCTTCTGCATCTTCCTCCTCTTCTCCACCATGTCAATCTCCTCCTCCTCTTCAACGTCAGGGTGGTTATCAATCACCTCTCTTATCTTCTTCCTCCATTCCCGTCTCTCCTCTGGATCATCCAGACTTGATGTTCTTTTCTCAGAGGTATCTTTCTTCACCTCATCCTCATCGTCACTGTCACTGTCGCTTTCTTCTTTCTTTCTCCATGACTTCTTCCCAAGTTTATCAACCAAACCAAAAGCTTTCACATTTCTTCTACACCTCATAGCATTAACCTTATAAACATATGCCAAAACGAAAAAAAGGTTTCAAATTGGCTTTAGTTTGGAACTTAAGTAGTCACAATTAGAGGAGAGGATAAACTAACCGAGACAGAACAGTGAGAAGTGAGCTCAAAACCGTTTCTTTTGCAAAGGGCAGAAGCGGGAACGCTGGAAACTAGTGGGGAAGGGACGATGAATCCATTCTCTGAAACAGGGCATGTGAATCGTGTTGTGTATGGGAGAATCATTTCCTCTGCAGTCAAAACAGAATCAGACGTCAAGAAGGCTCGAGAGAGAGCAATCTAGCTTTCGAAATGGAATTGAAGTCAGTTCAGCGAACCTGGAGTTGAGACGGGCAACAATCCGAAGCTGTCTTATTCTTCTTCGTCTTCCCCAACCTTAAAACTCTGTAAAACCCTCATAGAAACATTATCAGGTTTGGCCCAAACCGTTTGGGGATAACCATTTAAAAAAAAAACATCAATTGAAATGACACGTCACGCACTAATAATTATTTTTGTTTACATTTTCTTATTTTTTCGGGTTTCTGATAAACGAAAGAAATGATTGGAGACTTGAACAAAATTGGAGATTAATCAAAAATTAATCGGATACAACTTTGAATAATTTTTTTTCAATTTTCTGAAAAAAATATTATCAAATGATTTACATGAAGGATACCCCCAAAAATTGATGTAGTTTGTGGAAACTAAAACTTCGATTGGTGACAGTTCAATTGAAAAGTTCAATGAATAAAAGTTCAGTCTCCTTCGCATGACTAATTCAATCTCACCGTTCGGAATCTTAATTAGGACAACGAACTGATGGACATAAAACGCTACAGAGAGTGACCGAAACGATAAAATGTGTGGAACATAACAAGGAAGTTAAAGTTGAATTGTTCAAACGTGGAGAAAACGGTGTCATCCCCACTGTGTGGAACCCGCAGCGTGGACGTTGACTTATCAACGCTTCATAGTCAAGTCAATACACAGAGTCGTGTCACATAAATTATTGCGACTAGCTTCTTTCTTTTGGGTGCCCCCGTATTATTGCGACCAGTTACATTCACATTTTCTTACTGAGAATGATTTGCCCATACTATCTTTTTTTTTTTTTTGAGAATTGTTTGCCCTTACTATCGCCACATTTTTTATTAATTTACAAAAAATATTCTTTTTGAAAAGAGCTTTAATTTACAAGAACTTGATGATACACTTTAATCTTGTTAAAGATTTATGTGTTGGAACTTGGTTTTGGTTCTGGACCCCAGTCTCAGTCTGATGTCGAGACAGATGATACTCAATTTTTTTATAACAAAAAGAACATATCAACAACCATGTAATTTTTCATATCCCTCTCGGAGTGAGACCCTTTAAACACGGCGAATATGCACTTTTATATACAAATCTAACCCTAAATTATATTTAAGATAGTTGAAATCTAAAATCATATGTCTAAACAATAAAACAAAATACTGTAACTTGAGATAAACAGAAATTTAAATATTATTTAGTTTTTTTTTATCAACAAATATTATTTAGTTTATTTAGGGAAAAAAACTTAACCGTAGAACACGTTATAAGACTTTTGTATTTTAGTGGCAGTGGCTGACCATAAATATCCAGAGTAGACTCCGACAACACCCACAAGAAGAAACTCTCTCTTAATAGAAATGACTAAAATGGCTGTTCCCATGGGACACGCCAGCCTCTTTCTCCGGCCTCTCATCCTCGCCGTTCTCTCCCTCCTCCTCCTCCTCCTCCTCTCTTCTTCCGTCTCCTCCTCCACCGAGTGGCTCGACATCGATGCCTCAGATCTCAAAGCTCTTCAAGTCATCGAAACAGAGCTCGGAGTCAACAGTCAACGCTCTTTGTCCACTGGTGTTAACCCCTGCGGTCACGGAGGAGTTTTCTGCGAGAGAAGACTCTCCTCCTCCTCCGCCACCGGAGGATACGTCCTCCGCGTCACGAGACTCGTCTACCGATCCAGGACCTTGACGGGGACCATCTCGCCGGTGATCGGAAAGTTGTCCGAGCTCAAGGAACTCATTTTGTCCAATAACAAGCTGGTCAACGGTCTTCCGGTTGATGTCTTGAACTGCAAGAAACTCGAAGTACTTGATGTGAGAAACAACAAGTTTTCCGGTCAGATTCCGGGGAACTTCTCTCGTCTTATCCGTCTTCGAATCCTCGATCTTTCCTCGAACAAGTTCTCAGGGAACTTGAACTTCTTGAAGAACTTACGCAACCTGGAGAGTCTCACCGTTGCAAACAATCTATTCTCAGGCAAGATCCCTGAAGCAGTTGACTCTTTCCACAATCTCCGGTTCTTTGACTTTTCTGAAAACCGGTTTTTAGAAAGTCCGGTTCCGGTTATGAGCAAAACCAAGATTCAGACGTCTTCTCAACACCAAACAAGACACATTCTCGCTGAAACTCAATCTGCAAACTCCACCAAGAAAGCCACCAACACCACCACCACCAACACATCAAAAGCAACTTCAGATCATGATAAAAAGAAGATGAAGAAGAAGAAGAACAAGAAGAAGAAAGTATTGGCATGGATCTTAGGGTTCGTCGTTGGAGGCATAGGAGGAACACTCTCTGGCTTTGTCTTCTCTGTTATATTCAGATTGGTTCTTCGAGCAATAAGAGGACCAGAGAAGCCATCGGGTCCTACCCTATTCAGTCCAATGATCAAGAAAGCTGAAGATTTGGCTTTCTTGGAGAATGAAGAAGCGTTAGCTTCTCTAGAGATCATCGGAAAAGGAGGCTGCGGAGAGGTTTTCAAAGCTGAACTACCTAACAGCAACGGGAAGATCATTGCCGTAAAGAAAGTGACACAACCATCTAAAGAAGCCAATGAACTTGTAGATGAAGAGTCCAGGTTTCTGAACAGGTTCATGAGGCAAATCAAATCAGAGATCAACACAGTGGGTCACATCAGGCACAGGAATCTTCTCCCGTTGTTAGCACACGTTCCGAGACCCGAGTGCCACTATCTAGTCTACGAGTACATGAAGAACGGGAGTTTGCAAGATATACTGACCGACGTTGCAGCTGGAAACAGAGATTTAATGTGGCCAGCAAGGCACAAGATTGCTGTAGGTATAGCTGCAGGGCTTGAGTACCTTCACACGGATCATAAACCAGCAATCATTCACAGAGACTTGAAGCCAGCAAATATTCTTCTCGATGACGACATGGAGGCTAGGATTTCGGATTTCGGACTGGCGAAGGTGATGCCTGATGCAGTCACCCACATTACAGCCTCGAAACTTGCAGGCACTGTGGGGTACATAGCATCAGAGTATCATCAGACTCTCAAGTTCACGGATAAATGTGATATCTATAGTTTCGGAGTGATTCTTGGGGTTCTTGTGATTGGGAAGCTTCCTTCAGATGAGTTTTTCCAGACTACTGAAGAGATGAGTCTGATAAAGTGGATGAGGAACAAGGTAACATCGGAGAATCCAAGCCTTGCTATTGATCCGAAGCTGATGGAGCAAGGATTCGATGAACAGATGCTTTTGGTTCTGAAAATCGCTTGTTACTGCACTTTGGATGATCCGAAACAGAGGCCGAACAGCAAAGATGTCAGGACTATGTTGTCCCAGATCAAGAGCTAGTGTCTCTCTCTCTCTCTATGATGTATTGTTTGCTTCTAAATGTGTATTCTATATTCCCTGTTTGAGAAATAACTAGGAACACAATAGTGTTTACTTGGCAGAAGCTTGTGATCAAGATGTATGATTTAAATGGTTTTAATTATGTTTTCTTAAGTCATCAAACAGATACAATAAGCTTAGCCTTTTCTATAAACAACCACGTCTTACGTATTAATGCCTTCTCTATAAGCAGCCGTTGAGAATCTCCCTCAGATAATCTAGCTGTTCATGACTTCCTTCATGTTCCTCCCACTAAAAAATAATAAAAAAACAAAGTCAACACATGTTGAGATGTTACTATCTGACATGGAGAAACATTATCAAAGGAGTTTTTCTCATTATCCTAGTAACACTATTTTAAAATTTGAAGTTTTTCAATATTTCAAACTAACCTCTTGAAGAGACAAGGATACCACCTTCCATCCAGCAGCAGTAACATATCGCCGCTTCAGCATTGTATGCCCTAATGGTAGTCCTGTATAGAGTATAGACGCAAAAGTCGAAAGGATCAATCAGTTTGAGTTGGCTCCACCAAACAAGAAGATAACCAAGGGAGCAGAGTGATGTCACATACCAGTGTTTCTTGAGAAATGAGTTGGCCCATCGATTTCTAAAGCAACTTTCTTCTCGACCAGAGCAACATCCACAGTGTAGCCATCCACATCATGTTCTTTAGCCCAATCAAGCCCTGTACTTATCAGAAGACGTCCAACTTCTTTCTGAAACGATGAGGTTATTTTCTGATTGAACCTTTTGGTTTTTCCTGCACGGGTAATTTTTTCTTCGAGCTCATGACATAGTGACAAATCAAGGTGGGGATACTCAAGCTTCAAGCACTGATTCACGAGATACACCTGAGAAGCAAACATGACATCTTCCCTATACTGTTCAGAAAGCCTTTGCTCTTCCAAAGTAGTTAAGATATTCCATATGTTTGCAAAGAAAGATCGCTCCAGTTGCCCAAGAACAGCATAAGACCATGCTATGTTTCCAAGCTGGTCCCTGTTGAAGCTAAGTGCTGGAGATCCTGAAGCACCATCGCTTCCATCAGCGTCTGCTGCTTCATCATAGTTTGATATTTCTTTCGTGAAGCAGCACTTAAACTGGTCACTGCCTTTGAAAGCACTGTCCAAAGAATCAACCAAAGGACCAGCTGGCTCATAAAGCGAGGCGAATGACCACAACAGTTGAGCAATCTCTTGGCCTTTGAAGGTGACGATAATAGTAGCTGCCCTCTCTGACAACTCAGCAAAGAGTTCTGTAGCAGAATGCCGCATGGAAGCAAAAGCGCCAGCAATATTAGCAACGTTCTGAGAATTGAACTCCCCAACCTTAGATGTGGCAACTTCTGCGACTCTATCCATCTCTGTCAAATAAAGCAGTTCACCCCCGATTTTGGACAACGCCCAAGCAATATTTGAGATGCCTTGAGCTGAACATTCCGGCAGGCATGTCATTGCAAGAGCAACAAGCATCGACATCTCTCTCTGCCGAGCAAACGCAAGCCTACGAGTTCTCATCATGGAAACTTTCTCCATGTTCTTGGCGATCCTGTGGAGTGCAGTAGCAATGTTTAAGGGGGACAACGGCGACGGACTTAAACCTTTGGCAACAGCCATGATTGTCTCAGCTGTTACTTCAAGTACCTCTTCAGCGGTCTGTGCTTCTATTATAGCTTTGTTCAGGTTGATCTCCTTCATACGATCAGAAGGTCCTGAAAACTGGGAAAGCCTCTGAACTAACTGCTCCCTCGTCTTCTCTTTCTTTTCCTCAAACATTCCACCAGCTAACGAGCTAACTCTCCTCCGCAGCTCCCCCATCTTATCCTCCTCTAAAAACTCCAAATCTTCTTCATCTGAATCGAAATCATCTTCAGGAACACTTTTACTTTTAACCTTATCTTTCTTGATCTTTGTCTTCTTCTTCTTCTTCTTCTTGAGAGGCACCACCTCCGCCATTCTAGAAGACAACCCTCTAGCCTCAATGGACTGAAGTGCAATTTTCCTTGCCCTCACGCACCAATCCATACCTTCAGTGTCATCAAGCGCTTTCGACTTTGCCTGCTTCTTCCTCTTCTTTGGAGGTTGAACTTCCAACGGATCAATCTCCCCAAGAAACTCTGCCTCCCAATCATCATCATCATCATCTTCTTCTTCTAGCTCTTCGTCCGAGTTACCAATCATAGACGAGTTCTATAACAATACAATACAAGTTTGTTATGCAAACCTTATCCAAAACCTTTCAATACCATCATGCCTCGTAAAAATACAAATAAAGCCTAAATAATTAATAATTTGACCTAATTATGTGACTAATTCATGTTCCTGTTGAAAATGACAATACCGAGTAACTAACTAACTAACTAACCAGACGATTCAAGGAAGCCTTCTTCGCGACTGGAGATAGAAACCGATTCTTCTTATTATCTGGGAGAAGCAATATCCCTGACCAAAGAGCGAGTGAGTTAGCGTAAATACGAAACAACGAATAGAAATAGGAGATGAGGTAGAGAGCGACCTGCGGCGAAGGAATTGGAGGAGGAGGAGGATGAGACAGAGAGATGGCGATGGAGGCGAGTATGATTAACGATGCGGTGAAGTAGCTCCGGCGGACTGAGGCAGAAGCACCGCCGCAGTGGAACTACAGACTCCATCTCCTTCTTCTCCTTCTTCAATCGGAGAAATGTTCTGTTCCTTTCTCTGTGGTTTTTAACAGAGCCTGGGTTTTAGTTTGGGTTGAACCCTCTCATTCATTTGGTGAGTTTGCTTTGCCACTGACTATACTTAATGTGAAATAAAAATAAACACGGGAAATTATTTTGCACTATTGAGCATTACGTCTAACTTGCTTTCACTGAATCTTCTTTACTTCTTCAACTAAAACTCAGTCCACCTGTACAGAGAACAATTTGGAAAAACTGTTTTTTAAAGTCATCGATCGACAGATGATGAATTTCCACGACAAAGGTAGATGATGACAATCTTAATTTACGATAATATTTTTTTATTTTTTGTGTGATTATGTATGAAAGTGAAAATCAATTTTGAAATTTTATCATTAGATTTAAATATTAAGACTACATCTATTAGTTAGATGTTTCTTTGTTAAAAATAATCGAACTAACATATTAATAGAAACTAATTAGAATAAATTTAAAGAAAAAACAATTATATTTTTGATTTGTAATTTGATTTGTCAAATAATTGAACAAATTTGACGTGATCGAGATATAAAAATTAATTAATTTTTCTAAAATGAGCTAAATATTTTAAATATATTTAAATTATTTGTATACATGTGTATCCACCCGTATGTGTATCCACCTGTAGGGAGAATGAATTTTACTCTTGCATATATTGCAATTAGTTTCCTTCTTTCACTGTGTAGAAACCATCAACGTGTTTGAGAATCACATACGTTGGATTGAGACTACTTGCTAAGACTCAAATGCTAGAGTTCTAGTGGCGGATGCAGAAAATTTTTGGGTTGGGGGCACAATATTACAAAATATATTATATAATTTTTATATAATTTATTTACTTTTAAATATAATATTATTGTATTTAAAGCAATTAAAATTGATTTTTGGATAGTTTTAGTTATTCTATTTGTCTACGAAAGGACTTAGGTTGTTTTCGAAATTTTAATACTGCAACATAAAAATTAAACAAAGTAATGATTTGTGAACTATTTCAAAGAAAAAAAAGTGAAAAAATCTATTTTTTAATACCAAAATATACTAAATGCACAAGAGCAAGAACAAAACAGATTATGTAGAAAAAGATGTTTCTTGTGCTATGGGACCCACTTAGAAAAATAAAAGAATGCAGGTGTGAGAATCGAACAGCACACGCGAGCAATACGGGGTGCACTAATCACCACTGAGCTATCCTACAATTTACTACAGTCTAAACAAACAATTTAGATAATTAGTAGGGGGCACGTGCCCCCGTACCCACCTGTGTAGATCCGCAACTGAGAGTTCTTTGTACTTGAAGATTGTACTCAGGTTTCAAGAAGAGGTGTTAATGGTGGTGCAACGTCTGTGTCTTTTTAGTTTCAAAAAAAAAAAAAAGCGTCTGTGTCTTTTAGACAAAGATTTGTTCATGGATGTATTGAAATTGCATTACTCACTTCATATCTTATTATCATTTACTACTGTTAAGTTCTTTTTCAAAAAAAGATATTACTACTGTTAAGTGTGAAAATGCGAGTAACTAAACTTTATAATTTCCATTTCCATGTAGCAAATGCGTACGCAAAAAAAAGGAGGGAGAATACATTAAAAAAAATTGAAGCTTAGGGAGAATGAGACCCATTGCTACTACGATTAGCATCGAGGTAAGACTGAGGTGGAATGAAGTAAGGGGCGGTGAAAGTGTTAAAGTTACTTGTCTTACACTTATCCCCGAGGATGAATATTCCATGTTCGTTTTTTCCTAAGAAATAGATAGAGTTTTTGCATTTCTGGTGGGAGCTAGCCTTGAGACAGAAAGGTTCAGACTCGGAGAGGAAAATACAGAGATCTCCAATGTTTTGAATGTAAAACCATTGAGAAGAACTGTCTACTTGCTTGAACACCCATATTCGATACTCTTCCATCCCCCCATAATTGTAGCCATTCTCTCTGAACCGCTTAATCATAAACATTTCATCCGTGGCACGTGACTCCACCAACTCCACGCTCGTGCAACACGAATCTAACTTTTCCCAGTGTGACGGCAACAACTCAGGATTATCATAATCGGAAAAGTGCTGCCCCTTTGGTTTCTCCAAGTTCTCTCCAAGGTCCCAGTACCCAATGAATGACCCCCCGGAAGATGGCATGGCAAACTTCTTATCTCTCTTCGAGTACATGACTCGTGAGGAGAAGAATCCTGGGTCGTCGATTCTGATGTTGACCCACTTGCTGTTCTCTTCAGCAGGTCTACATAGGCTGAGCTGAGGTCCAGCGAACTTAACGGCTAGAATGCAATCTTCGTCGTGAGGAGAAGAGGATGACATGGCCACGTTGGTCACAAGTCTGGTTTGGCAATGAGGCAGCGTTACCAAATCAGGCAGTGAGATTGCACACCCGTCTGATTCCGACACTCCCGGATTTAGATCATCTACTAGACGCGGTTTTGTACCGTCCTCTTTCAAAGTAAATACCCAGCCGTATGATGCTCCCTTCGTTCCCGTTTCTGTCATCAAGTTCAAGGGCACCGTCTTTTCCAAAACCCTGGTCCAGCAGCTAGGGCCGGAAAAATCTGTAATCATGAGTTTGCCGATATGAGGATATCGAGGCCATCCATTTTCATAAGCATGTCCACAAGGTTCAACGCCGTATATGTGACATAGAGGGGTTTCCGACAAGAAACGAGCACCAACGAAGTGTCTCTACAGAGTAAAATCTAACATCAGAAAGAAAAAAAAAAGAACAAACAAGTATTAACTTTAAAGGAAAGAAAAGACAAGAGAGAGTAGCTTATTACAACTCCTAGCGCAGGTTGTTTCCTCAGACAGTGTCTCGAGAGACGGCTGAGAAGCAGAGAACTCATAGTGTGTGTGTAAGTGATTCAAAAACCCTAATTGAAATGTTGGTAATAAAGATGAATAGCCTTGTTCCCCAAGTTTTTCCATAACCATGTCCTTCCATAACTCTTTTCTCATTTCTGTAATAATAATGACGACTAATAAAAGAAAGAAAGGAAATTTTATTTTCATAATTCTTCTTTTTTTCTGCCTTTCTTATTACCAAGTCTTTCCATAAGCATTCAATCTCTTCCAACATTATATGCATAGTTTTTTTTTTTTGATAAACTTCTAATATCATTAATGAATAATAATTGAAAGATTTACAGAAGCTGCAAAGCTTTAAAAGTGCTCATCTCAGGCAAAAAAAAGAATAAAAACAGAGAAGAGCAACAAAGATTACGTATGATCAAAGCAATGACCTACATTATCTCAGCCACAGAGACAACAGGCCTTGAAATTTCTCCAGGTGTCTTCTTGGTCAAAGTGTTACGTACTTCCTTGTCGATATTCCGGGCCACAGTAGAAGCTGGAACCGAAATACGGTTATGTATCAGATTATTAATTTCTCCGTTTCCGCAGATGAAGAATTGTTGCTTGCACTACCACCTTCTTTAGAGTTGATCAGATCCTTCGGAAAGATGGAGCACGTAACCAAGAGAGGAGCTCACTCCAGGAGACAAGCACCCTTATTGAAAGAGACAAGTGAGAGATCATTCACAGTATGCCAAACATCCACGCTAAACTCACAAGTAAGGAGAAGATGGTCTCGTGTTTCATCCACATTAGTTAGAATTTTCCCCTAACCAGCATATACACATATGTTGGGAGAGAGAGGAAGATGGATACACATAAAGAAATAGCTCTTTCACATTTTATTCATAGTTTCAGCTATAAGAATATTTGAATTCTATATGACCTATGTGTATATTGATTTAATATAAAATTTAAATTCATATTAATATTTTATATTCTAGTATAAAAATTGATACTGTGATGGATTAATTTCAAATAATGAATTAGAATATGCGTATATTGATAACCTTCCTACTTTATCTTATGTTTATAAGTGTCTTAATGTCATGATCACAGATATATATATATATATATATATATATATGTGTGTGTTTTGTATTCATTTTTCTCATATTATTCATGTATCCATTTGATTAAACTGAACAATTTTAGATACATATTAATTTCAATAGAACTGTCCACAAATCCAAAATATATAGACCAAATCTAAGACTAAAATTTTGGAATATTTTTTTTAAATCCAAAATGTCACAAAATCCAATCTCATTAACATACAAACAATAGTGTTCGGTACATCCATATATATATCATTTGACCAAAAAGAAAGAGCCCACCATGCATGTATCATTTGAATCTCAACTTGCTTATACACACTTGTAAATTGTAAAGGATAAAGCAAAAAAAAAAAAAAACCAAAGAATAAAGAAAAAAAAATCATAAAAGAAGAGAAGCTTTCTTGCTTCTTATAAGAAAACAAATGGAAATTTTACCAAAGAAAACAAATGAAAAGAAAATGACAAAAGCCTCACTTTCTGTAATATATGCAAAAATCATGGCTTAATAAATAATTTTAAAATTTCAATTGTCTGCCTCCTTACTCAGGCAATGTCTGAAACAAGAAGTGGAAATCAGATCGCTGCCGGAGAAGCGGCGGTGGATCAACGACGGACAGGCTAATGGTCCCGCCATTGAAGGACTGTGAAACATCTTCCACTGAGAAAGGAATGCTGAAAGATACCACAAAGAAACAGTGACTTGCTTTGCAAGTAATTAGGGAAAGAAGTTGAGATGAATTCAAGAGATTAGTTTGTCTTTTTTAAGCATACCTTGAGTCAACGTCTAGCAAGAAAGAAGGGTAAGTCATGTTCACTGAATCTTCCGCCATGAGTTTGATCACCTAATATCACCACAAAATCGTTTAATCATGATGACTCCATTTTGCCTCATAGCCATATTAATTGTGTTTTGTCTTGAACAAGTTTTGGAGTTGGTTAGGTTTGGTTTGGTGCATTAATTTACCTCGGGGGAGAGTCCTTGAGTTCCATACTTGTCGTCCCAAAACATAGTCCCAATTCTATATACTTGTGGAATGCTTAGTACCGGACATATCTCTTTTGTAATCTCCTCCAATGATTTCTGTGTCTTTTGATGCAAGACCTGTAGAGTGATAGTGTATATATGAAATGCTGATTCTTTTTTAATCAGTTATGACTTTTCACCAGTAGATACTCATGGTTCAAGGTTGTTGTACCAGAAACTTCACTGCTTGCCTAATGTGTTGAAGTTCATCCCATGGTGATCGTGCTGCCTGTTAGAAGGCAACAATATATATGATTATGCAAGTTAATCTTTGTTTTTATTTTTTTTTCTTTCTCGTTGCGTAGTTTGGTTACTAAAGTTTTAAACTACCTCGTCTTCTTTTTTCAGGCACCACTGCTCTAGTTCATGCAATCCCATTTTCAGATATTCTCCGTTGCTAAACGAACAACACTCTCGACGAAGCAACAAACTGCAAGAAGATACAAACTTTGTAAGCCAAGAGACGTCTTAACTTAGTTCTTTAGCTACTTGTGTATCCTACGCAATGCATTTCTTTACCTGTTAAAGAGCTGCACATTTATGTACGAGAAAACCTGATGGAAGAGTTTTCTTGTGATCATAGATGGGACCTGAAGATTATTAAGATACTCAAATCAAGAAACAGGAAAAATAACAAATAAAAGATCTTCTAAACTGCGTTCTCTTACATGGTTCTCTGCCATCAAGGTCAGTGTATGTTCAAGCTTTTCAGTGATGTTCTGCCATTGTACATATGATGCCTGTTGCTTGGCAGTTGCGTTCAAGTGGCTGCCTTTAGTCACGTCTCGCAATGTTCTAGCTCTTGTCGGTCGTGGTGCCTGTTACATCTCACATATAACAAATTATTCAAATAAGTGATTATCTAATCAGTAAGATATGTTCCATAGTAACTTGATGAATGAATGAATGTACTAACATGGATACAGAGATTTAGTAACGGGTTAATCTCTTTCTTCAAGCTATCTCGGATCATTCCATATGTTTTCTCAACGTATGCAGCTAAGTGTTGCTTGAATAGTAACGCTGGGTATTTAGCTTCAACCATGGCTTGGTCATTTGATATTCCAACCATCCCACTGTATCCACTGGATGTTTCCAGTCCCAATGAAGATGATTGCATCCCCTACAATGTTGTTACCAACAGTTAGTTACTAAGGTTCATACACATTAGAGGTTCACTTTTAAGAAGCTTACTTGCACCAGACGCCCAAATAGTGTAGTCTGGGATGATCTGTTACGTCTTGAAGCAGAGTTATTTGTGTTGCTGAACTTGAGTGTAGATTGTAGAAGATATAAGAGGGTAGAGCTTGTTGTGAGCCAATAAGTTAGTTCCCTTGTGTCGTCTTGGCTCTTCTGGAAGAACCAAAGTTAGTAACAACTTGAATATAAAGTTTTGGTTTCATAGGATTAAGAATTTGACTACTTTATTACCTCAATGGATGATCTGATTTTGTGAGCAATTCTATCAAATATATTTGTTTTCTCCAGTTCAAATGATCTCCATTGAAGTAGTGTCTTGTAAATTATCCAGGCTGCCACAGATCTGCCATTATCAAATCTTCTCTCCTCGGTGAGGCATGTCAGCAGCACATCATGGCTCTCCTGTCCAGTAATACTCTTTATAAAACTCTCTGTAATGAACTTATGGGCATTTAAGTACAAATGATACCTTTTGCCTATCTGTTAAAGATCTTTGTGTTGCTAACACAGTGACTGGAGTTCTTGGTTCCTGGAACAAATGACATGGGGTAAGGAAATGTAGTACTGTTTCTTAACTGGGCCTAGCAAGATAACTTACTTTTGTTTCCTGAACTTCTTCTGTCTGATGTCCATTTTCAAGATCCTGCACAGTTTTATATTACATTAATGCAAATGTTGTACTTGTTTTTTTTACACTAAAAGTATTGTATGTTGACAGAAGTTCTTCACCTTTGCAGATGCAGAAACTGCTTCATTAGCCACTATCTTCTCTACAGCAGCTGTCTGTCTTCTGAGAGTTTCATTTTCTGACTCTAGAATTGCAATCCTCTCCTTCAGGCTGATAAGATTATTTTTTGTTTTACATATGTGATGATATCAGATGTTTTTTTTTAGATTATGTGATGATATTCAGCTCACAAGAAAGTACCTGTTTAACTCTTCAGGCTCTACGGCGCTTGTTGAAGCTGTCAAAGCCTGCTGGCGCAAGACCTGATTTTCAGATTCAAGGTTTGACTGGTTCGTTTGTAATCTGGAAATTTACCAACACTACTCATGAACTCTGACTGTAAAAAAATAGTTATGATTTCAATGCCTCAAGAAACTGATTATATCAAATACCTTGCAATGACCTCTTGAAGTTGAATGGCCTTTTCTTTTGCTTCTTCTGCATCAGCTAGAGTTGCCTTATTATCAGTCTCAAGTGCAGAACATACTGCTTCAAACTCCTCAATTTTTCCTTTTAATTTCTCTACCTCAACCTGAATTTTAACGATATTTTATGAGGAAATTATCTACTAGTTGGTTGAACTTGTAGCTCAAATTTTTTTTACCTCTAGCTCATTGTTTAGACTGCTCAGTAACTCTAGTTGAGTGTTGTCTACAACTGGAACCTCTTTGATGACTGGTGGAGCTTGTTCAATGGCTAGTTTCGCTGCTTCTTTCTCTTGTATGATTGCAGTTTGGGCTTCATCTAGCTTCTCTTGCAATTCAGTTAAAGCATTTTGTAGGTTCGCAATCTCTTGTGCTTTGGCTTCTTCAAGATCAACCTAATGCATATATTTTGAAATTTATGACCACTATGTACTTAGATAGCAGAACATAGAACTCTAGTTTTTTTTCCCATTGATAATCACCTTTTGATGTTTCTCTAATTCAAGACGCCAGGTTAGCTCTTCCACACGCTTCTCTAACTTGTCTTTGGCTTCCTTGAGTGCCCCAGTTTCCCTTGCAGCCTTTGTTTGAAAGATAATTGTTTCTTAGTAACTTAGACTGAAGTATGCATGAGTGGATTGATTCTTATCAATGAAACTTACCATTTTGAGCTTTTTGAGCTCTTTTCGAGCTACTTTAGCTCTCCACAGACATTGTAATGCCAATGTTGATTTTTTGTACTGGTTATAAGCTTCATGAGCTTGGTATCTTCTCCATTCCCTCTGACAAAATTATATCAGTAAGAACATTCATAAAAGCATATATCAAAATCATATTGACCCTACTGATCATAGAAAGCATTTGATCTGAGATTTGAGATCAAGAAGTCCAAATCTAGTACCTGAACAATAATTGCAGCCTTTGTTCTTCTTCTGTGTCTATGTTTGTTTCGAGCATCCATTGCCCGTAAACCAGTCTGAATAATTGTTGCTGAAGCCTGAAGATTAGTGTAGCACATTCTTGCTCTATGAGCACGAGTGTTCTTTTGAATACAAATTGAAGCAGCTTCCCTTCGCATGTTTTGATATAACTTGCGTGCAAGTTGTGCTATATTAAGCATTAGAACATGACATAAAAGTTAGGTTAAAGAATGTTGTGTCCTGGCTGAATTTGGGTGAGATTATGACATTATTTTATCATATAACAATGCTCATATTGGTATAACAGTTCTATATTCATCATAGCTTTGTGTTGGGTAAGGAGTGTTAAAGAATTAAACCTCTCAAAAGTTTCTGCACAAAAATGGTAGCCTTTTTCTGCCCAAGGAACTCTTTTCTTGTCAAATAAGTCCTGATCTGCCTCTGAATGAGTCTGGTGGCAGCAGCCAAAACCTCGGTTCTTCGTGCATCTAGTTCAGCCATCTGTCCAGCCCTAAGAAATATCTTTGTTTTCCCTATCTGAAAATGACAAATCAGAATGCAAGTAGTGAATGGGTTGCTTATATTATTCATATTTGAAATGCATGTACCATGAACTTGACATACCTGGTAACCCTTTAAACCCATTTTGTCACAGATTGAAGCACATGCAGACTTTTCATCAGATCTGTCAATACATAAATGCAGTTTTCTGAGTGTTGTTGGATCAGGAGAGTAATAATCTGTGTTATTTCTAGATAGAGTTAGTGTATTTTTTATACCCTTCTGGTACATCTGTTGCTAGCATCACAAAACGATCAAGAAACTCATCGAATGCTCGTTTTGTTGGATAACCAGCACAACTGATTCTTATAGCTTCCAGTACACCCTGTTCACTTACGCAGATTGGCTATAAGCATAAACCTTATGGGAATAAACAAACTTGTTCAAATAGTAAACCTGAGACTTTTAGGCTTGCTTACTCCGCATCTTAGTTGGTTTAGGACCGTGTCATTCTCAAAGATCGATGGCTTTAGAACTGTATTTGGCTTCACACATCTAATATAATGAGGCTCAGTGGTGTTCAGCGTCTCCATTAGAGCTTGGAGTTGTTGCTGGAGGGTTAGGTTATGTCAGGAATAAAGATCTTGAGCAATACGTAAATGGTATGTTTTATATTGGCTTACCTTGAAACGGGTTCCAATTGATGAAAACTTGGACTGCTTTGATGCGTCTTCTGGCAGTGGTGGAAACAAATTGGCGACAAAAGAGCACTTAGATGCATCTAACAAAGCTTGATGTTCTGCCACAACATAGTCCTTGTTCTTGTCGAGAAAAAACTCTGCTGAGTATGTAACCTGAAGAAGAAAATCATGGTCAGTAACCAGCTACTGTAGTTGCTTTTAGCTTATTGTATAAAAATGTATTTGTCTCACATCTCCTGCATAGTGGTTGACAGTGAAGGCTGTTCTGGCAAGCTTAGGTTTGCTGAAACGCTTGTGTCCTTTATATGTTTGATACATCTTCTGTGCAAACGTCTCATGGGTCGACTTAGGAAACATGCTGCAAGAATGTAAGTTTACTACAAGAGGAACCAGTTCTAGTTAATTATTACTATGGATTGATAGTTTTTGATACAACTTACCATGCTTCATCGAGTAAAGCAATTATTCCTCCTGGTTTCTGCAAGAAAGAAGATGTCCTTGACTGTTTCCTTTTTTATTACTAGAGGATGTTAATTTCAAATAGTGTATACCTTCTCAATAAGATCTAATACATCCTGGTTGTCAACAAATTCAACATAGCTCCAGTCGATTTCCTCCCTTGTGTATTCCTCTTGCTCCATCTTGAATACATGCTGCATATGAAAAAAAATTGTTTCCATGTAAAAAGTTTCTTGCAATGTGAACTGGTTGCAGAGATTTTATACCCTACCTGATTGAAATGCTGTTGCAACTTCTCATTTGTGAGATTGATGCATAGCTGCTCAAAACTGTCAAAGGTATAGTGGTATTAGATCGTAAGTTCTATGTGTGCACATCATTCAGGTTTATCATTTCTGTCCATGTTTACCTGTTGATCTTGAAGCTTTCAAAACCATAAATATCCAGGACTCCGATCAAGCTTGTCGCATTCGGATCTTGACCTATCGAGCTGTTGATCTTGTCCACAATCCTGCCATAAATTGAGTTGAACATAGGTCATTGTTGGAGATTTCTCAAACTGAAAAATGTTTATCTAGACAATGTCCTGAAGGAAGACAATTTTAAAGGTGTGTTCGGTCCCAGTTTACGTACCAGTCAAACAATCTGGAGTATACTGTCTTGGCTAAAGCATCACGGTTTAAGGCTGCTGATTCTGGATCAAGTGGCTTTGTAATGTTACCATCAGGAGTTACAATTACACGCTTGCAGAGTGAATCCTCCAGCATCTTCTCATTGCACCTGCATCAAGTGGTTTATCTGTCAGCATCGCCTTTGGAACTGTGCAGAGAGAGTTCAGGTTCTAATGTTAAAGGATCGTCTATACATGAGTAGCTCTGCTGCTGTCTGAAGATGATATCTTGATTTATCATCCTTGAGTTTTGAAGAATCGGCGTCTTCTCCTTTGATAAAGTTGACATTTCCAAGGTGGAGAATGGCAGCTACAACGCGGAAGATGGCATCCTTAAAGTTGAAGTCTCTGGTCAGTATCTTGAAACTTTCTATCATCATTTTGTATCCTTATTGAGAGTCATGAGAGACAAACCTGTGACTCTTGTCCAATACCAACAATGTCCATGGCATTTCTGGTCTCTAGATACTCTCTTGCATCATCTACATTAGAAACCTCATAGCAGTTTGTCTGATTCAGATAGTGGAACGTCCTTGGGTCCCCTAGCTTGAACTTCTTGACTTCCTGAAAAAAAAATGGTATATGCTAAGTTTTTTTTCCCATATTGCTTTCAGGAATGTTACTGATCATTTATACCTCAGGTGGTGCTGCACATAGCATGTAGAAGCAGTGATAGTTCCTCTCAGGGTCTGAGACTTGGCAAACACGCGACCGTTCTAGAAGATAAGTTCTGATTGCAGCTCCAGATATCTTCCCACGCTTGTCAAATTGGATCTCAACAAACTTTCCAAACCGACTGTTAGAAGAAACACAGTTGAGCTACAATTAGTCCAAACATAAGATGTCAGAGTTATGTCTTAAGTGTTGTAATAGCTAACACCTTGAGTTGTTGTTTTTCACAGTTTTGGCGTTTCCAAAGGCTTCCAAGACTGGATTAGACTGGAAAAAAAAAAGAACAGCTTTAGAATGGTGGAAGCAGTTTATAATATAATGAGAGCAAAGTAAACTCACTTCTAAGACTTGTTGTTCAACACTTCTCCCTTCTGTATCTGACCTGCCTCCCATGAATGCAAGATATCTCATAAGCATTTTGGTTGTCTCTGTCTTCCCGGCTCCACTCTCTCCACTAACCAAAATGGACTGGCTCTTTGCCTCATTTATCATCGCCCTATCATATACATGGAAAAAGATTTTAGCTAATACAGTAAGTCTCTACTCAGTGATTAACAACTTGTTATTACCTGTAACTAGTGTCTGCAACAGCAAACAGATGTGGGCTTAGCTCTCCAAACGCAGCTCCTTTATACTGCTCCATCATATGGACGCTGTACAGATGTGGAAGTCTTTGGAATGGATTCACAGCAATCAAGATGTTTCCAGTGTAAGTCTGCCTTATTCAAGAAGTTTGCAATTAGATAATCTCAAACAAGTTTTGATCAATGGAATGTTTATAAGATTACTGACATATATCTCATTTAGTGAAAACCGGCAAGCAAGATTGTGGAGGACCCCTGGCTCATGGAGGTAAGCCAGTTTAGTCATGTCATCAACTCCTGCAGGTGGTGCCTCTGTATCCTTTGGATAGAGGCTAGAGATACTAGCAACAATCTGCAAATATCAAATCTATCACTTTAGCTTTCTTCTAAGATTAATGGACAAGTGACAGAACTCAAAGTAGTATTTATTATAAGAAATGAAAAGTAACTTCTTACTGTTTTCCCTTCTGAAGTGAGTATTGTTGCATTAGTGCCTTTGATGTCTGTCACTTCTCCATTAATCCATGAGAGTTCTGGATCCTCTACCCAGACATGTGACCCGAGTGTGATGTTTACAGGAGTCCCCTTAACATTATTCATCAAAGCAAGCTTTTCAGTATTCAAATTCAGAATAAAAATATAAAATATACAACAAAAGGCTTACCATAACTCAAGCTTCTCTAAGCTCTCAAGGTTGATGTATCTGCAAGCAGTTGAAGAACAAAGAGATAACAAATCAACTTCTTTCAGATATACTCTCTTGAGTCATTTCTTTCTTGAAAACAATGGTTGAGCATTTGATATGAAACTGTTTGGTGTAAGGTCACTACTAGTCTTCATATGTATTCTCCTTTTTTCAAAGCTTTTATGCTGTACTTAACTTTTGAACATGAATGGGTCCTCGTAGGTTTAAACTAAATGTGAAATTGCTACTTTTAGAACAATAAATGGTTTGCTTTATATTTTGATATTGCAACTGCACCAACTTTTCTTTTGATCGGCCATGGCCAGATACTGTTTCGCTGTGAAAGTGAATATCATTCCTCCTTTTTTCATCAAAAAGACATCAAGACCCTTCACGGTTGATTCCATGATCTCTTGCCGAGCCAAAGACTCAAGGGACGTGTCATGGGGTGCTTAAACTTGAAGTCATCAACCTTAAAAGTGTAAACTTGTCACATCTTGTTGAAAGTTTATTACTTTCTTGTTTTTATTTTATATTATGTGTGGGAAGGCGGCAATGGCCGGTGGACCATCTCCGGTGGCGGCTGAGGAGTGAGGACGGTGGCCGAAGCTGGCCCATTTGGTTTAACTTTCCAACACTATATTGGTTTCCTTTTTCTTTTTCTTTTAATATATGGTCGACAGTTTTTCCTTATCATATAAAGTTTTAGGCATCGTTTAAATATTCAAAGGTGCATCACTATCTGTCTATTTTTTGCTAATTTCTCGATCCAAGAACATCATGATTACATGTGCAACACTGTGTTTTACCTTTTTCATAAATTAAATTATAAGAGAATCTCTCAGAATATCTTATGTCAACTGGCATAGACATATTAATCCATCTATCAAAACATTGATGTTCATGTAATTTATCTCCAAAACCAATTCTATACTAAAGATCACATCATAATAATTTACCTGGCATGTTTGCCTTACTGATCATCACTAGAATGATTCAGACCTTTCCCAAAGTTAACATCATAACTTGGTCTCCAGCTGACAGTTCAGTCAGCGAATCATGGGACTTGCACAATGTTTCATGTTATGCTTTAAGTTCCAATTTATTGAACTAAAAAGTCTGAACTTTAAAACTGAAACAAACAAACATTTCGTAGAGTGATTGTAGAATACTAGTAAAGTAATGGGACTGTGAAAAATTCACATAGAAATTCTGAGTTCCTGTACAGTGTCTGTTACGTATACAGATACGAACGTTGCGAAACTCTTTCAGTATATTCTTGTTTTGCAAAAAGCTATGTCACAGAGTTGGAGCAGCAGGGATATAGATTCGTACAACATATGTGAACTCAATGTTTCCTTGTAGTGTTTTCCAATAACTTCACCAACCTGCAAGAATCAAATGAATCAAAGACTGTTACTTAGATCAAGTGTCAAAATGCTTGAAATGAAGCCTAAAGCAACCAAAGTATACACAACATTGAAGTACAAAGCCACTCAGATAGCCCGTTGTTTCAGCCTTGTTATTTTGATACACACTAATTGATTGTGTCAGTTTGGTTAATGATATAAACAATGGCTTAAAGGAACTTTACATTAGCTTTGTTTTAGCCACCAATGTGTATCATTGGTCTATTAGCTGTCTTGGCAATGTCAAGCATTCCAGCGTGTGCTGCTTTCTTCCTCTTCACCTGAAACCCCCCATTGTGAAAAAAAATCGTTATGCCATCATAAACAAAACCAATCTTTGACGAAAACAGAGGAAACATTTCATGATGAAGCAACTAAATAATACATACAGCAGCGCCTATAATTTCCCTTAGCGTTTCGTCATCAGCACCAGACCGGATAGGATCTCTCAAACTAACCTGCTTCCAAGAAAATTATTGTCAAATTTAGCGTTATTGAGAAGCAACCAAGAGTCATCATGTGTACAAGGAATCAAGTTAGTGTGTGTGTAGGTGTTCTCAGTCAATTTAAATAAACAAGTAATTTTAATTTACCTCTGAAGGACCGAACAAGCATACTTTGAAGTTCCCATCTGCAAGTAATCTTAACCTATTGCAGCCAGAACAGAAGTGTTCCGTCATGGATGTGATGAAAGACACAGAACCGCAATGCCCATCAATAGTAAAGTTCTTAGCTGTTTCAGTAGGGTGATCTTGGACACGTTTAATACTCGGAAAGCGCTTTACCTGTTATACCATAACAACAACGCCAAAACCAATCATGAAACTCTCTGCTCAAGAAAAAGGCAGACAAAACTTCAAAAAAAATACAAAAAAAACAAACATAAAAGAGAAATCTACCTTACCACTTTATCCATCATTTCAGCATAAGACACAAGCTTCTTTACATTCCAAACATTTCCATCAAAGGGCATAAACTCTATGAACCGGACGTTGATAGGCTTATCTCGTGTCAACTCCACAAAATCACAAATCTCATCATCATTTAATCCCCTCATGACAACACAGTTGACCTGTTAAAGACAAAGCATCAAATCTCATTCTTGCTGCAATAATCAAATGTGGAAAATGAAAGAACATACCTTCACAGGATTGTATCCAAGAGCAATAGCGGAATCAATTGATTGCATAACCCTCTCATGCCCTTTACGTCTAGTCAGAAACTCGAACTTCGCAGGGACAAGAGTATCCAAGCTGATGTTGATGGAATCAAGCCCACATTCTTTAAGCTTTGGTAGCTTTCTAGCAAGAGTGATGCCGTTGGTAGTAATAGCTAAGTTCTTCAACCCTTTTAAGCTAGACAACTGCATACAGATCTCTTCGATGTCTTTCCTCACGGTAGGCTCGCCACCGGTTAATCTAATCTTGTTAACACCGGAAGAAACGAAGAGACCAGCTAACCTAACGATCTCGGACTGTGAGAGCAGCTGAGGCGTAGGAGTAAGCTCGACTCCTTCAGAGGGCATGCAGTACTGACACCTGAGGTTACAACGCTCTGTCAAGGAGATTCTCAAGTAGGTATGAAACCGACCGAATGAATCAACCAACATGTCTGAGAGAGGGTTGTGTTTTGTCTGATCAACTTGAGCTGCATTGCTGCTTAATGAACGGTCACTAGTAGTACTAGTAATGGTTCTTGACTCAACCTGCTAAATGACCACAGTTAAAACATTGAATCTCTCTAACAGAAAATCAAAAGGCCAAACATATAGTAAAAGATAAATCAAAATTCATCATATCAGCTCGATTTATGCAAAAGATTGAGACTTTACCAAGAAAGAGTTGGAAGTGGTGAAACCCATTTGCCGGGGAGTGAGTTTGGAAAGGCATCTCCTCATCGTTGTTAGCAACTGCAGAGAAAAGGATTGAGTGAGAAGCCTGAACACAATCGTTCAAAAGGGTGAAGATTAAAAAAAAGAAGAGTTGATTGAAGTGAGAGGAAGAGATGGGTGACCTTTGGCAGACGGAGAGAGTCTTCTTTGTTCTGGTAAAACTAAACAAATTTGGATTCTTCTTTCTATGGTACAAAAAGGCTGGCGTTGAAAAAACGAAGACGGCACTACAGGGTAGAGCAGAGAGGTTTGGATTAAAAAACAGAATACTATTTCGTCTTTTCTGAGACATCTGCCGGTCTTGCCGGTTGCCGGTTGCATTTGACCCGGCCGGTTAATTTGGAACTTTATTGAATTTGACCCAAAGACATCCCTTTAAAATACTTGTAGTCTATACATTACTAATTTGATAAATTAGTTCCCAACAAGTTAATTTTTAATTAATTTTTTAAAATATAGTTTAGTTTCTATTAAATTAATATATATATTAAAAACTATTCATAATAATGATTAGTTTATAATATAATAGTGTTTACTGGAATAAATTTAAGCAGATTTTTTTGTAATATCAGAGAAAGATGAAATGTTGCATTTGACCCGGCCGGTTAATTTGGAACTTTATTGAATTTGACCCAAAGACATCCCTTTAAAATACTTGTAGTCTATACATTACTAATTTGATAAATTAGTTCCCAACAAGTTAATTTTTAATTAATTTTTTAAAATATAGTTTAGTTTCTATTAAATTAATATATATTTTAAAAACTATTCATAATAATGATTAGTTTATAATATAATAGTGTTTACTGGAATAAATTTAAGCAGATTTTTTTGTAATATCAGAGAAAGATGAAATAAGCAGTAATGACAGACATAGAAGATCAAATATTGTTTATTATTGATTAAAGGACGATTGGTTTTCTGCTACCACTCGCAGACACAGCTTTTGCGGTTGGTTGGGGTTGAGAGCATTTTAAAATAATCACACAAACTGCTACAAATCACTTCAAACTTTTTGAATCTTTTAAAATCAAAAAAAATGTTCTAAGAGTATGATTATCGGGAGGTAATTAAGAAGAATCCTTAACAAAATAATAATATAGTTGGGACTTCACAAAAAAATAAAAAAAACCGGTTACAAAAATAACGAACTAAAGATCAATTTTGGTTGGTTTTTTGTATTATTTACGGGTCCCACTAATACGTGACGGTCAGGTCCACGATTGATTCATTTTTTATTTTATTTTTATTATCATGGTCTAATATGACAAAACATAAAATGGATGAAAAACAAATTAACATGCATATTAACCACATAATCTTGTTCAAAGAACATGACAAGCCAACAAGAAAAATAAATAACAGGTGTTGTAATACATGATGTAATAGATGGGCTATGTAAGTTGAACTAAAGTTGGAACATATGAGCAAACACGAGGGAAACAATATTTGTGAGGAGAATTTGCGAGAGGCACTATTTCCAACCATCCATCCACTCCAAAGATGTAAGCTACGTTGCGAGAACCTTCTATGTCGTCTTTACCGAAAACAACTGCAACCTTCTTCTCCTCGTCAACGAAGAAACTCGCACGTGTAAACAGAAACTGGAAGCTGGTGAGGTTCACAGCCAAGAACACCTTGCTGCTCCACGACACCCCGTTGGGCTCAATCTTAGTCGTAACCCAAATCACCATCGATGAATCCCCCAGTGGCTGAAACAAAATCGCAAGCTGCTCTTCTCTGACACTTGACAGAGCGAGCGTCTTTGCGTTGTGCCCCTCGAGTGGTGGCAGAGGCAAACGGGCCCCAAATATTTCTCTCGTGTAATCAAAACAGAGTAAACAACAATCTTGGTCTCTCCGCGAAGCCTTGTTTCTAGCAAACCAGTAGGTGTTTCCTCCGATAGAGACGCGGCAGTCATCGTCTAGAGTAAAGTCTAGAGTGACATCAAGAACCCTCCATGAACGAGAGTTAAAGTCGTAGATACTGTACTCAGCAAAAGTAACCGTGGTAGGAGGAGCATCATTATCACTATGGTCCAACTGGTAATCAGTTAAAAAATCATAATCACTATGGTCCGAGATTTGGTAATCATCAGTAAAATCATAATCACTATGGTCCGAGATTGTGTAATCAGCAAAGCTCAAGATTTTGTGGGAGTTGCTGCTCTTGTCGTATCCCATATCGTATATATAACAGTCCAATCTTTCGAAGCTATGCGTGGGCTCGATCCCCCGGCTTTGTCCCCAGTAAGGGTTCCAAACGACGAGCCTAGCGTTGTCTTGGGAGATGCATAACAATAAACCATTGCAGTGAAAGACTTCACAGACATTGATTTGATCTGTACAGTTTTGGCTGGTAAGCGTGCCTTCATGACGCATGTATTCGACGTCAGCGTTCTCGTCAAGATTGACGCTCACCAAATAAATATCGTAGTCCATCATCAAGACTAACATAAACTCGTCTTTTGCTGCTAGTGTTGCTTGACGACCAAGGTGCTTCGTTGTGAAGCTGCTGTCTTTGGATAAAGCGTTCCACGCTTTGCAAGTTGACCGGGCGCTTGTTAGAGATGTCACGGGAAGTCGAGAGAGAACCTCCTCCGCCAAATCCCGTGGGAGATCCGCCATTGACGGTTCATGTGCTTGACCTAGGTGCTTTTTTGCAAATATCCCAACTTTTGATTTCATAACTAAATCCCTTGGAAAATTTGTTTCGAGTCTCAATGGATGATGGATGTAACCTTGATAAACCTTTTATTTTATTTTGCCTCTGTTATTTACACTTTTCTTCCGTCTCTGAATGTATAAACAACCAAAGACATCCTTAACAAAGAATTCAGTGATTACAATTTCCTTCTATAGGAAAAAAATACTTTCCTCTTTTTTAACGGACTTCTTTTTTCCTCTATGATATATACAAACAAACTGAACACAGAAACATAAAAATCAATAAAAATAGTAGAAGATAATTTTAAAGAGTGTTTTATATTATATTTGACTTAAATCTTATTTGCTACCAAATTTATCCTGGATATCTTTCTATTAAAAGATAAATACAATTTGTTTGACCCAAAAAAGATAAGTACAATTTTTATCTATTATAAAGTTATTATTAGGAACATTTCATTAGTTACATTCATTTGATTATTTACATTAATTTATTAAATATATAAAATTTCTAAAAAATCTTAATAATAATAAAGATATTAATAACTTAACTAATTTTAACTGTAAATTTAAATTTTACTTTTTAGTTATAACAAAATCTGTTAAGAAAAATGTAACAAAATCTTACTAAAAACTTTAAATATTTTTTTAACCTAATGCATTGATTAATTTTTCAATTAGTAATATAATATTATTATAGATAAATTTTAAATAAGATTTTATTATAAAAGAAAAACATAAGAAATATATACTTATTTATATATAATTGAGCATTTAAGGTATTTATTTAAATTTTAAACACTTATTGTTAGACATCATATCGAAATAAGTATGAAACTGAATATCTGAAGTATATATTTTTGTTTTATATATATTTATATTGTATATTAATTTGGACACTGGTTCGATTTTTTCGGATATTTTGAATTTTTTGGATTTTGTGTTATTCCTTTGAGTTCAATATGTTTTGTACCACTTTATAAAAATTAGTCGGATGTTTTTTTATATTTCTGCTCGGGTTTTTGGGTTCGGATTCCAAATACATTATGGATTTTGTGATGGACCATCGATCCAGAAGGTGAAAGAAGAAGCCCAAAACTCCCTAAAACAAAACCAGTTTACAATGTAACAACGTAAACATTTAAACCGGTTCAATTCGGTTCGACTTCAAAAGGAACGAAAACCGGTGTCTCGCGTCTTCTTTCCCAATATACACACAGTTTCTCCCTCTCTCTCCCCTCTTTACTCGAAAGTCGATGATTACTCTCCCCTCAAAACCCTCCCTCCTCGTCTGTCTCTGGGTTTAAGTTTAACCTGCGTCTCTCTCTCTCTCTCTCGCTTGATTCTCCACTTCTCTCTAATCACTGGAGAGGAGAAGATGAGTACAGTCGATAAAATGCTGATCAAGGGTATCAGAAGCTTCGACCCTGAAAACAAAAACGTCATCACTTTCTTCAGGCCTTTAACCCTAATCGTCGGTTCCAACGGCGCCGGAAAAACTGTAAAATCGCTTAACAACCCCTCTTTCTTCACTCTCATTTCGTCACTTTTTTAATTGAAAAAAAATTGGGTGTGTTTTTTCTGCAGACGATTATAGAGTGCTTGAAGGTATCTTGTACTGGAGAGTTGCCTCCTAACGCGAGGTCTGGTCACAGCTTCATCCATGACCCTAAGGTTTGTTTACTTTCTTATCATGTGGACTATGCTTACTAGGTCTGTATGTTGAATACTTTGATGAGTTACTTAGTGTAAGGTTAGCTATACAGTCTCTGCATGTTCAGTGTTTTGATTACTCCTTTAAGGTCTAGCTATGGAGGTTGTCTCCTTGTAATTTTTGGGAGATTTCGTTGAAAAAGATGTTCTCTTTTGTTATCTCTTTTAATGAATTACTTAGTGTAGTATAGCTACAGTCTCTGCATCTTGTAATATTTCTATTTCCCCTTGAAGGGCTATGTAGCTTGTTGATTCCATTGGCTCCTTATAAAAGTTTGGGAGATTTTAGTGAAATAATATGTTCTTTTTTCTTTGTTATATCTGTTGATAAGTTACTTAGTGTAAGGTTAGCTAGAATATCTACTTCTTCAGTGTTTTTGAGTTCCCCTTGAAGGGCTATCTATGGAGGTTGTTCATTCCATTGGCTCCTTGTAAATTTTTGAGAGATTTTACTGGAAGAAGATGTGCTCCTTTGTTATCAGGTTGCTGGGGAAACGGAGACTAAAGCACAAATTAAGCTGCGGTTTAAGACAGCTGCAGGGAAGGATGTGGTATGTATAAGGTCATTTCAGTTGACACAAAAGGCTTCAAAGATGGAGTACAAGGCCATTGAGAGTGTGCTTCAGACCATTAATCCTCACACTGGAGAGGTTGCACATATTCTTCATGTTACTCTTTGATTTACTTCTTTTTATCCTCGTATTCTTTAGCTACCAAGTTGATGTGCTAGTGTTATACTGTCTAAGTGTTGTTTTTTCCTTGCAATTAGAATGATTTGGTTACCTGTTTTCATGAAGATAATCAAACGCAGAGCATCACTAGAGTTTCTTCTATTGCTTTATTTTAGATGGCTCCATTCTGTGCATGTTATGTTCAGCCAAGATCATTTTTCTTTCTAATTTTCCTGTACACGGTATTCAATTGCAGAAAGTATGTCTCAGCTACAGATGCGCTGACATGGATAGGGAGATACCAGCTTTGATGGGTGTGTCTAAAGCTATATTAGAAAACGTCATATTTGTGCACCAAGATGAGTCTAACTGGCCACTGCAAGATCCTTCTACTTTGAAAAAGAAGTTTGATGATATTTTCTCAGCCACCAGGTATCTGTACTATGCATATATTTTCTCGGACTTGTAGTGACCAGGAGAGGCTGACTATTGTTTCTTCTCCCTAGTATTGTTTGATTCCTGTTTTTTTTACTTGAACTGATTTTTGACTTAAATACCCAGACATCTAAGTAGGAGTTGTAAAGTTACCTGTTATCATTTTTTTTTTCACTTCCGTGTCGTATTTGATACATCTGCTGTAGAAGAAACCGCCTCGCAGAATCTGTAACATGTGTTTTAACATGAAACAGATACACAAAGGCGTTGGAGGTTATTAAGAAACTTCACAAAGATCAAGCTCAGGAGATAAAAACGTTTAAGTTGAAGTTGGAAAATCTGCAGACGTTAAAAGATGCTGCTTATAAGGCATGCTGGATATTAACTTGTTTGACATTAGTTTTGCTTTCAGTATCACTGGTCACTGATGCAGATTGTTTTAGTTCTGAAAGTTGTTTTAGACTAGTACTGTATACATGTGCTTAGATTCTGTGGGCTACTCTTATGACATGATACTTCCTCTGCAGCTTCGTGAGAGCATTACTCAAGACCAAGAAAGAACAGAGTCTTCAAAAGCTCAGATGTCGGAACTGGAAAACGGCATTCAGAAAGTGGATGCTGAAGTTCATAATAAGGAAATGATGTTAAAAGATCTGAGAAAGCTACAGGACCAAGTTTCAAGAAAAACTGCCGAAAGGAGCACCTTATTTAAGGAACAGCAGAGACAGTATGCAGCATTACCCGAGGAAAATGAAGGTTCTCTCTTTTACTATCGTGATATTAATACCCTCGGTTTATTTTAGGTGGTCATTGTCAGAGTGGTTTTGTCCTTTTGAGTCAGATTGTGTCTTTTATAGTTGTGTGAATTTATTTTTGCCTTGGAGAAGTATCTCGCATTTTGTTATTTTGCCATATAAACGAAACCTGTTGATACTTGTCATAATTGCTGTTCAGATACTATTGAAGAACTGAAAGAATGGAAAAGCAAGTTTGAAGAAAGGATTGCGCTTTTGGAGACCAAAATTCGAAAGATGGAGAGAGAGATGGATGACACACAAACTACAATTTCTTCTCTTCACAATGCAAAAACCAACTATATGCTGGAGATTAGCAAGCTACAAACAGAAGCTGAAGTAAATCTAACAAAGCTACGACATACTAAAATCTTAGAGTTCTGTTCCATTTAGTTTAACCTTTTGTCTTTTTAAACATAGGCTCATATGCTGCTGAAGAATGAAAGAGATACTTCCATCCAGAAAACTTTTTCCCATCACAATTTGGGAAATGTTCCTAGTACCCCTTTCAGTACTGAGGTAGTTTTGAATCTCACAAATCGAATAAAATCAAGACTGGGTGAGTTTGAGATGGACTTGGTGGATAAGAAGGTACTCATCCTTTTTTTTCTCCAGAATAATTTCTTTTGTATTTGACTTGCATCTGTTGACATCCTTAGACATTCTGAATGTCATCTCAGAAATCAAATGAGACTGCTCTAAGTACGGCTTGGGATTGCTATATGGATGCTAATGACCGTTGGAAAAGCATCGAAGCTCAAAAACGAGCTAAAGATGATATCAAGGTGTGGTTCACCAATTGGAATTCTAGCCAAATCCTCCAGTTACGAGCCTAAATTCTAACACATTTTCTTTTGACGTTGACTTATGCAGACAGGCATATCAAAACGCATAGAAGAGAAAGAAATCGAGCGTGATTCATTTGAATTCGAAATATCCAATGTGGATGTTCAACAAATTGATGAACGAGAAAAACTTGTGGTATTGCGTTCGTTCCCTTGATCTGGATACATGATTTTGCTCTTGATGAGTTTGCCTTTGCTACCTTTGCCTTATTTTGCCATCCTTTTTGTTTGCACAGCAAGTTGAGCTTGAGAGAAAGTCAAAACAAAATTCTGAAAGCGGATTTGAATCCAAAATAGAGCAGAAACAGCATGAAATATACAGCATGGAGCATAAAATCAAGACTCTCAATCGAGAAAGAGACGTTATGGCTGGTGATGCTGAGGATAGAGTGAAATTGTCTTTGAAGAAGACGGAGCTGGAGAACCTCAAGAAGAAACACAAAAAGATGTGATCTCACTTACTAATGCTTTCCCGCAGCTTTCTTTTTACCGGTTCGCTATTTTGACTCTCTAATGATATTTACCAGAATCGATGAGTGCAAGGATAAAATTCGAGGGGCGCTGAAGGGGAGATTGCCACTTGAGAAGGATATGAAGAAGGAAATAGTTCAAGCTCTAAGGTCGATGCTTTCACTTAATTTATTGCTTGTTGTGATTATGAATGAATCCTTTAGAAATAATTGAAGAGTTCTTGGTCAGGATCTGAAAAAAGGGTTGGCTACTACTACAGGTGCTCAAGATTTTCACATTTACAAATTTCTTTGTATTTATATCCTCTTTGGTCAGGTCAGTTGAAAGGGAATATGGTGACCTGAGCTTAAAGTCCCGAGAAGCAGAAAAGGAGGTGAACATGTTGCAGATGAAGATTCAAGAAGTAAACAATAGCCTATCCAAGCATCACAAGGATACAGAATGTAAGCGTGGTGTATAATTACTAATAGATATATATTCGTCAGTTTTCTGACTAGCGCCTTAAGTTGTTGATAAAATGCTCTTGACAACTTTATAAGTTTTCACGCTGGCAATTGATTCTCTTCTTTTTACACTGTACATGAACTGACATATATAACACAGATAAGAAGTACATTATTGGCGGACAGTGAACTTTTTGATAATAATATCTATGCACTCAATCTGACTTCTATATCATTTATGCAGCAAGAAAGAGATACATTGAGTCCAAGCTTCAAGCTTTAAAACAGGAATCATTTACCATTGACGCTTATCCCAGATTGTTGGATTCGGCTAAGGACAAACGAGACTACCACAAAAGGTTTCTGGTTGAAAATTGCAGACTTTTTTTTAATACCTCATTTCATGCTTTGCATGATACCAAGATATTTCTCCCTTGCATTCAAAGCGTAGTTCTGTTTTTGATCTGTGTTTGCAGCAAATATAACATGGCAACTGGTATGCGCCAGATGTTTGAGCCATTTGAGCAGGTAGCCCGTGAACATCATTTTTGTCCTTGCTGCGAGCGCACTTTTTCAGCTCAAGAAGAGGACAACTTCGTTAAGAAGGTTACAAAATTTCCTCCAGTAGATTTTTCCTTTAAATTCATATTTTTCATACTATTTATTCTTCTGAAATAACTGTTTGCATCTTGATTTGGTGAATTTCTTTTCAACTACAGCAAAGGGCTAAGGCTTCAACAACGGGGGATCATGTCAAAGCATTAGCAGCAGAGTCTTCAAACGCTGACTCTATCTTTCAGCAGCTGGATAACCTTCGCTCAGTTTTTGAAGAGTACACGAAACTAACTGATGAAATTATTCCTGTCGCCGAGAAATCTTTGCAAGAATTTACAGAAGAGCTGGAGCAGAAGTCCGAAGCCCTTGATGATGTAAGTTGGGGAGCTCTAGAAATTTCCTTGGATATAATTGACTTGCAGCAGCAAAGTCGACCAGAGTCGTTAGAAATCTTGCTGTTTTCTGCTTGCTCTCTTTCTTCTCAATCATGTTTGTGATGCAAATCAGCACTTTGCTCATATCTTCTCACAAGCTGGAAGTCCTAATTTTGTTCATATATTCTCACATCGTATATCATCAATATTTTCAGGTATTGGCAATCTCAGCGCAGATAAAATCTGACAAAGACTCAGTTGAAGCATTGGTGCAGCCCCTGGAAAATGCTGATAGGCTTTTCCAGGAAATCGCATCCTACCAGAAGCAAATTGAAGATCTCGAATACAAACTTGATTTCAGGGGTCATGGTGTTAAAACTATGCAAGAAATCCAATCAGAACTAAGTAGCCTCCAAAGCACCAAGTAAGTACCGTAAATTTAAGCAGGGTAAAACATTTTATTTTCTTTGGATATATCTTGGTTTAGCATGCACGAATTGCTCGATCCTTTCTTATATACCCATGAACAGGGATAAATTGCACGATGAGCTGCAGAAATTAAGGGACGAACAGATTTACATGGAACGTGATATATCGTGCCTCCAAGCCAGATGGCATGCACTAAGAGAGGAGAAGGCTAAGGCTGCCAATTTGTTACGTGACGTCACGAAGGCAGAAGAAGACCTAGAGCGTTTAGCCGAGGAGAAAAGTCAACTTGACCTAGACGTTAAGGTGCGTCTTGTGCGAGTTTTCTTTACATTGTTTTCCACTTCTCGTCTTTCCGTGTGTCACTTGTATGATTTTATCAGACTACATTGTTCATTGGTGAATATGGAGGTTCTAATTTATTAAGTCCATTGTCATGGATGAGAGTTCTCCAGTTGATTAGTGAATCATTTGTCCTTCTGATAAAATATGTTTCCTAGTAATACAATGCAATGGGACAAGCTGTGCTCTGTAACCATGCTGCATATAGATATGTAGGTATACGCCAAACAATGGGTAGCAATAACCTGCTCTCTATTAGGTGGTAGTGTGCTTGTAAGTGGTTCATTTTGTGTATCTGAAAAGTTTCAAATATATACTGTCTATGCATTCGTTGAAATGGATCACATTAAGTTTAGAACCCTTAAATTGTAACACAATCTTCTATTTTATATATTTTCAGCATTTGTCCGAGGCTGTGGGCCCTTTGTCCAAGGAAAAGGAGCAGTTACTGAGTGTTTACAATGATATGAAAGTTAAACGTAATCAAGAGTATGAAGAACTTGCTGACAAAAAGAGAAACTACCAACAAGAAGTTGAGGCATTGCTGAAGGCCAATTCTAAGATTAATGAGTATGTTCTGTTAACCAAAGATTAATTAATCATTTATCACTCATCATTTGTACCAGATACGCTTACAGCTGCTTCACCAGGTATCGTGAGCTGAAGAAAGGAGAGCGGTTAAATGATATCCAAGAAAAGCAGCGTGCAGCTGAATCCCAGCTTCAGAGCGCTGAATCTAGAAAGAATGAAATTGCAGCTGAACTGAGCAAAAGTAAAGACTTGATGGGGAATCAAGATCAATTGAGAAGAAATATAGAGGATAACTTGAACTACCGTACAACAAAAGCACAGGTCGAGGTGCTTACAGGCGAGATTGAATCACTGGAAGAGCAAATCTTGAATATTGGTGGGATACCCGCAGTTGAAGCTGAAATTTCAAAGATATTGCGGGAAAGAGAAAGACTTCTTTCAGAGGTACGCAGCTTCTTACATAATTATAACACGTAAATTGAAAAAGATTTTGGTGCCTATGGTTTAGCTAGTCATTGGTGCCTATGATTTTGTCCCTGATGCCATGTGTAAGATCTTCCATTTAATATTATATAACTACTAAATGATAGGTTTTTCTAAGTTTAGCCTCGTTTCAAGGCAGCCAAATAATATTCAGTTAAGAGAAGGGTTTACTTACTGTTAGCAATTGCGATGTGTGAACTTCGAGTTATGCTGCGTTATTCTGGATTATGTAAAGATCATTTTTTAAAAAGCTTCCATAACCTACTTTATTGTGCTCGAAGAATAACTTTTCCTTTTTTTTTCTTGTAGTTGAATCGGTGTCGTGGAACAGTGTCTGTTTATGAGAGCAGTATTTCAAAGAACAAAGTGGAGCTAAAACAGACACAATACAAGGACATAGATAAGCGGCACTTTGATCAACTGATCCAGCTAAAGGTAAGCCAGTGTCTTATTGTTTAACTAATGCCACACTTTATGTTCTCATAAACTAAACATTTTCATTTTGGCCAGACAACTGAAATGGCAAATAAGGACTTGGATAGATACTACAACGCCCTTGACAAGTAAGGTGTTCTTGGGTCTTCATCTAATTCACAACCATTTTGTCTGCAGTTTTATTAACATATAGTTGATTTATATTTTGAATATTTACAGAGCACTGATGCGCTTCCACACAATGAAAATGGAGGAAATAAATAAGATTATAAGGGAACTGTGGCAGCAGACATACAGAGGTCAAGACATCGATTACATAAGAATACACTCAGATTCCGAGGGTGCAGGCACTCGCTCTTACAGCTACAGGGTACGCTACAGAATTGACGGCATGTTTTTTTACCATCTGATCACACCATTAAAACATTGGTGGTACACTATTGTCTTTTCAGGTTCTTATGCAGACTGGTGATACAGAACTTGAAATGAGAGGAAGATGCAGTGCTGGTCAAAAGGCGAGTTATTCTAAAATCACTGCTCTTGCAGAAGCATCATTTCAAAGTTCGTTTAAGCATATTTCTTTAACTCTGGTAATCATTTTCCTGGTGATCATTCTCCTGCAGGTTCTTGCTTCATTGATAATAAGGTTGGCATTGGCCGAGACATTTTGCCTAAACTGTGGAATATTAGCACTTGATGAGCCAACTACAAACTTGGATGGTCCTAATTCAGAATCTCTTGCAGGAGCTCTTCTTAGGTAATAATTAATATCTCTACCCGTAATGAGTTATGATATGATGACGCATGGGTACATACTTTAAACGCTAGAATCGTTGTTGTTGTTATCACACCTTATAAGACCATGGATCTTTAACATTGGATCTTATTATGTCACTGTTGTTTTACAGGATCATGGAGGATAGAAAGGGACAAGAGAATTTTCAACTCATAGTCATTACCCACGACGAACGCTTTGCTCAAATGATTGGCCAACGGCAACATGCTGAAAAATATTACCGAGTGGCGAAAGATGATATGTAAGCAAAAACTCTCTTACTTAACATTCTCATCTCTTCTTTATATTCTTGATCTGAAACTTCGACAACTCGTAATCTTCTCAGGCAACACAGCATAATCGAGGCCCAAGAGATCTTTGATTAATAAAAGGCCCTTGCTCGTCACCTGTTAACCAACATAACAGAACAGCTTTTTTGAAGCTATAGGTTATAACTTTCTTGGGTATGTTATTTACAACTCCCATGTATGGTTTGTTTAGATGTGTGCAAAATTTTCAATCAAACTTTAAAGAAAACAAAGTTAAGTTATTTTAAAGACATGCAACATTCCAAATGATTCAAGAGTTTGCTGCTGGTTTTGGTTCTCCAACAAGTCTTTTTGTTTTTATTTATGAACGTAAAACATCATATTACAAAACCAGCCACTAACCCATTGTTAATAGCTTCATATCATACACCTCTCGTGTCTTTTCTCAAAAAAGAAAGTTAGTAGATAGGAGTAGCAACAGGTGTGAAACCAAGCAACTTCTTAGAATGGAGCCATGGTTGAACAACCACAACAGAGTCAAACATCCTGTTCGTTCCATCGGGTTGAGTCACTTCGATCCTCAGATAGTATTTGAGACCAGCCACGACCTGTTGCTGAGCTGACACAACTCGGCTAAACGTCAACGGATTCGACACGGTCGTTTCTCTTTTCACAATGGAAGCTACGTTTCCTTTCTCGCTCTGTTCCTCTAGATTGAATTGTTCCACGCAATACCTGTGATACAAAATCACATCACGATTCTAACTCGATGTAAACAACGTGTATGGATGTATCATGCATGTATGTATGTATGTGTACCTTCCAAGTTCTTGAACTTCCATGTTGGTCTGAACGTTCGGAACATCCGACTTCCCTCCGACAAGGATGGACTTCCTTATCGCGTTCGCCGATGGAGTCACGACGGCCATCACCAAAAGGCCTAACAATGACAATTTTAGATAAACTTGTGACATTGCTTCCCGCTTTGGCTTTTAAGTTGATATGTATATTTTGATTTCTTTGACTTCTTAGTGTTTCTTTAAAGCTTTTGATATATTGTACGAAGTGTTTGTGTGTGAGATGAAAGAGAATGATAGAGAGAAGCATTTATATAGAGAGTTTTGGTATGGGTTTGATGGTGTTTGTGTTTGTGTGTTGGGTCCCATGCCATAGGCACCTTCAAGATTCCGCATCTTTTATGTTACTTTGTCATCAACACGTGAAGTGAGCCCCCACCATTTTAAGTTTTAACGTATGTGACATGCTCGGATCATAGTTATTTTATTTGTTTTCTATAAACGACAAGTTCACAATAATTCTGTGATTTGTTTTTTTGGTAAAATAATTTGTAGGAGGATATTTAACGATGTTAAATATGATCAACTAGTTAACAAGAGTTATAAGGATTTAAACTTTGGGGTTTTTTTTTTTTAACTTCAGAGCGAATATTTCAACCATTAAAGTTAGATTAGTTTAACCCCAGAAGATTTTTGATCTTTTTGTTGCTATGATTGATCCGTTGTGACTCATTTTATTTTAAATTATAATTGACCAAAGGAATCATCATGCATGGGTCTCTCTAGCCCTTCCTTATCGCCTCGATTTGAGATTGAAATGATTTGTCCTTTTGTTGGTTTTGGATCATGATGCAATGATGTTTGTGAGAGCAACACGTATCAAGTGAATTTGACATCTGCCCTCTCTTCTCTTCGCATGCTGCTCACGTAGCACCTCCGCTTACGTATGCTAAACTGCACATTGATTCATATGTCAATTTCAGTAGCTAAACGAAACAAAATAAGAAATCTTTTGGTGCATATTGGCACTAAACCTATCTTAAGGTTGGCTATAATTAGAGCCTTTTCATTTACGAAATTTTCACAAGATTTTATAAGAAAAATTATATTTTTTTTTCCGGCTAAAACGATTTTACTAATTATTATCAGCACAAATGCTGTTGTACAAGAAAATAGGACATGATCGGAACAAATTCCAATCTGTCCGAGAATTAATTGCTTTTTTGTTAAGACATCTGCTGGGCAATTATGTTGACGATTCACTTGTGTGAAAAATTATATAAACGGAATAAAGAGAGTGAGCAGAAATTTTTCAAATTTAAATATTTAGAAAACTCATGAAAATTTCATAAAAATGTATTAAAACATCATTATATCCTTAATCAACCAGAATTTCCGCTACTTAGTTCACTTTTAAGTAGAAAAAGGCTAGATCCTCCTAAGTATCTCTTGAGTAGAAGTAGAAGAACAGTTAATATACAAACTCTTGTTTACATCATTACCTTTCCTAAGTGATCATGTTCTAGAATTACATTTGATAAATACTCAACCGATTCTCCAGTACTGTAAAAGCAGTACCAATCAACCACGATAAACTGAATTGAAGTAGACCGATTATTAGCTTAGTTAAGAAAAAGACATCAAAAATGAATGTCAATTTGAAATACTCAAATACATGTGTTAATCAATCTTTGATTGTACAATTGATATATGCTTCAGCCTATTAGATTTATTTTATTCCTTTTAGTACAATGGCAACACGTCAACATTTTGATTGATTGTTCTTAGTCTTATTCTTTTGGTGTTTCTTTGAATAACCTTGCCATGTGTCGACATTATATTGCATAAGTGACACATGAAGCCCCATTTTAGCAGAGAAGTTGTTTGGTGGTATTGCTAACCAGTTGGTTAATCAAGGCCATGTAAAGGACATTTTTGCATCTATCTGCGCTTCATCAGCTATTATTTCTTTTTTTTTTTGAAAAAAGGCTTTCAATTTAAAAACATAAAAGATATAAGGTATGGTTTTTAAACCATAAGTTTTATAAAGTGTGATGAGACAATCCTCATATTTAGCTAAGGGTTAACTTAGAAAAAAAAAGTTTATGATACACAAGCCTAGTGAAACAAGAAAAGGATATGAAAACACTAAGGAGTATGGTATCCACGGCCTCTACGACCTCGTTTACCTTTTCCTCGTATCGTATTCAATTCCATATCTTGATATTTTTGAAGTGGTTTTATTGGTCTCCCACCCCTTGACATGTTAAGATTTTCCGTAGCATCACTCATAAACCCATCTCCATCATCCTGCACATTTACCTCAGTTTGATAGTGAAAAGGGCTGCCATGTGTAGGTGTGCGGATAAATGCCAACGGATTGTTTCCCAATTCCAAACTGGTCTCGGAAACAATAATAGGTGATGGAATTTCTTCCATAATAATAGGTTGAGCCGGATCAGGAACAGTACCTGATAATGGTGGTGAAGTGGAGTGAGAGTTGGAGCCAATGGCTATTGTTACCTTAGAGTGGGTTGGCAAGTTTGACGGTGTTGAAAGAGTCTTCAGCTCAACACCTTTTTGTGATTGCAGTTGTTCAATTTCTGCCTCTGTAGTGGGTTCTATAATCTGATCACCTTTTGCTTTTTCAGCTACAACCAAACTTGCTTCTGAATCTTCCATTTGTACCTCCACTTGATCTGATGCAACATTGGACTGAGCTTGTTCCCTTTCAGGTTCAACCTCAGATGCTTCATTAGACACAATCTTCTCCACTGCAGCTGTTTCCACATTCTGAACTGCTGGTAGAAGACATCTTTTCTCTTTATGTCCTAAGTGCCCACATCTACCACATATACTCGGAATCCATGTGTACTCAACATCCACCAAAAATATATTACCTTGTTTGTCATCCAAAGCAATTTGCTTAGGGAAAGGCTTGTCAAGTTCTACTTCGACTAACAATTTTGCCTCTCCCAAAGTAGTCGGATCAAGACGAGGTTTATGCGTTTGCATAGGCTCACCAAGTCCTGATGCCACATGACTCAGACCTAATCTTGAGTAGCAACAATCCGGAATATTTTTTAAGTTTACCCAAACCGGGATAGTAGAAACTTCAGGGACCTTAAGTGAGTTTGCTGGCTTCCACGGCGAAACAAATAGCAAACAATCATCAACATGCCATACACTTCTCTGAATTACCCAGTCTCGTGTTGCATCATGAGGAATGTGAAACAAATAAGATGATTCGCTAAGCTTACGACACCCTATTCTGCAACTTCTTCCCCACAATCTATTAACTACAGTATGAATTAAACCTCTAGGAGGAAGAGAACAACGATGGAACTGACCGATGCCATACTCTCTTTTATTCTCTGGTCCTAAACTAAGAACTTGAAAAGGAATGGTAACCTGGGGTGTTCCATCAAGCCGGAAGGTAGGTTTAGCTGCTCGATACAAGTTTCTGGTGGCAGGATTCATTCTGGCAGCCCATGGAAACCTTAGTGGTCCATCATCCTTAAATTCCGGAACCGGGATCTTTGGAACTGGAATGCGTGGAAACTCACTTATAGCAGTTTTTTTATCTCTTTTTTTTCTGGTTTTGCCCAATACCATCAGTTATCGACGGCCAGAAAGAGTCAAGTAAGTTGTTGAGGTACTGCGGGTCAAAGTCCAGCGGCGTTGCTGGTGTTGGAGGAGTAGCAGGTGGTGAGAACGCGAGAGGTTTGGCCCATGCTCCGATCGATGGAACGAAAGCATTTGGTGGATTATAAGACAGTTCCCCGACATCCACCTCAGGTGACGATGCTTCAACTATGGCGTTGAGGTCATGGGAGATGGACGAAGCAACAGGAAGGAGATTCCCAGCGGTTGATTGAACGGTGGTTGCAGGAGGAGTGTTGGATTGCTGGCCGTCACTGCCGTTACAGTCGTCACGAAGAAGAGGACCTTCAATCTCACTGTCCGGAGGCTTGAGATCCATGACAGAGCAGAGCACGAGAAGGAGAAGTTTAGTTCGCTAGGTTCGTAGAGAGGGGACGAGACCGGATCTGGTGCTCGTGGTGGGAGACGCGCCGGAGCAACTTTGAGAGATCAAGGCAATTAACCGGCGAAACTTTTGGCGACTTTTGTTCTTTTTTCTCTTTCTTTTTTTCTTTTTTTTAGAAGTCAATATCAGCTATTAATCTGTTCTATTAATTTTCTAGCATGATCAGTTGATATTATGTTGAGTCCAACAATTATTTTTCATGTTATCTAACTAAAAATAAACCATATATTTTGTAACCTCTCCTCTTTCCTTAATTCTCGGATTCGCACGTCCTAATATTTAGCTAAGATGTAAATTACAAGATCATTCATTCCACAAAGTAACTTACAGAAAATAACATGCAAGTGGAGGATTTTCATTTCTATAATTCGTATATATATAAAGCAACTTAATTATGGCCATTGGGATTGTATAGTTGGGCCGTTTAGACTATTTTACTAAAACATGATATTAACAATTCTTATATAAATTATCATGGGGTTTATGGATGTGTTATAGTTTAGCATAACTGTGTATATACATATATATTTATATTATTTATAGTTTCTATTGCAAAATATTTTTGACAAACTAAAAAAATTAGTTTATTTATATTTTAAAATAAATCTTTAATTTGTAATGATCGGAAAATTAATAATAAAATAGTAATCAAATTCGGACATATATACCGAAAAACAAAAAAATACAAACCACACTGTATCTGCGTTTCAAGCATAGATAAAGATCTAGAATAGGTATGTGTATTTTACCCGGACACCAAGACCCGAACCAGAACCAATCTAAAAATAAAGGTTCGGGTTCGGGTCCATGTTAAAGTACATATTGGGTCTTTTTTCTTTGGATCTGTAAGTTTCGGTTCGAATCCGGATCCTACCTGAGATCCGATCAGATTCCCAAAGTACTCGAATTTATCGTATATATTAGGTATATTTGGGTAATTTTTTAATTTTTGATTATATTTTCTTTTAAGTTTTGGATTCGGATTTTCAGGTGTATTTCAGGTTTCTGGAAATAAATTTTCCAAAAATATAATTTATTAATATTCAGATAGAATTATGGGTACCTTCTCGGTTTATGGGTCTGATTTTGGATAAATTTTTGGGTATTTATAGGTTCTTCGGGTATTTTTGAGTTTTCAGATATTTTCGAGTTTTCAACTCCGGTTCGTGTATTTCGGGTCACTTTCGAGTCCTAAAGGTCCTAAATACCCAAACCGATCCGAGTCCAAAATATATGCAAAAATTATAGGTATTTCACGAGTACTAAAATCATAGACCCGAACTGACTCGGACTCGAGAAGACCCAAACCGGAACGGATCCGAAAAATCATAGGTACATATATGGGTCTAAATTTCCAGGACCCAAAGATTCGGACACGATCCGAGGACCCGAATTCTCTGGCCTCCTCTAGAATAGATAAATATGATTACAAGAAATTGGCATATGATTATAAAGAAACGAGTCTATGTCGAATCAATTTTTTTATTGTTATTATTTTATATAATAGATAAAATAGTTTTTGATTAAGATTTATACATAAGATTACAAAGAAAAAAAATATGATTATAAAAATACAAATATTATAAATAAATTTGTGAAAAAAAATGAACAAAAAAATTAAAACCAAAAAATTAAATCAAATTGTCTTTAATCATATTTGCTATAGATGGAGAAAAAAATATGAAAAAGGTGACAAAGAAGCTACACATGAAGATGTTGATTTTGGTAATGTTTCAACAAAGAAGACAAATCAAACTTCCCAATATCAAGATTGGATGAAAATTAATAGTAAAAACAAAGAGAAAAAAATGAGTAACCATGAAAATAACTCCAATACAAGCGAATTATTTTATCCACATTTTTTTTAAACAAGAAAAAAATATCGATCAATTACACAGATTTACGAACTGTTAATGGAATTTTGTATCTTCTTTTTTGTAAAAAGAATTATCTTTTTGAGAAAAAATTACACAAGTAAGATTAAAAATAAAAACACAGATCTGATACAAAAAATACATATATAATAACAAAAACACAAATTTATAAATTAAATTTCAAAAAAACATACAAAACAAAACATACTCCCGCCCTCTTAGGGCGGGTCAATATCTAGTTTTTACTAAATTTTTTATCATGTTAAGTTGCTAGTTTTTTTTTTAACACTCTTAAGTTGCTAATCTAAGCAGAAAAATATAGAATTAAATTGCTTTTCGTTTGCAAGTCACGAGGAACTTTATTTCGAAGTAGATTGTTTTGAGAGATCCCTTGTTTTGATCTAATCTAGTTTCTGTTTACTCTGAATCTAAGCATACAAATTTTATTTTATTGTAAATGTTAGGCTGGCGTTGCTGAAATGAAAGCTACATCTAAAAGAACTGGAGGACTTCTTGTTGTTATATCAGAAAGTTTTGGCCACTCAGTATTCTATGATTCTTTCAAGGTAATATTTGAGGATAATGAACACAGTCTCTTGGTCTTTGTTCCAAGTGAGCGGCTGCCTTAGCGAAAGTGATACATCTTCTTTTGCTAGTTCATTTATTCATCTACGTGCTATCTACTTTAATATCGATGAAATGTGCTAATTAGTTTTTTTTCAAAAACCAGTACCCCACTTATACACCAACTAGACATAATATAGGTAGTGATGATCTCACGTTTTCAAACAATTATCTTCAGTGGAATACTTCAAATCAACTGTCCATAAGGTACAAGTTTATTATGGTTTGCCCCTTGTATGCTATTGTTTCTATATGTTCTGTGATGGTATTCTCAGGTGTTCAACAGTAGTCCAAACGTTTCCCCATGCCATGTATGCGATTAACTTGGATCTCAGGTTAATTTGTAATATCCAAATAGTCTTTCTTATTATTCCTCCCGAAGTGGTATCGTGATCCTGCACGGCTGCACGGCTGCACGGTCTGGCTTTGCTTTTTTGTGTGAATAATGCTGCGGTTTGATTGATCATTTTGGTATTTACAACGGATACATCATACATGCAAGGATTTTGTTAGTGAAGCTAAATCCCAGCAAATCACAACAACACCAGCGAGATGAACACATGACACATGTTCTTATATTATATTCAACGACAATGCATGCTAATCTTGAACTTTTTCTACCAACATCTCCAGAAACTGGCCGTACAATCTTGAGGAACCCCACTACAAAAGTCGACAGTCCCTTCATTTTAGATTTGATTAATGTGTGTGTTTTTTTTTTTTTTGAAACTCAC
The DNA here is from genome assembly GCA_019705995.1 of Raphanus raphanistrum x Raphanus sativus. NCBI lineage: Eukaryota > Viridiplantae > Streptophyta > Magnoliopsida > Brassicales > Brassicaceae > Raphanus > Raphanus raphanistrum x Raphanus sativus. The sequence continues at coordinate 12,067,306 of CM034037.1, read as the reverse complement.
ACGGATTAGTGTGTTTAACTTCTTCACATTGTTAGCTTTATAAACGCACTAGGATAGGTCCGCCCTACGGGCGGGATTTGCTGGATCGAAATATGTAAAAGATGTAATTTTGTGTCAATTTTATCGGTCTCCACTATAGTTCAGTTGCAATTGATTTATCTTATTCAAAGTTATTGCAGTTGTTTTGTAGAATTGTTTTTAGTAATAAAAAGGAACGGAGAAATAAGAAACAAAAAATAATAAAGGCACGAATGTAGAATTTTAATGAATGAGTCGATCCTAACAACGTCTTAGGTCCAATAGTATATTATTATAAAATGTCTCAAAGTTGTTGCTAATATTTTCTTGATAATGGATAGTATCCTTGGGGAAAACATTAAGGTTTGCATTAACTTAAAAAAATGTACAAACCGTAAAACCAAACATAATTTTACAGAAAATCCAGAAAATGCAAATGGTTAAGAAAGCTTAAAAAAAACAGATGCAAACACCACATCCTTAATGTTAAAAACCAACATTGATGTTAAAGTATAATTCTGTTGTAGATGTGAGAACTAATTTTCTTAACCATTTGCATTTTCTTAAAGTATGACGTCGATGGTTTAATGTTTTCTTTAATTGTTGAACAAAAAAAAAATTCTTTAATTACGCATACCTTTATTTATTTTTGGATTGACCCTTTTGATATCAAGACGTAGCAAAAAATAGCTACAATATGTTAATTATAGTACTATGGGATTATTACTAATATTAATTTTATTTTTTAAATACCATGGCATTTTTATATTTACTATTGTATGCTTTTTCTTTTGATTGATAATTATTGGAATCTTGTGAGTTATGTCTAGTGTTGGTTTGCTTTCTATATCCAAATTAATTAATGCAACAAAATTTAATAAAAATGAAAATGTGTTAGAAATATTGCGAGTAATGAGAGGTTCAGCTTGGAAAACGATTCTCTCGGACTCGTGCCGGAGAAAACTTCATTTGCTTGACCACAGCGACTTTCATCAGGTTTAGCCACGCTCAACCGTAGTCTTCTAAACAATTTTATCTTTCGTCACTACTTGATTATTTTATTCTCCAACAATCGTGTAGACCATATAGTCGTCAAGTTCTGTTTCCTTATTTTTAACCCCTTAAAAGCATAGTAACAAAGAAAAGAAAATAAACAGTCTTTGACAAACACTCATGGGTTGCATACTTGAAAGAAAACTTATAAAGTCAACGCTATTCCATGTTGTGTATAACTATATCACTACAGACCTGAATACAAATTTGTTGACCCAACATATTGAGGAACTCTTTGAATATTCCATGTTTGGAACCGAAAATGTGAATCCGGAGAAGCTTTAACATTGCTATGCATATCGTATTTGTGGACTGCGTTCTATATCTTCATCATATGCTCCTAGCCTCTTCTTCCATGTTGGTAAAATGGATGACCTTTGACTTCAATGCATTATCTCTAAATGCTCCCTAAATCCGAACCACTGCTTTTGTGGCTGTACGCTATGCCATCAGAGCATCGTTATGGTTCAGTTAACCATATAGAAGAGCGTCTCAGTTTGACATCTCCCCCTTGAAAGCCTAGTGGTGTTCGCTAATTTTGCCAGTAACCTTTGTTTCTCGAAACTAAGTTACAAAACATTAGTCTGCAAGATAAGCAGATAAACTATCAAATCCACTTTGTTGTGCCAAAGCACAAACCCAACATTAATATATGCAATTATCTTAAAAGCATGATCATGAATGGATATTACATTCTGACTTTACGCCTGAGACCAAAAATAAGATTCATATTAACCTGTATAATAATAGCATTTGCAAGGAAGAAATATAATATTAAAATGAAGTGAGTAAGACCAACAAAAGTTGTGTTGTTGACAAAGCGAAAGTCATATATTTCTTGAAAAGCATAATATTAAAATGAAGTGAGTAAGACCAACAAAAGTTGTGTAGCTGACAAAGCGAAAGTCATATATTTCTTGAAAAGCATACCTTACTTTGGATAGTATTAGAACCTAAATCTGGAATCTAAGCAATTGCAGAAAAAAAAAAAACTAAATGACTTATTAGGATATAAAGGAGGTGTAACCATTAACGTTTGTATATGCATAAACGAACCAATGCTTTCTTCCACACAATCGAAGAGGCTGCAGGAAACAGCTTCTTCTTTGGCTTGTTTGTTCTTAGTTCAGGTTCAATGAAAAGTTGTGATAACAAACGTCAGCAATGTCGTTGGCTTAGAGACTTAAGGTTTCAATTTATTCATCAGACTTTTACTTCAATGGATCCAATGCTGGTAGCACCAACAGCAGCAAGTGCCGTAAAACCTTGTTTCCATATCCCTTCAAGCACGACATGTTCTCAATCAGATTAACAGCTGATGATCAGTGTCTGGAGATGAAAAGAAAAGGTTACACATATTTGGTACGTTTACAATGAATCAAAAAAAATGATTACACTTTCATTTTTAATAAAGAGATTTTTTATAGTTCTCATAGCACGCTCATTCACAGGAAACAACCGGCCTGTAAAATTGCTTGTTTATAGAAATCAGAGAGATACCAATAGTTACAAAGATGCATTCACACATAGGTTGTCTACTTAAATGAGAGATTAGAGAGTAACCGAACCTGCAAAGTGTCGGCGAACCAATGAATTCCAGTCAGCCGGAGAGTGGATCTGATGGTAGTCCCCTGGTCTTAACCAAGACTTGTCGCCTTTCTCTCTAACAGCTTCCTCTTCAGACCTGAGCTTTACGCATTGACCTTGTGGTGGATCATACACCCGCTTCTACGGTGACTGTGTAGGAAAACGAACCAATGCTTTCTTCCACACAATTAAGGAGATGAATCTCACATATATTTATATCAAACTCACACCGCCTCTTACATCTAACCAACTCTTTGAAGACACATCATGGGGGAGTGAACAGACGGGATTAAAGGCAAAGTCATAAATCCGACTGTTTCAGAACGTGAGAAGAAGTTCAAAGATCACCGCGTCGCCGCCGTACGAAGAGAGACGAACTTCGCTTCTTAGCTTCAGCCGTATTAGGTTTAGAGACGACATACATTCAGTGGGCTGAACGAATCTTCCAAGTCCCAATCTTACAATACGCGAAAAAAGCCCATCATAAGAAGAATAAATGAAACGGTGTGTTTTACTTCGCTGGACACGTGTCAACTCGTCAAGCATCGAATTTATGTGCTGGCATCCTACGTGTCAGCAGGAGAGAAAAAAACATGTTTTATAGTAATAGATACTAAGTGAGAAATATAGACAGATTACGAACTAATAATAAAGAAAGAATGGGTTTTATTTTAGCATTACATTTTTTGGTGGAGTTTCCTTTTCACATAGTATTTTAATCTATTTAAAATTGGTAAACATGTAAATATTTTTATCTATTTTTAATTTATGTAAAAGAATGAGAAACATTCTACAAGATAATTGAATATCTAAATACAAAAACAAATGTAAGAATGTATTCTTTTTGGGTCTAATTACTCTTGAATTTCTCTCTTTTTTCTTCTATTCTCTTGATGACTCCCTCCATAGCTACATCAAAAGCATCTTCAAGAGTCTCTCTATCCTGTTTGTAACGGTTTGGTTTAGTGTACACAATCTTCGGAACCAATCTTATTACGTTTTCTCTCAAACCAATCACTTTCTCATTCGGTATTCCCCGCAAAATCTCTTCGATTCTTCTCTTTCCCCCGGTTCTCAGCTCCTTAACCGGTATATAAACAGAATATTCCCCGTCGTTGTTCGGTAAGTGCCATACATATTGCTTGTGTGCACTTCCTTGGTTAAAGAAAACCGGAATACAACCGGCTAAGATAGAATCAAACACCGATCTTCTGGTTAACGAATCACCCGGTGGTTGTAAACAGAAAACAGAGCTCTCAAAAAGTTTCATCAGACTCATCGGATCATCGCAGCCGTTGGCTTTAACGTCACAGTCAAGAAAGGTACAAGTCTCGGAAGAACTCTTACATTGTTGGATGACTTGACTGCGAACCAAACCGTTCTGGCTTCTGCTCGGTCTTTGAGCTCCGGCGAATGAGAACAGTGTTGTTCGGTTTGTCAGCTTGATCTTGTCTTGCCACTGGCGAATCTCGATGGATGAATTGGGATGAAAGTAGGTTGGATAAGGAATAGCGAACTCATTGTGGCTCGTTGGACTTCGTTCAATGGTGAGGAAAGAGAGGTTTTGTGACTCTGGTAATAGCATTAAGTTGGTTCCCCATAGGGAGTTGTTGTCGGGGTTTCGCCGGAAGTCTCGTGATATCCGACCGATTACGAGAAAATGGTCTTTACCTGACATACCTGGACAACATATTAAACAATTTTTAGTTATGCAAAAAATAATAATTGGCCGACAACATCCTTTGTATTATAAAGCAGAAGTAAGTTGGCAATTTTGTGCTCGACATGTGGCATTCACTATTTTAAAAACAAATTTCATTTTTTCTGTTAAAACTAATAAAATATTTCTTTTATATTCTCTTAACCAAATCATTTCCACTACGTCTAAATAACCTCCCACTAACTACAACTTCTTTTGCTTCTATAAAAGTAAGAAATCATTTAGCAAAAAAAAAAAGAAATTCTGGATAAAAATGCCAAGAAAAAGGTGTCGACTTCTCAAGGTTTAACGGCAATCAAATCTTAAACATTTCTTTCATGTTACATCTAATAGTGTTCTACCAATTGTTCTCAATATATCATCCTTCAATGTTATATTTGGTTAACGTTTAGGGGATACAACCGTAGAAGGTAATCATTTTTTTGACTATTTTTTCTTTGCTAAATTTTAAAAGATTTTGCATTTTAAGATTCATGATTGTCTAACAACAGTCTTTGCTAAACATGCAAATTATTGTTAACGTCGAGAGTGCAAAGACTGAATATGCTTCTTCAAATAATATTAGTTTTAGCTGATTTGGATGTAAACGACATTCTTATATTTATGTTGTTTTTTTTTTGTAAGCATTTGAGTAGGTTTGAATATTTATCTTTTGTTTCAGGTTTGAAACTTTTTAAGTAGAATTCACTCCAGATCCCTATCAAATATGGAACGAACGTGATCTCGGGTAATACTAAAGCATATGTTTTCATCTGGTATTCATACATATTTTCAACCATTATAAAATCTGTAAATTTTTATTATATTTTTGTCTTCTATACAGATTTACAATTAGAAGTTGACCGAGACGAAAGCAAAATAATAAAATGAAGAAAGGAACGGTTTTCCTCAAGACGCTTGAATCTCACATGTTAGAAGTGAAACCACTTAATGAAAAGCTAGCTCCACTTATAAGATTCTGGGGGTAGCAGGTAGACAGGCAGAGTTTATCAAAACTATGCTGAAAGAAATTAGTGAGAAAGTCGAAGCTTTCAGCACTTCAGAACTCAAGATTTATGTTTTTGTTCAGTTAAAATAAATTACAATGATACACTTTGAACCAAAAAAATTTGGTATGAATAATTTTAACAATGACTTTGCCCATGCATAGCATGGGCCATAATACTAGTTTAGTATAAGTGTATAACGTTATAAGTCCATAATCTATTTTATTTCTTTTATCAACCGAACAAATTTGACCATTTAATAGATTAAAATTTCCTTTGACGTCTTTACAAAATACATAAAATCCGTGAAATCTTTCAATTATCAATTGTAAAAATGATCAATATAACAATTTCCATGATTTGTAATCATATAAAGTAGTGTTAAAAAAGAAACAAAAAATTCCTTAAAGTCTTTATAAAATAAATTATTTCTGGATTTTCTTGTGTAGTTTCATTTGTAATTTATGTTTTTGCTGACACCGAAAGGAAGAATACTTCAAAGGGTTTTGAATTTTCTATCAAAAGATAAGTCGTCGGTGGTGAGGAAAAGAAAGAAAAATTGTTGGCTGTAAAAACAGACATCAGTAAAGCATATGACCGGTTAGAGTGGACTTTCATACAAACTGTTCTAGAAAGAATGGGTTTCTGTCATACCTTGATCGACTGGATAATCCAATGTATCTCAACAGTATCCTACTCTTTTCTGCTAAACAATGAAGCGGTTGGCAATGTAGTCCCACAGAGAGGCATTCGGCAAGGGGATCCCCTGTCACCTTATATTTTTATTATCTGTGGGGAAGTACTTTCAGGATTATGCAAACAAGCTCAGGAAATAGGTTCCTTACCTGGCATCAGAGTCTCCAGGAACAGCCCGAAATTGAATCATCTTCTCTTTGCTGACGATACCATGATCTTCACAAAGACTGATTCGTATGCATGTGAAGCTCTCCTGGAAATCCTACACAGTTATGAACAAGCTTCAGGTCAGAAAATTAACCCCCAGAAGTCATCGATATCTTTCTCAGGAAAGACACCTATCGAGATAAGAGACAGAGTCAAACTACAATTGGGAATAGATAAAGAGGGAGGGGTAGGGAAGTACCTGGGACTTCCTGAACACTTTGGTAGAAAGAAAAAGGACCTATTCTCCTCCATTGTGGACCGCATGAAACAGAGAGCACTAAACTACTCCAACAGGTTCCTCTCTACAGCAGGGAAGGCAATTATGATCCAATCAGTTCTCTCTGCCATCCCCTCCTTTGCGATGACATGCTTTCTCCTGCCAGTAAGCCTCTGCAAGCGCATCCAATCAGTCCTTACCAGGTTCTGGTGGGATACAACAGATGGTGTTATGAAAATTTGTTGGATATCATGGGATAAGCTTACCTTGCCTAAATGCATGGGGGGACTCGGGTTTAGAGATGTTCAAGCCTTCAACCACGCCCTCCTTGCTAAAATAGGGTGGCGCATTATCACCAAACCGGACTCGTTGCTGGCTCGCATCCTCTTAGGAAAATACTGCACCAAAACTCCATTCCTCAAAGCTCAAGCACCTAGCAACTGCTCACACGGCTGGAGAGGCATACTGGCTGGTAGAGACCTCCTGCTGAACCACCTTGGGAAGGCTATTGGAGATGGAGAAACGACTTCAGTGTGGAATGACTCATGGATAAAACCGGAGGAGAACCTGAAACCTTTCGGACCCCTAGCACTACAAGAAAGAGATCTAATGGTGTCAGATCTTCTCACAAGGGAAACGAGAGAGTGGAATATAGCAAGGGTAGAGAATCTCTTACCGGACCTTAAAGATCATATACTAGCCCTACGACCAAGCCTACTCGGTGCTCCTGATACCTATATCTGGCCCCTCCAGAAGTCAGGTACCTACACGGTTAAAACAGGCTATAACTCCCTCCAAGCAATCAAGAACCAATCGACAACTACACTCTTGGTAGATGACACTCACCAGTGGAATAAACTGATTTGGAGCCCCCCACTGTTACCAAAGCTGAAACTCTTCCTTTGGAAAGTGGGAAATAATGCCCTTCCGACTGGAGAGAACCTTAGGACTCGAGGTGTTCTCTCAAACACGAGATGCTTGCGCTGTGGAGATCCAGAATCAATCAATCACATCCTCTTCCAATGCCCTTTTGCTACTGAAGTTTGGGACTTGGGAGTGTGGATACAGATGATGGATACATCACAGCAAACCTCATTCTTCGACAAGCTACAATTCTCCAGCCAGCAAATCCCTCTCCCACCATACGGCTTCACAGGAAACGCCTTCCCATAGATCTGCTGGACCTTGTGGACTTCTAGAAATCAACTCGTGTTTGAAAACAGGCACACATCAGCGTCAGCGGTCCTCACTAGAGCTCTAATCTCTCTCAAAGAATGGGAAGCTGCACAACCATCAATCAAGACACAAGTGCCCAAGATCCTACCTCGAGCCTCAATCGGACCTCAATCCGAAATTATCTGTCACACAGATGCTTCGTGGAAAGGAGGGGTGCGAGCTGCGGGACTAGCTTGGATCTTCACCGATTCCACATCACGGGAGCTCTTCCGAGGATCAAGCGCCCAGAACTTCGTCTCCTCGCCTTGCATGGCTGAAGCTTTGGCCATTCGAGAAGCTCTCCTGCAAGCGGCTTCACACAACTACCGTAACATCTGTATCAAATCAGACTCTCAAGTGATCGTCAATACGATCAACTCACGCCGACGATCATCGGAGCTCTTCGGGGTTCTCGTGGACATCGACGATCTCGCGTTCTCTCCCTCTTCGCCTTTCCTTTCTTGTCGTTTCGTTTTCATTTCCCGTTCAGTTAATGGATCTGCTGATGGGCTCGCCAAATGTTGTTTAGCGGCCCATTTAATCAGCAATCCTTTGTTGTAACCAAACCTTTTCAGGCCTTTTAATTGCATGTTGTTTCAAAAAAAAAAAAAAAGTAGCTATCACTTTTTAAATAGCTAGGTTGATAAATTGACTAAATCATAAGTAAAAGGCAATAATTGTAAATAATAAAAAGCATGAGGGTCAAAAAGAAACTTATCAAGAATAATTAAAAACACGCACGCATACGTACCTTTCCACTGAGGTTGCTTTTTGAGCCATTTGAACATTTCCTTCCCGGCGGCGTCTCTTTCAGCGACTTTTCGCCGCCGCAGATTCCGCCGGAAATCAAGACCAGCGTAATAAGGCACGTAAATAGCCGAAGCCAACGAAGAGTTTTTAGTCAAGCACTCGTATCTCTTCATCTTCTCGTGGAAAATCACTTCGAGCATGAACTGATTGGTCGCGTACCAGCTCGAACAGTACTGAGAGTCTACGGAGACAGCATCACCGATCCGTGGTCCGAGTCCAGAGTTTTCGAGGTAGTTACACATGCTGATCTTGTCCTTTGGTCTTGAAATCGACTCGCAGTCTTGGAGGATGTCGGTGTTGAATCGAGAAGGTAGATTGTGGATATATATGTACCGGCCGAGGCATGGATTGCTTCCTAGTCCGGAGGATTTGTGACGGTGGTGGTGATCGGAGTCGGAGGTAGTAGTTGTGGGGGTGATGAGGATGATTTTGTCTTGGGAGAAACGAAGGAGAAGGAGAGAGGTGGTGAGGAGAGAGAGGAGAAGTAAGAAAGTGGTTTGTTTCTTCTTACATGGATGGTTCTTGATGGAGCTTGATGAATTGTTGTTCTTCATTGCTGTTGTTGTGAATGTTGGTGTGTGGTGTTTTTGATTTGACGATCCATGTCGAGTTGGGAACGACAAAAGTCAGAGATTACACGCAATAACTAATAATCATATATTAGTCAAATTAAAATTAAAATTATAACAATCATATATCAGTGAGATGATTTCAGATATCAAATAGAAATATTTCTTGATTTTTATAATCATATACATACGTAGGTAGGTATGTAGAAACTTCTTGTGTTTCCAAAAATCAATATTTGGTCAAAATACTATGGCTCATCCTACCAATCTACCATCATCGCTAGTACTATGTAATTTTAAATTCATATTTTCTTTAGAAAAATTATTTTAACAAAATTTCGTTTTAAATTAAATCAACATATTTTTAAAAGGTTAAACTATAAAAAGATCTTCATGTATAAAAAGCAGAAATATTTTTAAAAAGTTTCAGTGAATATTTGAAAATACTTTATTGTATTTTAATTTATTTTCTTAGCAGAAGCAATGTATCGAGTCATTTGCTTTTGCAAAGCATTTCAATAAAGGTTAGGGATCAACTGAGCCAGGGATCAACTGATCCCACTAAAATTATTAGTTTCTTTTGTAGTTCAAACAAATTTTCTTAAATGGCCTCTAATAAATCTAATAAAAAACCGTAATGCGTTGCTTGATTTGTGGCATTATTTGACTTGAGTTTAACAAAATTAAGAAGACAGAGACTTTGGCGACAGACCCAACCGGCTTGATATCGCTTCTCTACCTCTGCACTAATAATCAAATCCGAAACCAATCATTAGTCACCAATGATCCTACAACATTTTGCCATATAGTTTACAAAAAAAAAAAAAAAAACATTTTGCCATATCAATACCATTACAAGCTATAAACAAGTCTACGTTGTCTATCAATTTTCTTTTGTGAATTAGGAGGAAGTTTGGCTAAGCCATAATTTCCCTCTAAATCCGGGACCAACCGACGCTAACATCGATGAAACATTCCTCCCAATGAATAATCAAATCAGAGACACAACAGAACCACTATCGAACACTAAACCATTAACCCAACACATTGTTGGTTTCTTCTATCAATATCCCAAACAAAATTTTCGTCTCTTCATGGACTCATCCATGTCCAAATCCTACCATATTTTACCAATGATCAATGTGTACTACATTATGCCATATATATCAAGGCGATTGCTAAGTAAATATGTCTATATGCCTATAAATTCAAAGTTTTAAATGTAAACGAACAAAAAATTGACAGGAAATGATAATTAGTAAACAAATACTTCCTCTGTTCCACTTTAAATGAAGTTTTAAGATTTTTATTTTGGTTCATAATATATGATGTTTTCACTATTCTAGGTAAAGATTAAATGTCATTCAAATTTTGTGATCAATTACAAAATCATGTATTATTTTGTTATTGGTTAAACTTGTTTTATTTAATGTGATTTTTATATAACCAAGATAAAATGCATAAAAATTCATATTTTTTTAATAATTGCGTAAAAACTTTAAACATCACTTAAAATGGTACAGAGGGAGTAGATTTAGACAGCTTATGATCGTTCAACTACAACCAAAACGCATCATTTCACCTTAAAATATGACTGCCAATGGACGTTTAGCACTAGAGATGTCAAATGGCCATCTACGCCAACTGGATTTGTCTACCCACCATTTTTACTGTAGAATGCAGTTAGTACGCTTACAAGTAGACAACGGTTAAAAATGTGTTCATACCTAATAAGAACCATTTCTATAGATCTTTCCACAAATAATCTAATTCAGTGCAAATTAATTTTCATTTTTTTAGAGCTTTTGATTTATTGAACTTTATTTATAAAATTATGTTTCTATGAATTAGAACCACCTAGACCCTTTTTCCAAACCATTATATGTTTAGTTTTTCTCCTTAACTAGAATTGTTAAGCCACAAAATAAACAATGAAGAGTTTCCTTAGATTGCAAGCATAATCTTTGAATGTCCATCTGTTTTACTTCTGATGCAAGTAACGCAAAGACAACGCATGAAACTTTAGGGTTTTCTAGGGTTTTTCAGAAGTCTCTGAAACTCATTTTTGGATCGACAGCTTTTGAGCCTCTTCTCCCTCCTCTGCCTCGGCCTCTCCCACGTCCTCTCCCCCTTCCTCCACGCCTCACAAAAGACCTCCCATGTTTGACTTCAACCAGTGAGAGCAGCAACTCATCACAGAGAACACATCCTTGATGCAGAGTGGCGCCGTTCTTCAGAGGAGTAGTTTTCTTGTTGAAGTCGATTTCTATGATGGCTGAATCGCACTCGGCACAGCGGTTACTAGTGGTGGCGATGCGGTGAGCACCTTCCGGAAGCATTACGATGCAGCTACACAAGTTGCAGTTGAGTTTCCACTTGGGGAAGCTCACCGGGTCCAAGACGAGTGTACCTTCACACTCCGGACAAGCGCAGACTCCTTGGTTTCTCAAAGAGTGTGGGCATGTGGGATGGGGACAGAGAGAACACGGCATGCCGGAACCGGTTTTGGTTTTGGCAGAAGCATTAGCCGTCTTAGCAGCTCCAAAGAGTGTGTCTATTCCTTCGAACGGAGGAGAGTTGTAGCAGTATGGACACAGCGGAAAGGACTTCCCCTCGGTTCCTGGCACTGAATAGATCACGAGCTCGAAGTTGTCTAAAGGACATGTGAGTTCCTTGTATAGCTGTAAGTAAGCCACATACATACCAAAGGCTTCAGGTTCGAGTTTAATAATGATAAATCTGAAAACTAGAGATTAGAGGTTTCAACACAAGAGTTTAGGTGATGAAGCGGTTTCTACCTTGACTGTGCCCTTCTGAGGAAGATAATAAACTTCTTCGCATGTGCCGCAGAAGAGACGTGGTGGGACTGCTGTGATGTGTTTCATGTACCGCAAGCACTTGCCACATTTGCTTAAAGCGCGACCAGAGTCAGCCAGAGGAGAGAACTGTGCTTCAAAGAGGGCATCCATGTGCTCGATCTGAAAGGACAAGACAATATAAAAGAGATATTAAGTAAGGGCCAGATTTGATCATTTAAATCAAAAAAAACATTATCTAACTAAGCCTTCAAAGATAACATAAAATAAGCCACTTTTTGCACACCTGTTGAACAAAATAGCTGAATTTACGACGGAATTGCTGAATCACATGTTGCACAACGTGTGAATGGTCGGCTTGGCCCTTGGCAACAAGAGTGATTTGTTGCTCGATAAAGCTCCGGATGTCTGGTAAGCAAAGGTCTGGATCGATACATTGATAGCCTCTTATCAGCGTGATTCCTAATGCCGTTGGAACCAATTTCCTCCCAGATTGGACCTGCAACAGAGCGTAAACCCTAATGAAATTTCTCAGAAACCAACAATAGATCCTCCTGAAATGACTAACACGATAATCATCAACAAAAAGTATACAGCCTTCAAGTAAACCCACCTGAACATAGTTACGTTCACCAATGTTGTTAATATGCACAGGGATTGATGCATCTGTACCTATTCCATGTTTCTCCATTAGAGATATCAGCTCACTCTCAGTAAGGAAGTCCGGAGGGGAAGTGTTGCCCTGTAGATTTCACAACATTTAAAGACAAATAGAAAGGATAAACTAAAACTGGAAGTCAATGTACAGCTGGAGGAGAATCTACCTCATACAGCTCCACTCTTGAAACTTCAGTCTTCTCTCCTTTGAGAAAAGAAGGGAGTTTTTTCTCGTCTACTGCAGACCATGGCATTATAGCTGTAAACCCCTTCTCTGTCACACGCTGCCCTGTACAATGGAATATTTCTCCACCAATTGACAATTCCACTTTAGTCCTGAGATATTCATCCAAAGAGAACAACCACACATATAAGATGTGCAAGGAATAAGCTGTAACTGAAATGGATTAAGCTACAATCAAGGCTTTATTTACCTTATGTACTTGCAATTAGGTGAGACAGTGCCAATAAAATGTTGACAGACATACTGATAGAGTCGCCAAGCATCTCCTCCGACAATGCCCTCGGTTGCTGCTCGCATTGGTGTGATAGGAGGATGGTCTCCGGCATCGGTTCCTGACTTTGGCTTTTGAAAGCCGTCTGAGAGAAGTCTCTGTACGTAACCACCCCATACTGGATTGCTAACTTGTGCTCTGAGTGTGTCTGTGAAGTCGAATGAAGAAGGGTAGGCTGTGCTTTCTGTGCGCGGATAGCTAGCACACAACATAAGAGCTTTGAGTAGAAAAAAAAAATCCATTACCGTGATGACAGGGAGCAGGTTTAAATAAATTAAGTTTTTCTTTCAATTTCCTATATATGTAGATCTTATATGCAGTTATGCACAAACATAACAACCATTCAACAAGGATTTGAAGTCCCAAAATTTGCCAATTATAAGCCAGTAAAGAGGAATTAAATGACACAAATTATTAATCTGGATAATGGAGCAAACAAACCTGATGAAGCCTTGAGTATACAATCGCTCGGCAAGATGCATAGCCGTCTGAGGCCCAAACCCTAGAGCACTTGAAGCAACCTGTGTAACCGCTATTGTTATGCTAGATCAGGGAGTGTAATTTGAATATAACTTACTTTAACTAAACTAGTACAAGATTATGCAATGGCAAAAGCTCTAATCTTAGCAACATTGAAAACAAGAAGAGAATAACATCTCGATTTTTTTGCCAATTCATCCCCAATAACAGCCATGAAGCTGCTAGAAACAAAATAATCTTTGGATGAATGCAGATTCCAGTTTTCAAGCCGTTGCTTTGGGATCACTAGTACAGGATATGGTGTTCGCCTAAGTATAATGTATAACCATTAACCAGACACGTTCATTTTGGGGGAATAGTAATCAAGACTCATGACTACCCTCACCTTTAGCAGATTCACTGTGTTAAGACCAGTTGGACGACCTTTGACTTCCTGCTTTTCTGATACGTCAATCACTTTTGCAGTTCTGCCTTCCACAACCAACTTTTGAAACACAACAGCAGCCTAGAATTTGTGAAAGCCATGAATACATCTCAACGTTAGATTGGAAAGAAGCAGTGAAGAATGTCAACTAAATTCTTACAGAAGAACGGAACACTAACTTCCAGGTCGAACAGTCTACGTCTATCCCACTCTAGCTGAAGCTCATAACCATCCTTCATTAAATGAGGTCGTAAAGACCAAAACTTTTCTGGCTTGAAAGTATTAATCTGCATGTAACGTTGCACACAAAACCCAAGTGTAGGAGTCTGGCATGGCCCATAGCTGAAATAAACATTGAAAAGGATCTCTTCTTTAGTAGTTGAAAGAATCAAAAAAGAGAGGAAACGAAGGAGAAGAGAGGAAACTGACGAGATAACTCTGCAGTCAAGATTCTGATATTTGCCTTGGAAATAACTTGTTTGGTATCGCGAGAATGCCACACCAACTTTTAGATCTATCTCTTGACGAGCATCTACTGCCAATGCCTCATCTCTGTTTGGTTCAACAAGGTTGTCCATGGCTTTTGATATATCTTTCTCAGTAACAGAGGAAAATTTTGCCCGATAAACCTTTCTCTTACTATCTTTCATGTCGAAGCCAGTGCATTCAATGACTACAGGACTTATAATGGTCAACCAGTTAGAGAAACGGTCATCAAAACGATGTGCAAACCAAAATATGAGTGGCATAGAAAATGTACTTTTGCAGAAAAAAAAAGATTAGAATGTTGATTATTGCACGCATATGCAGAAGCCAACTGTATAATAGAACCCATAAATCTACTATGACAACTTAAGGAGTCTACCAGTAGATGCTGGCAAGGATACACAGATTCAACAGTATCATAAGTTTCATTTAGCAAAGACAGAGAGGAAAGTTCAGTCGTTGATTCAACAGAATGGATGAAATGATAAGAAACAATAGATTATGTATGTTTCAACACAAAAGCAGGTGAGAAGGAAAGTGTAGAACGGTAACTATAAACTTGCCTTCGAAACATATATTCTCCCCTTCGCGATCACAATCCAACCACAACACCATATAGCTGCAACCGCGAGCTTCATTACTTAAATGCCTGCAAATATGAGCCTGAGATTTGTAGACGGTTAGAGAAAAGTGAATACTAACTAGACTACTAAAGTAGAAATAAAATAACGCATGTAGCATACAACCACAAGAAATATGCATCTCTACTACCAACTAAACTTCACATAATTCTTGTTCCCAAAAACTAATGCATACTGTTTTTTTTCTGCTTCCTACAGAAACAAAGCTCATCCCTAACGTGAACAAATGTTGCTATAAAATATCCAAGGCAAAAGCCAAAAAAATCATCTCAAGCACTCTCTATGCACAGATAAAAGAGATATAAGATGGTGAGAACTATTTTACCTTTGGGTTTGACTCTTTTTTCTGAATTGGAGCGTCGAAAAGATCTTGTGGATCAATGGTTGACCAGTTCTGATATTTTTCTGGGAAATCTACACTGGAATATGAGAGTTGCATTTAGAAAGACTAAGAAATCTGCGTTGAAATAATTAAGAATGTCTGCAAGCAGTAGTTTACACAGCAGATTTTTACAGGAGATTGAGTTCAAGAAATATGAAAAAGGACAAAAATGGATTAAAAATTAAACTAAAACCATTTTATCAAACTCTCAAAGCATCTCATAAAGAAACTGTGATGCACAAATTAAGGAAGATTCTACTGTTCAAAGGCAATCTATGAAGCTGCAACACACTCCTGTTTTCTTTTGGTATGAATAATCTATATATACATATAGACAAGAGAGAACCTGAAAACATGACCAATAACAGAAGTGACTCTATAATGTGCTTTGAAGCCTCTGAACATCCCATCAAACTCATGCACCTCTGTACTGCCTCTCCTTGTAGACATCTGAATGCAAAAAAGGAGAAAACGTACCCCCAATAAATCAAACCTCTAACACCAAATGGCACAATAACAAGGCAAACGTGCTGATTACAGAACTAAGCAACCAAACCAAAACCTATATTTCAACTTCTTAACCGAGGGACCCACAGAGAAAAGTCTGAAACTTTTTTTTTGTTGCTAAAATTTGATGCTAAAGTTTGAAACTTTAACAATCAAAACACAAAGAGGTGTCTGCTTGGTGTCAGTCATTAGAGATGATAAAATAATAATACCGATTCGAGAGTAGAGAGAGAGAGAGAGAGAGGAAGGAACCTGTCCATGAGAGAGAACTGAAGCTATGGAGAGAGCAATGCTGGGCTTCTCCGCCACCTGACGGTAAAAAATCAAAGCGAGGAGATTAAAGAAGCGAAGATGGGGAAGTGGAATCGAGATCAGATAAACCCTAATTGACTCACCATAAGAACTCTGGGAAGATGAGCCATTGCAAGACGAATCTCGGGTCAAAAGACTCAAGCTCAGGCGTTCGTTCAACAAGAGCTTTTTAGCCCAAGGAGGAGCAAAACTCAGCAAGCACAAAGGGCAAAACGAGAGGTTTGTGTATATCTAAACCGGATCCCGGTTTATAAAAATTGTGAATATATTAGTTCAAAACGACAGCGTTTACTGTCCCTGGCACATGTTAAAAACATGGCCTATTATTATTGTTTCGACCCGACCCGACCCGACCCGATCATCGCCATAAAAAAGAGAGTTCATCACAGGGAGTCTAGGGTTTAAAGAAAGCATCTCCGCCATGAAATCGCGGCGGCAGAACCTCTCGGAAGAGGAAGGCCTAACCATTTCCCGATCCGATTCACGATCTCCGACCCCAACGAACGAGAGCGAAAACTCAGAGCCGATCCCAATCGAAAACTCAGAGCCGATCCCAGTAGTTTACATGAATCGACTCTTGTAAACTACAAGGGTAGATTAGGTACGCTCACGGCGGATAGGGACGAACTCACGGGAGAAAGTAGATACATGGAGCTGTGGCTTCTAGTAGACGCTGAGAAACATGAATGGTCGAGGCATATTTAGCTGGTGAGGCTCGGTTATACTATATCGGAATGTCTGGTGACAATGAAGTTTTGTTATCTCCGCGATATCCGTCCCGCCCTTTCTATGTTTTCTACTACAATTTCGAGAGGGGAACTATCAGGAGAGTTGAAATCCAGAGAATGGATGCGCTCAAGTATGGTAGAATTCACACCTTTCTAGACCATGCAGAGGACGTGAAGATTTACACAAATGTGTAGGACGTTATTTATAACTTAAGATTGTAATAGAAGTATCGTGGCTTTCTATGTTTTGAATAGCTATTTCCTAGTTCAATCCTCTGTTCCCCTATATACCAACCAAGGAACAATCATTTGGGAGAAGCCACCAAAGGACAAGACAATCTGACATGGCAGCAACAAGGTGATCCTAAACAACAATAAAAACAATACAGATTCTTGTCCTTTGGTGGCTTCTCCCAAATGATTGTTCCTTGGTTGGTATATAGGGGAACAGAGGATTGAGAGGGTGACTAAAAATCTAAAAGTGGGAAAAGCGTTAATGAATGCAATGGGGATTGCATTTGTTGATGACTCAGAATGTACAGAAGTGATGGCTCCGGTTGCACACAAACACAGAAGCCCGGTTCTACTCCTTATGGGTGGTGGTAGTATAGCTGCAGGAAAGAGAACTGTGCTTAAAGACAAGTCCCAAAAAGTAAGTCAAGATTATTAAGTTCACTTAGATCTATATTAGTAGACGTTTCACTGTACAATGTACATGCTTGTTTGTGTTCGGACCAGACCATTTTGGGCAGGAGCTGATGCTGTGGTTATCAAAGCCAATGCTTCTAAAGAATCTGATGTGATATACAGAACATGCAGAGACTTCAGCTTGCCTACACTAAGTAAGTAACTCATTAACAGAGACAGCAAAAAGGTCTAGTATTCTACCTACAGACCTAGTAAGCATACTCCACATGATTAGAAACTAAACAAACCTTAGGGTCATGAATGAAGCTGTGACCAGACCTTCCATTAGGAGGCAACTTCAAGCACTCTATAACAGGCTTCCTTCATGCCCGCTCTCGTGCTAGCAGCGAGATTGTGTCCTCCAGGCCTCCACTCTTCTTCTTCTTCAATCCTCCTCTGCCTGCTGTATCTGATATACTTAATCAACACTGCATCCTCTTCTTTGTCTCTTCTAGTCATACACTCTTCGTTGCCTCGTCCACTAAAAGCCTCAAACATAGACTCTACACTCAGAACTCTATTGATGTTTGCTCTTGGCCACTGAATATGTGACATCGTGTACACGTTCAGGGTGTTCACTACGATATTCTCAAAGATTCATGTTCTTCTCATTGCAACCTACGATGATTTTTGATTTAGCTTCGAAATGTGTGACCACTTTGTTGTTTTCCTGATAAGCGTTTTGATGATATAGGCTCCAAAATCACACATAGGGGCATACTTTACTATATTCTTGTTTATTGGTTTAGCTTCATAACCTATCTTGGTTTGGTTATCTTGATCGTTTGATTCTGAATACCATAATGTATATAAATTATATTGAATGAATAGAGCGAACAGCAAAACTTGCATTTTCCAAACAAATCTCAAGACCTGTCTACTAACAAGTTCTGTATTCAATATTCAAAAACAACGAAGAAGACAAAAGAGGAACAGAAAGTGGACACAAGAAAAATGAAATGGGTTTCTTTTGGGAATAGGAAGCATATGGTTGAGAGATCCGACTTTTGCTGATTTTAGTTAGATTCAATATGCTTCTTGACGATGTTGAGTGCAGTTGTCTCCTCACCGTAATCCTGTTCAACAGTAGCACCACGAATAAAATCACCAGACACACAAGTCAAAACACATTATATATTAATAAGATTCATGGATTAAGACACAAGTAAAAAAGACTCTCTACCTTGACAACAAGGCACGAGCATCCAACAACCTTCCTTGCATTGCCCTCTGAGTCAATCTTGCAAAGCTGCCAAACCACATCCAAGATTATTACAACATGTAAGTCTAACACAACAACCAAACATTACTTCAGACAATAAGAGAAATATAACCAACTACTTACACCAGCCCACTCCCCGAGGGTTTTGGCACTTGGAACAGTAAGCAAGTTGATGCTGTGATCAGCGCAAAGAGCCTTGACGAGCTTGACGTAATCAGGCTGGTTGCAATCTTCGGCCAAGACACAGAGCTGAGCAGAACGCTTCTCGATAAGCTTAGCGCTTTCATGGAGACCACGAACCACACCACCGTGAGCACGAGCTTTCCTTAGCGTCAACTCCAATGCAGTCAACAGATCCATGTCCTCTGGAATGACGGCTGCCTCAGCAACCGGAGGAACAACAGCAGGAGCAGCAGCAGCTTCATCACTTAAAAAACAAAAACAAATAGAGGAAAGAAAAAAAATCACTTAACTATAAAAAAAACAAAGATTATGCAATTCAACGATGTGATTATGAAAACTGATTGTATGTGATTAAAGCTAAATTATAAAAACATGATCTACAAAACCTAAACGTCAGCATTGATTCTCTATTATTAAACCTAAAATTAGTACATACACAAGTCCTAATCTATAAAACTTAAAAATGAATTTACAAAACCTATCTATCTATAAACTTGGGAATGAATACACAAACCCTAAACTTCAATATTGATACCATGTGATTAAAACACAAATTCAACATGAACAAGTCCCTATCTATCAAACCTAGAAATGAATCTGTAAACACTAAACTACAGATCAATCACAGATTCCGAAGACATTTTGAGAAATGTTAACAACATAAGCTACATCGAAAGAGAAGCTTACCCAGACATGTTGAATTGCCTTGGAAACTAAGAAAAAAGCAAAAGCTCTTTTTTAAATCTGCAAACAAAGGTAAATAAAAACATTAAATCCAAAAGTGATTTGTAATGAAGCGAAACAGGTGTCAGCAGGAAGAAAGCTGAAGAGTTACGAACAAGACACAGATTGAAATTCGTACAAAATAAGCAATCGAACACCTGTTGCAGAAGAGTTCAGAGACGAACCTTACAGAGAGAGAGAGAGAGAGAGGCGCTACAAGGACGAGGTGAAGGGCAGCGAAAATCGAGTGATGAGTTTATATATTTAGGGTTTACTGAAGACGCCACTTAAAAGGATTTTTGGCAGATTTGTTGCAAACCTGGGCCAGTCTAATGGGCTTATTATTTTTACAGATTTTCTGCGGACCTGATCCGCTATGAATACGTCTTTTATTTCATTTGTTTTTCTTCTTTTGGAAACCAGTCATCTTTTTTTTTCTCTCCACTGGAAGTATTTCATTCAATTGTAAACGTTCGGATCGAGCATAGACGTTTGGATATCCGTAAATATGATAATTTGGATTTGGAGTTTTTGGATTTACACATCTAGATCCCATTCTAATATTCTTATTAATGAAATTGGATTTGGAGAATAACACTTCGAGATCGGTTTAAAATTGTATTGCATCTTAAAACTTATAAATTAATCATATATTATATCAGTTTGATTCGGATATATGAAAAAAGTAAAAAACAAAGAAAACACTTAAACTGAATAAAAAATTAAATCCAACACATATAAAATTGACAAAATAACAATAAAATATTAAATCAAAACAAACATCAAATAATAACAAGAAGCACATGAGAGTGAATTAAAGAAAGGGCCTTGATATCATTGTCAATGTCATGTTATGTTGTTGATAAGATAGGTTTGGCCAATAGCTTGCTATTAAATTATGAGTTATTTTCATCCAAGGTCACTTTTCATCTTTTTATTACATCCTAGGTCACTTCTTACTACTGAGGTAGTTTTGGTGACTAAAAATCAAAACTCCTTTAATTTTACTAAAGGGTCCCACAAACTTTAATCACGTTGTCACCTTCTTTATCAAACAAAGTTATAGTTACAGACATAAAGACATTAGATGAATTTAGAAACAGGGAGATGCGACGGTAACGATGAAGCCGATCAAAAGACGCAACCGTTATTCGATGGAGGAGGAGTTTCTGTTTCGACACAAGCGGAGCCGCTACAGTGAGATTGAAGCTGATAATGCGACTGCAGAAGGTTTGGCGGTGAGCCACCGTGGTGATTTTGGCATATTAGGAAAAAAATGGATTCATCAAAATATCACTTTTTAGTTTAAAATCGATTATTTGCAAATATATTAACAAATTTGTAGCCAAAACAATATGGAAACACACAAAAGCTAGGGGATTTAGGAAAAAACCATTGTTGACGGCCGTCAAAACTCTCCAAAAACCCTAAAAAATCGATAGGTAGAAGATGAGTTAATTACGATTTTGCCATTAATGAAAAACACAAAAAAATAAAAAAATTGGGCGATTTGGGATTTGAACCTGGGAAAGGGTGTCGATCCTTCTCTGCTATAGCCAATGGGCCATGGTTAACTCACTAGAACAAAATTACGGGAGTTAACTAATAGACAAACAAGTTCGTACAAATATTTTTTAAAAGAAAATCATAACTAATTTCTGAGTATTCTCAGATTAACCACATATTTCTACTAATTCATAGCTAAAAAGTATGCAAGATTCTCCTCTTCGTCGCAACATACTCATATCAATGCAATCTTACTCTCCTTTGTCGTCATGCAATGATTAACATATACACCTCGGAAATTTATTACATACATTTACAAGTTATATGGAGAGTTTTATTTTCCATATGTACACATGATAAATTTGTTGCATACATACTCGTTCAAGTATCATCACTATGTACAATATATTTCATTGTCCACGTGTACAACTGTTTCATAAAAAATAACATTATCTTAGTGTACAATTACATCACTATGTACAATATATTTTATTGTCCACGTGTACAACTGCTTCACAAAAAATTACATTGTCCACATGTACAACTGCTTCACAAAAAAGTTACATGTACACCGGTATAAAAAAATTACATTGTCCACATGTACAACTGCTTCACAAAAAGTTACATGTACACCGGTCCATATGGATATATTTCACAAGTTGTGATATCTGGCTTGATCATTTGAGTATCTTGTATGACATTCAAGTTAAGATACTATTCAATTAGACATTTTCAGTTCTTTTACATACAATTGGTTTTAACATGTCTAAATGCACAGTTTTACATGTACACAACATATCCACATATACAATGAATGCGAAAAATCTTCATGTACATGTGCATAACACGTCCATGTACACTAAGAACTATTACTTCAAACAAGAAAAAACAAAATAACAGAGAGATGAACATACAAACATAATATTTGTCCACGTGTATGTTTTTACGTGTGTACATGAATATATAAGACATATTCCAAATCATAATAATTTTAATTACGTAGCTGTAGTAATTACTTAGGTGTGATTAGTTCATATATGTGTTTAGTTATATTAACAAGGGTTACAATTACCTCGGCGGAATCAAAGAGAAATTTGTTTATTTTGATAGTATTATGGAAAAAATGAAAGCAAACAAAACAAAAAGAAGGGCTGGAATGAACAAAAAAAAAGATTAGAGGTTAGTTAGAGGAGCACATTTTACAATTAAATAGTTTGGAGTTGGAAACAAAATTAAATAAAATGTAAGGGACTAAAAGTGCAAAAAACAAAAACTGGCCATTGATTCTCTCTGCTTTTGCAACAGAGCCAAACGCTGTTCTGGGTTTTCCTCGATGGCTATAGGTGAGGTGAGGATGTTGAGAATGGCGAGTCGGAGTGAAGAGAAAATGTTTCGGGTAGTCCAAGGATAGAGACGCAGACGTCTCCGCCATTGATGTCGCTGTTGAATATGACATCACTATACCACCATCCACCATGTAGCTTCACATATCTCAAACGATGGCTTAAAATATAGAGACAGTGATCAGAGATAAGTTCTCTGAAAACATAAATTTCTAAAAATCAGATTTTAATTTCCAGAAATGATAGAGAATTTAGAAGGGAGAGAAGAAGAAGTAAGTTAGAGGGTCCCACTTTGTTTTAGTCAGCGTAATGGATATTAGGTGTCAATGTTATTTAGTTAGTTTATGAGTGGAAATGGAATTTAGTTAGAAAAAAGTGTGTGAGTAGTGATAAGTGATCTATTATGTAATTATAAACTGCTAAAGTGACCTATGGTGTTAATATTTCTTAAATTATCTGCTTTACCAAACGATTCTCCCAACATGTCACACTACCTTAACTTATTTAATTTGTTTTAAGCAATGTAATTTTTAGACTACTTGAATATCTTGGTATTCAGATTCGATAAATCTGGCAAGAAAATACATAAATCTGTTTATTTCGAATTTTGTTGGCAAAGCCTGCATCTCAACAAGTGTCTCAAAGAAGACCACTCTCAGTTAGCCCAGAACACGAGTGAAGAATTGGGCATGAACACCCTTAACCCATTGCGCAAACATATTCAAAGATCTGCATCAGTTTTGGCCGTATCTAAGGAAAGTGTAGTAATTAGAGTTATTGACTTATGACTAAAAAACGCATTTATCATAGTCAATAACGAAACATGGAAATGAATATTTTAGTCAACAAATAATATTCAGAATTGTAATGGTCAAAGCATTTAAAACTTACTTACTCTGCTTTTAATAGATAACGTTCTAAAGATATTTATTTTTTGCTTTAAAATTTAAATTATATGTAGTTTTCAAATTTTAGTGTAAAATTTATTGATTTTATGTTATGTAGTCTTTTATATTCCACAATTTGTTTTTCTTTTGACTAAATTATGGTTAATTAGATAGTTAATCAATATGTTCACAATTCTAAAACGTCAAATAAGATATTATTTATTAAAAACGGACTAAGTAAGTTTTAAATGTCTTGAACGTTTTATTTGACGTCAAGTAAGAATACAAAGTATTAATATAAATGACATTTATTAATACATTTTTACTACCATGGTATTGTTTGACTCTGAGGTAGTATATAAGACAGATTATTTGACGGAAGAAAAACAGATCATACATACATACATCATAAGAAAGACTAAAAACTTATAAAACACTCTCATCATGTCCAAGCAATTTGTTTCTTGTTTTGTGGTTCTGATGGTTCTATTTTCAGGTAATTTGTATTTGTTTATTATATAATCATCTGTATTCGGCGTTGATATAAAAACAGTTGTATATAAATTGTATAAATTTCTTTACGATTTGGCTGCAGTGTTACTGGCCGTTCCTAAAACCGAGGCTCAAAAGAGATGCGCAAAAGAACTTATGCCAGGAACACAATGTTTGTTAGCAAATTGTAGGGAAGTGTGTTTAAAAACGTTAGAAGGGTTCGGAACTTGCATTGAAAAGCCAGCAGGCTCTGATAAATATACATGTAATTGTGTTTACAATTGTTGAACACCATAATTTCTACAACAATCTACGATATAAAACTATACTTTAAATTTAATATACTTTAAATTTAGTATACTTTCCTATGGATAACCCCATCTATAAACTGAATAAAAAATCAAATCCAACACATATAAAATTGACAAAATAACAATAAAATATTAAATTAAAATAAACTTTTTTTTTTTTTGAAATTAAAATAAACTTCATTTGTAAAAAGTATGTATTATCTTAGATTTTAGAGTGGTTGTTTAAGCGCGAAATATGTATTCTAAATATTTTTAGGATATTATTATTTACGTAAATCAAATATTCTAAGCATAATAGATTCAATAAAAAATGTTGATTTCATTTTCTACTTCATAGAATATCAATTTTATTTTCTGTAGAACATAATCTAAAATTATGATTTAAACATTTTTAGAACTGAAAAAAATATCACTATGTTGATTTTTGTATTTCATTAGTTACTACTTTTCCAATGTATTTTTGGTTTGTAAAACAATATATTTAACTTATTTTCGAAAATACTAAAAAGTATTAGAGACAAAAATGAAACAAACTAGAAATTAACCTTACTTTAGTTGTCTTCGATTTAGGAATGTATACACGCATATCTTTAAAGGGTTTTTTTTTTTCACTTTTGAGGTCAAAAAACTAGTCAGGAGACTGAGTGGATTTTGGATGCTACTTCCTTACGATGCCATTTCGATTGTTACCATCCTCTGAACATGATATCAAATACACACAGAAATCACATCCATTTCAACGAATAAGGGTAACAAGAGTATGACACTAGAACAATGTGTATAGTATCTCTTGAAACGAAGCGTATGGAACACAATCTGTACGAATGAAACGAAATGTGTATAGCTAGTATCTGCAAGCACGAAACAGTGTGCGTAACGTCTATTTACCAGCAGCTTTTGTGAGGATGAGAGAGAGATCCTTCCACATAAGCATGAAAGCTTGAGCTCTCTCCTCTCTGCCTCTCTCTCTCCGCGTCTCTCTCTCTCTCTCCGCCTCTCTCTCTCTCTCCGCCTCTCTCTCTCCGCGTCACTCTCTCTCCGTGTCTCTCTGTCTCCGCGTCTCTCTCTGCATCTCACTCTCTTGTCAGCTCACTCTCTCTCTCAGGTATCTATCACGCTCTCTCTCTCTCTATATATATATATCTCTGGAGCTTGTGTGTTCATAGAGAGATCTCTGATCTGGGTTGAAACATTGATGGGTTTGCTTGGTTTTGAGAATGTGTTTATGAAATTTAATCTCTGGAGCTTGTGTGTTCATAGATCTGATTTGAGTTGATGGGTCTGCTTCTAATGTGTTTGAGAATGTGTTTCCCTTTTGAATTCGTTTTTGTGAAGCTTAGTGGTGCTTCTGTTTAGTGGTGCTTCTGTTTATGATTATTGTGCATTGAAACAGCAGAGAAGACTGACTTCTCCTTCTTTTTCTTAAGGTAGAATTTGCACAGGACTGGTCCTGCAACCTTCCAGACAAACCCGCAGTAACGAACTTTGTTCTTTATGATGGCATAATCGTAAACGATGTTATAAAGTGCCAAGGCTTGCTGATAGAGTTCTTCAAAGCTTTTATTGCTGTCTTCAAACCCTGCAGCACTGTAGAAGTCCTGATACAGAGAAGAAATCTTTCCACCGGTAAGTTTGTTTATCTTTTAGTCTTAGCAATGGATATAGGAGGAGCTAACCTGCTTGTATTTCTGGATGAGCTTGAGAGCTAAAGCTAAGCTCATTTCATATTACTTGTGTTTTTTTGTTGATGCTTAGGTTCATCTCCGAGCTGTCTCATCTCAAGCTCTCTCATCTCGTCTCTCAAGTTCTCTCAAGCTCTCAAGCTCTCTCATCTCGTCTCTCAAGTTCTCTCAAGCTCTCTCATCTCCTTAATAGCGGTATATTACTTGTTTATTGAGAACCCTTTATTGAGAGATTATAGCTTTGTCTTCTATCCTTTGAGCTAAGCTCATTTCATATTACTTGTGTTTTTTTGTTGATGCTTAGGTTCATCTCCGAGCTGTCTCATCTCCGGGCTGTCTCATCTCAAGCTCTCTCAAGTTCTCTCAAGGTCTCAGAAGCTTCGTCGTCTCAGAAGCAGGCTCTTTTTACAGACTCAAGCTCACACTCTCCAGCTCTCTCTCCTCTCAACCTCAGATTGCTACTGTTCTTTTCAGAAGCTACGAGAGGCAAGTAAATGTTTCATCTCTTGACTCTTGAGGTTCATTTTCTCTGTTAGTTATCTCTTGAGGCAAGTAAATGTTAGTTATCTCTTTAGGCAAGTAAATGTTTCATCTCTTGACTCTCTCACTTTCTATAACTTATATGTTCTCTTTTGTTCTCTTTTGTGTAGATGAATACAGAGACTATGAACCTGTATGATGATGATTATTTGAGTGATGAAGACATAATGGCTGAGAATGAAGATGAGCAGAATGCACAAGTACAAGCTGAAGACGTCATGGCTGATTCTGTAACGAGTGTTGCTCAGACTGCTGCTGCTAGAGGTAAACGCAGACACTCGACCTGTTGGAAGAATTTCAGTATTGTAGGAGATAAGTTGCCTGATGGAACTCATAATGTCAAGTGCATTCACTGCGATCATACCTACAACTTAGATCTACATAGGAATGGAACTAATACTATGCTGCGTCATTCGAAACGGTGTAGTAAGACTCCTGGAAGTACACCTGGTAGTAATAGGAAGCTGGATATGTTTGTCTTCCGTGAAATGATGGCTCTTGCCATTATAGAGCATAATCTCCCATATGCAGTTGTCGAGTATAGAAGGGTGAGAGAGGCTCTTGCTTATGCGAACTCAAGTATTGTGTTTTGGAGTAGAAACACGGCTGTGTCTGATGTGTTTAGGATTTTTGAGAGGGAGAAGGCCCATCTTAGGAAGGTGTTGAGTGAAGTTCCTGGTAAGATCAGTTTCACCACTGATCTTTGGAGGGCAATCACAATAGAGGGCTATTTGTGTTTGACGGCTCACTATCTTGACACACGCGGGAAGCTCCAAGCGAAGATAATCTCATTTTGTGCGTTTCCTCCACCTCACACTGGTTCAAGCATAGCTATGAAGTTAATGGAGATATTGAAGGAATGGGGATTGGAGAAAAAGGTTTTTACTGTAACGGTGGACAACGCTACTTCAAATGATAACATGCAAGGGTTTTTAAAGAGACAGCTTCGCAGAAATTTGGTATGTGAAGGGGAGTTTATGCATGTAAGATGCGCGGCACACATCTTGAACTTGATTGTTCAAGATGGATTGTCAGTGATTGGTGGAGCTTTAGAGAAGATTAGGAACACTGTGAAGTTTATAAAAAGTTCAGAGGCTAGGGAAAATATGTTTGAAGCTTCTGTGGAAACTGTTGGGGTTCAGAATAAGAACAAGGCTGGTCTTCTTTTGGATGTGTCCACGAGGTGGAACTCGACCTATTCTATGTTGTCTAGAGCTCTAAGGTTCAAAGATGCTTTGCGTAATATGTCTGAGGTTGAGCCAAGCTACAAGTTTTGCCCTTCAGAAGTGGAATGGTCAAGAGCATCACTCATCAATGAGTTCTTGGCTCCTTTCTCTGAGATGACAAAGTTGGTTTCAGGCTCTTCTTACCCTACTGCCAACTTGTACTTCATACATGTGTGGAGAATAGAAACTTGGTTGATATATCATGCGACTTCAGAGGATGAGGCAATACGTGAAATGGTGAAGATCATGAAGCAAAAATTCGACAAATACTGGGATGAGTATAGTGATATCCTTGCAATCGCTGCTGTCTTGGATCCCCGGTTAAAGTTCAAGTGCTTGGAATACTGTTATAGCTCTCTAAACCCATCAACAAGCAAGGCTAAAGTAGACCGCATCCGTAAGAAGATAGAGAAGCTGTTTCGAGTGTATGATAAGACTACGACCAGTACTGCAACAGCTTCAGAAACCACCTTGGAGAGTAACTTACCAGCCGGTTATGGTGTAAGCAATCAATCATTAGTTACACTTACTGGTTTGGTACTTTAAATTGCTATTTAATCATTTTTTCATGTTTATAATGCAGGGTTTTTATGCATTCATTACTCAAAATGCAGAAGAAGGGAAAACAGCTTTAGATGTCTACTTGGATGAACCGCCTATGGACATGGCTACCTTTCCAAAGCTAAATATTTTAAGATACTGGAAAACCAATAAAGCCCGCTTTAAAGAGTTGTCTCGCATGGCGTTTGATGTGCTTTGCATTCCCGTTACAACAGTTTCTTCAGAGTCATCATTTAGTGCTGGAAGTCGGGTCCTTACCAAATACAGAAGCCGACTGTTACCATCCAATGTGCAAGCACTCATCTGTACAAGAAACTGGATTCGTGGGTTTGAACCTATGAGTAAGTCATCTCATCTCATCTTTTACTTGTTTTGGTTATGAAATGTCTTGTGAAATGTCTTGTGAAATGTCTTGTGAAATGCCTTGTGAAATGCCTTGTGATCTTGTGAAATGTCTTGTGAAATGCCTTGTGAAATGCCTTGTGAAATGCCTTATGAAATGCCTTGTGATCTTGTGAAATGTCTTGTGAAATGCCTTGTGAAATGCCTTGTGATCTTGTGAAATGTCTTGTGAAATGACTTTGTTGATGTGCTAGGTAGTGTAGAGTGAACATGATATGGTCTTGACTTCTTGTTGATGTGCTAGGTGATTCCGAGGATGAAGAGGAAGAGGAAGAGGAAGAGGAAGAGAAAGAGAAAGAAAGTGATGCTGAAAATGAGGAAGAAGGAGAAGAAAGAGAAGAAGAGCGAGGAGGAGAAGAAGAGCGAGGAGGAGAAGAAGAACGAGGAGGAGGAGAAGAAGGTGGAAGAAAGAAGAAGAATAAGAAGAGAAATGTGTGAATTGTGAGTCTGTGAAACTTTGAATTTGTGTGTTTTTATGTGACCAAGTGAACTTGTGTGACAAGTATTTGTGTGAACTTCTTTATCTTTTGTGAACTATGAAGTCTAGAACATGAAGTTTAGAATTTGAATGAATTTTACTTTTTAAAAGTTTTACATTAAAATAACTCAAGTTTACAATATGAAGTTTCACTTTTAAAATTTTACTCTTTAAAAGTTTTACATTAAAATAACTCAAGTTTAAAAGTGAAATTTGTTATTTACATTAAAATTTTACTCTTTAAATTAAAACTGAAAATTGTGTTATTTACATTAAGTGGGCTTATTTGGACAGCCCAACAAATCTAGTAAATCATGGTCCCATTTGGTTTTGGTCCCATTTGGTTATGGTCCCATTTGGGCTTCGACCAAATTTGTCCAGCAAAAAAATGAAGCCCATTCGGACACGCCCAAACCCGCCCGGCCCGCCCAATTGACATTGCTACGTACAGTGATGATGATGAAAACCATGGTCTACAAGAGCTTGTAGTAGCAGTCACGGCCAGAGAAGAGAGTTCTGTAGTTTCTTCCACAAGGACAGTTGATCTCAACAACAAAAGCCTCACCAACTCTGTCCACCTTCACTCCTTCTTTACCCTCTTTCTCGAGCTCCTCCTCTGGTGACTCAACTTCTCCCTGCACGGCACCAAATCATTGTATGCCAAAAACAAAGAGACTTTTAACCCACAAAAGTGTGTGTTTTAATGGGAGAATATATCTTGTTGATTGGATTCGAACCTTAGGACTGTCGTCTGGCTTCACAGCTTCACCGTACTTGATGAGCTTGTTACACCACTGATCCAGTTCACGAACTCCCTCCTTGATAATACGCTGCCATGATAAAAAAAAAATCTTTGGGATTAGCCTTTCCTTGCTCACAAGAAACATCTTCTCCATGGAGAATCAAGAATCAAACACCTTAGGACTGCCGCCATCTTGTTTCAGAGAAGAGACCGATTCACCGTACTGTAGAAGCTTGTTACACCACTGATCCAATTCAACAACTCCATTCTTGATAGCATATAGCATCTTGTGATCGATCAACACAAGTTACACAACAACATCAGAAACCCTAACTTCTCAAACGAACTAACAAAAAGAAAAAACTCTTATAAACCTTATTGGCTTCAGACGTTTCTTCAACCGCAAGATCAGTTTCGCGAGAAGAAGGTCCACGAAACGCCTGCGGACGTCCCGAAGAAAGATCGGAGACGCACCGCCTGAAGACCGGCGGCCGTGGCGGAAGCAGAGACGGTGCTGTTTCTTGAGCGACACGGCTTCTTCGGGAAGCAAATGTATCTGAGAGAGATCGTTTGTAGATCGGAGACGAACGGACTCGCGACGATGGATTACAATCCACGGGAAGAGGAATCTTCGAGTACCCCATGCGACTAGACATCGTTTCGTCGGCTTCTTTAGACTCCGGGGAGGGGAGTTTCACGGGGCTGATGGCGGCGGCGGCGGCGGAAGAAGAGCCGAAAGATCCGCGCGGAGGAGAGGAGTTGGCACAGCGGCGGCGATCGGAGGAGTTACCGAAGCTGTTGATGCGGAGGAGAGAGAGATCGATGTTGTTGTTGTTGTTGTTGTCTTCTTCTTCCTGCTCGGGATGATGAGCGTAGGAGGAGTAATCGGTTTCTTGGGGGTTGTTATCGATTAGTGCGTCTAGGGTTTCCGCCATGCTTAGAGTTAGAGTCATCTTTCTTGTTTTTTTCTTCTCACTGTGGAAAGTTCAGTGCGGGAAAGCGAGAAGAGGGAAGTTGAGGAAGGTCGAGTGGTTATTTATATAGGCAACGCAACGCAGGTCGAGTGAACCGGGTCTCTTTATACCAATCGGTTCACCTGGGTTACATCTAACCAGTTTCGTTATGCCTTGATAAATTATCCGGAACTGAAAAAACTGAACCAAAACGAGTTAGAAGAAAATGAACCAAAACTGAACTCAAGAATCGTAAATATCCACTATATATCCGAAAGATCCAAACCAAATTAAAAACAAACCTAAAATAAATAAGTAATCAATATACAAAATGTAGTTTTATAATCCTAAAAGTATAGGATAACCAGGTGTTTCTATAAATACAATTTTTAAATCTACATATCTAAAAACTAAATTACCCAAAACTATGCCAGTTACTATACATTATGCAAATATATTATTCAATCATTCAAAACATCTCAAATTATTTGATATTTCATTTAAATTATTTGATATATTATCCAAATAATTTGGAAAATTTAAACTGAACCGGAACTAAACACAATTAGGTAGAAGCATGTGAATTTGCGGATACAAATGCATTTTACAAAATCTAAATTTAATATTATATTTTGTATCTAAATTAGTAATATTAAATATTTTTTTTCAGCATTCAGATTTGTCTAAAATTTTATAAATTTAAATTCAATATTGCATTACATTTTATGATGGTGGATATTTGCAAATAAAGGATGTATATGTATTTTTTATTAGTTTGGTAATTTTTAAACTTATATTATTAGTGAGTTTGTTTGGAAACAAATGCATATCAGTTTCAAACTATATGTTACAAGTAACAGTTTTTGGGTTGTTTTGCGATTGATTGTAAGTTAGTTCTTAAATTATTTCTTCTATTTTTATCTTAATTAAATAAACTGAAAATAATAAAAAATCAAACAATTAAATTATAATTTTGAGATATGACATGTCAATTAGATAGAAATTTATTTAAATAGATAGTTGTAAAACTTAGTCTGGGTCAATCCATCAAATCCAAACTATAAATCTTAATGCATAGAAAATTTAGGCATAATTGGATTAATTGATAAATGGGTTAATAGACTTAATATATTGGGTTTAAATAGTTTGCTAGTGAGTAATAACTTATCCATAACTAAAACAATAAGAATTTCTACCACAAATAAACTTAGATATTATATAAACAAAAAATAACCAAACAATTTTTAAACCAATTTTACTACACCAATTTTATTTATTTTCTCATATGTATAACTAAATTTTTTAAAAATATATCTAACACAATTTCTCTCTCTCTCTCTCTCTCTCTCTCTCTCTCTCTCTCTCTCTCTCTCTCTATATATATATATATATATATATGTGTGTGTGTGTGTGTGTGTGTGTGTTTAAAAAGCCAAATTTAATCTTAATTTATGCCAAAACTAGATAATCGTGTTTTCCCACTAAAATTATAAATTGAGTTTTTCTCATCAAAACCGTTAAATTTTATTTTCTAGCCAAAATTGCAAAATCGTGTTTCCCCCTCTCCAAAATCATAAAATCGTGTTTCCCACCAAAACCAAAAATCATGTTTTCCTGTCAAAATCGCAAATTGAATTTTCCCACCAAAACATTAAAATTGTGTTTTCCGCCAAAACTGTAAAACTGAGTTTTTTTTCAAATCCTAAAATTTGGTTTTCCGCAAAACTGCAAAAATAAGTTTTTCCGTCAAAATCGTAAAATTATATTTTTCGTCAAAATCGTATAATTGATTTTTCCCGCCAAAACTACAAAATCGTGTTTTCCCCCTAAAACTACAAAATCTTACTGAGACATTCTGATTTTCCTAGCTGAGTTTGCGAGCTTTGTAGGTTACTGAAAATGTTCAAGAAAGTTGTATTAGATTCACTTTTGTTTGTTGTGAAATGTAGTTTGAGATGAAAATATCTTTCTTGAGCATAAGATTTACAGAGCAATGATATAATAGCTTTTTGATATTTTCTTAGGATTCATAAACTCCTCTGTTACAAACCTTATATATAATCTAAAATGCTAATAATTCACTAACCAAAGGAAGTATGAGGTTCATTTTTTTTGTAACAAGTATGAGGTTCATCTCATCTTAAGAATATTCAAATACAAAATGTATTTATCTTCTTTTTTTTTTTTTACAAACAAAATGTATTTATCTTGAAGAAAGTTCTACTACATGATTGCTGACATGAGGCGGAAGCTTTAGTCATAGATCTCAACTCTTTTTCTATCAGCATACGCTTCTCCGTGTCCGTTGAACGTAGAGTTATCATAGCAGTCTTCAAGCAAAGAGCGTTTTTCTGTATGTAATGCTATGAAGTTTGACAGTACATTTGCTGGTTTGTGAATTAAACAGGGGAATATGAGTATATGGATGTGATAATTGATGGCGAAAGACTGTTGATCGACACTGATTTCAAATCGAATTTCGAGATTGCTCGTGCAATGCACGAAGACCTACAAGTCGATTCTGCAAACTCTGCCTTGCGTTTTTGTTGGCAAAGCGGAACGGTTGCAGAGGATCATTGTCCTTATACGTGAAGCCGCAAAGAAGAGCTTGAAGAAGAAAGGACTTCATGTGCCGCCATGGAGGAGAGCCGAGTATGTTAAATCAAAGTGGATGTCTCCTTATGCTCGTGGACCAGATGCACAAGAAGACAAGCAGGAACCAGTAGATGTTTTGACTAAATCGGTAGGTTCCATAGTCTTTGGTGTTTGAAGATCGTGTGAAGCCACGAAAATGCTTTAAATTTCATAAATGAGCGAGTAGGGACATGGATTCGAAGAGTTCTATAGAAGTGAGCTTGACTTTTGGTACCACATAATTTCTTGTTTATCTGTTTCTAGAGTAAATATCTGTTCTATTTTATGAAACTACCTTCAAATTTGTACGTCTCTGACATGTCACTTTTCTTAATGAGCTATGTGAACTTCTGTCACTGATACACGTGAATAAGAGTTCAAAGTCTCTGTTTTTCCCACAATGTGTCAGTTTAGAATCAGCTGATTTCAGACTTTTTAGTGTTTTTTTTTTTTTTTTTTTTTTTTTTGTCACTGAGACTTTTTAGTGTTTTATTTACAGAATTTGAGATACAATTTTAGAGAGAAAAAGTGAGTTGAGGAGTGTAATGCCAGTGCTTATGTCTAAAATTGTTCCATCTTCTGTCAATCTTTCATTTTTTCCCCAACAAATTACATATGAATTACAAAGGCTGCTTTATCCAGCTTGATGGTATATCTTTCATTTTATTTAATAGTATAAAATCATGTTTAACATCTCTTATTTACTCGGTTGAATTCGTCGATTCTTACTTTGCTGAATTCAACCGTTACAAATCAAACCGCACTCATTACCTTTAGAATTTGCATTGACTAATTTTGGAGTTAACTGTAAGTTTGATCTAGAACCACATCATTTACTATAGTGAGTCTAAAACCACAACTCGATTTTGATTCATGTCCACTCCTCTTGATTTTTGCATTTTCTTTAATTAGAAATTTCTTCTAATAACTCTTTATAAACCCTATTTTTATGAATAAGAATTTTTTTTTGAGTAAGAATTATTCTCGGACAAAATTTAGAATTTAAAAAAGTTCAAAAAGAAATATTTAGTATTTAACGTTTTTAAATTTGATTATAATGTGGTTCATACCGAGATTTTCTACCTGGGACCAAAAAACGGTTGGGAGTATAGTGTGGCTTCGTGTGCACGCAATAATCCTGAAGTAGTTAGGAGAATTTAAACAATACTATTAAAACAGATATATGATCTATTGATATAAGTATGATCCAACTATTTTAATATAACTATTAAAACTTTTTATTAATCACTTAAGAAAAAAATATTATACAAATAAAAACAAAAATATAACTAAATACACAAATATAAAAATTAAAATTAAAAAAAAAATATAAAACAAAAAAATATATCCATCCTTCAGAATCTAGTTTTATATATTAATGAGGAAGACCCCTTCTTTAGTTAAGACCCGGTTAAGACAATCGAATTATTTGGAGTTATTTATACGATTCTAGCGTTTTAATTATAACAATAAATAAATCGCTCCCTTGAATTGATCATGGTTTTTAAGAGACTTTTAGGTGTAAATTGATCACTATATTATAATATATGTAACAGATTACAACATATATCAATGTAATAATCTAAAATAATATAATTTTTTTGTTTGGGATTTTTTTAGAATTTTCTATTTAAATGGTTTTTGAAAATGAAAATTATACAATAAAATAAGTAAATTAAGAACAAACGATAAAAATATTAAAAAAATACAGAAACGCAATATTTATTAAAACAAAAACTTATTAAAAGGGAAATTTATTAGAAGGAAAATATCTTATTATATGCAGTTTATTTTTTCAAAGTTAATAATTAATATAATCATAATAGGTGTTAAATTTATGGAGTGAAAACTTCCTTCTTCATATTTTTATTTTTGGTCTAAAGATAAATATAATAATTTTTTTTTGCACAAAATGAGATTTTATGATTTTGATAATAAAATGAGATAATGCAGTTTTGGTGAAAAATAAGATTTTACAATTTTGGCGGAAAATGAGACTATTTCGTTTGCGAGAAGATGATATTTCAAAGTTTTGACGAAAACAAGATTGTGAAGAAAAAAATATTTTATTGTTTGGACGAAAATGAGATTTTATGGTTTTGACGAAAAACAGGATTATATGATTTTAGCGAGAAAATGAAACTTTATAGATTTGGTGGGAAAATGAGATTTTACAATTTTGGCAAGAAAACAAATTTTTGCGATTTTTCAGAAAAAAAAAATATGTTTTGGTTTTGGTAAAAAAATTAAATTTTACGGGTTTTGTAAAAAAATATTTTTATTTTTGTATGATTAAAATTATAGTTATAAAAAGGATAATTTAAACTTTTGTAATATGAGATGCATTTGGTGTATCCAAAATGCATAATTTAAACTCATTCAAAATATCCAATTTTAAAATGAATTTCATTTTGCATCTAGTTATTGCATCTATACTCATTTTTTTAGTTTGTGAAAACCGAACAAAGGATGATAATAGTGGATGAAACGAACAGGCCTTTGCTTGATACATATCTGTTGACACGTTCAACGCTTTTAGGTTGGAACCTACTTTGCTCTAAGAGCATCAATATTGACACTTCTTAAAAGCATCTCCACTACACCATTTTAGTGTAATTCTACCATTATTTTTTTTTTCTCCAACCACAACACTAAAATTTACACCAAAACTATACTTTTTATTTTTATATTATTAAACTAAAAGAATTATTATTAATTAATATATATTTCCATTGAAACTGCAAAACTGCATTTTTTGCAAAACTAGTTTTGAAAAATTAATAATTTCTAGAGGTTAAAATCTAGATGTTAGATGTAGACTTCTTGTACTATATTGATGTTCGTTGGCATTAAGCAAACTACGTACTACGACAGGGGGCAAGGCCGATGGAGAAGAAGAAATCACCTCCGTGTATTACCGTGTACTTTTCAACACAGGTTGCCGTTTAATTAATGCAGGTCCCCTCAGCCGGATAATAACTATCACTCTTGTCATTATATATCTCTCAACTTGCTGTACTGAATCATTTTGCACCGTGAACAAAATATCCTCAATTAATTAGATTTGATATATTAGTCTTATCACTGACAAGTGGTCAGGAGTTGACTGAGGACTTGTGAGATTAGCTCATATAATCATAAACTCATCATGCATAAATTGCTTTCTCCAAAAAAATTCTCTCCTTTCCATAGTAAGGAAAGATGGACAGACATTATGTGTTCATTGTCACTTCTATGCTGATACTTCATCTTGTTCAAGCTCAAGATCAAACCGGTACGTACATAATTGTTGTTTAAAATATTATTATATATGTGTGTAAGTGTGTTGTGGTTTAAGCCCATGATTTTTTCTATTCCATTATATCATTAGGATTCATCAATGTGGATTGCGGTTTACCCCCTCATGAGTCTCCTTACAACGCATTCTCAACCGGTTTAACATATACTTCAGATACCAGTTTAGTTAACAGTGGGGAAACCAGTAGAATCGCCAAGGAATTTGAACAAAACTACACTAAGCCGATCATGACGCTGAGATATTTTCCGAATGGAGAACGTAACTGCTACAGTCTAAATGTCACCCGAGACACCAAGTACCTGATCAAGGCCAGATTCGTATATGGAAACTACGATGATTTAAAGATCGATCCAGGCTTTGATCTTCATTTGGGCCCGAATATGTGGACAACGGTGAGTGGTAATGATACTCGAGTGGAGATCATCCATGTGGCGAAATCCGATTCTTTACAGGTATGTCTTGTTAAGACGGGGGAAAGTATACCTTTCATAAATGTCTTGGAGCTACGACCATTGCCGAAAACTTCATACGATACCGAAAGCGGCTCGTTAAAGCACTTAATCAGGTGGTATCTTAGCAATTCAGATCCTGGTCGTACTATACGGTGAGAAACATTTGCATTGATTGGTTGTTAATTTGTGTTTGCATCTACGTTTATATTTTTAATCTGTGTATTTTCCTCAAATAAAACCTTCGGTCTTTAGTCTTTACTCTTTACACCAAATGTGTGGTTGTATCATTTAGTACGAGGGGTCAGGGCGGGCTCACCATGGTTATGGGTCTTTGTATAAAAATAATTGTCATTTAAAGTTTATATTTTATAGAATTTTTACTGAATATTTTTCTATTAATGTTTTTGTAATTGAATATTTTAGTTTGTTTGTATAAAAATATTAATATACAAAATTGTTATCCTTAATTATTTTCTTCTGATTTTTATATTTTATAGGTTAGTAAGATTTTTTATTTAAATTTTTTGGATAATGCTTTTCTTAGATTTTTTTTTTCAAATAAAATAATCACCCAACAACGACTTGATTATTTTTTGTAATATTTTTTCCTTTTTTTTTTTCATAAATTTAACATATAAAAAAAATTATGCATGGGCCATTTCCAATTAATTTTTTTAAATAGTGTAGTTTTCTTGGTATAAAACATAAATAAAAAAAGGCGAAGTATTTAATTATTAGGACACAAAGTTGATCCCCAGGCCTTTGCACAGTTTGTACCCTAGTGAACACCGGCACTGTAAAGGGTTGGTTCTATTCTCTTGTTCCATGGGTTCAAGCCCTATTTGGCACTTGGCAGGGGAGATTATAGGCCTTTTTCCTTCCTAATCTTCAAAAAAAAGTATATTGAAGAAAAGAGAAAAATCACATTCCTTGAATTTCTTTTCTTTTTTATTTACATGTTAATATAATTTCTGCATTTGAAACGATGGAAAGCCTTTCGTTATGTAGTAATGTGGTCTACTACAATATTGTGGCAGGTATCCAGATGACATTTATGATCGTGAATGGTACCCATATTTCTTGGAGAACTCATGGGCACAAGTAACAACTGTTCTGGGTGTAGACGTTACCAGTAGTGATGAACTACCAGAGGATGTAATGGCAACGGGCGCAACACCTCTAAACGATAAAGAGCAATTAAGCATTACATGGAACGTAGGGCTTCCTCCTAGTGCTAAGGTTTACCCCTACATGTACTTTGGTGAGCTTCAGAATCTAAGGGACAATGATACAAGGGAATTTACAGTGTCGCTGAACGGACATGATGTAGTTGGACCTTACAGTCCTGTACAAGGAAAAACCAATCTCGTAGCCATCAGAGAACCAGTGGAATGCGATGGAGGGGAATGTCTTTTGAAGATTGTGAAGACATCTGGATCAACTCTTCCACCTCTACTTAATGCTATCGAGGCTTTCAGCGTGATTGATTTCCCGCAAATGGAGACATATGAAGAAGACGGTATGCCGATTTTTACATTCTTGAGCTTATCTAACAAATGCTTTGCGTGTAGTGTGTTGATTCTTGATATCATCAAGCTTTATGATGGCAGTTGCTGCTATCAAGAATATTCAAGATACTTATGGATTGAGTAGAAATAGTTGGCAAGGAGATCCATGTGTCCCCAAACAGTTTTTGTGGGATGGTCTTAAATGCAACAGCTCGGATATTTCTAGGCCACCGATTATCACTGAATTGTACGATGAATATTCATTCAGTAATTTATCTTAATTTCCTATATCAT
The DNA here is from genome assembly GCA_019705995.1 of Raphanus raphanistrum x Raphanus sativus. Classification (NCBI taxonomy): domain Eukaryota; kingdom Viridiplantae; phylum Streptophyta; class Magnoliopsida; order Brassicales; family Brassicaceae; genus Raphanus; species Raphanus raphanistrum x Raphanus sativus. The sequence goes on along the minus strand of CM034037.1, from coordinate 12,028,156 downwards.
GTCGCTTACGAACTAGATATCTCATACTTCTCCAGAGACTTAAGTTCAAGTGGATTAACTGGGAACATCACACAAGCCTTTCAACGTCTTATTCACCTGAAAATACTGTAAGTATCTCCACTGCTGACCAAGCTTAGAGCATTTCTAACCTTCCCATATTTTTACCTCTATAATAGCATTTAAAAATAAAATCATTTCAATCCATTATTTCTACCTCTAAAATAGAGATTGCTATTTTCTCTTCTATTTTTAGAAGAAGAAATAATATTCCTCTATTTTCTGTTTTATATTTGGCAATATCTATTTTAGAGAAATACATTGAAGCAAAATACATCTCTATTATAAAATTCCTCTAATATAAATAAGAAAATACATTACAGATGGTCTAAAATTTCTTTAGCCTTTAAAAAATAATAATATTTGATAGGCTATATATGTATGTATACATTGTTAATGGTATAGGGTCTTGGAAAATAATAATTTGACTGGAGAAATACCTGAATTTCTAGCCGACATGAAGTCACTCAATGCCATGTAAGTTTTTGATGAGACACTACAAACTTTGACCTTTTGTTTTGACTAAACTTTCTCCTAAACATGGCTGACTATTTTTTAATATCTTTATCTATTCCAACAGAGTCTTAACTGGTAATAATTTAACTGGGTCGGTTCCTCCCTCACTTCTTCTTCTTCAGAAGAAAGGACTGATGTTACAGTAAGCTATCTATTTTTGTTTTGTTTTTGTCTTCCAATTATTATCACGCGAATTAGTGTACTACTTGGAATCTTTAACAACATTCACATTCTGCAGTTTCGACAACAATCCCCATCTTTGCACAACAGGTTCATGTGTGCACGAAGGAGAGGATGGACATAAGAAAAAGAATATCATTGTACCAGTGGTTGCTGCGTCCATTGCTTTAATATTCGTTCTTATATGTGCGTTCGTCATCATGTTCCTTGTTCTCAGAAAGAAAAAAAGGGCATCAAAAGCTGAAGGTAACTATCAATAAATAAGCTCAAGAGTAATATCAAAACATACATATATCCACAACAAACTTAACCAGATGTTTGCCTTGTAACCTTAGGGCCACGACCATCTTCTATGCAAGAATCAGATGGTAGATTATCTCAACCAAAGAATAGAAGATTTACTTACTCAGAAGTTATGACAATGACAAATAACTTCCAAAGAATTGTTGGGAAAGGAGGATTTGGAATTGTTTATCATGGTTTTGTGAACGGTACAGAACAAGTAGCTGTTAAGATACTTTCCCATTCATCATCTCAAGGATATAAACAATTCAAGGCTGAAGTAAATTCCCAACTTTCATCATCATTACTGTAAACGAAATAGTCAAACTTAGAATCTTGAGCTTTTGAATCGTGTTTTGTTTTTTAGGTAGAACTTCTTCTTAGAGTTCATCACAAGAATTTGGTTGGTCTTGTTGGATACTGTGACGAAGGAGATAATTTGGCTCTCATTTATGAATACATGGCCAATGGAGATTTAAAAGAGCATTTGTCAGGTGAGCAGACAAATATAACCGGTTGTATTGTTGTAGTTTTTTATGGTGATATCTTAAGACTTTGACATCTATATATCTCTCCATTCAAAATGTAGGAAGACGTAACCGCTTTGTGTTAAATTGGGGAACTAGATTAAAAATAGTCATTGAGTCTGCACAAGGTTGGTTTATAGAGTTTCATGGTGATATATATTTTTCTCAGGTTTGTTACTTTATTTTTCATTCAATTTTGTGGCATATATATTATATATATAGGACTTGAGTATTTGCATAATGGATGCAAACCACCAATGATTCATAGAGATGTCAAACCCACAAATATATTGTTGAATGAACACTTTGAGGCCAAAATGGCTGATTTTGGGCTTTCGAGGTCATTTCCAATGGAAGGAGATACTCATGTGTCAACAGTTGTTGCGGGAACTCCAGGATACCTCGATCCTGAGTAAGTATAAGATGCACTCTATAACTTTTTAAGAGATTCTCCCTAAAATCTATCCTCTTTTTCATTAATTCTTCAGATACTACAGAACAAATTGGCTGACAGAGAAGAGTGATGTTTATAGCTTTGGGGTTGTATTGTTGGAGATGATCACAAACCGACCCGTGATCGACCAAAGCCGTGAAAAGCCACATATAGGAGAATGGGTGGGGTTAATGCTTACAAAAGGAGACATCGTAAGCATTATGGATCCAAGTATAAATGGAGATTATGATTCTGGTTCTGTGTGGAAAGCTGTTGAACTAGCAATGTCTTGTCTGAATCCTTCTTCAATGAGAAGACCTACCATGTCTCAAGTTGTTATTGGATTAAACGAGTGTCTTGCATCTGAAAATTCAAGGGGAGGTGCGAGTAGGGACATGGACTCGACGAGTTCAATTGATGTGAGTTTGACCTTTGGTACTGACGTGATCCCAACGTCTCGGTAGATCACATTAATTTCTCTTTGCTGTTTCTATATTATGGAACTACCTTCAGACTCGTATGTCTCTGATTGGTCAAACCTTTATTAATGAGCAACGAGGTCCTGTCCTTGATGCTCATTGACACTAAAGTAAAACAGGAAAACATAGAATGCAAGAATATAATATATAGATATTAAAGGAATCTGATATACATGTTACACAACCATCTTTATCTCGAGAAGCATGTTAGACCGTCTAACTTAGACTTGAAGGATATAGACATTAACAGGCTTTGGCCATTATGAAGTGATACTTACATTACTGAATCGTGGGTTTGTGAGAAATATGTGAAGTTGGTCAATATTTGCGTGATACAGGTAGAAGAGATGTGTGTGAGAGATGAATCGTTTGTGTATCTAGGAGTTGCATGCCACAATCAGTGAGTCGCATATTTGTACCTGAAGTTGGCTGCTATGGCCTTTTAAGTGTTGGCTAGAGTTGATAAGTTCGCTTACATGATGAGTTGATCAGTAGGCTTCAAGAAACCAAGATTTTGGCAATGATGATTATCTAGAGCGTTTTACAATGTTATATAGCAACATAAAGAGTCCAAGAAACAAGAACTGTGTATGATGTTAAGGGAAGCTACTTCGTTGAAGCCTAGGCTCGGCACGAAGTCGAGCCTCAGCTTTCTCAGCACGAAGCTGAAATTCAAGTGCCTTTTCCTTAAGAAGCCGATTTTCAGAGCTCAATTTCTCCATCTCTTTGGTTACCACCCTAATGTGAATCTGAAGTTCCTCAACCTCCGGTGACCGGCCTTAGAAAAATATTTTTTAGGAATTTAAGGTTCTTGTCCAAGTTTGTTTAACATATACTAAGTTTGTAGGCGTCCTTACCTCCGCTGCTGGTAGGAGTGAGCTCCGAGCAGACAACGAGGACAGGGCGTCCAGGGTTGTTGTCGGACAAGTCCTTGCAGCGAAGGCTGGCGGTCTTGCTATCAAAGCGGTCTTTCTCGTAAGAGAGATATTGGACGGAAGGGCCAGCGTCAAGGAGACTGGTGAGACGGGAGTCAGCCTTGGTGTTACGGATGGAGGCGCTGTAGAAGACGACGTGGGTGATACTCGATCTGGGCTGACCCAACTCTTTCACGAGCCTCACTGCAGCCTCCTCCTTCAGCGTAGAGATGTCGACTATTATTATGAACGGCTTCTCCACTGCAAAAAAAATATTTACCGGAATCAAAGACTGATTTTAACCATTTACTTTGATGGAAATTCAGTGAACCGGACAGGCAAAAAAAAAACATACTTCTGCTCACGCCTACGTTTGCCATGCTCTCAGGCTCTGCAATGCTTTCTAGCGAACCCTTCTTCAGTTGCACGATTTCTTGTGTGGCTATGAATCTCTAGCTATGGAGAGGGGCTCGTGTTTATATAATACAAAAAAATGGCTTTAATCTTTCTTTCCCCCACTATAGGAAAAAATAACACGCAAAACTTACGACAGAACCAGACTTTCCTTGTCATTTCTTACGTGTAAAGCATTAGTATATGGAGTGGTTATAACTAAATTACGTCTGATTAACAACGAAATTTCCATTCATACCAGTGGAGAGGTCTTTCGTGCTTATCTTTAGTAAAACTAGATAGTCGCCCGCGCTAAACCGCAGGGATTTATAAAACCATGTTCGACATTTACCAACCCAACTGCGCATATATATTTATTACACAATATTATTTTAGTCTTAAGACGGTCGCTACTAAACCAATGAAATAAAATATGGATCGTGGTCTTTGGTGCTTATCTTAGAAAAATTGGTCCAACGTGTCCTTTCTACTTTCCACACCGTATAATGTACACAAAAACATATCATGACAAGGCTTACCAAACCAATTCTAGAAGTAAAAAAAAAGACTTGAGTTTCATGTCTAGATAAGATATTACAGTAAAACTAAAAGAGGACATTCTTTTTAATATATTTATCATTTGACAATGAGGAGAAGCAAAAGAAAAATAAGAAGATTACAAAACAAAGGAAGCAAATGAAAATAATATATATCATACTCCCACTGTATTTGAGAACACGCTTGAATGAAAACGTTATAATTTAATTGACTCAATATTTCTTAATGCTGATTATAATAGTTTACAGTGTCGATGTGGCTATTCTCTTAACATTTTCTAAACATGCTGACGTGACATGTTATTAGACAAAAACTTTGATTTAAAAAATAAATAAATAAAAATCTATTAAATATAATCTGCTTTTGTAGATAATTCAATATTTAGTCAAATAATATAAATTAGTCAAATCACTAGACTATTATTATATACAATCTCATCGTCTATTCTATTAATTCTTCAGTATGCTCCATTGATATTAGTTATGTCCATTTAAAAAAAAAACTGAATTTTATATAACTGCAATAACTATATCAAAACACGTTATAATTTTCTCTACCAAAATCAACACGTTTTTAAGCGCTTTTTATTGATCATCAATTAATTTATCAGTAACCAACAAATACAAAATTCATACACAAATACAGAGTACAAACTATAATCTATCCATTTGTGGTTTCTGAAATCATAGCTGCTTTCCTTTATTCCACTTACTCTTACTACAAAAATTAAGACAAAGGCCATGTTCGAAAACGCAGGTAAGGCATCCAAGTACGCGTCTGCGAGAGCAGTGCTTGAGCGTTGGCGATTTCTTCATTGAGCAAATCGAAAGTCACAATTTTTTTTTTGAGTTTTGAATGTTTAAAACTGAGGTTTATGGCAGATCTATGTATTTGAGACATAACTAATACGTTAACACACAACAATTTGATAATTAACAGGGAAATAGTTGATGGCCGCCATGAAATAGATTTACAGAGTCAAAGCCCTAAAAAAAAATTATGGGGAAGATGATGAAAAATTTACAATTATGCCACTAATTAAAAAAGATAAAATAAATAAAAACGCAAAAATAACTTTTGTCGTATAGAACTCGGAAACTAAACGACTGAACCAACAACATTTGCCACCAGCCCAGTGAAATTTAAGATTATTTATTCTCAAATTTATTAATTACAAAACCCGGTTCAACCGAGTCCAAGCATAACCAATTGATTTTGATTCTTAATAGTTACATTTCTTGATTAGTCCTTGATTTTAGTCGTTTGTAATAGGAAACCAAAATCATTTTTTCCTTACTCACAGTTATTTTATTTTCAGTATACACACTTGCTATATTTTCTAAATTTGGTCATTTATATTATTTCTGTTCATACTTATAATTTACTTTTTGAAATATATTTTTCTTTAAGGGTTACATAATCTAAAAACTAAGTATTTTTTTTTTAAAATGATCATATCTTCAAATACACACACACACACACACACACACATATATATATATATATATATATATATATATATATAACAAAAATATATAAATTTCTCAAAACCCGGTTAAACTGATTCGACCAGTCATCCAGTAATAATAAAGAATCGATGTCAGATCCGGTTTTCAAAACACTGATCTGAGTTCGGTTTTTATGATAATTTTGCATAAAAATAAGTTAAATCATGTACAAATTTTTTATTATAAATATACTTTTATAATAATTAAATTAAATAATGATTTTTAAAATATACATAACCCGCGAATAGCCACAAATTTAAACGGAGCGGGTGCGGACACAAAATTATTTGTTTGCGGGTTGTAAGGGTTATATTTTATAACCAAAACCAAACGGAAAACCCGTGGGTTGGCGGGTCAGCGGGATGAGTTCGACCCGTAATCTAACTTTAATCGTGTGTATACTGGATCAATTTTTAAATTGCTATTATTTAATAAAATATATTTTGATTAAAATTTATATAAAAATATGATTACCAAAAAACAAATATAATCAGAAAAAAATATCAAAAATTAAATTTAAAACAAAAAATATACCCGCCCTTTTAAGGGCGGGTCAAAAGCTAGTCTATATTATTAAAACAGAAACATTACAACTTCTTTTAGGTGGATTTTAAAGTTGGTCCTCCTATTATTTTACTTATCTTAACCAACTTTAATATATTTCCTTAAATGACGTTCACTAATAACTATAAACATTCTCTTTCGCATCCTACCTATAATTATAATATAGATGCGTACACAGTACACTTCGTATGTTTCCAAATTATAAACGAAAACTAACATTCACTTTTTTTTGGTAGGTCGAAAACTAACATTCACTAACGACCATTGATATATGGTGTTTTATACATCATTGTATATATGTTTTCTAATTGGTTTTCAAGTCTTTATCGAGTCTTTCTAGTCCTTTTCGAGTCATTACAGGTCTGGAGTTGCACTGGATGGGAGATGGACCTGCTGGAACAAAAGAAGCAGAAAACAGTGCAGTTTGGTGATTTTCACGTAGAACAGTCTGATGACTGTTCCCGATCAAACAAAACAAGCAGACGGAGTGATCCCGCGGTTGTTCCCGACGAATAAGGAAAATACAACATCTCGGGATTTGCCCTAATTATCCTCTTTTTTCTCTCTGGCCGTCTGTGGCTTTTGATATAACTTCTTTTTCTATTTTTCTACATGATTCTACGCTATTTTTCATAAAGAAACAGACTCTAGAACTTTTTACTTGGAGATTTGCTACTTTGTAAAGGGAGAATGCTATCTCTCTCCATAGAGAAGAACCCCTGATCCCTATCTCTTGTTTCTGTTATTTTATGCAGTATTATTCAGTATTGATGCTTTTCTTTTCTTGTGTCATGGCTGAGTAGTCGACTAGCTTGTCTAGGGTTCTAGGGTGTTGATTTCGTGAGCTAAACATAGATAAGTGAATCCATTGATTGTCTTCATTCATAACTGTTCTTATTGCTTGCATTAAACTGGCCGCTTAATGTTAGATCATAGGTTTAATCTGATCATCAAAAGTGCTTAGGTTGCTAGATCTGTTTTGAATGAGCATTGCATCCCTAATCAGCGAAAGTAGATATTAGGGTGTTCTGTGAACTTATCGGACTTGATTCTATTGCTTGCGATCGCTTCTCACCTCAACGACAGTTAGACGGTGAGATCGATCAGCATAGGGAGCAGTACTACGACAGTGGACTGTTCTACTTGAGTGATCCGAGTTCTAGACTGTTTTTATTAGCACTTGAATAATTGTTTAGCTCACAAATATTAGCACCCGATGAAGTAACCCTAGGCTGACTTGTTTTTAAGCTGAATTTACATTTGTTATTGCTTATTTATTTGCAAGTTACCAAATCAATCAAAACCCCATTTTGTTTTAGCTAAGTATTGATCCAATAGAAATAAAGTGTAAGAGTTGGTCTCTGTAGATTCGATCCTAAAGTGCTACATCGACATACCATTTGATTGTGGTAGTGTGCACATTAAGTTAATTGGTGTGCGTGAACACGAATATCAACCATATATTTCGTATGTCTCACCAAATGTCATCTATAAACATTAACTTTTTAATTGCCCTATTTTATATTTTATATTTGATATTTTATAGTTTATATAAACACTGTTCTGGGTTTATATAAAATCATCGTTTACTTTTCATTCATAAATAAACCGATATAAGTATACTATGCATAGATATCGGGTTAATATCCAAAATATAAACTATTTTAAAGTTGTCTAAAATATTTTAAAATATTTAAAATAGTCAAAAGTAAACATCTAAAGTAGGTAAACAATAATCAAAACACCAAAAATACTTAAAATATATACTTATTTTCTATCCAAATATTCAAGCTAAACCTGTTTTAATTTAAAATTTAGGTATTTTGGCTTACATTACTTAAATTTATATATTTCGAAAAATTTAAAGTATATATAAATTTTGAAATTTTTAAAATAATTTAAACGGGTTATCCGAGGCCGAACCGAACCCAAAAATATCTAAATCAAACCGGAACCAATATTTATAAATACTTGAATAGAGATGAAATTTTTAAACTCGAAAATCTCAAACTCGAATAGATTTTAATCGAATCCGAGTGGATATCCAAGTACCCATCCCTAACTTAGTAATGTAAAACGATCAAATATTAAAAAACATAATTTAGTATAAATAAATAAAAAGTAAAATAGAAAATTAATACCCGTGCGGTCGCACGGGTCATGATCTAGTTACTATTATAACATTATTACGAACAATTTTGTACTAAAATATAATTTAATACATTTCTGTCATATTATAAAGTGTATAATTTATAAATTTCAGATTAATGTAAACTATATAGTTTTATGTCAACTGTAAGATATAACTTTTTACAATTTTATCACATAATAAAGTTTAAAAAATTCAAATTTCTATGAACTATATAGTTTTATGCCAAATTATTTAATCAATATTTTTTATAAATTTTAGTATTACATTTTATACATATTAATCATATAGAAAGTATAGTATTTTATAAGTATGTACTATAAAAATATGATATGTGTAACATATTTATATGATCATTTTTAATTCAAATTAAATATCTATATTGGGATTTAGCAATCAGAAAGTTGTTGCAACTACTCCTTATATTTATTTATTATCTACCATTAATATTTAAATCTCTATAGTAAAATTTGTATTATCAAAAATCAGTTGCAATTAACTAATGAGATATTTTCTTCTTTAATATCATGCATTTAATATTTATTTATATATATATATATATATTATTTTTTTATTATTCAAATATATTTTGACTAACAAGATATTCTATAAGTAATCTTAACTTATAAATAGGATAAATAATTAGAGAATATTATATTTCTTAGCGTATTGTGAAAGCTAGATCATTAAGCAACATTCTGGGAAAGACAAAACCATTTTTCTGTGAAATGTTTGATGCTTGATTTAATAGTTTTATATTGTTTTGAATGTTAATAGTTTATTTTTTTATTTTTAAGTAGTTGAAAGTTATAGTTTTAATATATTTTATGAAGATTTATATTAAAACTTTTAAAGAATATTTTGTTTCTTTTTTATATATGTGTATATCTTTATATATGTATGTATATTAACTTTTAAAAATTATGATGAATAGCTACTTTAAAGATTTTATAAAAAATACTATATTGTTTGTGAATTTAAATTAATATATAAAATGTGTATATATTTTTTATTTGTAATATTTTAAATTTTAAAATTTTTAAGTTTAAAATATTTAGAAAAAAAAAATTTAATATTTTTTTATCCAACCGCAACCGCCCGCAACCGCAAACGCTAGGTGGAACCAGCTTTTGATTTTAAGAGGTTCAGAGCGGTTTGAAGCGATTTGTAGCGGTTTGTATGATTGTTTTGAAACGCTATCAACCGCTACCAACCGCAAAAGCTGCGTTTGCGGGTGGTAGCGGGAAAACCAGTCAACCCCTATATTAATTATTTTAATTGATAAAAGCAGTTTGAGAATATATAGATAAATGAGCTAGTTAACAATATGTTTCTTAGATAAATAAAATAGTTTTATCAACATTTATCTATAATAAAACTTTGTACACTTATTTTAAATCAAGAATGATTTGGTTCAGACAAGAAATGACCAAAATGAACCATTATTAAAAAAACTTGAGCAACTAAGTATAAAATTAAACTATTTTTAAAGCCGAAACCTATATAACTAAGAAAATTTAAATACTAAATTTCAGTTTACATATTTATTTATTTGATTAGGTAAACTATTTTGTTTTAAATATCTATTTTATTTTTATTTATATGCTATTTTTATTTAATGATATAATTTATGACAATTTTATCAATATTTTATGTTAATTTTTGAAAGACTTAGCATATATATCTAGTCAGTTTTTTGTAGTTTCTTTTTGTTTGTTTATCTTAATTGATATTTAAGTTTATTTTAACAGATTTTCTCCAGAAATTTCAGATTTCTTAAAATATTAAACTGTGATTCTGATTTGGCATGTTTTTGATAGTTTTTAATTATATCTATAATATTTTAATAACATAAAGCCCTTCTCATTAAAAAATACACAATTTATTTTTTTCTTGTTAAATCTCTTATTTCAATTCTCAATAAGTTAATATAAATTAAAATGTTGTTCTGGTATATTTTCAATGATATTTGTAAATTCTATATGAACACATCAAATAAATAATAGTCTCAATTTTTAAATCATATGTACTTTCAATTCATATTTTCTTTTTATTTGAAATTCTTTTATTTTTTAAGATTAATATTTGTTAATTAGTTTACGGTTATATTTCAAAAATTTAGTTTATATAGTAAACATAATGTTGACATTCAATGGTTTATATAATTAACTTATATATAGTATATGCTATTTGTGGATATTTCAATAGCTTTTAACATAAACTTTGAAAATTGCATCAACTTGTATATAGTATATATTATTTGTTATTTTCAGTATTATATAACATAAACTTTAAAATCGTGTGTTTTGAATTTTCATATTTATAAGTCTTCCAAGTTTTAGTTAATAATTATCCTCAATGGTTATATTTATGTTAAAATAATATGTAGTCATTCTCAATTATTTAGAACATCAACTTATATATAATACATGTTATTTATGAATTTTGTCAATGACATATAACCTAAATTTTGAAATTACATGTTTTAAATCTAGATAGTTATAATTGTTTTAAAGTCTTGCATTTTTTTATTTTTATTTTAAATTTCAAATATTATAAATATCAAATTAATTTACATGATGTTTTACTTTTGTTAATCTACCTTATCTGATATTGATTTCTATTTTATTGTTTCAAAATCTTTCAATATTTATTTTAAAATTCTATTTGTTAGTTATTTTTATGTTAATTTACAAAATCACTTTAAAATTACGTAATTTATATATAATTATTTTAAAAAAATTTGTAAGTTTAAGCTCTTTTATTGATTTATATTTTATTTTGATTGAACATTTTTTTGGTAATATTGAATTTTTAGAAATAATAAACGAAAATAATTGTTTCAAAGTCTAACATTTTTCAGTTTTATGTTAAATTTCTAAAATATTATATATATTAAGTTAATTTTCATGTAATATTTAATTTCGTTAAAAAATCCGTATTCTATTATACTGTTTGAAAATTTTACACTTTTTGTTTAATAATTATCTTTGTTAGTTATTTTTGTGTTAATTTCCAAAAATCAGTTTCAAATTATGTAACTTATATATATAATATTTTACTTTTTTAAAATTTATATTTTTATATAATTTATGTTTTATTTTGAAATAAACAAATTGTTTCGTTATATTGACATTAATTAGAAATAACAAATTGAAAAATGATTGGGCATATTTATAATGATTAACTTATATATATAATCTTTTAATTTTGTTAGCTTTCCTTATTTGATATTGATTTCTGTTTTAATCTCAAATAAACATTTTTGGAATATTTACATTTTTGAAAATATTATACTAAAATAATGATTTCTCATATTATGATTATTTTTTTTCAAATCCTATGTGTTTTCAATCATTTTATTGAATTTTGTCAATAGCATATAACCTAAACTTGAAAAATAATCCGTTTTAAATTTATATAATTCTAATTGTTTAAATATCTTGCATTTTTAAATTAGTTATTATATTTGTAAGATATTTTATGTTAGTTGCGAAATATATTATATATTAAGTTATATTATATATAATTCTTTGACTTTTGTAAGTTTTCCATATTTAAATTGATTCCTATTTAGTTTTGAAAAAAATAATATTTTGGAAATATAGATATTTTAAGAAAAAATAAATTAGAATGATGATTTGTCATATTATGATCGGAGATTTAAAATTCTGTGGACAATGACTTATATCCTCAATTTTTTTGAATATTGACATTTTCAAAATGTTAAACTAAAATAATGATTTCCCATTATGATTAATTGTTTTAAAATCCTATGTGCTTTCAATCATAGTATTGAATATTTTCAACGGCATATAACCTAAACATTAAAAATCATGCGTTTTAAATTTATATAGTTCTAGTTGTTTAAATATCTTGCATTTTTAAGTTAGTTATTATATTTGTAAAATGTTTTTTGTTAATTTCGAAAATATATTATATATTAAGTTAAATTATATATAATTCTTTGACTTTTGTAAGTTTTCCATATTTAAATTGATTCTTATTTAGTTTTGAAACTAGCAAATTTTTGGTAATATTGATATTTTAAGAAATAGTAAATTTGAATGATGATCTGTCGTATTATGATTGAAGATTTAAAATCCTCTGTGGATGCTCTCAATGGCTTATAGCCTCAACTTTTATATAGTATAGATATGAAAAATAATAAAGCGCGCATTGACTAAAGTTTCATATAAAATGCATATAAACCAATTATACTTTGTTATCTTAATATTAATATGCAATGATACTAATTATTAAGATACAGGTAATATGACCAACTTTCGTTCTCTAATCTGTTAATTAACTTTCTTTCTTTGTCATCAATAATTAAAGTTAAATGTTAGCTTAATTAAGATAATATATATATATATATATATATATATATATATATATATATATATATATATATAATTATTAGCTCACTAAGATATATAATAACATAAATGCGAGAAATTCATTAATATATATTTATTAGTAATAGAAGTTTCTAGCATATATACATAATATATCCACAATTGATTATGAATAGCAAAGAAAGAACATTTTATAATATGTTTCCTCTATATAATTTCTTTATTTATGCAGTTTTTAGCGTTAGCCCCAGAGCCGGAGGTGATTATTGAGCCAGATTCCAGCTACTATAGGATTCCACCTGAATATATTTGGCAGAAACCCCAGAATCAGTTTCAGAAAATAAGATCAAATTGTAATTAAAGCCAAACAAAGTGAAGTTTTAGACCGATTGGGGTTTGTTGTGATTGGAAATCCAGCATCAGTAAGGGTTTGATGACATAGGTTTCTAAATGCGTGGGGAACCATATCATTATCTGGAAAATAATATAATCGAAAAGAGTCAATATCAATGGATGACAATATAATTTGTCTCACATACAACCTCCAATTTTAAGTAAGATGGGTAGCAATGCTGCACGTAGTGGATCCACAGTGCCGAAGTCAATATGTTGCTCGAAGTTGCTGCAAGATTGATTTATGTTTCCATATTAAAATTGTATTTAACTTCGGTTAAAAAAAATAAAAAAAAAATAATCATAAGCGATATTAGTGTTTGAAGAGTACCTCCTGGTAGGTAGCCAGCCGTTGATCGCTACGATAGCGTGTATGCTCATAGTGTTTATCCCTCGAGGTACAGAATAACTGCCAAAGTAGAGAGCTGCCGCTGCACCCAAGCCATAACCTCCTACTCCTTTCCTGACTATCAAAACCATCGATTATAACATCTGAAATATAAGTTTCGATCATATTATATAGTCTAAACTATGCATCTCAGCCTCTCAGGTGTATAGAAGATGATTATGGATTACCATGAACAGGTTCACCAGCCAAAAGGGTAGCCACATTCGCACTTGTACTATTGAGAGAAGCCAAAGCGTCATCTTTTATGTTCTCATAAGCTTCTTTGACGTCAAACCCTAGTTCATAGAACATATTGTAAATAAAATCTTGTTAATTTTCAGTTAGAGTTTTTAGAAGACATAATGTAATTTGAATTTTGAAGCTAACTTATGGTCTTACAAGCAGTGGTTACCGCTCCATCCAAGCGAGAAACAGGACGTGTAGGAGCAGTAGGACAAATCCATTTAATCTATGCATATCCATCATAAAATTCAATTAGAAATTTCGACTAAGTTTCCATTTGGTAATAAAAACAGATTTATGAAAAAAAAATGTTGACGGATCTGTACATTTCGAAGTCCCAACTGTTCTACAAACCGAGCTGAGCTGCAGAACGAATTAACATATAAATATAGTAAGGAACGAACTTTAAAAACATAGAAAACAAGAGTTTAATTAGGTGTATACAAGCTATAGGAAATAGTCTTACATTCTCATATAAAAAAGACTGAGGAAAGGAACGAAAGAGTACTTATTATTCTTTGGCACAAAAAGAATATTGAAATTCTTATTTATAGAACCTTCCGAAATCTAATTTTAAAAAACATCCTTTTCAATTTCAGTATTCATACAATTGAAACAAAAAAAAACTTGAAGATTTTCTAAATCATGTTTAAAACTTAAGATCATGTATTGTTTGTTGAAATTAAATGAGCATATGTGAAGAAAAAAACGCAAATAATGCATGCGAGAATTACTCTTCGCCATTTTCCCCGATGTCGTGCAACCAAACTATAGTGGCTTTGGGGTTTCCTATAGGATGAACAAACGTAGTGACTCCATATGGAATCCCATTATCATCTGTAAATATTTTCACAAGACAAAAGTTCAGTGTATAGTCAGTTACAAACTTGAATATTTATCCTAGAAAATGCTTCAACAACTTTTTGTGTAACTACAGCAGAAGTATAAGCAATCAACAACAACAAAAAAACATACTTAGAGCCATGTTCTCAAGATAACTGCTTATTTTTCAAAAATATTTTTCGTTCCCGAGAAGCTTTTAGATTGCGTTAGAGATGGAGAATGTAATATAATATTTTGTGTATTTATATAACCGAAGGAGTGTTAGGAGAAAATATATTTGTCATAAAAGAAGGATGCATGAAAAAATATGGTATTAAATTGATTGCATGAGGAAATCTTATTATTACAAGTTAGATGATATCTTAATAGTCTGGATAGGCGGATCTATAACTTAACTAATAAAGTTAAATTTAGAATATCTGGAATTAGACACATGTCAGTATTCCTCTTAAAGAGATAAAAAAAAACTTAACTTTATTAGTTAAGATATTGTATAGGTTTAATGTATATCTCCAATCTCCATATGTGCTCCTTAGTATGTGAGTCTTATATGTATATTCTTTGGATTCTTTAGGTTTTGCTTGTGGGAAGTCTTACTCTTGAACCACAAGATGAAGACCAAGAGATGGGAAGGTATCTAAGAGATGTAATGGTTATTGTTTCGGAAACTAACAACAAATCTCATGTTTCCTTCTAATGTTTATGATTTGGTTTTATTCTTATCCCTTTAAGCATATAATGTTTAGAAGGAAACATGAGATTTGTTGGTAGTTTCCGAAACAATAACCATTACATCTCTTTGAAACTATCAACAAATCTCATGTTTCCGTCTAATGTTTATTAATTATTAATATATTTTATTAATTATTAATATATTTTATATTTAATAGTAATGTTTCGGAAACTACCAAAAAATCTCATGTTTCCGTCTAATGTTTATTAATTATTAATATATTTTATATTTAATAGTAATGTATCATTAATCATATTTTTAAAAATCAATCTCTTATCCTTAATTCATTTAAATTCGATTCTACATAAGCAAAAAGACAATTCTCTCAAATAGACATTTTTAAAAAAGATTATCACAAAAAGAATCCCAAAAGAAGAAAATGATCAAAATAGATTTTATTATACCCAAAAATAAAACAAGAAGTTTATTTTCAAATTTTAAACTATATAAAGGATCTTTTTCAAATTATCCCTAAAAATATTAGAAATATCTATATATGATTTTTCTTTTCTTTTCATAACACCCTATTCTGCTCTAGTTTAAATATAAAATATATTAATAATTATTTTTTTATGGAAACAATGTGGCTTTGTTCACCACTTATTCAGTTAATTAATTTCATAAACATTACCTATACTTAACTATGTCATACTTCTAGATTTATCTAAAATTTTTGTGAAGATTCTAAATTTATTCTAAAATTTTTATTATAAACTAGTATACTACCCACGTTAAAACGCGGAAAATGTTTAGTTTTATTAGTTTGAGAAAACAATTATTTTAACTCAAATAGGTATTGTTTTTTTTTACAAAATTAAAAAAAAATCTACTCTATTGATATGTTTATAGGAAACCTTTTTGTTATATATACTGATAATTATATGATATATTTATATAAATAGATTTAGAATTTTAAAAATACATAGTTAAAATAATTTTATTTTGATATCTAGATACTGTTATCTTATTTTAGTTGAGAAAATCTAGGATAGTATCAAAGACAATCTAAACAATCAAATATTAGTTTAAGACTTAAAAGATTTTGATTGGCTATGATACTTATATTTTTGAAACTTATATTATTAAATAGAACAATTTTAGTTGAACCATTATAACTATTTTGATAGTCCAAAAATTGTCGATAAAAATAGAACTCTATTTTAGTAGAGTATATATAGCTATTGAAAATCTATTATAATCACTAAAATGCCATATAATTTACAGATATAAAATATCTAAAACCCTGAATTACAAGAATTACCTTATTTTCTAATGCAAAACCATGATTAGGTCTTCAACATCACAATATATACCTCAATACCATATATTCTGTTATAGAAGTCACATAATGCAAAACCATGATTATGTCTTCAACATCACAATATATACCTCAATACCATATATTGTGTTTCGACTGTTAAGATCCAGTGAATACTTTGAAAATTAATATTTGCCGATCAATCAAAATATTTGGATACATATATTTAGGTTGATTAATGAAAGTTATTTAGGCGATTTATAAAAGAAAAACAGAGTGAGAAACACACATTTAATAAACTGGTCAAGACAAGAATTTTAAAATGAATGTTAATAAATAGGTTTAGTAGCATGTTGTAAATAACAATGAAAACTAAGAGACATTTTAAATATGTACTTCTCTTTTAATAAATTAGATAGATGATAGCAAAACAATTTTGACTTATTTTCCAAAAAAAATGATTTTGACTTCCTTATATCATTGTTGCCGTTTTTTTGGTAAAATTTAGAATAAAGAAAATTCATTAACAAACTGGAAAAGACAATATTAATTAAATATAGTTAAATTTATCATTTCAATGATATTCTAATGTAAATATATTAAAAAATTAAGGGATAATTTATTTTTGTACTTCTATTTCAATAATAGAGATGATTGCTATCAATTTAACTTAACCTTCATTTAATTTAAGAGTATTCAGAACATTGCTTGACCCACAAGCCAGAAAGAAGAAAAAACCCAACCCAGAAAAACAAAAACCAATTTGCAGAGAGAAGGAAATTCATGCAAAGCTTCATAACCTCTGCTAAGCACTACATCTCTCTCGTGTACCTTATCGAGAGAGTTTGATCAAAATTCAAAACCCCAAAAAAAAAAAGAGAACTACACCAGAAGAGAGCCTAATACTTTTTCCCAAGAATTATACCGATGAAAACAGAGACCAGAGCCACTCCAGACATGATCTTCACTGTCATGAGATGTGAAGTTGAAGCCGTTTGAGTAGTAGCAGTAACGTTTCCCGAAGAAGAAGAAGACGGAGATGCCTCTGACTTCTTCTTGCTCTTACGTTTCGTTGGAGAAGAAAAAGACAAGTCAATGTCTCTAGATTTAATACCTACATCCATTGCCTCAGTCTCCTGCAAAAATTTGGTTTTGAAACATATATATATATATATATATAAGTGATAAAAGTCTATGGATTGCATGTAACGTATGTTATCAGTCAAAAAGGGTTCTGCACGGAGACATTGCATGTATGACTGACCTTAGTCTTAGCATCCGCGAGCTGCACTTTCTGTTCAAGATCTTTGACCTTTGACTCATATTCAGTGACCGCCTTTTTCTTAGCTTCAATCTCTTCTTGTGATTGCTTTAGTGCAGACTCCAGCTCTGTATGCTTCTGGGAGTGTGCTTGTTTCTGTTTCCACAGAAATGAGCTTAGGGACATAATGAGGGAAGTGAGATATGTAGAAGTTAAAAACAGAAGAAAGATCATTAACCTGTTCATCAATAGAACTCTGAGCCGCTTGAAGATCTTTCTGTAGCTGAAGCACTTGCTCACTGAGCGCATCTCGGTCACTAGCGATATGTTCTTCTTCCTGCAGTTTTGAGGTCAGTTCTGTCACTTTTACAGACGCAACCGTTGCATTTTCAACCTGCAGAAACATCAAACCAGTAATGTTATATATAAGATCCTATCACAACAGTTGTAGATGAGTACATTACCTCTTCTTTCAACTGAGCTTCGAATTTTTTCAAAGTCTGTTCAAGTTCTTCAACTTGTGATTCCAAAACTGACTTTTCAGCAGCCACTTCCCTGAGCTTCTCAATCTCGGACACCAAAGTATCAGCTTTAGACCTCTCTGCGGTTACTTGTTCCTCAAGCTTTTCAATAACTGATTGGAGCTCATCTTTAGTACTTTGAAACATCGCAGTGACTTGGTTGTTCTCCTCGGTCAGGGAAGTAATCTGCAACACAATAAAGTGGTGTCAAAGCTTGTAGTAAACAACAAAACTGTGTCAATGTAGACGGTATTATTACCTGTGACTGCAATCTCTCCCCTTCAGAGATAAGCTGCTTTGCTAGATCTTCTGTGGCTGTCTTTGAAGTCTGCAGATCTTTGGTTGCTTGCTCCCTCTCAGCCTCAAGAGCAGAGAGCTTTGTCTGCAACTTGTTAGCCTCTGATCCATGATTGGCTAGTTCCTGGTTCAGCTTTAGATTTACTTCAGCCAGATCCCCATTCTCTTTCTCAAGAACATCACACTTGGCCTTAAGCTCTTCAATATTAGATTCAAGACTCTTCAATTTCGATAGAGCCTCCTCAAGCTCAGCTTTTCTAGTAGAACCTAGTAATCCTTCAAGCTCTTGAATTTTTATCTCAGAGTCTTGACTTAAAGACTGATGCAAAGCTTCAACCTCCTTCGTTTTAGTCATAGCTTCATCTATTTCTCTTCCTTTCTGCTCAAGACTCTCCTCAGCAGACCTCAGCTTCTCCATTACTTCGCTTTCACGTAAGCCACCTGCTTTAAGATCGTTCTCAATGCTCTCCAACTTTCCTTGGGTGACACTCAATTCACTCCTGAGACTCTCTAACAGATTCTCAGACTCACTGATCTTCAAACTGTACTCACTCACTCTATCTTCTGATTTCTTTTTCTCACTCATGACAGCGTTAAGATTTTCTGTCAGCTCTCTCTCTTTCTCAGTTGCTATGTTTAAAGCAGTTTCAAGGCTCCAACTCTTCACTTGGAATGCCTCTAGCGCGCTAACCTGCTCCTCAAGCTCCTGAATTCTGTATTTTTCTGTTTGAAGTAGAAGATCCAAGTCTTTCAATCTTCCTTCTGCCTCTTCATGTTTGGACTGTGATGTTTGACGCAGACCTTCTAGCTCAATGCTGCGCTGGTGAGTCGTATTAGCACGATCTTCATGCTCTGCACCCTTCTGCAAAGCGATTCTCAAATCTTCCTCTAGCTCTGCATTTCTTGCTGATGATTGGTTCAGAGACGATTCAAGTTCGGATGCCTTTTCTTTGTATTCCTCTAGCTCCACGTTCCTTTGTTCAGCTGCAGTGAACTGCGTCTCCTTCTCTTTGAGTTCTTCTCCAAGCTTTGCATTAATACCTTCCTGTTCAGAGAGTTTAGCCTTAAGATCTTTGCTCTGAACAACCAAATCATCAAGAACCAACAACTCTTCCTTGAAACGAGACTCAGAAGCTTTCTTCTCCTCAAGCTCCTGAGTCAGTTCATCGATGAGTGCTTCTGTGGAAGACACTTTCTGTTCTGTCTCCAGCAAACGAGATCTCGAGAGTGGCAACTCCTCTTGCACTGCAGCTAACTCTCCAACACTACTCTTCAAGGCCGCTTCAACTTTTTCATTTTCAGTGATCTTCTCATTCAGATCCTTGATTTCTTCAGCTGAACGCTTTAGCCCTTCCTCCAACTCTATCAACTTCTTTTGTGAGCTCTCTAGTTCTATCCCCAATGCATCAAAAGCCTCCTTAACTTCAGTCAGTTCCTTATCTTTGGCATCATGAGACTGCAAAGCATCTTCCAAGGACTTCAACTGAGAGCTGTGTCTCTCTTCTCCTTCAAGAACTTTCTCTTGCTGCTTCTTGTGGACCACTTCGAGCTCTCCATGCTTCTTCTCCGTTTCTTCTAACTTCTCTTTCGCAGACAAAAGCTCATCCTTCAAGTGAGTGTTCTCAGATTCATACCGTTTAAGTTCCCCTGCTACTCTTTCCAATTCGAGCTCTAGTTCCTTCGCCTTCTCTTGTGATTCTTGTAGTTCTCTTAGCGAACCACTCGAGCTTCTTTCCATTGAAACTTGGTTTTTCTCTGCTTTCTCTGCATCATCTTTGGCATCAAAAGCTTCCTTCTCAACTTTTATGAACTCCCCATCATCCTCTTCTTTACCTTCCTTTGTCACATCTCCATTCACAGCCTGCAATAGATCGAGAAATGTACTAAGTAAAATCTTATGAAAGACTTACAGAAGGAAAAATTCATATAGCCATGATGAGCCAACATATAATCTGTGTGAAAATCGAACATTCATTACCTTGACAGAAACATCAACTGTCTTAACATCATCAGCATCTCCTTTCACTACAGGAACCTCGGAACTCGCTACTTGAGTTGCTTCCTCCATGATATGATCAAGCAGTTCTGATAACTTTTAGTTCTGTAGAATATTAAAAAGGTCACGCATGAAAATTCCCCAAGAAAGAGAGATAATTTCCAAAATTTAGAAACAAACCAAAGAAGATAAGATATTTATTGTAATAGTCAACAGAAATACATCACCCCTCATTACAACTATTTGAAATACCAATTCAATAAAATATTTCTGATTCCGTGTAGTTTTATTATTTTACACGAAATGACATATGTTTAGATCATAAAAGCTAAAGAATCCAAAACAGTCAGGAGAAGACAAAGTTCAGTAGGTGGTATGGGCTGTGGCATGTGATGTAATAGAGTTTAAATCTGTTTTACACTTTAACAGTCTCCAGCACGAGACAAATGAGTAAGGCATGCTTATGATGTTGATAAAAGCCCTACCAAACAAAACTAAAGATAAGTAGAGGTGTAAAGTGCCCATCAAACCAGCAAAACTTTCTTCCTTTTTGTATACAAAAATGCTTTTATCATTATGCAAAAAAAAAGATCCAAGAAAGTTATTGCAAATCGAATATTAAGAAACTAAATACCAAAAAAAACTTATTATATGAGTATATAATTGCTGACAATATAATAAGTATATAATTGTTGACAAAAAAATGAGTATATAATTAAATGAATGTATATTACAGGAAGAAAAGAATCATAACATAAGGTACGCGGACCAGATGGAGCGGTGACTTTGGGCCAGTGTGTTTCATAACAAGAAAACAAACAACTCATTTTTATAGAATTCTAAAAATTTTGTAACGTCAGATTTTTTCAAGTTAGAACATACCAAAACTTCGGTTAAAATGAAAAAAAAAAACCAAAGGGAAACCCATTAGTTTAAGATCATAAGGTAGAAGAATAGTGTATATCAGAAATCACAAACTTATTTTTCGGTTGTACCAGTGTCCAAACTATGTTCCATTTTCAATCTTATTATATAAAACACAAGAATATTCGATCAAAAGAGGATTTTTTCTTATCTTGGATAAGTGTTATCTCCATTTGTCTAACTTATATTGGTCTACTAGTTGCCCTATATTGATAGAGACAACATTATCACTAAAGTTGCAAGTAAGCTTCTTTATTTTGTTTGTCAAAAGTTGCGAGCTTAGCACCTAAAGACAAAAGGCAAGCTTATAATTACCGTGTATTAATATTTAGCATGATATTATAATTAAATAAAAAAAGGTCGATGATTAGTACAGTACTAGAACCTACCAGGCTACCACTACATGATGAATATACCAATGAAATTCATATTAGTATACACACAGTCATAGATTAGTTTTTACCATAATCAAAAGAGTTAAAAGTTTAAAATTTTAACGTTTAGCGTTCAATTAAACGCTCAATTCATTTTCAGGTTCACAACTTTCAGCGTTTATCGTTCAATAAAAAGCTCGTCTTAATCCGTAAAGATCCTGAGAATAAAACACTACTAGTACTAGACAACGATTTGATCCGGCGAATCTGCGGTAATAGAAGCGATTAATCGCAAATGATTTTCGAATTTTTATAGATCTAAACTAAGAGACAGGATTGATCAATTTTCAATAAGGAGCAGTAGGTTTCAAAAGAAAAATAAATAAATAAGGATCAGTAACTAAGAAGGGAGACAAAGAGAGTCGCCCAACAAAACATTGTTTTTTTTTCACAAACCAAAATTGTCAAAAAGGATCTGAAGCGTTTATGATGTGTTAGTCATCCAGAAGATCACGACAAATAATAAGGTTATAGAACTAAGAGGATTCATCAACTATTAAGAACAACTAAGAAGAGCTTACCAAGTGAAGCTGCTGAATCTGAGATGCCACTCTGTTTCGCTGGGAGAAAATAAAGTAAGGAGTAGATGATGAAGAAGCAAATGCAAATTTGGTTTGAGAGAGAGAAACTTTTAGGGTTTATAAAGTGGACGGACACAGTGTGAAGACCGATTCGTATTTATTTTGAATGACAAACAATGGCGGACGAGGAGACCGTCAATTTATATTCTTTTATTTTTATTTCTCATTATGCCCCTTAGTTTCTGTCATTATCATTTTTACCCGGAAATAGCTCAAACCCGATTTATTAGCTTTGTCTTTATTAATGACCAAATATTTAGTATAGTAATTAAATTGATGGCTAGAATAGGAAGAGATTAGTGACAAAGACAAATGAATTAAGTTTGGAGATTAGTAATAAGTTAATAACAGATTTAATACTAATGATCTTATGCTTTTAAAATTTAATGGACTAAGATTTTTAAAATTAAAAGATTTGTCTAAAACTTTTAAGAATTCATTTATTAATTGATTTAAAATATCATAACTTTATTAATGATATAAATTTACCTTAAATACAAATGGATACTCTTATCTTATGATTGATATAATCTTATGTGCTAGGAAAACAACAAAGACTTAAAGAAAGGGCAGATTCGTAATTTGGCAAGAGCAGAAGAAAAACAAAAAGAGAGGAAATGACTCGAGTGGCTGGCTGATGGTATAAAAGGCGGTATGAGAAGGCCCACTACACCAGATGAGCCACCGACCGACCAAACCGTCCTCACCATGGAAAACTCTTTTCTTTTTATTATTTCTTTCCATCAGATTTGACCCCTCATCTTTTATTTTCCCCCTTATAGAGACACTTTCACTTATTTGGCTTCAAAATCCACATCACGTTGCGGGGGTCTTTTTTCACAAGTTGTGTACAAAGGAAAATGAAGCGTTACCGTATTGAAATCGTAACGGATAGATCATTAGCTGTAAATCGTAACTGATAGATCATTAGCTGTAAAGAGGGTGTTTTTTGGGCCGGCACAACAGTTTGTTGTGGAACATGTCGAACGAAATTCTCGTCAGAGTCACAGTTTACAGTCTGAAATGAATCATGTAAACTGCAACCTTTTATTTATGTATGAAATTGAGAAAGTAACTGAAATTCAAACCTGGTTAATTTAGCCAATCTGGCGACTATCGAAACTTCCACACTAAAAAAAAAAAAAAAAGAAACTTCCACATTTGGTCAAAGTTCAAACAAATGTAGCCAATGCTTTCCCCTGCTTTACATTTTAATCGTATTTTTAATAATTATAAAAACAAAAATTAAAAATTGCACAAAGAGAATATCAATCAAATGCCTTTTTACGTAAGTCTCGATAACATCATAGTCAAAAGAATTAAACGAACTGGAAGTGTGATTAGTCTTAATAAGATATACATTGTATGTACAATAAGTTGAAACAAACAGAACACCCTAGAGCCTTGATTTACTACAAGCAGAGCAGAGAGTAAAAGACAATAGGTATAAAGGCATTGTCTAGCCGGGCCCGTGTAAGCTCCCAACATCCTGGTAGCACTTAACTGCAACAAGAAGACCACCATCATTGGCGTACTATATTAACCCATTGATGCTAATACTGGCTAACTGGGACCAACACAAAACACACTTGTTATCTCCATCCTTAATAAAATTTTGTTTTTATATTTATATTTTCTAAAAAAAATATTTTTATTTAGAAGAAATGTATGTATTTTCATTTTTTCTGTATTAAGTAAATTTTTTCAAATTTTTTTTTCTTATTTTACGATTGGATTATTTGGTGTTTGTATGCATTAAAGATACATATTTCCGTATATGTACATTTACAAAAAAAAATCCTATATACTTTAAAATAATAAAACGTTTATAAGTTTAACTTAAAATAAAAAAAATATACATTAATTTTTAATTATATATAGTAATTAATCATAAACAATATTAATAAAATCTATATATTTATACTATTTATAATCCATTATTTTATAGAATTATGTCTGAACAGTCTCAATTTAATTAAGTTGAAACAAAAAATTATTAATTTTATAGAATTTATATATTAGTATAAAAATAAGATTACAACAAGAAAAACAAAAGAACAGAGAGAAGAGAGAGAGGAGAGAGAAAGGGGATCTGGTTGGGGTCCGGCGGTCGGTCGGCGCGTGAGCGGCCGTGCCGCCGCCGGTACCATTTTCTTTTCGTTTTTTGCGGTTTAAATCATTAGTTTTCTGCTTCTTCTTCGTATCCTCAGGCCTTCGCCTTGTCAAAGCTCTGTTTAGTCACCACTCGCGGTGGTCTTCTCATGGAGTAATGACGCGGTGGCGGAAAGGACGGCGGTGAAGATGGTAATAGTCGGGTTCCACTTCCGGGAGACGGAGGCTCCAACAGATTCGTCGACGCCGGCTTTTGTCTCCGGGACGGGGAGTTCTTTCAACTCCGCCGTCGTCGGCCCTAGCTTCCGGGGGATGAAGGATCCCACAACCTTATCTCGCCGGCTCGGATCCCTAGAGTTTTAGGGTTTAGATTCTCTTTCTTTGTTTTGTTGTTGTTTTTGTGGATCTGTTTGGGTCGATTTGTCCGAGATATCGTCGGAGGACGATGTAGTTAGCCGTGAAAGGGTGCGGTTGCAGGCGAAGCCTTATCTCCGGTCGGCGGTGGTGTTCGTCTAAAGGATGAGATCTCACCGCAGTGATTGATTCTCTCCGAGTTTGGTTCACCGGGAGATCGAAGGTGTTTGCATGGTTCGAGTGGAGTTTCGGGAGAGCCGGTGTGGTCCGGTTTACCGTTAGATAGCTCCGGTGTTAGCAAGAGGCGGCGGCGACAAGGCGGCTTGGAGTGACGGCGCCGTTTGGTTTTCCCCCCTCTGTGCTAGGGTTTCCAAGTTGGGCTGTAGGCCATTTGGAGTTTAAGTTGGTTCATGGGCCCATTTGGGTTTTGTAATGGTTGGGCCTTGCCCCTTTTAATATATTTATTATCTTGATGGAAAAAAAAAAAAAAACAAGAAAAACAAAAAAAAAATGATAATTTGTCATTTTCCCGTCAGTCGGATAGGTAGAAATAATTGTTGGCAAAGACATGATGAGAGAAGAGGGAAGCGACTATCATCACTTCTCATTCTAACTTCTCCGTTTCATTAATTATTATAAGGGAAGCGACTGAATCTAATCTTGGGAGAATATGAGCAACGTCACTGGAGACGGCCCTTCCACCGCCGTCACACTCCCCGGTTCTACAGCAATCCAGACTTCGCCTCCGACTGATCGCCCCGTCCGCGTCTACGCCGATGGGATCTACGATCTCTTCCACTTCGGTCACGCTCGATCTCTCGAACAGGCCAAGAAATCGTTAGTAATCTCCGCTTTGAGACTAATTCTTCTTCTGCTTATCCCTGATTCGATTTCGTTTTTCTTTTTTGTTTGCGCTCAGTGTTGTTATTGATCTGTGGTGATCTGTTGAATCGTAAGCTGTGTAGAATGAACGGTCACGATGATAATAATTTGATCTGTGTTGAATTAATATAACTGCCAAATTACATTTGTGGTGTGTAAATTTTTAGGCTTCGTTTGTTGAGATTTTGCAAAAGCTCTGATGTTTCAATTTTTGTGAGAAGTAGTTTTCGTGGTTTTATGATTTAGGTTTCCAAACACTTACCTTCTTGTGGGATGTTGCAACGATGAAACCACGCATAAGTACAAGGGGAGGACTGTGATGACTGCTGAAGAGCGATACGAATCACTTCGGCATTGCAAGTAATATTGCCTTTTCCATATGCTGTGTTGTTCTAGTAGTGTATAAGCAGTGGATGGATGTAATAGAGGGAAAGTTTGTTTTGTTACCACAGGTGGGTGGATGAAGTCATCCCGGATGCACCATGGGTGATTAACCAAGAGTTTCTTGACAATAACCGGATTGATTATGTAGCCCATGACTCCCTTCCGTAAGAACATGTTTCTTTTTGTGTCTGTCTGTCTGTCTTGATCTAGTTTGGATTTGTTTTGAAGGATTATTGTTAGTTATGCTCTTCCTTGTTTGAATCAATGTTATCCGCAGTTATGCTGACACCAGCGGAGCTGGAAAGGATGTTTATGAATTTGTGAGTTTGGGGAGAATTTTTCAATACTACTTCTGCTTTTTGATGTTTTTCTTTTTGTGTGTTTATGCTTTAACTGAGCATCTTGATACAGGTTAAGAAAGTTGGGAGGTTTAAGGAGACAATGCGAACTGAAGGAATATCAACCTCGGACATAATAATGAGGATTGTGAAAGATTACAACCAGTATGTCATGCGTAATCTTGATAGAGGATATTCGAGGGAAGATCTTGGAGTTAGCTTTGTCAAGGCATGGCGGCCCATCATTTTCTTTTTTACCTCTTCATTTTTTGTTGTTTTGCCATAAAAAAAAAGTCACATGGAGGACTCAAACTTTGGGTTTAATTGATTTCCAACAGGAAAAGAGACTTAGAGTTAATATGAGGTTAAAGAAACTCCAGGAGAGGGTCAAAGAACAACAAGAAAAAGTGGGAGAAAAGGTACGCCTTCTCTCAACTTCCATTTTCTTAATTGAATCATCATACGTCTATCTATCGTCTTGCATTCTATCAAATAAGCTGTTCATCATACTTTGCAAGGTAAATTAAACTAATATCTAGGGTTTGTATCTGCCTCTTTACGTGTCCCCTCAACCTTGTACCCTCTGTATATTCGCTACTGTTTAAACACCGTACTGTGTCACGTTCGCAGTCCAACTTCTCATTACTTGAACCTCCTCCTTGGCAAAGACCATTCTTATCCTTTGTTCTGGTTTGCGTGCTTTTGAAAGTCTAAATACCAAAAGGAGTTACTTCTTTTACGTGTAGTAGTGGTGCCAGGAGATATCATGTTGTAAAATAATTTCATACTTATAGTAACAGCCTGATCACATGTATCCACTGTGCTTGCATTCATTTTCTTTCTTTAGCTAGTAATATGATATCTTGAAGATTCAATGTGATACCCCCGAGCTGATTTAAGTTTCTTATAATTTCTCTATTGCCTTTCT
Organism: Raphanus raphanistrum x Raphanus sativus; assembly: GCA_019705995.1. Taxonomy (NCBI): domain Eukaryota; kingdom Viridiplantae; phylum Streptophyta; class Magnoliopsida; order Brassicales; family Brassicaceae; genus Raphanus; species Raphanus raphanistrum x Raphanus sativus. The sequence continues at coordinate 12,000,368 of CM034037.1, read as the reverse complement.
TACACCTTTGCTAATGTCTAAACCCGGATTTTCCAGATTCAAACTGTAAAAATGCTGCGCAATGAGTGGGTGGAGAATGCTGATAGATGGGTCGCTGGGTTTCTTGAAATTTTTGAAGAAGGCTGCCATAAGATGGTAAGCTCAGTATTAAAGACACTATCAACTAATAAGTATATACGTTCATAATATGTGTAACCTTCGATTAAAAATGACAAATGCGTAAAATGTTGATAGGGAACAGCAATTAGAGACAGTATCCAAGAGAGGTTAATCAAACAAATCCCGAGAAACAAGCTGGATAATGGTCAGGATGATGAGACAGACGATCAATTCTATGAAGAATACTTCGACCATGACATGGGCAGCGACGAGGATGAAGATGAAAAATACTATGACGAGGAGGAAGAAGTAGAAGAAGAAGGGAAAGAGAAAGAGAAAACCGGTAAAACGGATGTAAAAGCCAACAACAAGTAAGAACACTTTGGCTGTCGGAAACCAAAGGTCAGTGTACTCATGACCACTTCTACTAAACTCCCTTAGTCTCTCACTCTCACTCTCTCTATCTACCAGTAAAATGCTTCTACTTAACATGTAGTGATATCAATGTTTAGAAAGTAAGAGAGTGTGTGTTAGTCGTTGGTGGAGTTGGCTCATTGTTGTTGACTTCTGTATACAAATGTTTCCCCTTTCGATACCTGGTATCTTACTGTTTCTTTTGTTTCTATCGTTTTTTTTGTATAACGGGCAAAGTGTTAATACAGTGCATCTGAAACAGGAAAAGTCAATGATTTCTGTCTGCCCAAAATTAAAATTTGCTCTTCATTTTTTTTTTCCATTTTCCAACTCTAATTAAATTGAAATACGAATTTGTTGAAGTCGGTTCTCTTAGTTTTTTTTTTTTTAAGTTTGCCTAGTCGAATTGAAATGTTGATCGAAGCAGTTAGTTTAGTGTCGTACGATGAAATCGTTTCATTACTTATTTGTGACGTGAAACTCCAAAACAATAGATCGATAAGCATAAATGAAAACACAATTGATAGATGCAATCATGTATTCCGTGATCTTTAATTCAAGAAGATTCAAACTTCAGAACATGGTTCAGACTAATATCACCGCAGGCTTTTAAAATTCATATGCTAAACTGGTTTGGGTGGTTGATAAAAACATGATAATTAAAAACATGTTAATGTATTTATAATAAATCAGAAATAATCATCTTCAAATTTTTAACTGAATAAGATGAAGAAGTATAGTAGTATATATAATTTCAAATTTGTAATAATATTTTAAAAAGTTATTTGTTTTTCTAGTGGTTAGTGTATCATTTTTAAAAAGTATCAATGCACGTGCTCAATCCTCGGAATGAACATATTTTTATAAAAAATAAAACATTTTATCTTTTAACGGTTTGACTAACTTATGTCAGAATTAATATAGATTTATATACGTTTTAAGAAGTTCGGATAGTCTTTTTTAATTATAATTGAATTAAGATCGTATTAGCAATAACAATTTGTTATGGTCATATTTGGCACGACTAATTTGTTGGGATCGAAATCGACCATTTTCCCTTCTTAACGCCAAAACATATCAAACATGAAACTGATGTTAATACTGTCTACCAGTATGCTAATTTTCTTATTTTTGCTAAACATTGACCAAGATTCTATTGATTTTTTGGTTGTATGTCATGGTCTTTGTATAATATCATTTTCTACCTTTTAATGTGTCTTTTAAAGTTTCTTTCCCTTTCTCTCTTTCTTCCACACACTAATAAGTTTATTTACTACTCCTACATATCAAAACCCATTTGGCCATAAAAGATTTTCCTCACTAGATAGATTTTGAACTATCCATTCTCATATCTCTTTGAAGATTCTCTTCCTCACAGGGAAGCCTTCTCCTCTTCTTGATTCACATTTTGAATTTAAGCTTCTCAAAGTATCTCCAACAAAACTAAATCCTAGTTATTAAAAAGGAGAACTAAAAATGGCTACGTTAGGAGGTGTTCTTGTTTGTTTACTCATTGCAGCCTTAGATGTAGCTGCTGCAATCCTCGGAATTCAAGCAGAAGTCGCTCAAAATCAGGTATTCTATATATTTCCATGATGATGATGATAGTTTGCATTATATGACCGTCAAACTGTTTATAAGTTTTAATTCGGTTCATACTCTAATGTACATTCTAAAAGACGGTTTGGGATGTAGAAGCACACGAATCTGGGGCTATCTGACTGCGGAGAGCCGAGCAACGACGCGTTCAGGCGAGGTCTAGGTGCAATAGCGATGTTGGTAATAGCTCAGGTCCTCATCAATTTGTTCGGAGGCTGTCTTTGTATTTGCTCTCAAGAGTTTCAAAGGTCTTCTTCCATTAAGCAAATTTCCATGGTTTGTCTCGTGTCCACTTGGTACGTTTGTTAAGTAACTTGATTACAATCTTGTGCACACAAATAAAAAATTGAGTACAATCTTCATGACATCAATAATTGTTGTCTCTTGATGAATGACACGTGGTGTGTGTTAATTGGATGGTAATCACAGGATCGTAGTCGTCGTTGCATTTCTGACATTGGTGATTGGAACGTTGACGAACAGCAAGTCGAGTTCGTCTTGCGGACTCACACATCTCCATTTTCTCTCCGTTGGAGGGATCTTGTGTTTTCTTCATGCCCTGTTGTGTGCTGCTTATTACGCTTCTGCCACTGCGGCTAAAGACGAAGCTGCTAAAGACGAAGCTGCGAAGCCTATTTCAGCCTGAAATTGACTGTGGTGCATGATATTTCATGGTTTTTTTATTAGTGTGTATTTCTTATTGAATTAGATAAAATTTTAAAAATACTACATACACTTTACTGTGTTATTTTTTTTTATTCACGAACTTTATACTAGTGCATATTTTATAGTAAACTAAACAAAAATTCAAAATACTATATAAATTCTCAAAATCGTGTTTATATATTTATTGACCATCAAATTTTAAAATAAAGTTAAATTTTCAAAAATTTATTAATTTAAATTATTACTTTTAAAATAAAGTTATGAATTTAAGTTAATATTTTCAAAATAAATTTATTAATTTAAATTAATAATTTTAAAGTAAAGTTAAATTTTCAAAATGTTATTAATTTTATATATTTCAATTTTAGTAATACTATACAGTAAATATTTAAGTTAACAATAATTAATCTAAATTTATAAAATAATGATTTTGATAGTTAAATTTAAAAACTTATATATATGTTAAAACTAAAAAAAATATTTGATATCATTTGTCTGATTAAACTAAAACTTATGTATAAGTTACAAGAAAGTTATTTTGGTTTATCAGTTAGTATGCTCTTACTTGTTCACTTGTGTGAGTGTTTGAATCTCCTAAAAATTAACTTTTCAATTTTACAAAATTTATCCATAATAACGTCATTTTGATAAATTAACTGTTTTTGATGTTCAAATATATAAGTAAAATTTTGAAAGTTTGTAGTATTCAAAAAAAATAATTTTACTGAATGTATCAAAAACAACATCGTTCTGATTAATTAATGGTTGAATAACACTTTTGACGTATATACACATGTTTTAAGAGTTCATTTTAGTATTTTAATTTTTTGTTTAGTTCTGTATGAAATTTACACTACTATAAATTGGGAATAAAAAACCATGCGTAACATTCATATAGTTTTTTTTGAATTTTTGTATAATTAAATATGTATTATAAATTTATAATACACATTACTACAAAGTATGCGAAGTAATAGGCATAAATATAGAAATACTCTTTTCACTTGGTAGAACAAGTGGGTCCTTGTCCTTGACTGTGATGGTAATTAATTGTGTTACAATTTATGTAAAATATACCGTAACATTAGTGTCATCTTATATAATATATTAAAATTTGTGATAAAATAGAAATTCTCCTTTTTATTACAGGCCAAGAGCTATAATATATATATAAATATAAAATAATAAAATTAGATAACAAAATAGGTACACATAAGATTTGAGAAAGTTTAATAAATATATAAACATCTCTGTAATATTATTTAAGAAGTCGGTTTCTTACTTGTCACGCTCATATTTATTCTCACGATGATTAATTACACTGATATCCGTAGTAAATTAAAAATATTATATTTACATATTATTATTATTTTAATTTTTTTTTTTAATTATAAATAACATAATAATAAAAAGGAAACATTTATAAAGTAAAAAACGAATTTGAAAACGAAAATATATGTATATATATAATGTGATTTCATTAAAAAGGAAATTTCATAAAATAGTAATATTCCATTTAAAAAAATGAAATATTTTATTAGATGAAAACTTTATATTTTTATATATTGTGATTTCATAAAAAAATTCACACAGATAATGTTGATATTTAAAAAATATTATTTATTTTTAAACATAATTTTAAACAATACAAAAACATATATTTCAAAGCAAACGAAAGATTTTTTTATATATCTATCTTTTTCTGGAGTAACATAAATTGATATATTTTTAACTGACTAAAATAGTTTATAATTAGTATTGAAATTTTCTATTTATTTTTCATATATTTAGTTGACTATAATATTTTTCATATATTTAGTTAGCAAAAAAGATATCTAAAATTATATTTTTACTTATATAATATGACTTCTCAATACAATTATGATATTATTACTGCTTATTTTCAAGAGATATTAAAAATAAAAATAAAATTTAAAATAAACATATTTTGATCAAATAATTACAAAATATATAAAATGACATAACACTATATACTTTAAACGAGGTAGATATATTATATTTTATCATTATTAAAACTATTTTTTTAATATTAAATTTGCTTTTTAAATTTTATGTTTTAATGTTTGTCGAACTTAATATAACCATAATCAAAATACCAAAGCAAATCTGAATTCTCATTTTTAAGATTATTTAAAATAAATTCAGGTTATAATTCAATAAATCTAAAGCATAAAATTATTTAGAATTTGTGAAATATTTTAATTATTGTAAATAGTGATATGTGTTCATGAGTTTTCAAAAATGTATCAGTTACTATTGATAACCCTTTATTTTATAATATTTTTTAACAAACAATATATAATTCGATAAATATTATGAAAAGACATGTATATTTAAATGATAAATAAAATTAATTTAGTTTAATTATAATAAAAATAATAAGATTTCAGTTTGAATTTGAAAGAATATATGTAACTCATATACTCACAACATAAATGACTCGACTAATCCAACTTATATCTAAAATCATAAATTTAATTTGCAATAAAAAATATATAATTTTATAATAATAATAAATTATTTTTAATATAAATTACAGGATAACTTAAAATATATTAACAATCATAATAAAATATTAATCAATTGTTACAATTTAGTTCTTTTGTAAAAATTTATATATATACATGAGACTTCATAATATTATCATTATATTAATTTATGTAATTTGGAATCAGAAACTTTAGTTTATTTTTATTTCAATCTATGCACAATATATCTTAAGTTATACATAATATTGCTAAAATATATTTATATATCTAACATCATATGTTTGATGCAACAAAACCGACTAGATGTAACATATCTAAAATCATATGTTTAATGCAAAAATATTTTACATCATATTTGATGTCAAATTTGCCTTTAAATTATTATCATTTTTCATAAATACCTAATTTTATTATTAAAAGATAAAAGTAACCTTCCCAAAACATTTATAAATGCATAAGAATTATTTATAAAAGTTTATAAACTTAAATTCACCACCTAAATATTAAATCCCATACAATAATTGTTAAACCAGTTAGGATATTTTCATTGAGTTTATTTTTTTTAAATGGTATCCAACTTAGTGTATTTGCAAGTACAAAATATTATAGTTTCTTTTAAAAATAAGTTTTGTTGTTTTTAACAGTATCCCAACTCTGTTATATATGTAGGATCATTTTAATTTAATTTTCATATAAATTCCAAATTTTAGGAATATAACATAAAATTATTTAAAATAGTATTGTTACATAACAATGTTTACAAAATGTTTTTCTTTACAAAATACCAGAAATTACGTATAATAGTATTGTTCAAAGATAATATTATAAATTAGAAAATTTTAGCATAGAGATAAAAAACTTAAAATGCACCGATGATAAGGACGCAATGGAATCTTGTATTTGCTTTGGTTCCGTAAATTACAACCGAGTCGGTGCTCTCACGAGAGTATGCAGACACACCTATGTTCCTTGTCACTGGATTTGCTAAATATTCAAAACCCAAATACAAATGCAAATACATACAACACATAAAGAGTGCAAATTCTTCTTTTTCAAGTAATTAAAGTTTAATCTAATAATTAAGTATAATGTTTTTAAGTGGTTTCCTCTAAAAAAAGGAACAACATAAAATGGAGAGAAACAAAAAAAGGGATGACAATTGACAAAAAAATACTTTGTTACTTATTGTTTTTCCGAATTTAATAAAAATATATTTGTTCTATAATTTCTTAAAATTATAAGAATGAAAGGGAACAACAGGTAAAAAATATTTCTTATAAATGATGAAAAATGTAAGAATGAAGAGGAAATCAGTATTCTCATAAGAGTTATTCTTGGGTTCACAAGGTTCACCAACCAATAGAAACTTGTTATTTTAGATAGATTATCTTTTTAAAAAGGAAATAAAAATAGTAATTAACAAAAAAAGAAATTTTGAAAAATAATTTTAAATCCGCTAGCAAAAAACTATACCCTAAACCCTAATCCTAACCCCTAAACCCTTGGGTAACTCCTAAACCCTTGGATAAATCATAAATTCTAATTCATAAATATCAAACTCTAAATCATAAAAACAATGATTTTTTTAATTCTAAATCTTAAACCTTTAGATAAATTCTAAACCTTAAAATTTATATATAGTTTTTTTAAAATACATTTATACAATTACTATTACTTTTATTTATTTTTACTTTTTTTATTTTAAAACATAATATAACTTGACAATTATTTTGTTTCCTTTTTCAAAAGATACTCAATTTAAAATAACTAATTTCTATTGGTTGGTGAACCTAAAAGTTCACCTTATGGGGTGAAACAAAGAAAAAGTCTTCTCATAATCTCATTCATTCTTGGTCACTAGTTGGAATTATATATCAGTATTCTCATATCCTTCAAGGTGAACTCTAAAACAAAACTTGATACACACGCTTCATTTATTTACTTTTATCTGTCTATTTTCTTTTCTTAAAAATAATTTGAATACATGTACTAGGTTTAATTGACACACTAGAATTATGATCTGTGTTTTTAAAATGTGGGATTGTCTCATCTGTAAAAAAATATTTATAACATATAATTATGTAATTGTTTATACATCATTTTATTATTTAAAATGTGTATGTAAAGTACTATATAATGTGTTTAGAGATTAGAGATGCTCTTAGTGTAGATGTGTAATAATTGAATATATTTTATTTGTGATATAAAGATAAGAGTTAAATATTTGTTAATTTGAATACATTTTTAATTGAAAGTATTTGTAATGTTGTCCTTTTGCAATAAATAAAGGTATCATGAAAAGTATTTTATTGATATAATATTTACTGCTACATTGTTTAGGACAAACCAAATATTGTACTATTCAAAATAAAACACTTTACTAAAAGGTTATTAATTGAAGTGAAGATTTCTCATTTTAACCAAAGTTATTAATCTAAAACAATTAGATGTTTTTTTCTATAAAAACATAAACATAAATTCAATCAAAACTACTTAATGTATCCTTGTAAACTACATCTGGTTTATTTTTGTGAAGGCAATACTAATTATAAATTGTACATATTCTACGTAAAAATATTGTTTTTGTTGGAGTAAAAAATATTATAGGTATTAAAACCTATTAACCAACTCTATTACACGTTTTAATGGCCGGCTCAATAATAATGTGTATCCAACTGAGTTGTATATAATTTCTTCAATTCATAGTCATTTTTGTGGTATTCAATCTGATCTTAGCTTCCTTTTTGATATATATAATTTTTTTTAAAAATTATAGGCTTTAAATAGAAAAACTTGCTGTATTCTATATTAAAAATTATATTTTTATCTTCTATCTCCTTTTGATTTATCTAAACGATTTTTTATATTAAATTACATGCTTTGAATATAACAATTGATATATTTTGATATATATATATATATATATATATATATATATATATATATATATATATATATATATATATATAAATATACCAGACTCTCTCGACTCTGTCTCTAAACCCTAACTTTAGGGTCATTGGTCAAGTGGCTTAACTCATCTCCTGTGTAATGGATCGTCTCACCAGTCTACCAGACGAGCTTCTTTATCATATCTTGTCCTTCCTTCCTACAAAGTCTTCTGTTGTTACTTCGGCTCTCTCAAAGAGTTGCCTCAACCTGTGGAAGCTCAATCCCAACCTCGACATCGATGACTCTGTCTTCATTCATGCCGAAGAAGAAGATGGTAAAGGGAAAAGGGAAGACATTCGACAGAGCTTCGTCCGTTTCGTAGACAGTGTGCTCGCTATGCAGGGCGATTCTCCTATCAACAACTTCTCCCTCAAGTGCATCACCGGTATCCATCCAGATAATGTTAACCGTTGGATACGTAACGTGCTGAAGCGTGGTGTTTCTGACCTTAACCTCTTCACCAATACTGAAGGTTATAGTTACCAACTGCCTAGAGAGTTGTTATTTAGTAGTACACTTGCTAAACTGAAATTAAGAAGTAAACGCAGTGTTGATTGGTGGTGTCGGCGTGGTGAGAGTCTTCTTCCTTACCGATGCTCAAGATTCTTCACATCGACTCCGACTTGATTCTCTGTGGTGAGACTGAGGAGTTTATTTCTTCTTTCCCTGTGCTCGAAGAGCTACGGATGGCTTGCATGGAGTGGCTAGAGCCGGATGTAACTGTGTCAAGTGCAACCCTGAGAAGGCTAACTCTCCACGACACCGGCTGTGAAGAATATATTGTGAATCCAACGAGCGTCTCTTTTGATACTCCAAACCTTCTCTTCTTAAGCTACTATGACTTAGTTGCGGAAGACTATCCTTTAGTCAACATGAGCAAGTTGTTTCATGCGGTAATCAATCTTATAGTGACTGATAAACAGGTTAAGCGACTAAGAGAGCCAAACAATGAGGATGAGGAGGAAGAGGAGGATATTGTTGTTGACCACTTCAGCAATGTGGTGAAGCTCATGAATGGGATACAAAATGTTCAGATACTTTCCTTCACTGCTGATACTCTCGAGGTCAGACCATCATTAATCTCAGTCTCTTAACTAAGAGATATAAGGGTCATTTTTTATCCGAAAAGTGTAAAAAAAAAAAAAAAAGTCAAATCTTGAGTTAAGAATCCTTGTTAAAAGACCGGAGTTAATCATGCTCTCAGTTTTTTACTCGTATTTATTACCATTTGTTAAACATTAGTTGCAAAAAAAAATCTCTTATGTTTTTTCAGGTGCTTTCTCAATGCTGTGATACATTACCAGTATTCGACAACCTCAAGTTCTTAGGCAGTACAAGTGAAGAGAGTCGAGGATGGCAAGCAATGCCAGCTCTTCTAAAGAACTGTCCACGTCTAGAAACTATAATCCTTCGGGTAAATAATAATTTGTAAAACCATGTGTTGTTGAAGTAGCACTTCTTTTCATGTCTCCTTTATATATGTTTTTGCTTTTCAGGGTTTATCACACTATGTAACAGACAAATGTGGAGATGCTTGTCCCTGCATTTCTCGGGAAGACAGAGGTAGTTCACTCAGGTCTTGTCCGGTGAAAAGGATTGAGATTCAAGGTTTTCGAGCGACGATGAAGGAGATGACCTTGATAAAGCATTTCTTGGACTATTTCCCAAGTTTGAAGAGGCTTGATGCTGTCGTCGAAGATGATGTACCTACACAGCTCCGAAACCCTGAACTGTCTAAATGTATCACGGAGATGTTTGATCTCTACAACAAGCTGTACCCTAGTTGCAGTGTCGAGCTCATGGGTGAGTCCATTCTTGCAAAACAAGTGGCGTGAACAGGGACATATCTGAAAGGAACAAAGCATCCTTAGTTTTTGTCTTAATTGACTTGGCAATGTTTAGTTGGCTTTGTAAAACCCTCGCAAACTATAAACCAATCAACATACCTAAATCTGTTTCCATTGTTTTATCTTTCATCAGTTTTAACTTTTTTTCTTTATTCATGTCTTTGTCTTTGATCTTCCCATATTCATCAGTCACTTTGGCGCTAAATTTAACAAACGTAACCAACCACCTCCCAGGGTCACCGCCATCATCATTAGTTCGCCGGAGAACCACATCGCCGGCGCTCCTCATTCACCGTTGTCGTCATATATATGGACCTTCGGTTCGAGATTAATAACACAAAAACTTACCTTTTACGACACGTTTTATATTATATATATAAATTAAAATATTTCTAGTACTAATATCCGGAAAACTCAAACATGTACACTTGTCAAGGAAAAGAATATCCGGAAAACTCAAACATGTACACTTGTCAAGGAAAAAAAACAGTTTAGTTGACTTGCACCTAAAGGATGTGCATTCATAACGTTTACATTATTCCAGGAGAAGTAGTCTATGAAAGTTACACATCTTTCTTTATGTATATCAGAGAGTCGGTCTCTCTCTCTCTCTCCCTTCCTCTGTAATAGAAGTTACAAGTTATATAAAGTACAAGTGTAAAGTGTAGTACTGTGTATGTGCTTTGTTGTTCAAAACTTGTTTCCAAAAAAAAAACTCAGGACAAGAAACCTGTGGCATTTTTTTTATACACCGAGACTGTTGTGACTATGTGCGAGCAACTTCTCCTGTTCGCCACCGTTATCGTTTTGGAGCGAAACAGGATTCGTCTGATGAGAAGAAGTAGCATTACGCTTGGGGTTGTTGATCTTGTACCACACGTTCTCTATACGGAAAAACGCCCACTGGAACCGCCTGTAAATCTCCAGAAGAGTGATGATGAAGACCGTGATGTAGTTGTTACGGAGATGAGCTGACAGCTTGTAAGTCCATGTCCACCTCAGCACTAGATTGCTTCCTATCACCCAAACATACACCTGCAACACGTTCACACACTGTTTAACTGCAAAATCAAAGATGACTAAGTTTTGAAGTATCATGCAGCGTTGTTGTTTTACCCAACGGCGTCCATAGAGAAGATGGGAGCAAAGATTTGGTTTGGTGAATTTGAAAATCCGAGTGAAGACACTACCAAGGCAAGAAAAAAAGTGTTAAAAGAAACCAAACTCTGTTTATATACACTGACTCAAGTGTGTTGTTACCTTAGATCCCAGTCGCGTAAAACATCCCAAAAGAAGGAGAAGAAAGTGTTAGCTAGACCGGAGAGGATCCAAGCAGGCTGAATGGAGTAAGTCCACGTATCCTGATCGATGAAATACTTGAGTGCTGATAGAAAGATGACAGGCACTGCCGTTAAATACTTCCCAGCTGAAACAAAAAAAAAAAGACAGGGCAGAGATATTACAAATCAGACAAAAGGGATCAGTCTTTTTTTTATTTATTACAAATGTCACTACTACCATTCCAGATGTTTGCAATGTCTTTGCTATCTTTGTACTGACGTATGCATTGGAAGAGGCGGAAGAGATAAGGTAGGACAAGAACCAATGGAATCACAGCGGAATGGCTCCCACAAACCGAATCTGCTTCAAACCATGCTACAGTAGCCACCTGCAACGATTGAATCTATCAGATGAATAACTTAGTACTAAGGAAGAGGATAGATAGACACACTGACCTGTCGATGGACCATACGGCATACTGAACGCTCCAAATCGGACAGAACCTGTACATAAACTTTGTTCTTGTTCAGAAACTAAGATTCAAAACATATTAAAAAAAAAAGATTTGTGTCACCTTTGACAAAGATGTCAAGATATCAGCTAGAAAGAAGTCTGAAAACGTCACCGTCTGTTTGTGACAACACCAAGTGAGAAAAGTTAACAATCTTCAACAAGAAAAAATAACAAAATGTATTCATGTACCTGCACAGGGAAGAGAATGCGCCAAAAAGTCCATAGCAAGTAGTAACGAGAGGACATGTAGAAGATATCGAAAGGGATGAACAGAATGATCACAGCGAAGAGATACAAAACAATCTGTAAACATTAAAAGAAAAATGTCAAACTCTATCAACAAATGAATAAAAAAAACCTTTTAAAAATATAGCATTTAAGAGAAGATGCATCTATTACACTGGTTGAGATGCAGCCAAGGATACATCTCCATGCGAATATAGATACAGATATGCAGTCATGCTAGTTAATATTATCGTCGTCATCCACCTAGCACACTGTCAGTCACCATCAGATTGTTTTTTAGAAACGAATGTAAAAGATGGTTTAAATAAGGAATTGTAATACCTTCCATATCTCTTTGTGACTAAGATGATCTGGTCCTAGATAAAATATTGCTGCATAATCGACTCCGGTCCGAGAAAACACCCACAAGTTAACACCCCAGAGCCAAACCATCATTGTCTGAAAGTCATATAATATATATTAGAGGAAACAAAGGAGTTTGGCTTACTGATTAGACAAAAGACTTACAATGAGAAGGAGAGGGTTGTAATACAGAAACGTCTCATAGAAGAACAATTCTCGTGTGTCTAATCCCATTTTCATTACAGATTCCCATCCAATCTGCAAGTTCATATAATGTGACAAGAGTTCAAAAACTATCGAGTCAAAATCAAAAGATAAAATTCAAAAATCTCCAACCTTTCCACAAACATAAAGACCACCAACATACAGAGCAACCTGAAAGAATCAAGGTTTAAAAATCTCAAATCAGAGTCACATTAGATTACTCAGAAAAAGGAAAATGCCTAGCAAGAGAGCTTCTTTCTGTGCATCATTTAAACAAGCTACAAAATCAAAACTCCACAGAAAGTCCAGAACTTGAGGAAATGAAGAGAACCTTGAGACTGCTAAGGACTAAAGGGCTTCGCAATTTTGCAATTGTACCAAGTTGCATACTTGAGTTCTTCAAGTCATTCTCTCCTGTCAAAACATCAGTTACACCATCTTACAGTTATTTCTGTCTAAAAATCACTAAGTTCAGAGCTTACTTTTCTAGTTTCCAAAGATAAACAACAACAAAAACAAGAGAAGGTGCTTAGTGCTTACCAAGATTAGTGATGATGAGTCTACTTCCAGATTTGCGCAAGTGAGGATTGTTCACAGGCACAGAAAAGACACCCCCAAACATATATATATGCCAAAAAGCAAAACCTTCAAATTATACAAAATACAAAGCTTATAACCTAATCTCAGGAAGAAACTCCACTAAATACAGTATAATTAATATCCATGAAAGTGAATCACTTTCCCCAAAAACAAGAAGACAAATAGTTACCTTCCAAAAAGCAGGAAACTTTCACCGGTTGCTTAAAAACCCCCCTTGAAGAAGAAGAAGAAGACAAACCAAACCTTTCCAAAACAGGAAACTTTTCACCAATTTCCTTCCTACCCTGAAGAAAATTTGCATCCAGATTACGTTAAGAAAACAAAAATATATACTTTTAAACTTTGATAAAAAAAATAAGATTCTGGAAAAAAAATCGATACTTTCAGGGAAAATTGTGGAATAAAAGGGGAAAAAGATTCAATTTTTGAATAAAAATTGAAAAAGATTCAATCTGAATCACAAAAAGTCGATGGCTTTTAGTAGTGGATGAGAGACAGATGACTAAGACCTGAGGAATTAAAATTAAAACCCTCTTTGTATTTTAGCAGTCGCAATACCAAACCTCTTTTACTTTTATAACATTTGCATTGAGTTTAAAACTTACGTTGTAAGAATTTAAGGAAGACTTTAAACGCAAACCCAGAAAATGAAGAAGCAATCAACCTTTGTTAATTACCAGTACTATTGGGTACCTCTCCCCCCAAGAGAGAGACACGACTTTTAAAGAAGAAACGTTAATTATGATTTGATGACAACAAATAAAGACTCTTGAAATAATCAATGACAGCGAGATTAACATTAAGAAAAGCAATGTCCTTTGTTGGAAGTCTTTGTTTTGGTCAACGGTTTTACGTATTTGATTGACTTTAGCAATTCATCTGTGTCAGGTGTAAAACCTCCAAATAGAACACGCTTTAGAGTTTTTTTTTGTATAAATGCTGCATATTCTTCCAGAAGTTGGTGATTTTAAAAACAGTATGTATGTAATGTACAGTGTACTCTCTATATAAATATATGAGATATTTTACTTCCAAAAAATCTAAATTAAAAATACTCCCCATTCTCGAGTAAAATATTTTCGAGAATATTCACTCATATTAAAAATATAATAATATCTATACATATTCTCTAATAGTTTTTTTTGAGAAAATATTCTCTAATAGTTATCAACCAATGATATTTAATCAACTCAAACATACTCATTTAATGTTCTTTAAAAATATACAAAATACTTTTAAAATATATAAAATCTATTCTGTGTAACAAAAAGAATCTAAAAAAACTTATTCTCGGAAACGGAAGATAAGAGTTATAGTGCTCTCTGTTATTTTCGTGTATCCTCTGTGTCTAAAAATATATGTTCCTGTGGAATATTGTTTGCCATCTACTATGTTAGTTTGTAATGGGAGGGTTATAGTGCATTTCAATAACTTTTATCTAATATATTAAGATACACGTATATTTCTTGAAACTTTGGTTTTGTGAGCTTGTGTAAGCTTTAAGTTAAGAGTTTATTTATTTTATGCAAATTTGCCTTTGAGTAAGCTAATCCAATTTGAAAGATTCTGATTTCTGAGAGTGAAAAAGGATAAGTCAACGGCAACACAACAATTTGTTGGTCCATGGAAAAGGATTGTAGGTTTGTAAGTTATGATCATCCTTAGCATAATTCTTGCGGAGTTTTTCTATGCAGAGCCAGTCTAGAGTATATAAGCCATCGTTTAGGACATATAAAGCACAGTATATATTAATAAAAATTGCTAGCACTTATTAATAAAAGTATAAACAATACTAATGTTTTATAATTATATTATTATCAAATAATATGAATTATGTTTACATATAAAATTTAATAAAATTATTTAAAAATATATGTAAAATTTGAATAAAATATAAGTAAAAGTTATATAAATATATAAGTAAAATATTATATAAAATATAAGTAAAATACTATTTTAAAATGTGATAGTTTGTATTAACAACTGATTTTAGTAAATTATGATTATAGTCAAAATGCTGGTAATAATAATTACAAATATTATACAATTAACTTTACGAAAGTATCTTTAATAATTATTAATGGAGTTGAATTATGTGATATTTATATTATATAATATTTCTATACAATTAACTTCATAAAATTATCTTTAATAATTATTAATGGAGTTGAACTAGTTTCACATCTTATTGTGTTTTTACATGTTTCTGAATGTTTCGTTTTTTTTTTTTGCTAAGAACGTTAATTTTAATTAAGATAAGAGATTGTTCTACAAAAGCAGGAAATCTTTACAAAAGAAGCTCTGGCAAAAAAAGAAATGTAAAAAACAGAGCAACTTTATCGAGAAAACTAAATCATCACCTAGAGCAAGAAGTTGGTGAGGACAGAAGGAAAAGATGGGTCATATGAGCCAACGTGACATTAGGTTTGAGAACCTCTTACGCTTACGGAAAGCATTAATAGAGTTGATGACGTGCCTATTGATCTCCCGGAACGTAACAAGAGGAGGAGTGAAGGCTTGGTTATGCAGCATGTTGTTTCTTTGCTTCCAGATGTTGTAGAACATAGCTTGAACAACCATCATACGCAGTAACGACGGTGTAGAAGGCGAGGAAGATGAAGACCACACTACAAGATCGGACCAGACAGTGAAGACTGGAACCGTGTCTCTGAATCTACGACGGGATTCAGACCATAAAGCTTGAGCGAAAGGGCAAGAGAGCATCAAATGGTCCCTTGTTTCTGGCTGGGAGGAGCAGATACAGCATGTTGATGGGATTTGCATCCCCCATGCCACCAAACGAGAGCGGGTTGGAAGCCGATTAAGGTTTGTTACCCACATGTGGAATGCATGCTTAGGAGTTGCTCCACTGAACCAGATATGCTTAGCAAACGGCTGGGTAGGCGCTCGCGGTCTTAGGACTTCCCACGTCCTGGCGGAGGAGAACGAATGGCTAAGGTGACCGTTAGTAGACCACCCAAACAAGTCAGGACCTCTGTCGATAGAAGGAAGCGGGAAGTTTGTGAGGAAAACATGGAGTGTGACCTCCTGATCTGTTCTCGGATGTGGGAGTCGCCAACCACCATCCTCGTTGCAAACATCCGCTACAGATGCATCAATACGAATTCTGAGCCTTCGTGTCCCATCTCTGCCGAAAACTTTTATGAGAGGGCCTAGAGGATTCCAATTGTCGAACCAAAAGCTTGTGCAGCATCCATTTTTGACATCACTTATTAGAAATCTCGCAGCTAGATCACGTAGACGAAGGATGCAGCGCCAGTTCCAGGACATCTGTTGGTTTTCACTTTGGGACCAGAAACTGTATGAGGTTGGACAGTTATGATAACGATGCCAAGCCACCCATAGAGAACTGCTTCCTGAAAAAATAAGCCAAGCAAGACGCAGTAACAGAGTTAAATTCCAGATTCTGAAGTTTCTGAGGCCAAGACCCCCCTCTTCTTTTGGCAAACAGACAGTGGTCCAAGCTACTTTTGCGTTCGCGCGTCCCTCAACTGACCCTGACCAAAGGAAGCTTGAGCAAAGGGATTCAATTCTTTTTATACAGCCTTTAGGTAGCAGGAAGGTAGACGTCCAGAAAATGACATTTCCGGTTATAACTGTCTTGATTAAGAGAGCGTCCTGCAAAAGAGAGAGATTTTGTGCCCCAATGGTTAAATCTGCTATTTAGTTTATCCAAGAGAGGAGAGTACTCAGAGATTTTCAGCTTTCTGTGCATTAATGGGAGTCCCAGATAACGAATGGGAAGCGAGCCATGTGAGAAACCGTAGGCATTAAGCTCATTGGTTTCCTCTTGGCTTAAACCCGCGTGGAACAGCTCCGTTTTCTCCTTGTTCATTGCTAGACCTGACCAACCAGCAAAATCATCCAATGTTTCAGTGATACCATGAAGGGAGGAGCTTCCACCATCAAAAAACACCATAACGTCGTCCGCGAACATGAGATGAGAGATGCCCAAGTCTTCGGTTTTGGGGTGGTATCTAATGTAGCCCGAGTTGTATCGTGATCGCAGAAGGCCAGAGAAGACCTCCATGGCTAACACAAATAAGTACGGGGAGAGGGGATCACCCTGACGCAATCCCCGAGTACTCCTAAAATAACCACCAGTGTGACCGTTGACAGAGATGGAGAAGGACGCAGAGCTGATGCACTCAGAGATCCAAGCAATGAAGGTTTCTGGGACGTTGATACCTCTGAGCGATGCGATGACAAAGTCCCAACTGATGGTATCAAAAGCTTTGCGGAGATCAACTTTTAACATTCCACTCGGGTCCACGCTGTTAGAATTGTAACCATGAACAATCTCAGTGGCAAGGAGGACGTTTTCAGATAAGAGACGACCCGGTAAGAAAGCAGATTGCGAGTGGCCAATTGCTAAGTTCAAGATCCCTTTCAAGCGATCCGATAAGAGCTTCGATATCACCTTATAGGTGGTATTTAAACAAGATATGGGCCTGAAGTCCGATGTTTTTGAAGCGTTCGGTATCTTTGGAATGAGCACGAGGTTTGTAGCATTCATCTGTTTCAAAAGGCTGTCCGTATTGAAAAATTCTGCTACAGCAGCAGTAACTTCTCCTCCCACTACTGTCCAGCAGCTTGTAAAGAACTCCGGGGTGAATCCATCAGGACCACTTGCTTTGTTATGCGGAAGGGAGAAAAAAGCAGCTCTAATGTCCTCACTGGTGAATGGAGATATCAAACCCGCTTGTTGGGAGGCAGAACATGAAAACTCTAGCAGAGTGGAGATGTCTTCCTGAATGAAAAGGGGGGGCTCAACCGGCTTGCCAAGGAGGTTAGTGAAGTAATTGACGCAAAGGTTCTGAATATCTTCTTGAGTCTCATAGCGCGATCCATCATCGTCTACCAGATAATGAATGTGATTAGAGGCTTGTCTAGCGTTCGCCATACGATGAAAGTATGGAGTATTTCTGTCTCCCACAGTTATCCATGTGACCCTCGATCTTTGATAGAAAAACGACTCCTCAGCATATGACAAGGTTTGCCATTTTTTCTGGAGATCCATTTCAATCTGAGCGTTGGCAATGGAGGGGACATTAAGCGTGTTGAGCTGAGCAGCTGCTAGAGCATCTGAGATTTCAGCAACTCTCTTCTCTATGTCTGAGTAATTATCCTTGCTGAATTCCCTTATCACCTTTTTCATAGTTTTTAATTTTCTGGCCAGCCTAAACATATCGGAGCCCCTGATACTGAAAGAGAACCAATGGTGTGCAATCAGAGGTAGGAACTCTTCATTTTGCAGCAAGAAGTTGAAGAAGCGAAAAGGCTTTTTCTGCTTAGGATCACCTGTCTGTAAAGAGAGAGAGATAGACGCATGGTCAGAGAAAGCTGGTTCGCCAAACATGGCCAGAGAGAGTGGGAACAGCTGCAACCATTCTTCATTTACTAAGACACGATCAAGCTTTTTGGCGATTGGCTCAAGAGGTCTTTTGTTCCACCAAGTGTTCGACGAGCCTCTGAAAGAGAGATCAGCTAAACCCGATTGGGATAAAGCATCTGCAAACAAACGAGTAGGCAAATCCAAGTTGGGGCTAGTAGAGACTGAATTTTCAGAAGGTCGTAAAACCTGATTAAAATCTCCAAGAACAGCCCAGGGTTTCCCGCACAAACGTTGATCCGAGGCTAGAGTTGTAATATCATTCCAGAGCTCCCTCCTAACTGATTCCTCTGTTGAAGCGTACACAAAGCAGACTATCACAGGAGAAGCGAGACGAGGAAGCTTTACTTCACAGCAAATAATCTGAAGAGACTTGTAGAGAACATCCACTTGTACACTAGGATGCCAAGTTAACCAAATTTTTCCTAACTCCGAGAATGCGTAGTTGTTATCAAATAACCAACCAGGTAAAACTGCATTCAAAAGCTTCTGTTGTTTTCCTTGTTTCACATGGGTCTCAATTAAGCTCCCAAAAAGAAAATCACCCTTCCGAAACCATTTTTTAAAACCATTCCGATGCGATAATTTATTGAAACCACGCACGTTCCAGCAAAAAATTATTTCTGTACACATTAAAAAAATTCCTAGTTGTTTTTGGAGCCTTTGCCCCGACCCCCTCTGGATCTTCGTTTGGTCCTTACCGGAATATACTGTCCTTCTTCCATATCTGAGTCAGAGGAGGGAACATCCGAAGAATCAGAGTCCACCTCGGAGACAGAAGTAGCCCCCATTGCCTTACTGGATTCAGCAAGCACAGAAGAGGCAATTTTCGAGAAAGATTTTGAACCAGGGTCCGCCTGAATTTCTTTTGCTGGTGGCGGAGCACTGTATTCTATTGCTTTACCCTTCTGCTCAGACGAGAGTGGAGCGGAACTTGTACCCTTATCTTGAGGCTGGACTTGTTGACTCGAAGGCCTGCCATGAATAGAGACTGAAGATTTCCTTTGTTTCTGTTTCTGCTTAGACTCATCTTTCTTGTGTGAGTGACCTTTAGATCTGGGGCAGGCATCAGAAGAGTGAGTAGTGGACTTGCATCCCTTGCAGGTGATCGGAGCGGCCGAGCAACGTTTGATAGTGTGTCCAATCTCTTTGCAGTGACTGCACACTGGAGGCATCCAAGGGCTAGAGACCGCAACACGAGCAATATCCCCTGAATCGAACTGAACTTTTACAGCTTCCGGGAGTGGTTTCCTTGGGTCTATTACGGTAAGAACCTTTGCAACATCCAGGATGGTTTTGTTTGCAGTAGCTGGGTGGAGGAATTTTGGTTCGCCAACTAGTCCAGCTATGCGTTCGAGACCATCTTCGTTGAAGAATTGCAGAGGTACGTTTCTGAGTTCGAGCCAAATGGGAGCAGACGTTAGTGCTGGCTTCTCAGGTAGAAAACCCGGTTCCCAGTGAGCGACGAACATAGTCTGACCCTCAAATTGCCAGAGCCTTTGTGCTATAACATGTCGTCTAGTTTCTGGATTTGGGATTCGAAACAAAAACGCATGCCCCTCTAGTTTGGAGACAGTAATGTCTTGAAACCGTTTGCTCCAGATACCATTTGCAATGGTGTGTATGAGCCCTTGAGCCGGGGGGTCCGAGTAGAACTGACCAATGACAAAGCAGTCCCAAGCTTTCTTGTTCTTCTCAATGATTGAGTTAGGGATTTTCACGCACAGTTCTCCTGACGGAAGGGTGAATGGTTCCCCTTTCTTTTCCAATTTCTTGCCTTTCACTTTGAATAGCCCTGACCACTCGTCGTTAGGTTTAGCAGCCGGTGTGGGAGGGGTATTTTCTAGCACTTTACCAGTGGAGGGTTGGGGAGTATCCCCATCCTGTTGAGTTTCTGGGTTCACCGCAGCGGCAGGGAGCGCAGATTTGGTTGCTGGTGTTTCGGAGGAAGCTCCAACAATGGGGTTTACAGGGCTTGAGTCAACAGGGCTCTGTGAGTGAGATTCTGGGTTCACCACCGGTGGGAGGAGCGCAGATTGAGTTGCTGGTGTCTCTGCAGTGACCTCAGCAATGGCTTTCAATGGGGATGACGGAATCTTAATTGTATCCTCAGGGGATAGCTCAATTTCGTCTGAATCGATGTGCACTGTAGCATCCAGCTTCAGCTGCAGATCTTGAATTAGGTTTGTGTCCGAGCCACCAATAACGGCGTCTGCAAGGTCACTCTGAACCGGGGATGGACTAGCAGGAGACCCAGGGGGTTGCTGCTTGTTGACGCCGGATGATTGAGACGAAGATGAAGGCGAAGCCGAGGGGCCTCTTTTTGACGAGGAGGGCTTAGGTTTCTTCTTCTTAGGCATGATGAAAGGTAGAGAGGAAGGAGGGATGGGAGCGGCGTTCCGACGCCGGGAGAGACGTCGGAGGTGAGCTGCGAAGGAGCTCACTGCAACGGTCGGAAATCGCCTTTTCCAGAGGAGGAGAGAGAAACCGAAAACAGTCGTCTTTTCCAGAGTCTCCGAATGTTTCGTTTTAGTTGGTCTACAAAAACAAAACTCAAGCCCAAGATTACGTACAAAGTTGTTTTGTTATATATCTTCCTATTGCAGCCAATGCTCGCGATGTTATAGTCTCATTGAGGCTAAATGTATACATTTCCTATCTAGATTCATTCCAGTTTTGCAGTTGAAACCGCTATAAATTATGTAGGGACTGTTTTACCATGTTCACCTTGCGTCAAAAATAGTAGAAATTGGAATCCCCTACCCACATATCAAAGAGAATGAGCCCATCTATGAATTATAACCCCTAGAGTCAATCCAACTATTATTCATTTCGAACGTTACTCACAATATGTAAATTACCTTTATAGAAAACCATACGTATTAAATAAAGTTAGCATTAATTAATTTTTATGTGACTGACCGGAGAAAAATGTTATTGCTTTTATTAAGTATCAAGTAAGATTAGTTTTGACTAAAATGATATGAGTAGTTAGCAAATAACATAAATCTCCTCCCAAAAATTGACTGACATGTTCAGTTAAGGTATGTTCATGATTTTGCATCCCAAGTTATCGGATTCATATAGATATTACTGTTTCCTTTTGTTTTGACTCAGTTTTTTTTTCGATAAAGACTCAAATATTATCGCTTAAAATGATAACAGCTCGTAGAATACATAAAACTTTCCACAAAATATTCGTTTTCTTAATAGATCAACAAAATAAGTAAAATAAAAATCAATAAAATAAAAAGATAAATTCTCAAATAATAAAAAATTCCACAAAGCAGCATTGAATCAATGAGAATTTATATAATTATAAGAAGAAATAAACTTTGGAACTAGATTTTACTTCAACTATATAGTGCAAGCAGCCACCCTTTTGTTCTTGTTTTCATCTATATTAAAAAGTTATAAAAAAGAAGCTAAATTAATTTGATTTAATTTTAAAAAATTTAAACTAATTAAAAAAACAAGTATATAAGACGAGAAGAGAAACTGTATAAGCGTTATATCAGCGTGGGGGTCTAACTATCGTGAATGGAACCGACGACGTCAATACTGTTGGAGCCGAAGACGGCGGCTCAACTCGGAGATGAATTCGTTCACGTCGATGACCATAGGCACATCATAGTGCATGTGCATAACGAGGAGGAAGCACATAGCGGTTCCGGTTCACTGATAACCGGCGTCGTTTCGGTCGTTGATGCTAGTGACGACGATAATGGTGATTGTGCGGTGGAGACGACGAAGTTGGAGCTGCCTGAGGAATACGCGGAAAGCGTTGTGGTTCTAACGTGCGATTCCACAGCTGAAGGCGGATCTTGCGATGTGTACTTGATTGGCACTGCTCATGTTTCAGAGGTATTTTCTATTATATTAGCATTCATATGCATTGGTTTAGCTGTTTTGATCTTTGCGTTTTTTTTTATTTTTATTTGTAGGAATCATGTCGAGAAGTTGAAGCTATAATTAGCTTGATGAAACCAGAGGTTTTTCTTCTTCTTTACACTGTCAACTCTTTCATGTATCTTTCTCTCTAAGTACGTGTCTGATGAATTTTTCAGGTTGTCTTCGTGGAGCTGTGTTCAAGTCGATTGTCTTTTCTCACTCCTCAGGATTTGAAGGTTTCGCTCAACATAACTCTTACAGCATCTTAACACTGGACTATATTGTGCATTATCTTCCCATTTTTTTGCTAGAAGATGGCCAAGTTTTTTTTTTTCTAATGGGAATGAATCATTGCCTAGAGAATGTACTTAAGTTGTTATGTTGTGCCATGCTTTTTGGTTTTGCAGATTCCGACGATGTGGGAGATGATAGACATGTGGAAGAAGAACCATAACGCATTAGGATTAGCTTACGGATGGTTTCTTGCAAAGGCATGCTTCCTCTGTTTAGATCGTCTTTGATGATAGCTTTAATGTTTTCATAGCATTAGTTCAAATCGTATTGCTTATATATGTTAGGTCGCCAGCAGGCTTGATGTTCTACCTGGTCCCGATTTTCGTGTGGCATATGAAGAGGCACACAAATATGGTGGCAAGGTGATTCCAGGTGATCGTCCAGTACAGGTGAATTTGGTCATACAAGAATATGTGTCTTAAATCTTTCTCTTAAGGAACGTTATGCATTATTGGTATATCAGTTTTTAATCAGTTTCTGTTGAAGCAGATCACGTTGAAGAGAACGTGGGCTAAGATGCCTCTATGGCACAAAGTAAAGTTTTTGTACGGCTCAGTGTTTCAAGCTGTCTTTCTCCCCAGACCTGAGGAACTTAAGGAGATGGTAAAAAAGTCTTTGCTACAAAGCTTTTGCGAGTATAAATATTGAGTTAGTGCTGATTCAATTGTTGTGGTCCTTTTAGCTAAATCCTATGAACGATGTGGATATGCTGACACTGGTGATTCAAGAGATGAGCAAGGAGTTTCCATCTCTCATGGATACACTTGTGCATGAGAGAGATAAGTTAGTACTGTCTTCCCCTCTCCACCTAAGCACCATCATAATGATGATCATAGCAAAATGTTGCATTTATGTAACTCAGGTACATGGCATGTATGTTGTCAAGAGTCGCAAGTGAGCATAGATCGGTCGTGGCAGTTGTTGGTAGAGGACATCTTCAAGGGATCAAGAAGAACTGGAACCAACCTATAAAGGTTAGTTAACAATTTTTGTCAATCTCGAGTTCGTTAGACAAAACAGAGCTGACCTAATCATTATTAATGGTATTGCAGATGAAGGATCTGTTGGAGATACCGAAGAATGAATCAAAATATACAGTGAAGTATATTCTCAAGTCGCTGACGGTTGCTGTCGTCGGGATAGCCATAAGTTCCCGCTTATATCTTTCCACCAGAAGTTAAGTAATCTCAAGGGAGAGAGTTTCTCGGGAGGACAATAAAATTAGGCTAAATAACTGCTATGGTTACATAGATTTTCAGTAACTACTGTCATGACATTATTTAGTTTTGGTTTAGCGGTTGAAATGATTTCATAACGAAAACTTGGGAAGCCAAAGCTCTTTAAAAAAGCCCCATAAGTATTACACAATTCATTACTTACCACACACTTTGCATATATCGTTTGACAGAGTTGTTATTTTATTTCTAAATTTTGGTTATTTGTATGTGAATCTGTGATCGAAACCTACAAATAAGCGTTTACATGAGATTAGCTCTGGTCATGATGAAATTCTAATGTCAATCAAATGGGTGTTTCCGATAGAGGTGGGCATTTCAGTTTAAATCCGGATTCGGTTTGGGTTTGGTTAGATTTGTCTGATTCTAAAATTAGTTTGGTTTAGTTTGAGTTTGGCTTGTTTCAGTTGGGTTGATTGTTGTTGGTTCAATTTAATCAAGTTGATTTTAAATATTTTTCTACTTCGGTGAAAAATATTCATTTTTGAAACATAAAACAAATCATTTTTGATCATTATGTCATCAACTTATTTTTATTTAAACGTAGAAACATAAATCACAATAAAAATAGCAGATATAATCTAATAATTATAATTTTTTTTAAATTAATGTAGGTAGTTTTATGATAATGCAGAAGAGTTATGTTCTTTTATATTTTTCTATTCATTTTGTGTAAAATATAGAAAATTATGTTTGCTTGTTTAGTTTAAACTAGGTGATTTTCCCGTGCTCATGCACGGATATAAATATTTATAAAGTAAATACATTGTAATAATTTATTAATAGTTAAATTTTAATTTCAATTATTTTAATTTATATAAATAATATTATATTTTTAGTTAGACATGTGATTTTGGATACGTAATATATGATCAGTGATTATCACTTTAGTATATTATATAGCATCAAATTCTTCGAATTCAACCATAGTATTTTTTTGTTCTAAATAGATTAAAATTTTGATAATTTGTGATTTTCATTTAAATTGTGTTTTTCTCTTAGATATGTAAATATATTTTAGTAATAATATTATATATATATATTATTTCGAAAATCAAATAGAAAACAACCTTAAGTATTGATCGATTCAAAATACATAAATAAATATAACGATAATATTTTAAAATCTCATACATATATGTTTTACAAAAGAAATAAATTGGTACAATTTGAAACATCCCGTAATTTATATGCATATAAATAACTAAAAATTACTATAAAATATTTTTTTAAATTTTACCTTTGATTTTAGATATAATAAAATTGAATAGTCTAGTTACTCATTTTTTTTAGATAGGTGACATATATTCCTTTTGCAT
Organism: Raphanus raphanistrum x Raphanus sativus; assembly: GCA_019705995.1. Taxonomy (NCBI): domain Eukaryota; kingdom Viridiplantae; phylum Streptophyta; class Magnoliopsida; order Brassicales; family Brassicaceae; genus Raphanus; species Raphanus raphanistrum x Raphanus sativus. The sequence continues at coordinate 11,974,943 of CM034037.1, read as the reverse complement.
TAAAGTATAATTGTTTTTATTTTTCTTAAGCCAAATCAGATTGGTTTTGTTTATCGTATAAGTTTAATTTTTAATCTTAAATGTGTATATATATTTTGTAATATTTATAATAATCTTTTTATTTGTTGATTTTCTAAAAATATTTATAAGTATAAAGCAATGATCAGCAGAAACTGACATAAAAGAAAATAACTGGTAAAATTTTGTAAGCTCATAAACGCATATCGATATTTATAATAACTAAAATATTTTGTAAGCTCTAAGTAATATTATACTTTCTAAAAATAAACTGAAAATTATTTTAAATATAGTAATTCATATTTTCTTATGTACTTTTATTATAGGTATATTGGATTGTACAAATATAAAGAGAAAAAATAAAAAACAAACTAAATATTAAGTAAGATATATTTTTTAATTGTGGAAAATATAATAGTTTTAGTTCATTAAAAATATCTAGGATTATGTTGTTTAGAAATATTTTTGTAATTATTTGTTCAAAATAAGCTTGTGGTAATGAATAAACCATTTCAATAATACTAATTACAAAATATTATTAATAAACCACTAATTATAAAATATTATTATTAAGCTAAAGGTATCTTCGGTTATCTAACCATTTTATGTAATTATCTGAGAAAATATATAGATATAAGGCAAATGTTTTTATTACTTTGAAAATATATTTATATTTTCTTAAGATTATGTTTTAAAATAAATATTTATTTTTCTTATCAAAATTATTTTTGTTAACTTTCCTTTCTTTATGAAATCACATTATATATAAATAAATATTTTTATTGTAAATTCGTTTTTAATTTATAAATGTTTAAATTATATATTAAATAAAAAGGAAACTTATAATTAACATAAATTGTTTAAAAAAAGTAAAATCAATTTTAGTATAGTAATTATATGTAATATTTTCAATTCATTAAGAGTTTCATCGTAATCAACCACCATAAGAGTTAACGTGAATGCGACACGTAGAAAACTGACTTCTCAGATAATATTACAGACATAGTTAACTATCTACAACTGAACCAAACATAATCATTTGAGTTGATTAAAACTAGAACAAATTGTTGGGAGCTATACATTAGTTTGGTTGGTTTAGTTTGGTTGATATCAAAATATATTAAATTTCAAGACCATGATTTGTTTATAGTGCGTGATTCGTTTCTTGCTTGGTTACCATTCTGAAGTTCAAACACCTATATTACAAAATTTTGGGAATTTTTTGTTGTATATTCTCTCCGTTTTCTAAAAGGTGTTTGTTAATTTCAATGTTTCCCAATCCATCGAATTTTCACTAAAAAGATGATGGTATAATCAGAATTCAGATCATGACAGAAAGCCAGATAAAACCAAATCAAAGAGCAGCTGGTAACATAACTTACATACACAATATACAAGAGCCTCATCGATAAGAAGTCGTGGATCAAATAACAACACAATAATGAACATATTATGTATACTTGCGTAGCAAGACAATATAGAAGGGATCCTAATGATCCGTAGCAAGACAATACATAAAACAACTAATACATATATTTTGAACAGACTTCCATACTGTGTAACTGGTTAAAATTTAAAATGCCTCAAGCATGTCCCAGGGCTTTCTTTTACGGATTCTGTTGATATTGCTTTTGCTTACGTTGCATAATTAGCATGAACATATCTTTCAAGACGTATGTAAAAGTTTTTGAATCTCTGATGAATGATAGTCTGAACCTTAAAAAACCTAAATTTTATTTATTATAGAATAATATAAAACCCACATGCAAACAAATATAATGTAGTAAATTAAAACCTCTAAATAAATATTAGAAAAGCTATTTAAATTGAAAAAAAAAGACTACTTGATATGATGAAATAAGAATCTTCCGGAGCTCTTATCCCACATGAGTCCAATTTCATCGCCAGTTTTATAATCTTTTGCTTTAGCCATATTGCTCCATCCTGCCTTAAACAAGTATTTGGTTTTCTTGATTAATGTTACTGTGTAATCATCAGCTTCAGGACCTTCCTCCACAATATGAATCTTTACTTCAGCACCGTTTGTTGATACCATATTCTGGAGCGTAACATTGTCCATCTCCGGCATTATAAAAGCTTCAAAATCTCCTTTTAGTAAAATTAACGGACCACCAGAAACAAGATCACTGTCCGTTAAGTTTTTCTTCATGACCCATGGGTCAGGTGGAGCTAAACTCAATCCTGCATCGCTTGTTTGAGCCATATTCTATCTAGCTATACGGATATTTTTAAAGTGAGAAAGATGATAGTTAGATTGATTGAGAAATAAACCTCATTCCCCTGTGTTTATATATAGGTTTCAATCAACTAAGATTTTCCTTTTTTTTCTCCATCGTAATGTTTTGTAGTAATTTTCCTTTTATGATGCATAATACAGTTTTGTCAAAGTTTACAATTATTTTTCTGTCTTTATAAGAAAGTTACCTATATATCGTAAATCCACCACTGAAAATATTAGTAGAGTGTACATTTTTGTTCATTGTGAGCGTGACCATTACTTTCACATTTTCTACTAAAATGTCCAACTTATTTCAAGAAAAGTTACATTTAAATTAGTTAGAGAAATTACTCAGATTAACTCTAATCATACATATAATGACTAGAATAACTCATATATTTATGTATTTACTAGAATGACTTACAAGGAAAACAAAAATACCAAAAAACCAGTCTAAACCTCATTATTCACTGGTTTGCCATTTTATTTTATTAATATGAATAAAATTTTAATTGTGTAAAAAAATAGAAATCTTCACTTTTCTTTCTCTCTCGCTTAAACTGTCGACAGAAAAAAAAAATTTGCGACTTCTTCTTCTTCTCCTAGGCTCATCTCCGATCTCAGGCAACTCCTTCTCCGTCACCACCTCCGAGTCACAGACCCCTTCGATTTGGAAAACCCCAACCCCATCTCGTGTTCATGTTTGTTGCGAGAGAGAAACCCTAATTCCACACAACCGCATGCAATTCCCAGAAACATAAACTTGTAAGTCATAAATCCATCTTAATCTTGTTTGTTGTTCTTTTTGTTAACACTATTTGATTGATTGGATTTTTAATTTTGAAAACCCTATTTTCCAAATCCCCTCTTCCTCTGATGTTAAATCCAAACACGTAATTTGTTTTTTTTAAATAATTGAGCACAAAGGTTGTCTATTTGATATTGGTTTTTCTTTTTTAACCTTTGTTTCTACTTAAGACAGCAACACTTGTACTGACTGTAACCGATTGTGTTTGTTGTTTATCCCAGGATGGCTTCATCTTCTGTCATTAGAATGTATCCTCGGCGCTTGTACGAAGTTGGGAGAACACCAATTCAGAACAGAATTTGATGTATACAAAGATTTGATGTTACTTACTAGAATTTTTGATTATTTAAGATAACATGGATATAGCTTTACCATCTCGCCTCTGATTCGAATTACTAATAAGTGCTTTTATATTTTTTTTTTTTGTTCTCTGCAATGACTTTGTTCTCTGTTTTTTTTAATTTTTTTTTTACTAATTTTCGTTACATATTATTCAGTCATGGATGGTTCAGAAAAAGATCAATTCACAAGATGGATTGCGAATACAATGTGTTGTGAAGAAGGAGAAAAAAACTAAGAAGATGATACAGGAGGAACTTACGAACAAGGAGGAGAAAAAGAACGAGAAGAAAGCTGAAGTACCAGTAAAAAAAGTAAAGCAAGAGAAGGCCTTCGATATACCAGAACTAAAAGATGAATCTATATCATCAGAAGCTTGGGAAAATCATCTTTAATGAGATTTAGATGGATGTATAACTTGCTGGTTTATGGATTTAGATAGATGTATAATTTGCTGGTTTTTGGTTTTAAATGGATTTATAACTTGCTGGTTTTTTTGGCTTACGAATGATGGATGTATAATAGTTTCGGTTTATGCATTGATGGATGTATAATTGACGTAATATGATCATTAAGGTGAACTGGGACCAGAACAATAGGTCTTATTGATTTTGAAAAAAAAAACTATATGAAATATCCAAATACTAACGTGAAAATGTAATGAAAAACCAAAAGAGCAGCCCAATATAGCACCAAAGACAAAATGAAAACCTAATTGGAGTTAACGTGGACATATCTTTTAGATTAAACCAATGTTTCAAATTGATTTAAATTAATTTAAACTGAAAATAACTCTAAACCAAATTTCAAATTAATTAAAACCAAATTCAATCAATCTAAACCGAGATCCAATTTAACTTAAACCAAAATTTAGATGAATTTAGTCAGAAATTCGAATTGTGTTCCACTTTAGTAATTAAAATTTATTTAAAAGTCTGCCGTCAAAGACTACAATTTAAAAAATCTGCCACCAAATGAATACAAAAGTCTGCCGTAAAATTAAATCGGGCAAACATATCTATCAGCAAAATATATGTCTATTTCCGATAAACATATCTGTCTCAAAACTCTGACTACTTCAAAAAAAAATTTGTGACTTTAACAAATCGGTTACTAACTAAAATAGATAAATCTATCAACAATCTTAAATCGACCACAAAAATCTGCTGGATTAAAAAATCTGTTGTACGAGAAAAGTATGTCACCAAATACTTGGCAGATATATATTTTACAACAGTTTTTATAACAGACTTATCTTACGATAGATTTATTTTTCGCTAAAAAAGTCTGCCGTCGAATTTTTTTAAATTAATTTAAATGGCACTTTTGTAATATTATTTTTTTATTATAACTAGAGTCAATGGCATTTTCGACCATAAAATAATGTCAGTAATTTTAAATTTTTAAGAGTTATTCTAGTAATTTCTCAACTAATTTGAGTCATTCTAGTACACTTTAAATTATTTATGTCCTCTTTTCTGAAAAACATTATACGGTTATTGTAGAAGTTATACATATCTTAACTAGTCTCTTTCTTGTTTATCCCTTGTAAGATCAATCGCGGTCTAAAGTGCTGATAAAGGAAAAAGATTATCCCTTGGAAAGTTATGTCTTCCGAATCTCCAGTTTCATGCTGCACGCGCGTGTTCTGGGACGTGGTGGATTTCCCCTTTCCTAAGGATCTTGCTCCTGAAACGATTTATAAAAGAATGAAACTGAGTCTTGAGGAGAAGATGGGTTTTATGGGTGATTTGTCAATCATGGCTTATGTTAATTCGGAAAACTTGCCGGATAAATCAGCAGCTTATGAGAGTGCCGGGTTTAACATGATCATATCTCATCAAGAGAGCCGGCATCGTTCGTTTTATGTTACGGGACATTGCATGGTGGGAAGTGGATTCGACTTACACCTCCACTTTTCGTTTTAGAGGACCATCTAAGGTTACTTTTGTGGTAATCTCAAGTCTGAGTGAAGAAGAATCGATTTTCCTCACTTTTCTTGAATCGCTGAAAAGTGCATGTTACAATGTTCGCTTAGTAGTGCCTGACCGCCATGCATCACCTAAGCTCCTAGATAAATATACTCTTAGCTTCGAATGGCTTTACCACTGCCTGTTACAAACTGGAGATCATTTAGGAGATCCTAAGCGGATGAAAATGACAAGAGAGGTCGTCCAAACCACCACCCCTCCCGAACCCATTCCCCGGGTGCATTGCCCAGCTCTCTTCTTGGACCTCCACACGTTGCCGTTGCGTGCATGTTGTGATCCTGTTTATATTACCTTGTACGTTAGAAGAGCGATGGGTTATTTTGAGAATCACGCCTCAAGGTGATGAATATGGGAAATTTAGTTCGATGCTGTTGGACATGATTAACTGGACGCAGCACTGTCAGGCACCCTTCAATTTTCTGGTAATCTCGGACCCCTTTAAAGATGCCGTGTGCGACAGTGTCTTTGCAGATGTTACAAGCAGAGGTTTCAATGTTCTCTGTGAGACGGTTGATTACATGGTCACATTTGGAAGCTCTCTATGGTCTGAAGAAAGCATATTAGAAACAAGTTCCAGCGACAGCTAAATACATCTAGCTTTAAGTAAGTAACTGCTTTTGTTTTTGATGATGTACCTTTATTCTCTCTCTTTTCAATGTTCAAGAACTAGAATTATGTTTCTTTCTTTTGTCAACTAGAATTGTGCTTCTTAACTAAAAAAAAAAAAAAAAAAAAATTTGCTTTTGTTTCTTCAATCTCGAGCTCTTCTTCTACGTTCCTGAGACTTTTTCGCTATACGATTCTGTGAAGATGTTCTCGGCTCAGAACAAGATCAAGAAGGACAAGAATGCCACTCCAACAGAATGCGATGAGCAAGTTGCTCAGGCTCTGTTTGATTTGGAGAACACCAACCAGGAGTTGAAGAGCGAGTTGAAAGATCTTTACATCAACCAAGCTGTTAACATGGACATCTCTGGAAACCGCAAGGCTATTGTGATTTACGTCCCATTCAGATTGAGGAAAGCTTTCCGCAAGATTCATCCCCGTCTCGTTAGAGAGCTTGAGAAGAAGTTTAGTGGAAAGGATGTTATCTTTGTTGCGACAAGAAGGATCATGCGTCCACCTAAGAAGGGTGCTGCTGTTCAGAGGCCACGCAACAGAACTCTAACCTCTGTTCATGAAGCAATGCTTGAGGATGTCGCTTACCCTGCTGAGATTGTTGGAAAACGTACTCGTTACCGTCTTGATGGTTCCAAGATCATGAAGGTGTATTTGGAGGCCAAGGAGAGGAACAACACAGAGTACAAGCTGGAGACTATGATGGGTGTGTACCGGAAACTCACTGGAAAGGATGTCACTTTCGAGTACCCTGTTGAAGCTTGAAGATGTTGGTGATGCTGAAGAATCACATCAGGATAGGAAGAGAGTGATTTTGATTCTGTTTTGTGGTGCTTAGGATGATGTAAACTCTGTTTTGATTCAGTTCTCCTTATTCACAATCTTCATATTACAAAGACTAAAAAAAAAAAAAAAACTAAAAAAAAAACTAGTCTCTTTCTTGTTAAACGAAATAAAAAAAATAAAAAGTTTGGCGGAAAAGAAAATGCAGAAATAGCCCCTCCTCAAAAGAAAAAAAAATGTAAAAGAAAATGCAGATAAGACTTTGACACAAATCTAATCTATTAAAAGGGGAGTACAAAATTAGATTAACCCCTAATTTTCCATTAGAATTACATTACCATGCCACTGAGATATTAAATGAAGCTATATATAAGTATGATTATTTTTTCCTAATTTAAATAAGTTAAACATTTAATGTATTTTCCTAATTTAAATAATAGATTTCCTTAATAAAATCTTAACCAAAATAGATTTCTTAATATATTTTGTATTAACATATTAAATATTTAATAAAATAAAAAATCACACATCATAATCAATTTATTTAATATATAAATAAAGTATAAAATAATTTATTTATACATTATTAGCATAATGCTTTCATAATATGAATTCAATTAGTTATAAATATAAGATTTTTTTATATGATACACTGTGATATAATAAACGATAAAATCATAAAATATAATTATTTTAAAGTAATAAATAAAATGGTTATGTTTTAAAATGTTATATTAACAATTATGTTATAAATTTTAATTTAAAAATATATATAGTATACCATTAGTACACAAAAAAAAACTAAAGTGAGAGAAAATATTTATACAGTCACGGGTCAAGCTCTAAAACTAAACAAAAAACAAGCAAGATTATTTTTCTTTAACAAATTTATTTTAATAGAAATTATAGTTCCAAATATTTTTATATATTTTATGTATTTATTAAAAAAAATGTTTTTATGGGATGCTAAGATTTTTGAATTAATTTTTTTATGACTCCCCTCTATATTATTTTAATTAGGAAATTTAAAATTTATATCATAATATTTTATTGAAATTTTAGTTTTTAATTTTTGTTTTAACTGTAAAGATTATTTTTCAATTTAAATTTATATTTAAGTATTACAAATACATTATTTAATATTTAAAAAAAAACTGAAAACATAAAATAAATACCCGCCCGGTCGGGCGGGTCAAAATCTAGTTACTGTTTATTATTCCAATTTTTTCATGAGCTTCTGAAGACCCTAAAATATGGTGGTCTAATTCATTTTACTGATTTTCATTATATGCCCCTTATATCAGCACTAAGGTACCGACATTTCTATTACAGACTATAATATTGCACAGTAGATTTCAACGATCTATGCAATGTACTGGGTTTGTTTATGAAGACATAAATGTTAACGACACATTTTAATAGATTATTAGGGAAATTTTGGAGAAATACACTTATATGAGTTTTTAATTTGAAAATTATATCATTATTTAAGTTTTTGAAAAATACACTTTTGTATATATACATTTACTAAATTACCAAAAACTACTATTCGCTTACTGTACAAATTCGAATATGACTCTGATGCCCCTACATGATAAACAATAGAAACAAGTAGAATATTAGGCAAAATCTTACAGAGAGATTCACAAAGATCTTTTTTTTATCCATATCTTTGTGTCAGCTAAAAAATTAGAAAAATCTAGATTTTCAACCAAAGTTTTCAAAATTGAAATTATAATCTTTCTTGCTATCGCATCTCAAAAATCATCTCTCTCTTCTATTCTAATCGGAAACAACTTTTTTTGGGGTGTTCATCTACTGAAGTTTTGAGAAAGCAGAAACCCCGAAAACAAGTACAGTATTCACTTTAGTGGGTTGTGAATCTACGGCTGTTGAGTCCTCGCCGCTTTCTGCTTCTGCGCCAACAACTTCTGTGGCAGAGACTTCGCTTGCTCCTGGTTTCGATTTCATCCGACTGACGATGAACTTGTGAACTATTACCTCAAGAGAAAGGTTCTGGGTAAAACTGTAAGCCTCGGTGCAATTGGGGTAGTTAATATCTACAAGAATGAGCCTTAACACTTAGCAAGCTCTCTGGGATTCTTTATCTTTATCTTTCTAATGTATCTGTGTAATTTGGATTTCTTTATGAGATCTGTGAGTTCTTGTTTCTGATTGGGGCTTTTTGCAGTTTTGTCTCTTGACTCAATTCGGGAAAAAGTTTAGCTTTATGTGATTAATGTTTGAGTTTAATCACAATTGTAAAAGTTTAAGGCTGCTTATTTTACGAAAGTTAAATGGTATAAGCAACAACTTATACAATAAATCAATTTTATTACGTGATAATATATTACATAATTGGTTACATATTATCCATGTTTTCAAACAAACATATTTTTAAATTTACTATTCATGTTTTCAAAAAATATAATTTATATCTTAGTTTTAATATTATAGATAAAATAGACATAGATTCCCACACAGTTTTAAAAACCGGTTGAATCGGTTGGACTGGTCCGACCATTGATCCAACTATAGTTCTAAGTCAATGTCCGGTACGATTTTGAAAAAAATGATAAATATATTAAGTTGAGCTAAATGTACTATTAATATATTATGTTGTTTTGGGACAAATTTAAAATCAGTTAAATAGGTGATCAACTTACAAATATTTTAATTGATAAATAGTTAAATTTATTATTGATATATTATGTTGTTTTGTAACTTTAAAATATTTAATAGTTGATATTATTTCTTTTATATACTTTAAATTTATAAGGTTGTTTAAAAATTATAAATAATGATGGTTCTCAAAAGTGATTCACGTTGGCATATTCAAAATTTCTTCTTTTTTTTGTTGGATAAATCATTTCTTTTATGGTTAGAGAATATTTAGGTAGATAGATAGTTAATGATAATTTTAAATGGATAGTTATTATTTAAGGGAATTGCACAAGTTGGTAAATATTAAGAAAAATCAAGGGTTATTTCTCATTTGTACTTCACTTTTAATAGGATAGATATGCATCTATATCAAGAAGGTACAGACGTGGGGAAGAATAAGATTCCAATTAAAGAAATTTATATAAATTTATCTAGAGCTTGAAGCTTTTTCCTTTTGCCAGAATCAGTATGTTGTCCTCTCATCTTCTTGACAGTAGGTGAGATTACCTGTCTGCCGCAGCCACCATCTCATGTACTCATGGAAAAAGAACCAAATGAACTAATAAATGATGGATTGATTTGGAACTCATGATCTTCTTCAATTTTGTTTAGATTCATTAGAGAAAAATAACAGAGAAAGAAGATGAAGAAAAAGACATCGACAATGAAAAAAGATGTGGTTCTGATTTAATTATGATTATATCTTTTACCAAGATAAGTTCAGCAAATCTAACCCAAATCTTTTTTTATAATCTTTCCAAATCTTCATAAATCCTGCTGTCAACCTATAAATAAGTGTATGTCATCTAGGTTCCAGAAACCACTTCGTCGAGTATTCAGGGTAGTTGCGTCTTTTACCATAGCGTTTGATCTCACGCGCATCAAAATTTTACTGTTATTGGCGAATCCCTAATTTCGTCATTTTCCTTTGTTTTTAAGCAAATTATCCCTTTTTCTAATCCATTTTTGCAATCCATTTTTTAAAAATTTGTTGTTTATTCTTCTTTTCATTCAGAGTTTTTTTTAATTCTTAACTCTAGTAATTATGGACTTATTCTTAGGTTCACCCCTAGAGTGAACCTAAAGGTTCACCCAACCAATAGAAATCACCCATTTCACAATTGATATCTTTTAAAAAAGGAAACAAAATATTATCAAGTTATATTATATTTTTAAAATAGAAAATGTTAAAAATAAATAAAAATAGTAATATATGCAACAAAAAATTTAAAATATTTTCATTCCGTCATCAAAACACTAAACATTAAACTCTAAACTAAAAACATTAAACACTAAATTTTAAAAATACTAAACCCTTAATCCTAAAAAGAGTTTAGGGATTAAGATTAAGGTTTTAGTATTTTTAAGATTTATTGTTTTAGTGATTAATTTTTTAGTTAAAATTTAGGATTATCCAAGTGTTTATAATTTACTTAAGGGTTTAGGGTTTAGAGTTTAAGGTTTAGTATTTCGATGATGGTATTAAAATATCTAATTTTTTTGCATATACTAGAGTTTAGGGTTTAGAGTTTAAGATTATACAAGGGTTTAGCGTATACCCAAGGGTTTAGCGAATACCCAAGGGTTTAGCGTATACCCAAGGGTTTATGGTATACTTAAGGGTTTAGGGTTTATGATTTAGGATTTAGGGTTTAGAGTTTATTTTTTTCGATGATGTTAAAAATATATTTTTAAATCATTTTTTTAACTACTATTATTTTTATTTGTTTTCATTTTATTTATTTTTAAAAACATAATATAACTTGACAATATTTTGTTTCCTTTTTTAAAAGATATCAATTGTGAAATGAATGATTCCTATTGGTTAGGTGAACCTCTAGGTTCACTCTAGGGGTGAACCCAAGAATAACTCGTAATCATGTATTCAACATCATCTAAATCATTTTCATCAATTGGGGAAGCCAGTGATTTGATAACATGAGGAATCATAGTTGTATATGGCTTCACAAACTCTGTTATCTCGTCGTTACTAAAGAGCATCATAATACGGTCGTACACTTCAACGCTCCAGTGAAGAACAGATATAGCCAAAGAAATCTAATGAACATTTTTTTTTAAACTTATCTAATGAACATTCTTAATATTTAACACTACGTAGTAGTTGCACATCATCGACATCAACATCAAATCTCTTATGTTTTCTCGCTCACATTTTTTTGTCAGTGTTTTCTCCCACATTTAGGTAGGAGCTTACTTATCAGAGACGGATTTGTAGCAAGAATAAAAAATAAATCATAATATATTTATTTTATAAATATCCTTTCTTATTGAAAATGTAAATAGTAAAATTATATATTTATTTCAAACAAAAAATTATCTTAAACAAAAAATATTATAGTAATATTATTATTAATCTCGAAATTATATTTTAATTACTTAAATATCTAATTTGGATAAAAATGTCTTTTCACATTTAATAAAGTGTATTTTTCAAAAAATAAAAAAGAAGATGTGTTTTTCAAATTTCAAACTATTTATAGAATATTTTCCAAATTATCCCTTATTATTATGTTATAATTGTTATATGAAAAAACAAATGAAGAGTCAATTAGTTACAAAATAATTAGGTTGATATTTGCAAATAATAAAAAAAAGTAGATACTTGCCACTTGATTCGACGATAGCAAGTATTTGTTTTTTCAAACCAAGTATGAAACAAGTAGCGGGTACAAGGCAAGTACTGAGTAGTTGTGCCTATGCTACCCCTTTTTCCCAATTTGGAAATTTCACGTTCTTTACTTTTACATTTTCTACTAGAACTGGGAACCAAAAACCCGATCCAAGTAACTAGATCAAAACCTCACTTATAATCGAATATCATGTCCAACTCAATTGATATAGACCCATAGTGTTATAACTTATAACACACAAACACACAATGACACAAACAAGACCCCACTACACATCAATTTATTATCATTGATTTCTTAATTTTCCTCAATTGCTTTTTGCATGCATTTCAACAACTTGCATTCTTAACTGTATATCATGTTTTCTGAAATCATAGTACTTTTTTCCCATAAACATACAAAAAGACAAAACCTTTTCTATTTTTTTTTGTAAATTAAAAATATATAAGCAAAAATATGTAATCTTTTATTCAAAATACATACAATAATAGGGGTTTGAGATCAAGTTTCTTTTGTTTTTTTGTGTTCGATCTTCGGATCGATTCTCTTGTTTCGCTATGGCGATTTTCCTGTTCGCATAGGCGATTTTGTTGTGTTAAGTTCATCCAAATCGGATCTGTTTATCAATCTTATCAATAGTTCCGATTCAGGATGAACATAAATAAATGTTCCGGCTTGACCGGATTTGTTTGCTTGTAACTTTCGCCCTTTCACAACTTATCAAGATCCCATGTTGTTTGATTTGGTTCTTCTTCTTTACCAATTACGCACATATTCCTTTCATAAAGGAGTCAATCTTCATTCATCCTATTGGATCCGAGATCGGTGTTAGAGTGAAGTATCCTCGAAGGAAAAGGAAATTGTGATGATGATTTTATCTTGGTTGATGTAAGGAGGATCCAGCAAAGTCGGCATCGTTGTATGGTCCGATAAAACATCCTCACTAAATCAATTGAGTTTCTTCTCTGTTCTTACTAGTTGGTATGGATAGGAGCTCTGAATTCAAACAGCGGTTATGGTGAAAGAATGGAGGTCAAGGAGTACTTGAAGGCTTTGTGGCGAAGAAGATGATATTCAGACGGTGGTTTGATGTCGAGAACTGCCGGCGGTGGAAAGCTCCGATTTGCATGCTTCATTTTAGCCACGTTGCTTGTTCTTTTTTTAGTGCTTACCCGTGTAAAATATTTTGATTATGTGTTGTACTCCTATGCCTTTGGGCTTATGAAATGCAAAGACGACAAAAAAAAAAAAATACATACAATATTCATTGGTCTGTTTACTAAACAGAAACTTAAACTTAATTACTACGACACGGTGGACAAGTGTTTGCATTCCTTGCTTTCCAACTACGTAAACAATGTAAGTAGAATGCATGACCAATTTTTTCTAGGTGGTTGTCCGCAAATTCGCGGATATAAATATTATATGTAAATATATATTATGTATAGAATATCGTAAAGTTTTCATAAATTTGATAAAAATAAATGATGAATATTTAGTAATAACATATATTTGTGAAATTATATATGTAATTATCACATTAACATCCTCAACACATATTCTGCATCTTTTTCAACCTTTTTATTTTTATTTTTGTTATTATTTTGTTCATTTTATTAATTTTTTCTTATATTTTCCTAATTTTTACATATTTTCTGCTAAATATTTATTTCTCTCTCTAAATATTAATAAATGAACCAAAAATCAATCTTATAAGTGTTTTCAATCATAACATTACCTTATTCACTTTATTATTTGATTTAAATGAAAAACTTTTTTAGTCAAAATTCTCACATGCTCCGTTAATATAATTCGTTCAATTTAACACCTAATATTTATAAAGCATATTTGAACATTGTAAGAGATTAATAATTATTACAAGCTTAAGTAATAGAATAGCCGTTTGTCGTAAGAAAAAGATTAATAACTATTATAAATACGATTATATTGTTTGTTTGAAGCTGGACAAAATATTTGTTGGACTCATTGAAATATATACACACTGTATTATATACACACTGTATTTAAATAACATGAAATTGTTTATTTGGTAATATAGATTAGATTAGGTAACTATAAGATTAGTTTCCTTTTATAAAAATTAATTAAATAAATGAAACTCAAATACCAACAACCAAACATATTAGAGAATTAGTTCTAAACTTCACATATAAGATTTGCAACTTTTTTTTTTTGCTAAGAAGAAAAAGAAACCAAACAGATCATAAAATTTCATTAAGCTGTTTACTTGTAGAACAAGAAACAGCAGGACACGATAAATCACAAAAGAAAAGTTCATAAATATGGAATAGTTAACAAACCAAATCAAGAAACTCTATCCATTTCATCTTCTTCTTCAGCCTCTCTTGCTTTCTCTTTTCCTTCTTCAATATTATGATCATCCTTTCTTTTTTCTCCATTGTTCTTCTTTTTCTCTTCTTCTCTATCTTCTTCACCATTCTTTATCGCTACATCTTCCTCTTCACCGTCTATTTTTTCTTTTGCCTCTTCACCTTTTGCTTTGTTTACTCTTTTACTCTCTGCTTCCGACGATACCTCCTCCACAGAAGCATCATCTACTCTTCCTTGAGATCTATCTTCCTTGCAAACCAAATCAGGATGCTTAAAGAACAAATACACATGAGAATCTTCTTTCACTCCTAAATCCATCAGCTTCATTTCATCTTCATCATCCTTCACCAGTCTTCTACTCTCCTCTCCATCCTTGACCACAAGTATCAAACGCTTCACTGATAACTTCACCTCAGTTGCAATCTTCTCCTTCAATTCCTTCACCGTAGCATTCTCACTCACCTCCGTATCTATAAATGTCCCCGTTATTATCTCCACATTTACCTTCATTTCTTCAACATTCTCTCTACCAACTCTTGTGGTTTTGATTGTTAAGACAAAGATTCATTTCTTCTTTCTTCTGTTTCTTTGTGTCACTTCTGTGATTTAACCTCTCTCTTTTTCTTTTTTTTTTTAGTTTTTGATTTCAAGATCTTGTTTTGTATGAGAAAACATGAACTAACCAGACACAACTCATGCTATTTTCGTTTTCGAATATTTTGTTTGATTTTTATGGTAATTAGTATCTTCTTGTTAAATCTTTTTTTTTTGGTAAAATTCTTGTTAAATCTTGTTGCGGATATCTTGCAAAAAGGGTTTTTATTAATATATTTTGACTGAGTAGCATTCTTAAACGAATTCTAAACTCAAGTTTCGGGGACTAGTTAACAAAGTCGTTATAATTTTACGACTTTGGTTAAATCTAAACAACATAATTATAACACAAAGCAAAATACGATGAGCAATGGAAAAGACCAACAAAGTTACAAAACAATTAACATTATGGCTTAGACATAAGACAATCAAAGAAACTATTAAAAAGGCTAACGAGATTAGCAGATATGTGACAAAACATTGGGTCATTGGGGAAGCAATTGATTAGAGCGAACTAAAAACCTAACTACGATGTAAGGCCAACCACTATGATCAACCACAGTTGTGACAATCTTCGCTAGGCTCTGTTTTTGCCATGAGTTTTTACCTGTGGCTAAGGTGTTGACCAAACCCAACCAGGCAACTAACTGACAATCCATATTGAGTTGTGATCTTGCCAAAGTCCGAAGGTAAAATGTTTGGTAAGGTGATAATTCCGATTCAAACATAAAACACAGCCATGATGGTTACCAAAAACAG
This sequence comes from Raphanus raphanistrum x Raphanus sativus, assembly GCA_019705995.1. Lineage (NCBI taxonomy): Eukaryota > Viridiplantae > Streptophyta > Magnoliopsida > Brassicales > Brassicaceae > Raphanus > Raphanus raphanistrum x Raphanus sativus. The sequence goes on along the minus strand of CM034037.1, from coordinate 11,959,127 downwards.
TACTTTAAACAACTTGTGTGATATGTGTTTTCAAAAAAAAAAAAATAACAACTTGCGTGATAAAATCTTTTAAGGTCCATTACAAAATCTTATGATAAAATTTATTTACAATTGTAAGTAACGTTAAATCTTTATTTAAATTATTTTAAACAAATTGTGTGACTCTTTTTTCATCTACATTCTAACTCGTCTCTATGGAGTTTCAGCTGAGCTTTGGCTAGCTTTGAGTTTCTTACTGCTTTTCTGCTTAAGCATCTCCTTGATCTCTACTTCTCTCTGATCCACAACTTTGATCAAGTCCTTGAAACTTCCTGCCCTCAAACTTCTCCCTGATCTAGACGAACTAGCTACTTCGCTCGCCCTGACTTCATCACTCTCTTCCTCTGGTCTTAACCGTTGGCATTGCCAGAAAACTTTCCAGCAGAAAAGGGTGAGCGCAATAAACCAAACGATACCACATATTAAGAACAGTCCCCAGAAACTCTGTACCGAGAGTTGATAGTTCTCTGTGTCTGCAATCTGCACTGAGCATTCGTGGCTGTACGTAAGCCATTTCTTGCGGATTTTCTCAAGTTTTCCTTCTTCAGACAGCTGCAGGATCGCCGTTGACATGTCCACAGCTAAAGGAGAATCTCTCTGGAAAGCCTGCAACGACCCATAACAAAAAAGTTTATTAAAAGGAGAACCAACAAAATGAGTCAAGGCTAAACCGGTTTTATACGTACAAATCCCCAGCCTGTCCGGGTGAACTCCTGTCCAACAGTACGGAACTGGCAGTTGCTGTTTGACAATAAAGCTTTTATGTAAGGAAGCTCGTCGACTACAGCTGCTACACCACCGCCTCTGGGACCAAGTTGAAGAGCAGAGAGGTATTCTTTTTCGTTTTTAAGCGGAATGATTCTTGATGGAGCTATGTTAAGTTCATTGACCAGATACTTGTATGCAAAGGTACCGTCCTGGACTCCAATTGGTTCGTTGCTTATTATTAGACTGTCCATTCCTTCTATCCGAGATGTTAGCTGCTGAACGGTGAGGATCGAAGTGAGACTGGCTGTGTAGCTTGAGTTGATGATCAGAACCACAAACAACCATATGAGTAGCACAAACCTCCCCAGAGTGCTCACCGTGTTCTCCCCTGCAAGAACAAGAATATAAGAAAGAAGCTTGATATTTTGTAGGTTCCAGTTTGTAATAGAGTACGCACTCTGAGAGAAGAACATTGTTGAGAAGCTAAACCTGCAACGTTGAAGACCAAAAGAGGAAGTGGTAAAGCTTTAGTGCCTTTGTTTTGTTTTTTTCTCATCTTTGCCACATCTTATGTTAGGAACTAACCAGAAAACGGTGATGATTTGACGCCTAGGAGGTCCACGAAACTCTTCATTAAAGCGATGTTCAAGAATCCAAATGATGGCTCCCACAAAGAGAAACAAGAGTCCGGTCACAGCCCACATCTCTACAGTGAATGGCTTCAAGAAGGACCATGGACTAGACTTGGCTCCCTTCACCGGAGCTACCACCACAAGCCCTGATTCCATAAATGGCTGCGTAAAATCTACAAACTTGGTTCTATTTGTAACAATAGTAATATCCCCAACCGCTACATCAAAATTCTAAAAATATATTAAACATAAAAAAAAAGAGGTTAGTATAGTATCCATTTACTTGATTTGAGTAAATGAAACAAACAAGTAAGACTCACATTTGCAGCAACTTCATTCACGAGATTGTCATACGAAGGGTTTCTCTTCCCGTCTCCATATAGTATATAAGTACGTGGGACGGGGTACGGAAGCAGTTGCACCGCAGCTTCAAAGATGTCTACGCAGTATCCTTTAACACCAAGCTGGTTATCGTCCTTAGACGCATAGTTTTGGTAGCTCACGCGGTTAGGCACTCCGATTTTGAGCGGCTCTCCATTGTCAGGGAAAACCCAACCTCGAGGCGTCTTCTTCGTTACTCCTCCTGGCCATATGATCTCATGAAGACGTTGATGCTCTGCAGATGTGTTCGGAGGCTTAGAGTAAAAAGTCTCAGGAGGCTCTACTGAGAACCCTGTATGATTCGACCAGTAGCCAACTCTGAGTGGACCTCTACTGTTAATGTTTACAACGTCGTATGCTGGATTCATCCGGTTTTTCTCTGGATCAAACTTGATTTGTCCGGTCAGACCTGTGTAATTCATCTCATGGATGACCTGGAGGAACCTCTCCCCTTCATTGAAGACGCTAAGCGCTGAGAACTTGATGTTTGTACCGTTGGTTTTCTTCAGATTCGGATCACTGGAGAAAGTCACTGTATTGCCTTGTGTAAAGAAAACATCGAGAGCGCGAGCTACCAACCAAACAGTATCATAAGCATACATTGCGTAAGAGTTGAAGCCATCACCATCAGCACCTCCTGAACTCTCCTTGGTTCTAAGGTGTTTCCATCTTGCTTTAAACCGTCTCTTCTCGTTACTCTCAGGTGTGTAGTGGCGAAAAGCAACCACTCCTTGCAAAAGATCCATAGTTTTGGGTTCCATTGAATCCAAAGCTGTAAGAAGCCAATCAGTGGCGATCCAGACGTAGCCACCTTCCATCATTCCAAGAGACTTGGCGACAGAGAAAACGTTTAAACCTGAATCAGGATTCACATGAACAACAAAGACTCGAGATTCCATCAGATTAACAGAAACCAGTAAGTCACTGATTGAGTTGTTATCTGCACCAGGTCTAAACGCAGCCTTGTAAGAGATCTTGGCACGTTTCTTGGCTAAAGCATCGCCTAGTACAGATATCCCGTTCCTACCATACTCATCATCAACAAAGACCGCAACAACTTCTCTCCAACGGCAATAGGATACAAAATCAGCGACCGCTTTCATCTGAAAGTAGTCGTTCTGTGTTGTTCGAAGGAAATAAGGATACTGTAATGAAGAAAGCGTCGGGTCGGTTGCTGCAAATGACAAGAGAGGTACATGAAGCTCATTGGCTACATGGGAGATTAAGTGACCAATTCCTGAAGATTGTGGACCAATGGCTGCAACCACCTTGTTCTCCATTACCTGCAAAGCTACACAATAAGAAAACATATCATCATATCCAAATACCAAAAAGAGATTTATCAATACAACAAGCTCTAAGACAATAGTAGGGCAGAATCATTAATCTATTACTAAACCCACAGTTTCATGGGGGGACGACTACCACAAGCAACTTTTAGGCATAGTCTATGAAAAAGTACCTCCCATAGTGCCAACAAATCCACTACAATTTGAGTCATGGAAGACAATATTGAGATTGGTTCCCCTGAGAATATTCTGGTCAGCATTAACGTCTTCAGTGGCCGCCATAAACGCGGGTTTAGCTGCTCTTCCAATGAAAGAATCATAAGTAAACAGAGCTCCGACATTGACAGAGCTAGGCCGGGAAGAAGAAGAGTTTCTTAAGAAACTTCCTCTACCTGCACCTTCTGTCGGCAAAACCCAGAAGCCAGAAACACATAGGAGAATAAGTCTCATAGAAACACCACTAACCATCACGACAAATCCCATCTTTTCGGATTTTTGAACCTAAAAGAACTGGTTTTTACAGGCTCATGATATTAATCATATGATGATTAGGAGTCCAAAAAAAAAAAGGAACCCAATCGAAGAGGCACTGACGACCATTAAAATCAACATCAAGAGAAAAGAAATGGGACAAGAAGACAAAAGGTGTCATGACAACTTGCTGAACATTGAATCAAAGACTTAAGATTTTACACACATGATAAAAATGTATAAACTATCTTTGATTCTGTACCGATCAATGGCCGCATAAACCAGAGAACTGAAACTATCTCAGAGATGGTTCAGAAAGAAACAACGGAACTAATAATTAATAATTTAACAAAGTTTAACTAGTCATTAAATAATTCAGTTCAACGAGCAGAACGCCATCGATGATGGCAGTAAAATAATATAAACAAATCATAAAATAGCAAATAGTAGGTCAGAGAAAACAAGATTTTTTTTTTTCCCGTCAAGGGAGAATATATTAAAAAAGGGCCTGGCCCAGAAAGAGGCAAAAGCCTCGATACAACAAGATCCGACTACAAGCCCATCAACTAAGAGCTAAAATAACAAACACTAACGGGCCCTCGGCCCACACACAAACTCCGCACGAACCAGTTGGGGAGCGTGTCGAGGAGGCTGGCTCGCCACGTGGCGAGATCTACACCACACACGCGAAAACGCGTCGTCTCTGCCTCGACTCGAGCACCACCACCACACCACACCATCGCCGGAGCATCCAACCTCGAAATCTTCAGTCTTCGTCGCTTATCAAACGCCAAGCCTCCGACCGACCCAGCACCGCTCTTAACCGCGTAGTCATCCCGCCGGAGAGTTCGATCGAACCTCGAGAACTCCTCCGACTCTGTATCACAAAACACGCTAGACACGCACACCGAGAACCCATGCTTTCTTTCCTTTCATCTCGTCACCTCGCCGGGAAGCTTCCTCGTCTTCCGAGAGCTTCTCCGCCGTGACCTAACCCATCTTCACGGCAAACTCACCGCGCAAAAACACACCTCGAACATAGTGACCTAAACCCAACGAATAAGGGTACAAAAAAACGGCAGCGCGGAGATATGTTATCCTCCGCTCTCCGTCACCAAGAGCCGGCGAAGACGAATCCAAGGAAGATTCCATCCCGGTAGCTAGGGTCGGCGATTATGAAACTGAATGAGCTTTCACCTCCTGGAGAAAAACCACCACCGAACATGCAAATCGCTCTCTCCGCCGCAGACCTCAAGCCGACAGCGTCGTTGCTCCAAAACCGAGCCGCCGCTTAGGAAGTTAACGGACTCAGACCTCGGACAAGGCTGTCGATGATAGATCGACAAAGAGAGAGCGAAGGAGAACAAAAAGAATTAACAACACACGGCTCCGGCGCCGGCACGGACGCTCACGCGCCGGCCGATCGCCAGTGAAAACACAGATCTAACTTCTCTCTCTTCTCTCTCTTAGATGTGTCTGGTTATTTTCTACTACTCGTTTGGACGTCAGAGAAAACAAGATAGCATACCAAAAACCTGTAATAAGATAAAAGCTCCAACAAGTTGGATAAAAATAATCATGACCTCATGCTTGGTCAGAACGTGGCCATTATTATAGACATTAATCTAAGTCACAAAAAAAGAAGATTGACCCCCAAAAGAAAAATGAAATAGTTTATAAGAATTGTTGGTAACTCTAAAATATATATAGCTACAATCATGTTAACAATCATTGGCTCTTGCGCCCTTTTTATGTGCCAAGTTACAATAAAATCTAATGAACAAAGATATGAATGTTGACTTGCATGTTAGCTCATATCTAATAACATTACAGTTTTAGTTTTCTTTCTATAAAGTTTTAAGGGAATCTACTCATCAATTTTGTCGTACCTCAGAACCAGCTTGAACTTCCACAACATGAGATGGGCTGTTGGAGTCATTCTTGAAAATTCTCTTGATAGCTTCTTCTTTCTCATCCACAAACTCCACGAAACCAAATACCAATTCCCTTAAACGCATCGTAGGAGAAGACGACCAAGAAGGGAGCGGCATCGAGCTTGTTCGCTCCATCCTTCTGTACCTCACAAACTGGCGTATCATCCTGAAAACAAACAGCGAAAACGCAGAGACCGAGATTGCAATGCAGACAAGGTACAACCCTTTGAAGCTCTTGAGATGAAGCTGGTTTGGCTCTGTGTTCCCATCTGAGTTCTCTGCGCATGTCTTCTTGCATAACCATTTCATCCGAATATCTTGCATTTTTCTCGTTTCGGAGAGTTTCAAGATCGCTGTTGACATGTCTACAGCCAGTGGAGAATCTCTCTTAAACGCCTGTTAAACAAACAAACAAACAAACAAAATAATCTCAAATCTTTTTGTGCTCTTCTTATTAAGAGAAACGTAAAAAAAAATGTACTTACAAATCCCCAACCACGGTGCATAAAGGGCTCTCCGACAATCTTGAAACCCGTCCGTTCCGCAAGAAACAGTTCAATGTAAGGGAGCTCGTCAACAATGGCAGCTACTCCTCCGAAAGCGTTTGGTCCTAGCTTTAGAGCCCTTTCATACTCCTCAGTCGAGTCAAGTGGGACCAACCTAGACCGTGCCATGCCAAGACTGTAGGTTAAGTACTCTAAAGTGAAAGTCCCAGCCTGATAACCGATAGGCACCTCACTTGCCCGCAAGCTGTCAATGCCAGTTATGGCAGAAGGAAGTTGTAGGACTGTGAGGATTGAGGTGAGATTCGCTGTATAGCTTGCGGTTAGGACCATCAATAAAAAGAGCCATACAATCATCACTCCTCTAGCTAGATTGCTTATTGTATCTTCCTCTGTTGATAGAACAAGATAAGCAATAATATCCCAGTTATGAGTTTATAGAGAAAACAAATCTAGAGTCAAATATGTATCAAAATTTTGTTTTTCTCTTGCTTGACGGTGCTAAAGAAAGATGGGTAAGATTGACACTACTTACGATTTCTTTTGAATAGAGTTGAGAAGCTAAACCTACAAGGAAAAATCAGACTAGAAAAGTCAGAGAGAACTCTGAGAAGGAACTATCAAGTTCAGTGAATATTACGAGCTGAACTAACAAGATCATTGTGATGAGTTGTTTTCGAGGTGGCCCTCTGAAATCTTCATTGATGCGATGTTCGAGGATCCAGATGACCACGGCAATAATCAGGAATGAAGCTAGAACAACACACCATAAACCAACGGTGAAGGGTCTCACAAAGATCCAAGTGGGATTGTCGTCGTTAGTAGGAATCACCACAACAAGGCCTGTGGAAGCATATGGCTGCGAGAAATCTACTAATCTCGACCTGGTGGGGACTATTGCAATATCTCCAACAGCTGCATCATATACCTGAAAACAGAGGAATAAAAGAAAAACAGAGCAATTACTCAAACAGCTGCAACAATATCTGAGAATGTTCAGTGATCTCTGAGACTTTTCAGATCAGTTTTGTGCATTTTTGAAGTGGGTACTTACGCCATCCGCGACCATCTGAATAAGCTGGCTGTATTTAGGACTTGAGTGGCCATCCCCAAATGGCTCAAATATGTAAGGGACACTGTAAGGGACCAGCTTCAATGCTTCATTGAAGATGTCGATGCAAAATCCTTGAATCCGATGGCTACTATTATTTTCTTCAGCCACAAACTCGACAAAACTTACTCTTTTCGGGATACCAATCTTCAACGGATTTGCGGAATCTGCAATGACCCAACCACGCGGCTTTTCATGGCCACCACCAGGCCAGGTTATGTTACCAAGCTTTTCATCAGAAACAAAGCCAGTCTTCTTTTGTGCGTGTCTGGAATCTGGGGTTACAACTGAAAATCCTCCATTTTTAGACCAGAAACCCACAGTGTTTACACCGGTTTTGTCTACATTGATGATCTCATAATCACAGCCAATGACATTTCGACCAGAACCAAACTGAACTTGACCGGCTACACCAGTGAAGTTCACCTGCAGAAGTTTTTCAAGTAGTACCTTCCCGCTGTTGAAAATTTTGACTCTATCCAGGTGCAGTTTAGTTCCTTGTGCATGAATTAACTCCTCGGAGTAAGAGAATGTTATGTTGATTCCTTCATTCAGCATTTTCTCGATGCCGTATGCGATCATCCACACTGTATCATACGCACGCAATGCGTAGGCGTTCATCGATCTGTTGCTCTTTAGTTTATGTGTGAATTGTTGCATCTTTACGGATTGTGGGATGTGTTGACGAAGCCCCACTACTCCTTCAAGACGTTTTAAAGTACCTTTGTCACTCATCGAAGAATCTAAGGTAACTGAGAGCCAGTCTGTGGCCAGCCAAACATATTCACGGGTCATCATCTCCAGCTTTTGCGCTATCCTAAAGATTCTGAGCAATGGGTCAGGACCAAAATGAAGAACATAGACTCGAGGACCGAGGGACTTGGATTTTTTCAAAGCTTCAGTAATGGATCTTTCATCAGAATTCATTGAGAGGGGCACTTTATGGGATATACTAGATTTTTTCTTGTACAGTTCATCATCTAGAGCAAAAACTCCGTTTCTTCCAAGCTCATCATCTGAGTATACTGATATCACCTCTTTCCAACCATGAAAATTGATAAGATCCACAAGAGCGGACATTTGGTGGGCATCATTAGGTGTAGTCCGTAGAAAGAAGGGGAACTGGAGGGCAGAGAGTGTTGGATCAGTTGCTGCGAATGAGACGAGAGGAAACTGGAGCCCTTTGGCAATATCTGAAAATGTATGAGCGATGGAAGATGAAAGTGGACCAATCATAGCCACCACTTCTTTCTCAAGAACTTTAAAAGCTGCAAAACAACAAAACCGCTCGAATTTAAACCAGGCCAATACTCGCAAAACCAAAGTTATGCTTCCACCACAAGTTTTAGTAAGGAACAGTCTGTCCTTGGTCTGATTGAGTTCTATGTATTATTAGCATGGAAACCCAATATATGTACCCATAATAACAGGTTCAACACATAACAGATGTGCCAATCATTACGGATTACATCTTATGTGAGCTTATCAGTCGCTCTTCACTGACTCTAGTTGGTACAGATGCTAGCTCTTACCATCTAAGTAGAAACTACTGTAAATCACCTTTGATACTATAAAATGAGGAATAATCCACTTTGGACCAAAACTCTACACCAAACCAAGCCAATAAGACGGTCTATCCCGAAATGGAAACTTTCTAATGGGGCCATGGATGAGAGTACACAAATTACTGAAAAAAAAATAGAAGAACAGTCATGGTACCTCCGAAGGACCCATGAAAGACATTGCAGGAAGAGTCCTCCATAAACAGACGTAGCTCCGTTTCTTTGAGAAGGCTTGTGTCAGCGTTCACATCAGAGACAGCTTCCTCGAGAGCTACTTTTGCAGCTCTTCCGATGACCGAATCAAAAGTGAAAACAGCGCCGAGGTTCACCACTTGATGAGGCCTTTGGCAACCCATTGGAACCACCAGAATGGCCACAATCAATGCCGTTATAGCCGCCACATACGGGTCAATGCTCATCAGTCCCATGGCAAGAACAAGAGGAAATAAAATCAACTTTGTCACCTGTAGAATTAGGAGAAAAAAACAAGACAAGATCTAAGCGATGAGGAGGAGCAATCAAATTGAGAAAAAGGCAACAATGCGGTAAGAACAGAGTTACTACCAGTTCATGTAAGAAAACAAGCAAAACGAAACAGAGCAAAAGACACAACAGTTCAACCGTATTTTTCTCTTCTAATAGGAAAACTTTGGGTTCTTTGAGGAATATAAGCAAACACTTTGCAGGCATAAGCTTGAAAAAGGTGAAAATTTTACGACAAAGCAACGAATTATTTATTAATCAGCAAATGTCAAGAACCATTGATTGGACAGGAGAGAGACAGATTCCTTTTTTTCTCTTTTTGTCACTGATTTTTTTTGTTCGAGCTACGAAGTCATATCTGTATATCGTTTAGTCAAAGCATCAGTTATAAGCCGTGGGCCCATTTGTAGGCCCACAACTAACGGCCCGTACTGCTAAGTTTTTAATTTAATTGACATGTGTTGGTTGTTAATCAACAAAACACGTTTCTTACATCTTTAGCAAACTCTCTGTTCCCCGTGTTGTCTTGTCTACTATCGGTTTTGTTTTTTTCGAGCAACTAAAATGGCGTTTGCGACCACCAACACCCTCCCCCTTCGCTCTTCAGTTCTCGTCAACCCTAGATTCCACCATCCTCTTAATCGTCGTAATCCTCCTCTCCGTCTCTCCTTTCCCTACAAACCCTCCCTCAGAAACCCTAAAACCATCGTCTCCGCCGCCTTAGCTAAACCCTCTCCTCGATTTCCCTTCTCCGACTCAACCAAATCAATCACGACCCTGGCGATTCTCGCCGGAACCTTAACCAAAGCCCTTGTCCAAAAGCTCTCCACCGCTGTCGTGACCGTATCCCCACAGATTCAAGCCTCTGTCCGAGTCTCGGGTCCTTTGTTCTTCGCGGCCATTCGCGACCGTCCTGCTGGCTATCTCAACACTCCGTTGACAGTTGTTGCGGCTGGTTTATCCAAGTGGCTAGATATCTACAGTGGTGTGTTGATGGTTAGGGTTTTGCTGAGTTGGTTCCCGAACATTCCTTGGGATCGTCAGCCTTTGTCTGCCATTAGAGATCTTTGTGATCCTTATCTCAATCTCTTCAGGAACATCATCCCTCCCGTCTTTGACACGCTTGACGTCAGCCCTCTCCTTGCTTTTGCTGTTTTGGGAACTTTGGGTTCCATTCTCAACAATAGCAGATGAGATTGTTTCAAGTTATCACTACTCTGCTTTGCAGGAGCTTATGGATCTTTGGGTGTTTTATATATTTTCTCTAGTTAATGCATTTGGAAATAATGCATTCGATCTATATAGTTATGGAGGATTTGATGATAAGTTATTTGAAATTATCTTTTTAGTTCAGTTAAACCCGATGACTACAAAGGTGTATCTTAGATCTTCGGAAACAAAAGCAGGCCATCAAAAGATATTCTTAAACAGTTAAACTACGAAAGTGGCTTAAACCATATTTGCTAAGAAAACTCAAATCTTTTGCTCTTATTGTGTTGTATGTTCATGTTATGTGTATGAATCCTTTGGACGATTGCTCTATAATATTAGAGAGAAAAAGAGAAAATTTTCAATGATTTTTTTTCCCTACTTCCACGAGGATTCTGAACTTGGCATTTAACGTTAAGCTGAATTCATGTATGATGAACATTGTGGAAAGAGCAAATCTCATCTTCAACAATAAGTACTTCTAGTTCGTTGTGGTATCTGAGATTTTTTTTTGACACACAAGTTTTATTGTAAAAGAAAAAAGAGGTTTTATTGTACATTGAACTCGGTCTATCTCATTTGATGATGAAATAATCCAGTTCGCTTGATCCTTTTTTTTTAACTATGATTCTGGTTTAGGAAAAATTTCTAACCGTCATCACGTTAGAAGTCGGTGTATCGTTTCTGTCAGTATCCCTTGAACTAAATCTTCCCATACCTTAGTACAAAATGTACATGTGAAGAACATATAATTTTGGGTCTTTATTGGGGTGAGACACAAGATAATACATAATGTTCATTTTGTGGTCCTTTTCCCTGTTGATAACTGATTACTGCACCATATTCCATGGTGGAAAAGCATACCTAGGAATAGCATGAGTGAACCAAACACTTTCACTCCAATTATATACGGCCGTCTTATCTCATATATAAGAGAAACCAAGTGGCTGTTTGACGATAATTGCTTCTCTGTCTCCATTATATATCGCCATAAGGCAACATTCTCTTGAAGAACTACATTAGCTTTTTTGTCCGCAATTTCATCTTTCACCTTGTTTATCTATAAGAAAATATAACTTTTTAACCGTAGCATTATCTGAGATGTTTAAATTAAGTTTTCGAAAGAGTTTGATTATCTGAGAAGACCATACATATATGCCAAAAGAAGCGGATGTACCATTTTGACATTCATTCTAAGTAGGAATGGGCACCGAGCGGATATCCGGAATTTAAGGATCCAATATGTTCTATACAAATAATCGATTTTTGATCTGATCTAATATGTGATGTTTCGGATATTCGGTATTACGGATATCTGGAAAAATCAGTATATTTTACCGGATATCCGATTCGATCTGTCGAACCGGTAAAAAATAATAAAACATCATTTTCAAATAAATTAAAAGAAAAGAAAAAAATTAATATAAAATAATAATATTTCATTACAAATATTTAAAAACTAAGTACTTTTAAAAATTTAATGAACGAATAATTAATTTAGTGGATAAAATAACTAAATTTTTTTATAGAAATATTAAATTATATATAATTTTATATATAATATATATATATGCATATATACATTACCGATCAGATCGGATATTCGTCTTTAAAAATGAGTATTTGCTATTTGCTCCTTATTTTACAGATATTGAATTTTAGTATTTGATTCGATTCATAAAGTTACGGATATCCGGATTTTTCATATCGAATCAAAACGAATAACGGTTCGAAACGAATAACGAATCAAATTAAATTTTACGGATATTTTACCCATCCCTAATTCTAAGAATGGTTTTAACCAATATTTTCACTTAATTTCAGTATATGTATAACTTTCTCAGTGGTCCTGAATGCACCTATACCGTACACATTCGTAGGCTTGGCTGAGTCTTCAAATCTAACAAAAAATTAGTATTTTTAAAGTCGGTTTATGTAAGAGTTATGTCAAATATCAGACCAGGCCAGAATCTATAATCTCTAGTTGCATGTGAATGCTAATCTCGGAAAGTGTGCATCAATACTATTAATTTTGGAACATGACCAGTTGATATAGGTTATATCCAATTTAAAATTTTAATGATACATACTTTTTAGTATAACTGTATTTAAACTGAAAAATTAGATTGTGGATGTAACCACCACTCATATTGCCTAATTATCGGTGGCTACTTTTTGTAACTGATATATATCTTATTTAATCAAATATAGACAAAAATTAAATAAAGATGCAACTACTGGGAAATAATAACGTAATAATCATCTTGCTCAAAAAAAATAACGTAATCCACACAGTAATAAGACTAGCCTTTCTCCAGCTTCTGCCACATAGGATTTGAGAATGATTTTAGAAGTGACATGTCAATAAATGAAAAAAGTTGAAAAACCAATGAAAACATTCTAAATTTACACATATGATTTATGAACAACACGTAAGCGTCACATGGATCGTGAGTTATATCTCTAATCTTTGCTTTTCTGTGAACTATGAACTTGCACGAGCTCAGGCCTCTTCATCTTCTTCGTTGGGACAAGGTTCTCTTCGCTAAGCTTCACGCCGTCGTCGTCTTACTCGCAGTCGTACCTCTGCCTTGGGTCTTCTTCATCCTCGTCGCAATCTTATCCAAGCCGTGCTTAGAAACTCCTGGTGAGCTCTTCCTCCATTCCGAGTCCGATCTTGAGCATCCTAACCGCCGCAAAGCTTCCTCCACCATGGCGTCAAGTCTCTGATTCAGCTGCTTTGCTCCACCACGGATCTTCATGCTTAGCCGTTCAGCTCTCCGTCGTGCTCTTAGAACTGGCCCGTCGCTCCGAGCTCGCGGTGGAGCAATCAATCGAAAGCTCCAATGGTGACTTCATCAGGTTTTGCACAAGCGATCCCTAAACTTATGTTTCTTTACAAAACAGCCCAAGCCTTTGTAAATTAAAGAAACGTCCCTGATTTCGCCCCTTAACTTTATAATGTGTTCAATTTAACCCAACTGAGTGTTCTGAATTTGCAGGCTTGGTCCCTGAACTTTTGCTATTTCCGTTTCTGACCCTGGACTTCCTAAGTTGCAGAAATGATCTTGAGAATTGACCCAAAACTTCCAATTGTACACTCTAAACCCTAATGCACATAAATGGACAAATATATGCAATGTAGACACCTAAATGAAATCTAAAGTGATTTAAATGAACGAAATGAGATGCTAAATATCATTAAATACACTATATATCAATAGACCAACCAAAAACTGATGCATTTTAAGACGATCCAAATTTTCAAAAAAAAATGTCTACTTATTCTAAAAGATCAGAAATAAGACCGGTGATTTGGCTAGGGATATTTGTTTGATGACCCCATATGTGCTTGTTGGTATAAGATGGTGTAAGAATAGTCAAACAAGTGCATAAATATTTATAAAATGTGTTAATGTTTTTACATATTCAGAATTTATAAATTTTCTATATTATTTAAAGAAGAGATATTTATGGTTACAGCGGAAACACTTCAGCTAAACTTCACTTCAGGGTAGGAGGATGATAGGAGAAGGAGTGTTGATAAATCTTCTGCCAACTGCATTTGTTACACTAATGCTAGGAGTTTTTTGAAGATGTAATTAATATTATCAAATGATGTTATAGCCAAGTAGATGAAAGGGATAAAACAAGGATTATATTATGTTTGGAAAGAAGCTTTCTAAAGATAGAGAGAAAGTTGCAATTACTTAGCAAGTTGGAACAAGCCATCTTAATTTTAAGTCTGATGATTCGATCTGTGTTTTTTTCATTTTTTATTGGGAAAAGAATTAACATATTAATTCGAAGTCAGTTTCGTTTAAGCATGAAATTGACATAAATTATAAAAATCAGATCGTGTTATAATATTCCACGGCGTGAGATAAGTTTTTATATTTCGCACGTTCAATCCACTACTAACAACAATATGTCAGAGCCTTTTAAAATGTCACCGATTTCCTTTGACTTCAAGGATATTCGAAAATCCTAATCAACACAGTAATGGAGCATGGTTCTCTCCATATGTTGACACATCAGACTTCAAAATGATCGTGGGACTGCCATGTCATTAAATGAAAAAAGTTGAAAAACCAATGAAAATATTTTGTTACTCCACATCAGTTTTCTCTTGTGCTTTACCTTTCGTCTTCGTTTCGTTTGTATCATCATCACCCCTGCGATCAAAAATATTAAAAGTCAGATCAGTTCTTCGTTCTCTATGTTTCCTCAAATCTCCTCATTTAGCTCTCTCTCTTCCTCTTTCGCTTTGAAATCGAACGAGGGCAGTGAAGAAAATAATGAAGGAGACAAAGGCTGAAATCGAACGAGGGCGGGGAAGGATACAAAGACTGAAGAAGTTCAGACTCAATCAGGGATCTTCACCACTCTCTTCTCCGGCGATGTGGACGAGGCCGCCCAAAGTTCCGACCTTTCTGCCTCTGTCCTCTGCTCTTCACGACAGGTGAAGTGTTTTCAATTGGATTCTGTCTGTACGCTTTACTGGTTTCTGGGTTGGTGAAAGTTTGTTACTTTCTAAGTTCAGCTTCTTGAAATGCTTTATTGGTTTTTGGGTTGGTGAAAAATGGTTACTTTGATTGTTAGAGATTGAATCTGGGCTTAATGGGTATATCCACATCTTGTGGGTGTCCAGAGAAAGCTGAGTGGTGGAAGTCTGCAGAAATATCAAAGAGTAAGCTACAAGAAAACAAGCAGACGCTTCAGTGTTAGAGCTAATGTAAAGGAGATTGCTTACGACCAGAGCTCCAGAGCTGCTCTTCAAGCTGGTATCGACAAGCTCTCTGATGCTGTTGGTCTCACTCTTGGCCCTAGAGGTATTATTACTGGCTGTTCAATGTGTTTGTTATACCACAAAACTATATCTTCTTATCTTGCTGTAATGTGATGTGATGTGATGTTTTTTTTAAGGGAGGAATGTTATGTTGGATGAGCTTTAAGCCGTGTTCGTTTGGTTGCCGCCGCATCCAGCAGCAGCGGCAAAAAAAAGCACTGTGACGGAGACAGAAGTAACAACACTGGAGATGCAGAAAACCCAAATCAGCGGCTAATACATTGCCAGAGACGCGGAAAAATAGACGCTGATGACGCTGAATTATTCTGCGTCCGTTTTATTGGATATTAGTTGCCGCCGCGTCTGGAAATCATTTAATCGTACTCCATGGGTGCTGTGTGTTGCTGTTTTTAGAGGGTTAGAACTTTGACGCTACCGCTGGAGTGAGCGTCGAAGAAACGAACAGGCCTTTAAGTTACCTGACGCCATGGAGAATGCTGGTGCAGCACTTATCCGTGAGGTTAGTGTGAGAGCTTTAGCTTTATTGTTATTTCTGAAAATGGTGATTGATTTGTTGCGTTTGTGTGATAAAGGTTGCAAGTAAAACTAATGACTCTGCTGGTGATGGGACAACTACTGTGTCTGTCTTGGCTCGGGAAATCATCAAGCACAGATTGCTGGAATGGAGGTAGCGTTTGCAGTTGCCACATACTACTCACTTTTGGAACTCAATTCCATTCTAGGTCCTGTTACAATTGCTTATCAAATTGCTGAAGAGACCATGGTATCCATTATTGATTTTGTAGTATCCATTATGACGCTTGCCAAACAGCTTTTATATTAAATATCTATGGATAAACAGCTTTTATAAGCTTCAAGAGAGAGTCATGAGAGACTGGAAAAGAAAGTACAGTTCTTAAGAAAGATATTCATTAGATGTATCAGTCTCTCAATGAACTCAGAGGCTGAGAATGATTGCATCTATTAAAGAGAATGCTTTCGAAGATCTTAATGTGGAAGTGAAGAAAAGGGAATAGTTCGATGGAGGAAGAGATTAAGCAAATCAGCTTCACTTCTTCTAGCAGGCAGAAGTCTCTTCTTTTCACAACGAAAAAAAATCTAAAATGCAGAAATTAATGACGCAAATTCCTAAACTAAAGTATCAGAAATAACTGTTTGTATTAAAGTTTAAGCCATTGTTACAGAGGGTTTGTTTTCATCGATAACGGCAGATAATGGTTATGTAACTTATGTACAACTCTAATGTACCCCAAAGTTATTTAGCCATGGTTAATCAAGTATAATCCAATAAAACCAATTTCCATGTCTAACCAAAGTAATAGATCTGGAAACCGAAACTAATTTATCATTTCGTATTGGCTTGTTAATACTTAATACAAGAGGAACTAAAACCAGTTTCAACTGAGAAAGGTGTCTAAATTAAATATTACTATACATGTGTTAACCAGACAATAGAAAGTGACAATCTATAACCAAAAAAGAAGAAGAAAAATAACACAGTATGCCACATAAATTTGTTCAGATTTTACAGAAATCATAATATTGACATTAAAAATAAATTTAAGTAATTTTTTATTATGTATTGGGTGACGTTTCAGAAAATTATCTTAATTTGATTAAATGACAATTTTTTCCTCTATATTATTCTGGTCAAAAAGTGTAATCAGAGAACCAACTAATATACCAAACACCCAACAAAAATGATATATAGTAATTAATTATAGAAACTATAGGAAACATATATTTTTAAATCAATTATTTTTAAAGTTATGTACTTACATGAACTACAGAAGTAAATCTTTTTTAAACTTATACATGATTTAAAAATAATTTATATAATCATTTAAAATTAAAATATTTATAAGAATTTATAAATTTATTTATTAATATATAGAAAATCATTTGAAATATTTATAAAAGCATTTAAATGTATTTACGAAATTATCTATAAATATTTATAATCAATTAAGAATCATATAAAATTATATTTATAAAACAAATATAAATAATATAGAAAGATATACAATTAACTAGATAAATTGTATATTTTATGTGAATAGAAAGTTTTATAAATTATTTATAAATGAAAATAAAATATTTTGGGGTTTATAAATTATTTATTATTTTTTTATAAAATCATTTGATAATTGTCTATAGGTAAACAAAGAAGAATATTTTTTCATAATTATATTAAATTGATACTTTATTTGATATTTATAATGTTTATAAATTATCTATAAGGATTTATAAACTATTTTACGAAGATTCAAAAAATCATTTTATTTGGATTACAAATTCATCTTGTGAAGGTTTATAAATCATTTTACAAATGCTCATCAATAATTAATATAAGATAATAAATTATTTATAACACGTTATAAAACCATTTTATATTAGTCTGACTTTTTACAGAAGTTTATAAATAACTGGTAATAGTTTATAAATATTTTATAATGAATATATTGTCATATGCAAAGAATAATAGACCAATTATAAAATTTATATAGTTATTTATAGAACATTTATTAAAAGTTAATAAATTTGTATAAGATTTACAATCATTTATAAGAGTAAAATATGTTTTCAATGATGGACAACTCTATGTTGTTTTCTTTCAAATTACTG
Source organism: Raphanus raphanistrum x Raphanus sativus (assembly GCA_019705995.1). Taxonomy (NCBI): domain Eukaryota; kingdom Viridiplantae; phylum Streptophyta; class Magnoliopsida; order Brassicales; family Brassicaceae; genus Raphanus; species Raphanus raphanistrum x Raphanus sativus. The sequence goes on along the minus strand of CM034037.1, from coordinate 11,941,370 downwards.
CAAAAAGGCAATAAAGTATTTGGAGTGAAACCATAACGAAAGGGAAAATAACAATAGTCAAGGACTCAAGATAGCCATTTACAAAGATGTCTTCAGCGATCTCTCCAATACAAAGAAACATGTATGTAATATTTTCTTCATTATTATCTAATACAAATAGAATTTAGTAAAAACTAAAAAAAAAAATATCTAGAAATAAATAGAAGACCAAAGTATGAACAACAAAGAAGACCATCAATTCCCCTAATACTATTGTTGTGGACAACCAAACACATCCAAGAAAACGTGATCCACTTTTATTTCTTCTCTATTCTCTATGTAAATGTCAATGTCTTTTTCTTCCGTTTTCTACTCTATATTATTTCCAGTGTCGGATTATGTCTTTTAATATGTGAACAAAAACATTTTAAAAGTTACAATATATCAAACATCAAAACAAAAATATTTACAAGAAGAAACCTTTCACAACAAAACAACACATTAACAAATATATAGAAATCCTAAAATTGAAAATTATTATTAAAAATATAAAAACACTAATTTTTAACAAATAAAAATTACCAAAATAAAAAAATCTTAATAAAATATAACATAAAAAAATAAACCCCGCAGCGTAGCGCGGATATTACCTAGTCATCTCAAATACCGTTACCTACCAATGTACCAAACATAATCATCTTCAGTTTTATTTTTTGAGTATTTATTTAATAAACAAAAACATTCCGGGAACATTGTTGTATTAAATGAATTTGCCACAAATGTATATTTATGCAATATGATGAATCTAATATAATTATCAAAACTTCTTACTAATCATTTTAAAATATGAATACAAATAAAAACAAAAATATGATTATCAAAAAATTATATATGATTACAAAGAAAGATACAAATATAAAAATAAATTTCTGAAAACATATGTAAAAAAAATATAACGGGTTTATAAAATTAGGAATATGATCAGCTGATATTATTATAGAAGTATTATTCATAAAAATTGTATTTTATGAATTTTAAATAGGTTATTAGATTAAAAATAATTATTAAATGTAATTTTACTTAAAGTTAGTGAAGATCATATTAACTCATTTACACACACACATATATACATATATATATAACAAAATATATTTAAAAAATCAAACATTTTTCAAAACAATTGTCAGGTTTTCGATTCATGTTAGATTTGATATTGGTTTTCGGATATAACACTTTAAAAACCGTCTGAATATATATGTCAGATATAATAGATAGTGAGACTTTGATTTTCGGGTCGACTACGATTCATTTTTGTGGGTACGAATATTCTTAATAATTATGTTAGGTAACTACTAAGTAAATATAATATGTTACAAACTTTAGACATAAATTTAAAAATTAATTTCTAAATATAGATGGCATAAGTGTATAGTTATGCAACCTAACATATTTAATATTGTTACAAAAAGTTATATTAAAATATTAAACACATATATAATTAAAAATAAATAACAAAACTAAAAAGGTTAATTTTTTTGCAAATTTTTTTTGGTATAGTTATATTAAAATTCAAAGGGATGGTCAGAATATAGTTTTAGCTTTAAAGCAGTACCTTTCTCCCGCATGGTACTATCTGATACAGTATCATATCATATGACATGACATCTTATAGAATTGTACCTAAAATTTGAGAAAAGGAACTATATTCTGAAAGATCACGTTTTATTTCCCTTTCTTTAGGAACATCTGGAGTTACATAAAAAGAAAAAAAGTAAAGTGAAATGTAGAGGAATTAAAGAGACTTCTGATCTAAGAACTGTAGTGTGATATCAGAACTCAGATAAGGTGCATGTATTGACTACTTGCATATGATTATTTCTTGGGGGTGCCGAAACTTAAGGAGATTATTTATTGGAAGAGTGTGGAATAATTTGCAAATGACATAAGCCAACAACGGCAGTGTATGCAACTAGCAAAGTTGTCTTGCTACCCAATCACATTATTCCTGTCTTGCCCCCATTGTAGACCTTGTAGCTAGCTCTTCCTAACGTCGGTGATAATTCTTCTCCTCAGTAAAAACAAATTACATATACAAGCTAATCAACTGGCTCCCGGTTTGTTCCGGTTTGAGTCCATATTTTTAACACTGATTATTAAAAGAGAACGGACTCCACCCAAAACTAAGAGAATGAGCCAGAGTTGAGATTACAGAGTACTGTTTTAGCAAAGAAGTTGCTTTTAGACATCTCGCGATAAAGGTGAAAAACAAGAAAAAAATGAAACTAACAGAAACTTGATATCCCGAGTGATTCCTTAGAGTTCCACCGGAGGAAACTTCGAGTTAATAGCTACCATGAGATCTAAAAATGTAGATTTAGAACAACTTTATCATTTGAGGTCCTAAACTAGGTTTCTACTCCAAATAAAACTAATACTTTTTAAAAAATTATATCAAAATGCTTTAAAAATAAGTTCATTTTAGACTGTGTATATAGAGATAGATTCTAAAGAGTTTTAAAGTATATATTATGAGAACTAGTCTCATGTATCTCTCGTATTTCTCTCATTTTCTAATTTTTTTCTTATTTTTCAATTACTGAGATACACTGTGAATATCACGAAAGAGCTTCTCTTAAAGTGGTACACTTACTTGGGTTTATCAGTAGTACCTTTCGTGAGTTTACAAAAAAAGAACCATAAGCTCAAGTCCATCTCTCTTAAATTTTGCCTTTGTTTTTTAGTCCCTTGAAAACATGTTAACATAAAGTTAAGAGAAAATCCCAAACAGAATGATTAAAAAGATTTTACACAAGCAGAAACAAATTAAGCTTTGAAATATAGCCTTTTCTCCTTTCTTGATTTCAAAATACCAAATAAATGATTTTGCTCATGGGGAAACTTTCCAAATTAGCAGTTATTAGGCATGTTGCCTCAGTAACATGACCCCAACAAGGCCAGAGGATCTACAGTGCCGGACGAAGGTGGTGCCTCTTGTGGTTCCAATCGGCTGTCACATTGATGGTTTCCTGATGCTTCTGTTTGGATTTCTGTCATCCGGAACCAGTCATCAGGTAACGGTGTGGTTGAAGGGAAGTTGTTGATAAGGCTCATCAGTATGCCATCATCATCGTCCATTGTTGCCTTCACTATCGTTGGCTCATTGTACCTCTTGTAAAGATTAGGAGTTGTTTCTGTCCATTTAACAAAAGATTTTAAAAACTAAATAACTAATTAGATTCTTAAAAAATCAATATATGTCTTCGATATTACCAAAGATCCATACTAGCTTTGGTTTCACTTTAATTACTGTTTCCTTAAAACAGGAAATATAAAACTTAACCGGACTAAACACATCTACTAGGCTCCTAAGAAATATAGATGAATGGTTATACCAAAAATATGTATAATAGAAAATGGTTTAAACTCATACACAAGCTCTTACCTGATGATGATTGATGAGAAGAATTTAGATGATCTATCAACCGATTCTCAAAATCAGTCTCCACTTTCTTGTCTTGGTCCTCACATAAACCACTAGAAGAAACCATAACGTCGAAGACTCTACCGCGGGACAAGGCTCGAGACTCCTCCAAAACGGTGTCAAGCAATCCACTGTTTCCCGCAGGTGGATAAAGATGGACACCATTGTCAATAATAGTATTACAACTGAGCAAATGGGTCGGTGTTTGGACTGAAGGAAGCTCTAGGACAGTATTGTCTAGTCCTGAAGGGAAAGAACTCGATCTCATCTCATGATCTCTAATAAGAAATGAACTATAACTCATAGCATCAGTCTCTTTCTTATCGGTAGTACAAAACTCATTCGACGATGAGGATGAGGACAAAGGAAGAGAGAAACCAAACTTGGTGTTCTCATTCTCAAGGCTATTGTTGTAAAGAGAGAACATATGAGGATTTATGGGAGTATCGGGGATGTGGTTTAGGACGGGATTAGTATAGATTAAGGGATCTAAACACATATTTTTCTGAGGTTGAGAAGCCGAAGAAGAGAATGAAGAGGAGGATGATGGAGTATTAGAGGAACTAGTTGGCTGAATCATTTTTTGGTGGTTAGAATGGTCTTGGTTTGAGAACTGAAATGAATTAAACTCAAAGTCATCATCATTATCAATCCCTTGATGGCGAATCTCGTGAAGGTATAAAGGCAAACCAGCTCGTTGTCTTCTCTTCATCCTTGTGTTCCAGTAGTTCTTAATTTCATTGTCGGTTCGTCCAGGTAACTACAATATTAAAAAAAGTAATTAAATGATAAAAAAAGATATTTTAAAAACATTGAAACATGCAAGAGTTATGTTTAACTAGAAAATTTAATTTCACATATAAATTCTTAGAACTCTTTAGTTTTTACTGAATTTAAGAAACAAATATGGATCGGAAAAATGTTTGTGTATTAAATGGAAAAAAATGATTTTTATGAGAGAAAACTAACCTGAGAAGCCATACGAGCCCATTTGTTTCCCATCTCAGCGTGAAGCTCGATGATGATCTTCTCTTCATCAGGACTAAATGATCCTTTCTTTAGATTTGGCCGGAGATGGTTGGCCCACCGTAGACGGCAGCTTTTCCCACACCGGAGCAAGCCTGAGTTCTTCAGCACCGCGTTCCAGTTACCTTCGCCGTGTTTCCTCACGTACTCCGTCAAGATCGCATCTTCCGTCGTCGTCCATGGCCCTTTCTTCAACCCCCTCGCCTCGGTTACCGTGGCCGTTGTTTCTCCACCACCGTGCATATTTTTCTTTAGACGCGACCCTCCGGTCAAGAAGGATTTTTCTTTCTGTTACTTGATATATACAATGTTTGTATTTGTGTATTATATATAAGTACGCTAGTGTGTTATGAATTAGAAATATAGAGAAAAGAATGAAGAATTAGTATATTTTCATTTTGACAATTTTTTGTGTGTATATTTGGAAGTAATAAATAATATATTTGGAAGTAATAAATAATACGTAATAATTTGTTGTTCTTACGATGCTTTTTTATTTTTTATTTTTCTGAAAAAGTCTTGCGTGCTTTGCTTAAACATTAATGTCTTCTTTTGTCTCTTTCTTGGTCTTTTCTTTGAGAGGATTCAAGAAATTACAGGAGTTCATAACATAAAGATAATTGTCTGTCTTTAGACCAATTCAAGATAAAGAAAAAAAGATCGTGATGTAATATAGTATTGAGAAGTCAAAATTTTTCTTATAAGATAATCTACACGTCTTAGCGTCTCAGTTTCATGTTTTTTTTGGGTGTAAATCTCAGTCTCATGTTTGAATATGTTGTACATGTCGACTGTCGTTTACAAGTCGTTCTCAACAAACAATAATCCATAATAATTAGTCAAAACCGTTTGTTTGATGTTACCAGAAAATCTAATTGAAAATGACTTGTTAATTAAAGAGATGTGTATATATTTATAAAAATAAAAGGAGCGGAGTGAGCTTCTTTCACGGCCGCGCATTGCATGCCTGATGGAATGGGACGGTCTCTCTCTTTTTTTTTTACCTTTTCTTTTTCCCCTACGCATTATCTGTCTTTCTTCTCCCTTTTTAATTCTTTTTAATTCTTTTAATGCAGAAAATAAATAATGTAATGGTTTTATTTTTATATATCTCTTTGGGACAGATGTAAAGAAAGATAAATCAAAGGTCATTTCATGCGATATTTCATGCATGTTACGTTGGCATGATCACATTTCATATGTGCACATTTTCATCATAGATTCATAGAAGTCTTATAAGCATATACTTCTTTGTAAGAGCCAAAATGCTCCAAAGTGTCAAATGCTCTTGAAAGATTCCCTAAATTTTTCATTAAATATACAATTAAGAGGTATTATGGACACACGAGAAGAGATTTTATATTTGGTCATGATCATATATTTAAAATTTTCGAACATAATTAAATTATTTTATATTTAAAAATAATTTTAAATCTGTAAGATATGTTAGCTGAGAGAGGGTGTCAAAGTTGTAACTCAGGTCTCTAATTTTGGGCCAGAAGATATGAAAACCCGATTTTTTTCTCACCTCAACATTGGGCCAAATGAAAACACGGTCCAGTGCAGAATTCATCTCACTTGAGCAACAATCATCTGACGAAAACAGAGGAAGTGTCTCCCAAAGTAGTATGGGAAAAGTATGTGCAATCGAGACCACAAACCGAATCAAAGCACTCATGGTAGATTAGAGGATGACACTTATCTTCCTCATCTAAAGTCTTATGAAATAGGGTTTAATTAGATGGATTGTGTATAAAAAGAGAACATCAGTCTAGTCGATGACCCTAAAACTAAAATCAAAAGTTTCATCTTTGCCTTTTTGTATGTTATCTACATATCTGAGTTTGCTTTCAGATTTAGCACATTCGTTGTATTCGTTCACATTACATTGTAAGAGGCTCTTATCTGGAATTACTTTCCATATGCATCTACGTTCATTTGTTTTCTACCAAATATTTTTGATTTTGTCTAGTGGTTTGAAAACCGGACCGGTCAGTTAGACCGTGACTCGTTGTATCGGTCCCTAGTTGTGATAAAACCGGATTTGAGTTGGTCAAATTTATTAAAACCAGTGATTCGGTTTGATTTTAAAATTTGGTTTCTCAAATTCAAGTTAGAAAATAAAAATTATAAATTTAAAAATATTTCATAAAAAATAATATTGTTTTCTTATATCTGTCTAAATAAATTAGTTTTTAGTTTTATATAATTTTTGAATTTTTCATTTTATTTTCATATCGATGGTATAAAGTTGTATCAAATAATTTTATAGTTATATCTGTATAAATAGTTACTTAATATTTTCTTAATGTTTATCATGCCAAATAAACTTTATCATACCAAATAAACATATGAAAATATTTTATATCAACATGTCTTACTGCTTTAAGGGAAACTTCTTCGTTCAGTAAAGCTATGGTTTTCAAAACGGTGATAATTTCCTACTCTTCCACATGTTACAGGATAGTCACGGAATAACATAATTAGAGCTAGGTTAATGATTATGTGAACCTCTTAAAGAAACAGCCACAGAGAGCTTAAGTTGGATCCAGATTGGTGTGGTTTGTTTGTATAGTGGATTAAATTTCACATTCAATATAATCGTATTTTTGTCATAACTTATTCTTTGCTACTTGTATCTTGCAACGAAACTAGAATTTTACTCTTTTAAACTAAAATTTTACTTTGACTCCTTAAATCTTATAATCAAATTTTGTATACAGCTAGCTAGTTTACAAAAAAAAATTGTATACAGCTCGTTAACTCAAAATTTTACCAAGAATTAAAATTCATGTTAGATACTCCCTCCGTTTCGAATTATTTGTCGTTTTAGAGTAAAATTTCCGTTTTAAAATAAGTGTCGTTTTCAGTTTTCAATGTAAAATTTATTGAAAATATTCTATATTCTATTTTTTTATAGGTTGATATATGATTAGGTGTATTGATAATAATGTTTTTATTTTGAAAATATGTAAAATTAAATGTTTTTTTAATCTGTGTGAATAAACTTAGGACGACAATTTACGAAATGGATGGAGTATTTATGTTCGTTGATGTCTACAAATAAAAAAGGAATTGTCATGATTCATGAACGAAAACAAAGAATCCAAAGAAGCCAATTGGGTTGCAACTAGGTTTGGTGGCCACGTGATTAATTGGGATTGAACGAACACTGTGATATTACTTTTACACGATGCCTTTGTCGGCTCAAGTCTTACATTTACTAATTTATTTTACTTTTGTCAAAGAAGAATATAGCATTTTCCTGTTTTATTTAATTATTTCTACATTTTATATTATTGTAAGAAAAACGTGTATTATTTTTTATTTCAAAATTTTAGTTTGTATATGAGTCAAAAGTTTATTAATAATGAAATTAACTAGAAATTACGCATAACAAATTAACAATAATGATCTAACAAAAAATAAATGGGGAGATGCAAAGTTATATAATTTGATGGTACAAATTAATAATAACAATATGTATTTAGATTATTACTCTATAGGCTGGTTTCCCTCGGAGTAATTTACTAGAAAACATTAATCTAAAAAACTAGAAACGTCAATCTTTGGGAAAATATGAAAAGAGAAGCACTAACTAAAAGTATGTACCTAGCACAAGTTGGGTGGTAACAGATTTAGCAACGTGCTATTGTATATATTTGTTTTTTAACTTGATTGTTTAGTAGGTAGGTCATTTTCCAAAATCATAACTATTTAAAGTGATTTACTTAATTTTCTTTTATTGTAGCTTCTAATATTTAATAATACAGTATCAGAAAGTGTATAATCTAATTCATGAACTGACCTGGTATAATAGGCAATGCTAAACTTTGATATGGTTGGCACCAGTGGCGGAGGCAGGAAATATTTTTATTGGGGGCACAAATATTAAATGTTCTTATATATGATATTGTTATATGTATTTTAGAGGGTTTAAGCAAATCAATGGGGGCAAAAATTATTTTAGAATGGGGGCATATAGACTAGAATTTAGTAATTACACTAATGTTTAAAATTTTGTTGGGTTCAGTGACCCCATCTTAGTGCATGTGGCTCCGCCACTGGTTGGCACCAAAGACTTCTAAACTTATGAGATTCAGGTAATCAGATTCTCATTCTTTCTTAATGGTTTTGTTTATTTTTGTCCTGGAAAAATTCTATGAGTTCAAAAATATTTTTCTACACGTGCTAACTATATGTACAAATCACATTATCTATATTTCACTGAATGAAAAAGATCCACATCACAGTAAATAAAAATGCTACAGTCAATATGGAAATTCGTATTAGTGTTACGAATGAAAAAAAGTAATTACATAGTTTACATATTACTCATATGTATTAACAAAGTTAACTTACAAAAAGAAAAAAATTTGATATGAGAACCAAAACAAATATATTAAACGAGAAAAACAAATAGCATAAGTAATTGTATATTTCAAAATAAAAGGGTTTACAAAAGGAAATATGTTTCAAAAGTTGATGAAGGAGAAATCAAAATTGTCGCGTCTATATATAAATCTGAACCCACACTCTTGTTTTTTCCCTCCATTAGCGCCTTTGTGTGATGAACAAAAGGCAGCCAGGTTCAATGAACCTGTAAGTTCTATGTTCTTGTTTTATTATTAACATCATCATTCTTCATCGTCAGCCGTATAAGCATGCTCATCAATATTCTAGTATATACCATAGGATCTATGATTCTTTATACATATACCTAACTACACGAATCATTTGATTTCTTGAATTTCTTATTATAGTTAGAATTGTAATTTATTAATTTTTAATTTCCAGCGACTTATATGTAAACGAAGCTGTGAAACTGCAGACAAACTGGGCTGAGAAAGAGAGAAGTATCTATGGCTTCTTTGGCAACTCAGCACTTCATCATCATTATCACGGTATGCATCTTTGTTCAACTCATCTTGTAAATGTGATGACTAAGATACAAACGTTTTCCGCTGCAATTTTCATTAGTTTCGCTGGAAAATATTTCAGATCTTATATTATGTTGACATTCTTTTTAACCTTTCATACTACGTCGTCACAAATCACAATTATAAAAGCTTCTTACAGAAAACCAGGTTTTCTTTTTCAAAAAAAAAACCAGGTTTTTTCTTTTCTTTTCTTACAAAGCCAAATCTAATATATTCGTTTTGCCAAAATGAATATTCATTTTACTTTTATATTTTAGAAGTAAACACTTTTTACTACTTAACTTAAAAAAATTAGTTATGTATGGTCTGTAATATAAGAAAATGTTTGAATCTATAGTTAAACATTTCTTTTATTTCTAACTCCATGCAGGATCAGGCTCAAAGAACGGCATAAAACTGGATCCAAACATTATCTCATCAAAATATCCTCATGCGAGAGGATTGATCAATATGAATATGATCTATAAGAGGTCCGTGTTTGATAGAATAATATGAGTCGTGACTTTGTATCCACGAATTGAAACATTGAAAAAGAGTTCCCCTTTCAGAAACTTCAATCTCTTTGTTACGAGAGAAACATAAAACAAAGATTATATGTATTGTTGTGTCTTGCATTCTCATTTTGATTCTCTGTTTTGCTTGGACAATGGATTAGTTGTTCACTTGTTTGTAAACTTTGTCTTAAAGCTGAATTTTGTCGAGGCTATATATATTTTGTTTATTTACGTGTCAACAATGTGTTAACTTAAAACGATAACAAAATGTATCCAGTTTATCTAAGAACATATACAAATGCAAGTTTCTAAACATGAACATTTTCGTTGACATCAAACAGCTATTTTATAACTCAAATTAAAGGTAGTTTTGCTAATTAAACCGGAATAGAATAACCAATAAAACAGAGCTCTTCATGAAAAGATCTCGCAGTCCTAACTAAAGAGTCCACAATCTGATTCAATGCTCGTGGAATATGGGTGATCTTGAAGTTCATGAAGCATATCTGCAAAAACTCCATCCTCTCCAATTTTATTGCGAAGCTTGGCTACGCTTTGGTTCCTTGGTCATGGCAATCAGATCCTTACAATCCATTTCGAAGCTCTGATATATCGAATACTGAATCATGTTCTCCATAGCCCAACATAGTGCTTCCAATTTTGAATGCAAGGCAGACTCTCGACGTATAAAGTTTCGAGTTCCCATGAGTTGTACATTTCCCATGTTATCCATCCAGACCCATCCACACCTACTGAACTGTGTTGCGGATGTCCATGACCCATCTATCATGTAAATATTGCTCAAGTTTAAGACTTGAGGTTCTTTCATACTATGTTCTTGTGGATTCGATGGTACCATCTCATTTGCATTGAACCAGACTTGACACTCACTCTAAGCGTAACGAACTAAGTCCAATGGATCTCTGCTGATTTCTCTAAAGAATTTATCATTTCGTGATTTCCAGATGTACCAGATTATCCAGGGATAAGGGTTCCTGTCTAATTCTGGAACGACAATGTTATTCTTTCTCCATAACAGATAGTCCATATTTTCATAAAAACTTGGGACCGGGAAGATGCCATGACTTGTTGGAGTTGCTGATAAGGACCATACTCGTAAAGCAGGTGGGCATTCAAAGATCGCATGTGTAACAAATTCTTCTGGTTCTTCACATCGTGGATAATAGTTATCACATCTCATGTTTCGTCGTATGAGATTCCTCGTTACTGCTACATGACCGATTATCAATTGCCATATAAAATGGCAAATTTTTGTAGGCGCCTTTATCGTCCAAGAAAAAGTTTGAAGTTTAGTTATATTGGGTTCTAATATCTTCTTTTCTTCCTCATTTTCTTCCTCATTTTATTCCTCATCCTTCAATAAGTTCTGAGGTATCAAATATCCTGATTTAACAGTATATTGTTTATTCTCGGTGAAGTTCCAAAGAATGTATCATGGCGATGAAATATGCATATAGCCATATTTCTTATGAGAGGTATATCAGCAGGGACCATATAGTTTTCCAGTAACCTAACATCCTACTCCTTCGATTCTTGGTTAATAAGATCGTTAACTTTCATGATCGGATACAAAACCGGGGCAGTAGGCGAGCCGGCCTTGCTGGTGTTGTGGGGATTAAAGAACCTCCTACACCTTAACCTCATATCCTAAATGTACTTTCTATTTAATTTCCAGTAACAATAGTTTTCGTGCTGCAAAAATATTGGTTCACACATCTTACACTTACAAACATAAAACATTGAGATATTTTTTATATTTTTGATTAGTTTTTTAATTTGAAATACCTAATAATTATGATTTTTTAATATATATGTTAGAGAACTTTAGAACCCATGACAAATTCCGCCTTCATATGTGTCCACAGCTCTCTCTCTTTCTCTAAGCTCATGGATACATCTTGTTTGATGGCCAGAAGTGTTAATTTTTCTTGGAGGATCAAAACATTTGTTCAGTGACTAAAATACATATGATCTTTCTTTTTGTTTGTGTAATCCCACTTTATCACATATCATTTTCGATAAACTATCTATTATTTGATTAATCCAGATCAAACCCGCTTATTTTAAAGTTGTTTTAGGATGTATGTCCTAAAACATAAATTTATTTGGTGATATAGATAATCAAATCATTTTTTAAATCTTTCATATACAACAAACAAAATTGTTACAAAGCATTTCAGAGATTTCTCAACATAAATATTTCATAACCAAAAAAAAAAGAAAACTAAACAGTATTTAATTGAATGGATATCTCAATTCATGAGAAATTCACCCAAAACATCTCAAATGAGATACTTAAAAATATTTTGGGTGAATTTGTGAAGAATTAAGATATTCGTTCAGTTAAATATTTTTTTTTGGTTTATGAAATACGTATGTTGAAAAATCTATAATGGGAGGCTTGTAGAATAACTGAATGAGGTTGGGCTAAAATCTCTTTTTTTTTTTGTCAACTGGTTTTTTTTTTTTTGACAGCAAACAGTTATTCTATTGCTCAAACTTGAAGTGGTCTGGGTAACCAGACCGGGAATAGAACAACCAATAAAATTTCAACTGGTCAAGCTGACTATACGCATCCCATTTTGAAAACGTCTATCATGCTACTTAATTAGTATACATGTGTTGTTACATTTGACATTTAGCCTATTTTACCTTTTCTTAATATTCAATTTGCTTGTCAACCAACTACCTGAACCCTGTATGACATTCCACTCTCATTAGCATTAGTAATCTGTTTTCCTTTTGCCTCAACAAATTGAGAGAGCTCAAAATGTGTAAACAATATGTGCTCCGTTGTACTTGAGCCTAGAATCCACATCTCATTTTATACTGGTTGAAATATAGTATCTAAAGTTCAATGTTTAGGTAATAAACCAGGCCACTGAAGTCTGAATTTAAAATTGAGGTTAGAGATTGTCTCCAAATTAACGATGCATATGATCTGGAGAGAAAGGAACAAGAGGAGACATGGAGAGACCCCATCACCTGCTGCGGTTTTGACCAAAAGACTTGACAAGAACATGAGAAATAAATTCACTGTGATTCAGAGAAAACGAAATAAGGAGTATACAAGTGGGATGGAGTTCTGGTTTGGCACCCGATAGGATTGAATTTGTTTCTTGATGGTTTTTAATCAATAGGAAAAATTAGATCTTTTTATACTTGTTAAGAAAGGTACACTTGTTATAAAAAGGTCTTTTTTCTTTTAATTAAATTTAAAATTCAATTCAAAAAAAAAGTTTGTCTCCAAATATATGTTTGTTTTCCTATGACTGGTGATAAGAGAGGTGACACTGTAACAAGGTACGGTCCACTGTAACTAGATAAGAGAGGTGATCTTATCAAGCTTTTCATGTGGCATTTTGTTTTTGAGAAGGACTAGCAACAAATTATTAATGAATCTTAACCAAGAATCTTACTGCAACAAGTTTTGTTGTATCAGAAAAATAGTGAGAACCTTGTTGAGAATGCATTGCAAGAAACCCATCTTTACATGTTTGGTTGAAATGTTGTGTGATATGAACTCACATGACGTCTGTACCCACAGGATCCACAGAGAAATGAAGAGCTACTGATTTCTCTATGAACGGCTCAAACTGAGACCTCCACATCTGAAAAGAAAAAAAAGAGTCTCTATTAATTCAAAATCCTGTATCATATAGTCTGAGAAGAAAAATTGAAGAGTGAGTTATAAAGGTTCAAGTTCAGAAAACTTCTTACATCTTTATACTCTCTACCCTCAACGAAAATCTCCATGGCGTCAACTGCAGGAAGTGGCATAAGCAAGGGTTAGAAGGAGACTAAAGTGAGGAAACCACACTGTTGGTACATTTGGAAAAGTGATTACAGGAACGGAATCGAACTACTGCTGCATGTGTGAATTCCTTACTGCTCTCGTTAAAGTTTGAACCTGGACATACAAAAATCATGTAGCTACTAGACTGAAACTATATAGGGATCTTATGAATGTCTAAACTCTAAAGTATAGTTTACAGGCACCTTGTGTAGACTGAACAATTAATGATGGAAGAGATGAAGTTAGCTGTGCAAAAGAATCCATTGCATCTTTAATGTTCTTCTCTGAAGCGTTTTTGGCAAAAGTAACAAGAAGAACAAACTCCTCGCCGTAGTTGTACTCCTGCAACGGGAAAAGATAACTCTGTCTAGTTACATAACTTGACACTCAGAATGTGAAATGAACTGATCATAGCATACCTCGCCCTTTCGAAATATGGAAAGGATGTCATCTTCAACCTCTGATTCATAGTCCACATTGGTTAGCCCCTGGTACATTTTAGGACGAGACATCTAAGTAGAGAAGAACAACAACAAGAAAGAGGCAAGAAGAGAGGAATGGCGTTTTTACATGTGAGGAGGGGGCATACATGGCAGAATGGAGTTACATGTTCATCAAGAACTTTCAAGAAGAGAGGGTTCTCATAGAACTTGTCAAGGTCTTCCTTCCTCTGGAACCGCACAAAGAGAGCGTGCGTGTAATCTCCATTCTTGCTATCACCAAGGCTACCTATGAGAGTAAATTGAATCGATAAAGATTGTTTCTTTTTTTTTTTAATTTTATAAAACACACAAGGGGAGTGCTCACCTACAGAGATAGCGACAATGCCTCTCATCTGGTACTGAGAAGTGTAAAGATAGTCAAGCATATCTTTCTCTTTCTCCTCAGACAACAAACTCTCTTTGGCTTTGAGTAAACACACATGCTCCACTACTTTCCTATTAAGAGCAGTAGGTTTGATACATAACTAAAGTCTTAAACTTTCTCAAGAACGAGCTTTAAAAACAGAGGAAACCTTGTCTGAATGGACTTGGAACTGGCGATTGGAACATCATCAGCAGCGCAAAATGCTACTCCTTGGTTCTTTGTTAGGGACTGATGCAGAAACACGCCTCCATTACACCCAAATCCTACTGCAAATTTCAAGAGTTAAGAATCGTTGTTTGTAGCATTAGTGAAACAGAGTCAGTCTTGTCAAAATGTTAAGTCGAAATTGAGATGATTTGAATGGAGAATCGAAAACCCAGAAGGAAAAACTCGAACTTTACCTCTAGTGAAAAATGGGTGAGCCAGACGAGGGAGAGCCAAAGCTTGATGGAACATCGTTGAGTGTTGCAGCATGTTTGGGAGTTTATCACTTGAGTAGAGTTAAATAAGATTTTATTTGAGGAGTTTGTGGTAGTTATAGTTTTGTGTAGTTCGACATGTCAAATTTTATTTACAAAAATAATATTGCGCCACAGAATCCTTTATTCCCTTCTTTTTCCTTTTTGAGCCTCAACATCAATTTTCATATATATGATATATCAATCAATAATACTAAAACGGGATCATGACCAATTGATAAAAGTTTATGTCCAATTTATTTTATAAATTTATCTAAATTATTATCTAAATATATCATATAACCATTTTAATTATATATAAATATGAACAAAAAACATAAATATAATTAAAAAGGAAAAATAGAAATACAAAAATTAAATTTCTAAAAGAAAAAAATTAAAACAAAAAATATACTCGTCTTTTGAAAAGACGGATCAATAAAGTTCTCTTGAAAGGGCAGATCAAAAAATATACCTGCCTTTTACAAACAAATTCAGTAATCCATGAGTTTTCTTGAAAAAATCTGAATTTAAATCAGTAATCCACGAATTTCATGATATCTAGTCGTAAAGTTTTCATTTCAGTTTAAATTCAGGTTTGATTTGAGTTTAGTTTGGTTTGTTTGGGTCTAAAAAACTTTTAACTGAAGTCAATTATAGATATCAAAGTCTGTGATGGTGAACTGAAAGAGGAAGTGAGTCTCTGGCTCCTCGTCGGGTGAAAAAGAAGATATAAACAGGTCGGAACTGCATGTTTGATGGTTGGGTCTTTCTTTTTTGGGTTTAGTTGGTTAAAATGTTTGGTTTAGTTGGTTAAAATTGTTTAGTAAACAGTAAATCAGTTAAAAATATGGTTTGTGTTTTATTAGATTTTGAACTATCGATTCAGAGAGAAATAAGTTTATAACTTTCAATTCGGAGAGATTCAGAACGAGGTCATAACTCTGTAGATATCTGATGCTAATATGATAATTTTTGTGGGGAAATAGCACATTCACCCGAAGTATATAGTACTTACTAAACATTTTTCTCCACCACCCATAGAAAAACGCCACTAGAGTCAAAGACATCAACAAATTTTTTTTTAATCTAACAAAGTCTCACCACAAGAAGAAAAGTCCAGTCCTAATTTCCTTAGAGTCAATGACTATCTGAGGAAGAGAGTCCTAAGTTCAAAAGAGAACCAAAAAGATTAAAAATGATCCTGACTATAAGTGTAAACTATATATTTAAACTCATGTAATATATATCGATAGACCCCTAAACATCTAAATGCAGCTTATAAACAATGGGACATGTGCACTTGTAAGAATATTAATATCCAAAATTTATTTGAAAACATTAAACTATGTTAAGGGAAGTGTATTCAACTGAGATTTTTAATTAATTGTATTAAAATAACAAATTTATTGTTATGCAAACATGAATTTTAAAAACTCAGTTAAATTCCACTGTTATTGAACATAACATTTCATGAAGTACTACGGAATCCACTATTATTGAAAATATTTTAAGTTGTGGAATTTTAAAGTGTTTGAATGGAGCTTCTTACTTAAAAAAACAAAACAAAAAAATGCACGGTTTTAGGTGATATTCTAGAGTAATTTAATAAAAATCACATAAATCTCTGCAACTTATTGAAATCATCTAAACCCTCTTTATATTAATTATAAACATATATTAATTTCAAATATAAAATATGTAGTATAAATATTCTTAATATATATATTAAAATAAATAATTAAATTCAGTGTGATTTTAATAAATATGATTATATACTTATTTATTACATTTTAATTTAAAATAATAGATAAGTATAATGATATTTTATATTTTATAAATATAATTATGTATTAAATTGTATTAAATTCTAAATATTTTGAAGATAATTGCAAGTTTCCCGTCAAACGTACAAGATATTTAGATTAATATGAGAGTATTCAAAAAGTATTTTATCTTTTTATTATTTAAATTTGACCAATAGAAAATGGATTAAATAGATTAATGCTTTGTCAAAATAATTTTACACTTTAAAATTCGTGTAAAATCTAATCCATTATATACTATTTAAGAAATATTACAATTTTTGAGATATGACACATATCATTACTACAATGATTCTTAGAATCTTTAGAAAAATATATTAAAATTCCCTTTAGTTCATCCAAACATATACTACATTTTCTTTAAACTAATCATAGAATAATTATTAATTTATACAAAATATTCTTTATTTCTAAAATAAAATTTACGAAATTACCTAATATAATTAAAATACATAAGATAATTAATAATCTTGAATAATAATTTTAATAATAATTTATGTATTCTATATCATTTTGTTATTATTACAGTAAATTAAGCAATCACATTAACCATGTAATAAAAATTTAGATTTTTCATATATGATTAAAAACAACTATAAATTAATAAAACTGTTAAAAATATATATTAATTTTTTTAAGATAATGGTTTAAAAAAATTAACAAAAATGATAATAAAATCATATGACTAGTAAGCCTCATTTAATAGATATATAGATTAATATTATATCTATTATAATATATTTTAAATTAAAATATAGACCATATAAAATGCATAAATATTTCATTTAACAAATATTGAAAGTTTAATATTTTTTAATTTTACAAAATTGCATTAAATATTTATAAATGAATGTAAATTACGAAAACTATAAGAGGTTCCATATTGAAAATTTTTGTTACCAATTATTTTTTTGTTATAAATGATTATAAAACAATCTGAGCAGAAAAAATCATTTAATATATATTTATATTAAAAATAATATATATATATATATATATATATGTATTTATATTCATATCATTAAATTTAATTATATATAAAGGTAAATTTTAGATTTATTTATCATAAAATATATGTTAAAAATAGGAATTTTTTACATAACAGTTAATTAATTCTTATTTATTCAACTATATTTATTATTTTACAATATTTAAAATATAAATAAATAATAATTTTAAACCTTTTTGCATATAATGCTTATTCCTCCGAAACTGATCCAATTAAAACTGAACCGAAATAGAGAAAATGGTTTGGATTTGGTAATACCAAATATACCGAATTGATGTTTTTTTTTAAGAATCGGGGTATATGGATATTGTTGGTTATAAACCGATCAAACCGAATAAACGGATCAGTTAAAATATAGTATAACTATATGTAAACTATATAATATAATAAATAATATATTCATTATTTATATTATTGATATGATATTCATATTCAAAATGTTGATGTTATTAATTTAATATTTTATTTTAGCTAAAATTGATGTTTTATTTTTATCAAATTGATTTTTTTTTTGATTTTATGTTAACAAATATGTGTGCAAATATTTAGTTATTTAAGAGTATTATGAATTACTATTTTTTATTTCTATTCTATAAATTTTTAATATTATTAAGTTAATATGTTTACTAATTATTTAAATATTAAAAGAAAATAGTCTATTTAAAAAAAAATCTTCTTGTTATATTAAATTTGATATATAATCCTTTAAAGTAAAATTCATAAAAGTTTATAAAAAATAAATATATTTATGATTTTTTTATGTAAAACTGAATAAGCTAAAAACCGGCGGTATATAAACCGAACCAAACTAAATTTGGTATGTTTTAATATGGTAGGTATTTTTTATAACCGAAATACCGAAAGAAAAAAATGAACCGAAACCGAACCAATATCCGGATTGGACACCCTTACGTGTGGATCTTAATCTAGTTTATCATAGCGCATCTGGTAAATATATTTTCTAGATTCTCCCCTGGTTCGCAGATATGATAGCATTTTTCTGGTCAAATACATATTAAGATTTATTATAAGAAGATAGAACAAATCTAACAAAACAATCATATAAATTCTCTTTCCATGTAAATTTTCCTGGATGAATTATTATTTTCCTAGTTTGAAAATTATTATTCAATTATATTTTAATACTTAACAAAAAAAATCATTAGAGAAAATTTTGGTCAATTACATATTTGAAACATGCTTGCATCTTAGCCTCTATATAATTTCTTGGGGAAATTTCATAAATACACTTTTGTTGGTACCACAATTCAACTATACCCCTAATCAAATGACATTTTTAAAAATACCACATTTTTAATGTGTAAAAGACTCAATTACCCTCACTTTTCATCTTCAACAATTGCTATCCATCTCCTCGTCATCTAACCTAGCCTCCATCGAGATTCATGGATTCATCGTTGCTTCCGATGAGACAACGACGTGCCGAGATTGAGTGATGACGACGGCGACACGACGACGGCGAGGACGCAATCGAGTGACGACGACGAGAATGAGATTGGACGACGGCGGTGTTAGGTCCTCGACTCGTTACGGAACCGGGATGGTGGAACAGTGAGGAAGTGGAAGAAGAAAAGGGTTCACGTCTCTCCTTCCTCCAAGAAGCAAAACACCTCCTCCTCCTCTTCCTCCTCCTCCTCCTCCGTCGTTAACGGTGGTGGTAGTTCATTGTAAAGCTGGAATGGCAAGAACTGGACTCATGATTTGCTGCTAAAAGAGTTTCGGAGTTGGAAAGCAAGAACCGTGATTTCACGTTTTGCCAGCTTCTGAAGTTTGAAGAATGAATGATCGGTTAGTCATTTTTGAGTTGAAAAATCCACAACTCTTGTTGTTGTGATATATGATTGTGAGTTTGGTTTGTTGCTTAATGTCTAAATACACATTAAAGATTGTGAGTTTTGTTGCCCATTATCCTCTGTAATATCAGTTCCATGAATAATGAATGATTCTCATAAAAAAGTTTCTGATTCGTCACCAAATACAAGGAGTCCACAAATTTGTTGAATCTTGATTTTCCCTTAAAGACAATGCTCTAATCCTATTGAAGCATTGGGAAAGCGAAGACTTTACTGGACAGAAATGTGATTATCTTGTTGCAGCTTGGGCTCTAACTGATCTATATTATCTTGCATGTTAGAAACCTCTTATAAGGGTTTATAAAACCATTTATAAGAACTTATAAATCATTTATAATTTTCTTATAAATATATTTATAAACGTTTATGAGTCGGTTTATAAAAATATTATGAGAGTTTAATATTCTTTATAGCACAATTTAAATAAAAGTTAATAAATCTTTTTCAAGAATTATATATCTGCTTAGACCATTTATAATGGCTTATAAAGGTAAAATAAATTAGTTATAAGAACTCTAAAACATTTAAATAGTTTATAACCATTTATAAAGTCTAATAATAGAATTTATAATGGGTATTATAAGAGTTGTATAGGTTTATTAATCAACTAAAAGAGTCTACAACCATTTATAAAGCCTTATAAAATAATTTATAATGGTTTGTCTAATAATTTTATAAAGGTTTATAAGGATATGTAAATAATTTATAAGGGTATACAAAAATAATTTATAAAATTTATAAACAATTATAAAGGATTATAAAATAATCTATAAAGGTATGTAAAATTTCTGAGCGGTGGAGCCTTGCTTGCTGTCTGTATGTGCCTCATAATCTGCCACGTATCATCATCTCTTTACAAAACTTGCACGTGTTCTTTAGTTTTATTAATTTAATCTTGTGTATCAAAGTGTTGGGCTTTAAGCAAAGAAAAGGTCTAAAGATGTTTATAAAGATTTTATATAGAATTTATAAGAGTTTATAAAGGGTTTAAATAAATTTATAAACAAATATATAAGATTTGTAAGAGTTTATAAAATGTTTTAATGGGGTTTGAAGAGTTTATATAGGGTTTATAAAAAATATAAAGGTTTCTAAAACCATTTAAATATTTATATAACTATTTATAAAGTCATTTATGAACCATTTATAAATTCTTTAAGAGCTTATAAACCCTTGTATCAACCATCTATAAAATTTATAAAACAAATATAAATATGTATATAACTATTTTAAAGGTTTATAAAACTATTTAAAAGGGTTTATAAAACTAAAATTAGTTTATAGATAATAATAATTCAACTTAAACCCCCCGAATACATGGAGAAGACACTCCTTTTTTGTTTGCAAAGTAAACCGTATACCGCGATAATAGCTCATCCTCACGCCAACACTCTCTTATTTATAAGTGTTTATAATTTCTTATAAATCTTTGTAAATAATTTATAATTATTTATGAATCATTGATAAAAATAAAAAAAGTATTTGTAATAGTTTATAAAACCATTTACAAGAGTCTGAAGCAGTGGAACCTTACTTTATAAAGAATCTGCCACGTATCATCATCTCTTTATAAAGCCTGCATGTGTTCTTTAGATTTATAAAAATATTTAAAGTTATTTATAAAGATTTATAAAATCATTTATAAAGATTTGTAGAATATCAAAAGGTAATTATTTTATGAAGTCTTATAACGTTTTATAGAGGCTTATAAATCATTTCTAAAAAATAATAGTTTGCTCTCCATAGTACACGAGCTAATTCTGAACTTAAACCTCCATGTTTTGGAATATTTTAGGAGCACAAGCTCTACAACGTCAGTAGTACAAACTCCTAGTATCTCTTCATTATCACCAAAAACGTTATCATCACAAACAAACAAAATCATTTATAAGGATTTGTAGAATTGAAGAAAGAAGCGAAAGCCCTCTCACAAACTGTAGTACACTGTCTTCTAATACAGAAGCTCTCTGTTCCAAGTCTGTGCTTCGTAAATCACCCTTCAAGGCGGGATCTAAGCTATTCTCCTCCAACATGCCTTGCTCTACCGTCCCTCAACGCACAAGAAGATCACACTGCTTTGCTTCTGCTAAAAACATGAGCAAAAGATGGATTAAAATAAGATGCACAGATGACAAATGAATGTGCTTTATTGTTTACAAACACTAATTAGAGGCTGAAACTTAAGCCCCTTCATCTATTAACTTATTAAAAATTACATCTTTGATCTCATCAACAACTGTATAAAATCTACAAGTTTATACTTTACTATGTTCCCTTCCCAGCTTCCTCAACGTCTTAGTTCTTATTCATGGGAAGTTTTTTTCCAACACCTATGGCTTCACGTGCTATTGCTTCTTAACCCCATCAGCAAACTTTGCAAAAGAAGTAGGGTGAATTAGGGATTGACTTTGTCTACCACAGAGAATAGGCAGAGGAGAAGAGTATTCGACTCTGTCTACATGTATAAACTGACTTAGATGAAGCTTACCACAGAGAATCAAATCATCGTGCTCATCAGGGAGAGGAGTCAGAAACTTTGAGATAAAAGCCTTGGTTTGGGAAAAGCTCACCTCCTGCTAGAGCAGGTATGATGCTAACGGCTTGTAAGAGAGAGGACCTGTGTTCTCCGGCGATTTTGACGTTGGTGTTCATGTGCTGGAAGAGCTTGAGAAGAACGCCAGAGACTAGATTCGCCATCATCGATGGATCCGATCGTCGTCCTATACCGGAGCTCGCCGGATTCTCGCCTCACATATCCGACGTTGTTTTTGGCCGGAATCGTATCTGAGGAAGAAGACACCGATGCTTTAGGTTTATTAATTGAGGATATAATGGTCATTTTTCTATTAAAAATGTGGTGGTATAGTTGGTTAGTGTATAATTGAAAAATGGTATAAGAAAAATGGTATTTTTGACAATTTCTCTAATTTCTTCTCCTCTATATAAACATTCAGAACTGAATTTACTTTCTCAGAGAGACAAAAAAAAACAATTTGGCTAGAGAATTTCTTCCGACGAACTTGTGTCAGAAAATGGTGAATCTACCAGATTCCCTATATGAAGACTACACAAAATTGAAGGTGAATTTCCCCCCTGCTTTAGACTCAACCTTCCTACCTTCACCGGACTTAAGAATGATCATCAAGTGGGTCGATGATCTTCATAGTAACATCCCATCCACCTTCGATTTCGCGCTGCAGAATCTCACCACTGTAAGCGCTAAAAATATCATGTTCCCTGTTTTTTATATTATATGATTTTAGTTTATTAATTAATGTATTGATTCTTTGTTTAATTGCATCGATTAACATGCTTTATGTTTTTAAGTCTGATAGACTACTTAATTTATTTTGAATGACTTATTATTTTCAGTTGGGTAAAATCTTGATATCTCCTTTGTTACTTGCTTCCTAGGTTAATAAAATTATGCCAGTGCTCTACCCATTTAATTTTTTAATCACAAGGATATAACTGAAAACAAGATATCATCAAAATCTTAATCTCTCATTGTCACCTTCATTTGCGACCTTTTTTTTTTCATATCCATCTTAGATTTGGCTGCGTAATATAAAATCTCCTTGCTTTTAGTTAAATTCAGCATTCCTTGTGATCATGCATAAAAAGAAACACAAAATTTTCAATACCCCTCTTTTGTTTTTATCCATTTATTTTTGACATTTTATCGGCTTTCACAAAAAAATCTGTTGGATTTAGAAGATTTAGTGATCAATTTGTATTCCTGCAAAAACAATTTGTGGGCAATGCAAGTATGGAAATATATCTCGGTGAGATTCGCATATATGTAAAAATAGAATTTAATAATTTGGAAAACTTTGAAATTCTGTAATTTGGAATTTTTTTTTATCTTCGGCTTTCTAGACCGTTCATTTATTATCTCTTTCGATTGTTCTCACTCAGTAAACTTTGACTTTGAAGGTTTCATTGAATTACCGAAGTTCTTGTATATGCATCATTTGACTATACTTTCATTGTCCATAGGTGAAAAATATACTCAAAGTTAATTTTTTGAAATCGGATTGTATTATTAAGCCAAATAGATAAGAGTTATAAAATATAAAAAATAGGAAATCAAAACTAAAAGACACATCTATTTTGCGATGACTAAAAGTTTTTAAAATAAATATTCTTCTTTATTTTTGGAACAGTTGAATTTTAAAGGAGATATTCTTTGCAATAATCCAAAAACATATATTAACGCTTAAGATTGAATTGACCATGACTACCCCTCTCTTTTTATCTTATTATGAAATATCACAAACTTATATATTAGTATAGGTTAGAACGATTTATAATGTTTTTGGAATGTTAGAAACTTACACTGTCAGTATCTACCCTTTCTCCTGGCAGCATAGGAAAAAGTTCGAGATCTTGCCGAGGCTTTTATGGAAATCTAATTTTACAGTGGCCATGATGTTGCAGGTTCAGTACCAACAAATTTGGTTTCACATATGCCT
This sequence comes from Raphanus raphanistrum x Raphanus sativus, assembly GCA_019705995.1. Classification (NCBI taxonomy): domain Eukaryota; kingdom Viridiplantae; phylum Streptophyta; class Magnoliopsida; order Brassicales; family Brassicaceae; genus Raphanus; species Raphanus raphanistrum x Raphanus sativus. Next base: position 11,917,124 of record CM034037.1, on the reverse strand, counting down.
TACGCTGATGTGTTTTGGCATTTTAAAACTTATTAGACTGATTAGACTTTCAAGATATATCCATATCTTGTTGTAGGCTCCTCTCTTTTTGATACTCACTTTGAATTTCATTCAACTTCTGCAGGAGATCATGAAAATCTACCCACACACCTCACGTCCAGTTTACTCACAGAACGGGATGTACCATCGAGTGTACAACATTTTGCTTTTGTTCCAGGTTTTGTTTGGTCTCATACTTTTCTGCTTTCTTCATTTAAGAGCCATTTAAAATCCTAAGCCTTAATTGGCTCTGTGATGTTATCTTATTTTTCTTGTTATAGTGCATAACTCATTACCCGGAGACAAGAAACGGCTTTATTACGGGTATGTTTTTCTCCTTCATTGCAACAAAAGTTCTCTTTTTGTTTGCTATATGATTTTATATCATACTAGAGCATATTTGTTGATGGTTTTTCATCTAACTAGTTTGAGCCCATGCTTTGAATTTTGTTTTCACAAATGTAACATAGGTAGATAGTTATAAATCGATCATTCCCACATTATTTTGAAAAAAAAACACAAAAAAGGAGCACAATGATTTTTCCTCATTGCAGATTTTTTCAACCATTCTATAGAATTATATAATATTAGTATATTCAATCATTGATAAGTTTGATTGTCTCGCTGCCTATAGCAATCAAAAGGATTTAGTAGACTGAAAAATAATTTCCTTATTAGTGTGTATAAGTGTATTAATATGTCAAACATTTGAAAGAAACATTGTGTATTGAAAATATTGCAGTAATATAAACATGTAGATGCTACATATACATCTGTTAATTTTGTCTCCCATTATCCCATGGCAGCACTGATTTTGCTAGCTTCAAGGTTTTATGTTCATCTCACCCCTACAACCATACATGAACCAATTATCTTTCTGGATATCTGAATATTAAAATTATAGAAGCCCTTTCTCAAAAAAGAAAAGGAAAATTAAAATTATAGGGAAAAGTATCAAATTGCACCATAGTACATTGACTGATGTTTTCAAACTACACTTTGATGTAAAACCTATAGTATAGTAGAAAAAACATAAGTTCAGTAATATGATCATTTTGTAGTGAAAATAATGGTAAGGTGTTTACCTTTTATCAAAAGCTCTTCCTCCTTAAACCAAAAAAAGCTCTTCTTCCATGTCTGATTTTTTTATCTAGTTTTGATTTAACTCACAATGCTATCCATGTTTCTGTTTTGCCTCTGTTTTCTTTCTTCTCTTTTATGTGCAACTAGGTATGACTTTAAATTTATGGCACTGTCTGTGAGTTAAATACAGTAGAACCTCTATAAATTAATAATGTTGAAACTTTAAAATTTTATTTATTTATAGAGATATTAATTTACAAAATTTTCCTTATTAAATTTTCTTATTTTAAAATATATATATTCTAAGATAAGAAAAATATTTGATTTTACCGTATTGACATTTTTTATTTTTTATTTTTTATTTGAAATTTGACATTTATATTAATTTTATTAGATTATTTGGTGTATATAATATATATTGCACATAAATTAAATGGGGTTTAGATATAATATTACTAAATCTCATCAAAAATATATTAAGTGTTAAGAAAATATAAAGATAATTTTATTCTGAATATAAAACAAACAATATAATAATAGATTCTTACTTATATAAAATATGCATACATAAAAATTATTAATTTATAGTTTTAGTGGGACCATATATTTATATAGGATTTTATAAAAATTATTATCTTATAATTTTATTGATTTGTGTCAAATTTTGACCCGGTCCAAGTTGAGATCGGTGAAATTTATTAATTTATAGAAATTATTAATTTATCGAGTATTAATTTATAGAGGTTCTACTGTATTCTACTGATAAAATTAACTGTTTCGATGATAATGGGAGTAGTGGAAGAAATTATCAGTGTTTTATATAAATACATTGATAAATAAATAAATAAATAAATAAATAAATAAAAAGAATACACAAAAATCAGTTGATAAACTGTTTTCGTTTTATTTTTTTCATTTGGAATTTTTATTTTAAATTTTAAAATATATGCCATGTTTTATTGGCAATCTAACTTTTGTTTTAGTATATAAAGGATATTTCACCAACCAAAAGAATAAGAAAAAACGGAAAACAAAGAAAATCATTTTGTTTGAGAAACTTGAAAAAAAAATCATGAGAAACTTTCAATATGTTTTTGATAAGTGATTTAGTTTTATTATGTAAATATTGTAATATAAATAATATTAATTATATATGTTATATACTCTTTGAAGAGTATCAAGGAGATGCTCTTACACTGTCTAAGAAATATCTTATCTTATGTTGGTTGTTGCAGCTGATATGCCAAACTATTTCTATCCTTTGATGGACATTAATCTCACCGATAAGCCTCTTGAATGCCTAAGGCTTGGTGCATTGGGTGTCATTGCTCATATGTTGAAGCCGGTACATATATACATATTCTAAAGCATCCTCTTTTACAACATATATTTTTGTTACAAAAAGCTTTCGAACTACTTTGAACATCTCACTTCTCTTACAGCCTGTGGACGTAGCTGTTGTTCGCTACCTTTTGAACACAAATTGTTTAGAACATTGCACAAAAGCCATCGAGATTGGCTCAACAGAATCAAAAACAGTAAGTGCCCCTTCTCCTGCTATAAATTAGACAAGAAGGAAAGCATTTAGAAGAAAAAAAAAGCATTTGGAACTAACACTTCTTTTTTGACTAACACTTCCTCAGCTTGCTGTATTCATATTTAACAAGATTCTGTCCACTGGTGAGGGTCTTCAGTACTGCTGCGTCTTGCCTGATCGGTTTTTCTTGATAGACGATCTCCTGAAAAAGCTGCTTGTGTATCTTACCACCATGCCGACACCGTGTCCCAGCTTGTTCAATCTTGTTGTCGGTTGCTATGCCAAGCTCTCCTACAAGCCCAGGTTATTTTGCTATACACCTTTTGTTGTATCTTTTTGAATTCTTGGTTCTCAAGCAAACTACAAATTGATATTTTGGTATGATATTAATTAGGGCTCGTAGAGGATTAAGGCGTTACCTTCCTGCCATGCTGTTCAACGGCCGCTTTGCTAGTTTACTTGCTGTAAGATTGAAACCTTTCCATTAACTGCTTTTTAGCTCTGCATGGGTTTGGTTAATGCAACAATAGTCAAGACTCAAGAGTGTTTTGTTGTGTTTGTTTGTTTTTTCTTTCAAAGGCGGACCCAGTCGCTGAGGGATATCGTCAGGAGCTGATTAAGAATCTGGAAATGAAATGAAAATACAGCCTCAAAAGACAGGTTTACTAAGTAGTAAACTGAAAAGACAAAAAGATTATGGGAAGCAGTTTGTTGTTGTTTGGTTTTATCTTTTCTTCAGATACCTCTCTTGATACTCTTTCGTCATTCTTCTTTTCTCTTTTGGGATGATACATTTGAACCCTATTTTCAATCTTCTTTCGTTTCTCCTTTAAAGTATTTTATATTTTTCTTTTCTTTTCTCCAGAGGGAGGAAGGATTTGCTTAGTTTACATATGATTGATGATGCTTATATGATTGTTATTACCATTAGACTCACCTGCATGAAAAAGAGGACATATAAAATAAGATAGGAAATGGTTAGTTAGATACAAAGCTTCATGTTCTTTTTAGTCTTTATATTGAAGTTTGAGGACGAAAATAAAGCCTTTCTGATGTTAAGTTCTGGTTTTAGTTTGGGTTCAGCTTAGTTGGTTTTTGACACTAGGACTGAGACTTGAACGTGAGAGACCATTAACACCAAAGTCTCATCTACACTTTTCTACACCCTTGGCAGATTGAGTAGTCTTTTAGCTGTTCTAATCCTCATCCGTAGGTAACTTATTCGATTTTTTTTTCCATTAATTTTCCGTAACATAATAGACCATCCAATCAGTTATTCATGGACAATAGTTTCCTACTCTCTGTTCTCCATTCCTATCATGAATCTTTTATATGTGCGTCAGTAGTCATCACTTCATCAGTACAATACCAACCAAATCAGCTTTTGAAACCCGGATCTGAAGATCTATGTTCCATTTATAAGCAGAAATAGAAAAGCCTATCATGTAGCAGTAGTCATCACTTCATCAGTACAATACCAACCAAATCAGCTTTGGAACCGGATCTGAAGATCTATGTTCCATTTATAAGCAGAAATAACAAAGCCTTTCATGTAGCATTAGTTGCTCAAGATTCATCTCCTATTCTTTTTTGAAGAACTAATGTTTCTTTCTTTCTCTCAAAAAACAACCCCCCTCCCCCCCCCCCCAAACATTCCTTGCTTACACTTCCCCTAACAAGTAGTCCAACAAATAAACTAAGATTCTCAGGTTCTTTAGTAAAAGACTCTCCTTAAAGCAAGCCATAAAATTTAGTAGAGAGACTCTCTTTGATAGTGCCAGTCATTTAGACGACAAGTGATTGTCACGATATCATAAGTAGTCCTCACATAACTTGTTAAAAATGATGTCAGCTTGAACTGGATCACGAACAATCAGCTTCCACATGCATTATAAATCCATGTCAAAACAGATTAGATGTTCAGTAAAAGTGCATAGTCTCCTAAGATAAACCGATCAATGTGTTCAAACTGTTTACAGATTCTAACATCGCTAGGATTCACTTTCTCATGTTCGGGATTCCTAAACCTCCAGCTGGTGAAGGCTATGAGTTCATATGGCTCAGAATGTATTGATAGTTCTTGACATCTTGTCATAAGGTTGAATATTTCTGCACACAAACAAAAAGGAAGAGAATATTCAGAATGGGAGATGAAACCGCATGAACAAGGAACTTGTAACACCCCACCTGCTCAAATGAAGACATCACACGATGCCTGGGCTATACGTTGTCCTCTATTTCAGGATATTTAATCTGACAAAAAAAAATAAGAAACATAAGGATCCACTCTAGATAAGTCTCTGCTGATACTAGATGAAGCTCAACAATAACAATGTATATCCATACCTGGAACAGAAGATATCTTTGCATCAGCTCAGGGTCGTACTGCTTTGTAACACGGTACCCTGGTCTACCAATCTTAACTACAAGAACATACATAAGATGTAACAATCATCAACCCAAAACCATTATAGCTAATATCAAGCAACGGTGGAGAAATCATCAAACCAAACCTTTCAAGCTGATACTAAGCAAAACCCATAACTCAATAACTGTAACCACATGCAAAGACTTTGCGCTTGTGTGGCTGAGGCTAAGTAGGAGCATCCTGGGCCTCACAGGCAGCTCTTTGGCCAAGTTAGTCTGATGTCTCTTACCTTGAGTATGAGCCATGTAGTTTCCTTCGTTGTTGTGAAGCGTAAGACATAGTTTGCACTCGTAGCTTCACATTTACAAAACAGAGCAAAGCAAGATGAAGATTACATCAGTAAACTCTTTCAAGATGCCGCTAGAGTCCATGTCGAGGTACATATTAGGTCTGGAATATTCATAATTTCAAATATCAGTTCAGATTTTTAGTTATTTATTTGGATTTGGATTTGACTTTTAGTTTTTTTTTTGGGGGGATTTTTCAAGCTTTCATATTTTTGGATAACTATTTGATCAAGATTTTTTTTTTGTATTCGGATGAAGCTTGGCTAATATTTGATATCCAAAATAGCGTTTTAGATGATCAGCTGGGATATTTTATATAGACCTGATCAGAAACAAATTAAGGTTTTTGATTCAGCTTCAGTTACAAATGCCCGAGCCTAGTACAAATTTGTTAAAAACAAACAAAAATAATAGATTCAGTTGATCAATTCTTTCGGTCGGGCAATTAGTGATCAGTTTGTTGGAGTTTCGGGTATGTTAAATTGCCACTAATCTTTTAAACTATTAAAACCGAAGTATATATAGTAATTAATCCTAACTTTTCCACAATAATTACCATCATATGTCACTATAATTAAAACAAATAAATTAATGATTAATGATAATAACTATTGTCTAACCGGATTGAGGTTATGCCGGAGATTTCACTTACCAAAAACTTTACATTCACATTTAATATTTTATATTATGCATTCTTAATGATTTTTATATCTTATACAATAATCATTTGAACTAAATTTTATCAAGACACGAAGCCATCTAAATTGTTATTGAATCTGGCCGATTTAATGGTTAAATCAAATTCTGGTGGCAATGGTCTAGACCTTTTTCTGAAATGGTAGTGAGTCAAATAATTAATATAATACTATACTAAATTTTAAAATTAATCATAATTTTTTTCTGTTGATTTTCAAAATCGATGAATATAAAACTATAATTATTTGGCTCTAAACCAGTTAGTTTAGTTTACACCTAGATTACAAGATGGTCTCTTAAATATTAGTTAAATACAGTTTCTTTAACCAGTTTAAAACTAATAATATAATCCTAATCCTTCAAAATAAACCATGTGGTTATTGAACATTTTTTATAACTGATTTTTCAAAAGTTTTCCATATATATACAATCTCCCAATATATATTAATCAAATTTTATGGGTTTGTTATAATAAATGTGATCTACTCCTAAACTAACTTTTTAATTTCCTTCCTTGAAATCAAGCATGATTAATTTGAAATCTAGCATTTCGGAATATAATTACTAATATCAATACCCAAAATATTTACCCGAGCCAATCCAAAAATAGGGTATCTGATCCGGTCAGATCTTGGCTAAATATCCGAATATAATTTTTTTCAAAAATCCGAAAAACCGAAACCAAACTTGACCTGCACCGAGAACCGAATGAGTATCTGAACATATCTAAATATATAAATATATATATAAAAATATTATTTTAAATTATATTTATAATAGTATTAATAACTAAAATTAATATTATAAATCAATAATATTAGTTATTTTAGGTATTTATAGATAAAAATATATATGTTTTGGATAAAAATACTCAAATAATATTATATATATGGTTATTTTCAGACAAAAAAATAGCCTATTCGAACTATTTAAATTGAGTATTTTTGAGTATTTAAGTTATTTTAGATAAGTTTGAGTAGTTAGGATATAAAATATTTGAGTCGAATCGAGTAGTTTGGTTACTTCTAATATACTCGAATCCATCCGGATCCAGGAAGATCCAACTAAAATCCGGCTCAGTTTTTTATAATACCCAAATGTGATCATTTTTCAAAATGATAGTAATAATATTGTATGTGAAACAAGTTTGGATATTTATACCAAAAGTAATCATATTAACCGATTCAGTTTAGTTATTTTGAATTCAAACTAAAAATAACTAAAAATAATCAAATAACCAAAAGTCATCATATTATCTGATTTGATCCTGATTTAATTTTGATGTATTACATATTAAAAATATTCAAATATTTATAAAATTAATTATACGATGACACATATAAAATATATCACTAATTATAAAAACAAAATATTGATTATAAAAACAAAAGTTAACTCCCGCACGGGTGTGCGGGTCCTTCGTTTAAACCGGTACAGTCTAGGTATGATTTCGTCCGGCTAAGTTTGGTTCGTGGATCTATCTAACGCTGCCAATCTGCAGAAGAAGAAAAAAATGTAAGGTAAGGTTCAGTCTCCTTCTATTCATATCATATCGCATTTTTATTTTCTAGCTTTAGTTTCAGCTATATATGGGTTCAAAACCTGATTAGCAAACCAGTGACTATTATCACTAAACTGGAGTTAAAAATAAATGTTGAAATTAGGCAAATTATTTAATTAAAAATAAAATAAAAAATGCAACAAGGTATGGAAGAGATTTATAAGTGGACCATCCATGTCCGCACATGAGAATAAATAATGCAACAGATACAACACCGTATGGAAGCTTGCGCGTCAATTAAATTATCGAAGTCGTCGCAATCATATCTCTTCAAATAGGTTTCTTTTCTTCACTTATTTATTTGTTTGGTGTAGTTCTAACCTTCTTTATCAGAAAACAAGACAAAAACAAGCTATTACAAACAGAAAACATGATTCGAATTCGACTTGTTTGCCTCATTGTTCTTCTCTTCACCCTTGTTTTTGTTTTCTCTAAAGCCCCAAGAATCCATGCTGCTGGAAGGCGAAGCTTTTTCTCCGGACCTTCTAGAGGAGACAGGGAGCTTCTCCACTCTTATGCCACAGGTGTAATGAGCTCCGAAGAACTCAAGCCGGAGAAGAGAAAGATTCCGACGGGGTCAAACCATTTACATAACAAGCGTTGAGGAAGGGTTTATACCATTTATAAAGTTTCATTTGGATCTTTGTTCTGCTCCTTTCTCTTATCTTGTTTTCAAACGGGAGAATATATGTAAAATGCCTATATATACACTGATATGATGCATAAATACTCCCATATAACATGGTGTATGAGTTTTTGAGATATATATTTAAGTTTAGTGTATGCATAACTTTGATCGATTGCAACTGATCAATATGATGTTTTATTTATGTAGTTATAAGTATAGCTTTTGTGTAACCGTATTCTCTTAAAAGTATGATTCTCTATATGGCTAATAACATATATAACATGTTTGTTTTGTTTTATCGTACCATTTTATCCTTTAATATCAAGCGCAGCAACATATGTTTGGGAATACGAAATTTTTTCGCCTTTTTTTGTTGGCGGAGAGATGATTTCACTACCTTATATTTTACGGTTTAAAGACAATTATTTTGAGAATAACTTCAATGGCTGTAAGAGGCCTGGTAGAGTATAATTGGATCCAAAGGCATTGTCCTAGCAAGTTAGGTATTAATCTCTTCTCTGCAACCACTGTTAAACTGTCTTCTTCACGTCCGTAGAAATAAATTATCAATTATTGGCCGATCATTAGTACATAAACATATAGAGGGCCGGTCAAACGTAGTATTTGGTGAATGGTCTATGCTTAATTATTAATTGAACAGAAGAAAAAAAATGATAATGATTATATTGGTTGTGTTAAAAATTATGGTTTAACGTATTGGTTTTTGGTTGATGCTGAAAATAATTATGCAAGATTGATTACTCCAAACATCTTGCTGAAATTCGAGCCTTGTCTAAGAAAATGTGACTATATTTTTCTAATTCCCATTTATTTTCCAGCACTTTTTTTTTTGTATTTCTCGCATGCGCATTTGTTTATTGTGCAATAAGAAAAATCAACTTTAATCAACCAAATTATTATGCAGTTGAAAATGTTAAAAGGGTATAGTTCTTTCTTGATATCAATTATAGCACAAGACAAACTAATCCCAAAAAGGGTAACTGAAAAGTCGTATACGTATCGATGTACGAATATTACAAACAAAAAATATACTGTTACTTTCATCGTTTCATGTAAGTGATGACACTTCAAGAGTTCAAGGATCAATCATGTCTGAAAGAGGGGTGTGCTGTTATAAATAAAACCACTAAATTGACCAAATTACAAAGTTGTCAACAAGTTAAATTTTTTAAAAAATAGAACACAATATAGGATTCTTTAAAATATTTATAAGAAGTAGCACAATATAAATTTTAATGAATTGGTTTTGCTGAAAAAGTAATCCTATTAGATTAATCCAGAGTATTGTACAAAAACTGCTTCAGTCAACTTGCTGAAATTTGAGGTTGGTCTATAAAATTTGGCTATAGATCTGAATGGAAACAACCCTAATAGTAATAAAAACAAATTGCTCAAAAAAAAAAAAAGTAATAAAAACAAATAAATACACAAGTATATGTAGATATTTTTACTATTAACTGCGGTGAGATGTAGTGAAGTGTGGTTGTAAATATTCAGATCCTATATACATTTAGTTTAACTTGTGTTTTAAATTTTAAAATTTAACTCTGTTATAAATAAAGATTTGGATATTCATATTTAGAAAAAAACAGATGAAATTATCAGATCATTTATTCTTTTATTTATTTTAATCAGTTATTTATTTACATAAAAGACTATTATATTATTCCAGTTTGAAAAGTAACAGAGACTACACCAACACAAATTAATAATCTATATTAATAAATTTCTATGACGAGATCTAGCAGTTTTAGGCCTTTTGCAGAGGTCTCAATCTATGAGATGCATCCTAAAAAATGTAAGAGATAGAAAGAGATGAGATAACTTTTTTAGGCTTTTTGGCAGAGGTCTCAATCTATGAGATGCATCCTAAAGAATGTAAGAGATAGAAAGAGATGAGATAACTTTTTTAATTGCGCCAAATCTTTGAATTCCGTTAAAAATGATGTCATTCTTCTTGATGGTACATCATCGTGATCATATCTTGGTAATCCATTCTAAAACTTGAAAGGTGGAATGTTGGAGCATACAATGCGCTGCCTAAAAAATGCTTTAAATTCTACTTGTAGAAGAGACAACAACCATCAATGCTGATTAGAGACACCTAACAAACAGTGCGAGCCATCCGCGCCCATCCGAGGCCACTGAAAGAGGCGTCTTAATGCCAAGAACCATATATGGTTTGAGGATGGGGAGAGGTTTGAAGTGAAATCAAGTTTTCAATATTTAGGTTTGCCAAAAGCCCTTTCTCAAAAAAAAAATCAAGTTTACCTCATGCTACACCCAACATTCATTTTCAGAATGCAGAACGATGCTATTGATTCGCGGTTAATTACTTGAAAAACAAATGTTTCTAGCTTTTCAAATAAATCAAATAACCCATGGATAGTTTTGTGTTGTCGTTTAAAACCTCAATTTCTGAATTCCCCTAGAATATGTAAGTACTTGGGTGAAGGAGTGGAAGTGCCAAATACATATTTGTAATGCAAGAGAAATTTTAATATGATATGGTTTATAAATTCGTCATGTGCTCCACATAAGCAGTGATTTATCATATCTCACTTTTTTTTTATTAATCAAACATACCTCAGACATTTATATAATCATGCCACATAATGTGACGGCTTTTGGGCCTGTCAAGTAGTTAGCCCACTTGTTCTCTGGGTCCATGTACCATTAATAAATATCCAAAGTTTACAGAAGTAACAACAGAACTGAGTTAGAGTTTGAATCTTCAGTAGTGAAGCGAGTCTCCTCCGTAGACACAACAACCATGAACAAACAAATCAAAACAATGTCTTCCACCAAACTCTCCCGACTCTTCAACATCACAACACACAACCAAACACCTTCACCGCTCCCAATCTCAGACGAACAAACCGCCACAAAAATCACAAACTACCTTAAAACATCCACCGCCAGAAAACTCCAATCAAACCCATCACTCCTCTTCAACCTAAACCCAACCGTAACCAACCTCGTCCTCTCCTCACCCACTCTCCCCACCCAATCTTGCATCGACTTCTTCAAGTTCCTCACCACATTCGAATCCCACCTCAAACCCGACCTCTCCGCCGCGATAACCCTCTCCCACCGCCTCTACACCGACCGGAGATTCGGCGAGATGAAGTCTCTCCTGAACTCAATCACCGACGGGGCTGAGATAATCATACGAAACGTTTGCGAAGAAGAAGGAAAGGTCGAGTTTTTGGAAACGTTTCTCGATTTGATGATTAGGGTTTACGCGGACAAGGGGAGGTTCCAAGAGGGTCTTAAGGTTTTCGATTACATGGCGGAGAAAGGGTTGAGAATCGACGAACGATCGTGCATTGTGTTTCTTGTAGCCGCCAAGAAACGGTTAGAGGTTGATCTCTGTTTGGAGGTTTTCAAGAGGATGGTTGATTGTGGAGTGAGGATAAGTGTTTACTCGTTGACGATTGTTGTCGAGGGTTTATGTAGGAGAGGTGAAGTTGAGAAGAGTAGGAGGATGGTGAGGGAGTTTTGTCGGAAAGGAATCAAGCCTGAGGCCTACACTTACAACACTATCATCAATGCTTATGTTAAAGGTGGAAACTTTAACCGTGTGGAGGAGGTTTTGAAGGAGATGAGGAAAGGTGGTGTGGGGTATAACAAGGTTACTTACACGCTTCTGATGGAGCTGAGTGTGAAGAATGGGAGGGTGGGTGATGCGGAGAAGCTGTTCGATGAAATGCGTGAGAGAGGAGTGGAGTTGGATGTTTATTTGTATACTTCTATGATAAGTTTGTGTTGTAGAAAAGGGAATGTGAAGAGGGGGGTTTTGTTGTTTGATGAGTTGGTGGAGAAGGGGCTTTCGCCGAGTAGTCATACTTACGGGGCGCTTATCGATGGGGTGTGTAAGGTAGGGGAGATGGGTGCGGCTGAGATATTGATGAACGAGATGCAGAGCAGAGGAGTTGATATCACTAAAGTTGTGTTCAATACGTTGATTAATGGGTATTGTAGGAAAAGGTTGATTGATGAAGCGTTGGCGATTTATGACGTGATGGAGAAGAAAGGGTTTGAAGCTGATGTTTTCACTTTTAATAGTATTGCTAGCTGTTTGAATAGATTGAAACGGTACGATGAGGCAAAGCAGTGGATTTTCAGGATGATGGAAGGTGGTGTGAGGCTTAACACTGTTAGTTATACTAATCTGATCGATGTTTACTGCAAAGAAGCGAACGTTGAGGAGGCCAAGAGGCTGTTTGTGGAGATGAGTAGCAAGGGAGCACAGCCTAACGCTATCACGTATAATGTGATGATTGATGCGTACTGCAAGCAAGGGAAGGTAAAGGAAGCCCGTAAACTGAGGGCTAACATGGAAGCAAAGGGGATGGATCCTGATTCGTATACTTACACGTCGCTCATACATGGGGAATGTATTGCTGATAACGTGGACGAAGCAATGAGGCTTTTTAGTGAGATGGGGTCTAAGGGTTTGGACCAGAGTTCTGTAACATACACGGTGATGATTTCGGGTTTGTCAAAAGCTGGAAAATCAGACGAGGCCTTTGGATTTTATGATGAGATGAAAAGTAAAGGGTATACAATAGATAATAAGGTTTATACTGCACTCGTTGGAAGTTTGCATTCACCTGAGACTTAGAACATGATCGTCAAACTAAGATCTGTTTGAAGAGGTAACCTTCAGATCTACTACCTGTTGATTGTTGAAACAGTTATTTTATCAGAACCTTTTTTTCCGAGAGATTCTTTGAAAGAGTTGCAGTCAAGTATAGATCCTGATTTGGAGTGTCTACGCTGTAAAGAAAACAAACCTCAACTTTTTGGTGTGTTATGTTATTATACATTTTCTGTTCAGAGAAAAAGCCTTTGGTGTTTATGTAAAGCTGGTATCAAAGGAGTTTCTAGGACCCTGTAAACCAAATCTAAGGACTGAGATACTGATTCTGTATATATATGCATTGTGAAGATATGTACTATGGACGATAATGTTTGGAGATGGAAGATATGATGAATATTAAAATCTGAGATGGCACCAAAAGAGATCTGGGTATCAATCATGATGGACAGAATCACAACTCGTAATCGAGGCCAGCTCCATATTTCCAGGCCTCAAGACGTCTCTTCCATTGGAACTTGGTTTTCAATGGAAGTTCTTCCAAAGATGGCCTGACATATACACAACATATCAAGAAAGTTCAGGAACCACAACATCGATAAATGCAGCAGAAGGAACAGTTAAGGAGATTCAGAGACATTTCACCTAATTACTGGATCAATGTATGCAGAGAGGAACGTATACAAGCCCAGCATGAAAAAATGAACTGACCAGTCGAGCAACACAGGTATCCCGACCTGAGGAGATCACCAAACAAACCAGATTTCATGAACAAGTGGGAGCATTTTCAAATCTTATGTTGGCGTTTCTAGGATTCTGGCTCAAGGAGGCAGCAATGGGTTTTGGATAAAAGATATTACCTGTTTGAATATGGATGGAATTATCTGAGGTTTGGTCAGCATGACAAGGCCTAGTGTCTTTGCTAGAGGACCAAACTGTATTACATCCTGAAGGAATGGTCTGAGAACTGGATCGCCCACATAAAGAACCATTGCTTAGAACCTCTCATCTCCTACTCTCCACATAAAGAGTAAGCGTACATACCTGCATGCAACTAAAATTTACATGGAGAAGCTCGTTGGTGAAGCTAGGGGAGACATCAAGGTTTTGCTTGGCAGACATTGCTCTTTGAAACAGCCATGACGCGCTCAAGTTAGGCTATTGCTCAAAAGACAAACAGCTTCAGTGAAGTTAATGTACAGGGAAGAAAGAATTAGATATTGTTTAACGCTTTACCATGTAAGGATTTAGCTTTGATAAGCTGTCTGAGTCCAGTAAATCTCCATCCATTGCCTCATAGATTCCTTTGTATTTAATAATTGGAGGATAGGAGTTTAGTAAATGTAATCTTAAACTTGTCATGATTGAAGTTATCTAATGCTGTCAGAGAGTGAATGCATATATATACCATTGGACAATCTTCCAAGATGTCTGGTCAAACTTCCAAAACCACCAAAGGAAACAGGTGACTGTATTCCGCTAGCATCACCAAACTGCACCGAGACTAAGTCTTTGTAAGAAACTTCGATCATTTAGTTTCTTGATACTACTAGCAAATGTACAAAGTGAACAAGCAAAACCCACCTGTAGAACACGATCAAATGCGGCTTGTAAAGGACTGGTGATAAGTCCAATCCAAACAGGGTTAAACATGTCAGAATGCAGCAGTATTATTGTGTTAACAGAATTATAAAGAGTTTCAACTTCCAGGTAGTACCTGTTTTTGTATGTAGGAAAGATTCCATATACAACTCTCAGTATTTCCAATTCATCAAGAGAGACTCCCTGCACCAAAAAAAGACATCAGGAAAAGAAAGAAACATTCTCAGAAAGATGTGACATAAGTAGGGAAACTCGCTTGGTATTTTGGCATCAGTTTCCAGTATTCTTCAAGTAAATCCTCTAAACTGGGAGATGTTGATTGTGGTTCAGTGTAAGTGAACATGTAAGTAGTCCGGTCTAATGGACCAGAACCAGCCGGGAAGGCCTTCAAGCGACAACAAGCAGACTCAGATTCTCCGATCGTTATGTGAATTGTGTAGGATGGGGGAATAAACACAAGATTGTTTACCTCCCAAAAGAGTTGTACATTGGCATCTGCGACTTTGGTCACTGATGAACTACTATATATAACATCGCTTGATGCGTTCTCCTTGAACCCATGAGCACAAGATCCCACAACAAGGCACATTCCATCTGGCTTTCTACCACCTTTAATCTTTTGTAGCAAAACAGATAACAAGAACAGTAAATCTCATCAATGGTTTTCAAAACTGCAATTACTAAGCTAGAGTTTAACTCATGTAAAAAGTGAGAAAAGACCTGCTTCAGAATAGGAGAGAAGTTTCCCATTGCATCAATGACCAGACGAGAAGATAATATGTCACCTTTAGAAAGTTGCATGACCTATCAATCAATCAAAAATGTTCAAACAGTTCAGATCCATATGTCTACCGTTCCCTTCTTAGAGAGAAGCATCAGATAACTCACAGCTAAATCATCGTAGATGGTGATACTCGAGAGGCTGCAGTCTTCTAAAATGACTCCACCAAGAGAGATGAAACGTTGTTTCACAGTCTCCACAAGTTTAGCTGGACTGATGCGAAAAAGGAAACATCCAAATTCATGACTCTCAAAAGTACACAAAGGAGAGTTTTCTTTTTTTTCCGTTGTGTCAGAGAATAAGAGAAGAACAGGACAACTCACGAGACGCCGAGGTTAAGAATATCTTCAACCCATATATCACCAAGACTCTCGAATCCACATCTGTTCTGCAATAGTTCAGAACTAACCTTTAAGGCATCATGGGTTTAAAGCATCAATGCATTTACTTGCTGAAACAGAAGCTTTACCGGATTGAACTTTGCAGCAATTACTTCTTCAATCTCCTCTTCTGTTAAAACTCCAACTTCTGTCAGCTCCTTCATCTCTTTTCTCGAGATATTCCATTCTTGATCTCTCTAAATCACCACAAAACATTGACAAAGTATTAGACTATAGCTCCTCCAACCACAAACATAGGTTAGAAAGATTTACTTACCCCTTTGATTGCATTTCTCTCCACCACAGCAACTCTCAAACCCTTTGCACATAAAGCTGTGGCAAGAAATATCCCCAAAGTACCCCCACAAACAGCTATGTCAAAGGTTCCAACGAGATTATTCCCCATACTATA
Source organism: Raphanus raphanistrum x Raphanus sativus (assembly GCA_019705995.1). Classification (NCBI taxonomy): domain Eukaryota; kingdom Viridiplantae; phylum Streptophyta; class Magnoliopsida; order Brassicales; family Brassicaceae; genus Raphanus; species Raphanus raphanistrum x Raphanus sativus. The sequence continues at coordinate 11,901,066 of CM034037.1, read as the reverse complement.
GTCTTGAGAGAAGCCAGAAACCCTTGAAACTATTTTCTGTGTTTCCTGTGGTCCTGCAACATGTTTTGACAAAGACTCACATTTCATCATCTTCTTGGTTTATAAGAATGGTAGCAATCGTTTGTTAATAATACCTATTGGTTGAGTACATATGTTGGACCAAATATTGTCAAGTCTCTTCAAGGCATTGTAAGAGTAAACACCACCAGCACCTCCTGCTTCTCCACCAACTGCAATCTTTTCCATAATTCTCTGCATATCCAAATGGTTGAACTCGCACTCAGCTAAAGGAGCAAACTTTCCATCACAATGCAGACAGCAAAAATCATCTCTGTTTATGATAAAAGTTCGAAACTTTATGTTTCATATGCAGCAGAACTTACGCAAGCTAAGTTCTTTTTAGCACTTACAGGACATATTCGAGCTGTTTCGATAGAAATTTTCAAAGTTGAAATAAAAGAGAAAGACTTGACCTGTGTTCTGGAGGGAGCCACTTGTGTTTGAACGCCCACTGTCGTCGAAGCTCTTCCTCGGCTTCTGAGAGACCTTGAAGCGTAACTAGCGAACCCATTGAGCTGCTGAATTTGTAAAACCACCATGAGCTCCTCCACAGAATCAGGAGATGGTGGTATCAACCCAAGACGGGAATTTTTGAAATCCAGAGATGAAAACTTGTGATAACACTGGGATTACGCGCTGTGTCGGAGAATGTGACACGTTACAGGGCCAAAATTTGATTAATGAAAATATTTGGGTCCAAATTAAAGTACATCCAAAGACAAGGGACGCATATGTTCTTCTTACAGATCAAAATCAAAATGGATAATAAAACTACCTCAGCCCAATTTCTTTTTGTTACCACTTCTGAAATTTTAGGAGTTATTGTGTATTTCAATAATTTAGAAATCTATATATATTAACTCTTAGAAATTTGGAGAGCCAATGAAGTGATGAACCGATAATTTTAAATAATCAGTTTATTATAAATTAACCTAATGAACTGATAATTTGGAAATAAAATTTTAATCATTTCACTGTCAATAAATTGTTCATTTGATTTGTATTACTTTAGTTTGTAATTGTTAAAACACACTTATAATTAATTTAATGTATACTAGGGTAAGTCCGCGCTTCGCGCGGGATTTTGACGTAATTAATTATTTGGATCAACATTTCTTTTTAGTTTCAAAAGAATAATTATCTGTTTTGTGAGACCTTATTTACATGTGATCTTTGTTTATATAACATGTTTTGATATTTAGAGCTGAATTAGTTGTTGTTAACCAAATTGCATAATTATATTGTTGTAATTCTTGGAATGATATAATATTTTATTTTGATTCACACAATGTGTTTACTTTTTTTGTTTGATTTATTTGGGGTGATACATTATCGTATGTTTTTTGTAGATTTGTTGTGTATTTCGGTTCGTCAAAATTTTGCAATTATTCTCTTAAATTTAAAGTGTAAGAGATGATGATACGATGCCATTTTGCTTTCTTTAAAAGTATGACTATATTTGGATGATAGTAATATGTATGCTATTTGTATTTGTATTTTATTTATTATATAGTTTAACTCTTTTTAACTATATGTTTGATTATGTATAATTGCTAATTATGCTTTTCCATCATTTTTCATATTAATTTTTTGAATTTTGAATTTGGTAAACAAAGAACAAAAAATATTTATTAGATTAGAGATCGTTTCGCTTATGAAACGTGAGAAATAGTTTTTCTTTCTTTTTTGTTATTAAATAATCCAAAATAGCTGTATTAATAACCTCTAAACATTTTTATGATAGATTTATGTCAAATTTTCTTTGGATTAATACATTTGGTATATAAGGTAATAAAATAAAAAAATCATATAAAATATAAAAATTGGCTATTATTTTTTTTTAATATACATAAAGATAATAAAATAAAAGTTTGGAGTAATTAATAAATTTTAAAATTTATGAAGTAGTGAAAAATTTGATAGTTAAAATATAGTTGCAATATTTAAATTGTGTTTTTTTTTGAAAAAAAAATATTTAAATTTTGGTTCAAACAAATGTATCTAGTATGTCTACTACATTATTAGAAGAACATGAGACGACCGTCTGACATTATATAAATATTAATTTAGACAAAACTGGTCTGAAGAGAATATAAAATTTGTTTAGAACTTTTTTACCGACCAAAATTTTATAAAATGATCAGTCTAAAAACGTAAAATTTTCACCTTTTTCATGGTTTCATATTGAAACGATTTATTGATTGTTTACAATTTTATCCAAGTGAAATAAAAATATACATGGACTGGAACAGAAAAGAAAAGCAATGAAGCAGAAATGAATAATTGGAGGGAAAAGATTTTGGAACCGATTTAAGACATGTAAGCCTGAAAGTTAAACTCTGTTACAGAATTATTTTCCATTGTTGTGGACTTTTCTTTGCCACATATGCAAACTGATCTACCAACTACTCATTTGATGGCAGTTAATTTATGACAAATATTATTTTTTGTTATCATAATATTCTGAAACTTTGAAGTAATACTATTTGCTTTGCAAGAAAAGTATGGTGCAAATATATGTCGGTTAGCAAGACACAATGAATTAAAAAAAAATTAAAGCCAGCCGAATAAACATGAATCGCATCATAACGATGAGTATGATTTCAATTCATTTCTGTCGTTTATTTGATTTAGCTAATAAGAAAATTTAGCTAAACAAAGGTATAATACACAAATCTTTTAGTTTTTCTGTTTCACAATATAAAAAGAGAGAGAAAGTATTGTCGTCCTTTCTCTCTTAATTGGTCCCAACATCCTTCATGTCCCTGAGTTCATGTAAGTTTGATAAAAAAAAAGATACGTAGAGATATCGATAGAAGAAGAATAGAGTGATGTTCTCTTCTTTGAGTTTGTGTCTTCAATTTGTAGTCGTAAACTCAATTCTAGCAGAGTAATTTTTTGGTCTCAGGCTCTCAACAGGATTGGAATAGCTCACACCGGTGATCATAGAAGAAGCCAGAGAGACTTCACCCGCAACAGTTCGGAGTGAAACTCGCTGCGTTTTCATTCAGGATGATGATGATGATGATAATGTGCCGAGCAATGAGGACTAAAGAGAGTAAGGCGTGGGGACATGTCAGTGAGTGAAGAAGCGGACGATCTGTAGCTTAGAGAAGAAGAAGAGCTCATGGAGTTATCAAATTTGCAGGCATGCCGAAACTTGCAAACCAACATTGGACAAAATGGCGGCCCATCGTGATGTGCACTGCAAGTGATATTATTATTAGTTTTCTCTTTGTTAAAATGCATTATTGAAGACAGAAAGAAAAATTAGCTACCAAGCGAAAAATGAATGAAGGATAGAAAAACGGAGCTTAATAACCAAATCAAGAAATTCGAACTTATCATCTATTCATTACAAAATATTCTAGTAAACATTCTTTTTTTTCCCTATGTGAAGAGGGCATGTGTATGAACCTGGTGTGTCTTGTGATGTCTTTGATTTATATGGTGCTTAGGTCAGAACTCATGACCACATCCTGTTATGTCGCACACACAATCATTTATTACATGGAGGAGAAAGATTATCTAGATAAGTAAAGTATATACGAACATATACCCGGAAGACACTGATATGCTTCACGTCCGTTTTCTGAGCTTAAGTTTTCATGTATCTTACGCAGCATTGGTCACTCCTGAAATTTGAAAATCTTCAAAAAATCATTTATTATATGGAGGAGAAACATTGTAAAACGGATAAAGCAGTCAGCTATTAGCTCAAACAAAAAAACGCATGATAGGCCCCAACTTTTATAGAATTGTGAAGGACTCATAAGTTATAAGCATTCCCTGATATAATGAATTGTGCCAGGAATCAGCAAACGCAGGAAAAAACATAAATATCTTCCCACAAACAATCATGATGCATACGGATGGAAAGACTCACCTTTGCAACGTCAAACTCGTAAATTTTGATGTCGATCGCGCCTTGGGTGTAGGCACAGACGCAAAGCCAACGATCCTCTGTCTGCTTCTTCTGATTAATTAATTTGAGGATTAGAGAAGAATGAACCTTGTGTTTTGATTAGAGGATGATTCTTCACTGTTTTGGTTAGAAGAGAAGACTAAACGACACAATTGAAGACCCAAACATAGATTCTTCACAACAATTTGGGTCATCAAATCTTTTGAAACTCCATTGTTGGTGTCAGAGAACGTATAAGAAGATTGTTGTTGTCTGAGATCGAAGAAGATGAAAAACCCTAAAATCAGTGTGAAGCTGATGAAGATGATAAGCGTCTCTCTCGTGATTGAGTAAAACAGAGAGCGTCTCTCGCGACTCCAGAGGAGGAATGCTGACCCTTTTATACTCTTCGATAGACCGACTCGCCGGAGAAATAGATCGTATTCAAGGCTCGATTGTGACTGTTCGAATTAGGAATAGAATAAACACGAAGAAGCATCACTGAAGCGTTTCAGTGATAAAGACGAAGATCAGAAGTCGCTGCAGACCAAAGAGAAGAGACGAACACTAAACTCCATTCTTCTTGTAAAAAAAAAAAAAATAGGGTTGAATCTATTGAGGTATCGAGCCGTATATGCATCGAAGTATAAGCAATTAAGCACACATAGAGCCCATAAACACCAGCGTAATGAAAATAACGAATTGAGCCCAAAACACACATTACCTCGGGAGTTAATGAAACGCTGTGGATCGTTGAAGGAGGACACGTGTCGCCTTCTGGTATTCCTATTTGATGACGTGGCAACACCCGAGAAGAGAGTGCTTTTCTTTATAATATTAGATATATATATCCGATAATTTTAGATAATCAGTTTATAATAAATTAACCTAATGAACTGATAATTTGGAAATAAAATTTTAATCATTTCACTGTCAATAAATTGTTCATTTGATTTGTATTACTTTAGTTTGTAATTGTTAAAACACACTTATAATTAATTTAATGTATATATATATAAATTAATTATGATATAAAAATTGATGCAGAAATTGTTATATTGTAATTATATGTAGTTTAATTTTTTATTAATGTGATACTAATTTATTTTAACGGTGATATATAAGCTATTAATATTATCATATTTCAAAATTCTTGTAAAAAATATAAATATTATGAAAAACTGTACATATTTTCTCTAATTAATTGATGTCATATCATTATTTTCAAAATTATTGTTATTTTTTTGTTAATAACAAATATATTCACAAATAAATTCTCAAATAATGTTTATGGGTTACTTTAGTCTTTTGAGATTCTTTGATTCACTTATGATTTGCACTATGATCTACATAATCCATTGGTTTGACTCATCATCCTTGACAACTCTTCAATCGTCTACCCTTTTGATCCTTGCTAGTCTCATGTCAAAAAAAGAGGATTAGTTAAAGAGATAATTAAATAAATATACTGTATGAAATTAAATTATGAAACTGATACTAATGAATCATCACATCAGTACGAGACCTTGATAAAAGATCCAGCGCGTTTTCAACTTTCTCGTTTGTTTGTTTTCTCTTTAAAAAAAGTTTCAAACCATCGCAGAGTAGCCCCCATCTCTCTCTCTCCCTTTCATTCTCCCTTCTATTGTGGATCTTTCTTACTTACGTGAGCATCAAGGAAACAATCACCTAATTCAAAAACAGATTTGTGGTGCGTTAGGGTTTTCTTTTATTCTTGCTCTTCGGGACAAAGAGAACAATGGGACAACAGAATTTGATTTACAGCTTCGTCGCTCGTGGCACGGTGATTCTCGCCGAGTACACTGAGTTTAAGGGTAACTTCACTTCCGTCGCTGCACAGTGCCTCCAGAAACTTCCTTCTTCGAACAACAAGTTTACCTACAACTGCGAGGGTCACACCTTCAATTACCTCGTCGTAAATGGCTTCAGTGAGTCTCTCTATCAACCCTTTTGGATATGATTCTCCTTATTGGTTTGTATGTTAGGGTTTCTTGCATATGTATGTCTGAAATTTGTTTCCTTTTGTATTAATAGATGTATGTCGAATCAGATTATATGTTTTTCTTTTTCAGTTACTGCTACATCTCTTGGTTCGGATATCTCTTGATCTCTGTCTTATTGGTGATCTGATTCGGTTGATCTTTTCATGTATGGCTTATTTTTTACAAGGCTCCGTTGTTTGCTTCATGTTTGATGAACTGGTTCTTGATCAGTTGGCGTTTAAGTACTTAGTTCTTACTCTGACTAGTGTACAACAGAATGGGATTTATCTTTTGACAAAAAGAATGTTTGTTTGTGTTGTGGCTGTATAGCGTATTGTGTTGTTGCTGTTGAATCTGTTGGGAGGCAGATTCCAATGGCCTTCTTAGAGCGTGTTAAAGAAGATTTCAACAAGAGATATGGTGGTGGAAAGGCTACCACTGCTAAACCCAATAGCTTGAACAAAGAGTTTGGGTATTTTATTAACTCTACCATAAGAATTTCAAACACACAAACTTCCTCTTAATTAGTCTCTGTGGATATCATTTTATAAAAAAACTTTTTTGGTTGTAAAGGTCAAAACTGAAGGAGCATATGCAATACTGTGTGGATCATCCTGAGGAGATTAGCAAACTTGCCAAGGTTAACGCTCAGGTGACTGAGGTGAAAGGTGTTATGATGGAGAACATCGAGAAGGTTAGAATTCTGTTTTTTTTTTTTAATGGTTAGGAGGTTCTGAGCCCAAAAGCCCGTACATCTCTTACGAGGTCCCAACCATGTTTAATTAACAACGTATGCGAAACTACTGATCTCTGTGTAATTCGTTTAATCACAGGTCCTTGACCGCGGTGAGAAAATTGAGCTTCTAGTGGACAAAACTGAAGACCTTCGTTCACAGGTTAGTACTTTTTACCTATTCACTCATGTTTGTGTGTGAGCTTTTTAGATAATCTTATTTTTCAGCAATTTAATTAATTCAATAAAGGAAAGACATATGTGTATTGCATACAAAACATGTGTAATGGATAAACTCTTATATTTCAAAACTCGAACATCTACAGGCACAAGATTTCAGAACGCAAGGAACAAAGATAAGAAGAAAGATGTGGTGGGAGAACATGAAGATTAAGCTCATAGTCGCTGGTATCATCATTGCTTTGATTCTCATCATCATCCTCTCGGTTTGTCATGGCTTCAAATGTACTTAAAAACTTGAAAAGAATAATTAGAGGAACACACTGAGAGATTACCAGCCCAATATTGTCTCTTTTTATAACTGTTGGAGTTTGATCAAAAAAAAAAAGATTAGGTACTTGTGCTCATAGTGAGGCGTGTTTTTTTGTTTGTAATCTAAATGTTTAATTTTGGGTTTCTGATGTTTCCCATGTTTCCTTCAATCTCCTACATTTTCTCATTAGGAAAAGAAACATTAGATTAGTTCTTTGTGCTTATGGGGATATGGTCCTTGCTTCTACCATTTTCCTCATTAGAAAATGAAAAACAGAGATGCATATGAATATGACTACAGAGAACACACCATTCTTATTTGATAGAAGAAGAAACCAAACAAAGTATCATACAAACATACATAAAACATAAGGAAATGCTTCAATACAAGACCACAACTACTTGATGAAAACAAGGAAAGATAAAACTCAAACTGAAACAATGCTTAGTGGCTTATGCGCTTGTACAGACCAATTATCTTGGTGAGCCACTCCGGCTTGAATGAAGCAATGACTTGTGCTATTGTCAATCCAAACAACACTCCAGCTCCATACCCAATTGCAACTGCTTTCCAGCTCAACACTTGTCCTTCTTCTTCGTCGTCTTCGCCCTTAGGTTGTTGTGTTGGTGGCGCATCAGGCCCAAAGCAACTTTGTTTGAGAGGAAAACCACAAAGTCCTGCATTTCCTTCAAAGGAGGATACAGGTTGCCCCGTAATCTGTGTTCCTTGTGGTATTTCACCTTTGAGCTGGTTGTGAGACACATTTATGTACGCCAAAAAGGAGAGGCTCCCAAATCCATTAGGAATAGTCCCAGAGAGTTGGTTGCTTGATAGGTCTAGTGACTCGAGCTCCGTGAGGTTGGCCAAAGACAGAGGAATATGTCCTGTGAAGGCGTTGTTAGATAAGTTGAGTGCAATCAATGCCTTCAAGTGACCGATGGATTCAGGAATCTGTCCTTCAAATTTATTTCCCGAAAAATCAATGGCTGCGTAGAAAGTAAGGATCCTCTCTTGCTCCATTGATATACCTTTGTACTGCAGATCTATTTTATCAGTATACGTATAGTATATCGGAGCATAAGCAGTCTTATTGTAGTCCATATATAAACCCCCATCTTCATTTGTCGTGGGCGATGATGCTTTCCAGTTCAAGAAATAATTTGTTGGCAAGCTTCCAGTGAAATTATTATCAGATATTTCAAGTATCCGCAGCTCAGGAAACCCCAGAGGACCTTGATCAGGAGGAGAAATAGAGCCATAGAATTCGTTGGAACGGAGGATAAAGACTTGCAAAGTCGGTAAAGCCTTGAGCCAGAAAGGAAAGGTGTCTTTGATACTATTGTGGTCAACAACTAGCACCTTTAAAGAGGAGCAATTTAGTAGAGACCTTGGAAGCTTCCCAACTAATTTATTGCGTCCAACGTCAAGTGTCTGCACAGAAGCATTGACGTAAAAGTTGTCTGGAAGTGAACCTTCCAAGTTGTTCTCTCGAAGATTTACAAAGGGAATGTTGCTAAGACAAGGAGGAATCTGACCGGTGAAATTGTTGTCGCTTAGAACAAGACCAAAAAGAGAGCTTAGGTTGCATATTGAAAGCGGTATTTCCCCTGTGAAGCTATTAGAAGGAAGAGACAAGACCTCTAAAACGTTGAGATTGCCAAACTCTGAATGGAGTTCTGAACTGAACTTGTTGTAACCTAGGTTAAGGTAACGTAGGTTGTGCAGCTCGAAGAGGCCACTGTTGGGGTTCAGAGTTCCAGAGAAATGATTCTCTGAAAGGTCTAGCAAGGAGAGTTTGCTTAGATTCCACACAAGTGGGAAACTACCAGTGAGCTCGTTTTCGTCAAGGAACAATTCAGCTAAAGATGTTAAGTTACTAACTGTGGGAGGAATCTGACCTGAGAAGTGATTAGAGGTAAGATACAAAAACTCTAATTTTTTGAGGTTTCCAAACTCAGAGGGGAGTGAGGAATTGAAGTTGTTGTAAGAGAGAAAAAGAGAATTGATCTGGTGCAACTCAAAGAGGCCACTGTTAGGAGTAAGTGTCCCAGAGAAGTGATTATGGGAAAGGTCTAGCTGCTTAGATTCCGCACAAGAGGGAAACTACCACTGAGCTTATTTTTGTCAAGACACAGATCGGTTAACAAGGTAAGATTACTAAATGTGGGAGGAACTTGACCAAAAAAGCCATTAGACGAAAGATACAATATCTCTAAATTTTTGAAATTGCCAAATTCTGAAGGGAGTGAAAAACTGAAGTTGTTATTGCTAAGAATGAGGCCACGGAGCTGGTGTAACTCAAAAAGTGTACTCTTTGAATTCAGAGTTCCAGAGAAATGATTATTAGAAAGGTCTAAGAGTACAAGCTTGGTTAGATTCCGCATAAGTGGGAAACTTCCGGTGAGATCGTTATTGGAAAGGCTTAAAATGGAAAGCATGTTTAGGTTACGAAATGAGGAAGGAACTTGACCGACAAAACCATTTGAAGAAAGCAACAAGACCTCTAATCAGGGCCGGCTTAGGCATAGGGGCAAGGGGGCCCACGCCCCAGGGCCCAAATTGTTTTTTGCAAAAGTAGTATTAAAAAAGGGCCCAGTTTAAAAGAATAATATTGAAATAAGGGCCCAAATTTTGAAATCATCTGTAAATATATGTAATTTTTTATAAAAAAATTTATTTTGCCCAGGGGCCCACTAATTCTTTGAGCCGGCCCTGCCTCTAATTTGTTGAGATTGCTAAATTCAGAAGGAAGTGAAGAGGACCTGAAGTTGTTTCCGGACAGACTAAGGTAACGAAGATGATGCAAATTGAAGAGGCTACTGTTGGGCTTCAAGGTTCCACTGAGGCAATCGCTGAGTTGTAACTTCGTGATCGCACCCGTCGAGTTATCTCACCAGACTCCATTAGAGTAGTCACTATGGTTGCAACCACGAGTATCAAACTCGTTCTTAAACTGCGTCAGAGCTTGAATCTGACGGGGACTACAAGCAACAAGACCAACAACATGACTTTTTAACATGAGGAGGAGACTTGAAGGGGAGACACAACAGAGTAAGAGTACTAAGAGAAAATGCAAATGCAGAAGCGATTCTGACATGGTGACATTAATCCTTTTGAAGAAGAATGTTTTTGTGTAAGCAAAGAGAAAAAATATCAGTATAAATAAGGATATGTAGTTTTGCCTTACCCAAGGGCCAAGGATTAGAAAAGTTAGAGTTGACTGAAGTCTTTGCCAAGTTGATATCTAATCATGAATTGAATTAATGGCACGTTAATTAATTTTCCTAACGTATAACTTGGGTTGGAATATCATCACATCAGTTTGAATTTTCTCGCATATATCTATCTATATTATTAAAATAAAAATACAAATAAAAAATCACCATAAAACTTACTATTTATTTACAATGAAATACCACTAAATTATTTAATAAACCATATAATAAATATTTTCTTTTTTTCTATTTTATAAATGTGTTTTTCTAAATATATTTTGTAACTAAAAAACAAGGCAACAAAAATTTAAGAAAATCTATATCGGATCTTTTAAATTAAGGTTCAAAATATTTCCTAAAATCGTGATGATTTATTTATGCATTTTATTAAATTGATATACCATAAATTATACAAGATTTATTTAATAAATATTTCTTATAATATAGCTAAACAATAAATTATACTTAATCAGTGCCAAAAATGTCCTACAAAAATGTAACAAAAAATCCATTATTACGGGCTGGTTTTTGGTATATTAACTATATCTAATAAAACACAATAAAATATTATAAAACATAAATTTGTAGATAACATTTAGAATTACTTAGTCGTATAAATCAAATAAAACCATAAATAACAATTTTATTTATATTAAAATTTTGATCCATAAAAAACAAGTTTGTGCGAAACACACAGTCATATTTTAAAAAGTGGATGACGCAATTGACAAATCAAAAGATAAAATAAAATTATTGTTATAAATTATGAAATTATTGTGTTCAAAAATATATTAAACAAGAATTTAATACAGATAAAACTTTAAAATATATATTACTATTTATACAAGATAAATATTAATTTTAAGCAAAAAATAAACATCTGCACGGATACGCGGATAAACTTTTGTCTGATTGTATAATAACGATGATAATGCTTATGATAATGTTCTGCCAAACAAACTTTTATTTTGTAATCCTCCTAGCGAATGCAAACAGTTTGTTCAAAGATGAGGGGATTAACTATATATATGGCATAAGTAAAAATAAAAGACTAACAAAACAGGAATACAAGTTGTCAAAAAAGAAGAGTACACAGAAAATAAATGAGGCATGTATATCTAATAAATATTATAATTGTTACTTTGATATTTTTATATAAATTAAGAAAATTATTGAAATGCATTTAGGTTCTTATTATGAATCAATAATATTTGCGATAAATAAAATTATTAATAAAAATTAATGTATTTATAATTGATATTAAACTGAAAATTGTATTTAAATTATAAAATTGATGATTTCTATAACAAGAAAAAAAATTAAAATGACACTTAATATTAAACAGAAAAATTGTTAAAACTTATTCTCTGTGAATTTGCGTCGACCAGTGCATTTAAGTTTATAGCTTTACAATAAATGACATTAGTTTTGTTTGTGGATTGGAGAAGACTTGATCAAAGTCCATCTCTCTGTCCGTTGACGCTGTCTTTTTTTTTTGGAAGAAGAAGATTTCGTTGACGCTGTCTTTATTCACCAGTTTCCTCTTCATCAGTCAAGCAAATGGACAGATGACAAAACAAGTAATTTATTCTTGACAGATTTGTGCAGAGATTATCCTAATAACTATTGTAAGTGCAGATAAAACGTTAGTAGTACAGAAATGTCGCCAAAACACCAAGTATTACACACACTATAAGTATTTCAGAAAAGAAACTAAGGTTAAATTCAATTAAAGAAACGTCAGGTCCAAGGTAATTCGTATGAATACATAATTTTTCTTTTTTTGTAACACCGCATGAATACATAATTACAAACCAGAAAATCAACCAAAGAAACGTTTTTAGAAATCAAATCACCAGTTCATAATTAATATGATGTTGTAATATCACTAAGACTATAAACTGTCATTCAAACGTGTTTTAGATCAACATCGTCACCACCGTCTGAATTTTAGGAGCTATGATCGAAAAACTTCTCCTAAACTTTCAACATTTCATATTTCCGAAACTGCCAGCGCACCGACGCAGTTGCAGTCGAGGCGGAGGAGTATCACCCGGGCCAATAACGTTATATAAAAGATACAAAAATATATATATTTAAAATTTATAGATCTACTTTTAAAGGAGTGGACAATGAAAATTATTTGATTAAAAAACTGCAAAACCAGATAAATTAGTAAGAAAGACATGAGACAAAAATGAGAAATTAATATAAAATTTAGTGTTTTCAAATTCAAAAAAAATTAAAGAAAAGTTAGAAAGTTTTAGAGTAAAAACATTATATTTTATTGCAGACACTTGATAGAAAAAGAGAGAATGTATAAATTTTTCTTTATATATGAAGACAAATTTTTTTATTTCATCAGAAGGTTTCCTAAAAGTCATATAGTCCATAAATAATATTCATCAGAAGACTTCATGGAAGTCGTCTAAACCCTAAATATAAACCCTAAACTTAATTAACTATTTAAACATTTCATTAAACTTAAATTTAACTTAAAAAGTGTTTATTACACATAAAACTAAACACATATATGTTAAAATTTAAATTTCAAGAAAAAATGTTAAGCTTCCAAAATATAACCCTAAAAAAGTATACAATACTACAACATATGTTGCTAAACCCTAAACCAAAGAATACTATGATTCACTATATTCACTCATCTATGTTGAAAACTATTTAATTTTACTATATCTTTATTTATATCATTTACAAATGTTTTAAATTACATGATTTCAATTTTTTTCCAGCAAAATATTTTTCACAAAATTTATAAATTATTTTTAAAATCTATTATACGAGAAAACTTTCTGAAAATCTTCCAGAAAACTTACAGAACCTCATAAAACTTACAGAAACTCATAAGATTTCCGAGGTTATATTCGTAAAAATGAATTCTGATTTTTGTTTGGTCATAAAAGGCTGCATATAATTTTACAATGCTTTCAAATCGGCTTTGCATTTATTGAAGTTTGAGCATACTTTTGCATTTTTTGTCACATTATATATTTTTTCATTTAAAATCAAGTTTTGAATCATATTTAGCAAATTCCCCTCATTTTAATCCATCAATTTTTTCTGTTAAATTTAGTGCATCTTCTGCATGCCTCTGCTTTCTTTTTTCATTATGTCTGATAATTGTATCATATGTGAGTAGACAATCGTTTATAAAAAAAGTATTGTCGTCTATCTTATCAATAATATATATTATATTATATATTACTTTGTGAACTGTAAATATTTTATAGTTATAGCATCAAATTTTCCTAAAAAACAAACATTCAATAACTGTTGCCAATTTCAATTCCAGTTCAGAATAAAGAAAAACTGTTGCCAAAAAGTAAAGCAACCATTTTATTAACCAAAATTGAAAGTTGAAACTTGAAACCAACCATAGCATAACATGAAAATAGCATTACAATACAAGTGACAACTAATAGAAACAAACATTCACGATTGCTATATATAATTTTTATTGTAATTAATTATCATGTTTCATTTAATTAAATAATAACAACGTACGAATGCATGAGCATGAGCATGAGCATGAGCCTCATCACTCATTAGTGATGGCCACCGCCACCGTAACCGCCTCCAAATCCTCCTCCACCACCGGCGCCACCGCCGAAGCCTCCTCCGCCACCAAATCCCCCTCCGCCACCAAATCCTCCTCCTCCTCCAGCACCACCACCGCCCCCAAGACCTCCTCCAGCACCACCCCCGTATCCTCCTCCAGCTCCTCCGCCCAGACCACCACCACCACCTAGACCACCACCTCCACCTAGACCGCCACCGTGGCCTAGACCACCTCCTCCGCCCAAACCGCTACCGCCTCCTAACCCACCACCTCCACCAAGACCGCCACCCCCGCCTAGACCACCACCGCCTCCTAGACCGCCACCTCCACCAAGACCGCCACCGTGTCCTAGACCACCTCCTCCGCCCAGACCTCCACCGTGGCCTAGACCACCTCCTCCGCCCAAACCGCCACCGCCTCCAAGACCACCACCGCCTCCAAGACCACCACCGCCACCTAGACCACCTCCGCCTCCCAAACCATTTCTAAAACCCTTCTTGTGGAAGAGTGGACGAGGTTTGTGAAACAAGTGTTTGTCGTCCTTAACCTCGACATGTCCTAAGGCAAATTCGGCGACAAGAGCGAATACAAATACACACACACACGCCCTACGAACAATTAAACCCATAACTAAGTGTTTCGTCGATGGATCTGAAGAGGAGAAACAGTTGTGTCAGTGAAGCTTATTAGTCTTGGTCTGTTTATATAGGCATATCTACATAACCGGTTTTGGCATCTTTTTTATTCGTTTTCCTATTAAGTCCGGTTTAGTTTTGTTTCTCTCCATATTCAAACATTCTCTCTTGATTTTTTATGATTTATAGATTTCGCATAGGTAGTCTAGTTATTTAAATACTATTAATGAATGAAATTGAATCTGGATAAATGTTAATAAACTTATATGCATTCAGAGTTGAGAAAACCGTGAGGAAAGCCGAGCACTGAACTAACCGGTGTTCAACTTGTAACAAAGCAAAATTAATATAATTGGTTGAGTATGTGTATAGTTGTATACCACAATAAAATTAAATGATGTCTATCTGCCATTGGACAATTTATTTATGACTGCCAACTACCCAGTTGATCTCTGATCTCATCCAACAAAACAAGAAAATGAATTAATGCAAGAACTGATAAATCTATGATATATAAATATGCATACAAAGTGAATTGTATGCATCAATTTCCGATGAAAAATGAATAAAATACTATAGAATGTTGGGAGCAGAAGAACCTGAAATTGAAGGATATAATATACAGTGTTTATAATTGTTTATGTTCGTAGCAATCATCAGTTAGATATTTCTTTATAAAAAAGTGCCATTTCTTGATTCATAGTTCATCATATTTATGACCCCTCGCATTTTTTTTAAAATTCCATTGACATTTGTTTCTTTTTTGTGTATTAAGAAAAACTAATTTACTACATGAATAACTGTGTCTTCATAAAAAATAAAACTGATAATTTGTGGCTGCTTTATTTCCCTTTTATAGTTGGGCATGCTCTAGTAGCTATACTATAAAGCCTCTCAATAATTGAAGGATCTTTTTGCATTATTCAAACGCTAAATGTGATCTTATTTGGTGAAAAAGAATCGATCTCATTTATTGTGTCATTAATGGTTCAAACCAAACACGGTATTAACTTTTCAGTTTACAAACCAACATATAAAGAAAAACAATTAGGCTATGTTATACTTATAGTATGTACTAGGATAAGATCTGCGCCTTTCGCAGGGTAAAATATTTATTTTAAAATTTATGTTTTTATATTGTAAAATTTCATGATTTCTGAATACATTTGTTTTTGTTTTTAAAATATATTTGATATTTATGTTTTTTTCAATGTAGAATAATTAACTAAGTATAAATATTTGGTACACATATAAAAATATAGAAGCTCAAATCAAACAATTAAAATGAGATGTCATTGATATTCTTATAATCATAGATTAAGGGTTATGAAAACATTTGATGGTATTTATAAGGAAAAACTAAACCGTATATATATAGTAGGCATAGATAGGTTTTCGGATTGTTTGGAAAGTTAAAATAATTCACACTAATTATCTAAAAACCATATTTTAATGTGATATATTGAATCAATATTTACGTAAATTTTCAATAACTACCACAAACATATTTAACAAAGTTGTTTTCAGTTGTCGAAATTTTAAACTTGGTGACAAAGTATATTATTATCTTAAATTAAACTTACCATATAGAACTTCTTCAAAATTTTGCACCAAGCTTAAACAATTGGTGGAATCATTAACTTGGTCAAAAAGTTGCTCTAACTATTCAAACAGTATGGTATAAAAACAATTAATTTAAACTTACCAAAAGAGTTTGATACATAAATTGTGTATCAGGAAAATTTGGTTCAAATATTAGGATTTTTACTGTCTTCTATTGATCATAATACCGGCAGTTTACGATTGATCTTATTTTGACTCAATTAAAATTAAAAAGAACATTTAAACGACCTTGATTATAGATAATCCGAAATAAATAGTTATTTTCTAATTAAACATGTTGTATTGACAAATTTAAGATTTATATATGATCGATTTTTTTTTACAATTTTTGTTTGTTTATATAATCATTTATATGTTGGGCTGATACATATGGATATTATCTTTTACTAACTTGTCAGTAAATAAAATTTAAATATTTTTTGATTTTGAAGTTATACTAATTTTCAAAATATCAGATTTTTACTTTCGTTTTGAAAATATAAGATGGAAAATTAAAATATTAAAAAAGACAATTACAAATTTGAAAACTAAACTAAAATTGTGTCTCTTTGCTATAAAATATTTTTTTTCTTTTATTAACAAAACAATTTTGAATAGCTGTGTCTCTTTTGCTATTATTTTATCAAAGCGTCTCTTTGTTATTAATAAAAAAACAACACTTAGAAAATCATTAGTTTCTATTTTATACCAAAAGCATGCAATACTTAGACCATAATATATAGTAAAATTTGGTTTACATTTCTGTTTTAGTAATATGGACTAAGAGTATATCTTGCACATTTTTTTAAAAAATATTATGTTGGATCACAATATAAATCAACCTTAAGCCATTTAAAGAAAGTATCATTTAATGAGATCGTCGAGTATTAATTTAATGAGATCGCCGAGTATTAATTTAATGAGATCGTTGAGTATTAAGTTTATCATATCATATACATTTATGTTTGGATTAATATAATATTTCCTAGAAATTGGATTTTAAACTTACTAATTTTTAATTGATTTTTATGGTGCCACGTAAACCAAATTACCATCATAATTAAATGACACTTAAGCAAAATTTTTTTAGTTAATACAAACTTAAGTTTACAACTTTTTAAATGTTTTTTATTAATATATAGAGGATAATCATACCTTTTGGTCAAATTAAATAATCATACTTAGTACGCGTATATACTTAGTACGTGTATCTTTACTTTAAATGCAAAAATAAATTTTCATATTTTGATTAGGAAAATTTCGCATAAATGTTGATAACTATGAGTAACTTACTTTGTACAGAATAAGAAACTAAATTATTCTCTCTATTAATATAGTCAAATATATAGAGTAATTTTTTTTTTTGACGCTTGTAATATTTCAGTTTGAAAAATACAACAGAACCTCCAAAACACAACACACACCTCTAACAAAACAGAGGATTGGGAGGGAAAAAGAAAATTCAAGAAAACCAACAACCAATTAAAGGTAATTAATCGCAGCTTATTTTCAATTTTCTTATTGCGGGCCACGCAAGCATTCATATTTCTTATTTATGGTGTTCGAAACACTGTCATAAATAGGAAATAAGGATTTATATGCGTAACCATAGTCTAAACCAATATTTGAGAGAAGTGAGACCAATAGCAAAACCTGTAATAAATTTAGTAAGTTAAGGGTATTTCTAAATATGGTTTGAAGAGAATTGTGGAGCTGACATGTCAGCATGGCATTGGGGTAAATAAGTATTAACTAAAAGATTATTTTTTTACTTTGCTTCCCTATTAATAAAAAATGGATGATACATATTTATTAATTTGAATTTGTTCATAAATGTATTCACCTATTAATCAATAAAGGAAAAGTAATTATATGTTAGATTGTTAGTCCAATATTGAATTTATTCGTTTTATATTAAAAAAAAAGAAAGATATAAACTCGTGAGAATAATTTGAATAGTAAATGTATTACCATCAATACTCCACCATATATTCATATATTTCCATAAATTAAAAATCCAATTAATGTTGACAAACTTGTGAAAAGAAGCTTTAAATATATTGTTTTACCAAGTAAGATAAGCTTAATTGTACAGTAACCGAAATTCCATATAGAAAAAATACTTTGATATAAGTTTCTATATTTAAGACTTTACAATATGATATATATATATAGTTCCCTACTTATATTAAATTTCATATTCTCTATATATATATTCTCCATATTATTTATATGTGTGACAATTATAATAAATTAAATAAATATGTGGCCAGTCCTCATCTGTATATGAAAATATGAACACCAAATATAAATCATATAATAAAACATATCTTGTGTGGCTGCCTTCTCTGAGTTGGTCCTCCATGAATGAGACTATTATCAAATTCTTGATTATTAGCTAATAATCAATAAACAACAATCCAAAAAAATCAAGTCTATTCATTTACCTAAATTTTATAACTGTTAATCAAAAATATTAAAATAACAAAGAGTAACAAACAGCTGCATATAATATTCTTAAAAGTAAACATAAAAGAAATAAGGAAAGATACTTGTGGTCTAATTTGAAAAAAAAAAACTATCTACTTAGAAAGGTAAAGCAAGTCAGTATTTTTTTACCGACTTAGAAAGGTAAAGCTGTGAATTAGAAAGGTAAAGCTCAACTTCGATTCTTAGTCTGAACTCGATTCTTAGTTTCTCGCAGAAAAACCTGTGAATTAGAAAGGTAAATATAAAAGTAATATACTTAAAAGTAAACATAAAAAAATGTGAATTACAAAAACCTGTGAATTAGAAAGATAAAGCTCCACCTCGATTCTTAGTCTCTCGCTTGAAAATGCTCTGGTTAAAACCCTGGAAACCATTAGACGGATTGCTATCAAGCAAAAAAGGAGCACCATGTACACAAATTATAAAACAATAAAAGTAATAGAAACCTTATATAATCACACCTACATATACACGACTTATTTTGTTCGGAATGACCTCTCCTATCATTATATATATTTTAGATCTTGTGCACTAAGTTTAAATTTCCGTTAGTATTATGCAATTAATACCCGATATTTTTTGACTCATAATTGCCACTCCTTGAATGACAGTATAATTGCCTATTTTGAAAATGAATGAATGATAAAAGGAATGATTGTTCATTCATTATGGACGGATCATAATTGCCAATCATAGTAGTTTTCAAAATCGAAACCAAATTAAAGTCGCTCTACAAAGGTTGCTATAAATGTACACACGAAACTAAAGACAATAAATTAGTGGCATCTATATACTATACTAAAAGGTGAATATAATCAACAGAGAGGCTGTCCACGTGGGCAAATTAAATTGTTCAATAGGAAAGGAGTTTTCGTCCATGTCAGATCCGTCATTTAACTCTGCTGGGCTTCAATCTCAATTCATGTATGGGCTTCGAAAATCATAGCCCGGATCATACAAACCCGTGAACCCATCTCAATGCTTAAATCACTTTTCCCTTTAGCAATCAATTGGTTTCCTCTTCATCTTCTTCTTTCCTCCGTTAACGAATCTGTCCTACTAGCATTCAATTCCTTCCCCACTCTTCTTCACTCTTTAATCCCTCTTTAATCCCATTAATGGGTACTTTTGGATTTCTCCCTCTGAGATGATTTCCTTCTCGATGTTTTTTTTCCATCAAAAATTCTTTTATCCTCTCGACTGTGTATTTCGATGAAGCTATCCGGTGTTCCCGATCCCCTCAGCTCCGGTTAAACCCGTCGTCCAAACCGGTGTTTTTTCCGGCGACATCAACTCCATGAAACCAACGGACGTAGCGCCGGTATCTTCCGGTGATGAGTGACGCGAAGAGGAGATACACTCCCTGATCCATTGTTCGGACGCTCAAAACCCAGTAAGAAAAACCCTTACTGATCTGGAAATCTTCACAACTTCTACAGGAAATTGTTACTCAAGGATTCATCTCACCAGGACGTGTTAAAAATATTTGCCTGAAAAATATTCGAAACAAAAAAACCATAAGTGTTCCAGACCGTTTAAGGCTTTTACTCATGGTGTCATTGTAGGTGTCCATTGACCAGCAAATCAGGGCACTAGACTGGCTTCATGCTTAGAATGATGTTCTTCCTCCCAATTTCTTCTCCCCTCGCAGCGACACTGGCCGTCCAGAGCTTCTCCAGGACTTGGCTAGCGAGAGTGTGAATGGATCATCATCTGATCGTAATCCTGTCAGTGTTGCTGGACTCAGGTCTGCTGTATATTTTCGTGATCATGTTCGTTTCTCTCATGGTCACTGGAGGTCTATCCGAAGGTAACATTCACAATTTTTTTTTCTTTTTTCCAGAACCAAAAACTATATGAAAGTTTGTTTTTATGTTTTTTTCCTAAGTCACTTTGCTCTGTTTTCTTGAAAAGGTTTATGTCTTTGAACTCTCCTCTGATTCGTGCTTATGGTGGACTTCGGTTTGATCCCAACGGAGAAGTTGGTGTTGAGTGGGAACAGTTTGGCGCCTTTTACTTTACAGTGCCACAGGTATGAGAGTTTTCGTTTCGTTTTCAAGAGAGTTTTGTAACTATTATGACTGCGTTTGATTGGTTCATTCATAGGTGAAGTTTGTTGAGTTTGGGGGAAACTCAATGCTGGCTGCAACTGTTGCTTGGGAGGATGAGCTCTCATGGACGCTGCAAAACGCCATTGAATCACTTGAGGAAACTATGCTTCAGGTTTCTTCTGTAATAGTGAGATTAAGGAGAGAATCACTAGGAGTTTCTGTTGTTAGTAAGAATTTGTAACTATACAATTTCTGTTAGGGAAGATTATGTAAATTTAATAGTCCTCTAAACTGTTTTGTGTTTTCAACTGCAGAAGGGTAAGTGACAATCACTTCTAGGAACCATCTCAGAGTGTATTGGCAACTGGTCTCAGCTTAAAAATATGTAAGGTCAGCATTCATCAAAAAAAATTATTTCTCTTATACTTTGTATCTCTGCACCATCTAAACTGTTTCAGTTAACCATATAATGAACAATTGCAGTTGATTAGCAAATGGAAACTAAAGCAGGACTCATGTTTAAAGCAATTTTTTTTGGTAAGACTGGTATAAGCATCATCCCAAATCTTATCCAGAAACGGCATCAATACCCTGTATTTTTTGATGTTTCAGTGACCATTTTTAAAAGCCACTAGATCTTGACCCGTGCGACCGCACGGGTATTAATTTTAAGTTTTGATTTTTATTTATTTATACTAAATAGTATATTTGTAATATTTGATCGTTTTATATTGAGTAAGCTTGGAATGGGTATTTGGATACCCACTCGAATTCGGTTAAAATATATTCGGGTTTAAGATTTTCGAGTTTAAAGATTCTATCTCTATTCGGGTATTTATAAATTTTGGTTTCAGTCTGATTCGGATCTTTGCGGTTTTGATAACCCGTTTAAACTATTTTTAATTTTCAAAATTTATATATCTTTAACTTTCCCTAAATCTAAAAATAAAAATAATATAACATGTAAATTTGAGTAACGTAAACCAAAATACCTAAATTAAAAACTAAAAATAAGTTTAACTTGAATATTTGGATGAAGAATAAATATAAATTTTAAGTATCTGTGGTGTTTTGATTATTGTTTATCTACTTTAGATGTTTATTTTTGATTATTTTTCATATTTCAAATATTTTAAAGAACTTAAAATAACTTATATTTTGGATATTAACTCGAAAAATAGCTAACATATTGAAGTATATAAATATGATTTAGATACATTTGAATATCCGGAAAATTTCGTTCGGATAAGGTTTGATTATGGTTCTCTAGATACCAAAATGGTAAATCCGTCTAGATATTATTTAGTTCCGGTTTAAATTTGGTAATACTTTTTTCGTTCAGATTTTTTAAATGAAGAGTTAATATTATAATTGTCCAATAAAAATGTATTTTTTTTTGAATTTGACATTGATTTAATGGATAAGTAAATAAATGTATTTAATTCAAATTTAATTTTGGAAAACACATTAATCTAAGTGAAAAAGACAAAATATTAAAATAGGAAGTATTATTTAATTGTGTATTTAATTTTGGAAAATACATTAATCTAACTGAAAAAGACAATCATTAAAATAGAAAACTCAATTTAATTCTCAGTGGCATAGAAGTGTAATTAAATTTGACAATTAAGGGTATTTCTATATGTGTACTTCTGTTTTAATAAGATAGATGTATCAGTGACTTTCACCGTTTGTAACCACTTGGTGTAACTGTGTGCAGGCACAATAGAACACAAACTGTGTGTGATCTGGCGTGGAGAGAAGGACTTGACGTCCTCGACCTTCCACCTGATATCCAACCGAAGGAGTACTTCCAGAACCATCATTGTCTCTAAAATCAGATACAGAGATTGGTAACTTAGTTAGCCTTGGGCCGAGGAAATCATGTGATTTTTTCCATGATCCTAACAAGGGAAAAGGGTATGCTTAGGACCACCCCGTGAGATCTGTTTGAGATTACACAGATTTTTCTGTACTTTTAGTTGTGATTGATGTCGTGATTGTGGTTGTTGTAGTTGTGATGAAGGTAAAGTGAGTAAAGTGTTGAAAGTTGAACCCCTTCCAGATGGTTCTGGGCGCTTCTTTAACCTGAGTAAATGAATCTTTATTTCATTGTTTCTTTCCCAATACTCCTTATTTTGGCATTCTCATGGATTAAAAGCTCTTCTGGTTTTTTATTGTTGTGTTTATTCAATGAAGGTGTTCAAAAAAAGCTTTTGAATGTAGACGGGAGTGTATATATACCAATCACTAAAGCTGAGTTTGCTGTTCTTATCCCTGCTTTCAACGTGAGCCCTCTCTCACTGTCTCTTTATCTCTTTGTAAAAAGACCATTTACCTTTGTTTTAACTTTATACATTGTGTCGCAGTTCATCTTGCCGCACCTTATAGGCTGGCAAGCGATTGCAAGCTCTATCAAACCAGAAGACTCTAACCGTCTTAACGATGCGTTCCCTAAGTATGGAGGAGACTACGAATGGAGTAGACGATTGAGAATTACAGACAGCCTTGCAAACTCGATTACTGTGTCCATCCCATCTTTTTGTTATCGCAATCAACAGAGTCGCAGTAGAGACTGAAGTAGTGTTTTAGACCAAATGGGATATGTTGTTGTGTAGGAAAAGCTCATGTTATATGTAATAGACCACACAATGAACTGTTTCTTTTTGTTGGGTTAAGTCCTTCAGTGTTTTCCAAATACAAACCTGAATCACTATATATATGCTTCAAAGGCACTAAGGCTGTGAGGTTTCAGTTGGGGATTTTTTTGAAACACTTCGGTTAGAGAATAATAAAGATATTCTAGCGAAAGAAGCCGGTGAATTTTGATCTTGATGATCATGAAATCCAACAAAAGGAACAAGTAAAAATTTCCGAAAGAAGCAAAGGGAACAATCATGTTTTAAAAATAGAACTTAAAAAAAATCTATTAAAAGAATTCAACAACATATTTTTTGAATCAATATTTTATTTTCAATCCAATCAAAATGTTGACATCAATTATTTTCAACAAATGATGATTTAATAAAATACATAATGATTTATTTACGTAATTATTTTTTCACTTTTCATCAAACCAAGACCAATCAAAATAAAGAAGCATGAATCTATGAACTTTTTTTCTATTTCTAACCACCAAAGTTTATCTTAGACTAAAAATAATATTATAGAAGAATTACTAAAAAAAAATAGATATAAATTACACACAAAATCAGTTGTAGTTAACAAAATACATGTACAATGGACAAAAATATACTGACGTAATATTAAAGGTGATATCTAAATATTGCCACAGAAAACACATACAAAATTAGAGACTCACATAAAAGCAGTATTCACAAATCACGACGACACCATAACAATGGATTAATCCAGCAGCAACTTAACAGCTGTCAAATAATCATCCCCTATCTTCTGTTGGATATGGAAGATATTAGCCCTGTTCTTATTGTAGACGCGGAACGCTGCCGGCTCGTCTAAACAAATACAGTTTATCGTGCATAAATCCTTCCCCCTCACCATTTCTAGATATCCTGTTCTTTTATTTGACGCTTCAGTCAGTGTTAGCTACCGGAAACCACATCTATTTTCATGGAAAATTTACGGCTGACAGGACAAAATCAATAACTTTTTTTTGTGCAACTTAGAAAACAAATAACAAAATTCATATACTCTATTTGATATGTGCTCCTTTTTAGTCTTTAAAAAAAATACTTCAAAGCCTAGCAACTATTATGTAGTACTCTAATAACAACTATTCCATTCGTCTATTCCATTCATATCTATGCTCTCTCATTGGCGACCATACTTTCTATTTCAGCTACATTGATCAATGGCTTCGTACAAACATAAGCTGTCTCATATGTAGGGAAAGTCATTTACAATTCATCATTACTACAATTTATTAAGGGGTTTCTTATGTTCCAATTTTCAGTTTCATCAACATACAGTTTGGATATTCATTTTAATTTTCAAACAAAAATATAATTTTTTCTGTCATTTCCAAATATTTTCCATTGCCAGAATTAGTTATATGGTATCAAAATTTAACTTATCTCATTGCCAGGAGATAAGTTTAAGGATTTAGCTTAATATTATTAAATATTATCAAAATTTATAGAAGTGTTAAAAAATAATGATGTATTACATTTTCAATATAAAAAAATAAAACAATGTTTTATTTCTACTTATATGAATAGTATGTATATAAATTAATTATTTATTAAAAAGAAAATATATGTTTAAAAAATCATTAATGAAACATTATATTATTACACTAGAAATCATAAACTTAGTAAAACCAAAATTCAAAGTTTAAATCTGCCAAAAACGAAAAATGACCGAAAATTAAAAATATGGTTGAGGGAGAGTTCATATTTCGAATGAGACATCAGGAAAAAAAAATTTTAGGGGTTTGAAAATATATTCGGCTTAAGTATATAAACATCTAACTATGTAAATAAGTGTGTTCCATATAACAAATGCAGATGACTCAGGCTTTGGAAAAACAAAATATTTGAAAAATCATTATAAAAAACTGAGTAAACCACGTTTGTTCTGAATATTATGGATAGCGCGGTTTCTTAAAAATTACATCTATTCGGTATATTATGGATTACCAAATTAAAACCATTTTTGATCTCGGCTAGGTTCGATTATAATTGGTTTTTTTTACCGGATTGAGCACCTCTAAATAATTCACCGACTTTCTCATTGCTTTGAAAAATACAACACTTTCATTCCAAACACAAACATTGAAACATATGATCGAAAAACAAACATCAACACACTTTTCCGCGCGTAGCGCGGAGAAAGAATCTAGTTAAATTAATACACGAAATTTAAAGGCAATAAATTAAGGTTACTATAAACGGATGCATCATTAATTGAATGCGAATAATTCGGTTAGGTTCGACGATGAGACTATATTATATAAGTCGATTATTCACATGTATCACACTGGCATTCGTATGTAATTATTCTAGTGAATTGAGGGTAAATCTAAAAATGGGCTGAGAATGAATATGGTGCCACCACGTCAGCATGACACACATGTAAATAACTTACAAAACAAATGTTACTCTCAAAAATTACTCCTTGATTAATAAGAAGGGGATATGCACCAATTTACTAACCTTTTGTTTGCTAAATGCACTATTTACCAACTTATTTTTAGAACATCTCCAACAAGGAACTTCATTTTAAGGGCCAACGATCCTCAAAATGAGGGTTTGAGGGTGGGTTACTCCAACAAGGATCCTCAAATTTATTTTTAAAATTTCATGTAATTTGCATTTCAGTCCCTAACATTAATATAAATTAACTATCATCATTATATTTTTCATAGATAGATAGTACATACACACTAAAATTATAAAACAAAATATTTATAAATACAATTTATTATAACATAAAATTACATAAAATAATAATAAAACATAGATTAATTCATAAAAATATAAAAAAATACAAATTACTCATTATTGCCATTTCCATAGTATTCCCATATATGATCAATCAACGCATTTCGAAGTAAGAAATGAGCTTCTCGATTTTTTATCTGAAGATTATGAGTTAAAAACTGTTGGAATCGAGCATTTTCATTTATCGCCATTTCAAAGGTTGCTTGTGGTGCCGGTCTTGCATCTTTAACCGGTGCGTTGATATCACGTTCGTCTTCAATTATCATGTTATGCATAATAATGCATGCTGTCATTATATCATGCAGTACCTCTTTTTGTCAATAACGTGATGATCCCGCCACGATAGCAAATTTTGATTGCAAAACTCCGAAAGCCCGCTCAACATCTTTCCGACATGCTTCTTGTCTTGCTGCAAATAACTTCTTTTTTTTTTACCTTGGGGATCACTTATGGTTTGGACAATGGTTGACCATTTTGGATAAATGCCATCAGCTAAATAATAACCCATGTTATATTTTATGTAATAATATATATATATATATATATATATATATATATATATATATATGTATATATACATATGTATATATATCTGTATATATAAGATATATTTAAAGATTTAAGTGAAATATAGTTACAAGGATTAAAGTAATAAGAAAATTAATATTAGTACAAATACATTTAAGTTACAAATTTATAAGGACTAAACTGAAAAGTAAATAGTGTTTTGAGGATTTAAGGGTCTGTTGGAGAGACAAAAACCTTAAAATTTGAGGGTTTGAGGGTATGTTGGAGATGCTCTTAGAAGACAAAGTTTCATGTAGATTTAGGTTCCGACTGGTTCAAACACGACAGTTGCGGGTGTGGAATTTGTCGATGAGGATGATTGCGGTTTCGAACGTTGTTTAGCATTTTGTATGATTTGTACAACGTTTGAAAATTATTGCGTTTGCAGGAGTATGTGTGACTGATTGATTATGAAATATTATAGCGGTTTAGTAATAAATTATCAATATAAACATATTATAACATCAAAAAAGATTTAAAACATATTATTGTGATAAAATATAATAATGATTAATATAATATGACTTTTAACGCTGGATAATTATAACATTACAACTATGAAAAATATTACAGACAATTCTACAGCCGACTATTCTAACTGCCGTATGAGGATTCATGCCTGACTTCATCACATGAGTCGTCTTATGGAATTCACGCTTGACGGTACTCCTTGCGCCATGATGAAAATCTTTTGTAAGTATTTTCTCCCTTAATATAGTATGATTAGTAATAATATTATGTTTATTTATATCGATTTTTAATCAGTTGAATATAATTTTAATATTTTTTTGAAAATTTGTCTTAATTTTTTTAAAGAATATTTTGTTTCGTTTTATATATGCGTATATTAATATTTTTTAAAAAAATATACTGAATAGCTAGCTAGAAGTTTTTATAAAATAAATTATGATATTGTTTATCAATTTAAATTAATATATAAAATGTGTATATATTTTTATTTATAATATTTTCATTTTTAATTAAAAATTTTAATATATTTATCCACTCGCAGCCGTTTGTAACTGTAAATGCTAGTTAGAACTACCTTTTGATTTTAAGAGGTTCATGGCAGTTTGAAATGATTTCTAGCAGTCAATAGCTAAAGCTATTAACCGATAAATCTGTGTTTACAAGTGGTAGGAAGGAAAACAGTTAGACCCTTACAAACCAACACATAAAGTTAAACAGTGAGGCTATGTTATACTACGTATATGAGATATATCATTAGGGTCATAATTGTAATTAGATAATACCTAATCACTTAGAGCAATTTTAGTGGTTGAGTTCTTAAACTGAGTATCCAAATGTTAAATTATAATTATTTTATTAAACAAACCAAAAGCCAAATTTTCATATTTTTTTAACTAAGGTCACGATAGTTTAAAAAAAAAATTATAGTCATTTAATTGTGTTTATGCATTAATATAGGAAAAATCAAAATGATATAATTACAATAAACAAATAAGGTTTAGTAAGAAAAAATTGCTTACTATTGGTACTACTTATTAAAATTCGTGATGTATTCTTCTAGTAATTTTTATTTTGTTTAAAAACAAGAAATTAACTTCTAAGTTAAATTTTCTTAAAAAATATCAAACCAAAAAATAATTACTCAATTTTTGAATACCATAAAGATAAATAAAAATTTAAATTCAGAATTCAAAAGATATTTAAATAATTTTATACAGTTTGCCAAACTTATAAAAATATATTTAAAATTTATTTAGTATGTATTCAATTGTGTTCTGTTCAATATGTGTTAAATTTAATAAATTTATTGAAATACAACTATTGATATTTTTTTTGTCAGAATTGACATTTTTGTTTATAATATTCGTATTATAGAAGATTTTTGTTTAATTGTATTGATTAAAAATTATCTCTACCATTGCTCTAAAATGATGTAAAACGACCCCGTTTAACCCATTCAAATCACCATCTTCATAAAGGAGCTTGAAGCGAAAACCCAATTCAAGGCCCACTAAAGAGCTTATAACTCCAAACATTGAGGCCCATTATTAAAACCAAACCGAGCATTTTGAATCAAACCCATGAAAGATCTCCAGAACTGTTTAAAACCTTTTCATCTGATCTCTCTCTCTCTCACACACACATCTGTTTCATGATCGATTTACTTCAATAGCTCCTCCAGGTGAAAAAAACGTTTCACTTGAATCTCTCCAAACCCTAGATTCTCAATTTCGTTTGTTCTCTCTCAATCAAATTGTGACAATTCGATTACTTCTATGTTCAATTCGACGAATCCTTGAAGCTAATTTAATTTTCCTCAATTTCATTTTGACTTCTCTGTGTATGCAGCGCCAATGCTCGATCTCTAATTTTGAAGATCGAATTAGGGTTCTGATCTGTTTGAGTTTACTCAGGTTAGTTTCTTTTAATCAATCGAAATTCTGAGTCAATTCAATTTGAATTAAGATTTGACTCACTTTTTAATTTCCTTCTCAGGCTGAGGCTATGGCGCAGAGTAATTGGGAAGCTGATAAGATGTAAGTGAAATTGTGTTTGGTAAAGTCTGTGAAATTTTACAATTCTCAGATTTTTATTTTTATTTTTGTTGGTTGGTGTAGGCTTGACGTTTACATATATGATTATTTGGTGAAGAAGAAACTGCATAACACTGCTAAGTCTTTTATGACTGAAGGCAAAGTCTCTCCTGATCCTGTTGGTAAAAAAACAAAACCCCACTTCTGAAGTTTATGTTTTGTCGCCGTTTCTTGTTTCATTAGGAATTGTTAGCTATGTGATTCACTCGTTTGGACTTTATTTATTTGTGGTGTGTGTGAATGATGTAGCCATTGATGCTCCTGGTGGGTTTCTTTTTGAGTGGTGGTCTGTGTTCTGGGACATATTTATTGCTAGGACGAATGAGAAGCATTCTGAGTCTGCTGCAGCTTATATAGAGGTGGGCTTATCTACTATCTGGAGATATTGGTTTTTTTTTTTGCAGTTTGGTGACTAACCAGTGGCTTTGAACTAATAGGCACAACAAGGTAAAGCGAAGGAGCAGCAAATGCAAATGCAGCAGATGCAGATGATGCGCCAAGCTCATATGCAGCAGCGTAGGGATCCTTCTCTTGTGGGTCCGATGAATGCTATTGGCTCTGAAGGGATGATTGGGCAGTCTAATAATGCCAGTGCTATGGCTGCGAAAATGTACGAGGAACGTATGAAGCAACCGAATACAATGAACACTGAGACATCCCAACCCCATATGGATGCTGCAAGGATGGCCCTTCTCAAATCAGGAACAAGCCATCATGGGTAAAAAATTGTCTCAGTTTATATTTCTTTTGCATGCGTATTTACTGTCCTCGCACCGTTTTGACCCTTTTTCACCCTTTTTTTCTGTCCTGAAACAGTCAGATGGTCCAAGGGAATCATCAAGGAGGTGTTTCGGCAGCACTGCAGCAACTTCATTCACGGAATCAGCAGGCCCCTGTAGTTACCTACTGTTCAAATCTCCTTTTTCAGGAAAGTTTCCAATTAGATATATTTTGGTGTGCATCTGAATCTCTTGAACGTCCAGGAAATCAAAAGTGAAGTTAATCTTGGAGCATCTCCAAGACAACTGCCAGTGGATCCTTCTCCAGTTTTTGGCCAGGGAATTCTGCAATCAAAGCCTGGGATGGGGAATGCAGGTAAATGAATCCAATGTAATGCGTATTGGATTATACATACACTCACCATCGCAATTAATTGACCTTTGAATCCAAAGCTAACAAATTCTTCCCTGTTATATTCTGAATAATTATGGTGAATTGCAGAGGGGGATATGGTTAAATCAGATCTTATGTTTTTTTTTTTGTTTTTTCTCTTGTGAAGGATTAAACCCTGGAGTTGGTGTTCTTCCTTTGAAGGGATGGCCACTAACTGTAAGTCACTGTGGTTCCTTTGCATGATTTATCTTCTTGTCATTCTAAATCCAGTTTTTCATCAAATTTGTTGACAAATGTTATACAGGGCATCGACAATATGCGACAAGGTTTAGGCCCTCAGAAAGCTTTCCTTCAAAATCAAGGTCAATTTCAGCTCTCACCGCAGCAGCAGCAACAACAGATCATGGCTCAGGTTCAAGGGCAAGGAAATATGACTAATTCATCCATGTATGGTGGCGACATGGACCCTCGAAGATTTACAGTATTGCCCAGAGGAAACCTGAGTTCGAAAGATGGCCAACAGAATGCAAATGATGGTTCTATTGGATCCCCTATGCTGTCAAATTCGTCAAAAGTAAGATTTTTTTCTTCTAAAATCAGCCAAATGCATATCCCTGTTGAATGCAGTGGCATCTCTTGAGCTGAATTCTTTCATTTTTCGGGTGATCTTTCCACAATAAGCATCTCATATGTGTTCGTTAGTTGGTAAATTGGATCAACACGGTCCTTGTAGGTATTTTTGCGATAATTGTAGTCTATGATATCCTGCAACTGCTGCTACTTGTCATTAGAAAAACTTGTAAGATAATGTGTCCTAATGTAGATCTATCCAGGGAACACAATTTGGTTTATCCTTGTTAACCACACCCTCTCAAGAGAAAATTTATCTGCAAGTAATAGCTTTTGACTGCCAAACATCTTTCTGATTTTCCATTTTTCCGTTGCTGTTTTTGGTCTTTAGCTTATCAATATGCCGACAGTACAGCAATCTTCTTCTCAGCAACAAGATCCTTTACTATCACAGCAGGTACTTTTATGTTGATCATGTGGTGTTGTCTATATTAGTATAATAATTTAGTTTGTAAGATCATTGATTCAAAAATTCCTTTTTGTGTCTTTGATAGAACAATCGCAAAAGAAAAGGACCTTCCTCTTCTGGTCCTGCTAACAGTACAGGGACAGGAAACACAGTTGGCCCATCCAACTCACAGCCGTCAACTCCTTCAACGCATACCACCCCTGTCGAAGGTGTAGCTATAACTGGTAACATGCAGCATTTGAATAACATGCCAAAAGGACCAATGATGTATGGTTCTGATGCAATAGGTGGTCTTGCATCATCAGCAAACCAACTGGTATGTTTCTTAAAACAATCTAGCTTTGTTCTAGTAACATCTGAATCCAGCATGCAGCTGTCTTGGTGTGAAAGGAAGTGCTTTCTTAGCGGCTTTAGTTTTCTCGTGCTTTGCCCATGGAGCTTTGTTATTTTCATATTTCTTATGATAAGAAATATAGCTGCAGGATGACATGGAAGCGTTTGGAGATGTGGGAGCCCTAGAAGATAACGTAGAATCGTTTTTATCCCAAGATGATGGAGATGGAGGAAGCTTGTTTGGCACCCTAAAGCGGAACCCTTCTGAGCATACGGAAATCTTAAAGGGTACATCTCTCCCCCTCAGACTAAACATGCTTACTAACAGACGATAGATAGTAACAGTGGTCCTTTTTTTCTTTCAGCTTTTAGTTTCAGTGAGGTTGGCTCTATAAGAAGAAGTGCCAGTAAAGTCATCTGCTGTAATTTCTCATCTGATGGGAAGTTGTTAGCAAGCGCTGGACATGATAAGAAGGTGCAACATGTTAATCTCTGAGGATGGAGCATACAGTTTTCTTATAGATTTTGTTTGTTTAAGAACAGATAATGTGGACGCTAATTTCTTTTTGTCAGTAGGTTTTTCTTTGGAACATGGAAACGCTACACACTGAGATCCCTCCGGAAGAACATGGTCATATCATCACAGATGTTCGTTTCCAACCTAATTCAACTCAACTGGCTACGTCTTCGTTCGACAAAACTATCAAAATATGGGATGTTTCTAAGGTATAGTTAATTCATCTCTTCTTCACTGCAGCGATTTTGTTCTTGTTCTGTTGTGACTAACCTCTTACTAATAATTTGTACAGCCTGGTTACTTCGTACGAACAATTTCTGGTCACAATGCACCTGTAATGTCCCTTGATTTTCACCCTAAGAAAACCGATTTGTTCTGCTCTTGTGATACCAACAATGAGATTCGTTTCTGGAGCATCAACGCTGCTAATTGCCTTCGTGGTATAAAGGCAAGCCCCCCCCCCCCCCCCCCCCCCCTGGATTTTCGTATTCCTTGCCTTCTCCTCGAGTTGAACTTTGTTTTTTCTAATCTTCTAAGTTTTTCAAGCACAGGGTGCTAGCACGCAAGTACGGTTCCAGCCAAAAGTTGGACAATTTCTTGCTGCAGCTTCGGAAAATATTGTGTCAATTTTCGATGTTGAACAGTACAGAGGGGTCCATTCGCTTAAGGTAATCCCCCGAAGATAATTTTTTGTATTTCGACCTCTTGACTCAACAGCATAGGACGTTGTTTTCTATTTTTAGGACTTGTGCAACTTGGAAATCAAATGTGTTTTCTTGCTTGACTGTCTCATGGAATGTACTTATCATCTGTTAGGGACATTCCTCAACTGTGCATTCTATTTGTTGGAACGCAACCGGAGAGTTGGTAGCTTCTGTTAGCGAAGACAGTGTTAAAGTATGGTCAGTGGTCTCAGGAGATTGCATCCACGAGCTCAGTTCTAGTGGAAACAAATTCCACTCTTGCGTTTATCACCCTTCCTATCCCAATCTCTTGGTCATCGGTGGGTACCAGGTATTCATTATTCCTGACCCCCTGAATTTCAAAGCTTTGATTAAATCTGTATCACCACCGTTCAATAGAATCTGGCCTCCCTACTGTTGCTTGATGTGAATGATTTCTCAGTCAGTTGCTTTAACTTTGGTAAAAAAACGAATCTGTTGCAGTCAATAGAGTTGTGGGACACAGGAGAGAACAAATGTATGACATTAGCGGCTCACGAGTGTGTGATCTCTGCCTTAGCTCAGTCATCTTCGACAGGAATGTTGGCGTCTGCAAGTCATGACAAGTCCGTAAAGATTTGGAAGTAGAAAAAAAATATTTATATTCTTCTTCAAGAAGAGCTCAGGACTATTTTTGAGTCTAATTCTTTGTTAAATGTTTGAAATCAATAAGTTGTTTAATGGGGTTTGTTAGCGTCAAGAGCAAAGGGACTTGCTTTGTTTTATGATCCGTACTTTCTTTCTTGTTGTGATCTCTAGTGTTTTAAGTGAGACACAGAGATGTAAGTAATTTCTCTAGTCACCGACATTTTGTTGAAATAATTTCTTTTAAATAAGCAACTAAACCCTTTTTAAAGGCCTCTATTTTGTTGTTCAAAATACAAAGGCCTCTACTTAAAGTTAAAAGGCACTTGGTTACTTCGTTAGTAAGTTAAAGGTTACCCATACAAAAATCTAGGTAGACACATTGTAAAAATACTAAGTTATCCAACTTAGAAATTAGAACTAAAGATGAATGGTTCTATTGATTTTGGAGAAATGATCTAGGTGCAATAGCAAACAGATGCATTCATTGATAAATCAATTTTATTAGACAAGTTTTCTATAAAAAATAGAAGAAATAAATTATTTTACATAATCAATATACAAATTTTAAATGAGTATTTGAATCAAATGTTAGGTTTATCCTATTAGGACAAAAATACTTGTTTTTAATCAAAAAACTAATTTTCCCTCATTTAAATAAATCCAAGACATGCACCTTAATCGCTTTGTCAAGTTCGGAGGTCTGTTCTAGACTTCTAGTACTACTAGAAGTTGACATTCCAAATTCGTCCAGTTTCTTCCTTAAACGAGCGTTTCAAACTTTTCGTTGGTCATTCCAAAAAACACAATAAAGAATTTAGGCCATATTGGTTTTTGTATTCGATGCACTATGAATACAACAACTAGATATAACTTTTAAATATTATTTAATTTTGTAGTTTTGATAGGAAAAATCATTTTTTCATTTTGTGTAATTTTGCAGTTTGAAAGAAAAAAACGTATTTTTACGATTTTATCAGAAAATTCAATTTCAATTTTTTTATTTTTTTTTTTTCAAAATCATTTTATAATTTTAACGAAAAATATCATTGTTTATTTTTATAAATATATTTAGTAATAATAACTAATATAACCTATTATTTTTATAAGAAAATTGTTGCATAAAAACTTGTTATTTTATATCTATATTGAAAAGAATTTAAGTATTTTGGATTTTGAAATGGAAATGCATCAAAATTATATATTTTAAGTATTTCAAATATCTAAAATTTCTAATTATTGTGAGTTTTACGTTAAAATGTACCATCTAAACAATAGTATAATTGTGTCCAAACTAACAACATCTAAGTATTTACTTTCATATGCATAAAAACAAACATGGCTTGAGTATAATCATCATTTTCCCCGGAAAAAAATCTAAAAAGACATATCATAGTATATAATAAATAATATAAAACCAATCGATATGTTTATATGAACTTATATATTATGAATTCTCGGATTGATTCAGGTTGCGTAGCCGCGAAATCTTTCCTAACGTTAGGGCATTTCTAACCCAACACTATTTTTTACTCCAAAATAGAGTAAAAGTGAATATAAAGTAACAAATGCTCCAACCCAACTATATATCTCACTCTATTTTGAAATTTACTCTATAAATGGAGTAATATTTTTTTTTTTTGCTCATGACTCCATTATAGAGTAAAAAATGGAGTAGGATTAGAGCAATTTTACTCCATATTCACTTTTACTCTATTTAGAAGGAAAAAATGGAATTTTACATTGGAGATGCTCTTAGACATATATATGAAGCGAACATTATTACATTTCGTGTAATATTTAGAACACAAAGTTTGTCTACCAAAGCGATCACTATAAAAGAACAATTTGCGACAAAGAGAAAAAAGAATAATATGCATCATCATTTCTATTATTTTTTTTCATTCTATACGTATCGATATTATTACACTCAAGTTTTCAATATTAAACTTTTTTCTAAAAAACAAGGTTCAATTAACTGAATGTACATTAAAATAAATAAAAAGAAATAGAAAAGTACAGTGTATTGAAGAAGAAAATAATATAAGTAAATAAATCTCTAAACAAAAAAGAAAAAAAAGAGACAGACAGAGAGTGAAGACCCCACAGAGCACCAGCTCTATCCCTAACTCCAATCAAACCTCTTCTCTCTCTCTCTCTCTCTGAGCATTCCATGAAACGCGTCGGAATATGGGAAAATATATAAAGAAGAACAAACTCGACGGAGAAGCTGCTATAGCTTTGATGGACGTTTCTCCATCTTCTCCTTCTTCGCTCGGTGTTCTCACTCGAGCCAAGTCCTTAGCTCTCCAACGCCGCCTCCAAAAACCTTCCTCTTCTCCTTCTCCGCCGTCGAAACAGAAGATCACTGAATCCTCAGGCGGCTCGTATCTTCAGCTACGGAGCCGTAGGCTCCAGAAGAAGCCTCCAATTGTCGTGATTCGCTCAACCAAACGGAGAAAGCCGCAGCAGCAGCGGCGGGGGAGGGAAGAGGGTCGAAACCCTAACCCTAATCCCCAAAATCTCGATTCTTCGGTTCGAGGGTCTGTTGGTGATGTGTCGGACTCGGTTGGGGAGAGTGTCGTGTTTGGTAAAGACAAGGACTTTAACGGTGGAATCAACAAAGAGCTCGAGGCCAGTGAAAGGTATCGTTTTTTTTTTAATTCCTTGAATTGATGTTACTGAGCCTTTTCTCGATTTGAAATTTAATGTTTTTATTTTATTTTTAGCTCTGTGTTATGTAATGATATGATGCCATCTTTGCTTTATCTGACACACCAGACTCTTCTCTCTGTTTCCAGGAAGAAAAAAAAATATATTAATCAATTTCTTGAGATTTTTTTTTTGCTTAGTGTCTGAGATGTTAGATTGTGTCTGAGATGCACACTCTGGAAAAGCTTATTTTGGGTCTTGTACAAACTGATTACAGAAATGCTTGTTTTTTTGGTCTTTAGATAGTTTTGTTGCTAAGTTTATTCTAAAGTTGGATATTTATTTGAACTAATCAACTTTGTATTTGGTGTACAATGTCCATTGAGAGTTACATTACGTCTTTTGGTTTATGCTTTTTGATCTTTGTTGTTGACCCACTATTCAACAGGTTACTACTGATTAACCTTTTTTCAGTAGTAGGGCATGACTAGATCAGCTTTAGCTTATAACTATGAGTATAGCCTATAGGGAATAAAGTATGTTTGGCTTTTTGCTACTAACTGAGGAAACGTTAGTTAATTTGCTTTTTTATCCGTGTGAGCCTTGTGCGGGAGTGAAATAATGAAAAGTAACATAAATTTATTTGCTTTTCATCTTCAACAGGACCACAAGGGAATCCACGCCATGCAGTTTGATAAGGAAGCAGGAAACCACCACAAGCCCTGGATCTTCTACGAAGCTTCTTAGCAATGGTATCAGTGACAAGAGCAACCAAAGAGAAGATAGTTTTCCGGAGAGCCATCGTCACCAACCAACTACACCTGAAATGGACCAGTTTTTCTCGGGTGCTGAAGAAGAACAACAAAGGCAATTCATTGAAAAGTATCTGCTCTGTTCTGCAATGACTAAACCCTTTTGGTTATATGATCTGTTATGTTCTTCTGTGTCTCTAACGGTTCTGTTTAACTCTTGTTTCAGGTACAACTTTGATCCTGTGAACGAGCAACCACTACCAGGACGGTTTGAATGGAAGAAGGTAGATGATTAGAAAACAACGAAAAAGGGTGGTGGGGGTGATTAATAGTTAATACAAGACTATGTTAACATTATTCCTGCTAATTATCGGTTTGATCTTATTATCCATCATCCGTTTTTCTTAACTTTCCCAACATGTAAAGGAACTTAGGAGCGTTTTTTTACATTGGTGTCTGTAACCATAAGTGGCTAAAAAGGGTTTGTGTAACACATAACTGATACCAATCCTTTTCAGGTCTAAAACAGATCACCTTAGTATTAGTAGTAGTAGTACTAAACTAATAAGAGAAAGTCTGTCAGGGTTTTAGGGGTTTAGAGTTCTTTTGGTTAATGGAGTGTATTCTGTTGTTATAACTCTCTGTCCTGTAACCATAATAAAAATCTATCTATTTATGTGTATACATGTACCGATCTGAAAAACTCTTTCAATAAAGACTTATCCTCCTTCTCTGCTTTCTTCTTTCTCTGACTTCATCTTAAGTTCTTGTTCTTATCATTATCATCATTATGGTCCATGTGTTGCGTTCTTTAGACATGTATACATCACAAGGACAGGTACATTAGCATATACACATATATGCCAACATAGAGAGACAGAAGCTGTTCGTTATGGAAATGGATAGTGTCTTATATGTGGTCTTTGTTATGTCTCTGTCTTCTCACTAAAATCAAAACTGTTAGGAAAGATTCTCTCTCTCTTTCCATCACTCTTGTGTGTGTGTGATGTCCATTGTACTTTCCACTTTGTGGTTTGTGCCCACTATACATCATCATCATGAATCATTGTCTTTTGATCTATCATAGGAACTTCGTCCTCTCTTTGCTTGTCATAATAAGATTCGTTTTTGTGATTGATTTGAGTCTCCCTCCAACACGACGTCATTTGAAACAGCTGCCAAAACTCGCCGCACGAATCCAAACAAAATGTGCTTTAAACGAAAATTTTATTGATTCTCGAAGTTAAAAAAGCATCGAATTTTGTGCTACTTGCGGCAAAAGCGGTGAAGAGGTACAAAATAGGGACCTACAGCTACAGTATTGAGTTTTGGATTATTTTTGTGTTGGGATGTTGTCAAGTCCCACTAAACTGCCACACACTCTGTTTAAGTAACTGCCAAAAAACTCCAAACTGCAACCCATGAAAAGGTCCTTTTCTCTCCGCACTTTGCGATATGTGTTTTTTCTTCTTCTTTGTTTCTCCTTAGTTAAGTGTTCTCAAGTATTCAAGTTCTTAGTAAGATCTTGATCTTGTTTAGAGAGTTTCTTGGTTAGTTTCTCTTCTAGAGATATTCATATTTTGACATTGCAAGATTAGAGAAAAGAGTTATGTTTCTTAACCAATACTTAAGCACACCTTCAAACAAATCACTATATATCAATATCAGTTGCATTCCTGCAAGACTGTTGTTCAGAAAACAGTGCAAAACACATTACAAAAGATAGGAACCAGAGAGAGAGACATGAACAAAGGGAGTGATGCTAAAAAAAAAAAGAGAAGAAGACTAGGCTGATTTAGTGTAAATACGAATGCCAACTGCTAAACCGAGAATGGCAAGGGCCAAGGGGTACAAGAAACTGAAGGATCTTGATAATGAACTCAGAGGTCTTGTCCTGATTGTAGTGAGGCTGTTTAGGAGGTGTGTATTTTGTTTTCTTTGGGATTGTCGTTGGATCAATCTCTCCTATGTAGTACTGCTCCATCATCTCTCTCGCGCTCTCGCTGTGTCCCACGTCCTCGAAATTATCCGTTGCATCCTTACCTTTTAAAAGGAGATTAACCAATAATCAATATGCTATATTGCTATGTATATCAATCAACGCTAAGTGAAATATGATGTTTAGCCACCAAAGCTTGGAGTTAGGCCATAGTTGTGGTGTTTATATTATATATGGACCTGTTGAAGACAAGAGAACTTCATCCCCACCAGGATGGTCTTCAAGGAACTTGGTCACATTATAAACCTGCGTTTTTGCAGACGTTTGAAATAGGATAAATCAAGATCAACCATGTCTGTTTCTTGTGTGCATTTAACAAGAATGAGCAAACCATAGGAACACACCAGTGATACCACAAGGATTCTAGAAACAATATAGTACACTGGGCAAAGAAACGGGAATTGGACCGAAAATTTTAAATAACCGAATAGTTTCTATATTTCTATATCCGAAATAACCGAACTTGAACCAAATCGAGAATCGAATGGATATCCAAATATATAAAAATATTAATTATATACATATTACATAATTAAATATCTATTTATAATTTAAAAATCTATTAAAGTATCCAAAAATAGTTTAAGAAAACTAAATTGTTATAAAGTATCGAAACTACTAAAAAGTATCCGAGTATGCGGATATTTTTAATTCCTTGAATTGATGGTGTTACTGAGCCTTTTTCGATTGGATTTGAAAATTTAATGTTTTTATTTTATTTTTAGCTTTGTATTACATTTTTTTTTTGATTAACGAAGGGGTGATCCAAAGGCTTTTTAAGTCCAAGACTAATCCCCCTGAGACCGACGGTAACTCACGTATTCTTGCGATTTAACGCTAGCCCTGGTGGCCAAGTGGAATCGAATCCAGGGCGGAAGTTCCAGCCGGAGCCCCTTTACCACTAGGCCAAGACAACTTGGTTAAAAAATTTGGACCATTTCTCGATTTGTGCGTGTCATCCTTGCGCAGGGACCATGCTAATCTTTTCTGTATCGTTCCAATTTTATTGGACGTCCTTTCGGGACAAAAATAAAAAGAGGTGTAACATGAGAACTTCCCAGGAATGATATTATTACATCATTACATACCATTACATCATTGTGTTATCCCCTATATATTAAAAAAGATGCATTGTCATTTAATGCATTCACATTACGTTTACCACGTGGCAGCTTCACAGCGATTTGAAAACAAATACGCTTACTTGTCACGTGCAGATAACTCTCGGCCAAACTCTACATAAATGCGTTCACACTATATACTATTTTACGTTTGTTTCAATATAAAACTCACATGCACGGTTCTCCGGGTTATACAAAGTTCTATATAAAAAAATAATTTACAAAAAATCATTATTGTCCATGCTTATTTTATTTTTACTTAATTTATTGTAATAGAATAATATCTTGCATGTGTCATTTTGAAAAAAAAAATATCTTTTAGTGTTACGGTATCCCCTATATATTATTTGAGAATCATTTAAAAAATATGAACCTTAGTTTTGTAAGAATTAAAAAAGTACCCCATCCTATATGGCACTTGTGTATGCCTTCCAAATCCTATTTCAAAAGAATTCTAAAGCACCTTATATAAACTATAGTCTAAAAGTTATACTCTCTAGCATTACATTGGTCGCATATATATTTCCTTAAATAAAACCTACGGAATTACCTAATGAGATTAAAATATATATACGACAATTAATAATCTTAAATAATAAAGATATGATAACAATTTGTATACTTTCTATCATTTTTGTTTAATTCTTTATTATTAAAATAAATTACACAATTACATTAGTGATATAATAAAACATTAGGTTTTTTGTATATGTTGTATTTTGAATTTTTTAAAATAAGTATAAATTACTAAAACTGTTAAAAATCTTATATAAATTTTTGTGATCAAGGTTTAATTTTTTTTATTTTATATTAGGATACAATGACTATAAGACCGTATGAATAAATAATTTCATTTTAATAGGTTTATATATATATATATATATATATATCGTTTAAATTAAACTATACATTGTATGAAAATACATACTAATGTTTTGATATTTGCATTGAACATATATTGAAAAATTAATATTTTAATTTTGAAATCTTCATTGTTTTTTTTAAATGATTGTAAATCATTGAAACTACTAAACATCCACATTAAAAAATAATCGTTGGTGTAAAATTTGTTTCACAAATATGTAAATAATCATAAAATCATATGAGTAGAAACCTCATTAAATAAAATCAATACTAAAAGTAATATCTGTGTTAATATCATGTAAATTTAATTACATATTATATACGACAAATAAGAGTGATTGTTTTGATTTATTTACTCTAAAATGATTGCAAAAAACAAGAGTGATCGTTTGATTTATATGCGCACACCATTTATTACATGTAGTAATTGATTTTTTAGTTATTTAATATATATAATTATTATTTTATAATTTCATAATTTGCAGAAAAACAGAAAATAAGTAGTAAATATAAAATATTGCACAATATGATGCGTGCAATTAATATATATAGTATATAATTTTCATAAGTTTCAGTAAAAGGAATGTTTGTATTAGTTAGAAAGATTGGTGAATAAGTGAAGGAGGTATAAAATAATTAAAATTTAAAATCATGCAATTAATTTATCAATATCTGAATTATTCGAAGGTTCCACTAAAAATGTATACTAATATTATAGCAAATAATGTCTTAGTGTCAAATGATGATTTATGTTCTTATAAATTATATTTTTATAACTAAAACAATACTAGAAAAATCATTTCGATTGAATTAAACAAACACAAACAAAACCAAAATAAAACGAATCAAACACAAACAAAACTAAGTTAAAATTGAATCGAACACAATCCAAATCAAAATAAAACTGAACGCAAATCAAACTAAACTAATTTGAATTGACTTTGTTAAGGGTCTTTTAGATTTTAATAAACCAAATCGAACCTAAACCCGTAGGTTTTTTTTAACAAAATCTAAACATGTACATGTTTATCTTTAATAAAACCGAGATATTGCTGATTTGACATGGAGAATATATTAATCAATATCTGGAGAATTTTTTTTTGCTTAGTAGTGTCTGAGATGTTAGATTGTGTCTATGATGCACGCTCTGGAAAAAGCTTATTTTGGGTCTTGTACAAACTGACTATAGAAATGCTTGTTTTCTTTTATCTTTAGGTAGTTTTGATGCTAAGATTTAATCTAAAGTTGGATATTATTTGAACTAATCAACTTTTACTCAGTATTTGGTATACAATGTCCATTGAGAGTTACATTACGTCTTTTGGTTTATGCTTTTTGATCTTTGTTGTTGACCCACTATTCAACAGGTTACTGATTATCTTTTTTCAGTAGGACATGACTAGATCAGCTTTAGCTTATAACTATTAGCCTATAGGGAATAAAGTATGTTGGCTTTTTGCTACTAACTGAGGAAACGTTAGTTAATTTGCTTTTTTATCCGTGTGAGCGTTGTGCGGGAGTGAAATAATGAAAGTAACATAATATTATTCGCTTTTCAGCTTCAACAGAACCACAAGGGAATCCACACCATGCAGTTTGATAAGGAAGCAGGAAACCACCACAAACCCTGGATCGTCTACGAAGCTTCTTAGCAATGGTTTCAGTGACAACAGAAACGAAAGAGAAGAGGGTTTGTCCGAGAGCCATCGTCACCTACCAACTACAGCTGAAATGGACCAGTTTTTCTCGGGTGCTGAAGAAGAACAACAAAGGTATTTCATTGAGAAGTATCTGCTCTGTTCTGAAGTGACTTATCCTTTTTTTGGTTATGATCTGCTCTGTTCTTCTGTGTCCCTAACGGTTTCTGTAAACTTTCAGGTACAACTTTGATCCTGTGAACGAGCAACCATTACCAGGACAAATCATTCGAATACAA
Source organism: Raphanus raphanistrum x Raphanus sativus (assembly GCA_019705995.1). NCBI lineage: Eukaryota > Viridiplantae > Streptophyta > Magnoliopsida > Brassicales > Brassicaceae > Raphanus > Raphanus raphanistrum x Raphanus sativus. Next base: position 11,858,116 of record CM034037.1, on the reverse strand, counting down.
ACCATTTTAATATGTTTATTAGAGTTTGACCCGCATACCCACCATGCGGGTTAGATTTTGATAATTTTATAAATTATTTTGATGATATTTTAAAATATATAAGTTATGTAGATATTTTTTAGGTTCATACAAATTTATCTAGATCCGGAAAAATTCAAATCGAACATTGTCCGAAATTTTTTAATACCCGAAATCATAACATTTTAAAAGGCAAATATACTTTTTTGAAATCATAAATATCTAATAAATCTTGTTAAGTGCGGGTGACAATCTAAAGAAATCCTAATGAAATCATAAATATCTAATAAATCTCCTTATAATACAAATCTACTATATTCCTGTTTTAAAATGAATTAACATAGGAGTAGCATACCAACATTTAACCAATTAATATTTTGTACTGAAACACATTTATTTTGATTTATGCTGACCAAATTAAACTGAGGCATTGTGGTCAATAACCAACGTGATTTTAGGTCCAATGGGTTTTTTTATTTAAGTTCAAGCAGGCGTAATTGTTAGACAGGGTTAGCAAATTAATAAGCAGTGGCAATCTATGGTAAATAGTTAGGAAAAATCAAGGTTAAATATTAATTGTACTTCAGTTTTAATAGATTAGATTTTGGTCATTTTGAGTTTAGATTAATTTTGGGGAAAAACTATAACAAGATTATTAAAGAGATTTACCCTAAAATAAAAAATATACTTCTATAATTATGAGATTTATACGAACACAAGTCACAATCTATTTAATATCAGATATATGCTAAACAGATGTGATGATCTGTCAAATATTACACATGTCAAGATTTACTTATTTATACATCCAACATTTTTTTAAAACAAGATTGCAAACCCACAAGATACAACCAAGCAAACTAAAAAAATTGTAACAAGAAAGAACGAGTAAATGGATATGGATCATCCTTTTGAAGTTTTTGCGATAAGCATCGCCGTTGGGGCAATAGTATCCTTGGTGGCTACTGGAATATGTTTTCTCATCAAAAAGCTAAATATGGTCAAAGAAAGATCGTAATACAGTGATGAATTAAGCCCATTCAACTTATATCTTCTTTGATCATTATATATTTTAAGAGTAGTATTCAATATGAGTTCTTGAAAGACAAATGTTATTTCGTGCAGACAAGAATTATGTATGCTTATTTAACATTTTACCCCAAAAAAAAAGAATTATGTATGCTTGTTAGTTCTTTATATTATACAGATCTTTGCTTTATCCACTATATTATTCACTTCTTTTGTTTTAATCGTATTTAACATGAACCCAAAAAAAAACGATAAAGACATGACATGTTAGTCATGTAAAAAACAAGTTGTGAAATATGAGTAATACACCTTTTAAAGAAAATAAGAGTGATACATAATCGTAATTCCGAACAAACTAAAGATAATTTTGACGGGATAAGGTAGCACGTTTGGTAAGGATCCTAAAAGTCAATTGTAATGATCACGATTCGACACTAGACGGAAGGGAACTGCCGATTCTTGTCATCAAATGCGGTACTGAATGTTAGACCTTATCCTCAATCCAGATAAAATATTTCCGGGTGAAATGGACCGCTATCTGACCAGGCGTAGAGGAATGATCCACATAAGTGAAGAACTCCTAGATTATCAAAAAAAAAAAAGCAAACTAAAGATAAAATCATGTTAATGAGGATAAATCTAACTAAAACTAAACGAAGATAAAATCTATCTAGATAGACTCTTCTTGACGAGATTAAAAGATCCATTCAGTTTTGCTTGAATCTCTCATGAGATCTTGGTGTTGATTTCTCCGGACAGATTCTCCTTCCAGCTTGGTTTGAACTTTTTAAGTTTTTCCTTTTTTAAGTCTTAGGATCCGTTTTCTTTTATATTATAGGCCCAAGATGATTTTCTGGTTCTCATCATCTGTGCCGTTTGTGACCTTTAAAAATTTTCTGTATCTTTAATCAGAATTTTATTATTTTTAAAGAGATAAAATCTATTCAGAATTTGACTGAACTAAACCAGACAAATTTGATTAAAATATAAACCAAAGTGGTTCTTCAAACCAAACTAGGTATGAGCATTTTATCCGGATTAGAAAATCCGAAGTGGAACCAATCCAGAAAATCCAAATCAATCGGATACAATAATATCATTTTACCCTATTGAATCTTATTGTGGAGGATCCGCGGGTCTTGTACCCGACCCAACCCGAACCCAAAGATCCGATGGATATCCGAAATACCCGACACTTCTAGTGTATATTAAGTATATATGAGTGTTTCAGTTTATTTTGGTATTATTAGGTATTTTTTTAAGTTCCGAATTTACGTTTTCGGGTATGGTTTTAGTTTTAGGTAAAATTTTATATTTAAAAAATATAATTTAGATAATCATATTTCCATGTATAGTTTTTAACTTGGGCGTCATTTCTCGACCCAAATACAGCTTACATCAGTATAGTTATTACCCTATACGCTTTCGCGAACTTTAATTATTACGAATTAAAAAAAAACGTATCATAAAAAATATACGCCCTAGTTATATATATTCACAAAGTTCTTCCTAATTTTTTTCTAAAAATGTATCATAAAAAACTGCCTCAAGTTTATCTTTTCAAGTAACAGAATTTATTTATTCTATTATTTCGAATTTTTAATAATTATATTTTTATATATTTCATAAATACTCCCTCGGTTTCGAATTATTTGTCGTTGTAGAACAAAATTTTCGTTTTAAAATAAGTGTCGTTATGATTTCAAAGCAAAATTTATTGATTTTTTATTCTAATTTATTTTTCTATTGGTCGAAATGTGGTTAGATGTATTCATAATAATGTTTTTATCTACTAAATATACAAAATTAAATGTTTTATTAATATATGTGTCGAAGTCTAGAACGACAATTAAAATAAAACGGAGGGAGTAAAAATTAAAAATACAAATGAAGATATAATTATCATTTAACCTTTTTAGAAAATTTATTTTGGTAACTTTGACTTTAGATTGTTACTGTATTTTGGAAATAAAATTTAAAAGAGATTTACCCTTAAGTTAAAGATCTACTTACTATAATTATGAGATTTATACGAACGCAAAGTCACAATCTATTTAATATCAGATACATGCTAGACACATGTGATGATGATCTGGTCAAATAGTAGACATGTCAAGATTTACTTATTTATACATCCAACATTTAAAAAGAAACAAGATCACAAACCCACAAGACACCACCAAACAAATTAAAAGAGATTGTAAGAAGAAGGAACAAGTGAATATGGATGAACGTGGAAAACTTCTTGGGCTAGCCGCTGTCATGGGGGGGTTGATGGGCTTGGTGATTTTAATGATAGTGTTACTTATCAAAAAGATAATTCAGATCATCAACTTGTCGTAATACTGTGATGGATAAAGCTAATTCAACTTATATTCTTCTCTGATCATTGTATTTTTCAGGAATAATAATCAATATGTTCTTCTTGAAAGATAAATGTTATTTTGTTCAGACAAGAACTATGGATGCTTGTTAGTTTTTTATGCTATACACATCTTTTACTTGATCCACTACATTATTCACTACTCGTACTCGTGTATGTTTATTTCTTTTGTTTTAATCATATACAATATTGACTAAAAACAAATCGATAAAAACTTGACATGTTTGTCGAAGAAAACCCAGTTAATTATTTCCTAATTCCTATATGCACGCACGCTGTAGTATCGTTAACCGTCCACGCCATGCGCTCCACAGGAAAAACGACACCACCACACTCGTGCATCCTAGTAGAGCGCGTGGATCTAACTATACAAAGGAGTGTGATTCCCAAATTTAAATTCAAAACATTTCTTTTTCTTTTTTTTTGATCAAAAAATTCAAAACATTTCATCCCTCTAAACTATAGTTTTAGTCTTTTAGTAGAGACGCTTCCCATTCCCTTCGACCTACAAAATAAAAATAAAAAATAGTAAAGACGTGTTTCTCTTTCACAATCTCTCAACTCTCTGATCGATTATGCTGTAATCTCTTGAGATGGCTAATCGACTCGCTTATCTTTTCCTCCTCCAGGTGATTTTGAAAATGATCCACGATTTTTTCGTTTGATTCCAATAGTTGTGATAATCTCTGGGAAAATTTTGTCTTAGGATCGAAACAATATAGAGTCGATTGATTTTGTTTTGACGTAAAAGACTGTAATGGAAACGAAGATTTTGCCCGAGGAGGATTCTGTAGAGGCTGATGATGGTATCAAGGAGGCGGAGGAGGGGCTAGTCAGTAGCAGAAAACCTAAGAAAGTAAGATTCAGCCCTGAGACTGATAATCAAGTTTTCAAATTCACTCGATCTGGAAAAATCAACTGAATGTTGGAACGAGATTTATTCAAGCGAAGATGATGAGCAAGGTTCTTTGGAGAAGAATGTACTTGCAGAAATTTTGCATGGAAACGTTTCTGAATGTAACACTGAGAATAGCAGTACATGAGAATAAATAGAGATTAGTAAGATTGGTGTTATGAGTGTTAGTCATTGTGTAAATCTAACACCAGAAAAACTTTTGGGAGAGTACGCTCATTTGGAGCCAGAAGAAGCAGAACAGTCTAATGTGGAAGCTAGAAGCTCTTCCCAGAAAATGAAGAAGATAATGGGTCAAGAATTCGTAAATGATAAGCCACAAGGAATGGCTGAGGACTCACTTTCTACATCTGAAAGCAAAGCTACAGAACTACTTGTGATTTCTGAGAATGTTTTGGATTCTTCAGAGAAAATTTCAGGTGACATGTCAGGGGTGAAAAACAATCACGAGTTGAATTCCGAACTTTTGGAAGAAGGACGTGAAGAGAAACATAAGCAAGCCACGACTAAGAAAGACAAAAGGGAAGCATCATCACTCTCTCAGTATCTTATTGAGCGCTCAGAAGTCAAACATGCCCAGACAACCGCAGCAGTGGTTGTTCTCTATCTGCAGAAACAATACTCTCCTGCTTCAGTACAATTAACAATGAGCAACCCGCAAGCTGATCTAGGCGTGCCTACTGGCAATGATATAGTTTTGACAGCTATAACCGAGGAAGATAAATAACCAAGGAGGAAACCCTTATTTTCACTCCTGCATTTGAGCTTAAAGAGCATAGCTCTGTTTTGCTGAGTTAGCAAAAGTAGAAGGTATGTACTCTTAGTTCATTTGATTTAATATTTCTATTACAGTTTTTGCGAACAAACTTGTTTCTAATATGGGTCTCTTTTGATGTTTAATTACAGGTCTGATCTTTGATAATACACTATGTATAGATCAACATTAAGCAACATGTCTGATCTTTTTGTTTTTGTGAGGCATACCCAAATAAATATAAAAATTGTAGGTGTTCCCAAAAAATTGTATATGTATATATTTTCCTTTTTTTAGATAATTCTTCTTTTGTTATTCCATCCTGTATAAATAAATATAAAACTCTGAGAACAAAAGACAAGTCCATCAATTGAGATATTCATCTCTTGTCAAATTGATCCTAATAGTGATAGCAAAGATAAATTCACATTTTTTCTTTTTTTTTGCCAACTTAAATTATATTTAATAGGCAAAGTCCAACAATGCCAAGCTCAAAGACTATTACAACAAAGTCCAATAGGCTCATACAACTTTGATTCAAACAAGGCGACAAAGCCCAACAATGAAAACCTAGCATTACAAGGTCCAAACGAGACACCGCCCCAAACTCGAGCTTGACGGACACATATTGCAATCCTCAACTGCGAGAAAGACGTGTCGCCCTAATCTTCTTCCTTCTCCCATCATCAGAGAGAGCATTCAAGATGCCATCGGAACACAACAGATTTATCTCCGCCACCATCTACGGCTGAGCTCCATCACGGAGAGCTTCATCGATCACCATCGACATCTCCCCGAGCCCCCAAGCTGTCCAAACACGGGATTAAGAAACCCCAAACTCCATCTCGTTGTTTTCATAGCTTCGTTTCCTTCGAGAGCTTCAAACTTAAACAGATTGGGATCTCATCGAGATGAAACGAAGCCAAGACTTTAGAACTTCATGACCTATAAAGTCGCACCCAGAAGAACATGGTCGACAACCAAAGCCGGCGGCGTGAGGTTCGGAACACCTCGACTCTGGCGAGACGTAGTTTCGGAAGCCTCCATCTCCCGGAATCATAACAGCCGAACAGAAAACTGGGGAGGGCACAAAGATCCACTCCCTAAAACATGCAAGTCGATAAAAAAGAAAATTAAAACAGTAAGAAATTGGACCGGCGGCGGCTATGGGAGCCCACTTCGTTGGTGACTGAAAAACGTTAAAGTAGAGGTTCTTTAAGAAGAAGAAGTTAGAGCTTTTTTTCTAAAGAGAGAAAAGTTGCCAATTGTTTATAAATTCACATTATGGTAAGTATTTGTTATTTACTTATTTTTAAATGAGTTGCAATAAATCTGATTGTTATAATATCATTTAGCAATTGGCAATGAATTATATAAACTAACAAAACTACCCCAACTTGGACAGGTATTAGACTAATAGAATATCAGTGGCAAATTTTGTGAAGTTTAAATTTACTGGGATCTATAAGAATTTACAGAAAATATTGGACCAAAGTGTAATTAATCTATAAATCGGGAGAAGTTGTTAATATCCTGACTTGTTGGTTAAGTCTCCTAAATATTCGATAAGTTCCCATCTCATTTGCATCCAAAGTCCCTCACTACTTTCTTCTCCGACTCTCCTGCTGCTCTGCTCTCTCATTCTTCACTTCAAATCCTGTAGAGAGATTCAAGAGACGAGAGTTTCGTCGTCGTCATCTAATTAGGGTTTCGATTAGCGTTTCTTCAATCGATGGCCGCCGCCGCTATGGTTAGTTCCGCCGGAGGGTTGCTCGCAATGCTGAACGAGCCTCAGCCTTCCTTGAAGCATCACGCCCTCTTGCATCTCAACAACTTGGTCGATCGATTCTGGCCCGAGATCTCTACCAGTGTCCCCATCATGTAAAAATTCTCTTGACTTTTCTTGTTTTTTTTTTCCGATTTGAGAATTAGGGTTTTTGATTCGAGTGGAGATTTGGATTAGTTGAGGTTTGGGTCTTGTCGATTTGGGTTTAGATTTAGTGGTTAGGATAACTGAATAAGAAAGGAAAGTCCTTTTCTTTGAGATGATTAGCTTTGGCAAGTCTCTGTAGTGATCTTAGTTTAGCAAATAGTTGTCTTTGTGTAATTGAGTTCTATCTTTTTTTCCCTGGACATTATGTGTGCCTTTGTTGGATGTTAGAGACTTGGATTGGGTTCCTTTTTCTTCATCGTCTTACCTGCTAGTGTTGTTAGATCGAGGTGTAGAGGCTGTGTTGTTCTGGCACATGGATTAGGTTTTCTGAAACTATTAGTTGTTAGATCAATACATAGATTTTTTTTTTTTTTGCGCTGTTTGACTCCAGAGATGTTTCTGTTTGCAGAGAGAGTTTATATGAGGACGAAGAATTCGATTTGCATCAAAGGCAGCTTGCTGCTTTGCTGGTTTCTAAGGTACGATCTAGCGTTTGCTAAACTTAAGTGGTGTCAGGTTACATATTTGCTCTATATATATATGTTAGTCGAAAATGTGTAGTTACACTCAAGGCATTATTTTCTCTTGATGGTGATTTGTATCTTTATCTCAGGTTTTCTATTACTTGGGCGAGCTCAATGATTCGTTGTCTTACGCCCTTGGAGCTGGACCCTCATTTGATGTTTCAGAAGATACTGATTATGTTCATACACTTCTAGGTGAGGATTGAGAAGCTTGTGTCTGGGTTTACTCTTTTTCTTTGCGATTCACTCACTATAATTCTAGCTAGGGTACTGTTGACTGCAATATTCATGGAAGATAAGAACGTATCAAATTTGGATGAATATTTGCTCACATGATGCTTTTGTTTTATTTTCAGCCAAAGCAATTGATGAATATACCTGTCTCAGAAATAAGGCAATCGAGGCAAAAGAGATGGTGGACATTGATGCCAGGCTCGAGGCCATTGTTGAAAGAATGCTTGAAAAGTATGTATGCCTGAAAGTCTAATGCTCTAGTCATCTTAGTGCCTCAATTATTCTTACATGGTTTTCTTTGTGCAGATGCATCACTGATGGAAAGTATCAACAGGCCATGGGCATTGCGATAGAATGCCAGAGATTGGATAAGTTGGAGGATGCTATCACAGCGAGCGATAATGTTCAGGGAACTTTATCATATTGCATCAATGTTTCTCATTCCTTTGTTAACCACAGAGAGTATAGACACGAGGTAAGACTAATAGTCTCAAACTTTGATTGAATAGAATATAGATGTTCTGATACTGTTGATCGAGTAGAACGGTATGGTTTTGCCTCATCTGGGTCTGGCAGATATTATTATCATTTAGTAGTCTCTATGTTACATCTTCCCAGTACCATGTCTGGTAACATTTTGTATGCTAGCATTCTCTGTCTCTAAGAAGTGACATCTCAGATGTGTCAAGCTTGTATTGATAAAATCCTCTTTCTAGGTTTATTTTAGTTTAGTGTTTATTTGGCAGTGTGATGACATCCTTGTGTATTCTTTCAGGTGCTTACCTTGCTTGTTAAAGTCTACCAAGAGCTGCCTTCTCCTGATTATTTGAGCATTTGCCAATGCCTCATGTTTTTGGATGAACCAAAAGGTGTTGCAAGCATATTAGAGAAGCTTCTTCGGTCAGAGAGCAAGGATGATGCTTTATTAGCATTGCAAATTGCATTTGATCTTGTGGAGAACGAGCACCAGGCCTTTCTCTTGAGTGTTAGAGATCGTCTTCCTGCCCCCAAAACACGCCCTGTTGAAGTAGTTCAGGCTGCGACCACTGCTCCGACTGAGAATCCTTCGGGAGATGTTCAGATGACGGATGGAACTCCAGCTCCGACAATTGTGCACGAGACGGATCCAGTTGACGCTACATATGCTGAGAGGCTAACCAAGATTAAGGGAATCTTATCTGGGGAGACATCTATTCAGCTGACACTTCAGTTTCTTTACAGCCACAACAAGTAAGCTACTGTTAAAGTTTTGATATCTTGAAAGGAGATACGTATTATAAAACTGTTTATTTCAGGAAGTAATCATATGCTTCATTGATAATATTATCTTCTGTAGATCGGACCTGCTGATACTAAAGACAATCAAACAGTCTGTCGAGATGCGGAACAGTGTTTGCCACAGTGCTACAATATATGCTAATGCCATTATGCATGCTGGAACTACAGTGGACACTTTTCTTAGAGAGAATTTGGTAAACGTTACACCACTGTAATATTTCTTTATGTTTGAGGTTGATTGTGTGGCTTAGTGTTTTTCACTCTTTTTTATTTTTTTGTTTTTTTTTGGAATTGACAGGATTGGCTAAGCAGGGCCACCAATTGGGCTAAATTTAGTGCTACAGCGGGATTAGGTGTTATTCACAGAGGTCACCTGCAGCAGGGTAGGTCATTGATGGCTCCATACTTGCCCCAAGGAGGAGCAGGTGGTGGCGGGAGTCCCTATTCCGAAGGTGGGGCTCTGTATGCGCTCGGACTTATTCATGCAAACCATGGCGAAGGCATCAAAGAATTTTTACGTGATAGCTTACGCAGTACTAATGTTGAGGTGATTAGTTGATGTCTTACTTGATATAGTCCTCTCTCAATTCTCTCAATTCCATGTCAGCCTTTTCGCTCAGAGATAATTTGTATTCTGAAATGTGGAGGCAGGTCATTCAACATGGAGCTTGTTTAGGTCTCGGTTTATCAGCTATTGGGACTGCTGATGAAGAGATATATGATGATGTCAAAAGCGTGCTTTATACTGATAGTGCCGTTGCTGGTGAAGCTGCTGGTATCAGCATGGGTTTATTATTGGTTGGAACTGCGACTGAAAAGGCAAGTGAGATGCTCGCTTACGCTCATGAGACACAGCACGAGAAGATAATAAGGTAATGTTGGAGGAAATTTTTTGGTGATGAGAGTCGATGGTATTTTGAGAATTTAACTAATCAGCATTCTGGTGTGATTTTTAGGGGATTGGCTCTAGGCATAGCTCTTACAGTATACGGTAGAGAAGAAGGAGCTGACACCTTGATTGAGCAGATGACTAGAGATCAAGATCCTATCATCCGTTATGGTGGCATGTACGCACTGGCATTGGCTTACAGTGGAACAGCAAACAATAAGGCAATCCGCCAGTTGCTTCACTTTGCTGTATCTGATGTCAGTGATGATGTGAGAAGAACTGCTGTTCTGGCACTTGGATTCGTCTTATACTCTGATCCAGAGCAGGTCAGTTTCAGATGCTCCCTTACTTGTGACCACTAACTTCTACTTCTTTAGTGTTTCCAAGGATTTGTCCTGATATCATTGAATTTTTTCTTCTCTGCAGACTCCTCGTATTGTATCTTTACTTTCTGAGTCGTACAACCCACATGTTCGCTATGGAGCGGCACTTGCAGTAGGTATTTCTTGTGCTGGCACTGGCCTCAGCGAAGCCATATCCTTGTTGGAGCCACTTACATCAGATGTGGTCGACTTCGTTCGTCAAGGTGCTTTGATTGCAATGGCCATGGTGATGGTCCAAATTAGCGAAGCAAGCGATTCTCGTGTTGGAGCATTTAGGTTAGTACGGATCTAGTTCTCTTCAGCACTAAGAGGTGGAGAATATTTTGGTAGACTGATATTTTTTTTTAATATGTTTTACAGGCGCCAACTTGAAAAAATCATACTCGACAAGCACGAGGACACAATGAGCAAGATGGGAGCGATTCTGGCCTCTGGTATACTCGATGCCGGTGGTAGGAACGTTACTATAAGATTGCTCTCTAAGACCAAACATGACAAAGTCACTGCAGTTATTGGCCTCGCTGTCTTCAGCCAGTTTTGGTATTGGTACCCTCTGATCTACTTCATTAGTTTGGCCTTCTCACCAACGGCTTTCATCGGATTAAACTACGACCTTAAGGTCCCAAAGTTCGAGTTCATGTCGCATGCAAAACCGTCTTTGTTTGAGTACCCAAAACCCACCACAGTTGCTACCTCCAATACCGCTGCTAAACTTCCAACCGCTGTTCTCTCAACCTCCGTTAAAGCCAAAGCTAGGGCTAAGAAAGAAGCAGAGCAGAAAGCTAATGCTGAAAAAACATCTGGTGCCGAAAAGTCTGTCAGTGAAAGTGGATCTGGAAAAGAAAAAGGATCAACTGACAAGGAAGGAGACGCTATGCAGGTAATGTTTTCATTTTCTAGCCTCTTCTAGTAGTTTCTGTGGTTGATTGCCAGATTAGTCACGTAATCACTTGAATTCTAAGGTTTCTTTTGTTTTGACCACTTTGCTGTCAGGTCGATGGCACAGCAACGGTTGAGAAGAAAGCTGCTGAGCCAGAGCCAGCGTTTGAGATTCTAGTAAACCCAGCTAGAGTAGTCCCAGCTCAAGAGAAATACATAAAGCTACTTGAAGACAGCAGATACGTACCGGTGAAGCTGGCTCCATCTGGTTTCGTTCTTCTCAAAGACTTGCGTGAACACGAGCCAGAGGTTTTGTCTTTGACCGATGCACCAACTTCAACAGCTTCTCCTGCTACTGGTGCAGCGGCGGCTACACAAGGAACCACGGCTATGGCCGTAGATGACGAGCCACAACCTCCACAAGCCTTTGAATACGCCTCATGATTCTATTTTCTTTTAAAATTAGTAGGAATGTTTCTGTTGAAAGACAAAAATAATAGTTCTTTGAACTTTTGAGACTGCTTCTTGTCATTTGAAAATTGAACTCAAGTTCAAGTACGATCTTGTGTTAACTTCTATCATTATCTAAATTCCAGTCATTTTGTTTTCATTTGGCTCAGTCACAAACTTGTGCTAAAAGAGGCTAAAGGTAAATACGTTAAGACACGGTTTAAGCTTAAAGAAGAACATACGTTAAGAATGAAGATTCAGCTAATTTTGACAGAAATCTGATAGAGATACTGATAGTCTTTAACATTATTAAGATTATTTCCAGCAAATTAGTCGCTTAACCTTTTCCCCAAAGAGGGTAATATTGGATTAAATGTATTTTGCTACTAATATAAATGATTCCTTCATAGGAAAGTATTTTCTTACAGTCAATATATTAAGCATAAATGGTTCACAGGAAAATGTTATCTAAAATGGCAACAAATTCAATTAGAATCAAGAAGTTGAAACTGAGCGGTCAAGAGTAAGTACTTTTGGTAAAATCTTAAATTGCAAATATATTATTAGTATAAGTAATTATTAGTTTCTGTTAATTGTTTCCCTATAATTTGTGAACAAGAAAAGTTTAGATCTCTTTCGACAGATGTAGTGTCCGTGATGGAAACTTCTTCGAAACAGAGATGTATTTGATTAGAATACATTGGATACAAATCTTCATAAAATGGTATTGTATTTTCTTTATTTGGGAAACATAAATAACCATTAACAAAGAAGAAGCAACTTTTCTTAGACCGCACACATCCGTTTAGTCTTTTTGTTTTATATAACAACTACCACTTTCTTACAAACGAGTTAAAGAACACATAGATGATGAAACCAGTTCCAAGGCTTTCGGTTGTCATCTCAGTTACGTTTGTGTTCTGTCTCTTCCTTCTGTTTCAACTCCATGTATCAAATTTATTCGGAAAAAATCCCCAAATCACTCATCAAGTAAACAACTTCTTCATCTCCTTTGCTTCTTCTTCACATCATCAAACCCAAAACCTCACAAGATTTGCGAACGAGAGCGATGGAAACAGAGCAAAACAGCCCGAAGAAGGAGAAACTTGTGCAGGAAGGTACATTTATATGCACAATATTCCAAGCACATTCAACGACGACATCATCAGAGACTGTCGAACACTCATCAAATGGTTCACCATGTGTCCATTCATGGTCAATTCCGGCCTCGGCCCGCAGGTTTCGGAGTCCGATAACAAGACATCTCATGTCTTAACCTCGAAAACCGGTTCTTGGTACGCAACAAACCAGTTCTTGCTAGCGGTTATCTTCCGAGAGAGGATGAAACATTACGAGTGTTTGACCAACGATTCATCTCTAGCCTCAGCGTTCTACGTCCCCTACTACCCGGGTTTTGACGTGAGCCGTCACCTCTGGGGATTCAACACAACGGTTAGAGACGAACTGGGTATAAAGCTGGCTAAGTGGCTAAGAGAGAGACCCGAGTGGAGGAAGATGAACGGTCGAGATCACTTCTTTGTAACGGGGAGGATCGGTTGGGACTTCAGGAGAGGTTTAGATGATGATTCAGAGTGGGGAAGCAAACTGATGATGTTGCCAGAGTTCTCTAAGATGACCATGCTAGCAATAGAAACCACTGCTTGGACCAATGAGTTTGCGGTTCCTTATCCTACTTACTTCCATCCCAAGAGCTTGTCCGAGGTTAGGAGATGGCAGATGAAGGTGAGGACTGTGACGAGGAAGTATCTGTTTTCGTTTGTTGGAGCTCCAAGGCCGCAAATGGATGGATCTATAAGAGGGGAGATCATAAAGCAATGCCTTGCGTCTCACGGTAGGTGTAAGTTTCTTGATTGTAATAAAGGTGGAGATTGCGATAACCCGGTTAAGGTGATGGAAGTGTTTCAGCGCTCGGTTTTCTGTTTGCAACCTAGAGGAGATTCGTATACTAGAAGATCGATATTTGATTCGATTTTAGCCGGTTGTATACCGGTTTTCTTCCATCCCGGTTCGGGTTATAACCAGTATATGTGGTATTTCCCAAAGAATTATACCAAGTATTCGGTTTATATACCGGAGAGTGGAATGAAGAATGGTATGGTTAGTCTCAGGAACTTGTTGGGTAAGATTGATTGGGTGAGTATTATGAGGATGAGGAAGGAAGTTGTGGAGCTCATACCGAAGATAATATACACCAAACCGGGATTGGTTGGACCGGAGAAGATTGAAGATGCGTTTGAGATTGCAGTGGGTAGGGTTATTGAGAGGGTAGCAATGGTTAAGAGGATGATGGAAGAAGGGAAAGATCTTCAGAGTGAATATTCACAGACAAGGGACTTGAAAAAACTTGAGTATATTAAATAGTAACATGTTGGTAGAAGATAAACAGATTTCTTAAGACACTGTTATGTGGTTGGGATATTAAATAGCAAATAGCATGCTCAAAATGCATTATATCATTTTGTAAACTCAACAGAATTTAGAATGAGGCTGCATTATTCCTAATTACATATTTGTTTCCTTTTTCTTCCGAGTACGTTCTACAAGTTCTGAAGCAAGAACAATATTGAATGTAACCACCCTAAAGAAAATGAATCAAAGACTTTCACCATGGAATAGTTAGCCTTGCTAATAGGTAAGTGAGAGAGTGATTTGAAAATACGAGGTCATGTACTTGAAAGTTCAAAGAAAAAGCATACCATACATTATAAATCCTAAGTTATATGATGTGTTGAATAAAAAAGTTTTAATAGTGCTACCCAAATTCAATATGAACCATAATTCTTTTTTTTTTCTGTTCTTATTCAACTTTTCCAAAAGAAAAAGGTGATATTTCGACGTGGATTAAAAATATACTATTGTAATATAAATTCTAATTTTTATTCTATTTTGTAACAAAAAAATATATTATCTGCATTATAGAATTAAAATAATAAAATTTGAGATAATTTTATTCTAAAATGAAGGTTGGACCAAAAAAATAAAGTGAAATTAAAGATGATATAGCAACTCCACTTGTATCATCTTTCTGTGGGCTTTTTCAATAACGAAACACCTATAGGAACGAATAATTGGTCCAAAGTTTGGGTAACCGGTATGTATGAAAGAATTGGTTTGGTAACAAACTACTTTTTAGTTGCTTTACAAGAGAAATCGCAATCAGTCTGGGCTGATCCAACGGTCCTTACTTCTTAGCCCGCTCTTTATAAAATACCCGCCCGGAAAATATCCGACCCGAAAGATTCTTTCTCTCTCTCTTTCCTAAAGTAACAAACCTTCAAAAAAATTCTGCGAAAATCTGAAAAAACAATCTGAAGGACGAATCAGCCAGAGAAGCTTCTTCTTCCTCAATACTTTGATCCCACGCATCGATCTCGCATCGAATCACCGCCACTCGATCGAGTTTAAAATTAGGGTTTTGATCATTTCTGATCCGATCCACGCTCCCTAACAATTGGTGGTGATGAAAGTCGAATGAAGAGATATGGATCTTACCTTAGAGACTTGCGTCGCGTAGTCTCTGAGAAAATTGCTGATGGAAAGGGAAACGGGGACAAGTTCTTCTGAAAAGCTGAGAAGAAGCGATCGAGAAGAAGAAGATGTGAAGGTTATCGAGTGGGAAGAGTTCGACCATGAGCTGACTCGGTTGTGGAGTCTTTCCTCTTCTCTTAAGTTAGCCACAGAGAAGAAGCTAACCCTTCAGCCCAAACTCGAGTCTCTTATTCAGGTTTCTTTCTCTTTTTACCCATGTGTCATGTCTGATTTTGATCAGGTCCGAGTGGTTTTTACTACTGGCAATGTCTTAACGAATTTGAATGAAGCTAACTAGAAACTCATTCAATGCTATTAGATGGTTTTGATCACTTTCTGAGTGGAAAGCATCAATTTTTATTACTGACATTGTCTTAACGAATGTGGAATGAAGGCTAGCTAGAAACTCATTCAAAGCGATTAGAAATGTGTTTTGTCTTAACGAATGTGAATGAAGCTAGCTAGACAAGTAGTGTGGTCATTGTCCGTAAAGGAGTGGCTTTTTTTGTTGTTGGCTGTTGAGTCTTGTTGTTCTTGATGTACTAACTTAGTTAAAGTTTGACACTTTTAACCATAAGAAGTTATCTCTTACTTTTATCTACTCAGTGAGCTTTAATTGCTTAGCCCGCGGATTAGCGGGCGGCCACATTTCGGGCAGGTTAGTGCTGATTCACTGAGACGTACTAATGAGCTTGAAGAGATGCGGCAGCGGCTGGAAGCAAGAAAGATGCTTGTGGAGAAGACGTCAGCTGCTTGCAAAGTCAGTGAGCAGGATGTTAAAGTGAAAGAGGATAGTCTCAGTGCAGAGGTGAGATCTCTGCTAGTTGGCGGCACTACACTCTCAATCGCTAAAAGCAAGTTGCAGGTATGATCTCACATTGGGACTCAAGTGTTTGGCTAGTTCAAATAATTTGTTTCCTTGCTTTTGGCTGTCTTTTGCTTATTCCTACTTGCGTTTCACGACTTTAGTTTCTTCATTCAACTGTCTCTTAGTTTTGTTATGAGTTAGTGATTTGATGACACTTGCCTCAACAAGGCAAACTGAGTTTGTGCAATATACATTCTTCATGTGAATGACTGAATCATATATGTACTATGTTGCTTTCTTTTCTGTTGCAGGAGTCCAACTGCCAACTTGAAGGAGAGAGTGGTTATACTCATCTAAAGATTGTAACGAATAAGCTGAGAAAGAGGCAGCAGTACATGGTCACCCAAGTTTCATCTATCTATCCCTTGAAGATTGAGGCTGGACCTTCGCAAGACCAAGAACTGGAGTCACTTCCAGGTGGCAGTAGATTAGGTCAGTTATGAGAATTAGACCAATTCATATGAGTCTTGACATTGATTTCAGCACTAACTTTGACTTATGTTGTCCTAAGCATTTGAAACAAGTCCTTTGTTGCAGCATCTAACCTTCTTGACTTGCTTATATTTATTTAATGGATTTAGTAGGAACTAAGCCTGTGAGTCAAGGATCAGTGAGAATCCTGGGGTTGCCTTTTAGTATGGCCCCGTTTACAAAGATGAGCTTCTTCACTGACAAGAAAGAAGTTCAGAAGTCGGCAACTGCCCTAGGATATGTAGCTCATGTGTGTTCTCGCTACTGACTAAAACCTTGCTTCATACTTTAATTTTCCTGTTGTGTGTTGCCTTAACTCTCTTACTGATGGCTTCCTGCTTGGCTTTTGCAGGCTGTGTCCCTATTGGCTCCTTACTTGGGAGTGCCTATTCGTTATCCTTTGCGTCTAGGTGGTTCCAAAACGTATATTCGAGACTATGCGCCTTACATTGAGCCTTCACCATCAGACACGTCTACGATCTCCACTCTTTCACAAAGCTCTAAGTTTGTAGAGTTCCCTCTGTTTTTGGATGGGCAAGATACAACTCGAGCTGCCTACGCTGTCTTCTTATTAAACAAGGTTAGTTTCGGTTATGTTCCTCTCCCTGGTACTTGTAAAAGAAGGAAGCATATTTGCCTCTCCCCTCGTGTTCTAACCTAGTTAGTATCATATCACAGAACATCGAGCAGCTCCTGAACTTTGTTGGGGAGAACAGTCTAGGACCACGTCAGGTTCTAGCTAACCTCAAGGAGCTAATCCGAATCATCCAGTCACCAGATTATATACATTCTTGATGATGGATGATGAAGATATCCAATACTGTTTTCTCTTCTTGTAGATGGATCAACTTCTTCTCACACAGCATCAGTGTCTCTTACTTTTTCTTTTTTTGCATCTTCTCACAAGTGGCCAGTTTTTGGGTATAAAAGGTCAGGTTTTGTACTCATTATGGAACTCCATGGAAAATTCTCTTTAGAATAATCTTTGTAAGTGTGATGCTTTTTCTGGTTTGGAGATAGTAAAAGAAAGTCTAGTTCTCAGTTCTAACGTCTGACAGATGTATTATTTTACTTTTTGGAATATGTTTTACCATATATGTTAATAAGGAGCCTCTTGATTTTCTTTTCTTTTTCCTTATGAGTTATGTTGGGATGTGTAATAGTGTGATTTGACGATTAGGATGCAATAATGACAGAAGATCAAGGGTAAAAAGGGATCTTTAAAAAGTAAAAAAGACAATGAGCCAATGGTAGTCTTAGCCGAGGATTGACCCTTTAATGCTCAAACCTCTTCACATTCATCAGTTTCTTCAGCTTTGCTCTCTATAAATTCAGAAGAAACCTCAACAAACCACATAAGCCTAAGTTAAAATCTCAACAATGGCGGGTTCCTTGTCCACGAGCTCTGCTTCTTCTTTACCAAAGAAGTCTACTTCTTCGTTACCAAAGAAGTCTACCTCTTCTGTACCAAAGAAGTCTCCATGTCCTGAATCATCGAGCCAAAAGTCTCCACCACCTGAATCATCAAGCCAAAAGAAGATTATGATCAAAGTCAAGAGCCAACAGGTCTCTCTCTATCTCTTTCTCGGTCTGCATGACTGCATCTCTAAGCTTTTTTGGCTGCTATGAAATATTTTTGTTCCTTTTTTTTGGTGTAATCAATTTCTGTTCCTTTTTCTTTCCCTAAATAGAAACTTCTCTTTCGTATTTTCTTCAACTTTCTATCGTTTATGAGTTCTCTCACCCTTCCATTTCTTCATCTATAAGTCAATAACAGTTTTAGAAAAACAATTACTACACGGTTCTTTTAAAAATTGATATGTGTTAAATTCTTGTTAAATGAAACAATTATAAGTCTTGAAATAGATATTTAAAAAATGTGAAACGCACAGGACGGAGGTGAGGATCTCTACAAGATTGGTGAGAATGCACCTCTGAAGAAACTAATGACTGCTTACTGCGTGAAGAAAAACTTAGATCTTGGTACTGTCAGATTCATCTTTAAGAAAAAAGGACTCAAACCAAAACATACTCCTTCTCAGGTTTTTCTCTAATCTCTCTCAGTGGCCTATTCCCATTTTTACCTTCTGAATTTTACGTATCGATTACTCCCAATTTACCCCCCCCCCCCCAAGAAACTCTTAATATATTAACATTTTCACTTTTTCTTACCACAGCTTAAGATGGAAGATAACGATATCATTGATACAGTCACGGAACAAGGCGGTGGCGGTCCTTACAACGCTTGATGTCGCCGGAGTTTCAAATCTCCACAACAAGAAACGGATACTTAAGCTTTGTGCAAGACTTTTAAATTCAGTTTTCTAGTTGTTGCATCTTATGTCTGAACGTTTGTTGTCCAGTTGGTTTTAATTCGTAATATTAAACATCATCGCTATTATCTCCATGTGATCTACAATTAAAATCTATCATTAAAATGTTAGTAATGATGTATGTTTTGGTGTTTTCACACATATTAAGAAAACACATTAACTATACATCATTTTTAGAAATTATTAAATTTCAATGCATTTTACCAATAGTCTTTCAATAAATTCAATCAATTTTATTGAAATTTATAATTTTTATATAGGAAACATAAAAAATACATCTTTGTGAAACAAATTATTTTTCTAAAATATCTATCTTTAAAAAACAGAGGGAGTAGTATGTATATATTAAACTAAAAACAGGGTGCAGTATACATTTTCAAAAGATTATATTCCAATCAATTTACAAATTAACAAATAAATAACAATAACTTTAAATATTGGTTTAAATATATGCTAAATAAAAAGTATTGTCAAATATTTTAGAAATTATCTACACAAATATGAATACTTTTATGTACATAATTTATAAAAATAGACTTGTAATTATGTCTATTTCCATTAAATTAAATTTTGTCCACACAAAACAATTCTAAGTTTTTTTAAAAAAGCATTGAATCTAGTTCTAACCTCGGCTCAGTATTAAATCATGTTCAACCCAAAATACCAATATAGGCTATTTTAGATTGTAGTAATATTAGATTAATTAATTATTTTTTTCTGTTACGGGAGGTATGTGGTTGGAACAGTAAAATGTAAAGAAGAAAGTAATTGGATTTTCCCGTAAAAACTAAAAAGGAAAAATAATTTTCTTATTTTGATGGTTAGTTATCTTCTTCGCTGCAACAAGAATTAATGTAAAACAATGACGTCCATGTCTTTTTGGGTCATTTTGGTGTTTACCGTTACCACTATCACCGTTATTAGTGCTTTCCCTTCAACGCTCGACGGTCCGTCTACGCCACTGACCGCTCCACTCGACCCGAATCTTAACCCGGTTGCATTCGACTTACCTGAATCCGACCCGAGTTTCGTACAACCCAACTCCAAGTTTCTACCTGAACAGATCTCTGTCTCTTTATCGTACAGCTTTGACTCCGTCTGGATTTCTTGGGTCACAAAAGGTTTGACTCTTCAACTTTCTTTTTATTTTTGTTTTTTGTTTTTAAATTCCCGTAAATTTTGGATATTAAAGATTTTAAATGCTCAAACGTTGTTACGTTTACACTAATGTGGGGAATATTATGTGATTAGTTTTAGAAACATGTTTTATTTATACTTTAAACATCCAATAAGCTTTGAGTCTCATTTTTTACATGAACTTTAATCTTGTTAAGACAAGATCTGGATTTACTTAGGAAACTTGAACACCAACTTTTCCGGTTAGATTGATAAACCGGGATTAGAAAGCTGTTGACTTTTGCTCCAATGTCAAAGATACTTGTCTGAAAGATTCATTCTTTATATAAACTTTTAACAACCTTTTACATATTTTATCAAAGGTTGTTGTGAAGAAGATTCTGTGCCTCTGGATCCTGATTCAGTGCAAAGCATAGTCCAGTACGGCGAATTCAATGCACGTAACAGAAACAAACATGCCACAGGACATTATATTGTTTATAACCAGCATTATAATGCTCTCAAGAAGAACTATACTTCAGGGATCATCCACCATGTTCAGCTCACAGGTCTTAAACCAAACACATTGTATCAATACCGATGCGGAGATCCGTCTTTATCAGCAATGAGCAAAGAGTATTACTTCAGGACAATGCCTAAGTCTACATCAGAGAGTTATCCGCACAGAATCATTGTGGCTGGAGATTTGGGTCTTACTTATAATACATCAACGGTTTTGACTCATATTCTCTCTAACCATCCTGATCTTGTGGTTTTAATTGGAGGATTCAGCTATGCTGATACTTATCTCGCCAATAAGACCAAACTAGATTGCAGTTCTTGTCAATGTGACCAAAACAGAACCAGTTCTGATTGTGATTTTTGTTATAATAGTAGAGAAAGTTATCAGCCTCGCTGGGACTATTGGGGAAGGTGAACCAAAATTCCTTTTTAGTTAACCCTTTGGGCTTTGGTGGTTATGAGCACTAGTAACTTGATGTTTTGATGTCAGGTTCATGGAGCCACTCACGGCTAATGTTCCAACCATGATGGTAGCTGGAGAGCACGAGATTGAGCAGCAGACCGATGATAATCTGACGTTTGTTGCGTACAGTTCAAGATTCGCATTCCCTTCGAACGAAAGTGGTTCTTTCTCTCCATTGTACTATTCCTTCAACGCAGGAGGAGCTCATATCATTGTACTCAATGCATACACACCACATGATGACTCATGTAATGTTTCTCAGAGTTTTGGTTTGTCTTTCTGTTGGTTTTGAATTGCTTTAAAATGGCATTTTTTATTTCTCTCTTTGGCAGCTGATCAGTATATTTGGCTTGAAAGTGATCTGAGGAACATAAACAGATCAGAAACTCCATGGGTGGTTGCAGCTTGGAGTCTTCCTTGGTACATCACATTCAAAGGGCATTACAGAGAAGCTGAATCCATGAGGACAAACCTTGAAGACTTGCTCTATAGCTACCAAGTGGACATTGTCTTTAATAGTCAGGTAAGGTGCTGTTATTGTTTCTTTCCTTCTAGGGTTTGTGTTCGTTTCACTGATTAAACTGGATTAGGTTGATGCCTATGAGAGATCAAACAGAGTCTACAACTACACGTTGGACCAGTGTGGCCCGGTTTATATAACAATCGGTGCAGGAGGAGCCGGGAAACTGGAGACTGAGCATGTAGATGACCCAGGAAACTGTCCAGATCATTCTCAGAGAAACTGGGTTGGGTCATGTAGTTTTAACTTCACGTTAGGACCTGTGAACAACGAGCTTTGCCCGCTTAATCAGCCAGACTACAGCGCGTACAGAGAGAGCAGTTTCGGTATCGGTATGTTGGAAGTAAGTCTTTACTCTCATCTCTATTGCTTGGTGTTCAAGTAACCTGCTGAGATTTGTTCCTTGGTGCACAAGCATGCTTTAATCAATTGACGGCAAATCGTAGGTTTTGCTTCTCTTTTTTTTTTACAGCAGAAAACCATGGACCAAGTCAGAACCGGTTCTAGTATACCATACCAATGTTAACCATTACGATGTTTATAGTTAATTGCTTAGACCGGTTTATTTTCCCTACTTTTGGCGTTTTTAGGTGAAGAATGAAACGCATGCATTGTGGAGCTGGAACCGGAATCAAAACTTGTACTATCTCGCCGGAGACGTCATATATATTGTACGCCTGCCTGACATCTGCTCGGTTTATAACTAAACCAAGTAGTTAAACCGGTAGATTTTGTAACGGTTTTTTACTTAGTCATGACCTAATTATATTTTTGTAACGGTTGTTGTAGTGTGTGGAAACTTCAATAAAACTAGAGCTTGACCCATGCACCCGCACATGTATTTATTTCTGGTTCTTATATATTTTAATTTTTAATAATATTGTCAACTTGATTCTTGTGTTCATGTTGTAGATTAATATGTTATTTTCTTTTGTCATTTTTGTATCATGTTCAAGGCACATAACTTCCAAATTATTAGAAATTTTGTTTTCACGTTCTGCAGACTTTAATTCAATTATTTTGTTATATTAAACATCAAAAATGTAAATATTAGAGATTTAGATATACTTTTAAGTTTTATTAAATTAAATTCCAAATATTTTGATTTAAATATATATATATATATATATATATATATATATATAAAGTTCATATCTGATTTTTTTGATTTTTTTAATAAATACATGTCTAAAGTTTGACATACACGCCGACAGGGCTATTTATTTTAATTTATAAAAATCATTGTTATCTTATAAACCATTGGTAATTACTTGATTTTATTAACTGTGATCAAACGATATTAGATTATTGTTTGATTATTATCGTATTGAATGTATTTATATCACAAACAAATGATTACTAATACATTCAAATATTTATTATTGTTTTTGTTTCTACTAATTTTATATTGTTTTCAAACCCTAATATTTAAAAGTGTAATTCTCTCAATATCATTTTTTATTTTTTTATCACCAAATGTCTTCAAAGAAAAAAATGATTAAAAGACGTTTCAGAGAATATTGTTTAAAGGAGGTAAAAAAACTCTTCTATCCAGTGACTTTTAATATATAAATCTAAATTAATATAGAAAAATTCTCTATTTTAAATGTTAAAATTAGTAGTTATATCTATACTATAAATGGACAACTTATTTTTTGACAAAAGTATATGTTCAATATTTATTAAATATTAAAAGGAGTCATATTGATTTTATATATTAATATGTGTATGAAATGTTTTTTATTTCGTATAAAACAGCTAGTAATACAAAAGTTTATTCGATATATTTGGATAATAATAATGGCAAAGTAGTTTATTTTGATGAGAATAAATTATTAATCATGTTTTAGATTAACATGGCAATATAGTTTTAATAATAGCAAAATATATGGCAAGTTAATAAATACGTTTTTGATTTATATGACAATGTAGTTAATTAAAGCGAAATATATGTTAGAAAATCACGTTTTGGATTTGAGTCAACTTTTCCTGTACCCCTATTTCTCTACACACAATCTCCTATGGGCTCCCTTAGTCTTCTATACCCCTTTTTCATAATTCTATTTTTGATCAAAATACTAAATCCCTAATCAAATTTTCCCCCCTCTTCAAAACTATACCCTAACCCTCCTATGGATTAGTGAACCCATAGGTAAGTATTTAACTTGTATACCTTTCAAATTTGAAAAAAAAATATTTTAAAATCGTTTTTAACCATATTTTGATGATTTTCGTGAAACTATAAAAAACAGTTTTTTGATTTTTGAAATATTTTTATCAAATTCTATAAATCAAATAAAAAATATTCACGTTTCCGTTTTAATTTTATGATTTTTAGTTAGACATATAAAATTAATTGAAGAAAACTGTCTAATAGAGATTGAGGAGTGAAAAATAGGGGCATGAGAGGAATTGCCTCTTTGGATTTGTATGGCAAGATAATAAATATTATTTGGGTATGTATTATATTTAATTGGATAATCTTTAATTAAAAGGAGTGGCATGCCATTGTAATTTTTGTGCAACTCTAAGGGGTAAGTACTATTTTTACTTCAGTTTTAATATATTAGATGAAAAATTCTCGGAAGTTTATTGGGTTAACAAAAGGGAAAATCCATAAAACCTAATTACATTTTTTAAAGTCCCTGAAGAATAAAAAAAAGTCCCTCAAGAGTACAACATTCATAGAATATAAAATCTTAAACCAATGGTTGGATTAAAGAGTCATCTCCCATAAATTCTGGAATAAAAGTAGAAAACATAATGAAATACGTCCAAAAGAAGAGTGGTATTCCAAGGAAACAAAAGGCAAAAGCCTCAATATGATTTGATGGAACCTTGTACGAGAGGAGAAGCATAGATCCCATCATATGGCTGATATGCCCAAAGAATGTGACACACATCTGGTCTTTAAAAGTCGTTCTCACGAAGATTTCCAATAAACCAAACACAAGGTATAAGACAGAGAGGCCTATGACATCGAAAAACAGGACGACATCAAAGCCTCCCCTTGTATAGAAAATCCGAAAAGTTAGCAAAGTGTATGCGGTGATGAGCAAAATATGCATCACTATTGAGTAGACTACTCCCGAAGTCATCCTGCAATTTAGACAAAAGTGAGACATGTATCAAAATCAAACTAAACTTGCTTCTAAAGTAAGAGATAAACAGAAAATACTCACCTGAGGATAAATCTTAGTACACGCTTCCACATGTCTTGTCTCTCTACGAGAAAGTCATCCATCTACAAAAAAAGAAAAAAAAAAAGTAAAACATCAAAATAATGACTCCCTTAGTTCAACCCTAAATTTTTTTTAAAAAGAACCCCAAAATTAAGAATCAAAAGATAAGAGCTTATCAACTAACTCACCGGACCAAATTTTAGCAAAAAAAAAAAAAAAAAACTAACTCACCGGCAAGAGGATAGGGACAGCAACAGACATAGCAACGCAAGAAGTGACGGTAGTGACCTAGAGTCTGTAGTGCAATGCAAGCCCTTTGTTCTGAGTTTTGATGAAAAACTTAGTATCATCACATACGTATTTATATGTAAACAATATTAAAAGTAGACAAAACAAATCCAAGTTGGAAAAGGAGTTGCAGTTATATATTTTTTCTTCAAATACACACGAAAATTTTAAAATAACTATTTCCAGTATTTCCTTATAATAAATAAACTTTCCTATTCCTTATAAATATGAAAATTTCCTATTTAAACAATAAATTTTCTGTTTAAGAAATCATAAACCAAAAAGGATCACAATTATTCACATCTATATATAAGATTAAACTCTCTTATATTTGGTCACCAAACATAATTGCTTAAAATCAGAAACTCTCTCATACAATAAAAATATCAGGTACGTTTCTGTTCTTGATATAACTTTAAATTGTTTTACCATTATCCTTGCTAGAGATTGTCATAATTATCATAAAATATGATGTTGCTGTGTGTAAGTTATTAGCACAAAAAAGCCCTTATGTCACCGTCTTACTTGCCACCGAAATTTCAACAGAATAATACAATTACAACGGACGTTTAATTAGGGCACAAAATATAAAAAAAAATATGAATTACACAAATCCAATCAAAATAACAAGGTTCCACTCAATATTTGTTCTTTTGTATTTTACTCTTTATAATTGCCAAAGAGAAATAAAAAATGCCATTTTAAAGCAATTCAAAACCAACAGAAAGACAAACCAAAACTCTGAGAAACATTACATGAGTCATCATGTGGTGTGTATGCATTGAGTACAATGATATGAGCTCCTCCTGCGTTGAAGGAATAGTACAATGGAGAGAAAGAACCACTTTCGTTTGAAGGGAATGCGAATCTTGAGCTGTATGCAACAAACGTCAGATTATCGTCAGCCTGCGGCTCAATCTCGTGCTCTCCAGCTACCATCATGGTCGGAACACTAGCCGTGAGTGGCTCCATGAACCTGTCATCACAACTCCATGATTAAACCAGCAGCAGATTCACAACCACCAGAAGAAGAATCTTGGTTTTACCTTCCCAAATAATCCCAGCGAGGCTGATGACTTTCTCTACTATTATAACAAGAACTGCAATCTAGTTTGCTCCTATTTGCGAGATAACTATCAGCATAGCTGAATCCTCCAATCAAAACCACAAGATCAGGATGGCTGGAGTGAACATGAGTCAGAACCGCTGATGTATTATAAGTAAGACCCAAATCTCCAGCCACAATGATCCTGTGCGGATAACTCTCTGATGTAGACTTAGGCATTGTCCTGAAGTAATGCACTTCGCTCATTGCTGGCAAAGACGGATCACCGCATCGGTATTGATACAATGTGTTCGGTTTAAGACCTGTGAGCTGAACATGGTGGACGATCCCTGAAGTAACAATAACTTCACGTTGGCATTGACTCACCTATGACAGCATAAGTTAGTGCATAACCAAATTTATATCGTCTATAGGAACCAACACACATAATTTTCAAGAGGCCATGACTAAACTTCAATTGCAAATCCATTTGTTTGATTTTTAATAATCCATTTATTTTGATTTTGAAATCTATATCATTGATTTTGGAATCTATTTATTTGATTTTACAATCAATAGATTTGTCAAAGATTTATAAATTCAAAAGAATTTCTAAATCCTAGAACCAATAACCCCCACTTAAGCTCATAAACACACACAAAATTTATGAAAGTAATCGTCAAGCATTTGCATATTCCAGAGTCCACATTCTCGCAATCTTCTAGTAAGCGTTCTGGTCTTGCAGGTACACCTTCACGGCAGGGTTGCCAGGAACAAATGGCTCGACCGGGTTCGAGAGAACCGAACATATGGATAAGAGTACCAAATCAATCCTCAAACTTGGTGACCATTGCGACCCCAATATATCGATACTAATTTCTCCCTTCTAGTTGATGTTAGGATGAAATATCTGTAAATTGAAATAAAATATAAAATTTTGAACCGGTTATACCAAGATCAAACCGGATATCAAACATAACCGAAAGACTACTTAAACCGAGATTTTCCTACCTTGGTGTTGAATACGATCTTGGTTTGAATGGATATTTGGTTGGGATGTGAATAGAGACGGCGAAGACACCGTTTTCGAACGGGCAGTTCTCCGGTCCGATGAGGTTTGCTTCCCACCGGAAAACATTTGCCGGCGAAGCCAACCGTGAGATGACGTATGTCTTGAGTATTTTTTCTTGTATTTGTGATTCTTTCAAGAGCCTCTTCTCCCCACACCAAGAAACCGATGATTCTTTAGACTTATGTTTATTAGATACGGCAGCCAGAGATGTATTTCGCCGGAAACTAATGCTCCGAAATAATCCCATGTGTGTCTCTCTCTATGTGTTTATTGTTGCAATAGCTTGATCACTTACATTCAGCATATATATAATAGTATAAAGATTACAGCAGTTGCGTATTAATCACCTTCAAGTTTCAACAACTATGAATAGTTGAAAAAGGATATATAATGCCGAATGTATAAACTACACGGTGGATTCTACATTTCTTTTCTTGGATAAAGCACATTCTGGATTTTAATGGAAAGCTGATAAGGTAATGTTATAAAAGTAATCAGTTTTATTATTCAAAACTAAAGTGGTTGTCTTTTTTTTTCATCCTAAAATGATTGTTTTAAATCTTATAAAAACTAATATAAATACATATATATATAATACAGTTTTTTATCTTCTTTCGATATAATATACATACATCTAAGGTTATCAGAACCAGTTGTTTAATCTATATTTGTTATACTGATTTGATTTCTAGATCTGCATTGTTTCATTTGAGATTAGTTTGGATCAAAAGTTATCTTGACTTTTGGTGCTGTATTTCTTTGATTTCTTTCCATTTCACCATGCATATATTGTAATCAATAATTAACACCTAACTTCCTGAATATTTATTTAAAAATATTCTAACGAATGATTTAAATAACAACCACACGAACTAACAAAACTAAACAGTTTTAGGCTTTTAGCTCGAATGAAGTTCTCGCTGGTTTGTTACAAAAAAAAAAGTTCTTGCTGGTTTAATATTGAAAACTAGACTGTGGCACGTGCTCAACCGTTCAAAAGTCACTACTTATGGTATCCACAACTTGAATGACGTTTCATCGGTGACATATACATTGTGGATTTTAAGTTGCAAAAAGCAAGTGCAAAAAGCAAGAGCGAATCACCAACACATTTCCATCTAAAAGAAAACAAAAAACAAGGACACTTGTAAATAAGGATATATGATATTATTGATTGAGACTATATTTATAGCCGGCTTTGGATTCGTATGCAAAATTAGATGTTATTTCTTGGTTTACACGTTAAATCATCAGAAGTAAGTTGATTATAGAGTTTAAACACGAAATGATATTTTATAACATCGCCGGACCAAATATAGCTGTCGCGTGTAAATCATTATAAATTTGAGTTACGGGCCATTATACAAAGTAGTTTCCATTCCACTAAGAATCCTGAGCTGCTTCACACTATATGTATCTTCTAGATAGGCTTGGTATTCATGAATATATTAATTATCAAAATGTATCCTGATTCTTGAAACAATGATGCGCTAATGCATGGTGAATAATCTTGACGTAATGTAACTGATGGTAAATTGTATCTTTATCAAAAGTCGAACAAAAGTAACAAATGTAAATTGGATTCGATTCGAATTCGATTCAAGTCTCTATTATTTTAGTCAATTATGAAAACCCTTTTTTTTTAATGAATGTTAAATTTATTCGAATCAAACAAATTTTTTTACAATGAATGCAATTCTATTTTAAAGAATTTGCTATAAAGCTGAAAAACTAAGCTATTTCCTTTGTGTTTTCTTTATCAATGGTTTGCAAACCATTTCTGCAAGTAGTTGTCGAATCTCCCATTCCTGCTACCTCGAAGCGAATCAATACGATTTCTAATCAACTTGTCGATGAACCTCGTGAGAAGAGCTTGATCCCGCGGAGTCTCCCCATGTTTCCTACAGTTCCTCTCTCTCCACAGAGTATGTACCATTGCTTGGAAAGCATATCGAAGCAGAAACAGAGAAGAACTGCTCCACGTCGTATCAACCAGGGTGGAGAGAATGCTGTTCCAATCTGTTGTGTATCTTGACCCCATTAGCTTGCATACTAGATTGTTCCAAATTCCTGCAGAGTAATGGCAACTGAAGAACAGATGATCTCTGGTCTCAGTTGAGCTATTACAAAGAGGACATACTGAATCCACATGCGGGTTCCATCTTTTCATGCGGTCACCAGTAGCTAACCGATCATGTAATGCAATCCAGACCATGACAGAGTATTTTGGCGTGGCAGCAGAGAACCAAACACCCTGAAACCAGAACACCTTGGGAGATATCTCTCGTGTGATGTTCCAAGTCTGACTGGAACTAAAAACCTCTTTAAAGACATCCTTTGTTCCCTTCCACAGCCGAACATCAGCATCTTGAGTTAGACCTTGTGTCCTTATTCTTAGAATTTCCTCTTCAATTTGAAGCAGAATACTTACTCGATGCCTTTGAGTTCTATATTTCTGAACCGCCACCTCTACTGTATCATCAATGTGTATCCCCATGTCAACACAACCTCGGGTCCCTGTCACGTCAATGAGCCGCCCCATTGGTGACCATATATCATACCAAAACGACACAGTGGATCCACTGTGAACCTCCACTTTAGTTAAACTGTGAGCTATGTCTCGGTACTTGAATATCTTTTTCCATAACCAAGAGCCAAGAGAGCTTTTAGAATTTGCACTCCAAAAGGAGCCTTTACGAATGAAAACCCTTATCATCAATGATAATTATGAATACCCTTATCATCGTTGAAACGATACTATACTAACTCTTAACAGATATCCTTGTAGTAGACGTAACCTATAGATCCAATATTCCATGTGGCTTGTGCAAATAGTAACATCAAAACTGATTGATCAGCTCTGCTCATTCGCCACCAATGAGGTGACCATCAGGTCATCGGTCATTTCAATAGGGTTTGTAGGGAATTATCGCAGTAGCGTGGCACAGTGACTCAGTGATGAGCTGACCACTGCTGACTTTGGCTTGAGTTCCCGAATATTTTGAAAAATAGAAGGCTTACTTTTTTCTCTTAATGTTGGATCGAAAACTTGACCGTTTAAATGGGTCATAATTTTTATAATGAATTTTAAAAATCCACTAAAAGCCCAATTTGATTAGGACATTTTTTTTGTTTGTTTTGACAAAAACATACATGTTAGTAACTTTCAAGCTTATGGTCTAAGATTTAAAGTTTATGATATATGTTAGGACTTATTGTTAATTTTGAACAAAATTACTTTGGATTTTGCTAGAAAATGTGGTATCTTCACCACATATTAACAAACGTAAAACATCTTCGCAGTTCTCTCGATTTTATTTGAGCCACACGTTTGGAGAAAATATTAATTCTATATAGTTTGTTCCCTCAATTTTTCAGTTGATAAAAGAAGAAAAGAACAAGCAAAATTCGAAGGTCTTACCACTATATAAATCGAAGGCGGATAATTATATATGCTCAATAGTCTATTCTCAACAGGAACTAGCAAAATCTAACTATGATCTTGAGTGTAATGACGGAACCATAACCCCTGATGAGATGCTCGGGTTTGCAGCATCCCAAATAACTATATTTAGGATCACATCCTATGAAACCAAGTTATCTAGTCGATGCAGTCTGAAATATCCGACTAGGATTCATGATATTCATAGAGGGGCAACGGTCGCTATAAAGATTACGAAGGGTTCACTGATGCACTCAAGGGTATCATTATTGGTACGGTCTAGCCTAAACAAAGTCTTTTGGTCGGGGCATTGGTGGGAGGACCGGATCACTGAGATGATTTTTGTTGACCGGAGGGATAGCTACGTTCAAACCAAAGCTTGTACGTATGAGACTGCCCCTTTGCTCGGTGTTTTTGCGAGACTTTTCAGAGCTTGAAGAGCAAAAGCTTGAAGAAGATGCGAGTCTGGTTGCAACTTATAAGCGACATGTTTAAAAATTCGAATACAAAAAGAAAAAGAGAGGAAATTGGGGAAACTGGAAAGTTTGTACATTTGCACCCATAAGGCCATAACCCATTTATCAATTTCTATACATTGTATCTAGTGTTTAGAGTTTTATTATAATTTTTATTTGTATATTTGCAGTGATTTTATGAAAATATAGTTTTATTTTCACTAAGTGATAGGTTAAAGAACTCAAACAAAAAAAGATAAAGAAAAGAAAATGTATATAGTCACTGATTTATCAATTTTTAATTTATCAATTTCTATATATATTTTGGGATTTCTTTCTTCTCAACATTTTTTATTGAATGAAAAGTGTGTATAATGAACTATCATTATATAGTTTTTTTTTTTCTTTTTGTAGCTCAAAGTCAGAGATCCTTTTAGTCGGTTATATTCGTTACAAGTTAAAACGATGTGCCTCTGTTTAAGTTGCTCTTTAACCTTTCGCATAAAAGGGGCACGACACCGTTTTGGAATTGAAATAAAAGGACGCTGGTTACTGAGTAAAAATACACATCGTCTTCTTTGAAACATTCTCGAAGAAAGTCCGCCACCAGAAAGACCATACACTTCGCTGACTTAAGATGGATCATGATTATGTGATTCAGATATGTGATTCTCTTGGAGTTTGCCCAGAAGAAGCACTCTTCTACCTCGAAGGTTTCAAGTCGAATATCCACGCCGCCACGGAAGCTTGCCGAACCAAAACCTTGCCGTCCATCAACGTTCCATCTTCACATTCGCAACCCTCCGCCGTGGAAGCTTGCCCGTCCCTCAACGTTTCATCTTCACCGTCGAAACCCTCCGCCGTGGAAGCTTGCCCGTCCATCAGCGATGCATCTTCACCTTCGAATAAACCCTCCGCCGTGGAAGCTTGCCCGTCCATCAACGTTGCATCTTCTCCTTCTAGGTATTGAATTCTTACATCTTTTACATCTTCATCTTCTGTGTTAGGGCCTAGTGTACATTTCTTGATTCCCAAGAAAGTCTGGAACTTGATGTATGTTTGGGCTTGGGTATAAAACAAATAGTTCTTGTTTCTTGATCGATATATTCACTATTCTTGCAGACACTCCCTAGAGGCACCTTTACTCAGTTCAGTGTCGCAAGCCACTTCCAAGAACGGGGAAATCGAAAACATAACTGAGCAAGATTCGAGAGTTCCTATTGTGAATATGCCATTGCCAGCGCACGTAACACGGTGAGACTCCATCTATTTTTTTTTAACATTGTTTTCTACTTAGCTTTTTTTTTTGTTTGGATGTTTTCATACTTATTATTGTTTTTTTTTTGTTTAGCACTGCTCGTTTTTAGACATTTATTCTTTTTAATGATAATTAAGATAAAATTTCCAAAAACAAGTTAAATAGAAATAAGTAGAGTACATTAAAACAAGCACTGCGATCCTTTTTAGTCCTTTTTAGAAGTTTGATTTAGTGTTGGTATTTATTATCTATAGTTTATTTTTATGATTTGAGATTTGTACTATATAATACGAGCTGTTTTTACTTTGTATTTTCAGGTGGTCGGCCTACGTCAAAACATGCAATGAGATGATTTTCTTTCTAACGGCAGCTGCTTTGGCTTATTTACCGATTAGGTTTATGATTGATGAACAGAAGAAGTGCGGTGCCAACCTTAGATTTCAAGATTATCTTGAGGTGGTCCTAGCTTTAATTGAAGGGTTTCACAAAGTTGACCCTTTCATTTTCTGTGCCTTTGCCTACGCCGGTTTCTACCTTTTGGCCTCAGGTTCCTTCTCACCTTTCACTGTGCGGGTGTTTGAGGCAGCATCTATTATATCGGGTTTCGCTATGGTCTTCGTGGTGATATATTATATATCACCCTTTACTTTTTACGTAGGTCTGGCTTCATTTGTCGTCTTAGTTGTCGTCACTACATACCGTGAGTTTCGACGTGCATGAGAAGAAATCTAAACTTTGAACTTTATGTGATGTTTTTTACAAGTTAATGTCAGCAACAACAAAAATATGTGTATGTTTCTCTTACTGATGTAAGGATGATTTCTATATTTCCTTTAATACTTTCAGATGAACTAAATAGCATCTTTATATTTCAGATGAAGTTAATAGGATAATTTCTATATTTCTTTTAATACTTTCAGCTGAAATTAATAGCATCTTTTTTAAAAAAATCATAAATCGACTAATAGAATTCAAATAACAACGGACATATTATATAGTTATGAGATACCAATCTACAGACTCGGTACAAGAGTGTTCTAAGTCCAATCACGCAAACACAAAGGATAATAATATAATTCTTCTTCTTAGTACTCCTCACCTCGACCTTTGTCATCCTCATCCCCACCTTCAGCACCAACCTCCTCATATTCCTTCTCCAAAGCTGCAAGATACGAGCCTCAGAGAATTCTCCTTACCAGTGAACGAAAGCTAGATAGGACTTGTGATCAATTCTTGAGAAGACCTCAGCAAGTTAACAACACTTGTGAAGTTGGGGATCATACACACAGCTCTCTGCTCATAGCAAGATCACCTCCTGGAACAACAGTTTATGGCTGGTAGTTTTAAACCGCACTTGAACTCCGTATTAAACAAGTCAAGAAATTGGATGGTACACTTAATCTTGATACAGCTGCGTTCACGTCTTCGGGGACGACATCACCTCGGTACAGCAGTGGCGTTTGTGAAGAAGATTCGGTGCCTCTGGATCCTAACTCAGTGCAAAGCATAGTCCAGTACCGTGAATTCAATGCACGTAACAGAAACAAACATGCCACAGGCTATTCGATTGTTTATAACCAGCAGTATAATGCTCTCAAGAAGAACTATACTTCAGGGATCATCCACCATGTTCAGCTCACAGGTCTTAAACCAAACACATTGTATCAATACCGATGCGGAGATCCGTCTTTATCAGCAATGAGCAAAGAGTATTACTTCAGGACAATGCCTAAGTCTACGTCAGAGAGTTATCCACACAGGATCACTGTGGCTGGAGATTTGGGTCTTACTTATAATACATCAACGGTTTTGACTCATATTCTCTCTAACCATCCTGATCTTGTGGTTTTAATTGGAGGATTCAGCTATGCTGATACTTATCTCGCCAATAAGACCAAACTAGATTGCAGTTCTTGTCAATGTGACCAAAACAGAACCAGTTCTGATTGTGATTTTTGTTATAATAGTAGAGAAAGTTATCAGCCTCGCTGGGACTATTGGGGAAGGCGAACCAAGATTCCTTTTTAGTTAACCCTTTGGGCTTTGGTGGTGATGAGCACTAGTAACTTGATGTTTTGATGTCAGGTTCATGGAGCCACTCACGGCTAATGTTCCAACCATGATGGTAGCTGGAGAGCACGAGATTGAGCAGCAGACCGATGATAATCTGACGTTTGTTGCATACAGTTCAAGATTCGCATTCCCTTCAAACGAAAGCGGTTCTTTCTCTCCATTG
This sequence comes from Raphanus raphanistrum x Raphanus sativus, assembly GCA_019705995.1. Taxonomy (NCBI): domain Eukaryota; kingdom Viridiplantae; phylum Streptophyta; class Magnoliopsida; order Brassicales; family Brassicaceae; genus Raphanus; species Raphanus raphanistrum x Raphanus sativus. The sequence continues at coordinate 11,823,629 of CM034037.1, read as the reverse complement.
TACTATTCCTTCAACGCAGGAGGAGCTCATTTCATTGTACTCATTGCATACACACCACATGATTACTCATGTAATGTTTCTCAGAGTTTTGGTTTGTCTTTCTGTTGGTTTTGAATTGCTTTAAAATGGCATTTTTTTTCCTTTCTTTGGCAGCTGATCAGTATATTTGGCTTGAAAGTGATTTGAGGAACATAAAAAGATCAGAAACTCCATGGGTGGTTGCAGCTTGGAGTCTGCCTTGGTATAGTACATTCAAAGGGCATTACAGAGAAGCTGAATCCATGAGGACAAACCTTGAGGACTTGCTCTATAGCTACCAAGTGGATATTGTCGTTAATAGTCAGGTAAGGTGATGTTACTGTTTCTTTCCTTCTAGGGGTTGTGTTCGTTTCACTGATTAAACTGGATTAGGTTGATGCCTATGAGAGATCAAACAGAGTCTACAACTACACGTTGGACCAGTGTGGCCCGGTTTATATAACAATCGGTGCAGGAGGAGCTGGGAAACTGGAGACTGAGCATGTAGATGACCCAGGAAACTGTCCAGATCATTCTCAGAGAAACTCGGTTGGGTCATGTAGTTTTAACTTCACGTTAGGACCTGTGAACAACGAGCTTTGCCCGCTTAATCAGCCAGACTACAGCGCGTACAGAGAGAGCAGTTTCGGTATCGGTATGTTGGAAGTAAGTCTTTACTCTCATCTCTATTGCTTGGTGTTCAAGTAACCTGCTGAGATTTGTTCCTTGGTGCACAAGCATGCTTTAATCAATTCACGGCAAATCGTAGGTTTTTGCTTCTCTTTTTTTTTACAGCAGAAAACCATGGACCAAGTCAGAACCGGTTCTAGTATACCATACCAACGTTAACCATTATGATGTTTATAGTTAATTGCTTAGACCGGTTTATTTTCCCTACTTTTGGCGTTTTTAGGTGAAGAATGAAACGCATGCATTGTGGAGCTGGAACCGGAATCAAAACTTGTACTATCTCGCCGGAGACGTCATATATATTGTACGCCTGCCTGACATCTGCTCGGTTTATAACTAAACCAAGTAGTTAAACCAGTAGATTTTGTAACGGTTTTTTACTTAGTCATGACCGAATTACATTTTTGTAACGGTTGTTGTAGTGTGTGGAAACTTCAGTAAAACTAGAACTTGACCCATGCGCCCGCACATATATTTATTTTTGGTTCTTATATATTCTAATTTTTGATAATATTGTCAACTTGATTCTTGTGTTCATGTTGTAAATTAATATGTTATTTTCTTTTGTCATTTTTGTTCATGTTCTAGGCACTTAGCTTCCAAATTATTAGAAATTTTGTTTTCACGTTCTGCAGACTTTAATTCAATTATTTTGTTATATTAAACAGTAAAAATGTAAATATTAGAGATTTAGATATACTTTTAAGTTTTATTAAATTACATTCCAAATATTTGGATTTAAATAAATATATATATATATATATATATATATAAAGTTCATATCTGATTTTTTTGATTTTTTTTAATAAATACATGTCTAAAGTTTGATATACACGCCGACAGGGCTATTTATTTTAATTTATAAAAATCATTGTTATCTTATAAACCATTGGTAATTACTTGATTTTATTAACTGTGATCAAACGATATTAGATTATTGTTTGATTATTATAGTATTGAATGTATTTATATCACAAACAAATGATTACTAATACATTCAAATATTTATTATTGTTTTTGTTTCTACTAATTTTATATTGTTTTCAAACCCTAATATTTAAAAGGGTAATTCTCTCAATATCATTTTTTATTTTTTTATCACCAAAATGTCTTCAAAGAAAAAAAATGATTAAAATACGTTTCATTGAATATTGTTTAAAGGAGGTAAAAAACTCTTCTATCCAGTGACTTTTAATATATAAATCTAAATTAATATAGAAAAATTCTCTATTTTAAATGTTAAAATTAGTAATTATATCTATACTATAAATGGACAACTTATTTTTTGACAAAAGTATATGTTCAATATTTATTAAATATTAAAAGGAGTCATATTGATTTTATATATTAATATGTGTATGAAATGCTTTTTATTTCGTATAAAACAGCTAGTAATACAAAAGTTTATTCGATATATTTGGATAATAATAATGGCAAAGTAGTTTAATTTGATGAGAATAAATTATTAATCATGTTTTAGATTAACATGGCAATATAGTTTTAATAATAGCGAAATATATGGCAAGTTAATAAATACGTTTTTGATTTATATGGCAATGTAGTTAATTAAAGCGAAATATATGTTAGAAAATCACGTTTTGGATTTGTATGGCAAGATAATAAATATTATTTGGGTATGTATTATATTTAATTGGATAATCTTTAATTAAAAGGAGTGGCATGCCATTGTAATTCTTGTGCAACTCTAAGGGGTAAGTACTATTTGTACTTCGGTTTTAATATATTAGATATTAGATGAAAAATTCTTGGAAGTTTATTGGGTTAACAAAAGGGAAAATCCATAAAACCTAATTACATTTTTTAAAGTCCCTGAAGAATAAAAAAAAGTCCCTCAAGAATACAACATTCATAGAATATAAAATCCTAAACCAATGGTTGGGTTAAAGAGTCATCTCCCATAAATTCTGGAATAAAAGTAGAAAACATAATGAAATACGTCCAAAAGAAGAGTGGTATTCCAAGGAAACAAAAGGCAAAAGCCTCAATATGATTTGATGGAACCTTGTACGAGAGGAGAAGCATAGATCCCATCATATGGCTGATATGCCCAAAGAATGTGACACACATCTGGTCTTTAAAAGTCGCTCTCACGACGATTTCCAATAAACCAAACACAAGGTATAAGACAGAGAGGCCTATGACATCGAAAAACAGGACGACATCAAAGCCTCCCCTTGTATAGAAAATCTGAAAAGTTAGCAAAGTGTATGCCGTGATGAGCAAAATATGCATCACTATTGAGTAGACTACTCCCGAAGTCATCCTGCAATTTAGACAAAAGTGAGACATGTATCAAAATCAAACTAAACTTGCTTCTAAAGTAAGAGATAAATAGAAGACACTCACCTGAGGATAAATCTTAGTACACGCTTCCACATGTCTTGTCTCTCTACGAGAAAGTCATCCATCTACAAAAAAAGAAAAAAAAAAAGTAAAACATCAAAATAATGACTCTCTTAGTTCAACCCTAAATTTTTTTTAAAAAGAACCCCAAAATTAAGAATCAAAAGATAAGAGCTTATCAACTAACTCACCGGACCAAATTTTAGCAAAAAAAAAAAAAAACTAACTCACCGGCAAGAGGACAGGGACAGCAACAGACATAGCAACGCAAGAAGTGACGGTAGTGACCTAGAGTCTGTAGTGCAATGCAAGCCCTTTGTTCTGAGTTTTGATGAAAAACTTAGTATCATCACATACGTATTTATATGTAAACAATATTAAAAGTAGACAAAACAAATCCAAGTTGGAAAAGGAGTTGCAGTTATATATTTTTTCTTCAAATACACACGAAAATTTTAAAATAACTATTTCCAGTATTTCCTTATAATAAATAAACTTTCCTATTCCTTATAAATATGAAAATTTCCTATTTAAACAATAAAATTTCTGTTTAAGAAATCATAAACCAAAAAGGATCACAATTATTCACATCTATATATAAGATTAAACTCTCTTATATTTGGTCACCATTCACCAAACATAATTGCTTAAAATCAGAAACTCTCTCATACAATAAAAATATCAGGTACGTTTCTGTTCTTGATATAACTTTAAATTGTTTTACCATTATCCTTGCTAGAGATTGTCATAATTATCATAAAATATGATGTTGCTGTGTGTAAGTTATTAGCACAAAAAAGCCCTTATGTCAAAAAAAAAAGTTATTAGCACAATTATGTGTGTTGGTTCCTATAGACGATATAAATTTGGTTATGCACTAACTTATGCTGTCATAGGTGAGTCAATGCCAACGTGAAATTATTGTTACTTCAGGGATCATCCACCATGTTCAGCTCACAGGTCTTAAACCAAACACATTGTATCAATACCGGTGCGGAGATCCGTCTCTGTCAGCAATGAGCGAAGTGCATTACTTCAGGACAATGCCTAAGTCTACATCAGAGAGTTATCCCCACAGGATCATTGTGGCTGGAGATTTGGGTCTTACTTCTAATACATCAGCGGTTCTGACTCATATTCTCTCCAACCATCCTGATCTTGTGGTTTTGATTGGAGGATTCAGCTATGCTGATACTTATCTCGCCAATAGGAGCAAACTAGATTGCAGTTCTGGTCGGTGTGACCAAAACAGAACCAGTTCTGGTTGTGATTCTTGTTATAATAGTAGAGAAAGTTATCAGCCTCGCTGGGATTATTGGGGAAGGTAAAACCAAGATTCTTGTTCTTGTGGTTGTGAATTTGCTGGTGGTTTAATCATGGAGTTGTGATGACAGGTTCATGGAGCCACTCTAGGCTAGTGTTCCAACCATGATGGTAGCTGGAGAGCACGAGATTGAGCCGCAGATCGATGATAATCTGACATTCGTTGCATATAGTTCAAGATTCGCATTCCCTTCAAATGAAAGTGGTTCTTTCTCTCCACTGTACTATTCCTTCAATGCAGGAGGAGCTCATTTCATTGTACTCATTGCATACACACCACATGATTACTCATGTAATATTTCTCAAAGTTTTGATTTTTCTTTCTTTTAGGTTTGAATTTGCTTTAAAATAGCTTTTTTTCCCTTTCTTTGGCAGCTGATCAGTATATTTGGCTTGAAAGTGATTTGAGGAACATAAAAAGATCAGAAACTCCATGGGTGGTTGCAGCTTGGAGTCTGCCTTGGTATAGTACATTCAAAGGGCATTACAGAGAAGCTGAATCCATGAGGACAAACCTTGAGGACTTGCTCTATAGCTACCAAGTGGATATTGTCGTTAATAGTCAGGTAAGGTGATGTTACTGTTTCTTTCCTTCTAGGGGTTGTGTTCGTTTCACTGATTAAACTGGATTAGGTTGATGCCTATGAGAGATCAAACAGAGTCTACAACTACACGTTGGACCAGTGTGGCCCGGTTTATATAACAATCGGTGCAGGAGGAGCTGGGAAACTGGAGACTGAGCATGTAGATGACCCAGGAAACTGTCCAGATCATTCTCAGAGAAACTCGGTTGGGTCATGTAGTTTTAACTTCACGTTAGGACCTGTGAACAACGAGCTTTGCCCGCTTAATCAGCCAGACTACAGCGCGTACAGAGAGAGCAGTTTCGGTATCGGTATGTTGGAAGTAAGTCTTTACTCTCATCTCTATTGCTTGGTGTTCAAGTAACCTGCTGAGATTTGTTCCTTGGTGCACAAGCATGCTTTAATCAATTCACGGCAAATCGTAGGTTTTTGCTTCTCTTTTTTTTTACAGCAGAAAACCATGGACCAAGTCAGAACCGGTTCTAGTATACCATACCAACGTTAACCATTATGATGTTTATAGTTAATTGCTTAGACCGGTTTATTTTCCCTACTTTTGGCGTTTTTAGGTGAAGAATGAAACGCATGCATTGTGGAGCTGGAACCGGAATCAAAACTTGTATTATCTCGCCGGAGACGTCATATATATTGTACGTCAGCCTGACATCTGCTCGGTTTATAACTAAACCAAGTAGTTAAACCGGTAGATTTTGTAACGGTTTTTTACTTAGTCATGACCTAATTACATTTTTGTAACGATTTTGTAACGGTTGTTGTAGTGTGTGGAAACTTCAATAAAACTAGAGCTTGACCCATGCATCCGCACATGTATTTATTTCTGGTTCTTATATATTCTAATTTTTGATAATATTGTCAACTTGATTTTTGTGTTCATGTTGTAGATTAATATGTTATTTTCTTTTGTCATTTTTGTATCATGTTCAAGGCACTTAACTTCCAAATTATTAGAAATTTTGTTTTCACGTTCTGCAGATTTTAATTCAATTATTTTGTTATATTAAGCAGCAAAAATGTAAATATTAGAGATTTAGATATACTTTTAAGTTTTATTAAATTACATTCCAAAATATTTTGATTTAAGTATATATATATATATATATATATATATATATATATATAAAGTTCATATCTGATTTTTTTGATTTTTTTTAATAAATACATGTCTAAAGTTTGACATACACGCCGACACGTCTATTTATTTTAATTTATAAAAATCATTTTTATCTTATAAATCATTGGTAATTACTTGATTTTATTAACTGTGATCAAACGATATTAGATTATTTTTTGATTATTATCGTATTGAATGTATTTATATCACAAACAAATGATTACTAATACATTCAAATATTTATTATTGTTTTTGTTTCTACTAATTTTATATTGTTTTCAAACCCTAATATTTAAAAGGGTAATTCTCTCAATATCATTTTTTATTTTTTTATCACCAAAATGTCTTCAAAGAAAAAAAATGATTAAAATACGTTTCAGAGAATATTGTTTAAAGGAGGTAAAAAAAACTCTTCTATCTAGTGACTTTTAATATATAAATCTAAATTAATATAAAAAAATTCTCTATTTTAAATGTTAAAATTAGTAATTATATCTATACTATAAATGGACAACTTATTTTTTGACAAAAGTATATGTTCAATATTTATTAAATATTAAAAGGAGTCATATTGATTTTATATATTAATATGTGTATGAAATGTTTTTTATTTCGTATAAAACAGCTAGTAATACAAAAGTTTATTCGATATATTTGGATAATAATAATGGCAAAGTAGTTTATTTTGATGAGAATAAATTATTAATCATGTTTTAGATTAACATGGCAATATAGTTTTAATAATAGCGAAATATATGGCAAGTTAATAAATACGTTTTTGATTTATATGGCAATGTAGTTAATTAAAGCGAAATATATGTTAGAAAATCACGTTTTGGATTTGTATGGCAAGATAATAAATATTATTTGGGTATGTATTATATTTAATTGGATAATCTTTAATTAAAAAGAGTGGCATGCCATTGTAATTTTTGTGCAACTCTAAGGGGTAAGTACTATTTGTACATCAGTTTTAATATATTAGATATATTAGATATTAGATGAAAAATTCTTGGAAGTTTATTGGGTTAACAAAAGGGAAAATCCGTAAAACCTAATTACATTTTTTAAAGTCCCTGAAGAATAAAAAAAGTCCCTCAAAAGTACAACATTCATAGAATATAAAATCCTAAACCAATGGTTGGGTTAAAGAGTCATCTCCCATAAATTCTGGAATAAAAGTAGAAAACATAATGAAATACGTCCAAAAGAAGAGTGGTATTCCAAGGAAACAAAAGGCAAAAGCCTCAATATGATTTGATGGAACCTTGTACGAGAGGAGAAGCATAGATCCCATCATATGGCTGATATGCCCAAAGAATGTGACACACATCTGGTCTTTAAAAGTCGCTCTCACGACGATTTCCAATAAACCAAACACAAGGTATAAGACAGAGAGGCCTATGACATCGAAAAACAGGACGACATCAAAGCCTCCCCTTGTATAGAAAATCTGAAAAGTTAGCAAAGTGTATGCCGTGATGAGCAAAATATGCATCACTATTGAGTAGACTACTCCCGAAGTCATCCTGCAATTTAGACAAAAGTGAGACATGTATCAAAATCAAACTAAACTTGCTTCTAAAGTAAGAGATAAATAGAAGACACTCACCTGAGGATAAATCTTAGTGCACGCTTCCACATGTCTTGTCTCTCTACGAGAAAGTCATCCATCTACAAAAAAAGAAAAAAAAAAAAAGTAAAACATCAAAATAATGACTCTCTTAGTTCAACCCTAAATTTTTTTAAAAAAGAACCCCAAAATTAAGAATCAAAAGATAAGAGCTTATCAACTAACTCACCGGACCAAATTTTAGCAAAAAAAAAAAAAAAAACTAACTCACCGGCAAGAGGATAGGGACAGCAACAGACATAGCAACGCAAGAAGTGACGGTAGTGACCTAGAGTCTGTAGTGCAATGCAAGCCCTTTGTTCTGAGTTTTGATGAAAAACTTAGTATCATCACATACGTATTTATATGTAAACAATATTAAAAGTAGACAAAACAAATCCAAGTTGGAAAAGGAGTTGCAGTTATATATTTTTTCTTCAAATACACACGAAAAATTTAAAATAACTATTTCCAGTATTTCCTTATAATAAATAAACTTTCCTATTCCTTATAAATATGAAAATTTCCTATTTAAACAATAAAATTTCTGTTTAAGAAATCATAACCCAAAAAGGATCACAATTATTCACATCTATATATAAGATTAAACTCTCTTATATTTGGTCACCATTCACCAAACATAATTGCTTAAAATCAGAAACTCTCTCATACAATAAAAATATCAGGTACGTTTCTGTTCTTGATATAACTTTAAATTGTTTTACCATTATCCTTGCTAGAGATTGTCATAATTATCATAAAATATGATGTTGCTGTGTGTAAGTTATTAGCACAAAAAAGCCCTTATGTCAAAAAAAAAGTTATTAGCACAATTATATGTGTTGGTTCCTATAGACGATATAAATTTGGTTATGCACTAACTTATGCTGTCATAGGTGAGTCAATGCCAACGTGAAGTTATTGTTACTTCAGGGATCGTCCACCATGTTCAGCTCACAGGTCTTAAACCAAACACATTGTATCAATACCGATGCGGTGATCCGTCTTTGCCAGCAATGAGCGAAGTGCATTACTTCAGGACAATGCCTAAGTCTACATCAGAGAGTTATCCGCACAGGATCATTGTGGCTGGAGATTTGGGTCTTACTTATAATACATCAGCGGTTCTGACTCATGTTCACTCCAGCCATCCTGATCTTGTGGTTTTGATTGGAGGATTCAGCTATGCTGATAGTTATCTCGCAAATAGGAGCAAACTAGATTGCAGTTCTTGTCGGTGTGACCAAAACAGAACCAGTTCTGGTTGTGATTCTTGTTATAATAGTAGAGAAAGTTATCAGCCTCGCTGGGATTATTTGGGAAGGTAAAACCAAGATTCTTCTTCTGGTGGTTGTGAATCTGCTGCTGGTTTAATCATGGAGTTGTGATGACAGGTTCATGGAGCCACTCACGGCTAGTGTTCCGACCATGATGGTAGCTGGAGAGCACGAGATTGAGCCGCAGGCTGACGATAATCTGACGTTTGTTGCATACAGTTCAAGATTCGCATTCCCTTCAAACTAAAGTGGTTCTTTCTCTCCATTGTACTATTCCTTCAACGCAGGAGGAGCTCATATCATTGTACTCAATGCATACACACCACATGATGACTCATGTAATGTTTCTCAGAGTTTTGGTTTGTCTTTCTGTTGGTTTTGAATTGCTTTAAAATGGCATTTTTTTATTTCTCTTTGGCAATTATAAAGAGTAAAATACAAAAGAACAAATATTGAGTGGAACTTTGTTATTTTGATTGGATTTGTGTAATTCATATTTTTTTTTTATATTTTGTGCCCTAATTAAACGTCCGTTGTAATTGTATTATTCTGTTGAAATTTCGGTGGCAAGTAAGACGGTGACTGCGACAAAAGATAAAGTGATGGAGACTCTTTTCTTATTGAAGTCTACACTATCAAATGAGTTACCAAACGTGTCCTTCATTCAAACATAGTGAATTACTAATAGAAACAATCACATATCAAGAAGAAACACTATCAAATGAAACAAAATATTATATGTTGTCACTGTTTTCAGGATTGATTTGATAGGTTCTTAAACTGCTTTTGTCAAATTTATACATTAACACACATGAATCCAGAATTTCCTGGATAGCAAAAAACCTTCAGAAGAAAAAAAAAGAAATATATACGCAGCATAAAGATGATGAATTAGATCTTGTATTATTTACTGGTGTTATTAATTTCTGTCCGAGTATTTTTTCAAGAGGCCATGACTAAACTTCAATTGCAAATCCATTTGTTTGATTTTTAATAATCCATTTATTTTGATTTTGAAATCTATATCATTGATTTTGGAATCTATTTATTTGATTTTACAATCAATAGATTTGTCAAAGATTTATAAATTCAAAAGAATTTCTAAATCCTAGAACCAATAACCCCCACTTAAGCTCATAGCTAAATCTTTAATTTCTTTTCTTTCTTTTTTTCATTTTTTCCTCTTTAATTTCCATTGACATATAAGCAAGGTAAAGTTAACAAAACAGGTGAGTAAAATAGAAAACAGATTATTGACAAACTTATGGTTAACCGCATCACATAAACACACACAAAATTTATGAAAGTAATCGTCAAGCATTTGCATATTCCAGAGTCCACATTCTCGCAATCTTCTAGTAAGCGTTCCGGTCTTGCAGGTACACCTTCACGGCAGGGTTGCCAGGAACAAATGGCTCGACCGGGTTCGAGAGAACCGAACATATGGATAAGAGTACCAAATCGATCCTCAAACTTGGTGACCATTGCGACCCAATATATCGATACTAATTTCTCCCTTCTAGTTGATGTTAGGATGAAATATCTGTAAATTGAAATAAAATATAAAATTTTGAACCGGTTATACCAAGATCAAACCGGATATCAAACATAACCGAAAGACTACTTAAACCGAGATTTTCCTACCTTGGTGTTGAATACGATCTTGGTTTGAATGGATATTTGGTTGGGATGTGAATAGAGACGGCGAAGACACCGTTCTCGAACGGGCAGTTCTCCGGTCCGATGAGGTTTGCTTCCCACCGGAAAACATTTGCCGGCGAAGCCAACCGTGAGATGACGTATGTCTTGAGTATTTTATCTTGTATTTGTGATTCTTTCAAGAGCCTCTTCTCCCCACACCAAGAAACCGATGATTCTTTAGACTTATGTTTATTAGATACGGCGGCCAGAGATGTATTTCGCCGGAAACTAATGCTCCGAAATAATCCCATGTGTGTCTCTCTCTATGTGTTTATTGTTGCAATAGCTTGATCACTTACATTCAGCATATATATAATAGTATAAAGATTACAGCAGTTGCGTATTAATCACCTTCAAGTTTCAACAACTATGAATAGTTGAAAAAGGATATATAATGCCGAATGTATAAACTACACGGTGGATTCTACATTTCTTTTCTTGGATAAAGCACATTCTGGATTTTAATGGAAAGCTGATAAGGTAATGTTATAAAAGTAATCAGTTTTAATTATTCAAAACTAAAGTGATTGTCTTTTCTTTTCATCCTAAAATGATTGTTTTAAATCTTATAAAAACTAATATAAATACATATATATAATACAGTTTTTTATCTTCTTTCGATATAATATACATACATCTAAGGTTATCAGAACCAGTTGTTTAATCTATATTTGTTATACTGATTTGATTTCTAGATCTGCATTGTTTCATTTGAGATTAGTTTGGATCAAAAGTTATCTTGACTTTTGGTGCTGTATTTCTTTGATTTCTTTCCATTTCACCATGCATATATTGTAATCAATAATTAACACCTAACTTCCTGAATATTTATTTAAAAATATTCTAACGAATGATTTAAATAACAACCACACGAACTAACAAAACTAAACAGTTTTAGGCTTTTAGCTCGAATGAAGTTCTTGCTGGTTTGTTACAAAAAAAAAGTTCTTGCTGGTTTAATATTGAAAACTAGACTGTGGCACGTGCTCAACCGTTCAAAAGTCACTACTTATGGTATCCACAACTTGAATGACGTTTCATCGGTGACATATACATTGTGGATTTTAAGTTGCAAAAAGCAAGTGCAAAAAGCAAGAGCGAATCACCAACACATTTCCATCTAAAAGAAAACAAAAAACAAGGACACTTGTAAATAAGGATATATGATATTATTGATTGAGACTATATTTATAGCCGGCTTTGGATTCGTATGCAAAATTAGATGTTATTTCTTGGTTTACACGTTAAATCATCAGAAGTAAGTTGATTATAGAGTTTAAACACGAAATGATATTTTATAACATCGCCGGACCAAATATAGCTGTCGCGTGTAAATCATTATAAATTTGAGTTACGGGCCATTATACAAAGTAGTTTCCATTCCACTAAGAATCCTGAGCTGCTTCACACTATATGTATCTTCTAGATAGGCTTGGTATTCATGAATATATTAATTATCAAAATGTATCCTGATTCTTGAAACAATGATGCGCTAATGCATGGTGAATAATCTTGACGTAATGTAACTGATGGTAAATTGTATCTTTATCAAAAGTCGAACAAAAGTAACAAATGTAAATTGGATTCGATTCGAATTCGATTCAAGTCTCTATTATTTTAGTCAATTATGAAAACCCTTTTTTTTTAATGAATGTTAAATTTATTCGAATCAAACAAATTTTTTTACAATGAATGCAATTCTATTTTAAAGAATTTGCTATAAAGCTGAAAAACTAAGCTATTTCCTTTGTGTTTTCTTTATCAATGGTTTGCAAACCATTTCTGCAAGTAGTTGTCGAATCTCCCATTCCTGCTACCTCGAAGCGAATCAATACGATTTCTAATCAACTTGTCGATGAACCTCGTGAGAAGAGCTTGATCCCGCGGAGTCTCCCCATGTTTCCTACAGTTCCTCTCTCTCCACAGAGTATGTACCATTGCTTGGAAAGCATATCGAAGCAGAAACAGAGAAGAACTGCTCCACGTCGTATCAACCAGGGTGGAGAGAATGCTGTTCCAATCTGTTGTGTATCTTGACCCCATTAGCTTGCATACTAGATTGTTCCAAATTCCTGCAGAGTAATGGCAACTGAAGAACAGATGATCTCTGGTCTCAGTTGAGCTATTACAAAGAGGACATACTGAATCCACATGCGGGTTCCATCTTTTCATGCGGTCACCAGTAGCTAACCGATCATGTAATGCAATCCAGACCATGACAGAGTATTTTGGCGTGGCAGCAGAGAACCAAACACCCTGAAACCAGAACACCTTGGGAGATATCTCTCGTGTGATGTTCCAAGTCTGACTGGAACTAAAAACCTCTTTAAAGACATCCTTTGTTCCCTTCCACAGCCGAACATCAGCATCTTGAGTTAGACCTTGTGTCCTTATTCTTAGAATTTCCTCTTCAATTTGAAGCAGAATACTTACTCGATGCCTTTGAGTTCTATATTTCTGAACCGCCACCTCTACTGTATCATCAATGTGTATCCCCATGTCAACACAACCTCGGGTCCCTGTCACGTCAATGAGCCGCCCCATTGGTGACCATATATCATACCAAAACGACACAGTGGATCCACTGTGAACCTCCACTTTAGTTAAACTGTGAGCTATGTCTCGGTACTTGAATATCTTTTTCCATAACCAAGAGCCAAGAGAGCTTTTAGAATTTGCACTCCAAAAGGAGCCTTTACGAATGAAAACCCTTATCATCAATGATAATTATGAATACCCTTATCATCGTTGAAACGATACTATACTAACTCTTAACAGATATCCTTGTAGTAGACGTAACCTATAGATCCAATATTCCATGTGGCTTGTGCAAATAGTAACATCAAAACTGATTGATCAGCTCTGCTCATTCGCCACCAATGAGGTGACCATCAGGTCATCGGTCATTTCAATAGGGTTTGTAGGGAATTATCGCAGTAGCGTGGCACAGTGACTCAGTGATGAGCTGACCACTGCTGACTTTGGCTTGAGTTCCCGAATATTTTGAAAAATAGAAGGCTTACTTTTTTCTCTTAATGTTGGATCGAAAACTTGACCGTTTAAATGGGTCATAATTTTTATAATGAATTTTAAAAATCCACTAAAAGCCCAATTTGATTAGGACATTTTTTTTGTTTGTTTTGACAAAAACATACATGTTAGTAACTTTCAAGCTTATGGTCTAAGATTTAAAGTTTATGATATATGTTAGGACTTATTGTTAATTTTGAACAAAATTACTTTGGATTTTGCTAGAAAATGTGGTATCTTCACCACATATTAACAAACGTAAAACATCTTCGCAGTTCTCTCGATTTTATTTGAGCCACACGTTTGGAGAAAATATTAATTCTATATAGTTTGTTCCCTCAATTTTTCAGTTGATAAAAGAAGAAAAGAACAAGCAAAATTCGAAGGTCTTACCACTATATAAATCGAAGGCGGATAATTATATATGCTCAATAGTCTATTCTCAACAGGAACTAGCAAAATCTAACTATGATCTTGAGTGTAATGACGGAACCATAACCCCTGATGAGATGCTCGGGTTTGCAGCATCCCAAATAACTATATTTAGGATCACATCCTATGAAACCAAGTTATCTAGTCGATGCAGTCTGAAATATCCGACTAGGATTCATGATATTCATAGAGGGGCAACGGTCGCTATAAAGATTACGAAGGGTTCACTGATGCACTCAAGGGTATCATTATTGGTACGGTCTAGCCTAAACAAAGTCTTTTGGTCGGGGCATTGGTGGGAGGACCGGATCACTGAGATGATTTTTGTTGACCGGAGGGATAGCTACGTTCAAACCAAAGCTTGTACGTATGAGACTGCCCCTTTGCTCGGTGTTTTTGCGAGACTTTTCAGAGCTTGAAGAGCAAAAGCTTGAAGAAGATGCGAGTCTGGTTGCAACTTATAAGCGACATGTTTAAAAATTCGAATACAAAAAGAAAAAGAGAGGAAATTGGGGAAACTGGAAAGTTTGTACATTTGCACCCATAAGGCCATAACCCATTTATCAATTTCTATACATTGTATCTAGTGTTTAGAGTTTTATTATAATTTTTATTTGTATATTTGCAGTGATTTTATGAAAATATAGTTTTATTTTCACTAAGTGATAGGTTAAAGAACTCAAACAAAAAAAGATAAAGAAAAGAAAATGTATATAGTCACTGATTTATCAATTTTTAATTTATCAATTTCTATATATATTTTGGGATTTCTTTCTTCTCAACATTTTTTATTGAATGAAAAGTGTGTATAATGAACTATCATTATATAGTTTTTTTTTTTTCTTTTTGTAGCTCAAAGTCAGAGATCCTTTTAGTCGGTTATATTCGTTACAAGTTAAAACGATGTGCCTCTGTTTAAGTTGCTCTTTAACCTTTCGCATAAAAGGGGCACGACACCGTTTTGGAATTGAAATAAAAGGACGCTGGTTACTGAGTAAAAATACACATCGTCTTCTTTGAAACATTCTCGAAGAAAGTCCGCCACCAGAAAGACCATACACTTCGCTGACTTAAGATGGATCATGATTATGTGATTCAGATATGTGATTCTCTTGGAGTTTGCCCAGAAGAAGCACTCTTCTACCTCGAAGGTTTCAAGTCGAATATCCACGCCGCCACGGAAGCTTGCCGAACCAAAACCTTGCCGTCCATCAACGTTCCATCTTCACATTCGCAACCCTCCGCCGTGGAAGCTTGCCCGTCCCTCAACGTTTCATCTTCACCGTCGAAACCCTCCGCCGTGGAAGCTTGCCCGTCCATCAGCGATGCATCTTCACCTTCGAATAAACCCTCCGCCGTGGAAGCTTGCCCGTCCATCAACGTTGCATCTTCTCCTTCTAGGTATTGAATTCTTACATCTTTTACATCTTCATCTTCTGTGTTAGGGCCTAGTGTACATTTCTTGATTCCCAAGAAAGTCTGGAACTTGATGTATGTTTGGGCTTGGGTATAAAACAAATAGTTCTTGTTTCTTGATCGATATATTCACTATTCTTGCAGACACTCCCTAGAGGCACCTTTACTCAGTTCAGTGTCGCAAGCCACTTCCAAGAACGGGGAAATCGAAAACATAACTGAGCAAGATTCGAGAGTTCCTATTGTGAATATGCCATTGCCAGCGCACGTAACACGGTGAGACTCCATCTATTTTTTTTTAACATTGTTTTCTACTTAGCTTTTTTTTTTGTTTGGATGTTTTCATACTTATTATTGTTTTTTTTTTGTTTAGCACTGCTCGTTTTTAGACATTTATTCTTTTTAATGATAATTAAGATAAAATTTCCAAAAACAAGTTAAATAGAAATAAGTAGAGTACATTAAAACAAGCACTGCGATCCTTTTTAGTCCTTTTTAGAAGTTTGATTTAGTGTTGGTATTTATTATCTATAGTTTATTTTTATGATTTGAGATTTGTACTATATAATACGAGCTGTTTTTACTTTGTATTTTCAGGTGGTCGGCCTACGTCAAAACATGCAATGAGATGATTTTCTTTCTAACGGCAGCTGCTTTGGCTTATTTACCGATTAGGTTTATGATTGATGAACAGAAGAAGTGCGGTGCCAACCTTAGATTTCAAGATTATCTTGAGGTGGTCCTAGCTTTAATTGAAGGGTTTCACAAAGTTGACCCTTTCATTTTCTGTGCCTTTGCCTACGCCGGTTTCTACCTTTTGGCCTCAGGTTCCTTCTCACCTTTCACTGTGCGGGTGTTTGAGGCAGCATCTATTATATCGGGTTTCGCTATGGTCTTCGTGGTGATATATTATATATCACCCTTTACTTTTTACGTAGGTCTGGCTTCATTTGTCGTCTTAGTTGTCGTCACTACATACCGTGAGTTTCGACGTGCATGAGAAGAAATCTAAACTTTGAACTTTATGTGATGTTTTTTACAAGTTAATGTCAGCAACAACAAAAATATGTGTATGTTTCTCTTACTGATGTAAGGATGATTTCTATATTTCCTTTAATACTTTCAGATGAACTAAATAGCATCTTTATATTTCAGATGAAGTTAATAGGATAATTTCTATATTTCTTTTAATACTTTCAGCTGAAATTAATAGCATCTTTTTAAAAAAAATCATAAATCGA
Organism: Raphanus raphanistrum x Raphanus sativus; assembly: GCA_019705995.1. NCBI lineage: Eukaryota > Viridiplantae > Streptophyta > Magnoliopsida > Brassicales > Brassicaceae > Raphanus > Raphanus raphanistrum x Raphanus sativus. The sequence goes on along the minus strand of CM034037.1, from coordinate 11,806,809 downwards.
CTAATAGAATTCAAATAACAACGGACATATTATATAGTTATGAGATACCAATCTACAGACTCGGTACAAGAGTGTTCTAAGTCCAATCACGCAAACACAAAGGATAATAATATAATTCTTCTTCTTAGTACTCCTCACCTCGACCTTTGTCATCCTCATCCCCACCTTCAGCACCAACCTCCTCATATTCCTTCTCCAAAGCTGCAAGATACGAGCCTCAGAGAATTCTCCTTACCAGTGAACGAAAGCTAGATAGGACTTGTGATCAATTCTTGAGAAGACCTCAGCAAGTTAACAACACTTGTGAAGTTGGGGATCATACACACAGCTCTCTGCTCATAGCAAGATCACCTCCTGGAACAACAGTTTATGGCTGGTAGTTTTAAACCGCACTTGAACTCCGTATTAAACAAGTCAAGAAATTGGATGGTACACTTAATCTTGATACAGCTGCGTTCACGTCTTCGGGGACGACATCACCTCGGTACAGCAGTGGCGTTTGTGAAGAAGATTCGGTGCCTCTGGATCCTAACTCAGTGCAAAGCATAGTCCAGTACCGTGAATTCAATGCACGTAACAGAAACAAACATGCCACAGGCTATTCGATTGTTTATAACCAGCAGTATAATGCTCTCAAGAAGAACTATACTTCAGGGATCATCCACCATGTTCAGCTCACAGGTCTTAAACCAAACACATTGTATCAATACCGATGCGGAGATCCGTCTTTATCAGCAATGAGCAAAGAGTATTACTTCAGGACAATGCCTAAGTCTACGTCAGAGAGTTATCCACACAGGATCACTGTGGCTGGAGATTTGGGTCTTACTTATAATACATCAACGGTTTTGACTCATATTCTCTCTAACCATCCTGATCTTGTGGTTTTAATTGGAGGATTCAGCTATGCTGATACTTATCTCGCCAATAAGACCAAACTAGATTGCAGTTCTTGTCAATGTGACCAAAACAGAACCAGTTCTGATTGTGATTTTTGTTATAATAGTAGAGAAAGTTATCAGCCTCGCTGGGACTATTGGGGAAGGCGAACCAAGATTCCTTTTTAGTTAACCCTTTGGGCTTTGGTGGTGATGAGCACTAGTAACTTGATGTTTTGATGTCAGGTTCATGGAGCCACTCACGGCTAATGTTCCAACCATGATGGTAGCAGGAGAGCACGAGATTGAGCCGCAGGCTGATGATAATCTGACGTTTGTTGCGTACAGTTCAAGATTCGCATTCCCTTCGAACGAAAGTGGTTCTTTCTCTCCATTGTACTATTCCTTCAACGCAGGAGGAGCTCATTTCATTGTACTCAATGCATACACACCACATGATGACTCATGTAATGTTTCTCAGAGTTTTGGTTTGTCTTTCTGTTGGTTTTGAATTTGCTTTAAAATGGCATTTTTTATTTCTCTCTTTGGCAGCTGATCAGTATATTTGGCTTGAAAGTGATTTGAGGAACATAAAAAGATCAGAAACTCCATGGGTGGTTGCAGCTTGGAGTCTGCCTTGGTATAGTACATTCAAAGGCCATTACAGAGAAGCTGAATCCATGAGGACAAACCTTGAAGACTTGCTCTATAGCTACCAAGTGGACATTGTCTTTAATAGTCAGGTAAGGTGCTGTTATTGTTTCTTTCCTTCTAGGGTTTGTGTTCGTTTCACTGATTAAACTGGATTAGGTTGATGCCTATGAGAGATCAAACAGGGTCTACAACTACACGTTAGACCAGTGTGGCCCTGTTTATATAACAATCGGTGCAGGAGGAGCCGGGAAACTGGAGACTGAGCATGTAGATGACCCAGGAAACTGTCCAGATCATTCTCAGAGAAACTCGGTTGGGTCATGTAGTTTTAACTTCACGTTAGGACCTGTGAACAACGAGCTTTGCCCGCTTAATCAGCCAGACTACAGCGCGTACAGAGAGAGCAGTTTCGGTATCGGTATGTTGGAAGTAAGTCTTTACTCTCATCTCTATTGCTTGGTGTTCAAGTAACCTGCTGAGATTTGTTCCTTGGTTCACAAGCATGCTTTAATCAATTGACGGCAAATCGTAGGTTTTGCTTCTCTTTTTTTTTACAGCAGAAAACCATGGACCAAGTCAGAACCAGTTCTAGTATACCATACCAATGTTAACCATTATGATGTTTATAGTTAATTGCTTAGACCGGTTTATTTTCCCTACTTTTGGCGTTTTTAGGTGAAGAATGAAACGCATGCATTGTGGAGCTGGAACCGGAATCAAAACTTGTACTATCTCGCCGGAGACGTCATATATATTGTACGCCTGCCTGACATCTGCTCGGTTTATAACTAAACCAAGTAGTTAAACCGGTAGATTTTGTAACGGTTTTTTACTTAGTCATGACCTAATTACATTTTTGTAACGTTTTTGTAACGGTTGTTGTAGTGTGTGGAAACTTCAATAAAACTAGAACTTGACACATGTGCCCGCACAGATATTTATTTTTGGTTCTGATATATTTTAATTTTTGATAATATTGTCAACTTGATTCTTGTGTTCATGTTGTAGATTAATATGTTATTTTCTTTTGTCATTTTTATATCATATTCTAGACACTTAGCTTCCAAATTATTAGAAATTTTGTTTTCACGTTCTGCAGACTTTAATTCAATTATTTTGTTATATTAAACAGTAAAAATGTAAATATTAGAGATTTAGATATACTTTTAAGTTTTATTAAATTACATTTCAAATATTTTGATTTAAATATATATATATATATAAAGTTCATATCTGATTTTTTTGATTTTTTTAATATATACATGTCTAAAGTTTGACATACACACCGACAGGGCTATTTATTTTAATTTATAAAAATCATTGTTATCTTATAAACCATTGGTAATTACTGGATTTTATTAACTGTGATCAAACGATATTAGATTATTGTTTGATTATTATCGTATTGAATGTATTTATATCACAAACAAATGATTACTAATACATTCAAATATTTATTATTGTTTTTGTTTCTACTAATTTTATATTGTTTTCAAACCCTAATATTTAAAAGGATAATTCTCTCAATATCATTTTTTAAGTTTTTATCACCAAAATATCTTCAAAGAAAAAAAATGATTAAAAGACGTTTCAGAGAATATTGTTTAAAGGAGGTAAAAAAACTCTTCTATCCAGTGATTTTTAATATATAAATCTAAATTAATATAGAAAAATTCTCTATTTTAAATGTTAAAATTAGTAATTATATCTATACTATAAATGGACAACTTATTTTTTGACAAAAGTATATGTTCAATATTTATTAAATATTAAAAGGAGTCATATTGATTTTATATATTACTATGTGTATGAAATGTTTTTTATTTCGTATAAAACAGCTAGTAATACAAAAGTTTATTCGATATATTTGGATAATAATAATGGCAAAGTAGTTTATTTTGATGAGAATAAATTATTAATCATGTTTTAGATTAACATGGCAATATAGTTTTAATAATAGCGAAATATATGGCAAGTTAATAAATACGTTTTTGATTTATATGGCAATGTAGTTAATTAAACCGAAATATATGTTAGAAAATCACGTTTTGGATTTGTATGGCAAGATAATAAATATTATTTGGGTATGTATTATATTTAATTGGATAATCTTTAATTAAAAGGAGTGGCATGTCATTGTAATTTTTGTGCAACTCTAAGGGGTAGTAAATACTATTTGTACTTCAGTTTTAATATATTAGATGAAAAATTCTTGGAAGTTTATTGGATTAACAAAAGGGAAAATCCATAAAACCTAATTACATTTTTTAAAGTCCCTGAAGAATAAAAAAAAAGTCCCTCAAGAGTACAACATTCATAGAATATAAAATCCTAAACCAATGGTTGGGTTAAAGAGTCATCTCCCATAAATTCTGGAATAAAAGTAGAAAACATAATGAAATACGTCCAAAAGAAGAGTGGTATTCCAAGGAAACAAAAGGCAAAAGCCTCAATATGATCTGATGGAACCTTGTACGAGAGGAGAAGCATAGATCCCATCATATGGCTGATATGCCCAAAGAATGTGACACACATCTGGTTTTTAAAAGACGCTCTCACGGTGATTTCCAATAAACCAAACACAGGGTATAAGACAGAGAGGCCTATGACATCGAAAAACAGGACGACATCAAAGCCTCCCCTTGTATAGAAAATCCGAAAAGTTAGCAAAGTGTATGCGGTGATGAGCAAAATATGCATCACTATTGAGTAGACTACTCCCGAAGTCATCCTGCAATTTAGACAAAAGTGAGACATGTATCAAAATCAAACTAAACTTGCTTCTGAAGTAAGAGATAAACAGAAGACACTCACCTGAGGATAAATCTTAGTGCACGCTTCCACATGTCTTGTCTCTCTACGAGAAAGTCATCCATCTACAAAAAAAGAAAAAAAAAAGAGTAAAACATCAAAATAATGACTCCCTTAGTTCAATCCTAAATTTTTTTTTAAAAGAACCCCACAATTAAGAATCAAAAGATAAGAGCTTATCAACTAACTCACCGGACCAAATTTTAGCAAAAAAAAAAAAAAAAAACTAACTCACCGGCAAGAGGATAGGGACAGCAACAGACATAGCAACGCAAGAAGTGACGGTAGTGACCTAGAGTCTGTAGTGCAATGCAAACCCTTTGTTCTGAGTTTTGATGAAAAACTTAGTATCATCACATACGTATTTATATGTAAACAATATTAAAAGTAGACAAAACAAATCCAAGTTGGAAAAGGAGTTGCAGTTATATATTTTTTCTTCAAATACACACGAAAAATTTAAAATAACTATTTCCAGTATTTCCTTATAATAAATAAACTTTCCTATTCCTTATAAATATGAAAATTTCCTATATAAACAATAAAATTTCTGTTTAAGAAATCATAAACCAAAAAGGATCACAATTATTCACATCTATATATAAGATTAAACTTTCTTATATTTGGTCACCAAACATAATTGCTTAAAATCAGAAACTCTCTCATACAATAAAAATATCAGGTACGTTTCTGTTCTTGATATAACTTTAAATTGTTTTACCATTATCCTTGCTAGAGATTGTCATAATTATCATAAAATATGATGTTGCTGTGTGTAAGTTATTAGCACAAAAAAGCCCTTATGTCAAAAAAAAAAAGTTATTAGCACAATTATGTGTCTTGGTTCCTATAGACGATATAAATTTGGTTATGCACTAACTTATGCTGTCATAGGTGAGTCAATGCCAACGTGAAATTATTGTTACTTCAGGGATCATCCACCATGTTCAGCTCACAGGTCTTAAACCAAACACATTGTATCAATACCGATGCGGAGATCCGTCTTTGTCAGCAATGAGCGAAGTGCATTACTTCAGGACAATGCTTAAGTCTACATCAGAGAGTTATCCCCACAGGATCATTGTGACTGGAGATTTGGGTCTTACTTATAATACATCAGCGGTTCTGACTCATATTCTCTCCAACCATCCTGATCTTGTGGTTTTGATTGGACGATTCAGCTATGCTGATACTTATCTCGCCAATAGGAGCAAACTAGATTGCAGTTCTTGTCGGTGTGACCAAAACAGAACCAGTTCTGTTTGTGATTCTTGTTATAATAGTAGAGAAAGTTATCAGCCTCGCTGGGATTATTGGGGAAGGTAAAACCAAGATTCTTCTTCTGGTGGTTTAATCATGGAGTTGTGATGACAGGTTCATGGAGCCACTCACGGCTAGTGTTCCGACCATGATGGTAGCTGGAGAGCACGAGATTGAGCCGCAGGCTGATGATAATCTGACATTCGTTGCGTACAGTTCAAGATTCGCATTCCCTTCAAATGAAAGTGGTTCTTTCTCTCCACTGTACTATTCCTTCAATGCAGGAGGAGCTCATTTCATTGTACTCAATGCATACTTCATTCTCATAAAACATGAATCAGGTTGATGCTTATGAGAGATCAAACAGAGTCTACAACTACACGTTAGACCAGTGTGGCCCTGTTTATATAACAATCGGTGCAGGAGGAGCTGGGAAACTGGAGACCGAGCATGTAGATGACCCAGCAAACTGTGCAGATCATTCTCAGAGAAACTCGGTTGGATCCTTTAGTTTTAACTTCACGTTAGGACCTTTAAACGACGAGCTTTGCCCGCTTAATCAGCTAGACTACAGCGCCTACAGAGAGAGCAGTTTCGGTATCGGTATGCTGGAAGTAAGTCTTCTCTCTCATCTCTACTGCTTGGTGTTCAAGTAACCGCTGAGATTGGTTCCTTTGGGCACAAGCATGCTTGAATCTATTGACTGCATATCGTAGGTTTTGCTTCTTTTTTTTTTGCACAAGAAAACCATGGACCAAGTCAGAACCGATCCTAGTGTACCATATCAATATTAACCAGATGATTTTTATAGTAAATTGCTTAGACCTATTTATTTATTTTTCCTACTTTTGGCATTTTTAGGTGAAGAATGAAACTCATGCATTGTGGAGCTGGAACCGGAATCAAAACTTGTATAATCTCGCCGGAGACGTCATATATATATCGTACGTCAGCCTGACATCTGCTCGGTTTATAACTAAACCAAATAGTTAAACCGGTAGATTTTGCAACGGTTTACTTAGTTATGATGACCTTGGAACTTTAGATACTTCGTAAGATATTTTTACATGAAAAAAAAAAATTCAGATAATTCGTGCAATTTTTATTAGAATCTACAAACATGGTATGAAATTCAAAGTTAAGAAGAAGATACCCATAATCTTAGCTGTAATTGACAGCTTTTAATTATGTACTTTTTCTTGTTTAAGTGATTCAGTTTGGTTTATAGTGTTCATCGTGTAGTTTGTTGTAATGGTAACAAAATCTTTACAAATTTTTTTTTTTTTTTTTTTTTTTTTTTTTTTTTTTTTTCTCTCTCTAACTTTACTTTTTCTCTCGCTTCTCTCTACGAAAAGAAGAAAAGACCTCCGTGAATCTCCTTGCTCCGGTGACTGCCGTGTCCTCCGTGCGGTCGTGCGGTCGTCGGAGCCCCCCAGTTCTCGTGTGTCTCTGTTCCTTCTTGTGTTTCTTCGTGGTCTCGGCGGAGGGTTTGTTAGACAAGGTCTTCCTACCGGTTCAGATCCAGTGCTCCCGGCGTAGCTAGAGGGTCTCGGTGTGGTGGAATTCGCTTGAGGACGGCGCTGTCTCATCGTGCCGCTCTCCTCCTCTTGCTTGGAGTTTCAGTCCGGTTAGGGTTTTTTCTCAGATCTCGTCTAGCTTTCTCAAGATTGGTGGTGCGTGAGTCGTCGGTGGTCCTCTCCAAGCGTTCTCTCATCTCTCAGGGTGGTGCGTGACTGATGGTGGGTACGGCGTCTTGTTGTTGGGGTTCCGGTTACGAGCTTTGTGCTCCGGCCATTAAACTCTGGCTTTGTTTTCCGCTGGTGGTCTCTGGTGGGTTGTGTGGGGACTCCGTGGGTTGGGCTCCAAGCCCTTCTTATGGCGGTTCCGGTGGCAGCGCATTGCGGTTCGAGCCGCTTCAAAGCTTTGAGTTTCCGACGGTGTGGCACTCAACGCCCCTCTCTGTTCTCCTCTAGCTTTGTGCAGGTTCTATTGCTCACTTGGGGTTGTAGTAGGTAGTTAGGATTTGTTCAGGATGGCAATTGGGTCTCGGGTTACGAGCTCACCAGATTGCGCCACTCCGGAGGTTGTGTACCTCTCCGGTCCGATTGTTCTATATGGACTCTTGGTTAAATGGGTGTATACGGTCTCGGTTGACGGTTCTGAAGGCGGCAATCTTCATGAATGTCTACCGAACGACGGCATCGCTGGTTTGTGTCGCTACCTCGTGCCGCCGGTGGTGGTGAGCGTCAGGTTGGTAAGTGTATCCGTGCTCGTGATTCTCTGGACTAGCTTTGCTTGGTGGGTCATTAGGAAGCTGTAGGCACCGTGCAATCAAGGTTTGAGGGCGCCTTTCTCTCGGGCTCGCGGCAACCGTCGACCATTCCTCTTATGCTCCGGTTCTTTGGTCTGAGCTCGCCTCGTTCTCCTCCTGTACTTTGGTTGCTCCTGCTCTCCTCTCTCGAGCTTTAGGTCTTGTTTTACAGCTTCTGTTTAGTTTCATTTTTGTATTTCTGCTACTAGTTGCCTATGTAATCTCTGTCAAAAACAGAAAACTTGGTAATATAATCTTAACATTTTACCAAAAAAAAAAAAAAAAAAAACAAAATCTTTACAACGTTCATCACCTCTTAAGACAAGAAACTAATTTCTAGTTACTGAAGTCGGTAAAATAACAAATACCATTATTTTAAAATTGGATACAACAAACTGTATGCCCAAAAAAAAGAGACAAAACAGTATTGTCTCCCATTTCCTACATTATTTAAAGTCGACAATCCTTTCATGTGTTTCTCACACAGCAATCTAATTTTCTGATTGATAAATTAGAATTTTTCTTCAATTTTTAAAAAGAACAATATGGGTATGTCTAGGAAGTTAATAAAAGCAGTTATTATATATATGGCTCTTATAATGGTGTTCTTCACCTTTGCAACAATCAAGATCAATGCAGAAGAGGTGATAAGCTACGGAGCTTTATGTGAAGATAACTTAGATACACTTGGATGTAAATCAAAGTTTCCTGCAAGGCTGTAACTTGTGTGACACAAAAGGCCAATTGAACGATGTGAGTTTGATCCGAGGTGCCCAGTACGGTTATTTTAAATGTTTTCTCTATAAAATATATCGTTTCACGAACGTTTGTATCCAGTTTTTAAATAATTAATGGTGTTTGGCGGATATGTTGGAATTGTAACAATTATTATAAATCTTCAATACATTTTCAAGATGTGATCATCTATTCTATTTATTGCAAGTATTATCTTCAGACACGACCATTTTACATTTAGAAAGCTACTACGTAATTATAGAAAAGTAGAAATATGAAAAAGTAGAAATATAGCTCTTAACCAAACAAGTAACGATCTTTTAATTAAAAAAAAAAAATTCAGTGTTACCAGACATTCTACTTTTCATAAACAACAACGACCTTACAGATATATCAGCATTTAGATCAAATTTTGTTTTTACTTATTCGAAGAGTGATGTTGTCTAAAACCCTGAAGATTGTTGGTTCTTTCTCTCCACTGTACTATTCCTTCAATGCAGGAGGAGCTCATTTCATTGTACTCGATGCATACACACCACATGATTACTCATGTAATATTTCTCAAAGTTTTGATTTTTCTTTCTTTTAGGTTTGAATTTGCTTTAAAATGGCTTTTTTTTTTCCTTTCTTTGGCAGCTGATCAGTATATTTGGCTTGAAAGTGATCTGAGGAACATAAAAAGATCAGAAACTCCATGGGTGGTTGGAACTTGGAGTCTGCCTTGGTATAGTACATTCAAAGGGCATTACAGAGAAGCTGAATCCATGAGGACAAACCTTGAAGACTTGCTCTATAGCTACCAAGTGGACATTGTCTTTAATAGTCAGGTAAAGGTGCTGTTACTGTTTCTTTCCTTCTAGGGTTTGTGTTCGTTTCACTAATTCCCACACAAAAAAAAAACTGGATTAGGTTTATATAACAATCGGTGCAGGAGGAGCTGGGAAACTGGAGACCGAGCATGTAGATGACACAGGAAACTGTCCAGACCATTCTCAGAGAAACTCGGTTGGATCCTGTAGTTTTAACTTCACGTTAGGACCTGTGAACAACGAGCTTTGCCCGCTTAATCAGCCGGACTACAGCGCCTACAGAGAGAGCAGTTTCGGTATCGGTATGTTGGAAGTAAGTCTTCTTTCTCATTCTCATTGCTTAGTGTTCAAGTAACCTGCTGAGATTGGTTCCTTGGTGTACAAGCATGCTTGAATCTATTGACTGCAAATCGTAGGTTTTGCTTCTTCTCTGTTTTTTTTACACGAGAAAACCGTGGACCAAGTTAGAACCGGTTCTAGTGTACCATACCAATATTATATTAACCAGATGATATTTATAGTTAATTGCTTAGACGGGTTTATTTTTTCTACTTTTGGCGTTTTTAGGTGAAGAATGAAACGCATGCATTGTGGAGCTGGAACCGGAATCAAAACTTGTATTAACTCGTCGGAGACATCATATATATTGTACGTCAGCCTGACATCTGCTCGGTTTATAACTAAACCAAGTAGTTAAACCGGTAGATTTTGTAACGGTTTTACTTATTCATGACCTTAGACCTTTAGATTTAGAGATTTTTACATGAAAAAAAACAAATTTTAGATAATTTTAAAAATTAGTAAATTTCGTGCAAATTTTATTAGAATCTACAAACACGGTATGAAATTCGGAGTTGAGAAGAAGATACCCATAAAATCTGGCTGTAAATGACAGCTTTTAATTCTGTTCTTTTGCTTGTTTAAGTGATTCAGTTTGGTTTGAAGTCTTCATCGTGTGGTTTGTTGCAATGGTAAAACAGAATCTTTACAACTTTCATAACCTCTTAAGACAAGAAACTAATTTCGAGTTACTTCAGGAAAAAAGATAGTAAAATAACAAATAGCATTATTTTAAAATTGGATACAACAAACTGTATGCCCGAAAAAGAAAGAGACATAAGTATTGTTTCCCATTTCCTACATTATTTAAAGTCGACAATCCTTTCATGTGTTTCTCACACAGCAATCTAATTTTCGGGTTGATAAATTAGAGTTTTTCTTTTCTTAGTTCAATTTAAAAAGAACAATATGGGTATGTCTAGGAAATTAATTAATGCAATTATATACTAGGAAACAACCCCGTGCGTAAACGCCCGGGAAAATAAAATTTTTATTTTTTATTTCATTTTTAATTTTTACTTTATTTAACTTTGTAATAACTGTTATCAAATTAAATTGATGTGTAATATTGTAATTATTTTAGAAATAAATAATTATTCGTTTAACAAAATATTTATATAATGTATGAATATTAAATAAATTGTGTGCATGAGAAATGAAAAATTTTTAGGTTATGCATAACAAAATAAATAGTTGTGATGTGATATTGTAATATTAAATAATATATTTATCTTCTTATTTCTTTGGATGATTATTTCATTGCATTTAGATTGGCACATGACATTTGTTTTATATTTATAGTTATCATTACTAATTTAATTTTTCTTGTATGATTACTTTCTGAAAAATTTACTATTACATTTTCCGAAGCCTCGTGATCACTTCCATAATCTCTTCGGTAACATCCTTTATAATATTTTTTGTCTGTCTTTAAAATTAAATACCAAATTTTGTATATTAATCATTAATTAAAAATATAATGTTTTTTCAATTGTGAAATTGAATACCAAATTTTGTTTATTAATCATTAATTAAAAGCATAAAGTTATTTTCAATTGTATTGTATATCTTCCATATTAATTGGATTTTCATGGTTATGTAACCATTTACCCAACTAAGTTGAACTATAGTTAAAGGATGTGACTTTCACACTTAATTTGGGAACTTTACCAATATTTTTCTGATATAAATAAGATACTTGCCTTGTCACTTGAATCATTTATTGATTGTTTATGCATTTAGGAGTTTTTTAGATATAGTCTTAATTCATACACTATAAATTACAAATAATTATAAATAATAGACTTACCAGAAATTTAATCAAGTTAGTTGCTGATTTACGCAAAATTCTGGTCATGTCTTTGTTGAACGCGGTTACAAGTGCTGTGTATGAATCATTTTTAACAATTTAATAAGATTTAGTATTATTAATTTGTAAATAATTTAAGTAAAGCATACTTACACCCATTTAAGTTGCCTTAAGATGCCAACAACGATTACAAGATATATAATGCCATTCATTTCTTAAACTTATTTTAATAACTTTCCTTTCAGTTATAAATTATTTCTTCTGTCAATTAATTTTGTGCACAGTAAATTTTGTATATAATTGTTATTTAGAACTGTGAAAAATCAATTGTTTGTATTAAAATAATTAATAATTTAGCTATCTCAAACGAATATTTGTCAATGATGGAATCTAATATCTCTCTTATTTTGACAATGTTCTTATTTGTTTCATTAAATTGTTTCTCCTTCACCAGATTGGTATTGAAGGTGCCCTGTTGAGACAACAAATTACAAGAATATATGTATTTACTTAGGTTTTAATTCAAACAGTATGATATATTAAAAGTTACCTTGTTTTGAAAGATTGAAAGTATCAAATGAAGTTTTATGTTAATTACATTACAATACCTGAATATGTTTCAGGATTGACACTTGTTATTATTAGAGTTTTACAATCTCATGCATCACTCTCATAAACTCTTTTTGTTTGTTTTATTTTTTTGTATTATTGAATACATATATAATCTTAGTTATCAATTTTTTTTTACAAAAATTTGTTTTAATCATATAAATATTATTTTGTTCATTATAAAATTTGGAAACATTATTTTGTCATGTTCATTATTTTTTCGTAAACTTTTTTTTGTTTGTTTTATTTTTGTTGTATTATTAAATACGTATATAATCTTATATTAATATTACATGTGATAACTGATTAAGAACTCCCATGATACTTTTCAAAATTTGACCAACCAAGTTAGTTCGTTCAATCATTTTAGATTATTATAATTTGCTTTCGGTTTGCCCTATCTTCTGCAACGTGATTCCATCATGCAACTCTCCACCTCTGTCTCTCAAGGTACGTTTATAGATTTGTTAAGTTGTCGTGTTCTTCTGGTTTGAGAAATGCGTAATGTGATGAACTCTTCTATGGCCTGTTTGTGGTACTATTCGGCAGAAGAACATGTGGACATTTAAGTCGCACACGACGATGGCTCTCCAGCGGAACTGCTGTGGTGACACTTCGTTATGCCACTGCAATGAGATCTTATTTTTTAGGGAAGAGAGGGAAACGTTCGGGCCGAATATCCGATAAGTACGGGCCTCATCTTTTTTTTTACCATAACGTTTTGACTATTCTCCAGTATGTCTTATCAATCTTATCGTGTTGTTTCTGTGTCAGATATTGGGGAGCCCAGAGGCAGAGACGCTGCAGGACTTCCAAATCGGTGGTGACCGCGAGCGCATGCCAGAACCTATCGTCCGCGCTTATGGCGTCTTGAAGAAGTGAGCTGCCAAAGTTAGCTATAATCATAGGTTTTGTCTAAGTCATGCACATTGCGGCTGCAACTAAAACGGAGAATAAGAGAGATTTAAGCATAGAGGAAGGAGAAGATAGATTCAATTATCAAGCTTCTAAGAAGTTCATAGAAACATACCTTGACTATCTATGTTAATAGATAAACGGAAAGCATAATGCAAATGAAGGAAGATGGTGAATCGAAAGCAGAAATCAAATATATAAACGCAGGAAGAGATACGAACCAAGAGTCACAACTCCATTAAGGGACACAACGCTTCAATCCACCGGCACAACGCTACCGAAGCGTCTTCTTTTATTTTGTCAAAACAAATGGCCAACCTTGGATTAAAAGGTGTGATAATCTCAGCCTTTCTTTTCTCAACTGTATAACACCAATCAGTGCGTATGCTTGCCGCAGTACGCCTGTCCGCTGAAAACTTGGTCGCGTACTACATTTGACTTAGTGATTTAAAGAGAATTATTCATCTGTTAAGAAATCTAAACTTCCTCACTAATAACACAAATTCAGAGATGGTGGATTTTCGGCTAGTACTGAGAAATTCAAAACTGCCATGAAACAGATGTTCCACCACATCGTAGGACATTCAATATAGATCCAAAGTCAATCTTAACGGTGGTGGCCATGGAAGTTTCAATCCATCCGATTGGAAGAGATACAAACGAAACAACAACAGATAGGAGGTATACCCCATCCTCTAGATCACCGTGACACAGAAAGCAGAGACAAACACCGGAGAAGGCAAAGCGAGAAGATCGAAACAAATTTGCCAGACAAACACAATCCGGGAGGGAGAGACAAAGCGATAATTCGAAATTCAAAACCAAAGCATAATCGATTGTCCCAAGAAACTCGAAACAAATTTGGCCGGTAACACAATGAAGATCGGAGGACGCTCGTTAACTGTCGCCTCTTCAGTCGTCTTTCTTTGGCTGAGAGAGACATGGGAAAAACGAACAAAGACATAATCAGTATATAAAATAGCTATGAACACATAATCGAATTTATTTTGACCAGGTTTGATGTGGAGGGCAAGAGACAATGAGCGAGAGAGAATCTGGTGAATAATCTACAAAAAATGGCAAACTTGTACGATCTTATCTATAAATAAGTTTGTGAAAAGAGACGACTCTTAGCAGTTGACGATGGTTCCACAGTTTGTGTAAAGAGGCGTTATTGAAGAGCTATGAATTGGTGACCATTGCCCAGAAGATGACGTCATAGTTTTTTATTAAACCAATTCTTATTCGTTAGATTATTTATTCAAAACAATTTCCACCTTCGGATCTTAATTTTTTTTTTTCTATAAAAAAAGAATGACCTCAAAGGTTAATAAAAATAGATTGCTATTATATATAGATATGGCTCTTGTAATGGTGTTCTTCACTCTTGCAACAATCAAGATCAATGCAGAAGATGTGATAAACTACGAAGCTTTATATGAAAATAAGATACTAGGATGTAATCCAAGGTATCTTGCAACTTGTCTGCCACATAAGGCCAATTGAACGATGTGAGTTTGATCCAAGGTGCGCGGCACGGTTATATTTTAATGTTTTTATCTATAAAATATATGTTCGTCGAATGTCTATATCCAGCTTTTAAATAATAAAAATGGTGTTTAGCGGATATGTTGGAATTGTAACAATTATTATAAAGCTTCAACACCTTTCTATTTGTTGCAAGTATTATCTTCAGACACGACCATTTTACATTTAGCAAGCTACTAAGTATTTATAGAAAAAGTAGAAATATAGATCTCAACCAAAACAAGTCTACGTTTCAACAACTTTAGATCAAATTCTGTGTTTTGCTTAGTTTTATTCGAAGAGTGATGTTGTCTAAAAACCTGAAGATTGTTGTATCTTTGGAATTTTGGTTGCAATGGCTCTTGCAGCAATTAAGACTACCGAAGCCAAAGTAATACGCTGGTCTGGAATATATAAATATGGTTGTTGTTTGCAGAATTTGTTATATTCTTCTTTTTTTGTGAAACGCAGAATTCGTTATATTCATATATTGCGATATGTACTATTACATTTTAATTAATTCATTCTTTAAGTTACGACAATGAAAATTATAACACACAAGCATATTTCACTTAAGCTGATAACTAAATCTTTAATTTCAATTGACATATAAGCAGGTAAAGTTGACAAAACAGGTGAGTAACATAGAAAAACAGATAATTGACAAACTTATAGTTAACCGCAATACGTATAAATACACAAAACATTTATGAAAGTAATCATCAAGCATTTGCATATTCCAGAGTCCACATTCTCGCAATCTTCTCGTAAGCGTTCCGGTCTTGCAGGTACACCTTCACGGCAGGATTGCTAGGAACAAATGGCTCGACCGGGTTCGAGAGGACCGAACATATGGATAAGAGTACCAAATCGATCCTCAAAATTGGTGACCATTGCGACCCCAATATATCGATACTAATTACTCCATTCTCGTTGATGTTAGGATGAAATATCTGCAAAATGAAATAAAATATAAAATTTTGAACCGGTTATTCCAAGATCAAACCCGATATTAAACATAACCGAAAGACAACTTAAACCGGGATTTTCCTACCTTGGTGTTGAATACGATCTTGGGTGGTTTGAATGGATATTTGGTTGGGATGTGAACAGAGACAGCGAAGACACCGTTTTCGAACGGGCAGTCCTCCGGTCCGATGAGGTTTGCTTCCCACCGGAAAACATTTGCCGGCGAAGCCAACCGTGAGATGACGTATGTCTTGAGTATTTCATCTTGCATTTGTGATTCTTTCAAGAGCCTCTTCTCCCCACACCAAGAAACCGATGATTCTTTAGACTTAGGTTTGTTAGATGCGGCGGCCCGAGATGTATTTCGCCGGAAACTTAAAGTTCGAAATATTCCCATCTCTCTGTGTGTTTATTGTTGCAACCTTGATCTCTCTCTCTCTTACATTCAGCATATATATAATATAGTATAAAGATTACAGCAGTTGCGTATTAATCACCTTCAAGTTTCAACAACTATGAATAGTTGAAAAGGATATATAATGCTGAATGTATAAACTACACGGTGGATTCTACGTTTCTTTTCTTGGATAAAGCACTTTTTAATGGAAAGCTGATACAAAGGTGGTCGCGTTTTTTACCCATTAGCAAACGATTATTTATTTTAAAGATAAATCATTTTAAATATGCAAGTAACGATATTTTTACCTGAAATATAATGTGTTTGATTTTATCTGTGTGTTCCACTCTTTTATTAACTTTATTTATCTAAAATCATGTTGTCACATACTGTTTTATATTTTTTCTATATCGTTATTATATTTTTAATAAAATATAATATATACAGGATTTTAATTTTTATATTATTTTAAATTTAATTATTATTATTTTTACATTCTATAAGGTAATGTTATAAAAGTAATCAGTTTTAATAATTCGAAACTAAAATGACTGATTTAAATATTATAAAATTCATATAAATATATATAATGCAGTTTTATCTTCTTTTGATACATCTTAGGTTATCAAAACCAGTTGTTTAACATATATATTTTTTATTTTTTATTTTTTGTTTAACATATATTTGTTATACCGATTTTATTTGCTAGATCTGCATTGTTTCATTTGAGATCTTAATTAGTTTGGATAAAAAAATTTAAATTTATTTATATTTTTCCCATCTCACCATGCAGATATTGTAATCAATAATTAACGCCTAACTTCCTGAATATTTTTATAAGAAAACTACTAATGAATTATTTAAATAACAACGACACGAATTAACAAAACTAAACAGTTTTAGATCGAATGAAGTTCTTGCTGGTTTAATACTAAAAACTAGACGGTGGCACAACTTGAATAACGTTTCACTGGTGACATATGCATCGTGGATTTTAGTTACAAAAGGCAAGTGCGAATCACCAACACATTTCCATCTAAAAGAAAACAAAAAAACAAGGACACTTATAAATAAGGAATATATCATATTATTAACTGAGAATATATTTATAGCCAGCTTTGGTTTCTTATGCAAAATTAGATATTGTTTTTTGGTTTACATGTTAAACTAGATAAGGACCCGTGCCTTGCACGGGGTAAAATAATTTAAGAATAATTTTACATAGTAGTATGTATTTTGCATATGTTTTCTTGGACTATTAGTAGAAAGATCCATTTTATATAAAATAAATGTATTTAAACTGCACATTATTCACATTATAGATTGCTATATATACCTAGAGGTGTTCAATTCGGATATCGATTCGGTTTTGGTTTGGTTTTTTGGTTAGTACAATACTACCATTCTAAATCCATATTTACTTCAATTTGGTTCGGTTTATATACCGTCAGTTTTCAGGGTTTTATATCAAAAATATATAATTATTTAATTTGAGATCATATTATATGTTTAGAATCATGTTGTCAACGCAGTCATTTATTTAAGAAAAATTATGTTCAAATAAAAGAACAAAAAACACTTTGTACCACCAAATAAAATAATCAAATAGAAAATTAAAATCAAACTCAAAATTTTGAAAATAAAAAAAAAATAAAAATAAAACAGAAGCACGAAAGAAAAGTCTTTCCATCTTTTTATATTTAGTGTTCATCAAAGTCATGTTTCTTCGACTGAACACGAAATCATGTTTCTTTATTAAAAACAAATTATATGTTCAAATAAAAGAACAAAAAAAAAATTAAAACGCTTTGTGCCATCAAATAAAATAATCAAATATAAAATTAAAATCAAATCTCAAAATTTTGAAAATAAAAAATAAAAACAAAACAGAAACATGAAAGAAAAGTTATTTCACCATTCCATATTTACTGTTCATCAAAGTTATGCTTCTTCGACTGAACACAAAACTCTGTTCGTTTTTAGATAAAAAAATTATTGCGAAGAATTTCCAATAATTGTTGTCCATCAAATGTATAACCTTTAGTACAATTTAGTCAATGACAAAAAAAATAAAAAGATTAAAAAATAAAACTAAGAAAATAAAAAATATCAGTTGCGATGAATTATTATTTAATAATAGTTCAAGTGTTTTATAAATTAGAGTTTCTTTACTACTATAAAAAATATGGTAATAGTTATTAACAAAAGAATGAATTATATAACAAATAAATTTTTCATGCGTTGTTATAAAATATATACATATTTACATGTTTATATTTTTGATCGGTTTTGTTTTTCGGTAACCAGACCATATTCAAATCCTATGGTTTTTATAAAATCCTATCCATTCGGTTAATATACTATATACCAAAATCAAATCATATTGTCTATTTCGACTCGATTCGGTACGATTCGGTTTTACCATATTGAACAATCCTATACCGTACACTTATTAAATTTGATAATAACAGTAATTAAACGTATATATAATTAACTTTATAAAATAATACATAATTTATAACATGAATATAAGATATGTCGTGAATATGACAGGGAATAATAATACACTGTTGAATAAATTATTGCTGACTAATACAGTTTACTAACTTTCATATTTAGTTGATGTCAGAAAAAGAAAACTTACATATTTAGTTAAATTATAATTCATTAGGTTGTGTTAAATATGAAAAGCTCATAACTTAGTTTATAATGACGTTCAACAAAACCCAATATACATTATCAAACTAATTGGCCCAAAGACAAAACCCACTTATCAAACTAATTATGTCATTCCATGTGATGAACACGTGATGAAATTATTGTCCTGATCGCTGCGTAAAGTCACCGCCATCAAAGCACCGCCGTGAACGAAGTGATTAATTAGAGTATGAACCACCACCATCTAGGATAAGCT
Organism: Raphanus raphanistrum x Raphanus sativus; assembly: GCA_019705995.1. Classification (NCBI taxonomy): domain Eukaryota; kingdom Viridiplantae; phylum Streptophyta; class Magnoliopsida; order Brassicales; family Brassicaceae; genus Raphanus; species Raphanus raphanistrum x Raphanus sativus. The sequence continues at coordinate 11,787,871 of CM034037.1, read as the reverse complement.
TAGGGAAATCTCAAAAACAACTCGTCATGAGTTTTCGCAACTCAAATCAACAAAATTAAGGGGAGATGCACCTCAAGACCTAACTAAGAGACCACACGGGAGGGATACTGGACAGATCGGCGGAGATACTCCCTTACTTGAGGATCGAGAAGGCTAAGAAGACATGAAATTTAACTTGATAGATATGGGTTGAAACCTGAAAGTGATAGAACCAAGACACGGAAACATAGAAACAAAAGAGAAAAAAGAAATCGACTCGATGAAGATGAAACGAAATACAAACGGAATCGGGAGTCTGTTCAATCAAAATGGGTAAGGATCCAGTTCGTGGAAGAAACAAAAACATAACCGATTAATTGACGATCCGATCATCATCGATCGAAAAAAAAGAAACTCAGCTTTCTCTCGCTAAAATCAGAGATATTTAAGAAAGAAAAAATTCCACAGAAAGACTATAATATGTGGTAATAATATATGGTACATATTAATTTAATGGTAATGTGATGGCATTTTTCGTAATAACTCTAGTAAACAATGGACAATCAATTATTTGGGCTGAAGAGAGCTGTGAATATGACATGTCAGCATGGCAGGGGTGTAATTAAAATACCAAAGCAAGGTTATTCTTTTAATTTGCTTCTGTATTAATAAGTAAGGGATAATTAGAAGTAAGTTAGTTATATAGAGTTTAAACACGAAATGATGTTTCTAATATCGCCGGACCAAATATAGCTGTCGCGTGTAATATAAATTTGAATTACGGGAGTCATTATACAAAGTAGTTTCCATTCCACTAAGAATTCTGAGTTGGATCACACTATATGTATCTTCTATATAGGCTTAGTATTCATGAATATGTTAATATCAAATATGTATCTTTATTCTCGAAACAATGATGCGCTAATGCATGCTGAATAATCTTGACGTAATTTAATTGATGTAATTTGTATCTTTATCAAAACTCCAACAAGAGTAACAATTGTAAATTGAATTCGGTTTGGTTTGATTCTATTTGATTTATTTGATTCTATTCAATTCTCTATTATTTTAGTCAAATAAACCCTTATCAACGTTGAAACGAAATTATACTACTAACTCTAAACAGATATTGAATATTTTCGAAAAAAAACTCTAAACATATATCTTTGTAGTAGACTTAAGTTCCGAATGATAACAATCCAGTGTTGAACAAACAGTACAATTGCGGTACAGTTTTAACAATTATAAAAACGTATAAATATATAATATATGAAAAGATTTTTATTATTGTTAACTGCAGTGCAATTAGAAACATTATGAATCTTAATCTATAGATCTAAAATTCGATGTGGCTTGTGCCAATGGTAACACCATAATTGATTGATGAGATCTGAAAACTGGCTGCAAGTGACGTGTCCATCAAATCATCGGTCATTTCAATAGGGTTTGTAGAAATTATCGCAGTAGCGTGGCGTCAGTGATGAGCCGTCTACTTGTGATTTGTCTTGAGTTTTCGAATATTTTGAAAAGTCGAAGATTACTCCCTTAATGCTTTTGAAAATCTGACCATTTAAATGGACTATACTTTTATAATAATTAAATTTAAGAATCCAGTAAAAACCCAATCTGATTAGGAAACTTCTTTTTTTTTATTTTACAAACAACTTGTGCAACTAAAAAAACAAATAAAACATATATGTTCGTTTCAACTAAGCGAAGCCAATATATAGTCTCATCCTCATCCACACACTATCTCTTGCATAAACCATTGGCCTATATTCAACATTTACTAGACTGGGGTTTATTGAAATAGGACTTTTAGAAAATTTTGGCATTTGATTAATCCTTTGTTATTCAAATACTTCATCCGTTTCAATATACTTGATGTTTTAGAAAAGTTTTGTTGTTTCATAATAGATAGATGATGTTTGCATAAATCTATGTAACTTTAACTTTATCAAAAACTGTGTAACCAATTGAGTTTTTATTATTTCTATTTATAATTAAATAACTAGTTTTAAATTGTAGTTTAGTAATACTTTTAATAAGAAATAGTTTTCAAATCATGTGTTATTGAAAATGGAATTTGTGGAGAGTTATTAACCACCACTTGAAATCCCCTGTTATTCAATTGATAATTTATAAAAAATTATATCAAATTCCATGTTATTCAAAGACAACTAATATTTGGAAAGAACAATTTGCAAATAAGATTTGAGTATAGTTCATGTTAAGTTCTAGTTTAGAATTTTTTCCTATAGAATACCATCTCTACGGGTGTTATTTGAGGAGAATTGAAAAAGAACATTCTTCAGAAATGTTATCGTTTATCTTATGTCTAAACACATGTCAATGAAGATTTTGCTCCTTGATTGTTTTGATACTCCTCTTGAATCTATACCTATGTTTTAAACCAGTAATTTCATCACTTGCATCTAGAATATTGATTGATCGCGTAGTGGACGAGACGGAGCGAGTGCGGGGGAGTTCATAGATCTCACTCATGGATCTCTTTTGATTTATCTCATTTATGAAGCTTTCACCATCGTCTTGCCGTAGAATTGTTGATTGATTCAAGCTGCCACGCCTTGGATCACTTCGACATGGTGTGAATCAAGGAAAGGGGAGAGATGTTGCTGACTTTATGAAGATCTGGACACTTGGTGATTGATTCGAAGAGAGGCAACTGAGGAAAGGCGCTGTGTTGGCGGTTTCATTTGGTTTCTCGAAGTACTAATGGGGACGATATTAACTAAAGAATATCCTCAAAGGAGGTCTGAGAAGATTTGTTCAAGCTTGGCTTTGTCTTACTGCCAGGTTTACTTTGTTTCAAAAGATACATAGATCATCATGATAGGTCTGATTATGTTTATTCATGGCTTCGGACTTTGGATAAGTGTTATGTTTCTATAAATTTGTGACGGTTATGGGTGTACGAGTGTGCTTTAAGCTTCATATATACTTATCTAAAATTATATTTGGATATACTCTTGATGCTCTGCTGTGGGGTTACTGCTGCAGGGCTCTTGAGTTCATAGGATTCTGGTGTTCATGTTCTTTTGATAGCTTTACTTGTTTCTGCAGTCCTAATTAAGAGAACTGATATTGGTCTTTTTCTCATCGGTTCTTACCTCTGCTAGATGTTATTCTCCAACTTGTATGTAGTTATTTACTATTGGATTCTTGAACTTCAGAGACGTCTATACCTTTCCATTGCTTGGAAGTATACCTTAGTTCCAATCTTACATGATGAGGTTTCCATTGGAGCATTGTTGAATATAATTCCTTTTTGTATCCAGGGATGAAGGCGTTTTCGAAGTTATTGAGAGTTTACAAGCAGAGTCACATGTCTTGGTTGGCTTACTCAGATAGAACTCTTCAAAGGTGAAACTCTCCCGGCTTACTCCAACGATATTCCCGAACTGCAAAGTCTATGGACTGCGGCTTGTGACATCTAAAGAAGCCGAACTCCTTTGCAAGTGACTTTCTCTGTTTTTTCAACATAAAACTTTCCCATTTTTAATTTCTTGGAAAACTGATCATCAGCGATCATTGTGTATACCATTTAATAAATCTTACATTTCAACAAAAAAAAACTAAATTATCGTTTCAAATTACCTAAATAACTCTGAAATCTATAAAATACTTTAAGGGGGGTGTATTCAACCGAGAGTTTCAGGTGATTTGTATTAAAATGACAAATCCGCTGTTATTCAAACATGAATTTTAAAAACTCATTTAAAATCTACTGTTATTGAACTTGACATTTCGTAAAGTACTCTAAATTCCACTGTTATTGAAAATATTTCAAGTTGTGGGATTTTAAAGTTTTGAGGTGATTTTAGGGTGTTTGGGTGAAGTTTCTTAGTTAAAAAAATTAAAACTCAAATCTCATTGTTTTAGGTGATATTCTAGAGTAGTTTAACAAAAATCACCTAAATCTCTGCAACTTATTAAAATCATCAAAAACTCCATTAAAAAACAAATCACATCAAATGTTAAATTGAATACATCCCCCTAAAGATATTTTATCAAATCACCTGAAGATTTTGATCGTATTTTTATTTTTTTATTAAAGTAACCCAAATAATTTAAAATACAAAATACTAAAGTCGGTATCTGTTAAATATCGAAAGATGTATGTGTGAATATCATCGATGAGGAAAAGCTTCAGTCACGGTATAAAGCCAATTTTAGTTGGAAGTAGGTGTCTTCTTTATCGTTTTGTATATCATATATCTCAGGTCCCATATGATATAACAACGTCGATCAATCTAACAAAAGGTTCAAATTTTATCAATTAAATTAGTATTCCCTTTCTCAATAAATATTTAATAACATAACAACCACTTTTAGCAAAAAAATAAAAAATAACAACCACTTACAGATTTTGGTATTGAGAAAATCGCATAATTTTTTCGAAGTATCAACCACTAATATTTTAAACATTATTTAAAAACATTTTATATCTTCAAATTGACACTTGTATCATAAAAAATATTCAATATGATTTACTTGTATATCAAGTCAAAACTGTAACTGATATTGTTCAAAATTAATAACGTGTTGGTTGCTTCTTTTTAAATATATATTTTTATGATTTTATTAATAAAATAAATATAAAAATACAGAAAATATAAAAAATCATTAAAAACTCAAAACAGATCATAAAATTCACTAAAATTCATAAAAATTAAAAAATCACAATATATATATTTTTATTAATAAAATAAGTGTAAAATACGGAAAATATAAATAATCATAAAAATCATAAAAGTTCACAAAAATAAAAAAATCACAAAAATAAAAAAATCACAAAAATCAACAATAATTTTTTTGTGAATGTTTTGATTTTTATGAATTTTAAGTGACTTTTTATGATTTATTTAGAGTTTTTATGGATTTTTGGTATTTTTATATTTATTGTATTAGTAAAATCATTTAAATATGTTTTTTTAAAAGTAAACCGACACTTCGTCAATTTTGAATAATACATGCTATAGTTTTGACTTGATGTACAAATAGGCCAGATTGAAAGCCATTTTTATGATACAAATACTATTTTAAACGTTTAAAGTGCTTTTTAAATAAGTTTAAGGTTTAAAATGTCGGTGGTTACCACTTTGAAAGTTTTTTATGCGTTTTTCTCTTTTAGTTTTAGTTATTTTTATTTTAGTTTTTGGTTTTTGGTTTTTAGATTTTTATATTTGATTTTTGGTTTTAGTTTTTGGTGTCTGATATTTATATTTTAGTTTGAAATTTTAAATTTTTGATAGTACTGTATTTTCTACTTTTACAAAATATGATGATTAGTTATAAAACAATGCAACTAAAACAGTAATAATATGTTGAAGTTTATATTTTCTATTAAAATGTATTAAAATATTATAATTGTTGTTCAAGATTAAAGATATATCAAATTTTTATTTTAGTTAATTATATTTTTGACAAAATTATATTTTACCAAAACATAGAGTGAAACCATATTTGTCAATACATATGGTAAAAAAAATTTACATTTAGTATCATGTTTTGGAGGGTTCAAAAACACCTAAAAACTAGTCTGTCTATTTTATCGAAAAACTTTTTGGCAGAATCTTGATTGGATAAAGATAAATATTGAAAAAACTATTTTTAAAACTAAAGACAATCAACACTTACGAAGTCTTCACGTACCATAACAAACACTAAGAAGTCTTCACTAGAGCCGTGTCTTCTCCCCTTCAAAAATGCGTTTGCAGGCCACCAAAATGAATAAATTTAAGGGCAACACTTTTAAGACAAATTGTTTGATGTAGCAGGTTAATTTTTATGTTTATTAGCACATCTCTGACGATGACAAATGTCTGTCTCCTTAGAACATCAGCAACGGTAAGGATGTATTACATTTTCTCATTGATAAAAATATACTAATAAAAGAAGAAAGAGAAAGTACAGTAGAAAAGAAAAGTATGAAAAAATTTCTACACTTCTCATATTTTTAGTGGTGTAATTTCTTTTCTTTAAAAGATGTTAAATAGTTGTTTTTAAAATAATAATATAATTAACTGACAGATTGTGTTTGAGAACATTAACGTTGTGATGTTCTTAGTTTTCAAATAATTTTCGTGCGTCTTGATTTCTTGTGAAGGAAGAAAACTTCGCTTAGGAATGCTTTTTGTGTCAAGGGTACGGTGATACGCTTAAGAGTGTTTGTATGAGAAATTACCACATGTACATTATTCTCTTATGGTTTTTTAGACTGAATTGCTTTCAATATACTTATATTAAACTTAAACAATTGTGATTCTATTAAACCTCGTAAGATTGTATACTTTTAACTTTTGCGACTGCAAGTGAATAATCATGTATCAAAAAACTATAAAGAAGTGGAGTGAAACCATATTTGTCAATACATTTAGACTTTTTAATTAACTTTATAGTTGAAATAACTGGCCAAAAGGTCATACTTATTAACTACTATGATCAGATCATGGATTCATGAGTGAGTAGTAGTTGCAACGATTACACTAAGAGATTCTAAAACCACAATCTTCTCATTGGCTGTAATTAGTTGATGAAAGCCAAAAAAAAGAATGAAAAAGAGGTAGGCCAACGACATAACCCAACCTCTCCTAGCTAGTAGAATTATTAAACAAAGATAAAACAAAAGAAGCTATAGGTTCCACATTTTAAAACAAACTGTATACTGTACTATGTTCTTTTTTTTTTGCTAAAATATATACTATGTTAATTTTCAATATTTTTTCTTTTGTTAACAACTATCTTCGATATATTTTATGTTTGTCTTTTTCAATATATGGTTTCTAAATATAAACTAACTTGATGCTTAGCAAAATAAAAGTTTTCTCCATTTTGTATATAGTTTAACTCAATTTTAATTCTCGTGAAGGCAGAATAAATAACTTTATGTATTCGGAAGAGCAAAAAATACAAAAATTTACTTACATATAGAAAGTAGCAGTTTTATAAGCTCATTTGATGTGCTCCCTTATCTTATTGCATTTATTGGTAGCACTATGTCCTCTTCTCAATCCTTTTAAAGTTTTTCAAATTCCAACTGTTCTAATATTGACTTCTCCAGTGACAAAAACCAACAATAATTGCAAGAAATTAAAGAATTGCGCCATTTGTTGCGCCGGCCCAAAGCTTTCATATTCTTTTACTGGCAACGTTTTTGGAAAAAAGTCGGTATAAATGTACAGTATTATTTTTTAATTGTTACAAAATGTCAAGTACTAATTAACTTTTGGTGCCTACTGGTATCTTTTCTTATGTTTTGTTGCTGGTATGTTTGATTCAATAATGTAAGAACAGTTATGAATGAAATACAAGTGTTAAAAAATTAACTTTTGATGCGGATGCTTATTAATGGTGTGCAATATTCAAAGAGCTTGTGCACTGCACTTCCAAAACTTCATAAATTTTAGTACTCCCTCTATTTTCATAATAAATTTTGTTTAAGATTTTTGCACACAACTTAAAAACTGATTAAATTTTCTGTTTAACCTCTATTTAATACTTTATTTGGTTTGATTTTAGTAATTAATGAGCTAACAGTAATGGTAAAAATTGGAAAAAAAAATATTAATATTTTCCATGAAAATATAAAATGACATTTATAATGAAACAAAAATCAAAAATTAAAAATTAAAATGACATTTATTATGAAACGGAAGAAACAGTTGTTGTTTTTGTTTAATTTATATCCAAATAATGCCAAACTAAACGGCACAATATAATAACATCTCTCAGTCATTGCTATTTTCACATCTATATAATATAAAAGCATTTCCAAAAACCTCTTTATATTAAGATTTGACAAAACTTCAAAAATAAGGTTTGAGGGTGTTTCTCTCCAAAAGTAAAACCTTATAATAAACCTAAAACTTTTATATTTTACATAATATTCTTTATGTTTAACAAAACTTAAGTAGAAGCATACATCTTTTATGATAGCTATAAAATATCCAACAAAATTATTGTAAAAAAAAATAATTTGCACCAGAGATTTATGGAAAATATTTTGGTGATATTGGAGGTCCATGATCAAATTTACCTGAATATTAGTGTTGTTTTATTATGTAATATTTTATTTTGTAATATTTTATTTATTTTATTTTGTGTAATATTCTATTTTTAATTTCTTGGTTTTTATTTGTTTTCTGTAATATTATCTTTGTATAGTATTTATTATAGTGTTAATTAAATATTTTGGTATTAAAAGGACTAAACTGATCAAACAAGAAAGTTATTAACTTTATCTAAAAGCTACATAGATACAAGGACTGGAAAAGTAAGAAACTTTAAGTATAAGGTTTTAAGATTGCTTTTGGAGTGCACAAAACTTTATATTTGAATTTTTAAGAGGGCTTTTAGAAATGCTCTACCAAAATGCTCTAATAGAGGAAAAAGTGCTCAATCACATCTCTGTTTTAATTTCTGAAATAAAAATTGATATTTTCTTTTATTTATAAAAGAAAAAATAGCATTCCTCTATCATAGAATCATACTTTTTCATTTTCAAAACAATCATATAACTTTCAAAATTTTATAGTTATAACCAAAATAATTATTTTATAGGAAAATATAGTTTTTATAAATATAGAATTACATTTTTATTTACATAATAGTTTTTTTAAGAAAACTTTAGTTTAAGCAAATACATAACTTTATGAAAATCTTGTAAAAGTAAAAAGTAAATAGGGTTAGTTATCAATTTTCATAATAAACATTCTTGTTGTGAAATTAAAATAGAATATTTTGAAATTATTCCTTTATAGAGATAAAAAAAAATACATCGAAGAGAAACACATCTCTATTTTAAAATACTCTATTTAGAGATAGAAATAAAGAAATACAATGGAGATTATCTAAGAGTATCATCAAGCATATTAACTATTTTTAGTATGGTAGAAATTGCCTACCCCATGATTTTACATTAAGTTCTGTGCAGAGATCACTCATTAGAATGTGGGTGGCTAAGGACAAAAGTAGGTGAATTTGGATCGTGCGGTTTGTTTCCAAAGAAGTAAAAATAAAGTTAATTTGGGGTCTTTTCGTTTTCATGAATTGTTGTCATTTAAGAGACAAGAACTCGACACAAGTGACTGGGAGAGGATCACATGTGTTTTGACGTCATATTCAGAAAATGGATGAAACTTAAAATCGTTTGGCTGATTGGATTGATTATTCATTTCATACTATTGGGGTTTGATCAAATTGATAATCGTGTTTAATCTTGCTTTTATATATTTTCAAATGTCTATTTTATCTTAACACCTTATTCATGTTTTGTCTCCCACTTTCCTCCACTCAAGTTTGCGTAAATCTGTTTTTTTTTTTCTTTTGGTTGACTGTTAATTATGCTATTTATCATCGTTACAATAAGATGCGGCAGTGCATAAAAGCGGTAAATGGTTAATTGATTTAATATTAAGTGGTATCAAAATTTGGAGGTAAAATTACATGTTCAGATAAGTCGTACATAGAAATCTCACGGGTTACAAAGAATTCTTCTGGTTTACTTGATCGCTTAGAAGAAAAACTGCATACATCACATATGGTAGACTTTAGAAAATTATCCCTTTTCTGCTAAATAAGAAAATTATCGTTGAAACCTAAAAAAACAGTTTCACCAAGAGAATAGTCTAGCCTCAGAGATATCTAGAAAGTAAAAAAAGGTTCTCGTTATTTTTGAGTTGTATGTCAAGGTATATCATCATTAAAAACTTAAAACTTGTACTCAACGAAAAACAACGCAGTGAATAATAAAATTAGTCTTTTCAGAAAAATAAAGGAATGATAAAATTACTGGTTGTAATGGAGATGTGATGACTAGTAAGCTTATTCAAAAGTTAGGCTTGAAAATGCTACTAGAACATTTTCACAAATGAGTATTATTAGTCTCTTTGAATTCATAGTTTTTGTTTCCTCACATTCAAATGAGCATATAAATAGATACCGAAATAGTCTGAACTCCTATGCATATAAAAACAATTAACAGGAACAATAAGTTTCTAGAAACCACAGATATATATAATTTTCTTGACGTTCATGTCTATGTTTTCCTTTTGCTAAAGAGACCATTCATATCCGTTTACACGTGCAGAAATACAATTAAATGTAAAATATTTTTTTTTAGTAAAATGTTAAACTATAAGATGATGAGGCAAATAGAGAAAAAAATATTGGGAGACGACGAAAAGTTTTGGCCGTCTTAAATTTAAAGTATTCTCAACCAAGATCGGTCTGAAAGGCTCAGTGCCAAACTAAGCCACCAGAAAATCTTCTTGATATTCGAGATCACAACAAGGGAATCGATCTCAAGACCTACATGGATGAAATTAACTACTATAATCTATAACACAGCTTATAACAGTCAAATGTGATAATAGTTGGATCGCCTGCATATACCATCAAAGTCAGTCGCAGGTTAAGAAAAATCATGGATCAAAGGTTCTTAATGTGATGACAGTTAGAAAGTTTGAATTCAAGTGTAGCATTATGCTCGAGGAGAACGAATTCTCTACTAGTTGAATGGTGTTGTGACATGTTTTGTTTGGCAGACCTCAAAAGTATCTGAATCTTTAGAACTCCACAAAAGCTTACTATATCTCATTGCCTTGTACTTGACTCATACAATAATAGCATCTCTATTAAAAATGGCATCTCTACTAAAGTTGTTAATATTTGTTGTCCTTGGTTTTTCGTGTTAAAATTCCAACCTAAAACTAGCGCGTAATTTTATTTTTTGCTAAAGGTAGCGCGTACTGCTTTCAAACTCATTACACGTTCTTGAACCAAAAAAAAAGAAGTTTATTTAAAATTTATATTACAAAATAAAACAAAAGAAACATATAGAAGAAGACAAATTTAGACCGTCAGTATTCTTCTCGACGACACGCTTAAAAGTTTGAAGAGGTCTTCTTCGGTCGCAGTTTTCTCAATACATAAATAAAACTTAAGTTTATTTCTGTATATATAGAACATTTTCTCAAAATCTCGAGGTTTTTTCTCACTAAAAACTCAACTACACCTACAAATTAAAATAAAGGAACTTTATACGAAAGAGATTGTGAATACTTGGCCATGACACATCACCTTAAATGACCAAACCCGATCTATGGTTTTGCTAATTTCAAACCACGCAAACCTAATCTTGTTGAAATTAATGCCACCAATATTCAAGAGAAAATAATAATATAAACCTTTTTGAAACATTATATTAAATTTTCCACAACACACCTATATATCATATCAGTCATGCTGGCAAAAATCCATCATTAAATTTTGGACGGTCAAAGAAATCTAATAGATCGCCACATATATGTTTATAAAGCACATCATATCATAAACTCAATTCACATTTGATATCATTACACGTACACATGGCGCCAATGTCAGTGGACCGTCTCTGTTTCGTATTACCCGCGGAATCCGGCGAGTTAAAGCCCTCCATAGAGACGCCGGCGATGGTTGAGGAGACAAAGGAAGAGGAGAAGAAGAGTCGTGACTGTGGACGGCAAGTCGTGAGTTTGGTCGGAGATCTATTCCGGCGATTACACAGCTCCAAGTTGGTGAAAAGCTTGAATCTTTGTATCAGCGAGAGACATAAAGACTCCAACTTTCCAGAGATTAACGATAAACCCTTCACTGACATGGAAGGTGTTCAGCTCTCCGATAAGATCGGCGCCGAGAACCCGAGAATCTTCGGATACTCCGAGCTCTACATCGGCTCTAACGGTTTCAGCGACGAGCTGATCCTCGGAAGCGGCGGATTCGGCCGCGTTTACAAGGCGGTGCTGCCTAGCGACGGAACCACCGTGGCTGTGAAATGCTTGGCGGAGAAAAAAGGAGAGCAGTTCGAGAAAACGTTCGCGGCGGAGCTCGTCGCCGTAGCTCAGCTCCGGCACCGGAATCTAGTGAAACTGAGAGGGTGGTGTCTAAACGACGACGAATTGCTTCTGGTTTACGACTACATGCCTAACCGGAGCTTAGACCGGGTGCTTTTCCGTAGACCGGAGATGAACTCTAAATTCAAACCGCTGGATTGGGACCGGAGGGGTAAAATCGTAAAAGGACTCGCCGCGGCTTTGTTCTACCTCCACGAGCAGTTAGAGACGCAGATCATTCACCGAGACGTTAAAACGAGCAACGTGATGCTTGACTCCGAGTTCAACGCTCGCCTCGGCGACTTCGGCTTGGCTCGGTGGCTAGAGCACGAGGTCGAAGAGCCTGACCTCGATCCGAGTTACGACTCGGTTTCCTCCTTCAGGAACCACCAGTTCCGAGTCGCCGACTCGACTCGGATCGGCGGGACCATCGGGTACCTACCGCCGGAGAGTTTCCGCCGGAAGAAAACCGTCGCCACCGCTAAAACAGACGTGTTCAGCTTCGGCGTCGTGCTGCTAGAGGTCGTCTCCGGGAGACGCGCCGTGGACCTCTCGTTCCCGGAGGACAGGATCGTCTTGCTCGACTGGGTTCGGAGGTTATCCGATGACCGGAAACTACTCGCCGCCGGTGACTCACGGCTGCCGAGAGGGTCTTACGCCGTCTCCGACATGAAGAGGATGATTCATCTCGCTCTACTCTGCTCCTTGAACAGCCCGCATCTTCGTCCCAACATGAAATGGGTGATCGGAGCACTCTCCGGCGAAATCTCCGGCGACTTACCGGCGTTACCTTCTTTCAAAAGCCACCCCCTTTATATCCCTTTATCTTCTCTGAAATCAACATCATCGTCGGCGACGACGACGACCACCGCGACGACGACGAACCCTACCACCTCCTCCACGAGTTTGAACGCGTCTTCTGAGTCAACACCGTCGTCAGATTACGTCACTGCCCTCGAGGACTCTATTTACCAGACGGCGGAGACTGGAGATCAGAATCGATATTTTACTAACAACAGCCGTCGGATGATGTCATCCAAGTCTTTCGTGTTGGACACGCCAAGGGAGATCTCGTACAACGACATTGTCTTAGCCACTGATAATTTCTCTGACGCGCGTCGTGTGGCTGAGGTTGATTTCGGTACGGCTTATTACGGTTTGCTAAACCGGGATCAGAAAATTGTGGTGAAACGTCTCGGTATGACGAAATGTCCCGCGCTAGTGACACGGTTCTCCACCGAGCTGCTCAACCTAGGCAGGCTTCGACACCGTAACCTTGTCATGCTCCGAGGATGGTGCACCGAGCACGGCGAAATGCTTGTTGTGTATGATTACTCGGCGAACCGGAAGCTGAGCCATCTTCTTTTCCATAGCGAGATACCGGGGAACATGGTTTTGCGATGGAAAACCAGGTATAACGTGATTAAATCCCTTGCTTGCGCGGTACGTTACCTCCACGAGGAATGGGACGAGCAGGTTGTTCACCGGAACATAACTTCTTCTACAATCTTTCTCGACAGAGACATGAATCCGCGTCTATGTGGATTCGCTTTGGCCGAGTTTTTATCTAGGAACGATCAAGCACATCAAGCAGCCAAGAAGAAGGGCTCAGCGCAAGGGATTTTTGGTTATATGGCACCTGAATACATGGAGTCAGGCGAGGCAACGACCGCAGCTGATGTGTACAGCTTTGGCATTGTGATACTTGAGATGGTTACGGGCCAGCCTGCGGTGGACTATAGGAGGAAAAAGGAAGACGCTCTTTTGGTGTTGAGAATCCGTGACTTGGTTGGTAACAAGAAAAAACCATTGGAGGAGATTGCGGATGTACATCTAGATGATGAGTACGAGAGGCGAGAGATGGCCAGGGTATTGAGGTTGGGGTTGGTTTGCACGAGGACCGATCCAAAGCTAAGACCTAGCATTAGCCAAGTGGTGTGTACATTGGATGGAAGTGAGAGGTTTTTCAAAGAGGAAGGGGGAAAGGAAGGTGACGTGAGCCGCAAGGAGATGTATGATTCGTCTATGTTGATGGTTAGACAAATGCAGGCGCTAGGGATTCATTGAGTTATGTTTAGTGAAGTAAATGTTAGTAATGGTTATGTAATATATATATAGTTGTGCTTATTATGTAAAGAAGATTTTATGTTAAATAGTATATTGGTCAAATTTCATCTTTGATTATAATTCGGATCCTTCACCTCGTTTGGAATATTGTAAGCTTATCCGCAACAAGATATCCTCCCTCAACTACACCGCCAATACTCGTCTACATGAACTTCTTGAATGTCTGCAGCGTCTCATAATCAATACTGTTTTTGAGGTATTCACAACTCTGTTTTTGACATTAGTTATCATTTTGTTTGAATAAATGACCAATATATTTGAGTCAGACGATATGTTGCTATGTTAGTGATATGTCTTTAGTCCATTGGTTTGACCAAATGATTAATTAGTGATTTCAAATTCAAAAGGTTTAGAGTTGGTTTTCCAGAAATGCTATATCTTTTTAAAATAAATTAATTGAGGCAAAATTACAAAAAAGAAGCTCAACCATGATGCAAATAATTTATTTTTAAGGGTGATGTAGATAAATTTAAATTATATTGAATTATTATAAAATGAAAATTGTCATTATAGTCTATCTCAAAAATTTGTAGCATAAATGAAATATATCATTGGCATATATGTTATATGGTGACCAAAGGATGTTCACTAAATTTTCAATATCAATAGCTTAAGAACCGCATATGGAATATGAGTATGCATATATTGAATCTTAACAAGAAAATCGATGGCTAGGCAATATGAGTTTATAACTCTATTAACAAAGTCCTTTCAAAGAGAAGCTTATCATGCTTTTCTTTGTGTTCTATGGTTTTATGTATCATTTTATCTATGTTATTTGTTGTGTTTCATTATTATGGGTGTATTTGTATAATATGTTTACAGTTAATTAATAAAGTTCTGTTGTTAAGAAAATAAACAAAAAAAATTAACCAGACAGCTGTAACTCAACAACAAAGATAACAAGATCGCGTTTGATCACTGCACTGATCGTAATCTTGTTACCGTTGAAATATCGTACCTGACGCATTTACCCCTTTGAAGCAAACTAAAAAAAAAAGGAAATACCGTAACCGTCTCAATCTGATGGCGTCGTTTTCACGCAACTTCGGACTCTTTGTTTGATGCAACACGAGTGTAATTGCTTGGGACCAACGGAAGCTTCTGTAATTTCCTTTTTTTGGGGGGTCTCTACACTCGACGGTTCTATATAAACAATCTGGAGCTCACTCTGTTGCTTTCCATATTCTGATCTCTATCGTTGATTTCCAAAATCAAAACCCTAGCCACTTCTTTTGCATTCTCTAGGAAAGATAAGATGACGAAGGTTGCAACTGCGACGGATGAGATGTCTGATCTTCCTCGTTTGTGTTCCATAGCAATCAGAGCCGCGAATTCACAGACCATCGATGGTGCTGATCGATGTTTTGATATCCTTTGTTACTTGAAGAAATTGAGTTTCTCCGCCAAGGATCTTGTCCGCGTGTCTAAAGAGATATCTCTTTTGGCTATTCTCAAAGATCATAGAAACCCTAAAATTAGTACGGAAGCTAAAGCCTTGTTCCTCTCCTGGATGCGAACTCTTTATTCCAGAGACCCTTCATCTTGCAACAACGCGAAGCTCGTTAAGAAGACACCTGCAGCAGATCTTGTTGCGAAAGCGTGTCCCGACTTGAGGAAGAAAAAGTTTAAGAGATCTGTGACCGCTCGTGGTATTGGAGCAGAGTCTAAGAAAACGACGGAAGATCAGAGATCTAGGGTTCTTGAAGTTTGTCACAAGAAACAATATAATCCGAACAAGGCTGGTGTTTTGGCAACAAAGAAGCCAATACAGAAGAAGAAGCAACCTGCTGCTCTACCTGAAAACCCTAGATCTGTGGCTCATGAAGCGGTAGCGATTAAGAAGCAAGAATCTGGTCCAGCAGCCGTGAAGAAGAACTCAAGAGAGATGTTGGAGCTGTTTGAAATAGCTGGGAAATCTGCAGATAAGGCTAGTGCAAAGGGAATTCTCCTGTCTACAAAAGAGACATCGATCTGCGTAGACACACTCTCTTTGCTCAAAGACGAATTCACCATCAGCTCAACAGCTCCGGAAACGAAGAGGATCATAAAGAAGCTTTCCTATCTTACAAAGCACAAAGACCGCAAAATCTGCAATTCCGCAACAGCACTTCTTCAACATTGGAGGCAGAGCATCACAGATCAGCAACAGAGAGATGGCTCTTAAAACTCAAGACTATATAGTAGTGTTAACAGAGAATCTTCAAAAGAAGAAACTAGTGTTTGTTTATTATTGTTCGATAGATAACACTAATGTTGTCACACCAGTTTAAATTTTCCATTACTCAAAAAGTAAGGAATTTTGTGAGTTGTAAATATATAAGGCATTTTTTTGCAATCTCTCTGTGTGCTGTTTCAAGTGAAGTGTATTCTTTTATGTGAATACATGACGAAATTGAAGATTGAAATGTAAACTTGTTTTCAGTTGTAACTGAGAGACAATAAGTCAATGCTTGATAAAGTTTTCATTGTTTCTTTGTCTTTTTCCAATTTTATTACACATTCTTCTATGGTCCAAATAATTGGCAAATGCTTTAAATATGCCCTCTACTTCTCTGTTCAGCCACACATGAAAGCCATAGATAAATAGCTATATCTATAACTACTGACTAACTGACAACCTTGATTGTTAATCCTGATAGAGTAGTAAAGAATGTGCAAGTATTTTCTCAGTCTCTCAACTGAACGTTTGTTTGTATGTTTGTTTCATGAGACTAGAGTTTGATTTATGAAGACTGGTTTCAGTTATGATCGAAAGATAACACTTGAGAATATCAATTCCAAATTGTGGAGCAGATTGCTGTGTTTAGTAAGTCCAAATATTATCATGTAAGATTGCTGAACTGATTCAAATCAGTGCTTAGTTGTAACACTTGCACTTAATATAATATAGTCTGGGGTTATAGTCTTATAATCTTACAATCTCTGACTTATTTTCATTTGATCCATTTTCTTGTAAAATACGATGCCTTCCGTAAGAAACTTAGCTCAAATTATCTCAAAATACCACAGAAACAGTATATAATAAGCCTTTTCAGAACATCATCCGCCAATAAAGAGATTACATTTGAGAGAACATAGGAATAGGATACATAAGGTAAGGCCTGTTTCTGTTGTGAACTGCAGGAAATTGCAGGCCATCGTCATCACTTCTTTATTTACTCTGTTTTGTATTCTTGTTCAAAATAGAGAAAACGTTTTTGGACTTTTGAAAGCTTAGAGTAAAGTGGTGGAGAAACTGATTTTTTTCATTCTTACATTACACAACACTAGCCATTACATATTTATACCGAGAACAGAACACTCTCGATCTTTCTCCATGTAACCTTATTATTAACTTAGACTTAGGACTCAGGAGTACTCTCCATAGGTAGCCCACACTTTTTGACTTTCACTTAGACTACCGAAACAAGCAACTTAAAACTTACAAAGACTTTTAACTTACCTCAATAACAGCTCGACTTGTTACGTTCTTTTCCCACTTTTATGTTTTGTGGTTTGAGAACAAATAGGCATTATTCAACACTTTCTTACATCCCTAACAAATTATCAACACACTACTTTCTACACTATTCTTATTATTTACATAATACTTTCTACATTACTCTTATTATTAAAACTGTCAGATCTTGAATCCAGAGACATAAACAAGCTTACTGGATCCACTTCCTTGTGATTATCCGGACCAACTATCTTAACAAACCACTTTGTCTTGTATGAAGCAATAACGTGAGCTATTAATAATCCAAACAAGAATCCAGGACCATACCCTATAACCACTGCTTTCCAGTTTAAGACGCCTTCCTCTTCTTCTTTGTCTTCTTCCATAGGCAGTTGTGTTGGTGGCGAAAGGCAATTTCCTTGGAGAGGAAGACCACACAGACCTGCATTCCCTTCAAATGATGTTTCAGCCTGCCCACTAAACTGTGGTCCTTGTGGTATTTCACCTGTGAGCTGGTTATGAGCCACACTTACATACGCCAAGAAAGAGAGGCTCCCGAGTTCTTTAGGAATAGTCCCAGAGAGTTGGTTTCTTGACAGGTCTAGTGACTCTAACTCAGTATCATTTGCCAAAGACAGAGGAATATGGCCTGTGAAGGCGTTGTTCGATAAGTTGAGGGCAATCAATGCTTTCAAAAGACCAATGGACTCAGGAATCTGTCCTTCAAATTTGTTTCCGGAGAAATCAATGGTGCTGTAGAAAGTAAGGACATTCCCTTGCTCCATGAATAGACCTTTGTATTGCAAATCCAAAGTATCTACATAGCTATAATAAGCATTCTTGTAGTCTCCCATATATATACTCCCATCTTCATTTGTCTTGTGCGATGGTGCTTTCCAGTCAACAAAGAAACTTGGTGGAAGGCTTCCAGTAAATCTATTATCCGATAGTTCAAGTATATGTAGCTCGGGAAACGCGAGAGGACCTTGATCAGGAGGAGAGAGCTGGCCAAAGAATCTGTTTGAGCGGAGAGTGAAGACTTTCAGATTTGGTAGAGATTTAAGCCAGAAAGGAAACGTGTCTTCAATTCTGTTGTTGTCAACACTCAGAAACCTCAGAAAGGAGCAGTTCAAAAGCGATCTTGGGAGCTTCCCTGTTAGTCTATTGAAGCCAACGTCAAGCGTCTGTGTCAAAGCACCACTATGGAACTCGTCAGGTATGCTTCCTTCCAAGCTGTTCTTCCTGAGATTCACTATCTTTAAGTTACTCAAACATTGGGGTATTGGACCGGTGAAGTTGTTGTAGGATAGATCAAGAACTCTGAGAGAGCTTCGGTTGCAAACTTGGAGAGGTATGTTCCCTGTGAAACTATTGTTCCACGCTGACAAGTAGATGATATTAGTTGGTGGAATAGGAAACTCTCCTGTCATGGAGTTATACGCAATATCTACTAACTGCACTGATGAGTTAAGTAAAACTTCTGAAGAACCTTCTAACCCGGTGAAAGAGTTGTTAACAAGACTCACTAAGCTAAGACGAGGAAACTTCCACAGCCACTCAGGCACTTTCCCTTTGATTCTGTTGTTGGAAATGTCTAGATGATGCAAGTTCATAAGGGTCTTTAGCATGTTTGGGAACTCGAGAATGTCACATCCTGACAAAACCAGACTCTCTAAACCCGGTGGGATGTCTGAATCTGAACTTAAACCGGCTGGTAGCAACCTGTTTTTAGAAATATCAAGCATCAACAAAGCTTTGAGAGAGGAGAAGATGCTTAAGTCCACTGGATAACTGATGTTTAGGGAGGAAAGCTCGAGGTACTCTAGGTTGATGAGCTTTGAGATGGGCTCTAAGATTTGTCCTTCAAATTGGTTTTCCCCAAGGGACAAATACACTAGTCTAGATGAAGAGTTGGGAACTTCAATAGGACCAGTGAGATGATTCTTTCTCAAATTAAGATGAGACAAGAAGGGTATAGTGAGAAGTAAATCATAAGGTATGGCTCCTGAGAATTGATTATCAGAAAGGTCTAAAACAGAGAGGTTGGTGAGAGTTCTCACAAGTGGGAAACTACCAGTGAGCTCGTTGTGTGAAAGGTTTAAATGGGTAAGAGATATTAACTTACTAAATGAGGAAGGGATTTGACCAGTGAAGCTACTAGAGGCAAGAGACAAGACCTCTAACCGGTTGAGATTGCTTAACTCAGATGGCAGTGAAGAGGAAGCGAAGTTGTTGTGAGAGAGGTTAAGGTAACGAAGATGATGCAACTCAAAGAGGCTACTGTTGGGTTTTAGAATCCCGGTGAAGCAATCAGTTGGGAGCTGTAGCTTCGTGACCGCACCAGTGGCGTCATCGCACTGGACTCCGTTTAGATAGTCACTGCGGTTGCAACCGGGGGATTCAAACTCGTTCTTGAATTTCATTAGAGCTTGGATCTGGTCGGGACGACAAGTAAGAGCATTGATCATCAAGAAGCTTGAAGTGAACAAGAGTAAAGAGAGAAAACGTAAACACGATCGTGGCATCGTGTTGGTGATTGAAAGAGTTTTTGAGGAAATGATTAAACCAAAAAGACATGTAAAAAGACTTCTTATATGGGGTTCAACAGATAACTGAAAAAAAAAAATTCGTACTAGTAATGAATGTGTTGGGGTCTAAATGCACGTGGTATGTCTACGAGTCTGCAAAGTTGATGAAGTAAATCCCACGTGGACATCTTTGTTACTCTTGCATGTCTCTAGACATAAGATTGGATGTTCAACTAAAAACATTTGACTTTTGACTTTGGAGTTAAAGAGGGTTGAAGCACCAGTAGAACGTTCAAACAAACTTAGCTACCAGACAAATCAGCATACGCACATTATATTAGATAATACGTTATTAATCTGATGATCACAACCAAAAAAACAAGTGGGCCTTCATCTTAGATTGGAGTTCCACAGGATGATCAAATATCATATTGCGTAAGGTTTAGAAAGTATACGTTATGTTCTTTTCAACTGTTGTCTTTACGAAAGAAGTTTGGTAGATGTTTCATAGAAAAAATTGTGGTATAACCATTTAGAAAAAAAATTAAGAATATGTCTATGACTTGGAAATCGTGTCTTTTTGAGACTTAAACAATCTTAGTGGTGTAGCCTAAACAACGTTTGGTGCATGAAACCTAGGAACGTGCCTTCTTGACATCGTTGAAAGTCATAATTCTATCCGAGAACAAGATTCAAAGTTTATAAAAGCTCAGAAAATATATTATTGCAAAGAAGTTGTGATCTTACAATGTCAAGGCATCAACTTATATAGTAAACGAAAATACCAAAGCCAACGTGATAAAGGATTTATAACATATCCTTCATCGAATGAGAAAAGGAAATAGACCTGATAAATAAGTAAATTTGCAAGAAAAGAAATTAGGAAATCCAAAGCCAGAACACAATAGGATGTATGCTACATCACTGAGTGGATTTAGTTGCGCTTATCCACACCGACTATCTTGATATACCACTTTGGCTTGTATATATGAAGCAATAACATGAGCTATTAACAATCCAAACAACAAGCCAGGACCATACCCTATAACCACTGCTTTCCAGTTTAAAACTCCTTCTTCTTTTTCTTCACCTTCTTCCTTAGGCCGCTGTGTTGGTGGCGCAAAGCAACTTTGTTTGAGAGGAAGACCACATAGACCTGCATTCCCTTCAAATGATGATTCAGCTTGCCCACTAAACTGTGGTCCTTGTGGTATTTCACCTTTAAGCTGGTTAACAAAAACCTCCTGATGAGTTAAGTAAAATTTCTGAAGAACCTTCAATTCCGGTGAAAGAGTTGTTAACAAGATTCACTATGCTGAGACGAGGAAACTTCTAGAGCCACTCAGGCACTTTCCTTTTGATTCTGTTGTTGGAAATGTCTAGATGATGCAAGTTTTTAAGGGTCTTTAGCATGTTTGGGAACTCTAAACTCGGTGAGATGTCTGAATCTGAACTTAAACCGGCTGTGTTGGAGGATGGGCATTCGGTTCAGTTGGACATGAAGCCACAAGGAAGAAGTCCAGTAGCAAAAGACCAACTCAGCCAATTAGTAACCTCTCGGTGCATGCAAGGAACATGCGCCTAAAGATATATAGGCTGCACCGAGCGCCGATCGGCTGCCTACGCAAACAATTGACACTGATGATCTCTGAACCGACTCTCTGACACAGTAATAACTAAGAAACAAGGAAGAAAGATCGAGGGGAATATAAATAAGAGAGCATTCAATGAAGAAAGGAGAACACAAGATGACCGAGAAAACTAGAGAAAGAATAGAGAGAAAAATAGCTTTAACGACGAGTTAGTTCTTAGGATGACTAGTTTTTTTTTTTTTTTCATTCGGTTCTTTGCTTACACTTCATTAAACAAACCTTTGACTCTTTTAATCTCATTTAATATCTGATTACTGTATTCTAAACCTCAATTAAAGGGTTTAGGATTCAAGATGCCGCTAACAACCTATTTTTAGAAATATCAAGGATCAACAAAGCTTTGAGAAAGGAGAAGATGCTTAAGTCCACTGGATAACTGATGTTTAGTGAAGAAAAGTCGAGGTCTCTAGGTTAGGTTGATGGGCTTTAGGATATGTCCTTCAAATTGGTTTTCCCCAACGGACAAGTACACTAGCTAGCCTAGATGAAGAAGAAGAGTTGGGAACTTCTACACAACCGTTGAGATGATTCTTTCTCAAACTAAGATGAGACAAGAAGGGCATAGTTATAAGTAAATCATAAGGTAGTCTCCTGAGAATTTGATTATCAGAAATGTCTAAAACTGAGAGGTTGGTGAGAGTTCTTACAAGTGGGAAACTACCAGTGAGCTCGTGTGAAAGGTTTAAATGGGTCAGAGATATTAACTTACTAAATGAGGAAGGGACTTGACCAGTGAAGCTACTAGAGGCAAGAGATAAGATCTCTAACCTGTTGAGATTGCTGAACTCAGATGGCAGTGAAGAGGAAGCGAAGTTGTTGTGAGAGAGGTTAAGGTAACGAAGATGATGCAACTCAAAGAGGCTACTGTTTGGTTTAAGAATCCCAGTGAAGCAACCACTTGGGAGCTGTAGCTTCGTGATCGCACCAGTGGCGTCATCGCACTGGACTCCGTTTAGATAGTCACTGCGGTTGCAACCAGCGAATTCAAACTCGTTCTTGAATTTCATTAGAGCTTGGATCTGGTCGGGACGACAAGTAAGAGCATTGATCATCAGGAAGCTTGAAGTGAACAAGAGTAAAGAGAGAGAACGTAAACGCAAACACGATCGTGGCATCGTGTTGGTGATTGAAAGAGTTTTTGAGGAAATGATTAAAACCAAAAAGACATGTAAGCGAATTCTTATATGTTGTTTTGTTTTTGTGTGCTGCCGCCATCGGTTCGAACTTGATAAATGTGTTGGGTCTAAAACCCACGCGCTATGTCTACGAGTCACAAGCTTGATGAAAGTCAATTCCACGTGGATATCTCCATGACTCTTGTCTAGAGTGTAGACATAAGATTGAGTCACATAAGATTGAGTCACATACCATTTGACTTTTTTTTTTTCATTTTTCATTGGAGTTAAAGAGATTTGAATTACAAGTTTCACGTTCAGACTAACTTAGCTACCAAACAAATCAGCATAAATAGGATAACGCACATTAAGATTAAATAATACGAATTTGGTTATTCGTAGAATCGTAGGCAACCAGCCAACCACCAATAAATAAATGGCCCTACATCTTAGATTATTGTTTTCCAGAATCACATATTCACATTGGTCAGTCTGTTACGTCACATAAGCAAAGTCGCACTAATTGATACACTTACAGTGTAGAAAAGCCGGATTAGTAAATTCAAGAATCATGTACGAACCAAAGCTGTATATGACAAAGTCACTTTCTCAATAATTTACCGAGACATTCATCAGCCAAAAGAGAGACTCAATTAAGACCTCTTTCTTACATCACCTAACAGCATATCAAAATACTATATTTACATAACTGTTTCTGGTTCTACATGATTATTGTCACATCTTGAATCCAGACACAAACAATCTAACTGGATTACTTGTGCTTATCCGGACCAACTATCTTTGACATATCACTTTGGCTTGTATGAATAAATAACATGAGCTATTAACAATCCAAACAACAAGCCAGGACCATACCCGATAACCACTGCTTTCCAGTTTAAAACTCCTTCCTCTTTTTCTTCACCTTCTTCCTTTGGCTGCTGTGTTGGTGGCGCAGAGCAACTTCTTGGGAGAGGAAGACCACACAGACCTGCATTCCCTTCAAATGATGATTCAGCTTGCCCACTAAACTGTGGTCCTTGTGGTATTTCACCTTTTAATTGGTTATGAGCCACACTCACATACGATAGAAACGAGAGCCTCCCGAGTTCTTTAGGAATAGTCCCAGAGAGTTGGTTTCTAGACAGGTCTAGCGACTCGAGCTCAGTAACATTTGCCAAAGACAGAGGAATGTGGCCTGTGAAAGCATTGTTCGATAAGTTGAGCGCAATCAACGCCTTCAAGAGACCAATGGACTCAGGTATCTGTCCTTCAAGTTTATTTCCGGAGAAATCAATAGTACTGTAGGAAGTAAGGACCTTCCCTTGCTCCATGAACAGACCTTTGTATTGCAAATCCAGAGTATCTTCATATCCAAAGTAAGAATGCTTGTAGTCTCCCATGTAAATACGCCCATCTTCATCTACTTTGAACACTGATGCTTTCCAGTTAACAAAGTAACTTGGTGACAAGGTTCCTTCAAATCTGTTATCCGATAGTTCAAGTATACGCAGCTCTGGAAACGCTAGAGGAGCTTGATCAGGAGGAGAGAGCTGGCCAAAGAATCTGTTTGAGCGAAGAGTGAAGACATGCAAATTTGGCAAAGCCTTTAGCCAGAAAGGAAACGTGTCTTCGATTCTGTTGTTGTCAACACTTAGAAACCTCAGAGATGAGCAATTTAAAAGCGATCTTGGAAGCTTCCCGGTTAGTCTATTGAAGCCAAGGTCAAGCGTCTGTATCAAAGCGCCTCTATAGAACTCATCAGGTATGCTTCCTTCCAAGCCGTTCTTCCTGAGATTCACTATCGGTAAGTTACTCAAACATCGAGGTACCGGACCGGTGAATCTGTTGTAGGACAGATCAAACACAACGAGAGAGCTTCGGTTGCAAATCTGGAGAGGTATGTTCCCTGTGAAACTATTGTTCCACGCTGACAAGTAGATGATATTAGGTGGTGGAATAGGGAATGCTCCTGTCATGGAGTTGTATGCAAGATCCAGTAACTGCACTGATGAATTAACTAGAATCTCTGACGAAGAACCTTCCAAACCGGTGAAAAAGTTGTATGCAAGATTCAGGTGGCTAAGACGAGGAAGCTTCCAAAGCCACTCAGGAACTTTCCCTCCGATTCTGTTTCCTGAAAGGTCTAAATTCCGCAAGTTTTGAAGGGTCTTCAAGATGTTTGGGAACTCGGTGATGTCACATCCTCGCATGACCAAGATTTCTAGGTGAAATGAGATGTCTGAAGAATTTAGACTGGCTGGTAATAATTTATTTCTAGAAAGATGAAGCACAGACAAAGATTTGAGAGAAGAGAAGATGTTCAGGTTAATTGGGTAGGTTGTGTTTAGGGAAGAAACATCAAGATGGTTGAGGTTGATGAGTTTTGAGATAGGCTTAAGGATTTGCCCTTCAAATTGGTTTTGACCAAGGGATAAAAACACTAGTCTAGATGAAGAAGGAGAGTTTGGAACCTCTATTGTACCAGTGAGGCTATTCTTTTTCAAATCAAGAAGAGACAAGAAGGGCATAGTGAGTAGCAAATCAGAAGGCATGGTTCCTGAGAATTGATTATAAGAAAGGTCTAGAAATGAGAGCTTTTTTAGATTCCTTATAAGTGGAAAACTACCGGTCAACTCGTTATGGGAAATGTTTAAATGGGTAAGATGGATTAGGCTACTAATAGAGGAAGGAACTTGACCAACAAAGCCATTAAAGGAAAGAGACAAAACCTCTAGTCTGTTGAGTTTGCTGAATTCAGAAGGGAGTGAAGAAGAAGCGAAGTTGTTGTAGGAGAGATTGAGGTAACGAAGATGGTTAAATCCAAAGAGGCTACTGTTTGGTCTGAGAATCCCACTGAAGCAACCGCTTGGGAGTTGTAGCTTTGTTACTGCACCAGTGGCGTTATCGCAGCTGACACCGTTGAGATAGTCACTGCGGTTGCAACCGTTGGATTCAAACTCGTTCTTGAATTGCATAAGAGCTTGGATCTGGTCAGGACGACAGACAAGAGCATTGATCACTAAGAAATATGAAGCCAAGATGATAAAGAAAATAGAGACAAAACATGAAGGTAGAGGCGGTTGCGACATGGTGTTTGTGTTGTGGTTGAAAAAGTTGTTTGAAATGATTGAAATGAAAAGAAACGTATAAAAAGACTTGATATATATGTATGTTTTTTTTTAAAGCCGCCATCGCATTAAAGATATTAATATTGAGCAATAGTTACAAATGTATGGGTCTAATAAATGTGAACGAATCATACCATTCATGAAGCTTAAGGAACTCTCTTTGATTCTGTCAGCAGATCATATCGTCTATCCAGCTAACAGTTGACCTTTTTTTATTGGACTTTAGTCAGCTTTAATTATGCAAATGCACGTTCACACTCTATAATTTTTTTCCGAAATTTATAAACAAGTTTTACGTTCTATGCTGTTTTATATTTTATTGAATACTACTCCAAATAAATTTTGTTTTGTTTTATAAATGATTTGAATTATATTAATTTACACATAAATTTTGAAGTATAATTTTATTAATCTTTTTGCTTTTAGTTAAAATAACTTTTATCATCAAACGAGAAGTATTCATCTTGGAGAATTTTCTGGTATGACAACATTTAAGAGTTTGTTAACTGACATAACTAACTCGCATTATTTTGTCTGTGCAGATTCTATTGGAAGGAGAAGACTGCCAAAACTAAAAGAAATAACAACCGATGACGTGGCAAATGGAGGGGATGACATAAAACATGGGCCTTATATAATACATACAAAACGGGCCGTATAAATATCAGTATAACCTTTGTCGAGCCCAAATTGAATCCAGGAGAAATTTTGGTAGTCATCATCCTAAAAAACGACGCCGCATCCGAAGTGAGAGTGTGTGTTGTTCTGTCAAACAAAGCCCTTGGTTTCGCTTCGCCCAGTAGCAGTCATTACGAGCCCTCGAATCTACCTGCCTGTATCATCCGAGTCGAGAAGAAGAAGAAGAAGAAGAAGACCACCCCTGATCTGTGAGCAATGGCAATGGCTGTTTTCCGTCGCGAAGGGAGGCGTCTCCTCCCTTCAATCGCCGCCCGCCCAATCGCCGCCATCCGATCTCCTCTCTCTTCTGACCAGTGAGATCTCTTCCCTCCTTCCTTCCTTTTCTTATCCCTCGTTTATAAGTCCCAAACGTAGAGGTTCTTCCTTTGATACTCGTTCGAATCCCAAATTCGTTTCGTTTGATTTGACTCTTTGATCGTTTTAGGGTTAAGCATTTCTCCCTGCAAAGATTTTTATTTTTTCAATTCTATAAGCGAGATAGAGTCGAATTGGTTTGTTTGAGACTCAGTAACGTCTGAATCTCGTGTTCCTGTCGGAGAAACGTTGTGATAATGATGTTTTGCATGTTCGTCTAAGCCTATAGGAGAAAAGTTGTTTACTTTTTGGCATTTGATTGATCCAATTTTTTACTTTTGTATTTAATGATATATATGAGGAGGAAATGATTAACCTGAGTTTTGTTTTGTTAGGGAGGAAGGACCTCTTGGAGTTCGTTCTATCTCAACTCAAGTTGGTAAGTCTCTCTCTGCTGGTCAATGGATATTGTTTTTAGCTAAGTTGTGTTCTTTATTTGTAATATCCATGAATCGCTTTGATTATTTTACACTCTCTGCAGTGCGTAACCGGATGAAGAGTGTGAAAAACATCCAAAAGATCACAAAGGCCATGAAGATGGTTGCTGCTTCCAAGCTAAGAGCTGTTCAAGGCAGAGCTGAGAACTCCCGTGGACTTTGGCAGCCTTTTACTGCTCTTCTTGGAGATAATCCCAGTATGGTCCCAGTTGTTTATATTATTCAATTTTATACTAGTTTTGATGATGACGAACAATCTTATACTACTAATTCTCTTCTTAGGTGTCCAACTCTTGCTATATGTTTATTGTTCTTTTTGGATCTGTTTCTGATTTTTTTTTTTGCGTTTTCATGATAAGGCATTGATGTGAAGAAGAGTGTGGTGGTCACTCTCTCTTCTGACAAGGGTCTCTGTGGTGGAATTAACTCCACCGTTGTTAAAGTGAGCAGGGCTCTGTACAAGTTGAATGCTGGTATGTTTCGAAAGCACTATTCGATGGTTTCATGGTTTTGTTTCCGTAAATTTACCGTACCTGGTTTAATTCTTGTTTCATTGCAGGTCCTGAAAAGGACGTGAAGTTTGTTATTGTCGGGGAGAAAGCAAAGGCTATAATGTTCCGTGACTCAAAGAACGACATTTCCCTTACTGTAACAGAGCTGAATAAGAATCCACTCAACTATGCTCAGGTAGGTTATAATTGTTACTTGCTCTCTCCCCAATTAATTTGTCCTTGAGCTATGTATTGTTCTCTTTAATGTTTCTTATGTTTACTTGCTGCACCAGGTCTCAGTTTTAGCTGATGACATCCTGAAGAACGTTGAGTTCGATGCTTTGCGCATTGTTTACAACAAGTTCCATTCTGTCGTCGCATTTCTACCGACTGTGGCCACTGTTTTGTCACCTGAGGTAATTCACAACTGTCGAATGTCTCAGGACTACGATTAGTGCTCAGATATCACATTCTGCTTGAACTATAAACTTATTGTTTACTTATTTGTGTGTTTGCGTTGATAGATTATTGAGAAGGAGTCTGAAGTGGGAGGAAAGCTCGGTGAGCTCGACTCATACGAGATTGAAGGTGGTGAAACAAAGGGAGAAATTCTGCAGAATCTGGCCGAGTTCCAATTCTCTTGTGTAAGTAACCAAGAACACACAAACTTGATTTGTGGTGTTTAAACATAGAAAGAAACATGTAAGGATTAATTTCGGTGGGTTTTTGTATACCCGTCTTCTAGGTAATGTTCAATGCGGTGCTGGAGAATGCGTGTAGTGAGATGGGAGCTAGGATGTCTGCCATGGACAGCTCAAGCAGAAACGCAGGAGAAATGCTTGACCGTCTCACCCTCACTTACAACAGGACTCGTCAAGCTTCTATCACAACAGAGCTTATCGAGATTATCTCTGGAGCCTCTGCACTTGAAGCCGCTAAATAAGCACATTCTTGTTTGCGTTGACTTGGTTTTTGATACTCGTCCACCTTGAAGGAGATAGTGTGTTTTGAATTCTCTAAGGACTACTGAATCAGTTTACCTTTGCTGGCTTCTCGTTGAGGCTACCAGTCTTTGGCTCAAAGGATTTTTCATAATAATATCCCTGTAATTTCCAGCAGGATTACTAATAATTGCATTAACATTTGTTCTGATTTCAGTACGCTTCCCCACCCAATAATCTGCAGTGTTGTTTCCGAACACATTATATATATAAACAAAATCAATGTTATTTTTGGAAATAAAAAACACAGTAAATGCTACGAAAGTACAAGCGTATCCTGTCCAACGAGTCTGTTGTCATGATAAGTATAGCAAGTCTTGTTGCTCGCCGTCAGAACCATAGAGAAGGCATTAGGATTTAGGCAGTTCAAGAACGAGCTTGATTCCAACGGCGGCAGCCAAACTGACTACTTCAACTGGAGTCTTGTCTGGTGTGATAACATCACCGGTCTGGTCACAACTCACGAAGCTACACTGTTACTTTTACCCAATCATTGATTCATTGTGGTAAATAAAATCTGAAGAATTAGAAAAGAGCCTAAATCCTAAAACAATAAAATACATGATTTTTAAAGTTATTACAAATTTAAAATTCCATCATGCGTCGGTCGACAATAAAGGCCTCTTTGTCTTATACCTTGTGTTTGGTTTAGTGGAAATTGTTGCGAGAGCGTCTTTTAAAAACCAGATGTGTGTCACAGTCTTCGGGGATGTCAGCCATCTGATGGAATAAAGGCCTCTTTGTCTTATACCTTGTGTTTGGTTAAGTGGAAATTGTTGCGAGAGCTCTTTTAAGAACAGATGTGTGTCACAGTCTTCGGGCATGTCAGCCATCTGATGGGATATATGTTGCTCCTCGGCTACAGGGTTCCATCAGATCAAATTGAAGCTTTTGCCTTTTGTTTCCTAAGGATACCAGTCTTCTTTTGGACGTTTTTCATTATGTGGTCCACCTTTATTCCAGAATTTCTGGAGATGATTCCTTAATCGAACCATTGGTTTGGTATTTACTGTTTATGAAGTTGTATTCTTGAGGGAATAATTTTAAGCCTCATGGGAATAGTATTCTTAACCCAATTTTTTTCCGAAAATTTGTCATTATTGAAGTTTCCACACACTGAAATAATCCTACTACATGTGAAAGAAAATATGGCAAGAAAAAAATTCAGCATCTACTTCTAGATCTTGTGAGAAGAAAGTTGGGTCGACTAAACATGAAACTTGGACACATATATGTATCTTCTTAACAATTTAGTTGTAATGGATTATGTTAACAATATAATCCATAAAGTTTGTGCCTAATTAAACCGGTGGAAGAAGTGCATTGTATTTTATTGGATTATCCATATAGTATCATTGTCTCTACTATTATGCTTCTGGCTTTAGTTTTTACGTCATCTTTCTTTGGTATCTTACCTCAGTGGATAGAGTAAAATATCTGTGATGGTTATGTATCTACAAAAGAAGAAATTGTATGTAAACAGCTAACATGTGTCACAGCAATCTTCTTCTTGTGCTTGTTTCCGCAACCCATATTGTTTTTTCAATTTATGGAAAGAGAATCGTGAAACATACATCTATTGATCACGTAAAGAGTGATGCTATTGGATTCATATGAAACTAAAAAAGAAACATATCTCCATGAATTAATCATATAATGGATATGTGCAATAGTAAAAGAAAAATATACTCAAGTAGTTTTGTTCTCGTTGGCGTTAAATAGTAACTACTTTTGTTTGTATTGTTCTCTCCTCAAGAGTCTCTCCGTGCAAGCCAGAACTCTCGGATGGTGATGGCGCCAATGAAGAAGCCAAAAACAAGGCATACAAAAAGGTTATTGGTGATGTATAGAATATCACCAAAAAGACCATACCGAACTCAAGAATAATAGATACCAGCTCAGCGGTCTGTACTTTGGAACGGGATAAAGAAGCAGAAGCAACGATGTAGGACAGAGTGTATGCCAATGCCAGGAATAGAAAAGGATCAACCATGGTAATGTTGTCTCCAAGGAACCTTGCAATGACTCTTATGTAATCTTCCAAATGAATCAAACTCCCACATTTCCTTTGAGCATCAATGAGATAGCGAACAGGTTGAAAAGCTAAAGTTGAGGCTGTGAGAAAGGCTATCATCTCATGGCATCGTTTAACGTAAGTAGACCACCGGTTCCTGCTAATAGAAAGTACAGAAAAGTGCATAGTCAAATATCTTATACTAATTCTAAATTCAAAATCTTGAATGATATAATAACTAGCTAAAACCATAAACTATAAAATCAACACTAAACACAAAATTCTATGAAACTAATTTATAATCAGCAATTACCATACTTGAATTATGCATTTGACTTTTGTGGTCAATCGAATTATGCATTGATTAGTATGACAAAATTACATGTTTACCATGATTTTTTAATTAGAGGCAGATTTTCACTTTTTAACTTGCCCATTACATAACATTAATAAATGTAAAGAAATTGTGCATTATTATCACTTAAAAAAAGCACTAAACTTGAGAATGTGTCGCTTGAAAACGCTGAGACATTATTATCAATTCACCAATTGCCTTCGAATGGCAATGCCAATATTTCGAAGAACAGTCAGTGAAGTACATATGACAATAATTTAGTATCCGAGTCATTGTAACAATAATTTAGCATCATACCGTGAAATGGGAGAAAGAACCGGAAGACAAGATGTAGAACCTGCAAATAAAATAAAAGGGTCAATCTTGTTAAAGTCTTCAAGTAAAGTGATAACCACTTCTAGATAATCTTCGACTCCAAGGATGGTACCACTATTTTTGTGTTCACTACCAACCGCAAACCGAATAGGTAAAAAAGCCAGAGCTACAACCATGAGAAATAGTATCATTTCATCGCATGTTTTAACATAAATGGACCACCTGTAAATACAACGTAATAGAAAATGCTCGTATTATATATTTTATGTTAATTTTCAGTCCTAGATTCTAATTATAAAGTCCAAATTTCAAATCATAAAACTAAACTACAAATAATAAAACACTAAATGAAACTTCTAAAACTAAATATTAGAAACATATGGATGAAGATGAAACAGAGTATACTTGCTTCTGGGATGAAGCAGAGTATACTTGCTTTTTAGAGACAAATATGTAAAAGAAGAAACAGAGTATACTTGCTTTTTTTAGAGTATGCTTGCTTCTTGGAGACAAATATATAAAAGAGAAAAATAAAATTCATTAGTCATTACCTAGACGGAGAGTTATGGGTTTCAACTGCTTGCACAAGCTGAGTCTTCAGATTAAATGGCTGTTTCGCCGGTGTCTGGCTGAAAACACGAGTTGATTCAGTCGTCGTTGGCGGTTTCAAAGGTGAAGATGCATGGAGTAACCGATATTTCAAACAACTAGATTACATAAAACCATATTTTCATAAAATCAATGCAAATATACAGATTTTTCAAACAAAAAATAGTTACAATTTTAACATGATTACCAAAAAAAAAAATAGTTACAATTTTTTTATACAAACAACTAGATACATGTGAAGAATCGACAAATGGGTTATGGCCTTATGGGTGCAAATATACAAACTTTCCAGTTTCCCCAGCTTCATTTCTTTCTTTTTTTTGAATTCGAATTTTTAAACCTGTCACTTATAAGTTGCAACCAGACTCGCATCTTTTTTTATTTTCCCAACCATCCCTCAACTATACATGTGTTAGCAAGTAGATCAATTAATTATTTAGTCTTTTTAACATTTTGTTTTAATAAATTGATTCAAAACATATAATTACATTATAAAAATATCACATATCAAAATCACAACTGATATATAAAATTGGTAGTTTTTATGCACTGACTATTAAGCAAGAAGCTTTGTTATATATTAGCAAATACTAAATCAATTAAGCTAATATATATCAAAGCTTCTAGCTTAATAGTCAGTGCAGGTACTGAAAAGGACGTGAAGTTTCATTGCAGGTCCTGAAAGGACGTTAAGTTTGTTATTGTGGGAGAGAAAGCAAAGGCTATAATGTTCCGTGACTCGAAGAACGACATCTCCCTTACTGTAACAGAACTGAATAAGAATCCACTCAACTATGCTCAGGTAGGTTATAATTGTTACTTCTTTTTTTATTTATTAAAAGGTTATAATTGTTACTTGCTCTCCCTGATTCATCCTCGAGCTATGTTCTGTTGTTTAATGTTTCTTATGTTTACTTGCTTCACAAGGTCTCAGTTTTAGCTGATGAAGACATCCTGAAGAACGTTGAGTTCGATGCTTTGGGCATTGTTTACATCGCATTTCTACCGACTGTGGCCACTGTTTTGTCACCTGAGGTAATTCACCTTCTGCTGTAACTATAAGCTTATATTTTTTTTTGTATTCTTGTTTTTGCATTGAAAGATTATTGAAAAGGAATCTGACGTTGGAGGAAAACTCGGTGAGCTCGACTCATACGAGATTGAAGGTGGTGAAACAAAGGGAGAAATCCTGCAGAATCTGGCCGAGTTCCAGTTCTCTTGTGTAAGTAACCAAGAACATATAAACTTGAGTTATGGTGTTTTAACATGTAAGGATTAATTTCGGTGGTTTTCGTATACTCATCTTCTAGGTAATGTTCAATGCGGTGCTGGAGAATGCGTGTAGTGAGATGGGACCTAGGATGTCTGCCATGGACAGCTCAAGCAGAAACGCAGGAGAAATGCTTGACCGTCTCATCCTCTTTTACAACAGGACTCGTCAAGCCTCTATCACAACAGAGCTTATCGAGATTATCTCTGGAACTTCTGCGCTTGAAGCCGCTATATAAGCCCATTCTTGTTTGCGTTAACTTGGTTCTTGATACTCGTACACCGTGTAGGAGAGACTACTGAATCAATTTCCTTTGCTGGCTTCTTGTTGCGGCCACTAGTCTTTGCTCAAAAGTTTGATTGCATCCACATTTTGTTTTGATTTCTGATACACTTCCCCAAGAATCTGCAGTGTTGTTCTGGTCAAACACATTATATAATATATACACTCCGGTTTTATAATCTAGCTTTGAAACCAAACTCAAGACTTAAATGACTTGAACGGTGACAGCTTCTTTATTAAAAGATCATGTTTATGGTCTTGCTGCTTGGGCGCCGTCCTAACCATATAGAGCCCTTTGGGATTCGAGAACGCGTATGATACCATCGGTTGCAACCAAACTGACTACTTAAATTGAATCTGGTGTGATAACGTCACTGGTCTGGTCACAACTCACGAAGCTATATCTACCAAGTGGCTGGCCTCAGTGAGTGGAACTATGTATTCTAACAACAGCCTATTTCGTTTGCATCGCCCCTCCTTTACTTGGTGACAAGCCACTGATAGAAACTTGATCAGGATGGTATAGCTGGCCAACGAATCCGTTTTAGTGGAGGGTAAATACTTGCAAATTTATGGTTATAAATGCAAATTCTTGTATAACTTTTGAATTAGATAGTACCCGCATATTGGTAATGGACCGCATAGAATTGAAGCAAAGAATGAGAAAATTATATGAAAAAGCATAACATAAATTTAGAAAAAAACAAAGCCAACAAAAAAAGCAACAAATTGTTACAAAGAAATTTGACAGTCAGTATGATTTGGGAAAATATGGAGACAACTCGAAGGAGAGAAAAGTGGTTCTTCTTGATCTGCATTGTGCCAAGATTCGTCTTCTGCGATTCCTTTAAATTCAAATCTTCTAAAGCTGTTTCTCACGGGATCACAAAATAGAATATATGAAATTTTTTCAAAATGGGAAGCTAAATAAACAAGCTCACCAGCATGGGTGGAACCTAGTAAACGCAAATATTGTGTAGTAATCACATCACACTGATCACCTAAACATGAAAGGAAGTCTTGGCTCGACCACTTGTGTCTTTCTGCATCCTCCAAAATCAACAATCTCTAGTATTTTTCTCATCAACAAAAGCTAACCTTCCCTCATAAGTTATCAGATAAGATCTATCTATATCTTCCAGTGTAATGCTCAAAACACATATTTTAGTTTTAGTTTAAGTTTTAATTTTAATGTAAATTTTAATATGTTATCTGCGTTGATGGCAAAACCGATATATGTTTTTAGATTCAACCGATGCAAAAGAATCCAAAATTTCACAAAGTATTTAACCTAAGTCATCTCACAATCTACATTACCTGTCTCATTTCCCACACACGGGTAAAAAAAAGAGAATTTCGTTTTCTAAGAGTAAAAATGAATGTACAGTTTATCTTTTTCTTTCTTGGTTTTTGAAACTGATGCTAAGGTTTACAGCTTGAATTTGTTCCCACACCCTATGCATCTACATTTTGTGGAACAGCACACACCACCCTTCAATGACAAACATCGTACCAAAGGTCACATCTATGCATCACACCAAGCATCCATATATATATGATACAACAAATCATAAGTCTATCAGCAATCATAATTGCCTAATCCTTTAAGATAAACATAAGACATAGGGAAAAGGAAACTTAAGTCATAAGCTTATTCAACATTCAACCCCAAGAGATAAGTGAGTGAATCTTGAATTGACTTAAATAATTTTGATTGTTTGATGATAAAGAAACCAACTGCCCAAAAAAATCTGAATCCTGATTCGATCTTCTTTTTCGAATGTTTGTAGCTTTAGAGACCAATCATTGATGCATTGCATGCGTATACAGAGAAAAAATAAAATACGCATCACGATCATAAAACAATTGTAACAGAAAAAAAAATATATTGTGTAGTGAATTTTTTGTGCAGCCAAACGCTGCCACAGCGTCAACAAAAAAAATATGTGGTGAAGATACCACATTTTTTAGGGAAATCTGAAGTATACTTTTACAAAAATAACAAAAAGTCCTCACATATATCATGAACTTTAAATCTTAAACCATAAGCTTGAAAACTAAAATGTAGACATCAAATCTTAAATCATTGCCCATTTAGTTTTAGTTTTAAAACCTAGGTAAATGGTCTACTAAGTCATATTAAC
The DNA here is from genome assembly GCA_019705995.1 of Raphanus raphanistrum x Raphanus sativus. Lineage (NCBI taxonomy): Eukaryota > Viridiplantae > Streptophyta > Magnoliopsida > Brassicales > Brassicaceae > Raphanus > Raphanus raphanistrum x Raphanus sativus. Next base: position 11,752,032 of record CM034037.1, on the reverse strand, counting down.
ATTAGCGATGTAGTATTTTTTTGCCAATATTTTAAAGTTCTAGAACTTCGCTAAATGGTCTTCTTCCCAAACCATTCCTAAACTATACATGTGTTAGCAAGTAGATCAATTAATTATTTAAGTATTTTTAACATTTTGTTTTGATACATTGATTCAAAACATATTACATCATAAAGATATGACATATCACACTTGAAGTATAAAAAATAGTAGCTTTTATGCACTGACATTTGAGCAAGAAGCTTTGGTGTGATATCATAGAAAATAGAAATATGATTATACCACAATAACTTCTCACTTTTTCTCGAGAATACAATAATTATTACCATAATCTACATAAATTTTATTTTTATAATCTTTGTAAAACCTCCTTTTGAGAAAACTTAAACACGATTACAAGAAACTATAAAATTTTGCAAAGGAAAAAGTTTCAGCTATCTTTATTAAAAAAAACTTCATCTTAGGAAAAAGTTGAATCCAAATTACAATAACTCGTATAATTGAAGATTAACAACGACTAGATCATACACTTAACATTAGGGGTGTAGTATTTCTTTGACGATATTTTAATGTTCCAGAACCTCACTAAATGGTCTTCCCAAACCATCCCTGAACTATACATTTGTTAGCAAGTACATCATCGATTCGGTAATCAGTTAGGTTGGTTCTCATGAATTTCTTTATCCAATTCTTAACCAAATTAACCCAATTTAACTGTAACTATCCATGTTTTTAACAAGTTTAAATCAAGACCTAAAATATCGGTTCGATATAACAATTATAGTACCAAAATAAAAAGATTATAATACCAGAAAATATAATACCAAAATAACTAAAAATTATAATACCAAAATAACCAAAATCTAATATCTTCTTCATAGAGGTTATGGACGAACCTAATTAACTGAACCGATTTAATTGAATAAACCGAAACCAAAGCTTTTGAATATTTTATTATTGTTTTTATTTCCCACAACCAGAAAAGGAAAGAAAAAAAATAACATTTGAAATCGAAGTTATCACCGGAAAGCCTTTTGGAGAGATGTCGATGGGAAGCGAGTCGACGTGGGTGGGGAAGAAACCGATCAGGCGCATCGGCGGATTCTCTGATGCTCTCTCCATCGCCTCCGATCTCGGTTACGCCGTCGCTCCTCCTCCCTCGCAGGTATAAACTTTCCAATCGCTTCTCCAATCTATTCGCTCTGAAAATTCAAATCTCATCAGCATCGTAACTAGGTTTCACATTACTTCGATTAGCTAAAAGATAGTATCTACTCTAAGATGTTGACTTGGAGAACAAATGGGCTTGAGATCTGTAATTTACTTAAAGAGGCTTGAGACGTGTTTAATGAATCTCAATCTGTTGTTCAAAAAAAAAAAGAGACAATAAAATGTTATTTTATCTAATCAGTTAGCTACGCTTGTGGTCATTCGTGTTCACTGTTCAGATGTTTCACTTGCTTTAGTAAAAAATATATGCTTTGTAGTAGTAAGGCACATTGTGCTCAAATCGTTTCTAAATGTAGGAAGAATTACAAAGCTCGGCGTCTTCAAATGGTGATGATTTGATAAGGGTGTTGCGAGAGTTATCTGCTGTGCAAAGGAAAATTGCTGATTTTCAGGTCGAGCTTCAAGGGAGGAAGGTAGGTACCGTCTTTGAGGGATTTGCTTGCCTGGATATTTTGTATATGTAACAACAGGTTTTTGTTTAATGCTTTGTATCTAAACATCTTTGTTGTGGAATATCAGGATGATAAGAATGTGGCGCATTTGACTCATGTGAGTGAAATGCAAAAGAAAATCGAGACTCTTTCAAGGATTACTCAAATCTTGAAAGATGTTATACAAAACAAGGTACATTCTTTCTTTCTCTGTTTGCCTCTTAAAATCTCCTGTCCCTTTGAGTCACTGACTGCCTAATTTATCGATCTCAAAACTTGAGAAATTGGAGTTCTTACTTAAGATGTTTTGGCAGCAATAGCTATTGGAAGTCTTAAGAGGGTTTTATCTTTTCAGTCATTTTCTACACATTATAGTTGAAGTCTCTTACATCAGTTTCTCTGTTCATATGACAGGATCGCATCATTGCTCGTCTCCAACAACCTTATTCACTGGATTGTATTCCAGTTGAAGCAGAATATCAGGTGAGTCATGTCACTTCATAGTATTTCCTACTTTGAGGACCAAGTAAACCTTTATTAGTTTAGTTATCCTCCAGTTCTAAGTCATGTCATTTGATAGTATCTGATAGCTCTGTTCTGCTTTGTTATTTCAGAAACAATTTTCAGAGTTGTTAATGAAAGCCGCCAGTGATTATGGCGCCTTAACAGCATCAGTGTCTGATTTTCAGTGGAGCCAAAACTTTAAAGAACCTCCTTCAGTCTGGGGGGTATGCTTTTACTCTCTTCTAAATCCATCTTATTTCTTTTCCATTACATCTTTCAGACATAACTACATATGTTTCGTTGCATATCTTTCTTATACTCGTCAGTTAGAGTCTTGTACAATGTTCATAGTTTAAGGGGAAAGCTCTGTACTAAGTCACACTGCGCTATGCTTTCCTGTAAACTTTATATAATTTATAGAGTAATACATCGCCTAAGGATTCTTCTTAGTATAACAGACCAATTGTGATAGTCAGGGCATCGAATTAGATTTCTGTGTTGTTGATAAACAGTTGATGATTTGGTTTTACATGTTATGATCTCACTCGCTTTACAATTTTTCACCCCAGGAAATGCTGCGTCCGATACCGGTGGCACTAGCGTCATGCACGAGATTCTTCGAGGCCATGACTGCGATGAGAGAATCATTCGCAACTCTTCAAGACCTTAGAGTTGGTAGCTCTGCATCTTCTTTACCAACAACACCAGGAAGTAACGAAACGCCACATAGAGACTCGGATTGTGTGACTCCACCTCAAGGGAGAACAGATTCAAGCTTCGACGACTTGGCTGTTCAGGCAACAAGGAGACAAATCCATGATCAAAATGAAACAGAAGAAGATGAGAATGTTCAACTTGACCGGAGACTATCTTGGCCTCCTTCGGTTAAGAAGAGTGGTGTTTAGAGCATCTCCAACAAGGAACTTTATTTTAAAGGTCACTGACCCTCAAAATGAGAGTGTGAGGGTGGGTTACTCCAACAAAGATCCTCAAATTTATTTTTGAAGTTTTATGTAATTTGCATTTCAGTCTTTAACTCTAATATAAGTTAACTATCATGATTATATTTTTCATAGATAGATGGTACATACACATTGAAATTATTAAACACAATATTTATAAATACAATTTATTATAACACAAAATTACATAATAATAAAACACACAGTAATTCGTAATTACTCATTATATATTGCCATTCCATTGTATTCCCATTATGATCAATCAATCCCATTATGATCAATCAATGTATTTTGAAGTAAGAAATAAGTCTCTTGGTTTTTTATCTAAAGATTACGAGTTAAAAATTATTGGAATCGAGCATTTTCATTGTAAAATATTTAATCTTGTATTTTTGATCTTTAATTTGTAATATATTGTTCAATGTAATATAATTATTATGTGAAATAATAAATATATTATAAGTAATATTATTTTTATTAATTTTATTTTAGTTTTAAAATCTTTATATATTTAACTAAATATAGTTATAAGAATTAAAGTGATAAGAAAAATAATACTAGTACAAATATATGTGAGTTACAAATTTATAAGAACTAAACTGAAAAGTAAATTGTGTTTTGAGGATTTAAATATTGAAACTTTAAATTTGAAGTTTCACTATTTAATCTCTCAAATTTGAGGGTTTGAAGATCTGTTCGGAAAACAAAAACTTCAAAATTTGAGGATTTGAAAGCCTATTAGAAATGCTCTTAAGCATGACGTGTTAATTTTGCTTGAGGTTCTTAATAGCGATTGTGTTTTTATTCTATCAACATTTGTGTCCTTTATGATGTGAATTATTTGAAAATCTCTAGTGAAACTTGAAAGTAGATTAAAAGTAGTGTATTTTTTATTATATTCAACCTTGGTTATACAACTGTATGTATAACTAAATGTTTCAAGTTCTTCCACTTTTCTCATGTGAAAAAGAATTGTGTTATCCCTTTTCTCGTTAGTAAACTCACCTACGTTTCAAGATGTTATATGTTTTGGAGATGTTCATGCAATTAAAAAAAAAATATTAAATTTAGATTATGAATACATTCATTTGCTTTTGTATTTAGTTACTTTTACATGTTTAGCCAATCAAAATTTATTAAACACAAATATTTTTTTTATAAAAATTATAATTTTCTTTATTGTCTAGTAAAATGTATTAAAATGTAAAAGGTATATTTATATTAAAAATGATCATTTTGAAATGACAGAGTATACAATTCAATGTGTTATTATGAAATTTGATTATTTCTTGCTCACAATAGGTAGTCATTATGTATTTATAAGTTGCGGTGTGAATGATGCTGCTAAATGTCTTGTTTTGTTTTTATATATATTCAAAATTTTCAAGTATTGTGCTAGTTTGATTTTGTTTGGCCAGTAGTTTGATTTCTTGTAGAGAAAATGTAGATCATGTATCTATATCATCAATAAAGCTGAATTGACATACTTCAGCTTGTTATTTACTAATTTATGTGATTAAGCTTATACAATCTATAACAAATTATTAATGTTATTCAATCATGTATTTTAATAGAGTTTAAATCTAAATGCAATCAACTGTTATTGAAATAATGATTCTAAATTTTATTTCAAAATCTAGAGTTATTCAATGAATGATTTAAATCTAGTATTTAAAATCTAGTGTTATTCAATTTTCAAGGATTTAAAAGCTTTGTGTATTTTAAATTGATTTGAGATCATTTTTATGAATTTTCATGAATAAATTATTAAATTCAAAATCCAAGATATACTGGAGAGATTTTTAGAATCAATCCAACTTAAAATTTAAAAATTTGATAGATTACAAAACATTAATAACTAATTTTAAATCAGTGATTGAATAATACTCCCTGATTTTTTACCAGTTCTTAAATAAATCTTGTGTATTTGAGTTGGTTGATGCCATGTGGTTTTAAAGCGAGGGAAATTTTAATCTTCTACTTGTTTCTTTTTTTTTTTAACTAATAACTTATAAATTTCATATAGTTTTTTTTTTTGCTTTCAAAACTTTGGCACCTGCATAAGAATGGTATATACAAAAACCCAAACCAAGTTCATGTAATATACATCACTTCAACTATTCCAAGTTATTTTATTTAAATGTCTATTACATGAAATAAGTAGTTAAACGTTTGTGATCGATCTCAAGATTCCTACTGAACAACACACATTTTTGTTGTTTAGTACAATAATGCAAGTAACGTGATTCGGTGATAATGACATTTACATAGGTCTATATATTATTGAGAAACAACAACATCACTTTGCATTGTTTTTTTTTCTCAATTATTACGTAGCTTCTAGTAGATAGAATTATAAAGCGGCGTCAAGGACCCCACCCACGAGTGCTCTCTCCATACATTTTTCCGTGGATTTTGTATTCGAAACCGAGTCGATCACATACGTCCAAATTTTGATTTGTTATTGGGCCACTCTCTCTGTACTCTCACGCGCCCAGAACGCGTGCTCTTTAACAAATACCAAACCAGAACTAATCTGTTTCCCTCTTTGGTTTTGTTTCTTATATTGGAAATTCTTTCATAAACCCCAGAAATACAAAAGCAAATGTACTTGCTTGAATACAAGGGAAATAGTATTCTAGTGTTTTTACTTAAATTGACGCTTTAAAAAAAAAGATAAAAGAAGATTTATGTTAAGAGAAGCTTTATACTAGTTCAAAGCCAAAGCATATGCTACTTTGCTTGTACATTTACTATTAAATGATAAATTATTTTATCAAATTTCAAGGCTTATAATTTATTTATTTCCAGATGCGTGCAGTTCTATTAACCCAATTAATATCTGCAGGCAATTTATGTATCCATCCATCCAGCGGCGATGAATATTCGTGCATTGTCACAACGATGATACGCTGTCCAAGAAAACCCAAGGTCTTAAATACTTTTTTTCTTTTTGTCAACAGGTTTTAAATACTTTAGTAAATGCAATTTGATTGTCTCTTTTCCCATGCGTGAAATTTCAGTTCTACACAATATTATTTCATTTTTTTTGTTAGTAATAAAGAAGATATTTTCAATTTACTGTTTCATTTAATAGAGGAGATACTATCATAATATATTAATTAGTCATGAAAACTCTGAGATTCCATTTAACATGGATATTCCAAATAAATCAAAACTTACTATATAAATCTAATGATAAAATGTTTTATTGAATAAGTAAAAATAAAATTCTCTTATTTCTAAAAAATGTCAATTTAATATTTTTTTCATAAAAAGAATTTCATTAGAATTCTAATGCAACTTTCACCTTAATAACAAGAAAAAATTTCATAAAAATACCACAACTAAATTTCGTTAAATTTTTTAATACCCAAAATTTTTCACTTATCAATTTAATATTTTAACTAATTATTTTTCTCATATTAATACACATACTTTTGAAATTGTGCCACTTTCAATAGCCAAATTTTATTTATTTTAATTCAATATACTAATAAGTTTTAAACAAAAATAATTAAAATTTCTAGTTTTATTTTAAGATTTAGAAAAGAAGGTAAATAAACTATGGAGATTTTTTAAAAAAATTAATTTTGAAGAAAAATAATATTTTTTTTCAGAAAACAAATTAAATTCAGTATTTAAAACTTAAAACTTTAGTTACAAAATTTAAGATTATACACAGTTTAGTTACTTTTATTCCTCAAACAAAAAAAAAAATTTAGAATTTTCTGAGATTTTTTAAAACATTTTGGGGATTTTTTTGAATTCCATTTGAAACTTATTAGTACCTTTATTAAAATAAATAAAATATAGGTATTAAAACAGTTACAATTTTAAAAATTGATGTATTAAATGAGTAAAATAATTAGTTGAAATATTAAATTGAGTAGTAAAAAAAATTTAACAAAATTTTGGAATTTTTTTGTAGGAATTTCCATAATATAAATAATGTCAAAATTATGTTTTTATAAAACTTAACAAATATTATTTTTATATTTATTTTCAAGATTAACTAATTTATACTTATTATTCCAATAAAGTTTGGGATGGAATTTTTAGAACTTTTTTAAGAAGTTTAATATTTAAAATTTAAAATAATAATTTTTAAATTATTTGCAACGAATTTTCGTATTTCAAAATATAATTTTCTGAAATAATGCAAAAAGTTTGAATAACCAAAATAGAAAAATATCTGAATTGACCTTTTTTACGAAAAAAAGAAGTTAATTTTTCATTTTATATTTAAATATTTATTTATATTTATATGTAAGGGTAGGAAAGTTTTCTATTTCTTAAATAAATTCTTTTTTTTTTCATGTATGCTTTGCTGGTCAAAAGAATGATTTTAAGGTCTTTTGGAAGATTTTCTCAGTTTTTAGGTAATAATCTGAAAATTAAAAAACCTGCACGCGCTTGTCAAAGAAGGACCTTATCCCACGCGTTTCATTTATATAATAATAACCTTCCCATAAGCTCTGTCTCTCGTCTCTCCAACTCCGGTGACGATAAAAAAAACCGACGACCACTGGCACCGAAACTAACTAACTAACACCAGCACGCCTCTGATCTCCGTTTTCCTCGGCTATCAAATTTACAGTTTTACCCCCTCTTAGTTGTTGTCTCGTTGGAAGATATTATTCTTCTCCTCTTCCGTTGCAACTTGCAAGTAATAAACCCAAATTCCCTACCTCCCTCCCTCTTCTCAATTTTGAAATTCTCAGTTTTGTTGGCGACATTAATGGTTGTTTAGATTTTTTTTTCTCTGATCCGTTGTCGCTGCGTGGTCCAATTTCTCCGGCGGGCGGTATTGATTCGATTTATATTTCTATTTTGAGCTCTAATTAATCTTCTTCTTTAGCGTCAGAGTTTCCTTGTCTGTTAAGTATTCACAGTTTTGACAAAATCTCTCTACATTTAATGTTAGTCTTTATTACCAATCAATTTTTATTTTTGACGGTCTTCGTAGCCTAGTTTCTTCTTTGTGATTCCTGTGGAGAATTCATGTGTTTCGGAGTTTGATTAATGACGAAATCCTCTTGTTCAACTTTTTTTTGCCAGTGATTTTGAGGTCAAATTGAGGTTTAATTGGAGAGATCAGAGTGCAAATCATATCGATGGGGAATGCTGAAGAAGCGAGATGTGTTTTCCCCTTGACAAGTCTCCAGATCGGGTAAATTTCTCTTGCTCTGTTGAGATCACCCCTCATGTCCGTTTGTTTCTCTGCAGCTTTATTATGCGATGACCTGTTTGTTTTTTAGAAGGACTGTACTGTCTTTTGCTTTTTACTTGCAATATAACAAGTCCTGTTGAACCTTTAAAGGCAAACTACCTTTTGTCCTTCCTGCACAAAACAAGTTCTGTTTTGGTCTTTGTGTCTTTTGACAATTTGAATGAAAGTTCTGCGTTGATGAAAGCACTTGCATTTTTGTTTCCCGAGTGCCTGTTAGGATTCTGATGCTGGGATATTATATTCCTTTCCTGAGTCTCAAGTAGTATCAGTTCTTGGTGTTAATATTATTAAACATCTCCCTGTGAAGTGAATTATAGTTTGAAACAGCAATTCTCTTGTCTAGAACGAACTTACATGATATTCTCTTCTCCGTGGAAAGGCAATATGGTTGCGTTGCGTGTGTGATTGGTCTGAATCTCAATGTGTGTTACCTTCTTTTTTTCAGTAAAAGCTCTTAATGTGTTAATAGATACGTGTTTGTTTCGTAGATTTGTCACATTTTATTTGCCTGATGTTCTCTGCTTATATGTTTTTTTTCTTTGGGTTTCAGAGACTTGCAGTCATATCTTTCTGATCTCAGTATTTTCATGGGCAATAAAAGCAAGAAGATTTACATATTGGTGGACAACCGGCCATGGTTGAACCCTGGCACCCGATCTGCTCATTTCTGGCAACTTATGGTTACAAAGGTTTGTAAAAACTGCTTCCAAGTACATTTTCTTGTTGTCGCTTCAGGTGAAAAGTTAGATGAACTGACCCATCTATCTTTGTTTGCAGTCCAGACTCTCCCCTTTTGCAAACTCAAAAGGTCGAGAAGGAAAGAAAAAGCAGAAACAGGAGGAGGAGAAGCCTAAAGAGGAGGCGTGTTCCCAGCCCAATGACAAGAGAATAAAAGAGCTCAAGAAATGGTTCTCACTGATTGATGCGACAACATTCTCGAAGAACAAAATACCTGCAAAGAAACTGCCAAGCTCTTTGTATCTAAAAAAGCAGCTGCACAAGACCTTGTATGGTTTCATAGTGTTCGAAGTTGAATGGGACAATGTGAGGGGTATCAATTACTTGAATGAGCTACAGGTACTCTCCCCCTGCGATTCTCCACTGTATGCTTTTATTGTTTCTTTACTTTATGTACTATCTCTTATGCAGACAGACACCTCTCTTGCTATTGAAGCTAAGTTGATGCGAAGGTGGGAGTTTGAGAGTATCGATCAAGCTGTAACTAATATGTCTCAGTGGTTCTCTGGATCGAAATCTGAAAGATCTTGCTTGATGGAATATCTTGACACAACTAAAGGTATTATTAACCTTGCATTGTTCTCTAGCTCAAGTAAGCTAACACTATACTGTAAACACTTTCAGGAGAGGAGTTTCATGATGCCGAAGCTGATTTCTCGAATACTCCTCATGTTGGTGATGACGAAACAAATGACTCTCCTTGCTGCTCAAGAAGTGTCTTCAGCGTTGACCATTCAAATGCAAACTATGATGAGAACGAGCCGCACACACCGCCTCTGACTGGACCATACAAGAGAAGAAGAGTGACTAAAGCAATCAGCACCGGAGTTGAGTTTGACTATATGGAGGAAACACCCAAAAGAAAAGATAACTCGACTGACCACTGGGAAAGCCATGCACCTGATGGTGAGAACATCATTGAACCAACCCATTACAAAGATGTCCTAGTTCTTATTAGGTTTGGTGATCGTGACCTGCCCTTCAAGTTCCGAGAGGTTATAATGTCTGACGTACGCTTGCTTACTCTGCTCGAAGCTGGTCTCCCTTCTTGGGTCCTGTTCCTGCAGTCTTACCCTGGATTTTGCCATCTTTATCGCCCCTGGATGTGCCTTCTCGCTAGAACACTGTACGTGATTATATCAATCATCACCGTTGTGATCGGTTTTTACGACCTGTACAAAAACGTCCCCGTCCTAAAGGCCACCGCGTCTCGGCTGTGCGGGCCGCTCTTTGATTGGGTCGAAACATGGGACATGGTGTCACGGATAAAGTACTTGGGGACGATGTTGTTCCTTCACAACGTTCAGAAAGCTGTCAAGTGGGCTATGACGATGGCACGCGCTGTGCAGTCGTTTGTTTCTTTGCTCGTGATGCCTCTGGTGAATCCTCTCTTGGAGGTTCTCGGTTTGCTTCTGCCGCTGTGGAACTCTCTGGCGGAGACAGTTGAGAGCTTGGTCTCAGTGGTTTGGATAGTGGTCGAGTCTTGTTACAATATTGTTGGCGAGGTGGTGGAGTTGGTGCTTTTGCCCATCTCGCTAGTTTGGAACATCAGTAAGTAAAAAACAAGCATCACTATTCATATTCACTTACACATATTTAATCAAAACTCTGATCCTTTTGCTTTTCAATTCTGCAGCGAGTGCAGTTTTGCTGCCTCTATTTTGGATCATATCGGAAGTGTTATATACACCGTTCCGAGGGGTTGCTGCATTGGCCAGCGGTTTAGCTTTTTCTTTCTCATACGTATTCGATGTTCTCGGAGATTTATGGCGGTACATGAGCAGAGTACTTCAGCTTGCATCAGATTCGCAAGAAGCTTTGAAGCCTTATGAAGTCTCCATGTGGCGTACACTGTGGGACGAACTCTTTTCTCACGTCGGTAAACCAACGCCCTAATACAATAAAGAGAATCCGAATCCTTTCAGCTTCAACCATTACTAAATGTGTTTTGTCTGGCTTCATTTTTTGTCAGGTTTTTCGTGCTGTCAGGAGTATATTGAACGGGTTTGTAGCCTTCTTTGCTGCCTGTAACAGACACCGGCTTAGGTAAAGTAGTTTCTTACAGACATTTACACATTGCTATATAGCCAGTTTCTGACATTTGTTTTTTGTGTTTATTACGGTTTGGAATCTGCAGTATATATAACCACCTACAAGATTTTATCCAGAGACTACTTGGGAAAACCTCGAGACGAGACTCTAGAAACTCAAAACATGGGAGGTCTGCTAAGAACCATCAACGTACAGTGAGTTTCCTCTCGAAATGTCATCAATGTGGTCTCTTCTCGGAATCTGTTTTTGGCTTATTTGCGTTTCTTCTTACACTGGTTTTGATCATTTTCGCAGGGAGATGACATAAGAAGGAAACTGCACCTTGCATAGAAGTCAACATAAGGATCTTAATCCTTTTGATTCCTTTTTTTTCTTACCGGAAATGATAGGTTGTTAGAGTATATAGATAGATTTTACATTTCACTGATGTTCTGTCGGCAAAAAACATTTGTCCATTTTTAGCCAAAGATGTATATACTACTTACTATATAGGAAAGGAATGAGTCACTCTTCTAGCAAATCCCTGTTGCAAATCTATGTTACAACGTCGTCAATTAATAAAATTTCGTTGGTCTTCCCATTTACAAACTAGATTTTGGGTGGACTATACATAAGTTTCTAAAACTTAAAAGTGCCAAAAAATAGAAAGTGTGTCAGAAAAGGTTCTAATACTCGGTGTCACTTGTACTTTCACTATCACTTTCTCTCCATTATGAAACACCGATGTGTACCTAATGGAATGAAGTTTGAAAAAATAAAATACAAACATCAATAAGTAGATGACATGCAGAAAAAATTAAGCAAGCAAGTAAGTGTATTCAAGGTGGTTAAGTATCATATACCTGCTGTGGGCTGGTCTGGAGAAATTAGGTGAGCACTTATGTTGCGATAAGTGTTGATAACTATGTAATTCGTCCAGGTCTTCAAATTCTTTCGCTGGAGATAAAGCTGGAAGAACTTGTTTACAAACTTGTTTTTGGGTGGACTCTACCTTTGGGCATTAGATGAGTTTTGGTGATAAGTTTTGATTGTGAGACAACTAAGCTAAATTATACACAAATTTATATATCAAACGGAATCAAAACTCAATTTCAATCTTCATGCATGCAATGTTCGGCCGGTAGAAACGTGACTGCTACATGCAAACTTCCACCACGTTGACTGTCCCTCCAGCGAAGGTCTTTCCACCTCTTCACACCGTGAAGCAACATCTTACAATAAGTTTGTACCTTCTGTTCAAGCACTTTTCACCTTACTACCTTAAAAACATTGCTAAGCAGTTTATGAATTACATGAAAGATAGAACAAGGAACTTTCGAAATCAATCAAAGGGAGATCTTTGTTTGACCGTTACTTCACTAGAAGAAAGTCGACTCTACTGAATCTTCTTGTAACTGAACCATAAATTCCAACATACCCATCTATACTATTAGAGCAAAATCTCTAATAGGATTCTGCCCTTAGTTTTTGAAATTATTTACGGAGTTATGCCACTACCATTTAATTTAATACTAATATTATTTATTAAAAATAATCAAAAGAATATTCTTAATAAACATTTTTGGAAACCACTTTGCAACCCCATCAATGTTGCCTAACAATTATTAAATCATTAAAGCAACATAATTTCGTAATCTTATATCCCTTATTATTCTTATTAACTTTCTATTTTTTTGAATTAAAATGTTTTACCAAAATGTTTTCGTAGCAGATTTTTTTTAATAATTCTTATCCAACAAAATATTTTACATACATTTTAGTGATGCCACTTATTTTAATATTTGAATATATCTTTTTTTAAGTAGACCCATTGGGAATATTTTCATGATCGTGAATTATTTATCCTAAATATTTATATATCAATTTATTTTCTATAATCCAATCTTTACAAGTTTTACAAATCTATTTTTTAGAATCTATATTATTAAAACATAGATAAAACTTTAAAATCAATTTTATTCTTATGTATTATATTATGAAATATATACATTTCAATAACTGATATATCATTATTTAGTGAAATAAATAAAATTATATTATATTTTTATCAATATTTTAAGTCAAATTAGATTATATATCGGTCGTTTATTGGTTCAATCGGTTAATTTCAGATTTCCTAGATTTTATCAGGAAATTGACAGTTCTTAAAATCCAAACAAGATTATATGATCACTAGGTCTAGCGGTTGGACCGCTATAAAACGCTGATTTAAATATAAAAATATTTTAAATATAAATTTTTCTTTCAAGCTAACAAACATTTGAAACATTATAAATGAGATTTTTATCACAAAATATTCCGCGCTTTTAAAGCGCGGATGAAAATCTAGTATTCTTTTAATCTGAGAGACTCTACTCTAATACAAGGGGAAAATTAAATGGGTAGAGATTTATACTCCTGGAAAGATTTAGGAATAATAAAATGACCATAAAACCCAACAAAGCAAACAAAATCTAAGGCATGTTTTTACCAAAAAAATTTAAAAATTCTAAAGCATGTTAAAGGGGCAAAACTCCGCAAAAGCATGAGAACAACACACGAGAAGACTTGTCCAAGCGAATTGAAAATCCTACAAGCGGAATCAAAATCGATCATAAGATCAAAAATATTCACATAAAACAACTAAATCTTCATCAGCCCTCTGAAAGATTAAGAATTTGTTAAGAGAGAGATGAAGAAATAAATTTCTGTCTCTCTAAGAGAGACGAGGAGAAAACTGCAATGCGCACATATATGATAATATTGTGATTTTTTATATATATATATAAAAAAATAAAAATAAAAACAGTTTATAACAACAAGATTTTTTTTTTCAAAAATTAGTGAGAATTATTCTTTTGTAATTATGTTTTACCAACAAAACTAAGGAAATCCGCGTGTTAGGTGGATAGTGATGGTGAAGTTCTCTTCTACTTTCATCAGTTTCATGTATAGTAAGTAGATTTTAGGTTTGGTCAAAATATCACATCATATTTTTATTTTAAAGATGTGTAAGTTGGATCAAGAATTTGTAATTTTGAACAAGTATTAGCAGGCATAAAAGTTGGGGTTACTCAAGATAATTTGCTAAGAATGGATTCATCAAACAGTGTTTTTATTGATAATGATAAGGACCCAAACACTTCCAAATATTACATCTTACAATATGAAATGACACTTTTTATAGATTACATCATTTATTTTTTGTGCACATAGATTACATCTTACAATATGAAAATAACACTATATAAAAAATTCTAAGTCCAATGAGTAATGACTGGGATAAGCTCAAGTGGAACTTTTTTAGAACATACAATTCCATATGATTCTTCAAGATCAACATCTTTTGCATCCATTCCTTCCGGAAGCTTCCAATCGAAACGGTAAAGAAGATTGATAAGAGTCAAGTGTACCAAAGCCATACCCATACCCATACCAGGGCACATCCTCCTTCCACTACCAAACGCCAACAACTCAAAGTTTAGACCTCTATAGTCGATATCATTGTCCATGAACCTCTCAGGGATGAAAACTTCTGGATCTTTCCAAATGTTTGGATTCCTGTGAACAGCCCAAACGTTGACATGAATCCATGTTTTCTTTGGAATGTCGTAACCAGCGACCTTTATATCTTTTGAAGCCTCCCTTGGAACTAGGAGTGGCACAAGTGGATTTATCCTTAATGTTTCTTTTATCACCATTTTGAGATACTCCAGTTGCTCTATATCTTCATCTGTGATATGATCTTTGTTTTTGATCACTTGTCTCACCTCGGCTTGCACTTTGTTCATAACTCTCGGGTTAGTAATCAAATGTGTCATCACCCATGTTGCAGTTTGGGCAGAAGTGTCTATTCCTGCAGTAAGAATGTCCTGTAACAACCAAAAAAAAATTAGACAATATATAGGGTTCGAATGTTATAAGTTTTTTTTTCCTTACTAGAAGAATTCCTTTCGTGTGGTTTCGAGTAAGTTGAAACTCTCCAAGTCCAATCTCTCCCCTTTCCATTTTGAGAAGCATGGCAATGATATCATCTTTAATACTCTCATCATCTAAATGATGCTTTATAGCTTCATCGAAAAACTCATCCATTGCTTTAAAAGCCTTCTCACATTTGCTATGTAACCCTGTGAGCCTATCGATTAGTCCACCAACAATGGGGAAGAAATCTGCTGCCGCAAAACTCCCAAGAACCTCCATGATCCCTTGCATGACTTGGTCATAAGTATTCTCAAGTTTACTCCCTTCAAGAGTTATCCCAAATCCAAGTCTACAAATCACACTTGCTGACAATTTCATAAACTTGAGGTTGAAGTTAACCTGTTTCTCCAATGAGGCAGACTGTTTGATGAAATCGACCAAGGATGCAACTTCTTCTCTTCTGATATGTCCAAAAGACTTGACCCTTTTTGCGGTAAAGAGTTCCACAACTGTCCACTTTCTCAATTCCCTCCAGTATTTGCTATAAGGAGAAAAGCCGATGTCATTACGATTGTATGAAAGTCTTGCACCATACGTCAAATAAGGTCGTGAACAACAATCAACGTCGAAAGTTTTCAAGACGTCTTTCACCGTCTCTGGAGTTGACGCCACAACGGTGGACACATTTCCAAACTTTAGGGACATTAGAGATCCATATTTTTCAGATAAGTCGAACATGGAGCGATGAGGTTTTGATCCGAGTTGGTGCAAGTTTCCAATTATAGGAAGTCGTGGTGGTCCGGGAGGTAGGTTTTTCTTTGACTTTCTCGTGTTATTTGCAACAAGTATAGATACAAAGAAGACGATTGCAATAACGATACACCACTCATTCATTTTGCTTCCTACACAATAAGGGATAAGATTATTTAGAGTCCATTGATAATAGGTTAGTTCTCTCAATCTATTTAATAAGTTGGATGGGACTGTGCAAACTAAAACTACCAAAGCATCACAAGAACACTTATAAAGTTCTTTACACGACCAAGGTATTAGCATGCAAAGAAAGATGCAACATTGGAATAAATCAAGAAAAAATATGGACACAAAATTACTCAACTAGATAGAGAATATGAATTTCTTATTAATAATGAAACAGCTACATAGACAGAGAGACAGAAGTGAGAAAGACTACCTTCAAAATTTATGCAGAAGATATGATTTAGGGAGAGGGAGATATGATAGATTTTTTCTTAGTTGTAATCGTATTGTAAGACAAGCAGAGAATGGCAGTTTCATATTTATAACCATGTGAAAGCGAGATGAGGTTGTAGTTACATTAAAGACTACTTTAAAAATCATACATTTGAGCACGTTTAGAGGACTCGTGATCAATTTGAAATTCTCAAAATATGAACAAAAAAATTATATTATAATATTTAGTTTTGTATGTGAATTTCTCAAATTATTTAAATCATTATACTAATATTTAAGTTAGTTCTTCGAATTTATAATTATAGGCATTTTAGAAGTCTTAAATTTGGACAAATGCAATGTAGATTTGGACAGGAGTATTATCGGTTATCTCCTATATATTAATAGAGAAACAATTAAAAAGTTATAACCTGTAATTTGTATTAATTAAAAATGCTCTGTTGAACTGTCACGTAATTGGAATACTACTTTTGTTTATGTGGCAGTTTGAGAATCAAGTAAAAATTTTGTTAGTCCAAAATTAAATTGATAGGAAATGTTATATTATACAATTTGTCCATTATAGACTATTCATTTATCTTGTCCAAAAAAGATTATTCATTTATCAAATTAAAATTTATTATATATTACTTTTTTAAATCAAACATACGGAATTAGCTAATGTGATTATAATATATATATGATAATTAATGAATTTAAAGATTTGCTAACAATCTTATACGTTCCATCACTTTTGTTTAATTCTTTATTATTTAAAATAAATTACATAATTACATTAATCATATAATAAAATTTAGGTTTTTGTATATGTTGTATTTTGAATTTTTCAAAACGAGTATAAATTACTAAAACTGTTAAAAGTCCCACATAAATTTTTGTAATCAAGGTTTAAATTTTTAATGTAATAAAATACATTGATTATAAAACCATATGAATAAATAATTTATTTTAATAGGTGTATTTTAATATATATATATATATATATATCGTTTAAATTAAACTATATATCATATGAAAGTATATACTTATATTTTGATATTTGCATTGAACATATATTGAAAAATTAATATTTTAATTTTGAAATCTTCATTGTTTTTAATAATTATAAATTATTGAATCAACTAAACATCTCACATTAAAAACAATATGTTGATGTAAACTTTTGTTACAAAATATGCAAATAATTATAAAATCATATGAGTAGAAACCTCATTTAATAAATACCCATATCAAAATCATAATATATATCTATGTTAAAATCATTTAAATTTAATTATACATCATAAATAAGATTGATTGTTTTGATACGTTTACCCTAAAATGATTACGAACAAGCAAGAGTGATCGTTTAATTTATATGTGCACGTCAATTTATTACATAATAGTAACTAAATTCTTAGTTATTTAATATATAATTATTATTTTATTATTTCATAATATACAGAAAACATAAAATAAGTAATAAATATAAAATATGTATTCTGCACAAAACGCTGATTTTAATCTAAGTATGTATCTCTTTAATAATTTTAAATTTTAAACATTTCTAAATCTCTTCCAAATAAGAACAAAATGAGAATAAACTTCAAAATCAATATTTATATCGAGTAATAACCAAAATAAAAAAAACTGACATAAAAAGAGAAAAATATTGAAGATATATAGGAGTGGTACGTGAATGTAAACTTCTTATAACCATAATTAATTTTTAAATTGCTAAATCATGATATAATTTAAACCGAGCTGACATAGTTTCATTATAACCAAATAGTATGCCTGAGATTCGTCGGCCTAAACATTAGGTTCTTATGCAATAGTGATTTTCTGATATAAAATATTTTTAAAAATGTGACCAGTTTATTATTAAACAAATTATGTAATTAACAAAAAAAATTGTTTAAGAACCAAAAATATTAATTTGAATGAGAATATAAATTTTACTTTTTCATATAATATTTATTAAATAATTTTCATATAAATTCACCTTGCGCAATGCGCATGTCTTATCCTAGTTTCAATACTAAACATCTAGTTCGTCGTATATTTACTGAAAATTCCACAAATATGCAGGTTGTTCTGTTGTTCTTTAATGAGAATCAGGATACAGTTCAATGTGTGCAATAAATAACATATGATACACAACCCAAATTTTTGTACTAATCACTACATCTTTGGTTATAAGATAGTTCGGTTTTTCCTATAAAAAGAGTTTGACCGGATCTTCATGACCAATCATGATTTAAGGAGCATTCTTTGTCAATCAATAAGAGTTTGACCGGATCTTCAAAATAACGAACTAGTCATATCGTGTTAATCAATACGCGACTACAAAGCACAAACATATGCTTTAGTCGTTAAAAAACTGCGGTTAAAGCTTTCCAGGACCATTGGTTACCAAACCCAGTCATACACTCATCCTCATTTAGTAGCAACCACAACAATGTTTCAAACAAATGCGTGTCACCTTATCTTGAAAGAGTTTAGAATTCCACAGAGAAACAAATAATGCTAAACTCTTTCAAGATAAGGTGACCACGCATTTGTTTGAAACATTGTTGTGGTTGCTACTAAATGAGGATGAGTGTATGACTGGGTTTGGTAACCAATGGTCCTGGAAAGCTTTCGACGATAACCGCAGTTTTTTAACGACTAAAGCATATGTTTGTGCTCTGTAGTCGCGTATTGATTAACACGATATGACTAGTTCGTTATTTGCTCAAAATCTGATAATTCATTTCCATTCAATAAAACTTTCTACTAAAACAGATATCTCTAAAAGACGTATCGTACTTACTCTCGACGTTAGTTTGATAACAAACCAACCGCTTGCACAGCTGCACCTATGATATCTTTGTCTCATTCATCGAATATGTTTTTTATTGATGTACCGAGTTTTAAGTCATTCTAGAATCAACAAAAATGTAACCTTTGGAAGTGTTTTGATGACTTTTTTTTCATCATCAGTAACTAATTGTTTGATGAATCCGCTTTTAGCAAATTAGATTAGTGGATTATTTGGAAGAATGGTTACAGATTCTTAATATAAATAACACGTTTAAATAAATTGTGATATGGAATATTGACCAACTATATATAAAATAGAAGGGAACTTCGCAATCACTTCGCCACATAAGACGTTGGATAATCACAAAAATAGTTCTTGCTGTTATTGTTTAGTCTCTGTATCAGAATTTAGCCTTTTGAGTCCCTACTAAATGGATTTCCTTAACTTTATTTAATGTTTGTCTTCTCTCTTGTACTTTTTAAAAAAAATTAGCGGTGATAGATTTTACAAAAGAAACCACAATTTTTTTGGAACTGATAAAATAAATGTTTGCCCATGGGATTAAAACTCATCAGAGCATCCATGTTCGTAGACTTCATGCCGGCTTTCACAAAGGAGACGCGCACATACGCAGACGCATTGTAGTGATTTTTTTTTATGAAATGTTAAATTTTATACCAACTGTTAGTTTTTGACAGAATTACTAACAATAATACATAACCAAAACGAGACTAACCTACGCGAGAAACATATTGCTAAAGAGACGATGCAGGACATAAGAATAACGCATGACAAAATATCCGTAAATTTTGGTTCGATTCGTTATCTATTTTGATTCGAATCAAAACATCTAAATATCCATAATTTTACAAAACAATACAAATATTAAAATACAATATACCTAAGAAACAAAACAATTCATAAATACTATTATTTTTATGAATGAATATTCGATTCAATCCGTTATATGCATATATAACCATATTTAAATAATTATATATATATATATATATATATATAAGCTAGACTAATATTATATTTATATAATTTTGCAGTATTTTTAGTTACTAAATTTATTAAATTATTCATTAGAATTTCTAAAAGTAAATAATTTTTATAATAAAATAATATAATTTTATATTATTTTGGATCTTTTATTTATTTTTTAATTTTTTATTTATTGATAAAAAATTAAAATTTTCCAGATATCTAAGACACTGAGTATTCAGATGATTATGAATTAAATCTATTTAAATAATTGATTTTTTTTTGGGGAAATTGCCAATAGAAAACAAAAAAACAAGGGTGTTGTCCCTTTGGTATAAATCATTTTTTGTCCAATTTTTCTCCTTTTTACCCTTTGTATTTCTGAAAACTAATGAAATAAATACTTTTGTGAATAAAAAAAAATATTAAAAATATAAACAATTAATAAAACACCTATATACACATGCTGATATTTTTTTTTTCAAAAAGTTGATAAATAAGAATTTGAAAATACATTATACTAAAGGTTGAATGTGCCTTCTACGGAAAATGGTACAGTAGAAAACGCTTTCTAAAATAAACACGTTCATCTACTATTTTTACAAAAAGTTTTTAATAAAAAGTTTAAACAAACTTTTTATTTTAGAAAGCGCTTTCTACTATACCATTTTCCTTTAAACAAACTTTTTACTTTAAACAAACCATATAAAATTTGTAAACTTTATAAAAATAAAATAAAACTTTACAAAAAGTTTTTAATAAAAAGTTTAAACAAACTTTATAAAAATAAATTTACTTTTTTTTAATAAAAAAATTTGATAAAATTAAAAAGTTTACAAACATTTTAAACTTTTTATAAAAAATAAAACTTTGTTAACTGTTTTATTAGGTTGATTTAATATTTTTTATTTAAAAAAATTTGTAAATTATTTTTTTATTTTCATTAAGTTTTACAAAGTTTATTTTTATTAAAAAATAAAAGCTTTTATTTTTATTTTCCCTTTTTAAACGTTTTAATTATTATTTTTAAATTTTTTATTAGTTTAATGTGTTTAATTAGATTAATCAAGGGTTATTTTTGGGATTATGAAATATATTATACTAAAAAGACAACTAAATGAGGGTTTTATACTATAGGACAGCCATGCTGAATTTTTGTTCCGTTTTGGCAATTATCACTTTTTTTTTGAGAAAAAATAAATTCATTTGGATTTGGTTATGTAAAACTCGTATTTTGAAATACCATAGAGCAAGATTCAATATGGCATTATCTTAGATTCGATTCGATTCGATTTTATTGGTTGCATTCAGTTTATTTGCCTACTCCTAGATTTTGGTTTTATAAAAAGTATTTTGATAGTTTGCAAATTTTCTAGAATTACAAAAATAAATTTTATAAATGATATACTTCCAAGTTTCGATTCAAATTAGTCGAATACAAGTTTGGTTCTTTTTTTTTTTTTTTGTCAAACAAGTTTGATCTCAATTTTACTTTTATATACTAAATTACCCGAAAATGGTAATATTTTAATTTTTTTTGTCCATCACGCGGCCAGACCGTAGTTCCCTCCAATGTTTTGCTTTTTTTTTTTCTCTTTTCCGGAGAGAAAACCCTGAGAGCGAGAGAGAGCTGACGAAGCGGAGAAATGAGCTAAAAGCCCCTCTTCTCTGTAGTCCACACTGCTCCTTGTTTCAGCGAAACCCTAGAAACTCGCCTTTCCCGATTACTCTTCCCAAGGTACACCAACTCTTTACTTACTCCACATTTCCACTTTCTCCTCCGATTGATTGATTCCGTTGTACCGGAGAGAGATCTTTCGTGTTTCCACTCGTTTTTTCCCTCTGTGATTCTCTCCTCAGCACAATTTTCTCTCGGTTTTGTTGATCTTAGAGCCTAGGGTTTGACTCTTCTCCTCCCTTGCATGCGGCACTTGACTATCTCTTGTGTAAATGTTTCCTCAGTAAACCTTTAAAGGAACTAACTATATAGGCTATTTATTCAAGATTTCAGCTAATTTTTTTATATATATATATTAATTTGGGGGCTTAGACTTTTTTTTTTTTTTTTGAGCATGTGTATAAAAAAAATTTGGAGGCTTAGAAGCCAGTGCCCAGGACCGGCTATAGTAGTATTCTTGCTTGCAGCTTATCTATGATACTACCACTGTTGTGTTTTGCGTGATCTTTCCCACACTGAAACCAACCTCCACTTTTCTCTCTTACAGAAAGATGCCAACAGCAGAAGAACCGAGCCAACGAGATTATGCCATCACAACTAGACTTGGGGTTGGAAGCACTGGCAGGAGAGTACAGCTCTGCACCAATCACTTCAATGTTTCTGTTGGACAGCCCGATGTTCTTTTCTACCAGTACACTGTAAGATTCGTTTTCCGACACTTATTATCAGTGTCTGTGTATGAGATGTGTGACAAAGCCCATGCTTTTTTTTTTTCTGTTTCGCAGGTTAGTATCACCACAGAAGATGGGGAGAATGTCCAAGGGAAAGGAATAAACAGAAAGATTGTTGACAAGCTTTACAAGACTTACGCTTCTGATCTTGATGGAAAAAGGCTGGCCTTTGATGGAGAGAAGACTTTGTATACAGTTGGTCCTCTACCACGAAACGACTTTGACTTTCAAGTCATCTTGGAAGGTTCATTTTCGAAACGGTATGGTCCTCCTTATCTCGCTTTATATTTAGACCTTGTAGACGGGTTTTGCTAAAAGCGGTCTTGTTAAATATTGTAGTGACTGTGGCGTCTCTGATGGTGGTAATCCTTCTGGTTCTTCCAAGAGATCAAAGCTCTCTTTCCTGCCAAGAAGTTACAGGGTTCAAATTCACTTCTCTGCAAAAGTACCGTTAAGGAGTGTTCTTGTCACTCAGAGAGGAGTTGATACAGCAGATAACAGCAGTCAGGATGCAGTTAGAGTGCTTGACATTGTACTGAGGCAGCAAGCAGCTGAAAGGTGCACAATTACATCTGTTTGCATGTGCATTATATGTTTTCATGGCAAAAGATACTTTGCGCATTGTTGGTTTATGTAATAGGTGTGCAGTTATTTACAGCTTGTGACCATGATAGATACTTACTGTAGAACCATTGACTATGCAGGGGATGCCTGTTAGTCAGACAGGCATTTTTCCAGAACGATATGAACTCTGTTGATGTTGGGGGAGGCGTAATAGGTGTCCGAGGTTTCCACTCCAGCTTTCGTCCAACCCATGAAGGACTCTCGCTTAACATTGGTATTTTTCTTTTTACCTCTCTCGTCTCCAGGTTTAGTAAACGTTTTCTTAAACTGTTTTTTTTTTTTTGTTTTGCTATGGTTTTCAGACGTGTCAACAACTATGGTCTTAAAACCGGGTCCAGTTATCGAGTTTCTGAAAGCCAATCAGAATGTCGAGTTACCTAGACAGATCGACTGGATTAAGGTAGTGTTGGTTTTAAAATGCAGTAACCGAGAACATGCCAGGTTGCTCTAAATTTGAATCTTATTTCTCACTTAACTATGGCAGGCCAGCAAAATGCTTAAACATCTGAGGGTAAAGGCATCACACCGCAACATGGAATTCAAAATTATAGGTCTAAGTGCGAAACCGTGCAATCAGCAACTGTATGTTCTCCATGACCTGTACTTACATATAAAATGTATCCTCTTTCAGCTTTTGTATAACTTTCTTCATCGTTTTCCAGGTTTTCAATGAAAATCAAAGATGGCAAGTGTGAAGGACAGACTAAAGAGATGACTGTGTATGAGTATTTCAAGCAAACTTACACAGAGCCTACTTATTCTGCGTACTTGCCATGCCTTGATGTCGGCAAGCCAGATCGCCCCAACTATCTTCCACTGGAGGTATGCACCTCCAGCAGTTTTTAGTTTAGTTAACTTTTCTTAGTCTTATATCCTACTTTGTATATTTCAATTTGACAATTTCTGTTCGTTTTCTTGCAGTTTTGTAGTCTTGTATCTCTGCAACGTTACACAAAGCCATTGTCAGTGAGGCAAAGAGCTTTACTTGTTGAAAAATCAAGACAAAAACCCCTAGAGAGAATTAAAGCACTCAACGATGTGAGCTTAGTTTTTATCTTTATCTATTTTGGATGGTAAACCGTTGCTAATGGCTATAAATTGCAGGCAATGGACACCTACTGCTATGATAAAGATCCGTTTTTGGCTGGAAGCGGCATATCTATTGAAAAGCAAATGACTCTAGCTGAAGGCCGGGTTCTAAATCCCCCAATGGTAAAACTATTTATGATTTTTTTTGTGCATAGAAAGGTATGCACTGCCATGCCCACTCTAGTTAATTGCTTAATATTTTTACACCCATGTTGTTTTGTTTGTATATATACAGCTGAAGTTCGGAAAGAATGAGGATTTTTTACCTAGCAACGGACGCTGGAACTTTAACAAGAAGGTAGTTGTCTGCTAAGGTTTCCGTTCTTCATATATACATGTGGATTAGCAGAGGGTTCTTATATTCTTATATGATTTGGATTTGAACATGTTATTACCGAATTAGCACTTTCCCCTTGTCTATTTTCACCCCTTGTTTCTTGCTTTGCAGATGGTTCTAGAACCAAGGGCTATTAAGAACTGGGCTATTGTCAACTTCTCTTTTCCATGCGACAGTAGCCACATTTCCCGTGAGCTCATAAGCTGTGGCATGAGCAAAGGCATCGTAGGTTCCCGCAGATACTGTCTCCATTTTCGAATAGTGGGTAGTGTGGAACGTTATCTGGTTATTAACAGAGTCTCAATTTTGGTTTGTTTAACCATGTAGGAAATTAATCGACCTTTTGCACTAGTTGAAGAGGATCCCCAGTCTAAAAACTTGAGTGCTGTTAAAAGGGTAGAAAAAATGATTGCAAAGATGAAGTCGAAATTTCCAGTCGATCCTCCTCACTTCATTCTATGTGTCTTGCCAGAACGGAAGAACTCAGATATCTATGGTATGATACAATCATCTCATCTTTTCTGTGTGAATTTTGAGTTTCAACTCTCTCGTTTAAACTGGTCTTTGCAAATTATAAAGGTCCCTGGAAGAAGGTTTGTCTCACTGAAGCAGGGATCAACACACAATGCATCTGCCCCATCAAGATCAATGACCAATATCTCACCAATGTACTTCTGAAGATTAATTCCAAGGTATATCACCACCCAACCTAACACTTGAGAAAATCATATGCTGTTCTCTGCAAGTTTACTTCTTTTACTGTCTTAATCTAGCTTGGTGGAATCAATTCTCTGTTGGGAATGGAGTGCTCTTCTAACATCCCATTGATTAACAAAATTCCCACCTTAATCTTGGGTATGGATGTATCTCATGGGTCTCCAGGTCGTGCAGATGTTCCTTCAGTAGCAGCGGTATTGCTGTATTCTTACTTTTCTTGTCCTTTGTTTACCCATTGTTTCTGGTTCCCTTAGGATCTGATTATTCGTCTGTTTACTTTTTATGTCACGACCTGTGCTGTAAGGTTGTTGGTTCAAAGAACTGGCCCTTGATCTCAAGGTATAGGGCAGCTGTGAGAAGTCAGTCACCAAAACTGGAGATGATCGATTCGCTCTTCCAACCAGTTGACGACCCTGTGAACGGAGACAACGGTATCATGAAGTATGTGAATGCTATTTAGTCAGCTCTTTTTTTTTGTTAAATCAAGAAGCAACCAGATATGTAAGTGTCTTCCCTTTTGCTATGACTAAATTTCTGTTTCCAACAGTGAACTGTTTGTGGAATTTTTCAAGACAAGCAACGCACGAAAGCCTAAGCAGATTATAATTTTCAGGTATTAGCAGAAAACTGTGCCGTTTATCTTTGTTGTTTTTTTTTTTTTTTTTTGTCAACTATCTTTGTTGTTTAACCTCCAGTAATCTAGAAGTTTTTACTAATACAATCATCGTCATATTTTGTTAGGGATGGAGTAAGTGAATCACAGTTCAACCAAGTCTTGAACATTGAGGTGGATCAGATTATAAAGGTCGTGTTTCCAAAGTTCCTTGACCAGATCTGGCTTCTATCACATTATGTTTCTAGTGAAAAAGTATCATACTGAACAGTTTGCTTATTTAACACAATGCAGGCGTATCAACGTCTCGGTGAAACCGATGTGCCGAAGTTCACTGTCATTGTGGCTCAGAAAAGACACCACACCAAGTTGTTTCAAGCTAAGGGTCATGAAAATGTTCCTGCTGGTAAGAGGATACTTTTTCATCTTCTGCATCAGTCACACAACGATTCAGATTTTATTTCAGAACTCTTTCCTTCATAGAAAAAAGACATCTCTGTTTGTCAGGAACCGTAGTGGACACCAAGATTGTACATCCGACCAACTACGATTTTTACATGTGTGCTCATGCGGGAATAATAGTAAGTTTAGACTTCTTTAACCTTAAAAGAGTTTCTACTCCTCGCTGCATATTCTCAAACTCGATGTTTGTGTTTCACCTTGGCGATCTCTCAGGGAACTTCGAGACCGGCTCACTATCATGTCTTGCTGGATGAGATTGGTTTCTCTCCCGATGAGTTGCAGAATCTCATCCATTCTCTCTCCTACGTGTAAGTCTCCCTACTCCCTGATCCGCGCATTTGCAACTTACAGCAAAATTCGATTCTAATCTTCTTTAATCATCGGTCCAGCAACCAGCGGAGCACAACTGCGACCTCAATTGGTAAAACTTTCTTAATCAAACTCTCTTATGTTATTAAATGCAAACTCCTCTTCCTTTATCTTTACCATCCAGAAAACACACGGCTCAACGTTCTGAGGCGTACTCTTTTTTTGTTTTGTTGTTCTCAGTGGCTCCAGTGCGATACGCTCATCTCGCTGCAGCTCAGTTTGCCCAGTTCACAAAGTTGGAAGATGTATCGGAAGAGAAAGTTCCGGAGCTTCCGCGTTTGCACGAGAGAGTCGAAAGCAACATGTTCTTCTGCTGAGTAAATAAATAAATAAATAATTAAGTAGACGTAGTTCTGCTTCTTCTCTCTAGCCTAATGAACTCTCTTTAGAGGAAGCTTATCGGTTTGCATATACGCAATCATCATCTAGCGTACAGTCTTAGTAGGAGTATGAAGAAGGAAGAGCCCTCTCGTAGAATTTTGTTTTCAAAAGAGACTCCTAGGCGTTTTTGTTGCTTCTCCTTAAGCAGCGGTTTACAAGCTTCTTTTTTTTGGGTCAACAGCGGTTTACAAGCTTTGGGTTAAAGGTGTTTTCGAAGTTTTAAATTAATATGCACAACTTCCTTCTCTAGAGTTATTAATATACTTTAGCTTTATATACAAAAGTATACAGTAGTTTAAAATTAGAAACTTAACAAAATAATATAAAATATTACATTCTGTTGGTTGTTCTATTCCGATCTGGTTATCCAGACCACTTCAATCTTGAGTAATAGAATAGTCTTTTACCGTAAAAAAAAAAAGCAAAATAACATAAAATATAGCACCAATTGTTAAACCGTTAACTTGAAGAAACTTCCACGGTCTAGAACTTTTTTTTTCTGGTAAAATGGTAAGTAAGAAGGACCTTTAATAAACTATCAATCTAAAACTTAATTATTAACCCTAAAATCTAATAAAATGGGTTTTATCTTTTTTTGCCAACCTACCTTACTTTTTATGAATCAGTAAGACAGTACACAACTTAAAAAATGTTCTTCTATCTTTTTAAATTTTGGAGTTGTTCTTGGAGCAAGGTTTTTTAAATGGTTTAATGTATTTGAGCTTAGATTAATATTCCAAGCTAGGAAGCTATTTTGCTGTTTTATTGTGAGGAAAATAAATAATTGTAAAAAAGGTGAGAAAACTCTTGACGTTAAAGTTTACTTAAGCGGACAAACCGGTCTAATAAACCAACGTGCACGTATGAAGTGGACGTAACTACAGACAATCGCCAACAGAACTGCTTACGTGGCGCTTTATTGACGGGTTAGTATCATGACGCTGTCCCAAGACCACCACCTTCTCCTCTTTTTTCTTCGACATGTGGGTCCTGCCTGCTCTGCTAAACTGCGATGCAGGAGAATTTCTCGTGCTTGAATCAATCTATTTGTTTACCGTTTTGCCCATCTTTAACCTTGTTTCTTTTAATTTACTGCAAGTCAAGGCTTGGCTTTGTCCCAAAGGCTGTGTTTGTTTTTCCTCGTTTTCTTTGAACTGTTTAGGAATCTTGTTTGCGTTTTCTTGTCCCTCTGAATATATCTAAAGCCAGTTTGACTAAGTTGAAATACATTAAACCATTTATTTATCAAAAGTATCATTTATTTAATTATAAATAGAAATAGTAAAAACTACAAATAGAAATAGTTGAAAGCTATTTTTTTTATCAAAAGTATCATTTATTTAATTATAAATAGAAATAGTAAAAATTTAATTGATTACACAGTTTTTAATACAATTAAAATTACATAGATTTATATAAACATCTAGATCAAAAAAAAAGATTTGTGTAAACATCATATATTGTTAAAAAAACTTCTCTAAAATTTCAAGTATATTGAAACAGAGAAAATAGTATTATTATAAAAAGTAAAAGAGACACAAAGAAACTTAAGGAGAGAGGATCTCAAACAAGAACACAAAAATCAAAAATAAAAACATGCTCTAAAATGTCATGCTATTATTGGTTTGATTTTATCTGTGTTTAAATTTAATTACAACATAAAATTATATAGTTTTATTATTAAAGAGCCGCTTGTTACTTTCTTTTATTTTTTTGTGTCTATTATAGTTTGATACTGGATGAAAAAACTAATTAATGCATCACTCTCATTTCCATTC
This sequence comes from Raphanus raphanistrum x Raphanus sativus, assembly GCA_019705995.1. Classification (NCBI taxonomy): domain Eukaryota; kingdom Viridiplantae; phylum Streptophyta; class Magnoliopsida; order Brassicales; family Brassicaceae; genus Raphanus; species Raphanus raphanistrum x Raphanus sativus. The sequence goes on along the minus strand of CM034037.1, from coordinate 11,723,219 downwards.
ATACACACGTAACAAAACCGAGATACCTGTTCTTGTAACTTTTTAGTTAGTGGTTCCCCCAATAAAACCAAATCTGGTCATGGCCTTATTACTAAAGTTAGGGAGAAATCAAGAGATTTGTTTTCACAATAGTGATACTGATCATACTTGCCAATAACGTGAACAAATGATATTTTGTGCATTATACTTTTACAAAAATATTGAGTTTTTAATCAAATATCATGCATTGAACCATTAATAAATATTTTGAAATTATAATATCTTCGAAAAATAAATAATCTTCCTTAAGTATTACTCAGCATGCTCTTTATCGAGAAAAAAAACAGCAAAGAAATTTCTTTTCAATAAATCCCCTTCAGATCTCCTATCTGGCAAAAAGAAAGTATATTTTTTTTTAAGAGGTGGTGAATTCAATCTATACTATTAAAGCAGGATCCTATTGGTTTTTTTACTAAACCTACCCTTCTGTTATAAGGAAGTTGCAGGTTTCATTAAGGATATTTCTGTTATTTTGTATCATTTTCAATTAATAAGTCTTTTAATTATAGGCCAAACTTTTTTTGTTCCTTTAATTTCACGGGTTTGGGTTATTTAGGCCGATTTTAATATTTATCTAAGTTCACATTTTTCATTTGGGCCAAGTTCTAATATTGATATTAACAAATATTTACACATATTTTTTTTTCTCAATATAATTAAAACTTTCTGAAAATATTTTAATATTGATAATGAATGACTTAAATTATTAAAAGAATATAATATTAATTTATTCACAAGTTAAATCTGTTAAAAGTTATATCTTTCAAAAATTCAGTACATAAAAGTGAAAATTGATTGAAAAAATTTAAAATACCACTTCAAATTTTTGAAAAAAAAATCAAATTCAATTTTAAACATAAATACTCATTTATAAAATAAAAATAAAAATAAAACAATACAATAAAAATAAATGAAAATATTTCATTTCACAAACTTATTCAAAATTTATAAAAAAAAAGAAAAATAAATCCGCGCGTTTAAAGCGCGGATCAAATCCTAGTTATAGTTTTAAAACAACAAATGTCGTGTAATTCGTTGACAAAAAAAGTCGTGTAATTCTGAACCTGGTCTACACTTGTCTTGTATACAATTAAAAATGATGGAATACATCAAAAGGCTTCTTCGTAGATTCGCATCACATGTCACTATGTTTGTTGTTGTTTATTTAGGCTTTGTTTATCGTTGTTAACTTACAACTGAATCTTACCGTAAAACAAGAAGATGCGAATATAAAATAAAACAAAAATTGTAGCCTTCTATACAATTCACGAATGCGTTAAATTATATGTCGGCGTCGACAAAAATAAAATAAAATAAAATAAATGATTTGTCAGTCTTTAGTTGTTTGGTTCAGAAAGACGTATAATCCGTGAGAATTCGATCAAGTTCTTAAGGGGGTGTATTCAACTAAGAATTTCAGGTGATTTGTATTAAAATAACAAATCTATTGTTATTCAAACATGTATTTTAAAAAACACTTTAAAATCCAGTGTTATTGAACTTGTCATTTTATAAAACACTTTGAAATCCACTGTTATTGAACAAAATTTAAGTTGGAGATTTCAGATTACTTTAAGTGCTTTTTAGAGTGTTTGAGGAGAGTTTCTTAGTTATAAAAATAAAAATCCAAATCCCACTGTTTTATTAGATTCTTGTTGAAAACCGGCTGGTTTGGAATGCCCTATCCGAGATTTACATGGTTTGGTTAGACCAGCCTTAAACCAAATCATACTTATCTAGCTTACTTGGTTTTTATCTTCTCATGTTTATCTTATGTTTTACTTAATTATGTTTTAGGATAATCGACTAATGAGATGGGTATGTCCATTATCATTAGGCCCGATCTATTCCTTGTTATGTAAACCGACCTAGAAGCTTATATATAAAGGCTCTAGGGTTTCATCTTAATAATACACACGATTTACAGCCTCTCTCTCTCTAAAGCCACACGGCAAATACAACTCTCTAGCAAGTCCAACTCGTGAGAACCTCAACAAGAACACTCAAGTTTTCACACGTTATCAGCACGACTGATCTACGAGCTACTTGACAACCTCATCGACATCAAACAAAACCCTAAGCCGCCAACCTCTTTCTTTTGTTACTTTGATATCGATTGAAGTTTGATCTCAAAACTAACATACTTGAGTTTCTTGTTTGATTGATTTATTTTAAGGATTCAAAAGGAAATCCTAGGAGCACATCGATCAAGTTAAAAGGTAAGAAACCAATCTCTAAAACTTGTTTACTTGCTTGTTGAATAATCGGCTTGTGCTTGAAAACTAGAAACCGATTACTAGGTTTATCTTGAGGTTCACGATTTTTAAACTAGAAACCACCATTGTTCTTGCAAGTTTAAAATCGATCATTAGGTTGTTAATCCTATAATTTAAATCTGTCAAAAGGAACAAACCCTAAAAAAATTTATGAGATTAAAATTCACATGAAAACCCTAAACCTTTTCCTAATACAAATCGGATATGGAAAATTTCACAATCGGATTATGTTATATTCCTATATCCGATTATGTTAAAATTCCTAACACATACTAAACTAGAAATTTTACAAATCCTTATCCTAATGGTAAAAGCTTTAAAACCGAAATAAACTTGCTAAAACCCTAAAGCCAAATCGATGAGAAACTAAAAAGGAAATAAACCCCTTAAACCCTTATAAGCTATAAATCGATTGCATGGTTTTGCATGGTTCGGTTGTGTGGTACATGTACCTCTTATAGAGAATGAGCTTGTATATATTACAAGAGTTGTCCACACAAACCGCATAGGTCGATGATGTTTTCCATGGGAATAACTAGACCTTGTTGCACTCGTCCACATCATATAAATTTCACAAATTTTACAAACCGGTTTCCATGATAATTGATTGCTTGAAATTAAACATAGAAATTCATGACCTAGGGAAATCGAATTCTCTGATGGACGAGGCAACATATATATTTATTTGTATAAGATCTTATAAGACCTAAAACCAAGTTTGAAATTTTATTTCAGATGCCAAACATTGCAAACTTGGATTTTGAACCCCTAAGTGTAAAGGGTGATAATTACCTTCAGTGGGCTTTAGACATTGAAATCTCCCTCGGAGCCAAAGGCCTAGAGGAGTGTATTGTCGAAGGAAATGAATCAAGTAAGAAAGACAATGCTAAAGCCCTCATGATGATTCGCCATCACATTGAGGAGAGCTTGAAAGCTCAATATCTCACAGTGAGCAATCCATACGAGTTATGGAAAGAGTTGAAATCGAGATATAATCACCAAAAGACTGTGATCCTTCCGGAAGCCATGTATGAATGGACTCATCTCAGGATTCAAGACTTTAAGTCTGTGAATGAATATAACTCAGCCTTGTTCAGGATAGTCTCAAAGATGAGACTATGTGGCGAGAAAATAACTGATAAGCAGCTACTGGAAAAGACTTACCAGACAATGTCATCAAGCAACATGTTGCTCCAGCAACAATATAGGCAGAAAGGTTTCAAGACCTACAGTGCTCTCATAGCCTGCCTATTGCTTGCTGAACAGAATAATGAGTTGCTTATGAAGAATAATGACCTGAGACCACCCGGAACCAAACCTGTTCCTGATGCACATCATGCCTCAAAAGAAGGTAAGAACAACTCCGAAGCTAACCATGTCCAATATGACCAAAGGGGTCGCGGTTCCTCATTTGGAAGAGGTCGCGGCCGTGGAGGTCAGTGGCGAGGACGTGGACGTGGTGGCTATGGGAGAGGGCGTTACAACCCTTATGAGCGCCCAAACCAGTCCAGCAATGGACGTGGTAGAGGCAGAGGCAGTGGGTCGACTACTCGACCACAGAATACAGGAAACTCAGTGTGTCATAGGTGCGGAGTATCTAACCATTGGGCAAAGAACTGCCGAACCCCAAAACACCTGGTTGATCTCTACCAAGAGAGCATCAAAGGCAAGAACCCGGAGGCTCACATGGTGTACAAGGATGGCGAGGATGACTTTGATCATGACAAGGATGATCTCATGGAATATGAGACTTCAGACATTCTGAAGAATGACCAAGTTGATTAAAAGATGCATCAAACGATTTGTGTTTGAATGCTTTGGTGTTTTAGGCTTTTATTTTATTTTTAAGATCTTTGCATTTTATGTTTTATGATTTTATGATTGAACTTTGTTTTATTTTATTTTATAATAATATGAATGATTCAGATTATATTTTATTGTTTAGAATAAAAGAAGTATGGATACACTTGTGGTCGACAGTGGATCAAGCCACACAATTTTAAAGGATAAGAAATTCTTTATTGATCTAACAATGAAAGATGCAAATGTTAATACAATAGCTGGTATATCATCATTGATAAAGGGCCACGGCCAAGCTTACATATTGTTACCAAAAGGGACACATCTAGAAATAGATGAAGCATTGTATTCTCCAGATTCTAATAAAAGCCTGTTGAGCTTTAAAGACATTCGAAAGAATGGTCTTCACATTGAGACTGTTGGAGAAGGAGCCAAAGAGTTCTTGAATATATATGAACTCGGCCAGGATCACAAAAGGGTCTTGGAAACTATACCAGCTATAGCTACTGGTCTTTACTATGCCAAGGTCAGTGTAGCAGAAACTAATGCTATGATAAGCAAAGACATAAAAGAAAATTTTAATTTGTGGCATGACCGGTTAGGGCATCCCGGGACATCTATGATGCGTAAACTCATTCAAAATTCTAATGGCCACAGCCTGAAGGGCAGGCGAGTTATCCCTAAAGTCCATACGTGTGTGCCTTGTGCACAAGGGAAACTCCAAATCCGACCATCAGCAATTAAAGTGACTAAGGAAACCATAGGTTTTCTGGAAAGAATACAAGGTGACATTTGTGGACCAATACACCCACCTAGTGGGACATTTAGGTACTTCATGGTACTCATTGATGCTTCCACAAGATGGTCCCATGTATGTTTATTGTCTACTCGGAATCTAGCCTTGGCTAGGTTGCTGGCTCAGATCATAAGATTGAGAGCACACTTTCCAGACTTTCCTTTAAAGACTATACGTCTTGATAATGCTGGTGAGTTTACTTCCCAAGCTTTTTATGAATACTGTATGTCCATGGGGGTGACAGTTGAACACTCCGTGGCACATGTCCATACACAGAATGGTCTAGCCGAGTCTTTTATTAAAAGGATTCAGATGATAGCTAGACCCTTACTCATGAAAAGTAATCTGCCGACCACAGCTTGGGGACATGCAGTATTGCATGCTGCAGAGTTAGTACGCATCAGACCATCTAGTGAGCATAGATATTCACCATCCCAACTCCTATTGGGTCGAGAGCCAGACATCTCCCATCTTAAAATGTTTGGATGTGCTGTTTACTATCCAATAGCTCCACCACAGAGAACAAAGATGGGAGCTCAGAGAAGGATGGGAATATATGTTGGATATGATTCTCCATCAATTATAAAATACCTTGAGCCAACCACGGGTGATTTATTTAAGGCCAGGTTTGCGGATTGTCACTTTGTGGAATCCGAGTATCCAACATTAGGAGAAAATAATAATAAGCTGGTAAAAGAAATAACATGGAATCATACATCCCAAGCATCATGGCAAGATCCTCGAACTCAAGCATGTGATCTTGAGGTTCAAAAGATTATACATCTACAAGAGCTAGCTAATAAATTGCCTGATTCCTTTACTGACCCAAATAGAATGACCAAGTCATATATACCAGCAGCAAATGCACCAATAAGAATTGAAGTCCAAAAGGGACAAAACCAAGTTGCTACAGAGTCTAAGCCACGTATGAAACGTGGTAGACCAATTGGTTCCAAGAATAAAACCCCTCGTATGAGTAAAAAGAGTGCTAAACAAGCCGTGGTTGAGGGGGAGAAGGATCTGGTCGAACTGGTTGAGCCATCCGTCCCAAGGCTCCGGGACATGGGCGAACCAACGCCCGGACGCGATCCGGACATACCAGCATCCGCGGACATGACCATTGGTACGGCCGGTAAGGGACCTAGTGAGGCTTGGGACGCTAAGACTCAGGGTTCTGAACCTCCGGACAATGATGAGATCTCTACTAATTATATCATGTCTGGAAAACAATGGAACAGAAAGCATGTCGACATAGATGATATTTTTGCATACAAGGTAGCACTTGAGATCATAGAAGATGATGAGGATCTAGAACCCACGTCCATATATGAATGCATGCAGAGGAAAGATTGGCATAAATGGAAAGAAGCCATAAACGTGGAGTTAAACTCTTTTAAGAAGAGAGGTGTCTTCGGTCCTATAATCCGAACACCAAATGATATAAAGCCAGTGGGGTACAAATGGGTCTTTGTGAGGAAGAGAAATGAGAATGGAGAAGTCGTGAGATATAAGGCTCGACTTGTTGCACAAGGATTCTCACAGAGACCAGGAATCGATTATGAGGAGACTTATTCTCCCGTGGTGGATGCAACAACATTTAGATTCCTGATAAGTCTGGCCATAAGAGAAAATTTGGATTTACGGTTAATGGATGTAGTAACCGCATATCTTTATGGACCACTGGACAATGATATATACATGAAAGTACCAGAAGGTATTGAGTTACCTAAGAATGCTAAAGGTTCTCGAGAACAACATTGCATAAAATTAGATAAAGCATTATATGGATTGAAACAATCAGGTCGAATGTGGTACAATAGATTGAGTGAGTACTTACTAAAAGAAGGCTATAAGAATGATCAAATATGCCCATGTATATTCATTAAGAAATCGGACAAAGGCTATGTGATCATAGCTGTGTATGTTGATGACCTGAACATACTTGGAACAACCAAAGAAATTTCCCAAACCGTAGAGTATCTCAAGAAAGAATTTGAAATGAAGGATTTGGGAAGGACAAAATTTTGTCTAGGACTACAGATTGAACATCTAAAGGATGGAATCCTTGTGCATCAAAAGACCTATACAGAGAAGGTTCTTAAAAGATTTAATATGGATAAGTGCCATCCATTAAGCAGTCCTATGGTTGTAAGATCCCTTGGCCTTGAGACTGATCCATTCCGGCCAAAGGGAGAGGATGAAGAAGTCCTAGGTCCCGAGTTCCCTTACCTCAGTGCCATTGGCGCCTTGATGTATTTAACTACTCATACCAGGCCGGACATATGCTTTGCTGTGAGTCTACTGTCCAGATACAGCTCCTGTCCGACCATGAGGCATTGGGACGGGATCAAACACATCCTGAGATATCTACAAGGAACCAAGGATGTGGGATTATTTTATGCTAACCAAAACAAAGAAGATTTGATTGGTTTTGCTGATGCAGGTTATTTATCTGATCCACATTGTGCCAAGTCTCAAACAGGCTATGTTTTCACCTACGGGGGTACTGCCATTTCGTGGAGGTCAGTCAAGCAGACAATAGCAGCAACATCATCCAACCACTCGGAAATTTTGGCAATCCATGAAGCAAGCAGGGAGTGTGTCTGGTTGAGACTTATGACACATCATGTCCGAGCAGCATGTGGAATCACAGAAGGCAAGGATGATCCGACCATCCTTTATGAAGACAACGCAGCCTGCATAGCTCAGCTCAAGGATGGATACATCAAGGGTGATAAGACTAAGCATGTTCTCCCCAAGTTCTTTTTCACCCACGACTTACAGAAAGAAGGAGAGGTCAAGGTACTACAAGTCAAGTCCAGCGAGAACTCAGCCGACCTCTTCACTAAGGCATTACCAACTTGCACACTCAAGAAGCTCATGCATCAGATTGGTATGCGTTCTCTGAAGGATCTTCAGGGATGATTACATCAGGGGGAGTAATGCGGCTGTACTCTTTTTCCTTCACTATGGTTTTGTCCCACTGGGTTTTACTTAGTAAGGTTTTAATGAGGCAGTACACCAAACGCATTACAAACTCTAGATGGCTATGGCATTCAGGGGGAGTGTTGAAAACCGGCTGGTTTGGAATGCCCTATCCGAGATTTACATGGTTTGGTTAGACCAGCCTTAAACCAAATCATACTTATCTAGCTTACTTGGTTTTTATCTTCTCATGTTTATCTTATGTTTTACTTAATTATGTTTTAGGATAATCGACTAATGAGATGGGTATGTCCATTATCATTAGGCCCGATCTATTCCTTGTTATGTAAACCGACCTAGAAGCTTATATATAAAGGCTCTAGGGTTTCATCTTAATAATACACACGATTTACAGCCTCTCTCTCTCTAAAGCCACACGGCAAATACAACTCTCTAGCAAGTCCAACTCGTGAGAACCTCAACAAGAACACTCAAGTTTTCACAATTCTAGAATGTTTTAACAAAAATCACCTAAATCTCTGCAACTTATTAAAATCATCTAAAACTCCATTAAAAATCAAATCACATCAAATGTTAAATTGAATACACCCCCCTAAGTCTTTGTGGGAAACCAGTTTTGATTCATCGTGGTTATGAAACAAGTATGGCACGATTTGTTCACATGTCTCCACCATTCTGGTAGACGGAAAGGCACTCCCGACAATGTCATTCAATAACAACATATGTTCATGTTTTAATCGAGTTGTCACATAAAAAATGTTTTATCCTCTAAAACAATTATTTCAAAGATTTTTTGTTTTGAGAAAGTTTCAAGATTTTAAAGGTTGTAATTAGGTATGGACATTTGGTTTTTAACTCGGTTTTAGTTTCAGTTCATGTATTTTAGTTTTTGGTTTTCCGGTTCTAGAATTTTAATAATTGTCTGGATATATGTAAAATTTGATTCAGATTCAGTTCAGTTACTTCGGTTTGAAGTTCTAGAAAAAATGAAAACCAGCCAATATCTAAGAAAAATCAGGTCTAGTTCACTTTCAGTTTTTCTGGTTATTTAGGATAATATGAGTAAAATGTTAAATAATTCAGGAGTTTCAAGTTATATATATAGGTAGTTCAGGTTTAACCAGGTAAGTTAGATAATTTTTAATACTTCAGATAAAAATCTAGGTAATTCAAGTTTCAGATTATTCGCTTTACAAATACTATTTTAAAAAATATTCCCTCTGTTTCAATATACTTGATATTTTAGAGAATTTTGTTATTTCAAAATAGATGATATTTGTACAAATTTATCTAACTTTAACTTTATAAAAAAACTGTGTAATCAATTAAATTTTTATTATTTCTATTTATAATTAAATAAATTAGTTTTAAATAATAGTTTAGTAATATTTTTAATAAAAATAGTTTTTTTTAATATTTGTGCATTAGAGTAAAATATCAAGTAATATGAAACGGAGAGAGTATTTGGTTATTGAAAAATAAAATGTAATTAATAATTTTAGATATATCTACTCAGTTTTTTTTTGGTTTTAAAATTATAAGTTTTTTTTTCTGATAATTTTTTTTTTAAATTATAGGTTCAACTGGAATATTTATAAAATTCAGTATGATTTTAATTTTGTTTTGTTTTTTCTGGTTCGCGATACAATTTGGTTCCTCGATTCTTTGTCCCTGCCTAGTAGTAATTCCTTTTTTTTTTAGTAGTAATTCCTTTCACTAGAACATTAATAAATTACAAACTAAATATACAACTGATGACAAAAAAAAAATATACAACTATATATCCGGTTTTCAAAATTAGAGTTTTCTACTCTCAATGTTAGGGGGTGTATTGAATCTGAAATTTAAAGTGATTTGATTTTTAATGAGTTTTGAGATGATTGCAGGAGAATTAGAGAATTTAGGGTGACTTTTGTTAAAACACTATAAAATCTCATCTAAAACAGTGAGATTTGGATTTTTATTTTTATAACTAAGGAATTTCCCTCAAATACTCTAAAAACACTTAAAGTACTCTAAAATCTCCAACTTAAATTTTGTTTAATAACAGTGAATTTCAGAATGTTTTATGAAATATCAAGTTCAATAACACTAGATTTTAAAGTGTTTTTTAAAATCCACGTTTGAATAACAGTGGATTTATCATTTTAATACAAATCACTTAAAACTCTTAGTTGAATAAACCCCCGTAAATGAAATGCTAGTCAGATAACTCATTCTCTAGCTAAGTTTCGACCTACAGATTAGTTTTTATATTCCAATTGTTTTTTTTTTTTTTGAAAAAGGCTTTTTATATTCCAATTGTTTGTACTTTGTATGTATTGGCTAACAACACCATTATATTCTAGCTATACTTTCTCAAATTAAATAAAATTATAACTTTGTACAAAAAGTTACGAGCCAAATTTCTACAAGTTGATTTTTCCCAAAAAAATAAGCATGAAAGAACGAAATTACTATTAAAGTTAGTTAGGAATTCATTTTAACGCAAATAATAAAACTGAAACGCAAACATAAAAACGATATGTGGTTATAAGTTGGTCCAAATCGAACATTAGCTTTTTTTTTAATCAGAAATCGAACATTAGCTAACAAAGTATTTTACATAAGAATATGAAGCTTTCTTAATCTTAAATTTACTTTTCCCATGTTGACAAAAATAAATATTTACTTTTCTCATTAAAATAAAACACCGTGCGGCTCACGCCTCCTTTTCCCCATTATTCCAGCCTAAATGACCGAAATACCCATCAATCTCCCTCTGTACTTTTCTTTTGGCTAATTTTTCAAATTTCCGGACTGCAGTATATTACTACAATTGTTTTTTTTTGAGCAGATATTACTACAATAGTTCTATACGTAAGTTTAATACAATTTCTCGTGAAAGTAAATCAAACGCATATTATTCAAATTTAGTGTGTCTAAAATAGCGCAAAATCAGTCGTACGCTATGGTTGACAAAAAAGAATAATTTACATAGTTGACAAAAAAAGAATAATTTACATATAAAAACTCATGTCTTCTATTAAAAGTTTTGATTCTTATGACATTAATGATTTCATTTAAAAAAAGACCCACACACCAAACACCGTCATTTAGAGGCATTTAGATGTGTGATAGGCGAATATACTGCTTTCAATTAAGGTGTGAAATATTTAATAAATGTTAACAATCTGTTCTATAGAAAAACAAAACCACTGTTTTAACATTTAACAACTACAATAGGATAAAAACCAGCTTGTCGTATAGTAACCTTTTGGGATGATATTGATCCACAAATAGTAAATGTATAATAGTCAACAATTCACCAGTGTAATAATTTGCTGGTAAATAACATATCCAAAAACTTATTGATAAATGGTACTAAAATACAATTACTACTAGATTTATGTATAAAATTAATTTTCTATGTATCATCAAATGAAATTCTAAAACAATGTGCTATAAGAAAAACCATTAGTTATAATAAGATAATCCAGTATGTTTAACATTTAAAAATTCTTAAGCTTAACTTCTGTATATTTATTTGATGAAATTTTTTTCTCTAAACCATTATCGACAGTTCCTATAAGGTTCGTATCCGACGGGTGAGATCAAACCACGACATTAAAAGACTTAAAATCACGCGTAAACGACCTGATAAATTAGTAGGGGTAAAATAGTCATTTGATCGGCATAATTTATTAATTCGTACACGAGGGGGCAAAAGACTCATTACTCAGCTTAGTTGATTTAATTTAATTTATTTATTTAAATCCCAGCTTTATTTTCTAGTTTTCACATTGAAACATTGTGAGAGAAAAAAGGCAAAGACAAAAAAAAGGAAGATCCGAAAAATTTCCCACGAAAATCTCAGAATCTGGGAAAAGAAAAGGAAAATTAAGAAGATCGTTTTTTCAGTTTTAACATTTGTCTCTTTCTTTTTTTCTCGCTTGATCTTTCATCGGAGAAAAGGAACAAATCTATTTCCTTATTTTAATAATCACAGATTTTTTTTTCTCTCTTTTATATTAGATCATTGTGATCATCATTCTCTACTCAACACACACTCTGTATAAGAGACGAAGAAGAGGTTTTTGATCTTTGTGGTGTTTGTGTTCTAACGAGCCATGTCGTCAGAAACTCAGAACTCAACTGGGTCGGTTCGATCTTCCGACAAAATTGAAGAAGGTAGTTACTGTCTCTCTCTTTTTTTTTTCATCAGTGATCCTATAAAAACGGTTTCTTTTCCGTAATGTCTTTGAAGATCCTATGAGTTATCTTATGATCGTGTAAAAGCCTCTGTCTTTTTTGGATTGTCGGAGATCACGTTCAAAATCGTTGAGTTTGGATTCTGATTGGTCTCTGGAACGTTTGACATTGTCTTTGTAGCTTTAGCTTAGTGGGCTCTTATAAATTAAAATTAGGTTTTATTTTGTATGCATCATATCTCGTGTGACAATGTGTTATGGTTTAATACTAGATACCTTGACGAGGATGAAGGGGACTGAAGAGCAAACAAGTCCGTATCCTGATCGTCCCGGTGAGCGAGATTGCCAGTTCTTTCTGAGAACTGGGCAGTGTGGCTATGGAAACAGCTGTCGATACAATCATCCTCTTACTCATCTTCCACAGGTGGCGACATACTTTTAAGCTGACTCTTCCCCTGCTTACAGTTTTCTGCTAAGGTTTGTAATGATTTTTTTTTTTTTTGCAGGCTGTCTTATATCACAGAGACGAACTGCCTGAGAGGATTGGAGAACCAGACTGTGAGGTTTGCACTATCTACATTATACTTACCATCTCATATTTTTTTTTATTTTCTTGCGTTGATCTAAAAAAGTTTTGAGTGAATGCATCAAGTTTCTCTGAAGATGTTTGACGAACCTTTTCTGTATTCTATTTTCTCTTCAGTACTTTCTGAAGACAGGAGCCTGTAAGTATGGCTCAACGTGCAAATTTCACCACCCAAAAGACAGGAACGGTGCTGAGCCCGTGCTGTTTAATGTTCTAGGTTATCCCATGCGACAGGTGAGGTCACTTAGCTCTGGTTTTCATTACATTTTTTTTTCATCACCAGTTGCATTGTTTTTAAACAAGACTTTTATATGTTTTTTATTGTCTCCCCCAGGGTGAGAAGTCATGCCCATATTACGTGCAGACAGGAACGTGTAGGTTCGGAGTCGCCTGCAAATTCCATCATCCACATCCTCAGCCTCATAATAATAATGGCCACTCTACTACTTATGGAATGCCTACCTTTCCTTATGGGATGATGTCTTTGCCTCCTGCAACATATGGAGTTATGCCACCTCCTCAAGTTCCTTACCCTCAGACCTATATGCCCTTCATATTTGCACCTCCTCAAGGCTGGTCGCCTTACATGGTAAGTCTTTAACTATCTTTGCTCATGCCTCAAGTAGAGGCTTAACAATAAATAGACGTGGATTCTACTTTTAACAAGAAGAATGTCTTAATCTGAAAAGATCTTGTTTCCTTTTCTGTGGTGCAGGCTGGATCTAACTCCATTTATAATGGTAAAACTCAACCTGACTCCAGTTCTGAAAGAGCTGAGTGTAGGTTTTTTATGAGCACCGGAACGTGTAAATACGGAGATGACTGCAAATACAGTCATCCGAATCTCACACACCCTATTGTTGTTCTTCCAGCTAGACCAGTAAGTCTGTTGTTATTATTGTTTCACTACGTTCTTATATGAGTTTCTGGTGATGCTAATTGCTTCTGCTTTTGTTGTGTGTGTTCAGGGGCAACCTGCATGTGGTAACTTCAAGGCCTACGGTTTCTGCAAGTATGGATCAAATTGCAAATATGATCATCCAATGCCTACTGCTTATGCTTCACCTGTCTCAACTCATCCGAGGGTCTCAACACCACCACCAAACCGCTCTGACTCAATTTCCATCTCCAATGGTGATAAACCTGCTGCAGAGAAGAATCATAGCTCAGAGATTGAGAAACAAGACAAGTCTGAAGTGCAGGGCTCATCACAACTAGGCCATTCTGATTCAACTGCCATCTCCTCCAATGGTAATAAACCTGCTGCGGAGAGTGACAGCTCAGAGATTGGGAAACAAGAAGATATCTCGGACAAGTCTCAAGTGCAGGACTCATCACAAATTAGCCGCTCTGAACTAACTGTCATCTCCAATGGTGCAGAGAATCACAGCTCAGAGATTGAGAAACAAGAGGAAGATATCTCGGACAAGTCTGAACTGCAAGACTCGTCACAACTAAGCCAATCTGATTCAACAGCTTTGTCCAACGGTAAAACTGATGCAGAGAGTCCAAGTTCAGAGACTAAGAAACAGGACGATAATCCTTCACAACCGGACAACTGAGGAGAGCAGGACTCATCCGGTAATGCTTCATGATCATGATCTCAGAACCAATATCATCATCACAATGCTGGTTTCTAACAGTCTCAAATGATCTCTCTCTGCCCTTTTTGTTAATTTTTTTGGAAGGAGGGCTTGGACATGTTCTATCTTTTTATTCTCTCTCTCTCTTTTTTTTTTTTGGTTTTAAAGACTGCCATTGCTGAAACACAATAGGAAATTGAACAGTGTTTTTAATTGGTTAATAAAACTTCACTTCAACTAGCAATTTTCAGATGCTCAACCACTATTTTATCCAAATAGCCGTTGTTGCTCTATAGATATTAACCAGTAACAAGGAGTTTATTAATAGAAACTGAATGTAGAAACAATACGAATTAGCTTTTGAGTTTTGATCTTATTCTTTCTAATTAAGATGGTGTTGATATTGGTTTTCATAATAAAATCATGTTGGTATTGGTGTGGTGAAACAGAAAAGGTAACAAAAAAGTCGAATTGAAATCAAACTGAGAAAGTTAAACATTGTCCACCTCCATCATTACCAAAAAATAGTTGTTTCTTCTAATACTGAAAGCTGTTAATTACTAGCCCATAAAATTAGTTTGGAAGTTGACCTTTTTTTTCCCTTTTAGATCTTATGACCAAATGTAAAATCATGTACAACAAAACCTTGCAGAAACATTTAAACCTAAAGCTTAAACTGTTGCTCAAAAAAAAAAAAAACCTAAAGCTTAAACTCTGACATAGTACATTCTTACACACGAGTGTGTGAGGATGATACAAGCTTCAATCTTCTGCAAATAAGGGCTCAATTTCATTCTTCTTCTCAGGTCTATATATGGGTTTTTAGTTTTTGTCATTCCCTGCTACTAGTTAACTAGTCCTCTATCCTCCATAAACATTCTTTTCTCAGTGGCGAATCTGCAAATATGGCTTTGATGAAATCTTGTACCTGCAACATTTGTCATCACAAGGCTTTCAGAGGAGGTAGAACAGCTCGTAGAAAAAAACACAGTTGATAAACAATAGCAAATGGCTTCATGAGGCATATCAAGTTAAATAAAGTTAGTACCTCTGTTCTCGTAAAATTGCAACTAAACAACTCGCCACTTTCCCATGCTGAAGTTATAGACTTGAGAGGCATATCCAATAGTTCTGTAAATGAGAAACACAAACGAAAAAAATTTCACTGATCATATCCCAAGCTTAGTGTTAATTTGATGGTATGAGATATATTAGTAAAGACATGCCTGCTAGTTTTTGGGTTTTACGCAGAGATGGTATGAGATCATCAAGAGGACGAGAACTATCGTCTGCAGATTTCAAGGAACCGAGTAACGAAGACAGATTCTCCATCATGAGATGAATCAGTCTTTGTAGCTGAGGATAAGCAAAATCATTTTTAGTAGCCAGTTATAAAGTTACATTGCACAAAGGACTAGCAAAGAGAAAAACAGTTACCTGAAAAGTTTCATCAGCAGCCATGTCATCCAGAAGAAGAATGTCTCTGGTTATTCTGCGAAAGACTGACTCCAAAATTACGCACATGCTCTGTTTGTAAGTTTTGGGCCGTAAAACCGGCTCCCATATCATATGCACTTTCTCTAGGCTAAATACAACCTACAAAACAATTGCATTGTTCCTGATAAAAGTGACATTTTATACTAAACAAGATAAAAGGGACACATAAATTCAATAGAGCATTTACCTGCTCAATGCTAAATTTTGCAGATTCGAACTGATTTATTTGATGAGTATCCTGAAATCCATCTGCACTATCTATTGCCTGATGATAGATGCAAAAATGTTATCTGAAGAATCAATGCTCTTTAAACTTTCATATGGTACTACTTTCCCAAAGAAACTCACCTCTTGCAAATTCGAAATGACTAGCTGAACTTGTCTTTGTAAAACTTCTTCTGCCATCAGCTTAAATCTTGGGGCTACGTCAGCAAATACTGCATATTCCTTGATGGAGCTAGGGAAGCTATCACGATACTTTGACACACAAAATGATGAGATATAGTCAGAGAAGAAGCATATAGATTAGAATAAAACAGTTTAAGAAGAGGACGTTGGTTTTCTCAATCAATGAAAATAATATTCAAGTCCATACCTCAAAAGCAAGTCCAAGTATCTCTTCAAACAAATATAGACAATCGTTGTGCAGAAGAGCAGCAGCCTGATTGATCCCATTGAGTTGTTTCTCTAGCTTCACATTTCGAGAGAGATCAAGGAAGAAATAAGATAAGACTTCGCGCATATCTGTTAAAGATATTAGATCTTCTTTCACTGACCTTAACGGGAACAACAGCTTCATATAGAAGTAAAGAATCTCGAGCAGCGTGGTAGAACTCTGAAGCAACTCTTGCAGAAGACACACAAACATCCTGCAGGAACAAAAAAAAGAGCTTATCATCTCAACCATGTCTGAAAAATGCTTGTATTGAACTGCATTAGTCCAAAAAGAGCTACCTCAAGAGTCTTATGCACCAAATGCATAAGTTGAGAAGCAGCTTCAGACACCATACACATTTCAGATGTAAAAAGTAAGCGAACCATGTGCTTGGACGAATTTTCATCTATAGATTCCGCACCATCAGAGTTGAAACTGGCATTTCTCATAGCAAGTCCCTGAGAAAAGGATTACACAGTCACGATCTTTAACATGAAAAGGCTGATGCTGTAGATAAGACGATAAGCAAAGCTTACCTTGGGAATCGTAAAATTGCACTGCAACAGCAAACTTCTTGCTTTTGCTAGAATTTCAATCTTCTTTCTAGATGCAAAATGAACCTCAACATTTTCAGCGTATCTGCTGAGCCTTCCCTCAGCGTCAGATGGTGAAATGAAACTCAGTTCCTTTAGAGCTGTTTCAAATTGAGAGGTCCGCTCAATAACTTTCTGAAAGTCAGCAAGCTTTGAAGCATCTTCTGGGACTACCTGACTCCAAAGTAAACAACAAGCTTTTTTTAGCAACCTACAGTTTCAGTTCAAAGGAGAAGAGTGCTCTCTCTCTCTCTGTACAGTTATAAAAACGAACCTTTGAAAGAAATTTAGATATAATTAGCTCTGATATCCTCGGCCATGTCAATCTCCCGAAAGAATGGATCCATGTAACGTTCCCAAAGCACAAGGAACTGCAAATAAATTTAATAACCTTAAGAATTCCTGAATAGATTGCATCTCCATCCACATCTTCAGTCTGCAGTCAAGAAAGTAAGTATTTATAGGTTCAGAAGACAAGGACCAACGCAGGAAATACAAGAAGCACATAATTTATACGCTAGAGAAAAATATAGACTGCATGAGATGGATAATGGGAAAATCTCATCTCTACCATAGAAATAGCTACCTTATGATCAGAGGACTGTTCTAGCTTTAGTGTCGCTTCGGTTACATCCCCTGAGGTTTTACAAGAATCTTCTACAGCGTTAAAGGTAGATGCATGAGTTACAGCTGGGGTAATGACATGCTTGAAGATTGCGTCAGCTGCTTTCGCAAGCCCATAGTCTAACATTCCAATCACCTAGAAAACCCAAGAGCAACCAAAACTCAAGTAGCTTGAAAACAAATGGTTTATACATTAAAAAAAAAAATTATAATTGCCTATGATTTTCGCTAGACACAGAACACCAATCACAACCATACCTCCATTGCCTCGAGAACAGTAGTCAGAGCAATTCCAGTAGTCTCACCAACGCTTAGCTGATAACTAATCCTGAGCTTGCGCGAGCCCATCTCGAAACACACTGCACTTTCCATAAATTTTGCAAGCACGTCTTGAATCTGCAAACACAGACACAGTTCTTCTAAACCCTCAACACCATTCTTACACAAACAAAAGCAAAAATGAAAGACTAACAACAGCAAAAGCTTCCTCCTAAGAAAACAAAGCTTACAACTTTAAACTCATTGCTTGTCGTTTCACAAGAAAGATCAGATTTTTATGAATACCCATTGGCTCATTGCTACTGGTTTCACAAGAAAGATCAGATTTTTATGATACCCATTGCTCATTGCTTCTCGTTTCACAAGAAAGTTTAGATTTTTATGAATACCCAAAACGCCTCACCTCGTCAAAGCAATGAGACCATTCTTTCCTAAGCAAAACGTAAGCCACAGGCTCTCCTTCTTCCTCCTCCTCTTCACCAACCCTCAACACTCCCTTCAGCTCTCTCACCCTCTCAGCCGCGAATCTAAACCTCCCTCCTTTCAAAGCCTCCTTCGCTTCATCCACCGCCTCGCAGATCCCCACGACCGCACTCACAACCTCAAGCGACTCCCTCTTCACCTTCACCTCCCTGGTCTTCTCCGTTATCTCCTCGACCACTCCACGAATCTCGATATCGATCGGACGGTCGGAAATCAGCTCGACGACATCGGAGACGTCGTCGGAGATCAGGCGGGTCCTGGAGACGGCGTCTTGGCAGGTCGAGAAAAGGTCGGAGAATTCGGAGTGGTGGGCGACGAGGTAGGACTGGACTTTGGACTTGATCCGGAGGGAGTGAGAGTCTAAACGGTTTATGAGGAGACGGAGATCCGGCGCCGATAGTGGAGTCGTGGGATCGTTGAGATCGTGTCCGGAGAGAAGGTCGCGGATATTGATTGATTCGAATAATGCGTCGATCTCCGGCATGACGGAGGGACGGTGGTGGTGGTGGTGGTGGTGGTGATCGGAGGAGGAGAAGAAGATGTTTTACCGATCGGAGAGAAGTTCGTAATGTGGTGGTGACTGACACTGGACATGATGGTTTTCTTATTAGGCCTATGAAATTGAATGGTTAGGCCCAAGTTTTCATCCTTGGGATTGTGAGTAATAGTGGTCACGTAACTCTCTCTAGGTGCTAGGTGCAAAACCGTTAAGCCCAACTAGGTCCATAGTTGATAGTTCCATGTAAAAGTTTTTTATTTGTTTTCTCTAGATTGATTAAATCCACGACTATTAAAGACATTAACCTAACTTTTAGATATGAAGTGTAGTCCACAAATAAACTTTT
The DNA here is from genome assembly GCA_019705995.1 of Raphanus raphanistrum x Raphanus sativus. Lineage (NCBI taxonomy): Eukaryota > Viridiplantae > Streptophyta > Magnoliopsida > Brassicales > Brassicaceae > Raphanus > Raphanus raphanistrum x Raphanus sativus. The sequence continues at coordinate 11,704,027 of CM034037.1, read as the reverse complement.
TTCCCGAGGTCAAAAAATAGTTGTCCAGATTTGTGTAGAATGACTAAGAAAATATGATTTAATATTAAAAATTTAACTTAATTTCACATGGTAAATTAATAAATGTGTGACCCAGTGATTGTGGTCAGGTGGTAAATAAGCAGACTTGAGACACTAATATGTTTCAGGTTCGACTCACCTGCTACGCGAAACTAAGTCACAATTATTTTGGTCACCTAACACGAATATAGACTTATGCTTTAGGACCCATTTGAATACCAAAAAAGGTTTATCCGTAGGCTGCATCTTTCTTTGAAGATTAGTCTAGACTTCTTCATAAACCTGAGATACCTCCAAGTTAATCAAAAAAGTATTTTATTCTCTAGTAGATTCGCTTCCAAGGCACGGGCCCAGTATAAATTGCAGTCTAAAGCAGCAAAAATTCTGGCGCTCTTCTAGAATCAAACCCATCACTTGATAGACAGAGAGATTGTGCGCAACCACTACACTAAACAATTGTCAATTTTGATGCTTTTAAATTTAGTTTTAGGTCAGGGCCGGCACTACTTCCAATTAATGTATATTATACATGTAATTATCCAAAAGTTAATAAATATAATAAGATTAATTTTAGTGTTTTTACCTAAGACTTTAGTTTCAAATTACCTAAAAGAACTAAAATATATCAGAAATAAACTAAAACAAAACAGTGTGTAAATTCCAAATTTTCATTTAGCAAAAAAAAAAATTGAAATTTTATAAATTCTAAATTTGACACTGAAATTTCCTACTAGTTGTAAATGTTTTTTTTTGTTTTGACTAACTAGTTGTAAATGTTACAAAAGATAAAATAAAGAAATATAAAATATTATAACTAAATTGTAATTAGAAAGATAAATAAACGCAAAGAATAAGAATATGTCAATTTTTTCAAATAGCACTTTTTAATTTTTTGCCACAAAAATAGCATTCAAAAAATAAAATGATCAAAATAGCACTTTTTGTTTTAAAATTTTATTTTTTTTTATTTTTAAAAATTTAAACATATTCGTAAAGCCTCACCCCTTAACTCTAAACCTTAAATCTTAGATTAATTAACCAAAAAATTATAAATACATATTTACCTTTCAATAAAATTTCTTTTGATTATTTTCTTTATTGTAATACTATTTTTGTGACAAAAACTTGGTTTGGTGCTATTTCGGTTTTTTTATCGTAAGAATAGGTTTTTGGGCAGGCTTGGGTATATATTTTTATTGGCCTTGGCCTTGGGTCATCGGGGTATAGAGAACTTTTGAAGGCGTATATATATGCTGTTTCGTTTCAGTTTTTGGGTTGTTTTTTCACTTAGGTTTTCAATGTCCAAGACTAATTTAACCGACTTAACTGTATATTAAATGATAACTGTACGTTAAATAATGAAACTTTGATACTTAACATTTTACCAAAAAATAATGTAACTTTGAATATTCACGCCCAAACTGAAGACATTCATTTTCTAAATATGTAAGTGAATAATTACTTGGAAGAGAAAATAAGTTCCAAATACTTCAACAGTTAATTAGCCTTAAGACCAGCGCAAAAGGAAACTATTTATACCATTAATAGTAAATTTCATTTCTTATATAAGCATAACTGTAGGAGAAAACATATAACAAAATAAGAAAGTAAAGAAAGAACCAAAGCTTTTTAAGCAGTTCTGTTAATCTATTATAATTTGATTTAGACAAAGTGTCTGATCCATGGCTGCATCCAGAGAATTTATCATATGTTGCCTCTTAACACTTCTTTTGTGCACTTCCTTCATGAGAGTCCAGTCTGGTGCTGCAGACATCAGAGGAGGATGTGGTGGCGGCGACGGCAGTTTTCAGGAAGAAAATGAACGGTGTGTAGAGAAGGTCAAAGATGACGACGACGATGATGTGGATGATGTTTTCAAAGTGATCAACAAGATGAGGATATATGCTTGATCATGGTTCTTCATTTATATTTAAACATTTTGTTCGGTTTAATCTTATTTTCTCAAGTTTGTTTCTCGTTTTTTTTTTGTTACTGGCGTCGATTTTCTGTATTTGTGTTAATTTAATTTTATCTTTACCTTTCCCGATTAATGAGAGAAATTGTGATCTGAAGAAGGTCAGTTCTGTTTGTTGCGGGATTATTTTTTGGAAACTCGTCTAAGTGTCTTGGAAATACTAAGAAAATAAGACGAGAAGTATTTTAATTTTTTGGGCCAATTAGCTGAATATACATGAAAAATGTCAAAATTAAAGATCTACCCTAACATACTGAAAACAAAAAAATTTGGTACCAAAATCAATTTAAATTGACTATTCTGACCTTGACGGCAGTGGAATAAAAAGTTTTTTTATTTATTTTATTTTTCTTAGCGGTTTTCACAGTGACGCTCGCCGAAGACCATGGTTCGTCCTTCTTTGGCCTCTGCAACGACCAAGCTTCCTTCTCTCTTCCGTCCCAAGCTCAGAGATCTATAGCATATCCGCACCAAGTCAGACTCAGCGAGTCAAGAACAAATCGCCGATCAGATCTCCACCATCCTTGACCGCGGCAACGTTCCCTCCAGTGGCGGATCCAGACCATATCTTTGACGGGGGCATCTACAAAATTAGCACTAATTTGTTCTCAACTCAGGAATTTTTTGTGTAGGTACTTTCTCAAAAAAGAAAAATCAGGAACATTTTATAAAATAACTTTAAGAATTCTTAAAGTTCATACAAATGTTATTAATCACAATAATTCGGCTACACTTCAAGATAATTTGAAAATATATAGAAAAGTAATCTTCAAGTTTACATATTCATAAAATATATCAATATCATAAAGAACTTTTTTGTCATCATATCATAAAAAAAACTAAACTCTAAATATGAAATAAATTAATGAATATATTATTTATTATTTTAATATTAATTGGTTTTGTTTATTTACTAGCAATTGTGAATGTCTATTATTGAAAAATGTACTTAATGTGACGTAGAGATTTGAAAACATAAATATATAAAATATAATAGAGAACTATGAAAAGGAAAATAAACAAAAGAAGAAGTAGGGGAAATGCTATTTATAAATTATAACTGTAAGGTTGACAAAAAAAAAGAAGGTTAACTGTTGAGCATACGTGTAAAAGCTTACGTGTCAAACAACAAATAAATTGTACAGTGAGAGGGGAAGAAAAAGAGTGTCAAAAAAATGTTTAGTTTCGAACCGCGTAAAAGAGTGACTTTACCTGACGCATTTTTACCAGCCAATCCCCCAAAGTAAGATGTCCGTCTGTTGTTAAATAATTTTATAAAGTAGTTGGGGGCACGTGCCCCCGTACCAGATACTGTAGATCTGCCACTGGTTCCCTCACGCAAGACGTCACTCTAATTTTATAAAAAATATATATATATATATATATATATATATATATATATATAATTAACAGCGAATAAGGATGGATGAGAGTGGAGGCTTGACGGCAGTGGAACTGCCGGAGAGATTGATCGGAGGCTCGCGTGAGAGGGGAGGGGAGACGGAGGAGCGGAGGGAGGACAGAGAGATTTCGGTGTCAGAGAGGAGCTTGGGGGCAGAGCTGCGCGTCGAAAAGGCGGATCACTTGTGGGAGAGGAGCTCGGGGCGGAGTTGGGCGTCGTGAAGTGAGCGGAGGCGGCGACTGAGACGGCGGCAGAGGAGGAGGGGGGAACTGAGGTGACGGCGCGGGGGTGGGAAGGGACGCCCTACGGGAGCCATGGACGATGGAGGCTTGACGGTGGTGTAAATTGGGAGAGGCTTGAGCGGAGGAGTTTGATGGAGATATAAAAGCGGTGGAGCTTGATGGAGGCTTGACGGTGGTAGAAGTCGAAGAAGGCTTGAAGGCGGAGGAGAGGGAGGCTTCAAGAGAAAGAAGAGGTCGAGAAAGAAGAAAAATCCATTAGGGATATAATGGTCTTTTTATTTTATTGCACAGTGGATAATAGTTGCAAATGGTATTTACCTAAATATAACATATGTTACGTGTATACAATGCAATTTCTCTAATAATTATCATTATAAATATTTTAAGTTTATTATGAAAATAACAAAATTAACTCTCTTAAAATATTTATAAACACAACCACACTCTTTAAATATAAACCTTAGAATATAACTACTACGTCCTAAACCCAAATGTTAGTGTATTTTTGATTTATGATATCTTTTTAAAGTGGTCTCTAATTTATTATATTTCAATCAACCTTTCATAAAACAAGTAGACAAAATGTGGTCGGAAGATATAATTCATTGATCGAATCTACTATCAAAATGTGAGAATCTACTTGTTCGAATCCTTTAGGTTGATTTTGACAAAATAGAATTCATTTTTCTCCATCGATAGTTTTTTTAACATTGATTTATTATGATATTACAGTTATTATGAAGATTACATAGACGATTCAAAAACCGACAATACAATATGTCTTATGAAGATCTACACCTAACTGCATCATCTTAGCCGTCCTAAGAAGATTCACGCTTGAACATATTTACTTGTACCATGTTGAAGATTCTTTGTAATCCTTTATTCCATAAGCTGTATAGTTGCATGTAATCTTTCATTCCATAATATGTATAGTTGTCTAATAAATCGCGTTCTCTCCGGGATTTGAGACCTGGATTTGAGATAATCTGCAATAAATTGTATAGTCTAAGAGTCAAACCCCAGACTTTGGTGTAGAAATCTTTAGACCTTAACCGTTAGCTACGGTACTTCCGACAATCCATCGATAGTTTAAGAACTAAGTTTTATCAACACCACAAAATTTTCATGTTGCGATTTTGGACTACTTTTCTAATCATAAAATAGCAAATTAAATTTTAAATAATTTTTATTAGATACTAAAGAAACTAAAGTATATTAAAATCTAGACCTTAATCCCAATTTCAATTCTTAAATACTGAACCTAATCTTAATTAGTATATCATAAATTTCAAATATTAAATTTATATTTATTGTATAATTTATTTATAATTTTATTTTAAAATAGGGGTTTATTTGTGTTTGATCATTTAATAAATATTAATTTCTTTAAATACTAAAATTGGATATCACTTTTCAAAATACATTCGATCAAAAATAGTATTACATTTTAATTTATTGTTTAGTAAATATTGTTTAGGTAATATGTAGGGGGATTTTAGTAATCAAACGTCTCAGCTAAAAATGGATCGTAAATCAACTTCTCAGTTAAGAATTTGATGAGAAACTCTCAATTTATATGTCACCCTCTGTCGTAGTATTTTAGATAGAGGGTAATAGACATTAACTGCATTCAAATCGGAGGTTTCTATTATCCATTTTTTTGTTGAAAGTACTATTCATCTTCAATTGAAGAATTTTATTACTAAAAATCATTAAATGTATTAAAAATTAATGTCACTTATGCATTGTTTAAAGTTATTAAAATTGATTTATAATTAAATACTTATTTATAAATTCATATACGTTACTTTTAAATTGATTAATAAGGCTTAACAATGGTTTAAAAAAAGTAGTGTTATGGATATTTAGTTTGAGAATTCAATCTTTCTGCTTAGAATAGACCATCACCACCATGTTCTCATGTAACACGATTTTCGGACTTCAGATCATACGTTCCTCCTACTTCCAGGAAACCAATACGTTGTACTGCTGCCAAATTGATCAATAAACAAAATATTTTTGATCTATTATTTTGGCTTTATTTATTTCATGTTTCTGTAGTTTAATGATTAACCCTATATTTGATATTACAAAATCACTGTTATCTATCATTTATAAAAGTATTGAAATATTTATAAAATTTTATAAATTGGTTATAACTTGATAAAGTATTGTATAATGATTTACAAATTAGTTTTGAAGGCATATCAATAAGATTTTAAAATAATATATAAGTGATAATAAAATTTTAAAACATTTCATAATTTTTGGTAATAAAAACACTCAATAAAGATGTATTTTAAAACAACAATTCAACTAAAAATTCAACGAAAGAAACCAACTTTTATTATGTTAACATCTATCACTCTTGGTCACGGTATTTTAGATGGAGTGTGACAACTATTAATGAAACTAAAGTCGAGAATTTTTTGTCGAATTTTTAGTTAATGGGTTGTTTAAGAATTCATCTTTAGTTGAAGAGTTTATAACTAAATACCCTATTTAGGGGATATAGTTGAGTTTATAAAATTTTATAAATGATTTACAATAGTTAGTTTTGTTTTTTCATCACAAACTTAAACTATTTATGAAAATATTTATCTTGTGAAGGTAAATTGAAGAGTGGTTTTTAAAATTTTGGTGAAATTAGAATATTTTCTCTAAATAAATGATATTCCATGATTGTTTTCCTCTTCAGTGGAAATTTTGGGAGAAAGCTGTTTCATTACTATTTTAAAGGATTTTTAAAAGTTCAACTTATATATTTTTATAGTAATATGTTTAACTCATTAAAAATATTTTTCATATTCCATATCTTTTAAAAAGGAAACAAAATAATACTAATTTTCAAATTATATTATATTATTAAATAAAAAGGTAAAAATGAATAAATATATATTTAACATCGCCAGCAAAACATTAAGGCATTAAGCCATAAATTCTAAACACTAAAGTGATGATTGTTTGAAGTAGTTTTTGGTTTTTAGATTTTGATTTTAGTTTTTAGATTTTGGTTTTTGGTTTTGCTGTGGTTTTTAGATTTGTCAAAAGTAATCAAAGCACCAATTTCAATATAGTACAAAATAGAAATAAAAGATTACGATGTCACAATTAAAAATAATTAATATTGTTAATTAAAAATAAACTAACATGTCTTAATGTTTTTAATATTATACTAATAGTATCAATAAATTATAAAATAATTGAAACCAATTATCAGTTTTATTTTAAAGATTATTTATTTTGAAAATACTTGAATGGCTATTTTATTTTTTTAAGATTAATATAATATATTGCTTTAATAAAAGATATTATGTCTTTATAATTTGATTATTATGTTATGTGTCTATAATTATTGAAATTATGCATTAATTTTATTTATAAAAAATTATAACTTATTGTTTAAAACTAATTAACATTATATATAAATATTTTAATTTATTTTATAGATATGAAACACAGATAAATTATTTTATATTATTGTCAGAATGATATTTATTGTATAAAAACTTGCATGAAATTATCTTTTAAAAAATATTATTTATTGATTATTAATTAATTAAAATGTAATACTTTCTAAAAAATATAAACAAATTCGTTTTTTCCTATAAAAACTCATAAAATTTGGTTTTTGGCTTTTCTTCATAAATTGGTTATATTTATTGTATAAAAACTTGCATGAAAACTAGTTTTCAAAAACATGGTTTGATAAATGCTGCGCCAGTTCCCAGCTCTGAGAATGGTAAGGATTTAATGCTCTGGAGACACACAAATGACCACTTCAGGGATCATTTCTCTGCAACTGAAACTTGGCAGCAACTCAGGGATAAACATGACAAAGTACCATGGAGCAAGGCAGTGTGGTTTGTGCAGGGAATCCCGAGATACAGCTTTATTACAGTAGAACCTCTATAAATTAATACTCTATAAATTAATAATTTCTATAAATTAATAAATTTTGCCGGTCCCAAATTGGGCTAGTGTTAAATATAACACAAATCGATAAAATAATAAGATAATAATATTTTTAAAACTTCTATGTAAATATATAGTCCCCTTAAAATCATAAATTAATAATCTATCTATATATAATTTTTATATAAGTACAAGCTAAATATTATATTGTTGGTTTTATATTCACAATGCAAATTCTTTGTTTTTCTTAACATTTCAATATATTTTAATAATATTTGGTAAAATTATACCGAAAACCACTTAATAATTCTATGTAACATAAAAATATACACAAAATAAGATAATAAAACAATATGAAAGTCAAATTTATAAAATTTAAATAATGTACATACGGTAAAATAAAATATTTTCTTTTTTTTATAAATAAAAATATTTAAAAATAGAAAAAAATCTAAATAAGGAAACTTTTGTAAATTAATATCTCTATAAATTAATAAAATTTCAAAGTCCCAACATTATTAGTTTATAGAGATTCTACTGTACTTGGTTAGCGGTCAAGAACAGACTGTCCACTGGTGAGAGAATGCGGAGTTGGGGTTTGCAACAGCATTGTCTGTTGTGTGGGGAGCCAGATGAAACTAGGGACCATCTTTTTTTCGTTTTCCCGTTCAGCTATACAGTTTGGGAAAATGTTGCAGGACGCCTACTGGGAAGAAGACTGGACCCTGACTGGACGGCTACTTTGAGAAGCATTCACAGTGTCCGCTTTGCGCCTCTTGATATGGTCTTGGTGAGACTGGTCTTTCAGATGACAGTCTATAGTATTTGGAGGGAAAAGAATGGGAGAAGACACCAGAAGCCATGGAAAACAGCTGCTCAGGTCACTCGTCTCATAGATAGAACTGTGAGAAATCGTATCTCCTCACTCAAGTATGGAAGAGACCACAAGCTTGAAGGACTTTTGTAGGGCTGGGCAAATAAACCGAACCTGAAAATCCGAACCGAATCCGAACCGATAAAAATGAATCCGAACCGATCCGAACCCGATATAAATACCGAATGGATCTTGTTTTTTGATATTTCGAGTTATGGATATTATCCGAACCGAACCCGAATCTAAATGGATATCCGATAGAACCCGAAACATTGAAAACCCTAGAAAGATTTTATACCAAACATGATCTCAATTCCTAATATACAGTGAAACCTCTATAAATTAATAATGTTGGGACTACACCAACATTATATATTTTTATTAATTTATAGAGATTATTAATTTATCGAGATACTAACTGAACCAAAAACTCAATTTGGAACTATAAAATTATATTAATTTATAGAGATATTAATCTATCGACTATTAATTTAAAGAGGTTATACTGTATACTCAAAATACATAAAAATATATTGAACATCTAAAATACTTATGTATTACATAAAGGTTGGTGGTTCTATTACATGAAGGTTGATGGTTAAAGGTGACTATTGAATTTTGAAATATTTAGATTTAAAGTTTGTTTTCATTAAACAATGTTTCTCATTTCATTTCATGAAGTCGTGATTTTCGTTTTATGATTCATTCATTTGGTTTTCTTTTTATCAATAAATATGTTTTCATTTCGTTTGATTTTAAATGATCATGGTTGATGTTCCTTTCTTATTTTTAAATCGATTTTATTTATATTTTAGTTGCAAAATGGTACAAATTGGGTATTTGAAACCAAAACAAACTAGGTACCAATCAGGTATTTTTAAACCGAAAAACCTATTGGGATCCGAACCCGAAAGTACATTGGGTTGTACCGGGTTTTTGAAGATTTACTAACCCCGACCCGAACCCGATAGAACCCGAACCGATCCCGAACCGAACTTTCAAATAATCCGAATGGAGCTGATTTTGATAAACCCGAAAAACCGAAACCCGATTGGATAAAACCGAAACCCGATTGGGACCCCGAATTCTCATACCTAGACTTTTGCGGAGATGGTTCGAAGTTGCGCCTTAGTTCTCCTTCTTTCCCATTTTTATTTTTTTTTCTTTGATCTGTTAGGTTCCCATATTCTTTAATACTCTCTATTCTTTTGTAAATGTTTTTGATCAATAAATTTGAAATTTCATCAAAAAAATTTTTTTTAAGGAATCTATTTATCCAAAATCTTGTTTGGCATATCAAATAATTTTTGACAAAAACAAAAACTAAAAACTAAAATTTGATTGGATGAAAAAGAATTTTTGCAAAAACAAAAACCAAAAACTAAAGCAAAAACCATAAACAATCATCACGTAAACCATTGGATAAACCATAAGTCCTTAGATAAATCTTAAACACTAAATTCACAACCCTTGGATAAACCTTAAGGTTTAGGATTTATCCAAAATTTAGGGTTTATAATAAGAGTTTAGTGTTTTTAAGATTTAGTATTTGGTGTTTAAGATTTATCCAATTGTGTATAATTTACCTAAGAGTTTAAAGTTTAGTATTTAGGATTTAGAGTTTTAGAACTTAGGGTTTAGTGTTTTGCTGACAACGCTAAAAATATTTTTTTTTCGCAACTACTACTATTTTTTATTTTTTTTTACTTTGAAAGAAAAATATAATATAATTTGAAAAATTCTTATTATTTTTTTAAAAGAGATGGAATATAATATAACAAATTATTAAAATGTTTTGGGTATATTTGGAAACTTTCGAAAGAAAATTGTGTGTTTTCATAATAATCTCTTTTTGAGAACCTTATCCTCCATGAATGAAGATGCTCTCAACGATGATGTGCTCACATTTGTTGGAAAAAAGCTATGTTCGGAAACGCGCTAGGCGTGAGTCGGGCGGTAGGGGTGGGCGTTCGGGTTCGGGTCGGGTATTTCAGATTTTTGGGTATTTCGGTATAGGAGTATAATACCCGTTCGGGTATTTCTGAACTTCGGATCGGGTTCGGGTATTTTTAGTTTGGATTCGGGTATTTTAGATCGGGTTCGGATATTTAGATTTTAAAAGAAATAAAAATAAAATTTTCTTTTTAAAAGTTTTTTATATTTAAAAATATAGATTTTACTTAACTGATTTTTTTTTCTTTTTATAGATTGAATGATTAATAGATTTGGAGGTAACATTTCCAAAATAAAAATATTAATTTGGCTATTGTTTTAAAACTTTGGATGTAACTTTGGTTAATACATGAAATAAAAAGTTTAACATGCATTTTAAATGAATATCAAATTATTTTCTCCATAATTATATATATACTATATGATTTTAAAGTATGTCTAACATCAATATAAATATTTTAAATAAAATGAGAGATGTAAACTAGAAATATAAGGGTAAATATACACATGTTCGGTTATTTTCGGATATCCATTCGGGTTCGGGTATTACCCGTTCGGGTTCGGATATCCAATCTCTCCTAACTTAATACCCGTTCGGGTATTTTACTACTTTGGTTCGGATTTCGGTTCGGTTTTTTCGGGTCGGGTTTGGGTGCCACTTCGGATATCGGGTAAAGTGCCCACCCCTATCGGGCGGACAGTATGGGCCTAGCGAGTTAACCGAAAATCGGAGATTAATCGGAGATTAATCGGGGATTTATTTTTAATATTTTATTTATTTTCAAACATATAAGCGTATATTAATTTGTTTATGGGAAAGAAAACAGTGTGATAATGTAGTCTAGTGGTATGTTATTGCATTGTTGATACATGAATCTAAGGTTCGAATCTCCAAATGTCTAGTTTTCTTTATTATTTTTAATGAGAAAAAAAGTTCAAACATCCCACATCGGATGGTATTGAAGTTTGTCAAGAGAAACACTCCTTATAAATAAGATATAATGCTTTCTTTAAGAAGAATCGCAAATGGACTGCAAATTAGCTAAGGCCCGTCTTCAAAAGTGGGCTTTAGTCAAATTTAGTTTAGCTATAAATCGGTTTATTAATCTGATTAAGTAGCAATTAGTTATATTATACGGTTTGTTGACCGTTGACCGATTTTATTTGCCGAGTTAGGCAAAACGCTACGGTTGGTCTCCGAAGTGCGTGTATTCGGATGCGTAATCGGCGGTTCGGCCGCGTTTTCGAACACAGGAAAAAGGTGGCTCCAATTGCCTTAGGCCCCCATTTTCAGTTACAATTTACGGCCCATTTTTACTAAATATGCATTCACTTATGTTTCACATTAACAAATTTTGTGAAATTTTGTTAGAAGTAACTGTGTTCATGTATATATTCCATTAAATATATGTTTCCTACAAAAAGAATTTTGATTTCATTAATCGATCTTTTTTCAAACGTTGTATAATTATGATATTACTGTATGAGAATATTACATATGATTCTACAGCCGACAATTTTATCTACCTTACGAAGATTCACGCCTTGACTACACTGAACCGCCTTATCGGATTCACGCTTGACGATACTTCTTACGCCATGCTGCAGATCTCTTGTACGCGTTGTCTCCACTAATTTGCATAGGTCTGTCTTTACTGGGAATCAAAACTCAGAACTCTTAAATAAAAGATTAATGAACCATTAGTCAAATCACTAGATTAATAGGGTTTCCATTTCAATTATCGATTTTGTTATGCATTCTTATAATTTACATTTTGTTTTAACTCATTAATTTACAATTTACTTCTTATTTTCATTTTCATAAAAAAAAATATTATATCATTTATACGAGTTGCAGTAGGATTAATAATTTTTTATGTTATTCTTTTTTCTCTTTTCCTTTTTTTTTTTTGCCTTAGGCCTCTCAAATGGTAGGCACGGCACTGTACCTATTGAAACCCCATCGTCTAGGAATTTGCCTATATATGCAGGCATACACTCCACTTCCTTCTCACTGCAATACAAACTACCTATCAATATTTTTTTTTTAAAGAAGCGAAAGGAGAGAGCTAGCGTTTCAGACGGCCACCATTTTGAGATGGGTCTAAATGTGTCAATTGAAGGTTCGTTTACTTGTACTCATGAATATTATAAGTTTAACACGTTTCTGTCGATATATGGTTTGCTCATCTGCATATATATATTGATATCTTTTATTTAGAGACGGTAAAAAAAGAGGCAGATAAACACAAGAACCTTCACTTGATAGTGGTTGAAGGAATCACTAAGCTAACCTCTCGAAAAGTTGAGAGCTGTGTGTCATCGGATTTCTATGTTGGTGGTCTAAAATGGTGAGTCTCTTTCATTCTCTTACCCAACACGGTTTAATTTAAGCAAAGTAGTTTAACCTAGTATGTTTGTTAATATAGGAACATCATTCTCGTCCCAGTGGGAGACTCCCTATCCATTGGTCTGATGCTCAACGACGGCAAGTGTGTCGGTTCTAATTGGCATGTCAAATGCAACGTCAAACTTACCTTATACTCTAACCTTTCTTCAAAGATTAATCAAAACCACAGTATATATTTAACTTTTCACAAGTAATGATTATATATTTGATGGGTTTTTATGATTTATATTTTATTTTGATATTTCTATACATGTCATATTGTCAGCGTATTCAGTTCGTTTCGACGTAAACAATGAGAAAGTAGATGTAAAGCACTGCTTCAGGACTATACATAACTATACCGCAGAGGACATAGCTGTTTTTTCTGCCACTGTCACAGATGTCAAACCGGAAGGCCTCAACGTTACCAGCATCCCTCGAACAATGGGGACAGCAGAAAGAATTAAGCTGATGGAGGTGGAGAAGAACAAGTCTAAATTCACCTGGAAGATTACTCACTTTTCCTCCTTCGTTGGTGAGCATCATTCCTCGTACCAGTTCACGGTTGGACCACGGAGATGGTATGAGAATTCTGTGCTCTCTATGTTCTACGTTTTAAGAACTAAGTTATTATCGGTTGGTCACACTACATATAGTTATGTGTTTGGTCTCATTTGAAAATCCAGGACTAGGAACATTAGTTGGCATCCTATCCTAAAAATCATAATAAGTTTGACTGAATACACACAAAGTAAAATTTTATATAAACTAATTCATTTATCTATACAAACATTTTAACTTGGAGTTACAAACATGTGGATTAACAAGTCCAGAAAATAAATGAACATTTTTTGGGTTAAAAAGGAATGACCATTTTAACTATGAGTTACAAACATGTGGGTCAAACATGTTGTCGTTTCCATATTAAGCAGGTTCCTACGGATGTGCCCACAAGGAACCTTAGAGGGGAAAGGAAATTCATTGTCTTTGTTTTTGCATGCGTCCGATTACGTGACCGGTCCAAAGACAAATACCTTGGCCGTCTATAAACTGCGAGTGTTGGACCAATTCAAACGCAATCACCATGAAATAGGTATTAAAGCATGATTAGTGGGGTTTCTGTGAATTTCTCAAGTATTTTGAAAATATCTGCTAACCAAATATTAGTATATTTTATTTTCACAAATAAGAGATGCCGTTAATAATGCTCTAATATCCTTAATTTCCTTTTTTCTAAATAAGCTTTAATACTTGTTTGATAAAAGACCAGCAGTTCTGGTTTGGCTCTGATGATTATAAGGGAGAACCCAAGTTTTTGGCGCTGGACAAACTGTGCAAGGCTTCAAACGGATTTCTGGTGAACGATCAGATATATATCAATGTTGAGTTCTTAAATGTCGCCACCTCTGAGAATATGATCTGATTGGTATCAATGGATTCTATTAAATGACCACAAGAATAAATATCTCCTGAACTTATCTACCTATTATTCAACTTTGCGTATATATCACGGTGTGTTTAGATATGCAAAAATAAAACGATAAAATTGGTTGCTTGTACTGTCTAGCATGATAACATTCAATCGAATCTGATGCTATGTCTTATGTATTCACTTAAGGAGAAAGCTGCCTTGTGATTGTGCTTGTGTACCTTTCTTCTCTGTAATAATATATCAATATACTTATTATGTATGTGTGTATATGTTTGCCTGCTCACAGACCTACCATTTAAAATCATCAATGGCTCTTTTTATGTCCGAAAGTTTAACTTTTAGTTTGGCACGATGAGTACGAACAACAAAAAAATATATACGTTCCACGCTTCTGAAAGAAAACAAAGAGTAGAATTTCTTTTTGTATTTTAAAATCAAAGATCTTTTTGACCTTTGATTCATAACTTTGTATGGTAAAGTTAAATAGTGTTTTTTTCTAAACAAAGAGTAAAGACATTATGATAGTAGGTATTAGCATATCCACGAAGCACATTCATCTTTCTCCCACTGCAGCACCTTCCATTCGAATGTGTATTATATATATAATTGATATAAGAACGTGCTTCTAGAGTAAGAGCAGACCAACAGGCAACAAGTGCATAACATCTCACTGTTTAACAATAAAAAATCATCTAAACACATCTTATATCACGCAGATAACATTAAGAAAACGCTCACTTTATACGTGTACCCGTATATATATACACATTCAAATATAACTTAGGTGCTTAAAATACAAGTACAATCGATCAAGGATATAGATGTGAAAATATATAAATTAGAGACCCTTAATTCTTCTACTATTCTGGAACGAATGTGTTTCTCTTTGTAAATTCTATAAAAAATACTAAAAATAGAAAATAAAGCATGCTATCTTTAGATAAAATAAAAATGTTATCCTTCGATAAAGTAATCTAGTAATTTATATGAAAAACATTTAGACAATAAAAATGAGTTACAAAATATAAAAAATTATACTAACATTCACAAGAGCCTTGTTGGAGATTTACCCAACGTTTATAAATATGTACAATGCCAAGTCCCAACTTATTGAAACATCATCAAATCATATTTATATAAGTAAATATTTTCAATCACGCATGTGCAAATACATTTGTCAAAGTATCTATTAAAAAATATATTTCAACTTATTTGTTTTTTTGCAGGTCTAAACACATACTTTGGAATGATATAAATATGTGTTTTAGTTTTGAAGTATCAAAAAAAAATTGAAGTATAGACTTTCCGTATTGAATTCATAACATTTGAGGGGAATTGGGTATTCCATAACTGAAGATCTCAATTGGAGTTTAAACTTCCTTTTAACAGACTTAGTTATCAAGCCTCTTACTAATCATTTCGTCAAATGATCTATTATATTTCATTCCAGACCGATCAAACTCTTTGATAACCACCCCGTGAGTGATCAGCTCATATACTACAATATATTTTACACTCATGTGTCGTGAATTACCATTATAACTTGGTTGTAAACCTTAGTCAAGATTTCTTCACTATCACAATAAATAGAAATTAGTGATATTACTTCACCCATAAGAGAATCTCACAAATAAAATTCTTTAGCCAATAATAGAATCGGATTAGTATTTTGGTGAAGGCGTTAACAATATTGAGAAAATTCTTTATTTTTACAATTATTACTATTTTATTTATTCAAAAAACATAATATAACTTGGCAAATTCTTATTATTTTGTTTTATTTTTTAAAAGATATTGAGTATGTAATACGTGAATATTATTGATCAGTGAACCTACATGTTCACTAACTTCTCTTCAAATAATTATAACAAAAGTTAATTTTATTCAATTATGTATTTTAATAGAGTTTAAATATAAACATAATCCACTATTATTCGACTAATATTTCTAAATTTTATCCTAAAGTCTATGTTACATAACAAAAGAATCATTCATACGAAAAATAGATGTATGTTAGTTTAGTTTAGTTCCCTTATGGTATATCCATTTTCTATATTTGTTTTGTTTGTTCTATTGTTTAGAATTTTCTACCTGGTAGATTTAATAATACAATTCAACATTAAAACAAATCTAGTGATATTCATTGAATCATTTAAATCCATTTTAAAGAAATTTAGTTTTATTCAATTTTCAAAGATTTTAAAATTCTTTGAATTTTTAATTGATTTCAAATCATCTTTTGCTGAGCTTTATGAATAATTTAATAAAAATAAAATCTGAAGTACACTCCATAGATTTTAGATATCACCAACTTAAACTATTTTGAAGTTTAATATATTACAAAACATTAATAGTTGATTTTAAATTATTAATTGAATAACACTCCCTAAGGCTTTTGTAATTCTAAAATTTCTAATAGTTACTTTGACGAACGAACGTTATCTAACTGATAACCCCTTTTTCCACGTTTCCACTCCATAGTTTTCTTGAATATTGATGTACTAGGATAAGACATGTATTTTATGTAGGATGAGTTCATTTAATAAAAAATTAAAATATATAGTTTGACAAATTAAATACGTATATGTGTTTGATTTTTTTTAATATGCATACAATTATGTTTTTTATATAATTACCTATGTTATATGTTGAGCTGAATATTTATAATTGTGGACCAAAATTTATTTAAATTTTGAATTTCTGATGAGTATGGTCAATATGAACTTAAATTTTTTTATCACATTTTTATACCTATAAAATTCATAATGTGGTCATCAAGTGAATTTTTATTACAAAAACAAATTCTATAATTTTTTAGTACTTTACTCTAACATCACTGATAACTATTTTAATGGTTTTAGAACCCGTAGCTTTTATTTAAGGAAAATCCAAAATATTTTTTATATAATATTTATCAATTTGATAAAAAAAATATAGGTTAAGATAGATCAACCTATTTTTCTAATAATTCTGAATTTAATTTTCATGGTGACAAGTGGATACAAATAATGTTGTAATGTTTCAAAATTAATATATAAGAGATTGTTTAACTATAAATTACAAAATTAATATAATTTACATTTGTTTTATCAAGTTCACATTTAACGTTCTACTTGTACTATATTTAACTGTTTGTGAAGATTTCCATTTAAGAATTGTACTTGAATCATAATGACCGCATGTGCTTTCTCTCTACGCCAATTGGAAATATTTTACCGATTGGACAATGACCGCCACTGAAGTTCGATTCTCGATAGCGTGGGAATAAATAAGACTTATTCTTGGGTTCACCCCCTAGGGTAAACCTTTAGGTTCACCAACCAATAGAAAATTGTTATTTTAAATCTAGTATCTTTTAATTAAGGAAACAAAAATAACTTGTCAAATTATATTATGTTTTTAAAATAAATGAAAAAGATTAAATAAATAAAAATAACAATAGTTCTCAATAAATATTATTTTAAAACTATTTATTTATAAGATTTGGAGTTTAATGTTTAAAATTTATAGTTTAAAATTTATCCAAATGTTTAGTGTTTTTTCAAGCGTTAGGGTTTACCCAAGAATTTAGGGTTTACCCAAGGGTTTAGGGTTTATGATTAGAGTTTAGGGTTTAGTGTTTTGTTGACAACATGTTTAGTGTTTTTTCCATGAATTTATGGTTTACCCAAGGATTTAGGGTTTATGATTAGAGTTTAGGGTTTAATATTAGAGTTTAGGGTTTAGTGTTTTGTTGACAACATTAATTTTTTTTTAATTCGTTTTTATATACTATTTTTATTTATTTTTAAATTTTATTTTGAAAAAATAATATAATTTGACAAATTATTTGTTTCCTTAACTAAAAGATATTGAATCTAAAATGATAAGTTTCTATTGGTTGATGAACCTAAAGGTTCACCCTAGGGGGTGAACCCAAGAATAACTCAATAAATAATGCTTGTGGAAGTAAACATCCAAAACGTAGAGTGATTGTGACCGGAGGATTTTATCTTCCCCTCGAAGATACTTAAATTTCACTTTGAAGCCAAATTGTGACCGGATAATTTACTTTTCTTCATAATTCATTTTTTATTTGATCGAATCTACTTCTTCGAGTTGCTCAAAAAAAAAATCCACTTCTTCGAATCGTTAGGTTGATTCTGACAAAATAGCAATTGCAAAGCATCCAATATAATATATTTCTTCTGTATTAAGACATTTCTAATCACATTCCATACTTATTCCAAAATGGAATGAGAGATAGAGTAATGAACAATAAAATAAAAAATCACTCTATTTAAGTAATATTTTTATTTTCGGTTCAGTTCTATTTCTCATTATATTTTAAAGTAAAAAAAAATAAAGTGAAGTTAAAAATTTTCTTATATGTGAAGTTTTGGGAATAATGATATTAAACAGGACTAGATCTGTATCCAGCAAAAAAATTAGGAATAATGGACCAGACAATAAGAATTCAAAACTTTGATACATAATAAAAAAAATTCTTTCAATTCTTATTTAGTTTAAAATAATAATTTAAAGAAGTAACACTATATATCAAAAATGAATAAATTAAAATACTATTTATAGTTTTTTGGAAAAACTATTTGCTTTTCACATATCTTTATGTGTTTGTTGTAATTGGAATTTGTTTTTATGCCAGAAAATATTAAGTAAAATATAAAATAATTATTTTAAAAATGTTATATATAATATGATAAATAAAGTGACAGCTAATATATATGTATATTAATTTTTATATGCCAGTAATATATCCAAATTTAGAAATTAGTTTGAAACAAACCACCTTAATTAAACACTCTAATATGTGTACAAATAGATTTCTCATTCCATTCTATTCAATTCAAGAGCAAAGGAAAGAGTTCATACCGAACCATAAAAATAAAAATATTTTTTGATCAAAAAATATTCGCATTCAATTTATTTCAAATAAGTCGTATTTTGCTTAGACCAATAAATAGAACTGAAGTTATAGTTAAAGCTGCTTGTAGAAAACCAAAATAATTAGTTTGAGTAGGCATAAAGGGACTCAATAAAATATGTTTTGGGTTTGCAAATGCCAAAAGAACTTGACATTAACATAAACACCAACATGTTAAAATGCCAAAAAATAACATTAACATCTATCTTACTAAAACAGAAACATCACAAATTAACATTTTATAATATTAATTTACAAATTTTTATCATTTATCATATTAGTTTACAAAAAGTTTTGTCATTTATCATATTTTATATTACTGAAAATATCATTAGTAATTAAGATAAATCATAAATTTTTATTAAGAATAATTATAGAAAACAAAATTATACTACTAAACATATTTCCAAACAATATCTATCTTACTAAATCCCACTTTTAATATTTTGATTATTAACCTTTATAAGAAAAAATATAATAACTGATTAAAAACACTCGAATAATTTATGAACAATGAAATTTGAGAAAATTTACAACTAATTTTGAGGTTTGATACTACAAAATATTTTTAAATAGAATGTAAATTAATTGAAAGTTAGCATATTATATTTCATAAATATGAATTGATTTTATTAAGCTAAAACAAAATATAAAAACATTGTATAAATAGAAATGGTAAAGTAAATTAATATCAAATAAGTTTACAATTAAGCGAGCTCATCAAAATCATATCTCATATAACTAATTTTGTAAAAAAAAAAAATCTCACACTTTAGAACGTCTTAAGCTTTTTGATAAAGCAAAAATACCAATAAAAACAATTCTATGTTGGGTGTGATTTCTTGTAGAACGTATATATGCCAAATGAATATATTCAAAGGTCATCAAATTCTCACACCATACAAATTGATTGTAACAGAATATATATTGATTGAAAATATATATATATATATATATATATATATATATCATGAAGCAAAAACAGTCGGAAGTAATAATATGGAACCTAAATCTTGACCCTCACAACCCTGCGGATGATTAATTTCATTTTTATATATGTAACTAATTGATTTATATGATAAGTGATATATAATTTTAATATTTACCAATATTATTAATAATTTATTATAACATTTTCAAACACAACAATTTTATATTTTGCATGCAGTAATTTTTTATTTCAAATTATTAGTGATATCTCTCTTTTAAAAACATGAACACTAACTAAGATTTTACTATCTATAATATTTACAGCAAATTCCATTTAACTTAATGTTAACTTAGATATTAATTTCTTTAAGAGTATATTTGTATTTTAGGTTTCAAATACATATATGTTAATCGAATTATTTGTATAATTTAAATTTTTGACTGAATAACTTCCATTAAGTGTAATTTATAAAATGTCCGCTTCATTTACATTATTAAACCAATAATTGTAATGTGTTATGTTTGTTTTTGTCCTTTTAAACCTCCATCTTCTCTTTATTAGCTATGTTTTTTAGGTTTCTTATGTTGTTTAAAGTGTTAAAATTTTTATTTGCAATTCTTCATTTATCATACATCACATTATATAATTAACACTTAAACCTACCACTAACTAACACACAGAAAATAAAAATATTAGCATGAAACATATTTCTCAATCATTCATTTGTCATCTATGCTAATGAAAAAATTGGTGCAATACCTATTTTGTTTTTGAAATTGCAAAAGATAAAAGATACACAAAACAATTACGTTAATGAATAATATATGAATATGGTCTATATAAAAATAAGCTTGATTATATTTTTGTAAACAAAGTATTCATATACTTCTATTATTGAAATATTAAATTAAACCATCCATTATATTTAATAACAAAAATTATATGAGCTTTCAAAATAGCATTTGTAGGCCTATTTTTCATATTGATGGCATATTTTCAATCATGAGGTACAAATCTTAACTATTAGAGATCAAAGATTTAATTGAAAAAATATTATATTAAATTAATATAAAAAATTTAATACAAAATTGTATATAAGTTTTAAAAAATTATAAAATTAATTAGATACTTAAAAGATTTATTTAATTAAAAATGAAATATACATTTGTAATATAGATAATTAAAAAATTTATTAAATATTTAACAGGTTTGTTTAAGTGAAAAACGAAATATTCATTTATATTTTGAATAAATAGAATGTAGATTTATATTGTAAATAAAAAGGTTTGAAAAGATTTTATTCGGATGTAGTTAAGAAAAAATGTAGGAATATCTATTTGATTTGTTTGCTTAGAATAATTCAAATATGTATACACACATTTTTAAGTATTTTTAGTAATAAATGTATGATAACTGATTTCTAGTTAGAGTCGAATTTTTAAAAAATCACACAGAATCAAAGTTGTGACTTCTGTTTTAATATATAAGTTTTTTTTATCCTCATAAGGAATCATTACCTTTATTGTATGGACCACAGTTGATGCATTGAAGGCTTTTTATTGGAAAATAAGGTGTCCACCGAAAATGAAGCATTTTTTATAGTAATTAGTATCAGGATGCATAACAGTTAGGAAAAATCTGCGAGCGAGAGGAATAGATGGGGATACATGTTGAAGCCACAGAGAAATCAATAAATCATGTGTTTTTTTAATGTCCTCTAGCGCTTCAGGTGTGGACGCTCTCAAAGGTTCCATCAAACCCAACTATTTTTCCAACTAGTTCACTTTTCACAATCATCTTTTTTGGCGAGTCACTCCACAAATAGATGATCACCAGTTTGCTTGAATATTTTGGTACATTTGGAAATGAAGGAATAACAAGGTGTTCAGTAATCTAGACATGGATCCAAGGGACACGTTTAACTTGGCGGAAACCGAATCAACACTATGGTCGGAGGCACAAATCTTGAATACACAGAGAGCAGTACAACATATGGAGGTGGCGACCATGCCGTCAATCCCAGGACGCTGGTGTTTTACTGACGGCTTTTGGAAAGAAAATAATATTTTCTCTGGACAGGGCTGTTATAGTACTTTAGAAGGTTTTGACGGTTTGATTGGGGTAAGAAATGTCAGAGTTAGTTTCTCTCCTCTCCATGCGGATGTGAAAACGTTACTTTGGGTAATGGAATGTACGAGGAACTTACGTTAGTTTAAGGTCACCTTTGCAACATATTGTTCTCAATTGGTGAAGATGGTTTTGGAACCAAAATAATGTCTAGTTTTTGCAATTTATTTAGAAGATATCAAGATCCTCAAAAAAAAAATTCTCAGCTCAGAAATCATTCATGTTCAAAGAACGCAAAATTCAAAGGCGGACAGTCTAGTACGTAGTGTCAGGAATCAACCGTATTTCATCGTTCATATGGATGCAGAGCTTCCTATTTGATTTACAAAGTCAGTCTGAGTCTGTATTAGTTGATGACAAAATACTGTATATATATAAGATGATAAAACGTTTGAAAATTCGCTAAGAAAATAGACGAACACACAAAATTAAGGTTTGATCTCTTTCTTTTTGATAATTCAGAGATGTTCGGTAGGTCGAGATTCAACCAACTAATATCCCCTGATTTGATCTCTTTCATAAATAAAGAGTGATAATATAAAACACTTGAATACGTGATCATCAAAGTTATTTAACCTTTGCTACAAGAATGCTATATAATAAAAAAGAACTTTCCTTTTTAATGGGAGACTTTATTTTTTACAGGAGTCTAATGTTATATTTCTATTCTTTTCACATTTTCAATATTATCGGATCTATTGGATTTTCAAAATTTGGTTTCTACACGTCTCATACGCAAACAAGTTTGGTAGTTTTGAGGAAAAATAATTCATGAACAAACAAAGTGCAAGAAAAAGTAGTATATATCTATGATTTGATTGATTTACAAAGGCAATTTACTGCATGAAGATTAGTTGTTGTAGACATTAGTCTTATTAATTATTATTTTTTTTGAAAAAATCTCATCTTATTAATTATGTATAACATCAATAGTTTTGTCATAGAAAATTCAACATGTAAATGACACAAAATAACTATTTAAAAAGTAACAAACAAAAGTAACATGGATATAAGATTATAAGTTTTATAATGAGACCTGATTGCTGACAAAAAAATAATAATAATGAGACCTGATTGTAACTATATAATAATAAATACTGTCGAAATTCCTATGACCCTTGCCAATATTAGTTTTCTAAATTGTGCAGATGCCTTTTTTCTTTTTTTTTTTTGAACAACAAAGGATTTAATTAAGGCCTTAGGTCCAAGAGTTGAATACATTGAAGAGAGAGGCTTTGGCTAAGCTATCCGCCAGCCCATTATCCTCTCGAGGAACAAACGAGAAACAACAGAAGGAAAAACGATGAGAAAGCGATTCGATGTCCGACAAAATCCCGTAGAGGTTCATCGGCTTGGTGATAGAATCTATGACTTTGATAAGCGATAAAGAGGCTGAGCGGAGCCAGATTGAGGTAATGCCAAGATGGAGAGCATGACTGAGTGCTTCCCTCACCACAAGCCCTTCAGCCATTAGTGCCGACGAGACCCAATTCTGATATTGGCATTCTACAGAAACAGGCATCGGAGTAGAAGAATCGAAGATCCAAGCAAGACGCCTAAGCATACATTATGCAGTATACGAAGACACCTAGACAGATTTTAACATTAATATTTAAAAATATTAGTATGACTTTACATTTTATAATTACCTTTATTTACATCAATTGATATTTAATTTATGTATTAATTTTATTATATTTAAACTTATATGTATGTTTATCCTTATTTTAAAACATGTATTTATATTTTATAATTAGAAAAATATTTACATATGTTAAAATATATATATTTTAGTCATAATATTTTATTTTTGAAGTCTATTTTAGTTAGTTTCTAAAACTAATTTATATTAGTTTAATATGCATAAAACATATTATTTATGTAAAAAATGTACATCCTTCTAGGTTCAATTAGCGTATATAGCTATGAATTCGCGATCCGTTTACTGGATAGCGAGTGCCTAGCATATCTACAAATATCAAGATGATTGTGGAGTGAATACAAATATGAAATTGTAAAAAATATTGGAGTGAATATAACATGTTGAATTCTGTATTTTTTTATGGTATTGATAAAATAATAAGAATAAACTGTTTAGCAAAAAAAAAAAAAAAGATTAATCTAATAAATATTTAAATATCTAATGCTAAAAATAACCTTTAAATTTTTAAAATAATAATTCAAATCAAATTGGATTACATATCGGTTACTCATCGACTCAACCAGCTTGATTTGGGGATTAGCGGGTTTTGCTGGTTTTAACCAAGTTTTAAAATAATGGATATTTCTGAAAATTCTAACCGTATTACATATCAGATCACCGGTTTACCGGTTCGATTATAGATGTTGTTCGGATTTTAAAATGCTAATTTAGATAGCGAAATATTTGTAAAGGAAAAAATTCTTACAAATTAACAAAACATTAGTAATGCTGTTAATGATTTTTTTATCATAAAATATTCTGCACTTTTAAATCGTAGATCGGTGACAAAAAAACCTCAGGTTTATTTAGGAATCAAGTTAGATATCTACTCTAAAAGTAGATTTTGCTGGATTTCTAAATACCGAATCTCAAATTATTTTTGAAGTGAATACAGATCTAAAGTTTGATGATCCTTTGAAGCATAGCGGGTAATTGATATCCGCTCCATGTCCACCTTTACATTGAACCTCATTCGTCTAGAAATTTGCCTATATATGCTGGCATGCATAGCACTTCCTTCTCACTGCAACACAAACTAAAGATCAACAAATTTATTTTTTTCTTGAAAAACGAGAGCAGTGTCTTATACGACCACCATCTTGAAATGGGTCTAACTGTGTCACTTGAAGGTTCGTTTTACTTGTAGCCATGCCACATAGATTTATAAGTTTTATTAATTTATTGATCTCTCTATACATGTTCGCTCATCTGCATATATACTCTCTATCTAGACACCGTAAGAACAGAGGCAAAGAGCCACAGCAACGTTCACTTAGTTTTGGTTGATGGAATGTCTAAGCTAATGACTCGACAAGTTGAGAATTTTGTGTCATCGGATATCTATGTTGGTGGTCTAAAATGGTGAGTCATTTGATCTCTTACCCAACACGTACGGTTTAAAGCATATTAATCTAACCTAATATGCGTTTTAATATAGGAACATCATTATGACCGCATATGAGGACTCCCTATACTTTGGTCTGATGATCAGAGACAGCAAGTGTATCGGTTCTAATTGGAAAGTCAATTGCACCGTCAAACTTACCCTATACTCTGATACTTCTTCACTCCTTCATGGAAACCACCGTATATCTAATTAACTTTTCACAAGTAGTAATTATTGATGATTTATATATTATTTTGATTCGCTGATATGTGTTATATTATCAGAGACTGCGGTTTGTTTTGAGGCAAACAATACTCATGTACTGATAAGCATCCCACTCAATAGCCTGAAGGAGTCATATATTGTGAACGACAAATCGGTTTTCTCAGCCGAGATCACAGAAGTCAAACCGAGATTCCTGGACGTTACCAGTATACCTCGAACCATAGGGACAGCAGAAAGAATTAAACTGACGGAGGTGGAGAGTAACAAGTCTAAATTCACCTGGAAGATTACTCGTTTTTCGTCCTTCACTGGTGAAAATAATTCATCGTACCAGTTCACGGTTGGACCACGGAGATGGTAAGTGCTCCGTCTGTTTCAATTTATAATACGTTTTGGAATAATAAGTCTAGGAAATGAATGACGTTTTAAACTGCAGTAACAACTTTTAGAATAACCAAAAGATGTGTTGAGAAATTTATATATCCAAATTTCAGGAAAAAAAAATTATATATGCTTTATTTTCCATTTTAACCAGGTACCTAAGGATGTGCCCAGAAGGAACCTTAGAGGGGAAAGGAAATTCGTTGTCTTTGTATTTGCATGCTTCCGATTACGTGATCAGTCCAAAGACACATACGTTGGCCGTCTTTAAACTGCGAGTGCTGGACCAACTCAAGCGCAATCACCATGAATTAGGTATAAGATCGTGATTAATGTGGGGTTTCCTAGAGAGTATTTTGTTGCATTTTGATATATCTATCAAGTAGATATTAATATGCTCTAACACCCTTACATTATATTTTATTACTAAAAGCCTTTTGATAATGTATATACTATATATCTTTATAATATTGGTTGACAACTTAGATTTTTAAGGCGTTAATTCTTAAAGAATCTCCAACTCATAAGGCCATAACATTATTTTAGTGTCAAAATTACACTATTTTAATGTAATATTAGCACTACAGTTTTTTGCCTCTCCAAACATAACACCAAATATCACACTAAAAAAATTATTCTTTATTATTATATTATTAATCAAGTTTCTTATTTTTTTGTTTTGATAAATACTAATTATTTTATGAGCAAAAACTATTAATTAATATTAAAACTAAAATATTTTTTTATATTTTAAGTATTAATTTATTATATAACAGTTATACTAAAATATTAGTTTTATTTTGTAATTTAATTATCATTGTGTAAATTAAAATTTGTTATATATTTTTATTTATAATATTTGATCTAATTATAAAATGGTAATATAAATCAAATGTATCAACTTTAGCTAGATAATATTTAAATAAACAGTCTTGATTTGACAAAAAAAACAGTTTTGAAAAAAATATTGTCGTTGCTACAATGCATCACCAAATATAGTGTGCCACTGTAGCATATAAAGAAATCACACTATAATGCAGTCATGTTTACCGTCCGATTGGAAAGAGAAAACATCAAATTGTACATTATTATACCGTTATAGCTTCCGATGGGAGTTAACCTTGAGAGTGTTAATTACAGAGATATATTCAATAAACTAAAATATTATATTAAATTGTCATTATTATAACTTTATTTAATATTCTAGTTAGAATTTTAAACTATATTTCTTTTTATATACTTTTCACTTAACATATATAAATATTTAATTTTAGTTTTTATTTATTTTTAATATATAAAATAAAAAATCAAATGAAATATATTATATAATTTTATGTATAAAGTATGTGTAAAATATTATAGTTACCATTATCGAGATTTATTAATTTCTTTTTCATATTAATTTTCAAAAATAAATTTATTTATAATTTTATCATAATAAATTAATAAATATATATGTAAAATTTTAAGTTTATTCAATATTTTATGTAAATCACATGATTTCACAAAATGTTTTGAAAATATTAGTTCGATATCTAAGATGGATACCTAGGTAAAGGGAATCAATAAAATAGATCTGATTTTTCTAATTAAATAAAAAATAATTATACACTAATTTGAAGTAATATATGTAATTCAATTTACCAACAAAATGAGTAATTCTTGTACCAAAACTAAAGGTTTAACAAAATAACAACATATTTTTATTTATATAAAATTAATTTGTATATATATTACCAAATGACGAAAAAACATATTAATAAATAAAATTAAAATTGACTAATATTAACAGTTTAATATTTTTGTAAAAAAATTATATATGCACTTGTTTTCAAAACAAAGTATTGTTATATATATACTTAAGTAATTTTGAAATCGATCAACACTTTAATTTTTTCTGGATGATTCTCTCTTTTTTTTTGTTAAATTCCATTTGATTCTCAATACAACATTTATTAAAGCATACCTAATTTTACTACAATTTATTTTTGAATCTAAGATAACAAACCAAACTAATTGCAACTAAGAAATTAATTAATTTGTAAGAAAATCTTATGGTTGATTTAGAGAAGTATGTGCAATCTAATATATCTAAATAGTAACCAAACCGACAAGATATTTATATCTCAAATCACATATTTAATTAAAATAGCATAATTTTAAACTAAGTAAAATATTGTAGTATATCTAATTTGTATATATTTATATTTGTATGATCACGAAGAATCAATTTATATATAGATAAAAAGCTGTTAGCTAATTTTTGTTAACTCTACTTGCTTGATAAAAGACCAGCAGCTCTGGTTTGGCTCTGATGGCCATAAAGGAGAACCCAAGTTTTTGGCGCTGGACAAACTGCACAAGGCTTCAAACGGATTTCTGGTGAACGATACAATATATATCGGTGTTGAGTTTTTCTATGTCTCCACAACTGAGAATATGATCTGATTGGTATCAATTGATTGAATCAAGACCACAAGAATAAATAGCCTGGAGAGGAACTTATCACCTATTATATTATATACTACTTTGCATATCGTGGTGTGTTTCGATATACAAAATAAAATATCACCAAATCGGTTGCTTGTACTGTCTGGGATGATAACATTCAACCGAATCTGATGTTATGTCTTATGTATTCCCATGAGGAGAAAGCTGCTTTGTGTGTGAGCTTATGTAACTTTCTTCTGCAATATTTACGTATATGTGTTTAGCAAAAACAGAAAACAAAAAAAAAATTACGTATGTGTGTATATGTGCCTGCTCACAGACCCATTTAAAATCTTCAATGCCTTTTTTTCTGTCTGAAAGTTAAATTTGTATATTGTTCCATAAAAAAATAGTCCCCTCACCACATTTTTATACTCGTTTTCAGTGACATTTTTTTTCTATTATATGATCTTATTCAACATTTTTGGAGAGACATCCAAATAAGTTTGTGTGGTTTATTTTCTCTATAGCAACAAAAATTCGGTGGCTTTACCAAATAGTTTCACTAGTGTACAATGGTTATATCCATATGCCATCAGTCGATTTTAGGATTTATGTTATTTCTGTTAGTGTGAATTAGTCAGAAATGAATAGACCAAAAAGTAAATGACAAACGGAGTTTGTTAACGAGGTTCGTTTTCTGCTCTTTAGGATCTTGTCATTAATTCGAATCCACTAAAATGAGAAAACAAATTACAACCAATTCGCAAACGCGTAATACAAGCATAACCCTCTTGTATCATCGCTCCCTTCCATAGTATGAATTCTTCAAGGTAAACTAGCTTTGAGCTGAACTCCCCCAGAATTAAAACTTTATCAGGATAACTTAACCCTAAGTTAAACTCCCCTTATGTCTAGATTTCAACCTGCAAGTCTCTGAAAGTACGTCATCAAATATTTTACCAAGTACGTCACCGAATACGTCAATACCTAATGCACACCAACAATATCACACCAACGCACAGATTGATCACCACACTACAACGTACAACTCCGCCACATGCAACGCCAGCACCAACGTCGCAACACTAAGTACTACGGAACACTCCGTCAGACACTACGTCAGACACTCTGTCAGACACTACGTCAACACCAACAAGAACACAATAAAACTTCACACGAATAGAACTCTCTCTCTCTCTTTCTCACTTTAATCTCTGGGTGCTTGTCTTCTCATAAGGCACGTCCCTCCTTATATAAGAAACCATAAACTTACTCTTCAAGTTCGTTAAATGCAATTTAATGAACTTCTATTTCCATGTAAGGAAACTTCCTATTCTTCTCCAAGTAACACTTCCTCTTCAAACAAAACCGTTTTACTTAGGGTCTAACTGGTGACCAAGAAATGAAGAGGAATAATGCATTCCTTAATGTTCCTAATAAATTTTACCATTCACAAGGAATAGTCATTCCTTTTCATTCCTTCTCATTCCTTTTATTGTAGAGAATTAAAGAACAAATTTGTTCCTCACTAAATTTGATATGGAATAACCGTTCCTCATTACTCCCATAATTTTATTCCCATCTATTCCTTTCCTATATGTTCCTAGTATTCCCGAGATGGTTACCAGTTAGACCCTTAATGGAAAACGTCATTTGTCTTCAACAAGATATTATCTTTCCTTTTCCAATGTCCACTTACACACACGCAACCACAACATGCAAACTCATTGTAAGCAACTCAACTCAACTCAACGTTTTGACATACGTCTTGACATATGTCTTGACACACCTTGTGTAGTACATCACGAAATACATCAGAACATCTCAGGAAATAACATCTTCAATCTTCCCCTTTTTGACTAGAACAAAACTTAGCTTCACCCCCTAAGGTGAATTTCTACATTCACCCACCAATAATAATTAGTTAATTGAGATTTGATATCTTTTAAAAAAGGAAACCAAGTAATTAGAATTTAATGAAATACAATTATATTTTTAGATAAATAAAAAATAATAGCAATTATCAAAAAAATATAACTTTTTAATATTGATAAATCCGTCAGAAAATAATAAACCCTAAACCCTAAATTCTAAATACTAAACCCTAAACCCTTGGGGAAAACCTGAACCCTTGGACAAATTCTATACCCTAAATCGTTAATCTTAAACCCTAAACCCTAAACTCTTAATCATAAACCATAATATTAAACCCTAAATTCTAAACACGAAACTCTAAACCCTAAACTCTTTGACAAATATTAAATCATAAACCCTTAATCCTAAACCATAAACCATTTTGGAATTTAGAAATAGGGTTTAGTATTAGGGGTTATGATTTAGGGTTTAGGGATTATGATTTAGTTTATGATTTAAGGTTTGGTTTAAATTTAAGGTTTTAGAGTATAGGATTTACCCAAGGGTTTAGGCTTTTCCCAAGGGTTTAGGGTTTAGTATTTAGAATTTAAGGTTTAGGGTTTAGAATTTAGGGTTTAGAGTTTAATATTTTCTGACGGATTTATCAATATTAATAAGTTATATTTTTTTTGATAATTGCTACTATTTTTTATTTATCTAAAAATATAATTATATTTCATTAAATTCTAATTACTTGGTTTCCTTTTTTAAAAGATATCAAATCTCAATTAACTAATTCCTATTAGTGGGTGAATGTAGAGATTCACCTTAGGGGGTGAAGCTAAGTTTTGTTATTTTGACTATGCATATGAACTCAACAACTCAAGAATGAAGCTGCATCTCCAATCTCCCCATTTGAGTCACATCATGGTCAAAAATTAATATGAAGATGATCGCCATCCTCCATACAGAGGATAGAATCTCATCACACCATTTCCATAATGACCAGATCTTCCAGACCATGTATCCATGGACCTTCTCCTTCAATGATTAACTCTTTGACCAGAATAAAACCCACCACGCTGAACTTGATCTCAAGCTCCACAATAACATACTGGATTATGAGACCTTATACCATATGTTTGCTTCATATGTTGCTTCTCCCTCAACAGCTTGAAACACCTTGACCTAATATTCCCAAGAATTCCACAATAATGACAAACATGAACAAAAGCTCGTCGAGGTGCACTCTGCACTTATGGAGTTTTCCTTGTAGCAGTCGCAGCCCTTGCAGCAGTCGTTGTCGCAGTCTTTGCGGCAGCGTAGTAGTAGCTCTTGCAGCAGTCGCAGTAGCAGTCACAGACTTCACATCAGCAGTCATAGCTTACCATCTATTACAGTTTCCGTCAAATTCTTAGCAGCTGTAGCACACGTCGCTACATTCTCTTTTGCTCCTTCAGGCACAAAAACAGATCCACCTTTAGAAGATTCTTCCTTGAATCAAAGACCACACCGATCACTCTGTCCAATGCTGAGTAGATGATCCAACTGATATGTATACCATTACTAAGCATCTTCAGACCTTTCTGAGTTTTTTCAAGTTGAACTCTAACTTGTCTTGCTTCTTCTTTTTTCTCTGAAGCGTATTTCAATGCCTCACCAATCTGAGCCTCTAGCTTTACTTTCTCCTTAGCAAATATAGATTTCTCTTTAACCATCTTGAACCAATGTGTATACAATGTCACGTAGTTCTTAGCAAGGTCTACATCATCATCACTTGCACCAACATTATCACCTCCATGTATAGATCTTGACACGGACCAACAAGTGCATAACATCTAACTATTTAACAATAAAAAGTCACTTAAGCATATCTTATATATCACTCAGATAACATTAAGAAAACACTGGCTTTATCCGTACACACGTGTATATATACACATTAAAATACAACTTAGAAACTTAAAATACAGGTACAAATTAAATCAAGAATATATATTTGAAAATATATAAATTAGAGACCCGTAATTCTTTACAAATGAATGTTGTTTCTCTTTGTAAATTCTATATAAATTACTAAAAATAGAAAATAAAGTATGCTATCTTTTGATAAAATAATGTAGTTATTTATTTGAATTTCATTCAGACAATAAAAATGGGAACACACTATAAAAATTTATACTGATATTCACAAGAGCCCTGTTGGAGATAGTATTTATCCGTAACTATTATAAATCACATGTTTTTATCCATTCATGAATATATATAAAACCAAACCTCAATCTATTAAAGCGACATAATTTCACATTTATATAGATAAATACTTTCAATTATGCACCTGCAAGTACCCTGTTTAAAGTATCTAGAGAGAATAACGTTTGTCTCTCTTGTTTTTAATGAGGCATCACTCATTAACACATCTTTTTGAACAAAAATAAACACATCTTGAAGCATTTTGGTCATTTCTTTTCTCACATGAGACATTTCTTTAGGTTAACTATCATAAAGAAAAATGTCAAAGATATTGCAGTTTAAAATATGCAAATCAACAGATAATGTAAATCAAATAAATATGAAGACAAATGCAAATCAACTATCTTATCAAATCATCATCGTTGATTGAATTAGTGTTGGGCATTTTGGATTTACGGTTCGGATCAGGTCCAATTATTTTGGTTGGAATGTTTATGACCCATTTAGGAACTAAATATTTTTATAATGGATCTGTTTGAATAATTAATGTCAGGTTCATGTCAGTATTTATTTATAAAACTCGAAACATAGTCAAATTAAAAATGGTTTCAGTTTATTTCGAGTCTAAAGCAAAACAAAAAAACAAAAACAAAAAAACCTGAAAATCCGAGTTAACACCCTAAAAGCCAGAAAAAATATTCAAGTAATTCAGATGTGTTGAATAAAATTTTGATTATAAATTATATTTATAGATATTTAAAATTTAAATAAAATTATTTATTTTATTTTGAATACTAGGGTATCTGTTCAATTTTGGTTTGGATTTTATTTTTCAGATTTAAAATAGTACATGTTCAGGTTTTTATAAATTGTGGTCTAGTTTCAGATTCATTTTTTGATTATATTCCGGTTTTATTTCTGGGTTTCAAATAAAATGTCTTAAGACTAGACTAAGTGTTAAAAGTGTTTTAGAAATACTTAAGATAATACTTAATACTAAATTACAAGTTTTAGTTCAAGAGAAAATATAAAAAGGATGAATGTGTTACAATATATTTGTTGGACATATCCCTCTTTATTTACATATCAATAAATTACTTTCTAAAATGAATCTGCATGCAGATTAGTTATTATTTTATGTTTTGTTTTGTTATGCAGATTAGTTATATAACAACACAATCTGCATAAGTATATAATGTTATGCTTTCAATCTGCATGTCATTCAAAGCCAATTGCATGTGATTCTCTCTACACATATATGATATATCTCAACAACTGGAAAATTGACAGCCACAATATGTTCGATTCTCGAGGATAGCGTTGGAATAAAGTGTTTGTGGTAGTAAACATCAAAAACGTAGGGTGCAGGTTGTGACTTAGGATGTATTTCAATTTCTTGATATACCATTTTTTTTGTTTGCTTCTTCGAATCCTTTTGGTTGATTTTGAAAAATAGCAATTGAAAAGTATCCTATACATAATAATTATGTAAAAATAGCAATTGAAAAGTATCTTATGTATCCTAGGTGTGTAATGTCTCTTAATTAGAAAGAAATAAATAAGGTTCTTAAGGTTATCAAATTCCTGGCACTGTACATACGTATCACGTCCAAAACAGGTCGGTGCTATATTGGCCTTGACCCGACCCTAGACATGTTAGAAGTTGATCTATATCCAATATTACTTGTGAGAAGTTAAGATAGATATACAGCGGTTGTAGTTAAGGATTGAAGAAGTAGCAGAGAGAGTATATGGTAAGTTTGACGTTGCAATTGACTTTCCAAGTAGAACCGATACACTTGCTGTCGGTGTCTCGGTGATAACCAGAGCATAGTATAGGTAGTCCTGCTGTGTCAAGATAACGATGTTACTGTATTAACACGCATATTAGTTAGAGCAGCCGCAACGCAGGATGTTAATGAATCCTTAGCGCGTTTATTTAGGCAAATAGTAAAAAAATAATAATAATAAAATTTGGTAACTGAAGGATTGATCCTTAAATAAGGCGTTTAAGGATCAAATCTTTAGTGACGTGTTTCGCGAAAAAAAATTCAGTCTCTTTTTCCATCACGAAAAAAAATCTCGAAAGCGATTAAGGCGATTTGGCGATTGTGAAAAGGTGAAGGTAAATCGGAGGTATTTAGCTCAATATTTTTGCGTTTAGAGTTGATGCATGTTGATTTAGTCAGTTTTAGGGTTCTATTGTGGGGTTTAAATCGATTTAAGGTTTCGAATCGAGTTGGGGATTTTTTTCGATTTAAGGTTTTCGTCTGGGTTTGATACTTTCTGCAATTGTGAAACGTGTATGATGTGTTTTGTGTTGGAGAGGCGAGCAAGAGGATTAAAAGCAATGGGAATGTTGAGTTCGAGGACACTGTTCTCCATCTTCTCGTTAATCTTGCGGACGATCTTAAGTCTCTGTTTATGAACAAGCCTTTGGTGCGAGTGAGGAAGCGGTGCTGTTGAAGATGAGTACACTGACGGAGGAGGGTGTGATGTCTGTGAAGAACGCCGCCTGTGAGAGCCTGAGAGGCTGTTGGATCAGAGGGTTTATGGTGATGAATGAGACAAGAAGGAAGCTTGGGAGTTTCCAGATTAACTGCAATAACTGCAATATCCCAAATTATGTGAACTCGTGTAGTTTATGTGAACTCGTGTAACGAGAAACTTGCCTTCACCTTGTTGCTTTGCAATTAACTGCAATATTGCTCAGTAATGCTCACATTTCCTTATAGCTTTTCGTTAGAATGTTTTCTAAATCATTTTCTTGTTTTTTTGTAGATTGTGGGAACACCAAATTACATGTGCCCTGAACTTCTTGCAGATATACCTTACGGCTACAAATCTGATATTTGGTCTTTAGGTTTATTTCTCTTCTTTAACTTTGCATAATCCTTACAACTTCTTGTTTTTTTTTTCTTGGTTTCTCTCATATAGATATTGGTTTTACAGGTTGCTGTATGTTTGAAGTAGCTGCACATCAACCTGCCTTCAAGGCTCCTGTAAGAACACATTCTCATTTTTCGTCTTGTGTTAAATCTGAAATTTCTTTCGAACTTTTTTGAAAATTTATGTTTCTTGGAAACAGGACATGGCTGGACTCATTAACAAGATTAACCGCTCTTCACTTTCTCCTCTCCCTGTCATGTATTCCTCTTCAATTTAAGTATACATACAACATTTTTACTTTAGTTTACAGTAGTAGACAAGGTTTTGAGCCTGAAATGTTATGTGTTTCTGCAGAAAGAGACTGATTAAAAGTATGTTGCGCAAGATCCCTGAACATAGACCAACATGGACCAACAAGGACACAAGCTCAATGTTTCGTGGCCCGTAACTCCTAGCATTCATCGTTACGAAGAAGCACCATGCCGGTACCTTGGCCATCTAATTGGACATGAAGGCGAAGGAAGTTTGTTTCATCCCTTGAAAACTTTGGGTATACTTTCTTTGTGACACATTCTAATTGGTTTTACAGTAGATTCTTCATAGGAGGGACAATGGATTTCAGAAGTAGTTTTATTGTTTATGTTATTGATGACCATTTATTTTCTAAAAACTCATAAAAGGAGTTCACCATTGGACACACAAAATAGTGTGGAGTCCTTAACTATTCAGAAAAAAAAAAGAAAAAAACAAAAAAAAATACTATAATAATTTTAGGGATTCTAAGAGCAAGTCCACCGTTGTGAATGCTCTTAGATTAAAACTAATTTGCTATAACCGTAGATATCAGACGAAACACAATTAGTTATATGACAACATATATTTAAAATATATAATACTGATCATGAAAAACAAATATCATTATATAAAAACGTAAAAATTAATATTTGCACAGGTAGAAGACACAAATTAACTACTTGAAAAACAAAAGAGTAACAAACAAAAATAACATGCATCTAAAATAATAATTTTTATTACGAGATCTAACTGTTAATATTAAATAATAAATAATGTAAAATTCATATTGCCTTTACCAATTATGTACGTTCTAGTTTTATCTGATTGAAAAGCACTCATAACTTGCTGGGTTTAAATCCAACGAAATTCGCTCATAAATTATTCTATCCGTGTGAAATATGGATGTATGCAATCATAACCGGATCAATTCACACGATATAATGCATCACTGATTGAAAGTAATGCATAACTCGTTCGGTTTAGATAGATAAATTCACATGGATAATCGGGTGAAATATAGATGTATGTCATAAACCAGATAAATTCACACAATATAGTCCATAATTGATTTTGTGTACAATAACATGGATAGATACATGTATATAATTTTTTATATATAATTTTATATAAGTTTTATAATATTTTATTTACTAAATGTATTATTTAGTTATTAAAATATTTTAAATAAAATATTTTTTTATAACAAATTATTATTATTTATATAAACTTTTAGATTTTTTTAATTTTTTGTGAATAGAATCACATATTTGGGCAAAAATATAGATGTTTTCAGGATAAGTGGACACAAAGTATAAGATGTTTGCGGAGAGAATGTTAATCGCTAAATTAATGATCCAGACGAAGCTGACGGATCACAAATATCCGCTCTAAGCCCACCTCTATATTGAAGCCCCCTTCCTCTAGAAACTTTCCTATATATGCAGGTATACATACCACTTCCTTCACACACACTGCAATACGAACGATCAACGAGTTTTTTTTTTCTTAAACGAGAGCTGCAGTGTTTTTAGACGACCAACATCTTGAAATGGGTCAAACTTTGTCACTTGAAGGTTCGTTTTACTTGTAGGCAATGCCCATAGATATAAGTTTAATTCATTTATGTCTACACATGTTTGATTATCTGCATATATTCTATCTAGACACCGTTAGAGCAGAGGCAAATAGCCACAACAACGTTCACTTAATGTTGGTTGATGGAATGTCTAAGGTAATGACTCGACAAGTTGAGAATTGTGTGTCATCGGATATCTACGTTGGTGGTCTAAAATGGTGAGTCATACAATATCTCTCTTTCCCAACACGGTTATAGCAAATTAGTTTTAACCTAATTAATATGCGTGTTAATACAGGAACATCGTTATCTTGACACAGCAGGACTGCCTATACTATGCTCTGGTTATCACCGACAGCAAGTGTATCGGTTCTAGTTGGAAAGTCAATTGCAACGTCAAACTTACCATATACGCTGCTACTTGTTCAATCCTTAACTACAACCGCTGTATATCTATCGAAACTTCTCACAAGTCACAAGTAATAGTTATTGATGAATTCTATTTTATTTTGATACTGCGCGGATACATGTTATATTATCAGGGACGTGGTTTTGTTTCGACGCAAACAATTCTACATTATTGGTAAGCATCCCACTCAACAACATGAAGGAGTTATACACTGTGAACGACAAATCAGTTTTCTCAGCCGAGATCACTAACGTCAACCCGCAATCCCTCGACGTTAGCTGGACCCCTCGAACTATAGGGACAGCAGAAAGCATTAAACTGATAGAGGTGGAGAGAAACAAGTCTAAATTCACTTGGAAGATTACTCACTTCTCCACCTTCGTTGGTGAACATCATTCCTCGTACCAGTTCACCGTTGGACCACGCAAATGGTATTTGCTCCCTCTGCTTCAATTTATAATACGTTTTTGGTTGCATAACACAGGAAGTAAAATTTTATATAAACAGATTCATTGATCTATACTTTACAGCTAATGTTTCATATGTACAATTGTACAAAGAATACAATACTGTAATCTGTAGGGATAATAAGTCTAGAAAA
The DNA here is from genome assembly GCA_019705995.1 of Raphanus raphanistrum x Raphanus sativus. NCBI lineage: Eukaryota > Viridiplantae > Streptophyta > Magnoliopsida > Brassicales > Brassicaceae > Raphanus > Raphanus raphanistrum x Raphanus sativus. The sequence goes on along the minus strand of CM034037.1, from coordinate 11,665,877 downwards.
TGAATGAACGTTTTAAATTAAACTACGTTTCAAATTAAATTAGCATTTTCCAAAAAAAACATTTTAAATTAAACGTATTAGATTATAAAAAATTTTCTACCTTCATTATTTAAAATATTTTTTTTATATTTTCACACATTAAAAAAAATGTAGAAGCCTTTATTATTTTCGATTATTAATTTTTAAAAGCTTTAAACAAATAATAGCCGGTAAACTTAATTATAATATTTTTAATTTTACAATTTTATTATTAACTATATTTTTATAAAAACCTAAAAATTCATAGAAAACATTAAAAAAGAAACTATGTGTGAAATATATTTTTTCCTAAAACTTCTATATTTACAAAACAAAGGGAATATTTTTTTTCCATTTTAACCAGGTACCTACGGATGTACCCGAAAGGAACCTTAGAGGGGAAAGGAAATTCATTGTCTTTGTATTTGCATGCGTCTGATTACGTGACTAGTCCAAATACAAAAACGCTGGCCGTCTTTAAACTGCGAGTGTTGGACCAACTCAAACGCAATCACCATGAAATAGGTATCAAAACATGATTAGTGGGATTTCTGTGCTATTAATAATGCTCTAATATCCTTAAGTTCAAATTTTGTTCATTCAATTTTTTTTTCATTATATATAAGCCGTTTGCTAACTTTTAATCTCTACTTGTGATAAAAGGCCAGCACTTCTGGTTTGGCTCTGATGGGCAGAAGGGAGAATCCAAGTTTTTGGCGCTGGAGGAATTGCACAAGGCTTCAAACGGATTTCTGGTAAAAGACGAGATATATATATTGGTGTTGAGTTCTTCTATATCTCCACTACCCAGAATATGATATGATTGTTATCAATGAATTCAATTAAGACCACAAGAATATACAGCTCCTGGAGAGGAACTTATGTACCTATTTGTGACAAAAAAATCTACTTATCCCCTATACTAATTTGCATATCATGGTGTGTTTAGAAATGCAAAAATAAAAGGATCAAATCGATTGCTTGTACTCTCTAGCATTGTAACATTCAACCGAATCTGATGCTATGTCTTATGTATTCTCATGAGGAGAAAGTTGCTTTGTATGTGTGCTTATGTACCTTTCTCTTCTGTACGTACCGTTTTAAATCTTTGATTGCTTTTTTTTGTTGGAGTGAAAACCTTTCTAGATATAAAAAAAAATATTTTGAAGTACTTAAAGAGAAGATTTTGTGCGAGGAAAAGAGCACTTTTTATTATTTTAGAGATGATTTCTTATTAATCAGATGACTCTTACATATTTGGATGATACAAAATGAAAAGAATATGAAGATATTTATAGTTTATAAATTATAAAATATCTTAGATATTTTAGTTATTTTTTTGTCAACAGATATTTTAGTTTTTAATTTAGTCAATTCTACTAAATTATATAGATTGTTTCATTTTAATTATTTAATTAATTCTATAAAAAATCTAGATTTTTAGTTTAAGAGATGGAAAACTTTTCTGAAACATGATCTATTGATATAGGTGTAGTTCAATTATATTAATCTATTCTATTAAAATACAAATATGATCAAGTGATATATATTGTGTCTCCAAATATTCATAATCCATATTTTTTAATAATTAAATGATATATATATATATATATATATATATATATAATTCAGATTGACTTTTTAACTTATACTTAAATATAAATTTAATTTTTTCAAAAAAAAAAAAAAAAAATATATACTCGCCATTTTAAAGGCGAATCAAAATCTAGTTGAGTTAAATTTAGACCTAACACATAACTAGTAAATTGTTAGCCCAATAACATGTCCAGATCAAAGTTTACTTTTCAACTTTTTTATTTATTTCTGGAAGTTCAATTTTTCTCTTGTTCTATTAAATGATCTTATCCAACATTTTCGGAGAGACAACCAAATAAGCTATGTGCGGTTATTTTTCTACAAAATCTCAGTGGCTTAAGCAAATATTATAACTAGTGTACAACGGTTATTTCCATATGCCATCAGTCGATTTTAGGATTTATATATTTCACCTATCTGAAGCTCATTTAGCTTATCACTCATCACCGAAAGTTGCAACACTTTCTTCACATCACGGTCTTTAGATTCACATAAGCATTGTATTAAAAAGGTCTTTGAAACAAACTTACTCATGGTGTTGTCTATTGATGATCCCAATCAAAGACCATCTTTTTTTTTTGGTCTAATCAAAGACCATCTTCTTGTCTAAGACTCGGACATTACTTAACTTGGATTTTGATTCAACAACAAACCATTCGAAATTTTTTTCATGTTGTCAGGACGATTTTTAACTTTACAAGGAAGTTCTTATAGGCCTATCTAATGTATACTTGCATAAATAGAGCTATAAAAGGTGATTGGCATGGTGAATATAAACAACAACAAAATCAATCGTACGTTTTACATTTTCTGAAATAAAAACCAAAAAAAGAAGAAGAATTTTCTTTCTGTATTTTGAAAATAATCAAAGATCTTTTTGACCTTTTGATCCACAACTTTTTTAAGGTCAAGTCAAGAAATTATTTTATTTTCTAAACAAAGAGTGAAGAAGAAATTTTGATAGTAGGTACAATACCCAGTAAGCACATTCATCTTTCTCCCAACTATAGCACCTGCTATAATATATATTCGAATTAGAAACCAATTGCAGTGAAAAAACATTGTTTTGAACATGTTGACCTAACCAAAACCTTGGGTATTTTATATATATAATGATAATAACGTGGCTGGAAATGGAGCAAAACAACAAGTGCATCATCTCATCAAACAAAAATCCATCTAAATATAATTCATATCAAGCAGATAATAATGCTAACTTTATACGTATATTAAAATACAATCAATCAAGAGAAAATAAAAATAAAAAAAGGATAATGGGATGGTCACGTACACGTTCAGGTTCCCTGATTTACCGCTCTCATCTCTCTCTCTCCCTCTCTCTCTATCTCTAAATCGTTCTTTGTAAAGTTTCCTCCTTTCTACGCAAAAGCGAACGCAGATCTTAATGCAGCTACAGTGATTTCGATTTTTTTTTTTTTAGGTAAAACAGAAAACTCTGCTGATCAGCATCTGGGTTTCTCCCAAAGGTACGATCTTTATCCTCTAATCTGGAATTGGATTCTCTGTTTCTAAGGCGAGATCTCGATCACCCGATTAATCGTTGGACTCGTTAGTGTTATGTGTGTGATGTTTGAATCAGAATCTGATTCAAAGGAGTACACTTGTGAAGTAGGTTTTTTGAGCTTTGATTCCCCTATAGATTTACAAGCATTCCTTGTATTGTTGAGCTCACGAGGTTCTGTATTGATCTGGTTAGGGATTCACCTTATAGCTCCATCTAGAACATTGAGCAAAGACTCAGACTTTTAGTTCTACTTGTTTGGTTTCTAATCTTGTTTTAGCATGTTGGGTAGTGCTTGATCTATGCTTTTTTTTGTTGTCTGAAAAATGTATTAAGTTTATTGCAGAGCCATTCTTGTTGCTTTTCCACTGATCTATAAACCATGTGGAAGTTCAAACCATTCGCTCAGAAAGAGCCAGCGGGTCTCGAAGGTCGTTACCTCGAGATAGGAAGCCTCAAAGTCCAAGTGAGGAGCGTCATCGCTGAAGGAGGATTCTCCAGCGTCTACTTAGCTCAAGACACAAACCACGCGTCGAAGCAGTACGCTCTGAAGCACATGATATGCAACGACGAGGAGTCGCTCGAGCTCGTGATGAAAGAGATCTCGGTTCTGAAATCTCTGAAGGGACATCCGAACGTCGTGGCGCTGTACGCGCACGGTGTCTTGGATATGGGGAGGAACAAGAAGGAAGCTCTTTTGGCTATGGAGTATTGCGGGAAGTCTCTTGTGGAAGTGCTTGAGAGCAGAGGCGCTGGTTACTTTGAAGAGAAACAGGCTCTTTTGATCTTCAGAGATGTGTGTAATGCTGTCTTTGCGATGCATTCTCAATCCCCACGCATTGCTCACAGGTATACACACGCAGCTTCGCTAGATATCTTTAGAACCATATTTACATCAGTGTTACTGTTGTTGTTGTTGTCTCAGAGACTTGAAGGCTGAGAATCTTCTGTTGAGCTCAGATGGACTGTGGAAGCTATGCGATTTCGGAAGCGTTTCAACAAACCACAAGGTATTCGAAAGAGCAGAAGAGATGGGAATTGAAGAAGACAATATAAGGAAACACACAACACCAGCATATAGAGCTCCTGAGGTTTTTGACTAGATTAATGATTTTGTATACAGATTTTATAAGGAGCAATGTATTGATATTCTCATGTGTCCTTTTATTGGTTAAAATAGATGTGGGATCTCTTTCGAAGGGAGATTATAAGTGAGAAGGTCGATATATGGGTAAATGCCATTTTGAAAACGCTTCTCCTGATTGATTTAATGAATGAGTTCGAGGACACTTAATGTCTTTTGCAAATGGTTGGCAGGCTCTTGGATGTCTTTTATATCGGATATGCTATTTCAAGAGTGCGTTTGATGGAGAATCAAAGCTTCAGGTTTTAAACGGGAACTACCGTATACCTGAATCTCCCAAGTACAGTTCCTCTGTCACGGATCTCATTAGAGACATGCTTCAAGGTTCACCTGATGAACGACCAGATGTTACACAGGTAAATAATAATAATGACACTTTTGTTGTCATTTTGATGCAATGTGGCTAATAACATTTTGTATCTACAGGTTTGGTTTCGTGTCAACGAGCAGCTTCCTGCTAATTTACAGAAGTCATTACCTGATGGACCACCTGAAACGCAATCTACTGACGGTTCATCATCAAAACCAGCAAGCAAATCTTCTCCAGCACCTCGTAGAAGTCCACCACCTCCACCACCATCATCGTCTGGAGAACAAGCTAGTGGAGGAGGCCCTCTTGGTGCCTTTTGGGCGACTCAGCATGCTCAAACCTCTCTTGTATCAGAAGACAACAACAGTAACGCATCTAAAAAGCCTAGTCCTGTGAGAGGAGAGGCTCGAGGTAAGGATACAAGTCCTGCTGCAGCAGCCAGTAACAGGGCAAGAGTGTCTAAGGACGATGCTTTTAACTCGTTTGTTGCTGACTTTGATACGGCGAAGCTTGATAATGGTAATAATAAACAACCTGGAAAAGAAGAGGCATTGGAAGCTGAGATAGAGAGGTTAAAGGATGAGTTGAAGCAAACAAAGTCAGAGAAGGCTGAGATTACTGCTAAGTTCGAAAAGCTTTCTGCTATCTGCAGATCGCAGAGGCAAGAGTTGCAGGATCTCAAGCAAGCACTTGCCTCTAAATCTGCGTCAGCCTCACCAAGCAGAGACTTGTCACAAAACCAAACCTCTCCAGGGATGCGTTCCGTGTCCTCAACTCCTTCGGTAATTACCTAATCTAAGCGTTTTAGACCAACAACATTTAGGCTTTGCATCAGTTTTTTCTTACATTATTATGACTCTTCTTGTTGAAACAGAGAGATAGGGTTGAAGGAAGTGTTTGGGATCTTCAGCAAACAGACAGGTCTGATTGGTCAACAGGAAGCTCGGATCCAAACTCATGGCAACCTTTTAGTGAACCCGTGTTGGAATCTGCATCAAAGGGTAGTAACACCACCATTAATCAGTCTGTGAGAACAAAAAGTAAACCAGCTTCTTCAGCTCCTGCTCCAGCAAGCCAAGGTTTTGAGCCATGGGGGTTCGAGACAGAGTCCTTCAGAGCTGCTGCAGCGTCTTCAGCGTCTGCAACACAAAGATCTGTAAGTTCTGGAAACACTTCACAGCAAAGATTTGGGAACACAAAGATGAGGGATAACCAGAAAGCTGCTCAACCTGCTGGATGGGCTGGCTTCTAAAAAAACTCTCACTCTATCTCAATGCTCATTGATATTTCCTCGTACAACAACAACAGCTTCTTGCTTGCCATTACAGAATCTTGAAATCTTTTTGTAGATGATCGACCGAACATCCTTTGTTTTTGGCGGCTATATATAATATATATATCTACTGTTTTTATAGACTGTTTAAGCTTACAGATTTGGTTTTTGAGAAATGTATAACTCATTCTTGAGATGTGGCCAAGATTTCGTATTTGTGTTGAGGCCATGTTATGATCCGTATTCAAACCAGTGATTGCGTTTGTATTAGTTTTGGCGCCGTGTTATATACTCTTTGTATCAAAACCTGAGAGCTTCACATCCTCAGGCCAAACAATCTTCTCATCTTAGGTCAGGTCACATGAAGGGAGTAGTTCCTCACTTCTTACAACCTCGAGCTCGAGTTAGTTACTTTAGTTTTTTCACTACTCCATCATGATTTTTGATTAGTTCGTTGATCTTTACAGTACACGTTATGTTTTTGTTTTGCTTGGTCTGTTTCATATTCTAAAAGTTCTGTACCTGTGCTTCTTTTTCAGTTCTCCCAGAAACTCTTTTCACAGGAAGAGGAAAGGTTAAAAGTTATGTTTTTTTTTTGTTTCTTGTTTTTAACTCAACTTCAAAGTTTCCATTAAACAACTGAAACAAACTCCATAGACATATCAGCATCTACATCATTTTTAACCACATTGGTGTTACAGAATATAACTTCTTGTGTTAAAAGTTATGTTAGATCTCCCTGGGTTGTGTGAGGTTACATTTTGTAAATTTCTCTGTTTTTATTTATTTATTTATAGTTGAGTTGCTCATGTAATTTTCAAAACATATGGTTTTATAATTAGATCTTCTTCTCTTTCTTATAATTTAACTTTATACTCTATGTTTCTTAAATAATTCGTATTCGTAGTTTTTGTTGTTTGAAAAATATTTTTGAGCATGTTATTAATATAAATGGCATTTCTCGAATAATTCAAATTTTTAGGTGAACATGACAAATAAAAGTACCAAAAATCATTGGTTAATTTTTTTTGTTTGATTTTGAGTTATAGGTCTTTTTGCAAAAAAAATAAAATAAATGAATGCAATAACTGTGAAAAAGTTAGTTTAAAAAAAAAACTGTGAAAAAGTGTTAAAATAATGGTTAATTCTAAAAGGGAACTGAGTCCCACAGTCCCACTCTCCTCCTATCTGACGTAACCGCAGTCTTCGAAGCACGTGAGAAGACGAGAACACGTACCTAATGACTTCTGGATGAAACCACAAAACGCATCCAGAAGTGAGAAGACGAGAACACGTACCTAAAGACAATGAATTTCCTTTCCCCTCTAAGGTTCCTTTTGGGCACATCCTTAGGTACCTGGTTAAAATTTGGATATATAAATTTCTTAACATATGCATGTTTAAATGAGAAGGTGTCTTTGGATTCTATGGAACTCCGGCGAAGAAAAATGAGAAGGACGACTCTTGGGCGACCTTGGATCTCACCTATAGCCTCCAACTGCGCTCGTTCTGGGTCAGACTGAGATCCGAGACGCACCATAGATTATGACGCATCGTTGTCGTCGCTGCTCTCCTGCCATGCCATCTCGCCCCAGTTGGTCTCCGCTATCGGTTAGCCTCATGGTTTATTTGTAGAATTTCTCCTCTCAGTTTTTGGGTGAAAGGTGATTATTAGGCAAATCACCGAGGACTTCTGATTGTTTAGATCAAGGGACAACAGCCATGGCTTCCGTCGGTGGCTGATTGGCTCCTCCTTCTTGCTACCGATCTATTACTAGGGTTTTGAGGACAACCCGATGTAAAGATTCATTTGCACCAAGGTAGAGCTGTCTAGCGCCTGTCGGCTGCCTGATTTTAAGGAGCTTTAAACCTCCTTCCGTGCTTCATTCCCTTGTGTCCAAAGCTCCGACATGCTGACATAGTGTTCCCTTGTGGTCTCTGCTGCATCTTTTGTGTCGCGTGGGCGGTTTGTGGAGCGTCGTGTTGTACCGCCTACACTTGACCGTAACTCGGGCTTCCTTGTAAGCTGCGTCGCCACATGCTCGAACTTTTGTCTTCAGTCGAGATAGCTAAGGATTCTTCTGTTGACGTCCTCCTCCAGCGGAGCTCCGGGGCGTAGGCCAGGCGCCTCCGTCGATGCCTGCTTGGAGCCATTTCGGTGAGTTCTCGACTGAATCTCTCCTTGGCTATACTCTTGCTCCTTCTGGTTGTCTCCGGTTTAGCAAGAAGCGCTTTGGTTAGGGTATCTAAATTATTGTGTTATTGATCTGATTGTCTTATTAGCTTCAAGTTTTCTCTTGTTAGAAGCTTTGGATCTAATACTTAGTATCTTAGAGGTTTTTAAATTTTTTTGCGGCCTCTTAGATGCAAAATGGCTGTGTAAGTAGAATGTGACTACAATTTAATTTGTAACCAAACTTTCATTTTCATTAATGATATTTACACTTTAGCAAAAACACATGCATGTTTTGGTTGTTTAAAAGTTGTTACTGCAGTGTAAAACGTCATTCATTTTCTAGACTTATTATTCCAAAACTTATCAATGTCATTAAAAGTAGATTATTCTCATTTTATACCCTTAACGAAAATTACAATTTTTCTAAAAATATCTCTATTTTTGCAAATAATTAATAAAATTCATTAATGGCTTTTTGAGTCTTTTGATTTTGGGCATGCATATTATATTTTAAATAGATCAATAAATAATGGACTTACACATACTTATAAGATATATTACTTTTATTTAATATAAACTAGATCTTGATCCGCACAACTGTGCAGGTACATGTTTTACAGTATATATTTAGGGGGGGTTATTGGTAGATAGATTCTACAAGAGTTATGAAATTTTGAAAATCCATCATTATTGATTTATGGATTTAGAAAATCTTTGTAAACTCCATTGTTATTGGTTTGAAGATTTTTAAAGTCCTTCCAAAATCCATTGTTATTCAAAAAGTTTACATTTTAATGATTTTGTAATTCCATCAAACTCTATTGTTATTGGTATATAAATTCTTTACTTTTTTACTCATGAGACTCAACTTTTAAAATATGATGGATACCCATAAGATTTTCAAAATCCATATACATAAAAAAAAAATGTCATCTTGATGCAAAAATAACAAGAAGCAATGCTTGAATTTCATCATCTTCAAAGAACAGCGTAAGTGGAAACATGTCATTCATGGCCGACGATCCTTCTTTCTACCAATTCATTCTTCGAATAATGTTTCATTTTACAATCCCAACGTACTTTTGTATCTGTTTTTTACCCTTTTAAATAACCAATAGTTTTTTATTTAAATCATTTTTTATTTAGTTAAACATACTTTAAATAAGGATATATTAGTCTATTATATAACTTTCTTAATTTTTATGTAAAGTGTCAAAGTGACACTTAGTTAGAAACAGATGGAGTATTATTGTACTTATGTTATAGCCTTAATAAAATGAAATGGATTAACAAAAAAACTTTTATTCAGTACTATTTGCAGCATATCTCGAGATAAGTTAACCCCTCCTCCTGCACACAGCTTTACATTCTTCCATGGTCTTGAAACTACGTGGATATTTTGAGACATTGTAACAGCCAACACAACGGCTATTTTTGTCTTTAGCGTTGCAATCGGGTACTGGACTGCACCTTGCGCTAGCTCTAAAATCCGCGTTCCATCCAAAACCCGCATCGACAACTATATTTACAAAAAATTAACAACAATATCACTTAGATATCATGATGTGATTGCAATGATAATAAAAATATATGATGAACAAACGGAACTTATTATAAACACATACATTTATGAATAGGAAATAAAACAGTCAGGATGATGCAAAATTTAGTGAGCTGTGATGAAGACATATCGTTGACATTCTTACGATAAAGACACGTTTAGTAGATTTTTTAATTTTTTTAGGTTTATTTGTTTGATTGTTGAAGTTTCTATTTAAGATGGAGAATAGTTTATATAGATAGAATAATGTAACTAGTAATGCATGTGTTGCACGGTAATCCTTAAAAGTTGGTTAGATTTGTTTGACTTGTATTTTTTTCTAAATATTGTGCATGTTGTATTCAACTCCTTTTTCCTTATTAAGTTGTTTACAGAAATTATCAAACTATTGTGTGGTAATTATATTGGAATATAAATATATACTAGAAATTGACGTGCGGATATTGGTTCGTACATTTTAATACATCGATATTTGTTTTTTTATAATTAGTGTTATATATTTTAGATGTATCATAGTATAACTAACGATATTCAAAAAATCTGGACTGAATCAGGTTATATGGCTATTTTTGTTACAAATATCCGAACTCATTTTAGATATATTAGTTATTTATATATTGTTAGGTTCCTATACGTCAGAACCGAATTCATCTAGATCCAGAATGACTCAACTCAAAATCTACACATATGTTTATAATATTCAAGCGGGACTGTGTTTTAAAACAAAAAAAAACGATACCCGAAAGAAAAAACATGTATCTAAATGGATAGATAAGTTTCATGTCTAACTAATTTTATAAACTATTTCTATGTGTTTGGCTAAATTAAGTTAAATAAAAATAGTTTTTTTTATCAAGTAAAATAATTATATAGAGAAAAAATTTAAGTGGCAATAAATGTAACATATTTTAATTATTTTGATTTAAATTATTATTTTATTCACAAATATATATCTTTAAATTATGTTTTCACAAAAACTCTTTTTACAAGATGAGGAAAAGTTAAAAGTTATGTTTTTTTTTTGTTTTCTTAACTCAACTCAAAGTTTCTATTAACCAACTGAAACAAACTCCATAGACATATCAGCCTCTACATCATTTTTCAACCACATTGGTGTTACAGAATATAACTTGTTGTGTTAAAAGTTATGTTAGATCTCCCTGTGTTGTGTGAGGTTATATTTTGTAAATTTGTCTGTTTTTTTTATTTATAGTTGGGTTGCTCATGTAATTTTCAAAACAGATGGTTTTATAATTAGATCTTCTTCTCTTTCTTGTAATTTAAATTTATACTATTTGTTTCTTAAATAATTTGTATTCGTAGATTTGTTGTTTAAAAAATGAATTTCAAGCATGTTATTAATATAAATGGTATTTCCTCGAATAATCCGAATTTTTGATGAATAGAACAAATGAATATACCCAAAAAAATTATGGATTAATTTTTTGTTTGATTTTGAATTTTGAATCATTTTTATTAAAAAAAACCCATAATTGAATGGCAACAATTGTGAAAAAGTGTTAAAATATTGGTTAATTCTATTTTATATTTTAGTTTTAATAAGATACATTTAGATATATGTATATATGTTTGACAAAAAAGATATATGTGTGTATATATATATATATATATATATTAAATTTATATCTGTTAATATATTAAAAAGATGTACCCTCGCATATGGGAGTTGTTGATTTGATGAATGAACAAACTTGTTCTTGATTTAAAATAAAAATCAAAATATAGATGATAGTTTAATTAGTTTCCAAAATATAAAATCACGTATGGCATGATCTTGGTCTTTTTGTATTAAACCCTTCAATTATGTTGGGTCAGTTATACAATTAACACAACAAAAGCAACATCTAAACAGTTTTGTCTTGTTTAATACAAAAACTTCGGGGACCAATAGCATGAGTTGCAGAGTCAACACAACAAAAGCAACATCTAAACAGTTTTGTCTTGTTTTGAAGATTGATGGTTCTTTACGCATTCACAAGTCTATAAATGGAGAAAATTGGTATTTATACCTATAAGGAAGGCTCTAATTTGAGACTTAACATACTTAATGGTTCACTATTTTCATTGACCAAAATACTCCTACCTATCTATTCGCAGGCTTAGAAGCAGCTTTGTCAATCATCTTTTCATCATCACTGTTGGAAGATGATTAAACCCTTCCAATTCCTGTGACTCATTTTTTTCTTTTATTTTTTTTTGTTTTCCTTATTTCTCTTTTATTTCTTAAAAAAATATTTTTCATTTTCTCATGCTTTTTTTCTCTCTTCTATCACTTATGAATAATATGTTATCTATTTTCTTACTAAAGTATTCAGATTAAATTATATTGTTTCTTTTGATTTTTTTTATTTCTTTCTTAGTCTCAATAAAACTTTATTTTTTTATTTTCTTGTGTTTGATCTATGTTTCTGGTAAGTTTTTCATTATGATTGTCTAAATTTAAAATAAGTTTATGCATTTTATAGTTAATGTTATTTTAATGTTAACAAATTTTGTATCATGTTACGAAGTTTGTTAACTCACTAACATATTTCGTAACATGCTAACAAATTTTGTATCTTATTACAATTTTTGTTAACTCGCTAACATATTTTGTAAAATGTTCGATGGTCAAATTATTGATGAGTTATAATGTAATTCTATCATAAATTCAATAGAAATTGATATTATTTTAATGTTAACGAATTTTGTATCATGTTAGCGATACTTTAGTTGATGTTATTTTAATGTTAACAAATTTTGTATCATGTTACAAAATTTATTAATTCGCTAACCTATTTTGTAACATGTTAATAAATTTTGTATCTTGTTACAAATTTTGTTAACTCGTTAATATATTTTGTTAACTCGCTAACATATTTTATATAAATTGAAAAATAAAAGTTTAAATCTGAATTTAAAAAAAAAGTTTGAATGAAAAATAGAAATGATGAAAAAATACTCAATTTCTACCAAGATGAGAAAAAAAAATCCATAAAATTAATTTAAAATTCAAAGGAAAAACATATGAAAGAGAAACATGTAGACATACGATCTCGATCACTCTTCCCCAAACCTGACACTCTATGCTTTCACCTATTGATTTGTCAGAAGCCAAAGGGCTTTTAGCAGTGTTTTGAAACCCGACCCGGATCCGCGGTTGAACCGGTAAATTCAGTGATCCGAGATAAATCCGGTTCGGATTTTATGAAAAATCCAAAATTTAAAAACCCGCAAAAACCCGTAAAAATCCACTAAAACCCGAAACCCGATACCGGTTGAACCATTGGTTAAACCAATAGATAATTTTTACATGTGATTAGGTGTTAGTTTTTTTATTGAAAATTTATTACAATGATGTTTTACTTTTGTTTTATTTTGGATTTAAAGTTTAATTTATTATTCACATTAGACATAAATATTTATGAATTTTATTCTTGATTTTTTAGATGACATAACTCTTAGTTAGTTACAATTTTTTTTCAATAGTCTAAGATATTTTTGATATTTTGTATATCAAATGAAAATATAAAAAGTAAAGTTAAGTATTTTCTAAATATTCTTTAAACATAAAATATATACATATACAAATTTATTTATTAACTTTAGTTTCTGGATTTTTATTTTCATAACTAATATATTATTATATAACAAAATTAATTTATTTATTAACCTGCGGTTCACCCGCGGTCGACCCAATGACCCGGTGACCCGGTAAGTAGTCCGGTTCACTCTCCAGATCGGGTTTCAAAACATTGGCTTTTAGTCTATTTGTTGCCTAAAGTGTATGAACAAAATCATTAATATCAATCAATGAGTACTTAGTTAATTTGGGTGATTGTTATGGGTAATTAACTAATTCCCCCTATAAATGACGTTGATATTCTTTTCGTGCTTGTTACTCAAATTTTTCATTTTGGTAAATCAGATTCTAAAAGAGTGTTGAGAATAAATGTGTTGATGCTTAACGTACGTGTCTAAACACTTTGGTAAACGTGTATGAACACCTTTGTAACATTGCTTATCGTATCTTATATTTTTAGCGTCTTTGCTATGTGAATAAGATGTAACATGGTAATAGTAAAAAAGGAATATTTGTGGTACGAACGAAAACGTTTTGTTTCTTTCTCCTATACACGACAGTGAGAAGAAAATGCACCTTCTCTAGTAAATTAATTTTGTCGGAAATGTTGACTTCAACGTACATACGTGCTTGACTCAATCCAACATTTTAAAAGAAAATTTTCCAGTCGTTAAAATCTTAAGAACATATAAATAAAAGATGGTACCACAACTTAAATAACACTAGTTTGAAGATCATACTCCCTTTATTATAATCCATTCTTTTGGTCGGTCAAAACTAGATTTGGTTTTATGATATCTGCATCAATCATCAGCATGTATAGTTTCAACAATAATGATAAATAAAAACATCCAACTTTTTTTAAACAGCAAATTTGATGGAAACTTGGTCACTGATTCGAGACTAATCGTACGTAATTAATTAATGAGAAAACAATGAATTCTCTCGCTTTTCCAGACCTATGAAAATAATTAAATACAAATGTAGAAGAAAAGTTAGTGAAGCAACTGGCCACATAAAATGAATCATATTTATGGAGTTTCACGTTATTATTATGATTCTACAAAAACAAATTTAGTTTATACTTTTATAAGGTATATTCTTGTATATTCTTCTAAATGTTACTCTTTTCTTCTAAGTGTTACTCTTATGTCTTATCTTCTAAATGTTACCCTTTCCATTTAGGCTTGTTCCTTGTAAGGTTTTCCTCTCTCCATATTCATGCATGTGTGTGTCAGTATATTTATATTTTTTTTTTGGACAAAATCAGTATATTTATATCTACGTTGTTTTTTTTATTTGGCTTAACTTATATATTCTATAGTGAAACAATCCACTTTTGTTTAACTTGGAGTGAAAATATTAGACTACGAATAATAACAGAACCACGCTTAATCAAGTAGGATTGATTACTCACCGTTAAAAAGGTATCTCAATTTCTTGGCCTCACACATACTTATCTTGACTTTTTCAAGTTTTCAACCTTTGACAAATCGCTTATAAACTGCATTTATGTTTGCATAGATAACTGCACTTATTATCACATGCATATGTTTCACAATATATACACAGTATAGTAGTGTGTGTTACGTTTATCTCTCAGGTAAGTTAACAACAGAGAAGAACAAAAAAAAGAAAAAGAAAAAAAATGGCGAGGAAAGGGAAAGAAGTGTTGAACGCTTTAGATGCGGCCAAAACGCAGATGTACCATTTCACAGCGATTGTAATCGCGGGTATGGGATTTTTCACTGATGCTTACGATCTCTTTAGCATCTCTCTAGTCACGAAGCTCCTTGGCCGCATATACTACCATGTCGATGGCTCCAAGAAGCCTGGAACGCTCCCTCCAAACGTTGCTGCCGCTGTTAATGGCGTTGCCTTCTGTGGTACCCTCGCTGGGCAGCTATTCTTTGGCTGGCTTGGAGACAAGCTTGGCCGCAAGAAAGTCTACGGTAAGCTTTATCAAAACGATATACATATGACCGATTAAGTATTACATATTATTTTACCAAGAAAGTATTACATATTAGTTATATATAAATATTATTTTTCTCAAAAAATGTATACATATGAATGTTCAAAAAGTTATAGACAAAACTTTCATGTCCTAATGAAAATCTTTTAATTTTCTTGTATCAATTATTCAAATACATAGGTATTACTTTGATGGTCATGGTACTATGTTCGCTGGGGTCGGGTCTATCATTCGGTCACTCATCAAACGGAGTGATGGCCACACTCTGTTTCTTCCGGTTCTGGCTCGGTTTCGGCATAGGCGGCGACTACCCTCTCTCGGCCACCATCATGTCCGAATACGCCAACAAGAAGACACGTGGCGCATTCATAGCCGCAGTTTTTGCCATGCAAGGTTTCGGAATCTTGGCCGGAGGGATCGTGTCTCTTACCGTCTCGAGTGCGTTTGACCACGCGTTTGATGCGCCGACTATGCCGTTGATCCGGTGGGATCAACCGTACCGCAGGCTGATTACGTGTGGCGGATTGTGCTCATGTTTGGAGCTATTCCGGCGTTACTAACTTATTATTGGCGGATGAAGATGCCGGAAACTGCTAGGTACACCGCTCTGGTTGCTCGGAATACCAAACAAGCCGCCGCCGATATGTCTAAGGTATGTTCTAAACTAATCATTCTCAAAATCTAAATGTTTTTCCATTTTCTATTCAATGTATTTTAACCTCAAGAAACTTATTTTTAGCAAAAAAAAAAAAAAAAAAAACCTCAAGAAACTTATTTAAAATAAAAAACTTATGACTCAACTATTGATAAGCAAAACAAAATCATTATTAGGGCTGAACGTCTGTAAACGAATTCGAAATTCAAACTAAAATGAACAAAAACCTAAATTTATATATGATCTGATTTATGAAAGAGATGCAAATATTTAAATACTTTATGTCAAAAAAAAATATTTAAATACTTTGGTAGAAAAGTATTATAAATGTCGGATAATATTCAGTTACAGAAAAAAATGTCGGATAACATTAAACCCAACTCAGTTTTAAAAAAAAAAACATTAAACCCAACTCAACGAGTAAAAAAGAAACAAGAAACCTAAACCCTGAAAAATAAGCCTAAATATAACAATTAGTATGCAAATGATTAAAATTTAAATAGATATTTTAAATTTTGTTTTGATATGTAAATATCTGAATGTAAAGTATTATTAATGAATCTAAACTACGTGACTTTTTAAAAATAATACTATTGAATTTACCTAAATCTGAAATATTATTAACTGAAACGAAATGAATATAAAAATCCAAAAGCTAATAGAATCAAATATTTAACCTACAAATGTAAAACCCTGTTTGAACAAATTGAATGCCCAAAATTTTAAATAGTTATGGGCATATAAACAAGAAATGGAAATCAAACCACTGCGCAAATATCCGAACGCTTTCAATATTTGAGGAACTAGAAAATTAAGACCAACCAAACTGAGAACCGAATAGTTATCTAAACATCTAAAATACCCAAAAATTTGAATTACCCAAATATTTTTATCTGAAATATTTAAAATTAACCAAAAACTCAAATTACTCAATTATTTCACTTAAATATTTAAATTCATCCGATTTACCTCATATTTATTCCAAAAACAAAAAAAAAAACTGATTTTTTATGTAAAAATAGCCAAAGTTATTTGAAAAGAACAACCTAATTGGACTCAAAAATTTATCAGATATTAGCATGTTCATAACTTTTTTATCCGAAATAAACCAGAAATTAAAATAACCGAACTGGAACTGAAATAAATTTATAAATAACTGAATGGTTATTGTATCTCTGTAACCAAGAAAATCAAAAACTGTTTAAATGAATTGTATCGAATCAAAAACCGATCACCCATGCATAAGTTTCAGTCATGAAAAAAAATATTCAAATTAGAATTTTTTTTAACTATCACTACAAAAAAAGATGAAATTATTGAATGTATGTTACAACTGATTATGCAGTCACAAAATATTGTGACTATTTTATGACTGCTTATGCAGTTGCATATACTACCATGTCAATAGCTCCAAGAAGCCTGGTAATATTTAAATTCATCTAATTTATCTGATATTTAATCGAAAAAAAAAAATCTGAATTTTTATGTAAAATTAGCCAAAGTTATTTGAAAAATCAAAATCTAACTGGACTCAACATTTTATCAGATATTAGCGTGTTCATAACCTTGTTATCCGAAATGAACCACAAATTAAAATAACTGAACTGAAACTGAAATAAATTTAGAAATAACTGAATGATTATTGTATCTATGTAACAAAAAATCAAAAACTGAATAAAATGAATTGGTATCAATCACCCATTCATAACTTTCAGTCATGAAAAACAATAATATTCAAATTAGAAGTTTTCTTTAACTATATATGTAAAATATGAAAACTGAAAACATCCTGTTATTTGACAAGACAGGTACTTCAAGTTGACCTAATAGCAGAAGAAGACCCACAGACAAACCCATCTTCATCAAACCCAAACTCCTTCGGCTTATTCTCCAAAGAATTCGCTCGTCGTCACGGCCTCCACCTCGTCGGCACAACCACGACATGGTTCCTCCTCGACATCGCCTATTACAGCAGCAACCTCTTCCAAAAAGACATATACAGTGCCATCGGATGGATCCCAGCCGCCGAGACAATGAACGCAGTCCACGAAGTCTACACCGTCTCCAGAGCTCAAACTCTCATCGCTCTCTGCGGCACTGTACCTGGCTACTGGTTCACCGTCGCCCTCATCGACTACCTCGGTCGCTTCTTCATACAGCTGATGGGTTTCATCTTCATGACCGTCTTCATGTTCGCGCTGGCCATACCGTATGATCATTGGAGACATAGAGACAACAGGATTGGTTTCTTGGTTATGTACTCGTTGACTATGTTCTTTGCGAACTTTGGTCCTAACGCGACGACGTTTGTTGTTCCGGCGGAGATTTTTCCTGCGAGGCTTAGGTCCACTTGTCATGGGATATCGGCAGCGTGTGGGAAGGCGGGAGCTATTGTTGGAGCTTTTGGGTTTCTTTACGCGGCGCAGAGTACTGATCCGAAGAAGACTGACGCTGGTTATCCGCCGGGGATAGGAGTTAGGAACTCGCTGTTGATGCTTGGTGGTGTTAACTTCTTGGGGATTGTTTTCACTTTGTTGGTTCCGGAGTCGAAAGGGAAGTCTTTGGAAGAGCTTTCGAGAGAGGATGAGGAAGGCGGCACTGGAGGAGGTGAGGGGAAGGAGATGGTGACCGTAGCGAGTTCTGGTAGAACAGTCCCGGTTTGATTTTGGTTTTCCGGTTTTGTCTCAACCGTTTGTTGTAGTTACTGGATATATACAAATGAATAAGATGCTTAATATGAAACCAATCCGTCCTGTTCATAGTAGCAAAACTTATTCTTTTTACCAATTTAACTGGTGATTCTCCCGTGCTCAGGTACGGAAATAAATATTTACAAATAAATACTTTACTTTGTTTGTTTATATGTTTTAAGTAATCTTTTATTTGTATGTATAAAAAATTGTATTAAATATCTTTATGTTTTAAGTATGATATTTTGTATTATTTCAACTTTTTTTTTTGAGTTGTATATAGACAGTTAAATTAATGATGATTTTTCTCATTAGGTTAAAATTATCGTATTAGTAGGTGATTCAGTTTATCCTCTTATATTTGTAAATATATTTCATAAAATTTTGTATAATTTGATATATCTTATTTTAGAAAAATAGAAAAAAGTAAATCAGATATTCATTAATAAACATAACTTGTAAAATATTGAAAATTTATTCACGTATATGAATATATGCAAAATAGATACGTCATAATAATTGGTTGATTTAGTTGTTCATATTTTGATTGATTTC
This sequence comes from Raphanus raphanistrum x Raphanus sativus, assembly GCA_019705995.1. NCBI lineage: Eukaryota > Viridiplantae > Streptophyta > Magnoliopsida > Brassicales > Brassicaceae > Raphanus > Raphanus raphanistrum x Raphanus sativus. The sequence goes on along the minus strand of CM034037.1, from coordinate 11,646,819 downwards.
ATTACTTGCATTTGGTATATTGGGCTATATCATTTTTTAATCATAATGTTTTGGTTATAATTAGACTAAAATAAAACGATTTTGCTAAATACATTATTTTTAGTTTACCTTAGGTTCATAAATATATTTATGTATAATTTATATATGTTTTTGATAAAATATATAAGTCTATATTTTAAAATTTGATAGATAATTTATATATGTTTATGTATAATCTATCTTTTATATTCTAGAAATATTATTATCTTATAGAAAAATGTCTAAATTATTTTATTATTATTATAAATTTTCTTTTTCTTATAAATATTTTAATACAAATTTGATTTAACTGAACATTAAAATTAAGATAAATTTTTTTTTGTTTATTTTGAATTATATTTAAGAATGTGCATGTATATATTTAAAATTATAATCTTAGGTAGTTTTTTCTATCTATTTATTTTAATTAAATATTTTAAATCAATATGTAAGATTGCTTTATTGTCAAAAATTAAAATTAAAAAATATTTATAAAATCTGTAGATATATATAAGAAACTAATGATTTTACGATTTAATTTGATTTTATGAATTTTTTTTTATAATTTTCTATAAATATGTATATATTTTTGAAATATTTTTAATGATAATCCGAAATTTGAAATGCCATAATTGAATATATTTATTTTAATGATTATTTATGAGTTATTATCATATTTTTAAAAAGTCCAAAAATATAAATCGACAATAAATGTAATATATGACTTATTACCGTATTTTAAAAAGTTTACCAAAAATATAAATTAACATTAAATATAATTTTCCATGTCATATTAATCTTTAAAATATGTCATCAATTTTAGTAGACATGTCACAATTATTAATTTAGGTGTTTTCCTGCACCATGTGTAGTGAAGAATTTTTTGAAAGTTAAATTTTATATTTTAAAATGTAATTTATTAATATTATATATTTTATTATTTTTACCAATAATTAATATAAATATCATTAATTAAGCATAAAATTAAGAGAAAATATTTTTTTTATTTTAAATTATATTTATGAATATATATGTATATATATAAAGTTAAAATCTTAGATAAAAAGATTTATTTATTTCATTTGGTTAAATGTATTAAATCAACTTGTACTAAATTACTAAAAATCATATAAAATTGTATAGTTATCAAAAATTAAAACTAAATAATATTTACATAATTTGTAGATATCTAAAAGAAACTAATGATATTACGATTTATTTTTTTTTAAATTCAGAAAATTTAGAAACTTTTAGATAATAAAATTTTATAATTATAAAAGTAAACTTATATAATATTTCGAAATTCTAAATGTCATATTTAAATATATTTATTTTAGTGATGATTTATGAGTTATTACCATATTCTACAAAGTTTACCAAAATATAAATCAATATTAAATGTAATATATGAGTTATTGACATATTCTACAAAGATTGCCAAAAATATATATCAGCATTAAATGTAATTGTCCATGTCATATTTAATCATATGACATGTCATCAATCTTAATAGACACGTCACAATATTTTTTGTGAAAACGATTGGAGAGAAGACATGTGGCAAATCACTTCGCAAATAATATCTAGGGAAAGTGTCAAATCTTTGGGAGATATTCATCAGAATCATTACCAGTTATTTCTTTATTTTAGGATTAATTGTTATTCTCGACTTTATAATTTATCTTATTTTGATCATTTTATATATGTTTCAATATATCTATTTACTAATTTTATAGCTTATTAGTTAACATAGTCAAATAAAACATAATTCCTCTGTATCATTCTAAATGGTGTTTAAATATTTTTATTTTGTTTCATAATAATTGATGTTCTCACAATTTTAGATACAATTTATTATTATTTGAAAATTTTGCCCAATCACAAAATACTACATCTTTTTTATTGGTTGAATTAGTTTAATTTAATGCTTATGTATAAAATTTTGTATTTTCTTGATATTTGTGTAAAAATTTTAAACAAGTGTTAAAGTGATATGGAGGGAGTATTTTTTTTTTTTTTGATAACATGGAGGGAGTATTAATTAGGGAAAAATGAAATTTAATTATTTTTAATCTGTTTGAAAAATTCAAAAACAACAATTAATATGTCTTAAAGCCCACAAACTAAATTAATTGGCCGAACATTGTCCACGGTCTTATTAAAGTTTCCTAAGTACAAAATAGCAAATTTCAAATCCCTTCTTATTTTTAAGCACTAGTTTTCGTGTTTAGACCCTAGCTAGTTTTACAACCGTGCAGCTATGGATTCCCAAGTGGAACAACGACGGAGGAGGAAGAAGAAGAAGAAGACGAATCCATCTCCTTCGCTTTTGTCACTTCCACATGACATCATCGTGAATTGCATAGCCCGCATATCAAGATCGTACTAGCCACATGTGCATATTTCTTAGCTATTTCAAACAGCTCCGACATCTCTGTTGAGTTCTTCTTCAAGACTGCAATCTAACGAAAAGACATCAAACTGATCTCTAAGAGTCTGAAGATACTGTAACTCCGCTGGCCAGTCAGCAGACTCCTCGATCATCTTCACAAAGGTACACACAAATGTGTTTTGTTCTGTTTATTTACCACAAATAAGTATTAGTGTTCGTTCATACTGTATACACATCTCTGTTTGATTAGTCTCCCCCAACCTCTGACAAATCTAAAGTCTGAGGTCTATAAATAATGCCCATTCTATTCTCTTACAGATTATCCTTTTGAGTTTATGTCAGATAAAAATCATGAAAACTTTCTCAAGAATTGATATACAAGTAAAAACAAATTTACATATCAAAATCTAATGTCATTGGAACACATGAACAGAAGACCAAAACAAAAGTGGTACTTTAACAACAACAAAAATATAGATTGAGAAAGCATTCTTTACTATTAGCTTTTTGAGCAGTCCAAAATTTAAAGTGTCATCAGCTCTAATTTGCCAAGACAAATAAAAACAACCAGTTTTAGAGGGGCATCTTAGTGTTGTTGATCTCTGATGCTCTGACTCCAATGCTGAAAAAGAGCCGATGCGGAATTGCAGATTTTACGATCTTTGTGCCTTGTGAGATGCCCAAGCCTCTCCATGATCCTCCTCGTTTCAGGAGCTGTTGCGCTGATTGGCAAAGTGATGAGCAAAGAGAGAGTATCCAGACAGATAGATGTCTCTGCTTTAGCCGACAGAAGACCCTTCGCGTTGGCCACATCCGCTGATTTCTTGGCTATGTCGAACAGCTCCAACGTCTCCTTGTCGTTCTTCTTCACGGCTGCAACAACTTTAGGGTTTGTTCCAGGAACTGCCGGAATAGACCGTTTCTTCTTCTTCGGCACCTCTAGAGGACTTGTTGAAACAGAGTTGTAAGGCTTCTTCAGTTTTATCTTAATCACTGATTTAGGGTTTTGAGGAAGTTTCGTTGGTGGAGCCGATTGCTTCTTCGCCTGGACAGGCCTCGCTGCGAAAGACTTGCAGCCGCCATTAACAGCCCTAGCCTTCTCTGTTTCAGTCGCGATTTTCTTCATCGTCATCATGTTTCTTTCCTTTGTTGATTTACAGAAGAGATTGAATTTGTTAAAGAAAAAAAAAGGCAAGTGTAACAGCTAGGGTTTCACTCTCGAAGTCAAGTATGGGAATAGAGAGAGATAGAATAGTGAATCATATTATATAGAGCGTCAAGAAAACGAAAAATGGAAAATAGGATTTAGCTTGGATCCCAAGTGTGCACATAATTTCCTTTTTTCTCTTCGATGGAGGGTGAATGCGTCAGATCAATATTTCAACGTTAACATTGTTTGGGACCGACGGAACCAACAATTTACTCAAAACGACGCCGTTAGATTTTACAGACGGTTACGCTATTTCCTTTTTTTACTTTGCTTCCGAGGGTGAAATGTGTCAGATAACAATATTTTCAACGTTAACAAATCAATCACATGATCGTGTGTTGTTGTTGATCACTAGATTCACTACACATCTGATCCTGATTTGGTCCCGTGGCCCCTACTCTTTTTGTTTTTTATTTTCTGACTAAATTTTTACTCTTTTTGTTTTACATTAAATAATTTAAGCTTATTTGGTTAAATAGTTTTTAGTTTAAGGGAGAATAAGAAAAGTGCCCCCAATCTAATTTTTTTTTTTAATATATTTTTAACATTATGTCACTATAAATGTGTCTAGATCCATTACTGATAGTGAGTTCACTTACTGCATGTCATCCTAGTCCTGATTTCTTAATTGTATCTTCGTACGTATTTTTGAATTAATTATGATCGTTTAATTAATTTGTGTTTCTTATTTTGAAATGAGAAATGTAGAAAAGGATTCATTTGAAAGTTTCATAGGCTATACACATAAGTAAATTAATTCAACTAATCAAATTGCTAAAAAAATAACATATAAATTTTTGATAATCAAAGTGTCCAAAGATTCAGATGAACCCCCTAAATAAATATTTAAACCCCAAATGAATAATTAAAATATTTAGTCTCAGGTATAGTTTGGTATTTGATTTCATATTAATCAAATTTTATATGTTTTATATTATTATTTTGGATTTTAGACTTTTAGATATATTTTAATATTTAATGAGTAGTTGAAGTAAAAATATTTAACAAATCCAAAAAATCTGAGAAACTAAAAAATCAGATATGAATACCCAATCTAAACCTAACACGGGTAGATATATCCAGACGGAATCCAATCCTAAATGTAGAAATATCTGATTTGAAATTCGGAACTAAATACCCAAAAAAAAAACTAATAGGCAAATTTAGTGAGAAGATGTAATTTTATGAGATATTGCACAAAAATAACATCGTTTTCCTTATCCTATGTTGATTTTTCCAAGCAAGTGTTTGTTTTCTCTTGACTTGGATGAAGATGGGAGAATCTATACGAAGACTCTACAACAATGCTTATTACGACACCAACTTTGACATTTGATGTCTTTCCTCCAATCTAATCAAAATTATTGTCTTGAATTTATTTTTTTTCCAAGAAAGGACCAAGTCTTCTCTAAAGCAAATTAATGTCATTTCCCTCACTGTTAGGCTACTGAGTGTGAACGTGTTTGTGAATCAAACACAAATTATACGTTAGGTATTAATTTCACTTCTTTGACCTGGTTGGATCTCAGACATAATTTTCTCCAATTCATCCGTCACTAACAAGACTTTAGTAGGCTTCAAGACTTTGCTGATCAATGATATATAGACTCATCTTCTTTCTCTCTTTTCTAACAAATCAGTATACTTCTTGAAAGTTTTCATGATAACAATGTCATATCTGTGTTTACACTTTCTCTTGGTACTCTTACTTTCTAGCGTCTTAATGATAAATGGTGGACTTGCTGGTTGTCGTCACCACCAGATTAAGGCACTTCTTCAGTTCAAGAACGAGTTTGATTCTCGCAGCTGCAACCTCAGTGACTACTTTAACGGAGTCCAGTGCGATAACACTACTGGTGCAGTCACGAAGTTACAGCTCCCGACGGGTTGCTTCACTGGGATTCTAAAACCCAACAGTAGCCTCTTTGAGTTGCATCATCTTCGTTACCTTAACCTCTCCCACAACAACTTCACTTCTTCTTCACTTCCTTCTCAGTTCAGTAACCTCAACAAATTAGAGGTTTTGTCTCTTTCCTCTAATGGCTTCACTGGTAAAGTTCCTTCCTCTATTAGTAACCTAAGCCTGCTTTCCTCTTTGGATATTTCCCAAAACGACCTCACCGGTAGTTTTCCACTTGTACATAATCTCACCAACCTTTCTATTTTAAACGTTTCCTATAATCACTTTTCTGGAAACATCCCTTCTTCTCTACTCATCATGAAGCCTCTCTTGTCAATAGTTGATTTGACTGGGAACCATCTCACCGGTTCTATTGACATTCCAAACTCTTCCTTTTCATCTAAGCTAGAGAGCCTACGCCTTGGAGGTAACCAATTTGACGCACAAATCCTAGAGCCTATCTCAAAGTATACCACCCTCAAAGATCTCGATCTTTTTTCCCTAAACACAAGCTACCCAATTGATCTAAGGCTCTTCTCCTCTCTCAAGTTATTGACAAATCTTCGTTTATCCGGAAACCAGTTATCACCTGCCGGTTTAACCTCACGTTCAAGCATCTCACTGAACTTGGAGAACCTGGCCTTGTCGGGCTGTGGCATCACTCAGTTCCCAAACTTCTTGAAGAGCCTTCAATCCTTGGAGCTTTTAGACATTTCCAACAATCAGATCAAAGGGAAAGTCCCTGAGTGGTTATGGAACCTTCCTCGTCTGCGAACAGTCAGCCTTGCTAATAACTATTTGACAAGTTTCGAAGGTAGAGGAGACGTTTTAGAGAACTCATCGGTGAGGATATTAGATTTGGCTTTAAACCATTTTACAGGACCATTACCTAAACCACCACTCTCTATCAACCTTTTATCTGCATGGAACAATACTTTCACAGGAAACATACCTCTTGCAATATGCAACCGAACCTCTCTTACTGTTCTTGATCTATCCTACAACAACTTAACCGGTACAATTCCTCCATGTTTGAGTAACTTCATTGTAGTGAATCTCCGAAAGAACAACTTGGAAGGAACCCTACCAGATATGTTCCACGATGGTGCCTCGTTGCGGACACTCGATGTCGGCTATAATCGACTAACCGGGAAGCTTCCAAGATCTCTCATGAATTGCTCCTCGCTCAGGTTTGTAAGTTTGGATCACAACGAGATCAAAGACACATTTCCTTTCTGGCTCAAGGCTTTGCCTGATTTGCAAGCCCTTACGCTACGTTCAAACAAGCTCTACGGTCCTATATCGACTCCTGACAAAGGTCCTCTCTCGTTTCCCAAGCTGCGAATAATTGAAATCTCGGATAACAACTTCACCGGAAGTTTGCCGCCGAGTTTCTTTGTGAATTGGAAGGCATCATCACTCCATCAAACGGATGAAGGTGGGAGAATCTATATGGGAGACTACAACAATCCTTACTACAGCTACGAAGACACATTAGATTTGCAATACAAAGGTCTGTTCATGGAGCAAGGGAAGGTCCTTACTTCTTATGCGACCATCGATTTTTCCGGGAACAAACTCCAAGGACAAATTCCTGAATCTATTGGACTATTGAAGGCATTGATTGCACTCAACCTCTCAAACAACCTATTCACAGGTCCTATTCCACCTTCTTTGGCAAATGTTACAGAGCTCGAGTCACTTGATCTTTCAAACAACCAGCTCTCAGGGACTATTCCGGAAGGACTTGGGAGCCTCTCGTTTTTGGCGTACATAAGCGTGGCTCATAACCAACTCAAGGGGGAAATACCACAAGGAACGCAAATTATTGGGCAACCTAAATCTTCATTTGAATACAATGCAGGTCTTTGTGGTCTTCCTCTGGAAGAAACCTGCTTTGGCACTAGTGCACCTCTAATACAAACTCATAATCAAGAAGATGAAGAAGAACAAGTTTTGAACTGGAAAGGAGTGACAGCAGGGTATGGGCTTGGAGTATTGTTTGGATTGGCAATAGCACAAGTCACTATCAACATACAAACGTTAGGATCATTTCGATTTTTGCGTTTGATCTCTCAGTGCCTATCACATTGTTGATCGTATGGTAATGAAGAGGTCCCTTATGGTTTAACTTTGTATATACTGTATCTTTTTTATCCGACATACTGTCTTCTTATATATTTTCTCAATAATGTAATAAAGGGTGATTAATTACTAGGTTAATTATGTATTTAGTTCTATTTAGCTTGGAGTGTTGGTTTTGAAATTTGAATGGCAAGAAGATATTGCTTCACACAAAACAGTATGTTTTTGTCATCAAGTGTCATATATCAAAACAGAGTGGTTAACCTTTAACTTATCCTCTGTCGTATGTCCATCTCTTCATCCGTTCCTCTGTTTCTTTACAAAACAGAGGATATAACAGAGAGAAAACAGAAACACGAGATGTATGTTCTCTTAGAACAATAATAATCAAAAGCGAACAACAACTAAAGCATATTTGGTCTTTTCATTAACGTACAAATTTACATAAACCAAGTTTACTATTAAAAAACTATCACCCAAACACCGAGATTCCTCCACCGCCTGTAACATCATCATCTTGATGCCTAATCGACTAATCTTTATCCAGAGAAGCGACACAGTGATTGACACAATCCCTGACCAAACATAAGCAATGGTTGGAACCTTTACTCATCGACCCATCAACTCTTTAGCAAAACGGATACTAAAGAATGTCTCTCCTAAGTATGCATGATGAACAAACCCGTCCACTTTTCTGAACCTGCTGTACCAAATGGAGTTATATTCATCTGAAACAGGTGGATTATGTATGGTATTGCAATCATCATAGCAATTCGTGAAAAAGTCAAAAAAGATAGCAAATGCAAGCATTACTGTTCGCAAGAATCCGTGTCGGTACCAGCAATAGCAAATGTTGCCAAATTGTCGAACATTCATACATATATATGTTAGATATATTGACTATACAAAAACCAGTTTCAAAAGTACTATATATTAGACACAAAGTGTCCCACATCGGATATTGGAAAGGATCCTTAGCAATATATAAGATAGATGAGCCACTCCACTAATCACCAATTGGTTTTAAGTGTGAAGCCCATCTAGTTTAACACTATATAAGCAGAAACATTGCATGAAACCACCACAAAAGAAAAGCAGCACAACGAACTAAAGGAGAATGATGACAGCAATCACAACGAGGGAGAAATGTGGCAGACTTATTTGCCACAGTTGAAGCCACCACAGACTGAGAGGATGATAATGAGGATCAGTGCAATGATGATTGCATGAACAGTGAGTTTTATCTTCATGTTTTGAAACCACACCTTTCTTCTCCTTTTGAGCCCGTTTTCTTATAAAAACTTGTGGATGTACACAGTTTTGAGTTCAACTAAAACTTCAAGAACATAAGAAAAGAGAGAGTGCTGCAATTCAAAGTATGTCTGTGTGTATGGACATTGAACCATTTCCATAAGAGAACTAACCTCTGAACACAAATAATGTATCTCACCACGGGCAAGAATCTGCAAATGAATGAGTTTCTACAAAATTTTTAAATGGCTGAACAGCAGTTTATGTCTTTACAACCGATAAACTGTACATTCCCTTCTATTGTTAATGCTTTATGAACCAAAAGATCCTGGAACTTAAGTCATCATACTAGCTAAAACTCTATTGGAACCAGGTTAACAAAAGAGGGTCAGATTAATTTGAACCTTTTCAATGTTTTCCATCATGGCATCTTTAACTTCAGACTGTTGAGCTTTCACCTTAGCAAGCTTGCTAAGCTCATCAGGATGATTCATACAATACCGCATGTGCTCATTGAGTTTCTTCGATTAGATATGTCAAAGGCACTGCTTCATACAAGCTAGAGTGTCTAGTCAAGATGATTGTGGTTCGTATAAATTAAGAAACTGTTTGTATCTTTTGTTTTTTTTTTAATACTTATCAATTTGTTGATGGACTTGTAGTGTAGCAGTTCCCTTATGTTTTCTACTGTTTCTTTTACTATAGATAAGTAGTAGTAATTTTCATACACATCTCTGTGATATCCTTTTAAGTCTATGTCAGATAAAAATTAAAACTTTTCTCAAGCATCAGATTTACAACTGAAAGAATACAATTTCAATTGATACACACATAAACAGAAATATAAACTGGAAAATTACAAGAAAGAATTAAACAACCGAGACTTGTTGTTGTCAAATTACAAAGCCCTACCAACTTCCTTCGTGTGTTGTTGTCCTTGAGTTATAGAGGCATCTTAGTGTTGTTGATCTCTTATGCTCTGACTCTAATGTTGAAAAAGAGCCGATGCGGAATTGCAGATTTTGCGGTCCTTGTGCCTTGTGAGATGCCCAAGCCTCTCCATGATCCTCCTCGTTTCAGGAGCTGTTGCGCTGATTGGCAAAGTGATGAGCAAAGAGAGAGTATCCACACAGATTGATGTCTCTGCTTTAGCCGCCAGAAGTCCCTTCGCATTGGCCACATCCGCTGATTTCTTGGCTATATCGAACAGCTCCAGCGTTTCCTTGCCGTTCTTCTTCACGACTGGAACAGCTTTAGGGTTTGTTCCAGAAACTTCTGGAATACACCGCTTCTTCGTCGTCACCTTTACAGGCCTTGATGTTGAAACAGAGTTGCAAGGCTTCTTCAGTTTTATCCTAATCACTGATTTAGGGTTTTGAGGAAGTTTCGTTGGTGGAGCCGATTGCTTCTTCGCCTGGACAGGCCTCGCTGCGAAAGAATACTTGCAACCATCATCATAAGCCCTAGACTTCTCTGTTTCAGTCGCGATTTTCTTCATCGTCATCATGTTGTTGTTTCTTTCCTTTGTTGATTTACAGAAGAGATTGAATTTGTTAAAGAAAAAAAGGCAAGTGTAGCAGCTAGGGTTTCACACTCGAAGTCAAGTATGGGAATAGAGAGAGATAGAATAGTGAATCATATTATATAGGGCGTCAAGAAAACGAAAAATGGAAAATAGGATTTAGCTTGGATCCCAAGTGTGCACATAATTTCCTTTTTTCTCTTCGATGGAGGGTGAATGCGTCAGATCAATATTTCAACGTTAACATTGTTTGGGACCGACGGAACCAACAATTTACTCAAAACGACGCCGTTACGACGCCGTTAGATTTTACAGACGGTTACGCTATTTCGTTTTTTTACTTTGCTTCCGAGGGTGAAATGTGTCGGATAACAATATTTTCAACGTTAACAAATCAATCACATGATCGTGTGTTGTTGTTGATCACTAGATTCACTACACATCTGATCCTGATTTGGTCCCGTGGCCCCTACTCTTTTTGTTTTTTATTTTCTGACTCAATTTTTACTCTTTTTGTTTTACATTAAATAATTTAAGCTTATTTGGTTAAATAGTTTTTAGTTTAAGGGAGAATAAGAAAAGTGCCCCCAATCTAATTTTTCTTTTAATATATTTTTAACATTTTGTCACTATAAATGTGTCTAGATCCATTACTGATAGTGAGTTCACTTACTGCATGTCATCCTAGTCCTGATTTCTTAATTGTATCTTCGTACGTATTTTTGAATTAATTATGATCGTTTAATTAATTTGTGTTTCTTATTTTGAAATGAGAAATGTAGAAAAGGATTCATTTGAAAGTTTCATAGGCTATACACATAAGTAAATTAATTCAACTAATCAAATTGCTAAAAAAATAACATATAAATTTTTGATAATCAAAGGGTCCAAAGATTCAGATGAACCCCCTAAATAAATATTTAAACCCCAAATGAATAATTAAAATATTTAGTCTCAGGTATAGTTTGGTATTTGATTTCATATTAATCAAATTTTATATGTTTTATATTATTATTTTGGATTTTAGACTTTTAGATATATTTTAATATTTAATGAGTAGTTGAAGTAAAAATACTTAACAAATCCAAAAAATCTGAGAAACTAAAAAATCAGATATGAATACTCAATCTAAACCTAACACGGGTAGATATATCCAGACGGAATCCAATCCTAAATGTAGAAATATCTGATTTGAAATTCGGAACTAAATACCCAAAAAAAAAACTAATAGGCAAATTTAGTGAGAAGATGTAATTTTATGAGATATTGCACAAAAATAACATCGTTTTCCTTATCCTATGTTGATTTTTCCAAGCAAGTGTTTGTTTTCTCTTGACTTGGATGAAGATGGGAGAATCTATACGAAGACTCTTGACATTTGATGTCTTTCCTCCAATCTAATCAAAATTATTGTCTTGAATTTATTTTTGTTAATGTTCAAAAAAAAAGAATTTATTTTTGTTCCAAGAAAGGACCAAGTCTTCTATAAAGCAAATTAATGTCATTTCCCTCACTGTTAGGCTACTGAGTGTGAACGTGTTTGTGAATCAAACACAAATTATACGTTAGGTATTAATTTCACTTCTTTGACCTGGTTGGATCTCAGACATAATTTTCTCCAATTCATCCGTCACTAACAAGACTTTAGTAGGCTTCAAGACTTTGCTGATCAATGATATATAGACTCATCTTCTTTCTCTCTTTTCTAACAAATCAGTATACTTCTTGAAAATATTCATGATAACAATGTCATATATGTGTTTACACTTTCTCTTGGCACTCTTACTTTCTAGCGTCTTAATGATAAATGGTGGACTTGCTGGTTGTCGTCACCACCAGATTAAGGCACTTCTTCAGTTCAAGAACGAGTTTGATTCTCGCAGCTGCAACCTCAGTGACTACTTTAACGGAGTCCAGTGCGATAACACTACTGGTGCAGTCACGAAGTTACAGCTCCCGACGGGTTGCTTCACTGGGATTCTAAAACCCAACAGTAGCCTCTTTGAGTTGCATCATCTTCGTTACCTTAACCTCTCCCACAACAACTTCACTTCTTCTTCACTTCCTTCTCAGTTCAGTAACCTCAATAAATTAGAGGTTTTGTCTATTTCCTCTAATGGCTTCACTGGTAAAGTTCCTTCCTCTATTAGTAACCTAAGCCTGCTTTCCTCTTTAGATATTTCCCAAAACGACCTCACCGGTAGTTTTCCACTTGTACATAATCTCACCAACCTTTCTATTTTAAACGTTTCCTATAATCACTTTTCTGGAAACATCCCTTCTTCTCTACTCATCATGAAGCCTCTCTTGTCAATAGTTTATTTGACTGGGAACCATCTCACCGGTTCTATTGACATTCCAAACTCTTCCTTTTCATCTAAGCTAGAGAGCCTACGCCTTGGAGGTAACCAATTTGACGCACAAATCCTAGAGCCTATCTCAAAGTATACCACCCTCAAAGATCTCGATCTTTTTTCCCTAAACACAAGCTACCCAGTTGACATAAGGCTCTTCTCCTCTCTCAAGTTATTGACAAATCTTCGTTTATCTGGAAACCAGCTATCACCTGCCGGTTTAACCTCACGTTCAAACATCTCACTGAACTTGGAGAACCTGGCCTTGTCGGGCTGTGGCATCAGTCAGTTCCCAAACGTCTTGAAGAGCCTTCAATCCTTGGAGCTTTTAGAACCGGAAACGGAGTCGGAAGCGGTCGGAAGCGGTCGGAAGCGTACTGGAATCACGTTTCTGAAAATATAGACTTTGGAAGCGTAATGGAATCTGTGATTCCTATGTGGAAGCGTTCAAAATTAATACTGGAATCTTAAACTAAAAGAAAATAGAAAAATATATGGATCGTCATTCTTTGTGTCGTTTTCTTCTTCTTCGTACTAGAACCAAAAGACTAACAAGATAACTTTTTTTCAGATGTGTTCTTTGTATTTATCAATTGTTTGCATAGACATTAGAAAACAAAAACGAAACTATTGATAACAAGATTTTACGACGGATGCTTTTCTTAGTGTGTTGGAAAGAGATGAAATTTTGTCTTTTATAGAAACATGAACTTCTTTTTTTATATAGTTTGATGGATGAATGGTTGGTAATGATTGAAAGTAAAATTGAATTTGGGTTATGCAACGAAAGTTAGAGTTTCATGTAAATAACTTAATATCAAATTGAACTTTGACTGCAGAGAATCTAGTTTTTTTTCGTTTTTGTTTCTGCGACATAACAACCGATAATGTTTTCATCATCAATATTTTAAAGGTAATTGCCTTTTTATGATTTAGATCATTTACGTGAGTTTTTTAAAGAAAGAGAAGTATCTGCATATATAAAAGATAAGTTTTTATGAAGATAGTATATTTAATTTGTTGGTTAAATTTTAACAATTTTTTCAGGGATTTGGAGGTGATCAATTTGATTCTTTAACGAGCTTAATACATGAAGATTTGAGTTTGAAAATTTTTTCCTTGGTGAACCTGAACTAAAGGTTGTTGTTGTGTTTGATGGAGAAGAATAAAGTGAGTGAAACAATTGATCTTTGATATTGAACGTTTTCTTTTGTTGAGTTACTTAATATTTAAGATTTTGTTAGCTTGGTGTGATTTAGACACTTAATTTTTCATATTTTATTTTATATGTGGGTTTGAATTATATATATATATATATATATATATATATATATATATATACGCTGTTAGGATCTTAACTTCGAATCACACATAGTCATGTCGATTCTTCACAGTTTAAACACAAAACGTAAATAACTTTGACACCAAGATTTAATGAATTCCCCTCCGCAAGGGTACATCTCGTGTGGGAACCTCCTCCCACAAACATCCACTATCTTATCAAAAGGTTTACACAACGCACTAACAGGCGCTTTCTTTGTGTTTCAGGTACAAGGCTTAAAGAGAAACAATAACAAAGACAATGAGAAGAACACTAAAGATGGAGACTCGAACTCCCACTTTCAATGGAGATCATCTTCTTCTCTCTTTGATATTCTCTTGTTCTCTCCACTCTCTGAAGACTCCAGAGCTCTGTGCCATTACGGCACCATGCCGTGAACCTCAATTAGGTTACCTTGTTGTAAACGTCTTCCGCCTTCTTTTATACGTAACTGATGTCGGTTTGGACAAATAGATGGGCTCCATTCTGAACTTGGGCTAGAGATTAAATAACTGAGGCCCATAACTTACAATCTCCACCTTGGGCCCAGTTCATTTATCCATTGTCTCTCTTCCGATCACGACAATCTACCTTGTCGTATAACAGAACCAGCCAAGCTTTTCTTTTACGGCAAAGACAATTCACTTCACGACGATCCTCCATGTCCTCAGGCAGTTTCTCCGATGTCGCAGCCTCCTCCAGAAATCTTCTGTTTCGGATGACCTACTTGTCGTGGCCTCACTCTTTGTTGTAATTAAATTACCAATGAAACCTCCAAAACCAGTTCCACAAAGATTCTTCCTCGATGTGATCTTGTTCTCCGTCGTCTCAACTTCCGACGAAGTGTCTCATGATGCAGATTAATACACCCTCTCTGCAGCCTCATCTCTTGCGACCATTGATGCTCTGAAACTTCACCACTAAAGGTATAAACCCTTTCGTTTAAGCTTCTTTTGATGGTCGTGACCATAGATCGATCTCCATGCATATGCCACGCAACCTCTTGCAATTCTTCTGTCACCCTCGAACCTGAGAGACCACCAAACTTGAGAGCTTTTCCAATAGCCTACCTGATGTATCTCAACCCAGCTGTGATTTCAGCTTGAATCAGTGTTAACACTAATTTTGCTTCCCTTTGATCTTTCAGATAGTGGATCCTGGATGTAATTTTAACTAGCCGTTACATCCTCCAATGTCAATCTCGGACACTGTTGGCTTCTGCAGCCTCAGGTGACCCTCAAACAACTCATGTCTATCTCTTTCATGACTGACTCGAGTGTTGAACTTTTCTGAGACTTCCTTCTGTAAAACATATTGACACCATTTACTGATATTCAGATTTCTGGCTCTACACATGAATAACGCATCCGACTCCTTTGATTACTTGGGGTAACCTGTTGAACCATATGTCATTCATCCTAGCCATTTTTCTCTCTTCTGATTATCATATGACCTGTGAGAAAAAACCTTAATTGAATCTCATGGTTTCTTCCACAGGTACTCCACCTGAAACCATTGATCCAATTCCCTTTCATGGCTGCACTTCCGAGAAGAGCACAATCTTCTCTTACATGTCTGGTAACTTCACATTATTCTCCTACCCTTGGACAAAACATCTTAAGAAATAAGTCCAGACTTGTACATTTGTAGGACAATGTCTGCGTACACAGTTTCTCTGATGAACATCCCATGTTCTTCAACTGTCTCTTTGACCTCAGGTAACTTCATAAAACTTGAGTCATATGCTATCTATGTCTCTGATGATTTTCCCAGGCCAATCTTAGTTGCCCATATGACGTCAAACTTTCCCAAAACCAAACAACTATAATTTTTGATTTTCCCTGACGTCAAATTCTGCTGAAAAGAAAAAAACTGATCTTCTCTTAATCTTCTGGTGTCTTTATGTAACCTTACAGAACCTGACACGAATACTCTTGACTCGTTCCTTTGGATTCAATAACACTGTGAAACATTAACCCGCTTCACTTGAATCTTTTCATCAGCTGCTCCACCTGGAATCAGGTTTACCTCACCGTGGCTCCGGATGCCTTAAAAGGTAACTTCTCAATTCTGTAGACACTGATTTCACTTGGAATAACCAATCACTTAGCCTTTTCATGACTTCAGTTACTGCCATAAATATGTTAATGATTGAGTTAATCCGTAGTCCTCTGCATTTTGATTCCCTTTGTTACCCTTTGATTCGTTTGATGTGCGCTTATCTTAGAATCAAAAAAAACTTGAATCAACTGCAATAGACTCTTGAACCATACATGTTTCACCCTAGGAAACAATCTCTGATTCACCTTGCAAAACAATCTCTAAAATGCATCTTAGTCAATAGCCAATGCACTTAGGAAAACCTGAGATTGACCTTGCTGCCGTTTGTTTAAACAAACATAATCTGAATTATTTCTTGTACCGCCACCGTCACTGATGGAACACGCCTCCAAACTAAACCGTAGGGAAGACTTTCGACACAACCACCCATTCAGCTTGTAAAGTTTAAACAAAACCCATTTACCAGTAGATAATCCCTACTAGCAAAGAAACAACCACACCCGTGAATATTTCTTGTACCGCCACCGTCATGATGGAACACGCCTCCAAACTAAAACCTGTAGGGAAGACTTTCGACACAACCGCTCATTCAGCTTGTAGAGTTAATAAAATAAACCCCATACCAGTAGATCATCACCACTAGCAAATAAATAGTCTCTTGTCAATGGCTGAACCATTACACCTGAAACTTCCTCGTTACAGTCATTTTCTATCACATCTTAAGCTTGCGACAGACTTTCTTCAACTGTAAAACCTGTTCCACACAATACGTGTTGCTTGTATTTGGGAATCCACCAAAAAAAAAAAAAATTTGGTGCTTGCATCACAACAGTCTTTGGAATTTCCAGTAGAACTCCTCCTGATTCATCAAAACCCTATGACATGTCTTTGAATTGATGTTTCCTCACGTGAATTTCCTTCTACTTTTGTTGTCTTAAAATCTCCTTCATTTTCTTCTTGTGATGCCAAAAGAAAACCAAGTCTTGCCTTACTTGTTTCTTACTACCAATGCATATCATCAAATCATGCATTTACATCTTTTCTTAGATGTCTAGATTCTAGAACACGCTCAGCTCCTCTTGTATACTTTTGCAATTGCTTTTCCTGAGAAGCTATCCACATACTTTCCCTGATGCAAACTGATACAACCAAGTCTTCCGTTAGTTGTTACTCTAAATGCAGAACTCAAACCCGCATTTGTCCTTTTGCATGTGTTCTTTCATAGAATCTTTCTCCTCGTTGCTTCTATAAGCTTGATAAAGATACTGTCAAACTTGACAATACGAGCAACATCTCATAACTTGCAGTGAATAACTATGAGCCCAACTTCTGCTAAGAACCTGCAGATTTCTCTGTCATCTTGGGTGTTTACCCTTCCTTTAAACACTTCATCTTCTTTATCCAAGCTTAACCATTCAGTCTGTACTGATCACGTATCCAGCAACTTGTCTTTCCTAGTGAACCATTTTTAACCTTGTTCACTCAGTCACCATTCTTGGATTTCTATACACTCTCCAGCCATGAGCTTTGTATATCTCAGTGAATGATCCACGTTAAACTTCCACTCTTTGAAGCTTACTCAAACAACTCAGATCACACATGCTTGGTAATCTGAAAAACACCCAGAACATTTTCTTAATACACCACTGTCCCTGAACTATCAATTAGCTCCACCTGGAACGTAATCCGTTAAGAAACGTCTCTTATAGACGGCAGCTCCACCTCGTTGAGTTGATCACATATTCACTGCTTAATACCCGCTTATGACTTGTGTAACCGATAACCTTAGTGTGATCTAAAACCAGGAGCTGTGTCATCCCTTTAGACATCCCGCTCAGTGTGCACACACTAATCAACATCTCTTTTAAAGAGAACCACCAAGAACTATGCTACCATTGAAGTATTTCCAAATCTGCTTTTAACCGTTAGATTTGGCCTCTTAGAGTTTACTCTTGACTCCCTTGAACTCTTCCTTGATAGTATTATCCGACTATCAGACCTCGTGCATATCATTAAATAACCTATTTCACACTGTGGACTAGTGAAAAACTCCTTGATGCATCGAACATAGTAGCCTGAGATCTTGAGTCCATACAGTATCCACCAATACTTCATTGATTTGTAGCCTTCAGCTACTGGTTACCAAATAACTTCATGTAGCCTCCTTATGGTAACACCTCTGCTAATTTACATTAGCATTTTTTTTTTTTTTTGCCAAGTCACCTTTTGAAACTTCTTGTTGATATAATTGTAACTCTTACTTGAGTGTCGTACAATTACTTCCATCACCTCACGTGTAAGAAATCTTTTGCTGTTCCCACAAGTGGAACTTGTTACAACAAAACCATTTCATTGTCGACTATGCAACTTCTGATTCTTCTCCATCATATCCTTCTTGAGGTGCCCTTTCAACTTTGTTTCCATTTGACTTTCGATGATTAGTTACCTTGATCATCATACCTGGCGAGCATCTTAACATACTCCTGAACCAAAACCCTTAAAACCGAGACTTATTACACTTCATGTTGCCTTCTCAAAATCTTTCCCATAAAATCTGAACTCTTCAGATTATGAACAGTCTTTAATCAAACAGATTTCACGACCTTAAATCTCAACTTCATCTGCTGTTCCTCTCTCAGAATCCATAAAACCATACCATGTATATCAGACCAGCCATTAACAAACATAGAGATCTAGGAAATAAGGCGTCCCCTAGTCCTAATCACTCCATCCTCCACAGCTGTTTTTAACATACTTGAACACCATCTGTATTAATCCCTTTTACCATCATTCTTCACTAAGAATTATCCTAGAAAACCAGCGCTGTATCTTGATCAAATTCTTCTGTAAAGCTTGCATACAGATCTTGTGTTCAAACCAGATTTTAACCTCCAGAGTTGCAGAACAAAGTCTCATTGACCAACCGTCAACTTGTCATCACAAAGCTCCTTTGTGATCGCAGCGGAAATAGACATAATCTGCTCCAGATTTGAGACATGAAGTTGTAGATTGATTTTGAAAAGAACCTAGACCTTTAGCCAACGGCTCTTAGTCTGTCTTTACCATAACCAATCTGAAACCTTGTGATATCCTCCAATCACAAAAATAACAAAACCAGTCTCACGGTTCGTTGGTTAGTTGCAGGACAGAACCTTCCTGTTCCTTGAGCCTGTGTACCTCTCCTGAACCGTGAATGCCTTAGCCAAGGCTCTGATACCACTTGTTAGGATCTTAACTTCGAATCACACATAGCCATGTCGATTCTTCACAGTTTAAACACAAAACGTAAATAACTTTGACACCAAGATTTAACGAGTTCCCCTCCGCAAGGGTACATCTCGTGTGGGAACCTCCTCCCACAAACATCCACTATCTTATCAAAAGGTTTACACAACGCACTAACAGGCGCTTTCTTTGTGTTTCAGGTACAAGGCTTAAAGAGAAACAATAACAAAGACAATGAGAAGAACACTAAAGATGGAGACTCGAACTCCCACTTTCAATGGAGATCATCTTCTTCTCTCTTTGATATTCTCTTGTTCTCTCCACTCTCTGAAGACTCCAGAGCTCTGTGCCATTACGGCACCATGCCGTGAACCTCAATTAGGTTACCTTGTTGTAAACGTCTTCCGCCTTCTTTTATACGTAACTGATGTCGGTTTGGACAAATAGATGGGCTCCATTCTGAACTTGGGCTAGAGATTAAATAACTGAGGCCCATAACTTACATACGCTTCCAACACGGATCCGCTTCCTAATTTTTTCAAAAAATTCGCTTCCACGCTTCTATACGATTCCGTTTCCGCGTTTCCGCTTCCGTTTCCATGCAACGTAGGTGGTTATGGAACCTTCCTCGTCTACGAACAGTCAGTCTCGCTAATAATTATTTGACAAGTTTCGAAGGTAGAGGAGACGTTTTAGAGAACTCATCGGTGAGGATATTAGATTTGGCGTTAAACCATTTTACAGGACCATTACCTAAACCACCACTCTCTATCAACCTTTTATCTGCATGGAACAATACTTTCACAGGAAACATACCTCTTGCAATATGCAACCGAACCTCTCTTACTGTTCTTGATCTATCCTACAACAACTTAACCGGTACAATTCCTCCCTGTTTGAGTAACTTCATTGTAGTGAATCTCCGAAAGAACAACTTGGAAGGAAGTCTTCCAGACATGTTCCACGATGGTGCCTCGTTGCGGACACTCGATGTTGGCTATAATCGACTAACCGGGAAGCTTCCAAGATCTCTCATGAATTGCTCCTCGCTCAAGTTTGTAAGTTTGGATCACAACAAGATCAAAGACACATTTCCTTTCTGGCTCAAGTCTCTGCCTGATTTGCAAGCCCTTACCCTCCGTTCAAACAAGCTCTACGGTCCTATATCGACTCCTGACAAAGGTCCTCTCGCATTTCCCATGCTGCGAATACTTGAAATCTCGGATAACAACTTCACCGGAAGTTTGCCACCAAGTTTCTTTGTGAATTGGAAGGCATCATCACTCCATCAAACGGATGAAGGTGGGAGAATCTATATGGGAGACTACAACAATCCTTACTACAGCTACGAAGACACATTAGATTTGCAATACAAAGGTCTGTTCATGGAGCAAGGGAAGGTCCTTACTTCTTATGCGACCATCGATTTTTCCGGGAACAAACTCCAAGGACGAATTCCTGAATCTATTGGACTCTTGAAGGCATTGATTGCACTCAACCTCTAGAACAACCTATTCACAGGTCCTTTCCACTGTCTTTGTCAAATGTTACAGAGCTTGAGTCACTTGATCTCTCAAACAACCAACTCTCAGGGACAATTCCTCAAGGACTTGGGAGCCTCTCGTTTTTGGCGTACATAAGCGTGGCTCATAACCAACTCAAGGGTGAAATACCACAAGGAACGCAAATTATCAGGCAACCTAAATCTTCATTTGAGTACAATGCAGGTCTTTGTGGTCTTCCTCTGGAAGAAACCTGCTTTGGCACTAGTGCACCTCTAATACAAACTCATAATCAAGAAGATGAAGAAGAACAAGTTTTGAACTGGAAAGGAGTGACAGCAGGGTATGGGCTTGGAGTATTGTTTGGATTGGCAATAGCACAAGTCACTATCAACATACAAACGTTAGGATCATTTCGATTTTTGCGTTTGATCTCTCAGTGCCTATCACATTGTTCATCGTATGGTAATGAAGAGGTCCCTTATGGTTTAACTTTGTATATACTGTATCTTTTTTATCCGACATACTGTCTTCTTATATATTTTCTCAATAATGTAATAAAGGGTGATTAATTACTAGGTTAATTATGTATTTAGTTCTATTTAGCTTGGAGTGTTGGTTTTGAAATTTGAATGGCAAGAAGATATTGCTTCACACAAAACAGTATGTTTTTGTCATCAAGTGTCATATATCAAAACAGAGTGGTTAACCTTTAACTTATCCACTGTCGTATGTCCATCTCTTCATCCGTTCCTCTGTTTCTTTACAAAACAGAGGATATAACAGAGAGAAAACAGAAACACGAGATGTATGTTCTCTTAGAACAATAATAATCAAAAGCGAACAACAACTAAAGCATATTTGGTCTTTTCATTAACGTACAAATTTACATAAACCAAGTTTACTATTAAAAAACTATCACCAAAACACCGAGATTCCTCCACCGCCTGTAACATCATCATCTTGATGCCTAATCGACTAATCTTTATCCAGAGAAGCGACACAGTAATTGACACATTCCCTGACCAAACATAAGCAATGGTTGGAACCTTTACTCATCGACCCATCAACTCTTTAGCAAAACGGATACTAAAGAATGTCTCTCCTAAGTATGCATGATGAACAAACCCGTCCACTTTTCTGAACCTGCTGTACCAAATGGAGTTATATTCATCTGAAACAGGTGGATTATGTATGGTATTGCAATCATCATAGCAATTCGTGAAAAAGTCAAGAAAGATAGCAAATGCCAGCATTACTGTTCGCAAGAATCCGTGTCGGTACCAGCAATAGCAAATGTTGCCAAATTGTCGAACATTCATACATATAATGTTAGATATATTGACTATACAAAAACCAGTTTCAAAAGTACTATATAAGCAGAAACATTGCATGAAACTACCACAAAAAAAAGCAGCACAACGAACTAAAGGAGAATGATGACAGCAATCACAACGAGGGAGAAATGTGGCAGACTTATTTGCCACAGTTGAAGCCACCACAGACTGAGAGGATGATAATGAGGATCAGTGCAATGATGATTGCATGAACATTGAGTTTTATCTTCATGTTTTGAAACCACACCTTTCTTCTCCTTTTGAGCCCGTTTTCTTATAAAAACTTGTGGATGTACACAGTTTTGAGTTCAACTAAAACTTCAAGAACATAAGAAAAGAGAGAAACCTGCAAT
This sequence comes from Raphanus raphanistrum x Raphanus sativus, assembly GCA_019705995.1. Taxonomy (NCBI): domain Eukaryota; kingdom Viridiplantae; phylum Streptophyta; class Magnoliopsida; order Brassicales; family Brassicaceae; genus Raphanus; species Raphanus raphanistrum x Raphanus sativus. Next base: position 11,624,288 of record CM034037.1, on the reverse strand, counting down.
TCAAAGTATGTCTGTGTGTATGGACATTGAACCATTTCCATAAGAGAACTAAGCTCTGAACACAAATAATGTATCTCACCACGGGCAAGAATCTGCAAATCAATGAGTTCTACAAAATGTTTAAATGGCTGAACAGCAGTTTATGTCTTTACAACCGATAAATTGTACATTCCTTTCTATTGTTAATGCTCTTATGAACCAAAAGATCCTGGAACTTAAGTCATCATACTAGCTAAAACTCTATTGGAACCAGGTTAACAAAAGAGGGTCAGATTAATTTGAACCTTTTCAATGTTTTCCATCATGGCATCTTTAACTTCAGACTGTTGAGCTTTCAACTTAGCAAGCTTGCTAAGCTCATCATCAGGATGATTCATACAATACCGCATGTGCTCATTGAGTTTCTTCGTTTAGATATGTCAAAGGCACTGCTTCATACAAGCTAGAGTGTCTAGTCAAGATGATTGTGGTTCGTATAAATTAAGAAACTGTTTGTATCTTTTGTGTTTTTTTTTTAAATACTTATCAATTTGTTGATGGACTTGTAGTGTAGCAGTTCCCTTATGTTTTGTACTGTTTCTTTTACTATAGATAAGTAGTAGTAATTTTCATACACATCTCTTTGATATCCTTTTGAGTCTATGTCAGATAAAAATTAAAACTTTTCTCAAGCATTGATTTACAACTGAAAGAATACAATTTCAATTGATACACACATAAACAGAAATATAAACTGGAAAATTACAAGAAAGAATTAAACAACCGAGACTTGTTGTTGTCAAATTACAAAGCCCTACCAACTTCCTTCGTGAGTTGTTGTCCTTGAGAGTTTTAGAGGCATCTTAGTGTTGTTGATCTCTTATGCTCTGACTCCAATGTTGAAACAGAGCCGATGCGGAATTGCAGATTTTGCGGTCCTTGTGCCTTGTGAGGTGCCCAAGCCTATCCATGATCCTCCTCGTTTCAGGAGCTGTTGCGCTGATTGGCAAAGTGATGAGCAAAGAGAGAGTATCCAGACAGATTGATGTCTCTGCTTTAGCCGCCAGAAGTCCCTTGGCGTTGGCCACATCCGCTGATTTCTTGGCTATGTCGAACAGCTCCAACGTTTCCTTATCGTTCTTCTTCACGGCTGCAACAACTTTAGGGTTTGTTCCAGAAACTTCAGGAATAGACCGCTTCTTCCTCTTCGTCACCTCTAGAGGCCTTGTTGAAACAGAGTTGCAAGGCTTCTTCAGTTTTATCCTAATCACAGATTTAGGGTTTTGAGAAAGTTTCACCGATTGCTTCTTCGCCTGGACAGGCCTCGCTGCGAAAGATTTGCAACCGCCATCACCAGCCCTAGCCTTCTCTGTTTCGGTCGCAATTTTCTTCGTCGTCATCATGTTGTTGTTTCTTTCTATTGTTGATCTACAGAAGAGATTGAATTTGGAAAAAAGAAAGAAAAGGCAAGTGTAGCAGCTAGGGTTTCACTCTCGAAGTCAAGTATGGAAATAGAGAGATTGAGAGATAGAATAGTGAATCATATTATATAGAGCGTCGAGAAAAACGAAAAAAAGGAAAATAGGATTTAGCTTGGATCCCAAGTGTCCATAGCATACATAATTTCCTTTTTTCTTCGATGGAGGGTGAATGCGTCAGATCAATGTTTCAACGTTAACAATTGAGTTATTAACACAGACAGGCAGTTTATGTGTTTTTATTACACTCTAGAGCATATTGTGCTACACAGACACTTTTCTGTGGTTGAAGACCAAATTATCCCCAAAAAGCAAAACCAGAGATGGGCATATGAGTAAAACTACATTTTATACTAGTTAGGCTAGTTAGAGATTTTCTTTTGGTTTTGTACGTGGTTTTTTTTTTTTTTCTTTTTGAATTTCTCTTATTTTGGGTGGTGGACCCAAAGAAAACATTAAACTGTGTCTATTTTTTTGACTTTTTTATTTTCTTTGATGGTGAAACCTCCTCATCGAAAGCTTTGATTTTGATGACAGAGTTTTTGGTTAGGGAGATGACGACGAGACAAAAATGACCGGGGAAAAAGAAAACTGAAACCGTTGGGTGGAATGTATGGGATTGGAACAATGAAATAGTAGACAGGAAGCTCGACTACATTTCGACTACATGGCGGGCATAATTAAGGAAAGACACGTTTGTAGTTTTATTTTGTTATTCTTCAGTCTTATTTTCTATATTTTTTTTGCAATTATTAGTTTTTTCTATATAATCAGTCACAGAAACTGATATTGCATGTTCAATAATTGTAGAGAAATGCATTATAAGTGTTCGAGAAAATGTGTTGATATTATTAAGGATGTACATATGGACAACAAAGTATGAACGAGAGTGTGTACATGTGTACACATGTGTACAAGTGAGCATATGTACATGTGTACACATGTGTATAAGTAATGTAGACATTCTAAGCACACATGTGTACAAGTGAGCAGATGTACAACATAGAGTATATGTACATGTGTACAAGTACATTATTGTTTCGTTAGAAAGTATACATGTGAACCAGAGTTCATAAGAATACTTATCGGTATACACGCGTACACTACGAAGCTGGTGTACACAATATGGCCATATAATTTCACTATTCTGTGTACATGAACATTTTGACCTACCTAGGTCTTCCAACTTAAATGTAGAAATATAGTGATGTAGCATGTATATTTTTTCAGGTAAAAGACAAGTAATCACATATAGAAATGTCACAAACATATTACTAAGGTTATACAAAATACACAAACGAAATGAACTATGACTTTTGAAGTCATTTGATGTGTATGGGATCGGAACAATGAAATAGTAGACATGAAGCTCGACTACATGGTGGGCATAGTTAAGGAAAGACACATTTGTAGTTTTATTTTGTTATTTTCAGTCTTATTTTCTATGTTTTTCTGTAATTATTAGTTTTTTCTATATAATCAGTCACAGAAATTGATATTATTTGTTCAATAATTATAGAGAAAAATGCATTATAAGTGTTCGACAAAATGTATGGATATTATTAAAGATGTACATATGGACAACAAAGTATGAACCAGAGTGTGTACATGTGTACACATGTGTACAAGTGAGCATATGTACATGTGTACACATGTGTACAAGTAATGTAGACATTCTAAGCACACATGTGTACAAGTGAGCATATGTACAACATAGAGTGTGTACATGTGTACAAATTCATTATTGTTTCGTTAGAAAGTATACATGTGAACCAGAGTTCATATGAATATTTATCGGTGTACACACGTACACTACGAAGCTGGTGTACACAATATGGCTATATAATTTAACTATTCTGTGTACATGAACATTTTGACCTACCTAGGTCTTCCAACTTAGATGTAGAAATATAATGATGTAGCATGTATACTTTTCAGGCAAAAGACAAGTAATCACATGTAGAAATATCACAAACATATTACTAAGGTTATACAAAATACACAAAAGAAATGAACTATGACTTTTGAAGTCATTTGATGTGTACAATATACCACGTACACAAATATTTTATTATTCACATGTACAATGATTTAGATGTACACAAAATAACTTTAACAATAATACATAAACACCATATAATTTCACTATTCTCGTGTACATAAATATCAAACATGTAGGTTTTCGAACTTAGAACAATATTAGTGTACATAAACATCAAACATGTAGGTCTTCCAACCGTTTATTTGTACATTGTTCAAATTATGATGATGATTTTAATAGTTTTTAGTATAGTTGCTAAAAAAAGACAATCCACATGTGTAGATGTAGAAATTGCTCAAGTGATCATATAGGATAAAAATAAAAATTTGGAACTTCATCTAAATCATTTAGAGTCATTTATACCAGTTATCCATAATATAGTGTCCACGTGGACAACAAAAATCATTGATATTCTTTTGGAGTTTTATGTTTGCTTCTATTATGGACAACATTAATAATATTTTGTGAACAAAATAGCATAGACAATTTATCAGTGTGAACATATGAATAATGAGACCAAAACATAATGATTATTTGCAAATCTGAAACATCTGGAGCATAAACAATTTTTTTTTAAATGGCATAAACCAATGTTGCAAAATCAGAATATTCGGTTGGTCTGGATTGCAGAATTAAAAATTTCGGAAATATTCGTGAACATAATAAAATTTTGAGACAAATTGGAGAATAAACAAAAATTGGAGGACCAGATATGTAAATAATCAAAAGTTCACCATTGTTGTTGTAGTGAAGCTTTCTCTTTGATCTGGGACTAAACCAACGACGATTCCACTCCATAACTCTAGTCCCGAAAATGATGACGACAACGAGGAGGAGATGATTCGACCTCGACGCCGTTTACGTCACCGTCGTCACCGTCATTGTGTTCGTCTCCATCTCCATCACCTTCTGTCGCCACTTCGTCACCGTATTTGTCTCGTCGCCATCTCCGTATACTTTTCCGCCATCATTTTCTATATCTCTGTGTTATTAATGGTATAGACAAGAATAAATGTTTAGTGTTGAAAATTTGCAAAAGATGAAATCTGGACTGTTGATGTTGAATTTAAATCAATAAATCTAATGGTTAAAATTGAAAGTAGATATGTGTCAAATCAAATTTGGTCTGTGAATGAAATAATGTTTTTTTTAAGTTACGTGTAACTAAAGAGTAACTAAATTGGTTAGAATGAAAATTAGAAGAGTTGAGCTTAGTTTATAAAAACTGTCCTAGTAGTAGAAAGTGACCTTTTGTGACATAAAAAACTCGAAACTGTCTTGGGGTGTAATTATTTCTTAACAATTTACTTAATCAGATATTTGGGTCATATTTTATTATTTAATAATTCCGTGGGGTCCATTTATAGAGCGAAAACAAATAAATGGAAAAAGAAAAGAAATAACTTGGATACCAAGCTTCCAAGACTCTCGCTCAGCCTCGTCGAACAAAGTATAATCTTCAAAACGACGTCTTGTTGGTCGTTGATAATACATAATTTCATTTTTTTTCTTCGGAGGGTAAATGCGTCAGATCAATATTTCAACGTTAACAAAATCACGATCAAATAATGTAACAACAATAATATCCTCAGTCCAAAAATAGTATCCCCTTTTTTTTCAACATCTTATCCTCTGTTGTGTGTTTCCAATTCCATCTCTTAATCCAAAGCTAGTTGAATGAAGATATTACAATAGAACCATCACAGCTTTGAGAAAAGTAGACATCGAAAAACATGAGCCCAATATGGCTACAACCTACAAAGCAACCCAAGACTTACTTAACAGGTTTTAAGAAACTATCCAGAGACTTTGCTAAACCAGTCAGACCAGATTAAGATTAAGACCAGGCAGACTGTGCTATACCGTCATCATAGCAATTTGCAAAACTCGAGTAAGACCAAAGCAAACATTAAGGTTCAAATCAAGTCCAAATAAATGGTTGCCAAGAATCAGTGTCGGTGGTACCAACAATAGCAAATGTTGGCAAAATGTTTAACATATATATATGTATATACAAAACCAATTTCAAGACGTAAAATCTAAGCAGAGAAACATAGCAAAAGCAGCACAACGAGGAAGAAATGTTTCCAGTCTCATTTGCCAAAGTTGAAGCAACCGCAGACTGAGAGGATGATGATGAGGATCAAGGCGATGATGATTGCAAGAACAATGAGTTTCATGTTCTGAAACCGCATCTTTCTTCTCCTTGGTCTTATGAAAACCTGTGGCTGTAAACAGTTTTTACTTCAGTTAAAACTTAGAGAAGAGAAGAAAAGTAAACAGTAGGAGAGAGAAATCTGCAACTCAAAGCATGTCTGTTTGTGTATGGACATTGAACCATTTGCATAAGAGAGCTAACCTCTGAGCTGCAACTCAAACTACAAGATATCCCACGGCTAAGAATCTGCAAATGAATGAGTTCCACAAAATGTTTAAATGGCTGAACAGCAGTTCATGTCTTTAATTACAACCGATAAATTGTACATTCCCTTCTATTGTTAATGCTTTATGAACCAAAAGATCCTGGAACTTTAAGTCATCATACTAGCTAAAACTCTATTGGAACCAGGTTAACAAAAGAGGGTCAGATTTGAACCTTTTCAATTTCTTTTTTCATGTCATCTTTAGCTTGTTGAGCTTTCATCTTAGCAAGCTCGATAATCTCATCAGGATGGTCCATGCAATACTGCATGTGCTCTTTGAGTTTCGACCTTTTTAGAGCAGCCAAAAAAGGAATCAGTCGACAATGCCCATGAAGATATTTGAACCTTTTTTCAATAACAATCAAAAGAGATGATCAAATATAAGTACCCAAATTCTTTATTCAAGCTGTTTGCTTGAGCAGTAGCAGCCTTTCCACCACCATATCTCTTGTTGAAATCCTCCTTAACTCGTTCCAAAAAGGCCATAGGAATCTGCCTCCCAGCAGATTCAACTGCAACAACACAATAGGCTGCACAAGTATAACAAAAAATAATTGAACTTTAAGCCAATACTCAGAGATAAGTCAGAAAATAAACAAATCCACCACCAACAACACCACATGAAATCCAATCATGTATAGTAAAACAGAGCAACACAATGAATACTCCTGTGCAATTGCTCAAATGTTATATTCCTAACTCTGTCAACTAGCCTGCGTTTTCAGTTTATTCGGGTTTGGTATTTTTGGTTTCCGTTAATTCGGGTAGGCCACAATCTCACAAATAGAACAAAAGGTTCGGTTCGGTTTGATTTGATTTGGTTTTTGCTTAATTTTGGTTTCTCAAATTTCACCAAATCGAACCGTTTTTAGTTTCCGCTAAATGGTTGTTTAAATTTCTTTGTTTAAGACTTGGATAATATTGGTTAATTTTGGTTTTCAGCTAAATTTGGTTTCTCAAAAGCTTTCCGAACCAAACCAAATTCAAAACCCAAAACGAACTGAACGGCTGGTTCGGTTCGGCTCAAATCCGCAGCGCTACTAGCAACGTCAGAAACCATAATTTGACAATAAAAGTATAAAACCACAAAACTGGTAACTTCAAACAAACAAGCCAAGCAAATCAGAGAAAACAGTAAAGAAGGCAGAATCGGAGATCAAGCCTAGTTATTCCACTTAAAGATCCACCAAACATATCTCAGATTTGAACTAACATCAATTAAAGCTATAATACATACCAAACATAAGAACTTGCCTCAAGAGAAAGTAACTTAAACCAAAACGAAACCAAAGCTATAACGAAGCAATATTACGACTTACTGAAACCGTTTTCAACGAGGTAACTGAAGTTATGACCATCACAGTTGTAGGTGAGCTTGTTGTTTGAGGAAGGAAGCTTTTGAAGATACTGTTCAGCGATGGATGTGAACTCGCCTTTGAAATCGCTGAACTCCACGAGGATTACTGTGCCTCGAGCCACGAAACTGCATATCAACGAGGATTGTTGTTGCGCCATATTGTTGTAAGAAAAACACGGCAATTTACCGAGAGATATGAGATTTATTAACGCCGAAACGCGTACAGAATGGAGGACTAAATAACATTGATTTAGTCTGTCTGACTTATTCCTCACCAACGTTGATTTGTAATTCGATTTCATGACAGAAAATCACTTCTCCAGCTTATTCCCTCATCTTAGACTTTGCATCGGGTTTTGACTCGGAAGTGGAGCGGGAGGAGCTAGCAGGTTGGTTATCTGGTTTAGGAGGCTTGAGAAGCGGTGTAGTTGATGTCCGCCTTTAGGAAGAGAATTTTAAATTTAAAGTCTTTTCGGGTGGACACTTGTATCCATTACAATAATGATAATGAAATGTTCTGTTTTTTTGGGTCGTTTGATTTCTTCAGCAAGAAACAGAACGAACCCATATTCTTTGACAAAGCTGATTTTTGGAAAAATAGAAGAAGAAAATTAAAAGAATCAGGTCAGCATAATGGTTCGCAAGAATCTGTGTTGAAACCACCAATATAGCAAATGTTGGCAAAATGTCATAACATTCATTACATATATATTATGGCCTATACAAAACCAATTTCAAGAAATACAATCTAAGCAGAGAAACATAGAGCATGAGCATTTAGAAACCACAAAGAAAAGGGAAGGCAGCACGACGAAGTGAATGAGGAGGATGTTGACTGAAAATCACAACTGAGGAAGAAAATGTTCCCAGACTCATTTGCCACAGTTGAAGCCACCGCAGACTGAGAGGACGATGATGAGGATCAAGGCGATGATGATTGCAAGAACAATGAGTTTTATCTTCATGTTCTGAAACCACATCTTTCTTCTCATCTGTGTTCCTTGTGTTCTGAAATCTTGCGCCTGTTTAACACAGTTTTAGGTCACAATGGAGAGGAGAGAGAGAGCTGCAACTCAAAGCATATATATGTTTTGCGTAAGAGAGATAACTAACCTGTGAGCGAAGGTTTTCAGTTTTGTCCACCAAAAGTTCAATTTTCTCACCACGGTCAAGAACCTGCAAATGAACGAGTAAGTTCCACAATTGTATAAAATGGTTGAACAAACTCTATTGGAAATAGGTTGGGTCAGAATATCGAACCTTTTCAATGTTTTCCATCATGACACCTTTAACTTCAGAAACCTGAGCTTTCACCTTAGCAAGCTTGCTAATCTCATCAGGATGATCCATACAATACTGCATGTGCTCTTTCAGCTTCGACCTTTTTTAGAGCACTCAAAAAAAAAAGGAATCAGTAGACAATGATATAACTGAAAAAATTTCAGTAGCAATCAAAGAGACGTATTATAAGTACCCAAACTCTTTATTCAAGCTGTTAGCTTGAGCAGTAGCAGCCTTTCCACCACCGTATCTCTTGTTGAAATCCTCCTTCACCCGTTCCAAGAAAGCCATAGGAATCTGCCTCCCAGCAGAATCGACTGCAACAACACAATAGGCTGCACCACGAGAACAAAACAAAAAAAAATGGTTAAAACTTTGACCCATACTGAGAGAAATAAAACACGAGTAGTTGGCACATTTTAATAAGAAAACATGCGTATGGTTGCACCCTCCTACCGCGACCACAACCACAAGTGGTCGTGCGACTTTATGTTTTTTTTTCACAAATCGTTATTTCATACTGCTGAAAATTTCCTCATTTTATGTTTAAAAAATTATGCGATGTGAAATTAATTGGAAGATGATGCTGCCGACAGACAAACGAACAACATTTGACGACATATATTATCAGTGTCTCTACCAACTATTTATAACCGTACTTAGATGACAAATCAAACCACCCAGAAACCCATGAAACTGAAAACTTCAAACAATGATAAAATCTCAATTACTTTGTTACAATCTAACTGAAAATATCTTAAAGTATATTCTATCAAGCAAAGAAGGCAGAATCATAGATCCAGAACAAGTCTTGTTCCTCCATCAAATCAAACCATCAACAAATCAGATCTAACATTAATTAAACCTAAATACATATACCAAACAGAGAGCTATGGTGCAATCATCAGATCAAGACGGCTGAGATTTAATTGAGGACTTACTGAATCCATTCTCGACGAGGTAATTGAAGGTATGACCATCGCAGTTGTAGGTGAACTTGTTGTTCGATGAAGGGAGCTTTTGGAGGCACTGTGCAGCGATTGATGTGAAGTTTCCTTTGAAATCGGTGAACTCCACGAGGATCACTGTGCCCCGAGCCACGAAGCTGTAGATCAACGACGATTGTTGTTGCGCCATTTCTTCTTTCTTTTTTTTTTCCTAATGGATCGGAGATTTATTATAACGGCGTGTAGGAGGAAGGCAGAGATCTAGAGAAGAAGACTAGCGCTGAAACGCGTAGAGAGAGAATCGAGGACTAAGTGAGAGAGAGAGATAAAAGAGGAGAGAGCGTAAGTGACATCTAACGTTTGATTGAATTGAAGAAGAAAAATAAAATAAATTCAAACCCTTGAAATTAATGACTAAAGAAGTAAATTCGGAAAACTATGGCTAACTTTGTGTAAATCAAAACCTTGAAAAGAAGGACTAAATAATAAATTATGAAATTGTTTTATGATATTTCAACTTGTGCGCCTCATTAAAGTTGGTGATGTTGGTATTTGATGCTTTCAACTTTTTCAACGTAGTTGAAATTTAAATATGTTTGAAAATAATATCTTAAATAGTAGTACTATAATTTATTACTATTGTTTATATCCTCTTCTGTTTGGTTCAAAACAGAAAAAACAAGTGTTTATCTATCACCAAACTTAATACCAGTGGGTATGGTAATAAAATAACTAATAAGTTTGAAAGTTTTGGTATTTATTGAAATTTACGTGTGTTTGAATGATTTCAGTAATTTAGGGAATGATATGAAGGATATTTAAAGGCTTACGAGCAAGTTTTTTTTTAATTTGTAACTTGAGTTTAAAAAAAACTTGAGTTTAGAGCTAAAATTAAAAATTAAATGTTCAAAATAAAAAACAAGAGAGAGAGGTGAGAGAAAATTTCTCTCCAGAGTCTCTCCCCCTCTGTCTCTTTTAACCTAGTGCCGCCGTCGTAAAGTTGTTCTCTCGCGGTGGTCGGTGATTCACTCGATCCGGTCACCGCGGGTGTTGGGCTCGTCGTTGTTATCGTCTCACATCCAAGCTGCTCTTCCTTCATTCTCTCCTCTTTGCAGAGTGCTTCTAGTTCTGATGGAGTTTCTTCCACTGGATCTGCTAGAAATCAAAGACGTCTTTGTTTTCTCGGGAACACTAGCGAGGCAAGAACAAAAGGAGGACCCTTGGACGCCTTGGATCTCCCTGTAGTCGCCGTCTGCGCTCGGATCTGGGTCAGATCTGAGATCCGAGACCCGCCGGAGCCTCTGAAGGGTCGCTACCATCATGTTCCTGCATCGTCGTCTCGCTCCAGTCGGCCTCCTCTACCGGTTAGTCCAAGGATTTTGTAGAGCTTCTCCGCTCAGTCTCTGAGTGTAAGGTGGTTGGAGACGCACCACCGAGGACCTCTGTCACCTAGTCCAAGAGACGGCATCCATGGCGCTCCTCCAGCGATCGATTGGGCTTTCCTTCCAGCTACCGTCGTCGTTTCACTAGGGATTTGAGGACTTCCCGCTGTGGCGACTTCAACGGCTTCAAGGCTGAGCTCTCTCTCGTTGTTCTAGGTCGCCTGTTTGATTAAGGAGTCTTCAACCCCTCCCGTGCTTTATTTCCCTTATGCCAAGGCTCCGACAGTCCGATTGGGTGTTCCTGTTGTTCTTGCTGTATCTTTTGTGTCGCGTGACCGGATGGGGAGCATGTATTTCCGCTTGCGCTTGACCGTAACTAGAGCTTCAACTTCAACAGCATAGCCACAGGTCTACACTCCATCTTCTGTTGAGATAACTAGGGTCTGGTTCTGTCGACGTCCTCCTCCAGTGGAGCTCCGGGGCGTGAGCCAGCCGCCTCCGTCGATGCCTGCTTGGAGCCACTTCGGTGAGTGCTCGACTGATACTACCCTTTGGTTATTCCTCTTGCCATAGTAGGTTTGTTCTTGCTTAACAAGAAGGTCTTGGTTAAGGGAGTCTAAATTGTTGTCTCTTGTTCTGAATTGTAAATTAGTTTCAGGTTCTCTATTACTAGAAGCTTGGACTAAATCACCTAGGTTCTTAGAGGTTTTTTAATTTTTTTTGCGGCCTCTTTGATACCTGAATGGCTGTTATAGCAGATCTTGGTTTCAATTCATTGTAACCGAACCTTCATTCTTCTCGAAGTAATGACATTTACAATTTAGCAAAAAAAAAAAACTTGAGTTTAAAATGTCTTAGTCATTCTACATGCACCCATGTCTGCTCCTATCTATTCAAGTATTATCCTGAGTTGTATTTGCATGTTTATTTAATTGTTTTCGTCAACGTGACTATGCTCATTAGTTACTATTATAATACATGATCTTCTAGAAAGGCGAAAAAAATTAATGGGGTGAGAGAGGCTCGAACTCTCGACCTCAGGATCACTCAATAGCTATGAGACCTACGCGCTAGCCAACTGCGCCACCACCCCAATTGATATTCAATAATATAATATTTTATGATATTAATTAAAGAACATCAAAGTGAAAACTTGGACTTTAGTGGAACATTTCACACATATCCATTGAAATCTAAAAAAGTTGCTGCCAGCAGAAATTTCTATAATATCTAGATGCAACTGAAATTCGAGAAGAACAATATTATCCATACATATAAAGTTTCATAGAAGATTCCCCGTCATGTAAAAACAATATACTAAGAAAAAACATGACCTGGTCAAGAAGAATACAAGACTCAGGCAAACATTGATTGCGATGCTTTATTCAAATAACTTGTGGTAAACTGAAGAAAGAAAAAGATGTAATATATGGAGATTGAAATGTGTGTTTGATGCTTGTACACAATCCATCTTATCTCTAACGAGCGTCCTTGGACAAATAGCCTTGAGCTTCAACTTTCCTTGCGTTGCGAAGCTCATCAACTCCATCTCCTCTCTCAAACACAGCCGCTGCACCCATCCCCGTCCCTGCCAGATTTTTTCCCAACCAACAATAACATTTTCAGACACCAATTTAGAGACCGTATGAGTGAGTTTATAGAGTGAAAGAGAGAGAGAAGCATACCAATGCACATCGACACTACCCCAAAACGACAGTCTTTTCCACGGCGTTTCATCTCGTGCAACAAAGTAGCAACGCAACGTGCTCCTGTGAGACATTTAAACAAAGCATTAGCTAATCTTGCGTCTCTTAGCTATAGAGGTCTATTGTATCTAGCCTAGGACTGAATGTAGCAGACTAGAGCAGCTGTGTCCTTATATACCTGTAGCGCCTAAAGGATGTCCTATGGCCATTGCGCCACCGTTGACATTGATTTTCTCTGCGTCTAGTCCCAATTTGTTACGGCAATAAACAAACTGAGATGCAAATGCCTGAAAAACCACACAAAGGATTTAAACGGACAGTTATCATCACAAGGTTTTGGAGAAAAGATATGTGGTAAGAAGATCCTGAGAGTGTTTGCTTATTTACCTCGTTGATCTCAAACAAGTCGATATCATCGAGTTCTAAACCAGCAGCCTTAACTGCAGCTGGAATGGCAACTGCTGGACCCACACCCATGATTGCTGGATCAACACCAACTGCAGCAAATGTCCTGCAATTTTTCCAATAGTGTGCTACTCAGGGAACCCCAGAAATGTAGACAAAAACATAAAGAACAATGTAATGTCCTCAAGATACTAGAACATCTGCGTAATTGGACATAGCAATCATCTGCAGACATCTACCGTTATAGCCTTTATTAAAAATTATCACCCACCTGAATACACCAAGAACGGGAAGTCCTTTTTGCGTAGCAACACTTCTCCTCATGAGGAGAACCGCTCCTGCACCATCACTTACTTGGCTGGAGTTTCCTGTTTGAGACACGAACAAAAGATGCATTGAATTCAACATTGTGATAAAAGATCTGTTTTCTCTACAGTGAGACGATCAATTCGAGAACGCTTACCAGCAGTTGTAGTGCCATCCTTTTTAAACACTGGCTTCAGCTTCCCAAGAGTAGCAAGGGTTGTGCTTGGTCGGATCCCATCATCAACAGAAACTGTAATGGGTGTCTCATCGCCGGTCTTTGGGTCAACAAGCTGAAACACAAAACACAGTAAAGTTCAGTAAGTAATGCATCAGGAGAAGTCTTAAATGTTAACAGTTATTGTATGAAGTATCTGGAAAATACCTTGGTTTTAACCGGAATGATCTCATCCTTGAATTTACCAGCAGCAGTAGCAGCAGCTGCTTTTCTGTGCGAGTCAACCTAACAATATGACTCGATAGCTTAGCATCACGAGATCAAATAAATTGGTTTATCTAAAAGTAAAACCACAGTGAGAAAGTTCAGTTGACTTACAGCAGCTTGATCTTGCTCCTGCCTTGAGACACCAAAGCGGTGTGCTACATTTTCTGAAGTAACACCCATAGGGAGAAGACAATTCTGTGCTTGCTCGAACTTCTTCACCTGCAACACCATAATACGTTTTATAGTGTGCCACAAACTAAACAGAGACAGTTGAGAATCCGTAAAAGAGAGGATTAAGAGACAGTACCGCTGGGTTCACTGACCCCTCCCATGCCATAGGGTTGGTTGTCATGGACTCCAATCCAGCACCAATGCCTGCATCCAATAGTACTTTCGGTTAAGTTCTTCATGAAAACTAATGTAATAAAAGAGGGTTATTCACTAACCAATATCATAAAATCCAGCTTTGATGGCAGCGGCAACGTCAGCAACAGCCTGAAGCCCAGAGGAGCACTGTCTATTCACGGTCCTCACCGCCACAGTTTCTGCACCAAATGACATAACAACATGAGCATACAGCAAACAGACACAAAGATTTGCATCGCTGTACATAAAAAGCAAAAAAAAAAAGCATACCAGGGAAACCAGCATAGAAAGCAGACATCCTGCACTCACTGGCTCTCTGAGACCCCGGTGCCAAAACAGTACCAACAACAATGTCACCAACTTCACTTGGGTCTAGATTTGTCTTCTCTATCAAAGCCTGCACCAAGAAGATAATAATAACACAAATAATTTAGAAGTAGGAAGGAAATGAGTAAATAAACAGAATACAAGAGATATAGCAGACAGACCCTAAGAACAGGTGCAAGGAGATCATCCGGATACGTATCCTTGAAGTTGCCACGCTTGGACTTGCAAAGTGCAGTCCTATGTGCCCTGCCAAATGGATCAAAACGCGTGAGTTTCCATCACAAGAATCTTACAGAGAGAGAGACACAAATCATAAAATTCCTTTGAAAAGCATAAAGAAAAGGACTTTACGCGACAATGACAACATCATCACCATAGAGAGAGGTCCTCTGATAAGCAGCACTGTCCCCAGCCAAGCAAGCAGAAGCCTGATAAGTTGTAAGGATACACGTTAAAGGAACGATGAGGACTTAGTACTTGAAAAAGGCTTTGACTTTTTTAAGAGATGAATAAAAATAGTGAATCAAACCAACACTGATGATTTAACCCAATAGAACAAGAACCAAACGAACCAAAATGAAGATATCCATCTATCTCAATCAAGTAAAACCAAAACATAATCTAATTCGATCTCAAATTAGCTGAAACCATAGCTTTTTCAGCTGGATCGAATCAAATTATGATTCAACATCGAAATCAAAAGTAAAAAAAAAAATCCAAAATTCAGTAAAAGAAATCAAGATCGAGAACAATCCGGAAAACGCGAAGTCTAGAGAGAGAGAGAGGAAGAGAAAGCTTACAGAGAGAGAGCCCTCGAAAGTGTGGGAGGAAGAAGAAGAAGGGCGGAGATGTTCAAGAAGAACTCTCTGTCTCTCGATCGCTTTCTCCATCTTTGCCGATTCAAACTCGGATCTGTTTTTTTTTTTCCTTCGGAGAAAGGATTTGGTTGTTGTTAACACGAAACTACACAGTGGTCGGGTTTGATCAATTTATAAGCAAGATAGATAGCTCCCACCGCTTTAGCCGTTTATAAAATCTAATTTAAGAGTTCAATAATCATTTTTGTTTCTAAATATTTATTTATTTCCTTAATCTTGACCCCCAATAATCCCCATTTCGACACTAATTCTTATCCTTGTCAGTAGTATATTACAAAATCAGACACTATTAGAATTTGTTCTTAAAGGCTGTTTTTAATAACAAAATTTGTGTTTGGTTGGTTAATGTATGTCCAATAAGAAAAGAAAAAGAGATTTGATGATAAACAAACTGGGAGAAAAAAGACAAGCAGATAAGAAGATGAAGATTAGGCTGTGACGTGTGCCCCCACCGTTGGGGCTCTTTGAATTGCGTGCCGTATATTCATTTTCATCTACTGAATCTCAACCTTTGCAGAATTTATATGATGACCCCCAAGTTTTTCCGCTGACTTTCTTTTACGCCTCACACTTGTTATTAATTAGTATACTCCCTTTTTCTTTTACAGATGGAAAACAAACATTTTCAGATTTCGATTAATATTTGACAAATATATCTGATGAATGTTTTGCTTTTGTAAGCAAACTCTTTTTTTTCCCTTCCTAGATGATGGGGAAAAGCATTTCACAGAAGCCAAAAAAAAAGGTCACCGGCCACGTTCAAAATTATCACGCATTCAACGTTTATATTATATGGATACAAGTGCGTTAGTCGTCCAACCAGATATCGCAACGTGTGTGTGTATATGATTGACCGGAACCAATCAATAAAATCTCTGGTGAACGATGGCCGTACCACGTTTGGATGTTAAAGCTTCGCCAAGATCCGGGCTTCCATCCAGAAATCTTTCATACAAAAACATTCTAACCATCAGCGGTAAGAACTTAATCTAATATCCAACGATTGATAAAAAAAATATCCAACCAAAGTTATGGACCTATATGCTCAATAGCCCAATAACATTTGGGCCAAAATTCAGGTCATGGGATGAAGTTGCAAAATTGAGCTCATGGGCCGAAGTTGGATTCATTTTTCATTTCACATACTAAATTAACATTTCTATACCCCCACATGTCATCTAGATTCTGTTCTTCAGTACAGTTACAGTTTTTTCAAGCGGTGAATTTACCGGAGAACTGAGCTGATATCTCCCAGGAATCGTCGTATAAATTAAGAGTATAAAGGTAATCGGTAATTCACTACTTCAGGTTTGGTTTATAGCGTACTCTTTGTCTCAGCGCTAACTATATGTTTCTTGAAAATATAAGTTCAGCATGAGATGCAGTTAGGTGTGTTGAATACTCTGTTATTTGTCTTTGAACCTACGTAACTATTTTCTTACGCTAGGGTTTGATTTTGACCTTGTCTCGTTTCTTATGACTTTTTTTGTCTTTTTTTTCTATGCTTTTTAGGCTTTAGTGTCTGGTTTGAAGATGGCTCATGTGGATAGGATAAGTCATTTGCCTGAAGCACTACTCTTGAGAATACTCTCTAAATTGCCTACTACCAAAGATGCTTTGGCCACAATGGTTTTGTCAAAACGATGGGAGCGTCTTTGGATGTCAGTCCCGAAACTTGTGTACGACGATACCCATCAGAATATTGATATCCGAAGGTTTTCCCGCTTTATAGACAGGTCTTTGATTCTGCACGAGGCGCCAGTGGAAACTCTGCATTTCAAACTTAATCAAACGTCTCTGGCTGTTGATATTGGAGTATGGATCACCATCGCTCTCAAGTGCCATCATGTGCGTGACCTGAGTATCGATATCGACTGTTCTTCTTCCAGTACAGCTCCTCCTCCAGTCATACTTCCAAGGAGTTTATTATACACAGGCTCTAGAATGCTTGTTTCCTTGAAACTAAAGAGGGTGACTCTTACGGATGTTTCTTCTACCTTGCCTTCTTCTTTCCCGACCCTTAAAACTCTGAGCCTTGTATCTGTCAAGTACCCAGGTGAAGAGTTCGCTAGGAGGCTTTTGTCCAGTTGTCACGTTCTTGAAGATTTGGTAGTGGAACAACGTGTCAATGACAATGTGGCCGTTTTCACAGTTAAGGTTCCTTCTCTCAAGAGTGCAACTTTGTATAAAGCGGCCAGACTAAATATAGAAGGTGAAGATGGGTTTGTGATAGATGCTCCTTCTTTGGAGCACTTGGGGATTTCTTTTGATCCGGTTGGGTTTTGTGTCATTGAGAATGAAATGCCTAATATCTTTAAGGCAGAGGTTGTTGCCGCTCATAGTTCTCCTGGGGTTACTTCAGCAAAGCGTCTCTTTACATGTTTACCATACTCAAATGTAATAATATTTGTAATATTTTACCTTACCACTAGCATATTGCACATGTTCTTGATAATATCTGCCTAAATAAAATACAATAATAATAAAAAAAGATATCTGCCTAAATATACATTCTGTTATTTGTAATCTTTGACCTTGTGCATCCCTTATTTATTTTCTTTTCAAAAGCAAGTATTACTGAAGAAATACTTTGTACTTGTTCTTAATTATGTATCTTGTTGTATTGCAGAATGCATATTCTGTTGGCGCTGTCTTCCACCGTCTTGTACACTTGAAAATATGCACATGTGAAACAGAGTGGTTGAATCTGCTTATGCGTTTGCTAAACGATTCACCTAATTTACGTTCCCTCAAACTTCAACAGGTAAGCTATCCACACACACACACGTCAATGCAATTCATTGTAATTTGTATGCGGCCATGGTATTTTCCAGTCCTTATACAAACACACAAACATATAATTAAATTACAATAATGATTAAATATTTTATTTTTCATGTTTCATTAAATACATGTCCTTAAAAAGGTGGGTATATTTTTTTGTTTTACATATTTCAAAATTTTAATTTTATATTTTAATCATATCTATGTTTTCCTTTGTATAATATTAATTTTAAATAATTAATAATAAGTTTTAATAATTATATTAAAATAGTTAGACCACATATTTATCAATAGGTTATATTCCTGTTTTAATAGTATCGATATTATATAATTAAAAACAAAAAATATGACTAAAAACATAAATATAAAAATTAAATTTCTCATAAAATGTAAAACAAAAAATATACCCGTCCTTTTAAAGGTGGGTCAGAATCTAGTAACCTATTTAAAACTCTTTAAAAGGCGGGCATTTTTTTTTTTTGAGAATTTATATATATTTTAAATATTAATATAATATAATATAATTTTTGGTAACTATATTAAGTATTTCAATGGCTGCATACACTTGTGCCATATTTTTTTAATAGTTATCTAACATAATTCGTCAAGAATATTAGTACAAAAAAAAACGACTCGAAATCAACCCTAAAATCAAATTCTCATACTCTATAGACCTGGTCCGTATATTTGAATGGTTCTTAAAGTGTTATATCCGAAAACCAATATAAAGTCCAACCGGAACTAAAAACTGAACAAAACTTTTAAAAACTGTTTAAAAAATAATTTTGGTATATTCTGTTAAATATATATATATATATATATATATAAATGGGTTAATATGATGTCATTCAAAAAATAAATAATGGTAATATATTTAAATTAATTGATATGAAATATTAATAACCTAGTATAAGTCTATACGTTTTTATTTTATATTTAAAAGTTATTTTATGATAATTTTAAGATATTATTGATAATATATAGATAATTTTATCAAGTAAAAAATAATTTACTTCGGCAGTATACTCTTGTTTTATCAATTTTTTTGTTGTAGAAGTATTTCATTTGAAAATTATCATATTTTTCAAAAGTGTTGTAAAGATTACATTTATGGTTTGTAACTGAAATTCTTAAATAGTGGGTGAAGTTATAAATGTTCCCTACTTTATCATTTACTAGTGGTATTCCGGCGCTACGCGCCGGGTTCGTATATTTTTTTCTTAAATGAATTTACAATTTATGTTATGGTTTTAGTAAGCAAAATATGTCAAATTCCGTTGTAGTTCCACAAACATGTAGAAAATATTTCGATAAAGAAATAGAGAACACTCCGAACAAAAAACTACAAAGTTAGCTTTAACAACCAAATGAAAACCCAAAAAAAAAAAAAAAAAGAAACCAAAATTAACCCTAGCTTGACAAAAAATATACACAACAAAAGAACACAAAAAAATCTTCACAAATAGTATCAATGGTCACATGGACAATACAAATCCCATTATGAAAATTTGTTAACTGTGTAATAGAATGTCTGATATTTGTAAGAATTTTTTTAACGAATTTGTAAGAATATATATTATTGATTGTGTGAGTTTATGGGTGGACGTTTGGTAAGTTAAAATATTTATATTGATTGAATATTCAGAGGTTTTTATATTACAAAGGTAAGAAATATTTTTGACATAAATAAATTTTAAATTCTCTTAATGATTCCGATGGAAAAAAATGTTATAGCAGCCCCTGAATAGAAATTGTCTGATGTTGTAGCTATTTGTCAGAGTTGTGTAGACGTTATTATGGAAGTCTCAATGATGTTGAGGATCAGCTTTGCATTAAACAATTGGATATCTTTTTTTTATGAGGGATTTGCTATTTTATGTACATACGCAAGGTAAGTAAGATATTTCAAAGTACGTAGCTGAATAATACTTATATTGTTTGGATACACAAATTTAATGGCTAATAGTTGGAGCATAAAATATAAAATTTTGTAGAGTGGGTTTTATATGGAATATATAATATCTTTTATTTGCTTGTAATAGTAAGATTGGCCGCATCTTTTTATGTTTTTGTGCAGATACGTTACTGTAGCATCTGTTGTTGTGAGTATTGTTAAGTAACACCGGAGTTTTTTACATGTGATTAGTGCATTGACTTGATTGATGTCTTTCCTACATGCTAGATCCTTCCTTAAGGCAGTTAAAGCATTGGGCTTAAGCCACATCTAATCATCTACAGTCCAATGTGGGTCTAGTGTAGTTGTAACAAATTGAAATCAACCATTTATTTTTACTTAATAATTAAAACTACTATTAAATTTTATCTTTTTTAATTTATTCTAATTTTTTATTACATAAAACAAAACAAATTCTATAAACAAATTACTACAGAATTTGTTTTGTTTTTCAGGCGTTTTACAGTATAATGGCAGACCTATTTTGTCAACATGCTTGACTTGCTCAGCAATTATCTTTTTATGTAACTTATTTTTATTGATCTTAGTTAAACCTGTTTAAACTTTGATTAGTTCGAATGAAAATCAAGACAACATTAACTCAAACATGATATCATGGGGAACCTCCATGGTTACTAATCTTGTATCTGGTGTGACTCAGACCATTGGAGTTGGAGGAGAACCTGGTGTGGTGGAGATAAGAAGCCTAGAGAACTGCATTTTTATCGCCAAATCTGAGTTCTTTTGGGATTGACTTCTTGTGAATACATCATTACGGCATTTTTAGTCTTGTGCAAGTTTGTGACATAAGAAAGTTTTTCTTTACTTTTAAAATATTTTTCAAAATGCATTTCTATTTTCTAAAACTCAATAAAAACTGAAAACTAATGCACATATTTTCTTGATTATTCGCTTTTACAATGGCGTATGAGAAATTAATTTTCTAGAATAAAAAAGAAAAGAATGAAAAACCCTCGGAGCGACAAAAATCTAGGTTAACACTTAACTCATTCTAAATACTAAATCAAATATTAAAATTGCTTTTGCGGATGGCTATACCTATTCATCATCAGGAACATCGTCTTCCACGTGAACTTTAGGTGGGCTGAGCAATTTTCAGATACTCCCACAGTCTTCAGTCTAAGTGATCAGCTTGTTGTTTAGGATCCCTTCGTTGGCTTTTGTTATGGATCTGCTGAGTCATACCTTTTAGAAGATACCACTCATTGTCTGTCCTGAAAATCATTAACGATTAATAAATCTTCTTTGTCTTGCCAAATAAAAACATCAAACACAAACTAAGAGTTAAAGATCATACCGAATGGCCTTTTCAAGGATATGCTCATCTTCATCAATCATGTGATGGTAAGGGCTCTGATCAAAGATAAAATCAAGCTTAAGAGCAAGCTTCCCAAGACCATAGTAGACAGACCTCCGCGTGTTAGAGGAACGGCCTGATTTCAAGTTGGCGAGAAGAATATATGAAACCAACATATTTCAAGGTGATGCGTAAGAGGGTTTAAGCTTCGCTTGTAGAAGACTTATTTGTAGGCGGAGATTGTATTGGTTACAGACTCCGTTTGCGAGCCTGAATAAATGAGAAAGAGTGAGAGGAAAGGTGGGATGGTCTTTAATTATTGAATTAAGGGAGCAGTTTCAGAGGAAGAAGACGTTACAGCTAAACATCTGAGGCAATGGAGGACAGAAAACATAACGAAACGTCGAAGAGGAAGACGGAACTCAACAAACCCTAAACTAATAGGACACACCAATAAGGAAGGGGCCAAAAAAAATTTATAAGCCCATCGAAGCCTTTTACTATACGACCAAATTCAGAAAGAAAAAAGAAATCGCCCATGACTTGCCACGTGTTGAAAAATAGAGATAGGAGTGCTGATGTGGCTTCATGTGGAGAGTTTCATGTCAACTTTATTAGTATAGATATTCGAAGGGTGATGTCGTTTGGATGCAGTTATATTTATAGCACTTTTTCTTTTAAGATGCAGTTATAATATCATTATGCAGTTATTTTTAGATGTCATTTTTTTTTAATTGGACATAACTTACTATCAATTGGACATGTTGAAGAATTAATAGAATAGATCCAAAGTTTGATAAAAAAAAAACTAATATCCAACCAAAGTTATGGACCTATATGCCCAATAGCCGAATAACATTTGGGCCAAAATTCAGCTCATGGACCGAAATTACAAAATTGAGCTCATGGGCCGAGGTCATATTCATTTTCCATTTCACATACTAAATTAAGGGTCAATTTGCTCTATATTCATAGCAAGCAGAAAAATCAAAGAAGTAACCATGTATGACTTTTATGGGGAAGTGTGTCTGTTTACCACAAAAGTAGACAAAAATCTCCTTTTACGCGCGTGATCGTCTGTTTGACGCATTGTGCACAATTAACTAACTATACTATACTATACTATTTTTAAAATAGTATAGAAAACAAATTGATACCAATACTATAAAAAAGATTATATATTTGGTTAGTTTACACTTATATTTCTATTATTCGATTTTATAATAGAATGTAACACATTAACATAATATACAACAATGTTACTTATTTCTATGTTTGGAAATGGTTTCGGAAAATCTCCTATACGCTCCCTTGATCTTATATACCCATTTTCTATAATTTTATTTTTGATCAAAACCCAAAATCCCAAATCAAATATTCCCTTCTCTTCAAAACTATACCCTAACCCCCCCCCCCCCCCCACCCCCCATGGATTAGTGAACCCATGGGCAAGTATTTAACTTCTACACCTTTCAAATTTGGAAATCAAATAACTCTAAACTCTGAAACCTAAACCCAAACCATATACCCTAAACCCTATACTCAAACCATAAACCATAAACCCAAAAGAGGAGGATTTCCGATTTGTGAAGAAGCTAGTGGCATTATCAATAAATTTGAGGGATTAGTAAAAAACCACCATAAGAAGTAGAGGAGAAGATGAAACATACTATATTACAATCATTAAATAGTATAGTCGTCCAATGTAAGAGGATACACCATTAGCAAAGGGATGATGGAGGTGATGAAGTAGGGAGAAAAATACCACAAGAATTGGAGAAAAAGAAGAGACAATGAGAATAGGTGATGAAACAATGATTGGCGACATTGCTGGAAGACAAGACATAGAGATTATGTAACTGTACACATCGTTGTGTACTATTCTATATTTATCAAGTAGTATATTTCGACGTAGTGTATACAGTTCATTTTCTACACTAGCTCTAAACCCAAACCCTAAACCATATATCCTAAACCCAAACCCTAAACTTAAACCCAAACCATAATCCAAACCATATACCCTAAACCCAAACCATATACCCTAAACCCAAATCCTAAACCCAACAATGTATCCAAACCATATATCCTAAACCCTAAACCCAAACCATAAACCCTAAACCCTAAACCCAAAGGAGGAGGATTTCCGATTTGTGAAGAAACTAGTGGCATTGTCAATAAATTTGAGGGATTAGTAAAAAACCACAATAAGAAGTAGAGGAGAAGATGAGACATACTATACTATAATCATTAAATAGTAGAGTCGAGCAGTGTAAGAAGATACACCATTAGCAAAGGGATGATGGAGGTGTAGTCGGAGTTGATGAAGTAGGAGAAAAAAATACCCAGAAGAATTGGAGAAAAAGAAGAGACGGTGGAAAGAGGTAAGGAAACAATGATTGGCGACATTACTGGAAGACAAGACATAGAGATGATGTAACAGTACACATTGTGGTGTACTATTCTATGTTTATCAAATAGTATAGTTCGACGAAGTGTATACTGTTCATCTTCTCCACTAGCTCTACGCATCCTCTGGTTCTTAATCCCATATATATTGGATAGTAGTAAAATTGTAAACCCAAACAAAGATATGAAGAAAAAATCAAACACTTGGTGGATATGATAATTATACGTCGTGTAACGTACGGTTTCATAAACTTGTAAATAATCATTGAATAAAAGAAAAAAAAAACAAAAATCAAGTGAGAATGAGAATGAACAGGAATAAAGGGTAATTTTTGTCATTATATATATTATATAAAGAATATCGTAGCACTCCGTTCACTATAGTTACCGCTCAATTCTAATTGTACTATAGTCATGCGTCCAAATTTCCCCTAAATTAACTACTTTCATATGCCCCCACATGTCTTCTAGATTCTGTTCTACAGATTACAGTTTTTCCAAGCGGCGGATTTACGGGAGAACTGAGTTGATATCTCCCAGGAATCGTCGTATAAATTAAGAGTATAAAGGTAATCGGTAATTCACTACTTCAGGTTTGGTTTCTTGAGATGCATTTAGGTGTTTGTGTACTCTGTTATTTGTCTTTGAACTACATAACTATATTCTTACACTAGAGTTTGCTTTGAACTTGTCTCGTTTCTTATGACCGTTTTTTCTATGCTTTCAGACTTTATAGTCTGGTTTAGGGATGACCTTGTAGGGTTAAGGATTTTAAAGGGGAAGATGGCTCATGTGGATAGGATAAGTCATTTGCCTGAAGCTCTACTCTTGAGAATACTGTCAAAACTTCCTACTACCAAAGATGTTGTAGCCACAATGGTTCTTTCAAGACGATGGGAGCGTCTTTGGAAATCAGTGCCGAAACTTGTGTACGACGATACCTATCAGGATATTGATATCGGAAGGTTTTCCTGCTTTATAGACAGGTCTTTGATTCTGCACGAGGCGCCAGTGGAAACTCTGCATTTCAAACTTACTCAAACGTCTCTGGCTGTTGATATTGGAGTATGGATCACCATCGCTCTCAAGTGCCATCATGTGCGTGACCTGAGTATCGATATCGACTGTTCTTCTTCCAGTACAGCTCCTCCTCCAGTCATACT
This sequence comes from Raphanus raphanistrum x Raphanus sativus, assembly GCA_019705995.1. Taxonomy (NCBI): domain Eukaryota; kingdom Viridiplantae; phylum Streptophyta; class Magnoliopsida; order Brassicales; family Brassicaceae; genus Raphanus; species Raphanus raphanistrum x Raphanus sativus. The sequence goes on along the minus strand of CM034037.1, from coordinate 11,599,345 downwards.
TCCAAGGAGTTTATTATACACAGGCTCTAGAATGCTTGTTTCCTTGAAACTAAAGAGTGTGACTCTTACGGATGTTTCTTCTACCTTGCCTTCTTCTTTCCCGACCCTTAAAACTTTGAGCCTTGTATCTGTCAAGTACCCAGGTGAAGAGTTTGCCAGGAGGTTTTTGTCCAGTTGTCACGTTTTGAAGATTTGGTAGTGCAACAACGTATCAACGACAATGTGACCGTTTTCACAGTTAAGGTTCCTTCTCTCAAGAGTGCAACTTTGTATAAAGCAGCCAGACTAAGTATAGAAGGTGAAGATGGATTTGTGATAGATGCTCCTTCTTTGAAGCACTTGGGGATTTCTTTTGATCCGGTTGGGTTTTGTGTCATTGAGAATGAAATGCCTAATATCGTTAAGGCAGAGGTTGTTGCCGCTCATAGTTTTCCTGGGGTGACTCTGAGTCCTGTTACTTCAGCAAAGCGTCTCTTTACATGTTTACCATACTCAAAGGTAATAATATTTGTAATCTTTTACCTTACCACTAACATATTGCACATGTTCTTAATAGTATCTGCCTAGATAAAATAGTAATAATAAATAAATAAATCTGCCTAAATATACATTCTGTTATTTGTAATCTCTGACCTTGTGCATCCCATATTTATTTTCTTTTCAAAATCAAGTATTACTGAAGAAATACATTGTACTTGTTCTTATGTATTGCATTGTATTGTATTGCAGGGTGCATATTCTGTTGGTACTGTCTTCCACCGTCTTGTACACTTGAAAATATGCACATGTGAAACAGAGTGGTTGAATCTACTTATGCGTTTGCTAAACGATTCACCTAATTTACGTTCCCTCAAACTTCAACAGGTAAGATACACACACACACACACGTCAATGCAATTCATTCATTGTATGCGACCATAGTATTTTCCAGTCCTTATAATGTCGATTTATTGCAGTGCCATAATGGTGAACACATGCGCCCCTGTTGGAATGACCCGAGCTCAGTTCCTGAATGTCCGTCATCGAGTCTAGAAGCTTTTGAATGGATAGGATATGAAGGAAGAAAAGAAGAGAAAGAAGTAGCAGCATTCATATTAAGAAGCGGAAGATGTTTGGAGAAAGTGACTATCTCCTCTAAATCCACCGACTCCGACAAGAAACTTGAGATGCTCAAGGACTTGTCCTTGTCCTTCAGGCGTTCACCCACATGTCAGCTTGCATTCGAAGTTGCACTCAAAAGTCAAAGTTGGGTTATGTTTGATCCCATGTCTTATAAATGTCAAAAAAAAAAAACCTTATAACTAGAGCTTGTGTTTTATCTTGTAAATTATTTAGTTTGTCATGTTGGTCGAGTGATAGATTTACCGTTTACAAAATCAACCGATCAGTGTTGGGAAGTCAACGCGTGTCTATGAATCGACTGCTCCTAGAGTTAGAATAATAAAACAAACCAAGTGGTCTCTTTTGCATAAACCTTGTTGAAATGATAATAATAAGATTGTTTCTCGTTGACCAAAAAGATTGTTTCTCCTCCTAGTACAGGCTTTTTGCAGATGAAATGGGGACCCCTTCTTGGAAGAAGTGCTATTAATGGTGATTCTTCTATGAACAATCGTATCCATAGAAAATAAAAGTTGTGGTGGTAGAGGACCTCCACCTACCAATTCAACGTATATAACCTTTTGATCGTGCATTACCATTTTGACGTAAAACTTGTCCTTTGTTTCTTCGTGTTTATTTAGCCGGAAGTTCGTCTACATTTTGTCATGGTGACCTTCTGCTTCCATTCTCGAAGGACTACAACAACCCAGATACGTATTGGGCTTTCCTAACCCATCTACTAAGCTGATTGCTTCACTTACACTGGACTTGGGCCTGCTGAACGTAGTGGGGCCTCCTCATGCCTTCGGGAAACATTACTAAATGTCACTAGAGCTATGTATGAGTAGATAATTTCTATTTGAATGTTTTTGCCACATCTAAATATAAATGCACCAAATTAAGCAAGAAAATTCGATCATTACAATTAGTTTTCCATTTTATTTTAATCCTTATTACACCCCGTAACAATGGGAGTTATATCAATAATTGATCATTTCCTTATTACAGCAGATCATATGTATCTACTAAAAAAGGTTTAGCTTAAATGTTCACAAAATTAAGCAAAAAATCCGATCATATCAATTAGTTTTCCATTTTATTTTAATCCTTTCCTTATTACACCCCGTAACAATGAGAATTATATCAATAATTGATCATTTCCTTATTACAGCAAATCATGTATATATACTAAAAACGGTTTAGTCAAATGTTAACATTTAGTGACTATATAGATTTGTATTTTTTTTTGGCAACTCAAATTATGTTAGATAAGAAAATCTCATATTAGACAGTTACAACACCCGGTTATAGAATTTATTGATTTTAAAAGTTGATAGATTTGTTAAATTTAGAAAGAGTTGTAGAGAGTTTTGTATATTGTGAAAATATGTAGAAATAAATTATTGTAATGATTTTAAGAATCTAAGGTAAATATGTAGTATTCTCCAAATCTTGTTTCGTTAGTTAAATGGTTAAGAATATAATTCTCAATAACACTAATTTTACTAGATTTATGGAATCATTAAAATCTAAATATTTTGAATAACAAAAGATTTGAAGAGAATTATAAAATCATTATACCAATAATAAAAGATTTGTAAAGAATTGTATAATTACCATACCAATAACACTAGACTTTATATATTCTTAAAATCATTAAAAGTATACTTCCCATTAACACCCCCTTATCTTAATGTGACATTTAAATTGAAAATTCATACATATAAGCTCCATTAGTACGTAAACACATAAAATATTATACACATATTTTAAAACTCCCATACTGATATACCAGCTCTTGTTCTTTTCCATCTTTCGGTTTTAATTGTTTTTGCCAGAGATGTGTAGTATGCTAACCTAAGAAATGTAACAACATTTTTACTTTTGGTAGTATAATTTAACTTTTGTCAAAAAGGAAATAAATTTAAAAAAAAGAATAGAAAACGGAAGAATCTACATATATTGATTGAGTTGCAAATTACACATAAATCTTATTACATCTTGATAAGATTATTTCTTAATATCATGACACTAATTATTTTCCATATGTATGGTAGTAACAGATTGTGTTTCCCTTATATGTCTATTAAAGATTTACTGTCATATATATTCTGATCTTATCACCCTATAAATAAAGAAGCTCAAACGCTTGACTTTGCTTCAACTAAACCAAAAGGTAATTAAGAAAAAAAAAAAGCGAGATCGATCGAGATGGCGTCTAGGTTTCTTATATTGTGTGTCTCCTCTCTCTTCTTCTTCTTACTCGCCGTCTCAAGTGCTCCCACGAGTGGATATTACAAAGGAGATAAGGTCTTCGACGTCAGAAACTACGGTGCTCGCGGCGACGGTAAAACAGACAACGCTATTGCGATTTCAAAGGCCTGGAACGATGCTTGTCAATGGAGTGGTGGAAGCTCAACGGTCTATATACCTCTCGGAACGTTCTATCTCAGTCAAGTAACGTTCGCTGGCCCTTGCAAAAGTTATATCACTTTTATAATCACCGGAACCTTGACGGCTCCTCGGGATCCTGACGTCATCAAACAAGAAGCATGGATCGAGTTCCGGTACGTAGACAATCTCACCGTTACAGGAGGAGGGTTGCTTGATGGTCAAGGTCATTACTCTTGGTCCCTCAACGATTGTAACAAAAACCCTAAGTGTCGTACACTAGCTATCAACATAGGGTTTGCGTTCGTTAGATCGTCGAGGATCAACGGTCTAAATTCGATCAACAGCAAAATGGGTCACCTCAACTTATTCGCGGTCGAGGATTTTAACATTACCGGCGTGACTATCACGGCTCCTGGTGATAGCCCTAATACCGACGGTATCAAGATTGGTAGATCCAAGGATATGCACCTTTACAACGTCACTATTGCAACCGGTGACGATTGCATCGCAATACTTGACGGAACTACCAATTTGGATATCTCTGATGTCAGGTATATTAATTAGCCTCAGTTATAGCTTAAACTCAAATTTGACTAGCGGAAATCTAGCAAACTCCTTAACGTAAAATATGTAAAGTATCGTAAACCATGAGATAGATGATAATATTCTCTTATTTTGTTTCTTTTTTGGTCAAGCAAAAAAATCTTTATATATGATGCAATCTTCAATATTTTATGTGTTATAAGATACAATATATTGATCTTGACATGACCCTGCATCAGGTGCGGACCAGGGCACGGGATTAGTGTCGGAAGCCTAGGCAGGTATAAAGATGAGAAGAACGTCGAGGGCTTAACCGTGAGAAACTCTATTATCAACGGTACAACCGACGGTTTACGGATCAAAACATATGCTAAGTCGGTCTCGGCCATTTCAGTTTCGAACTTCTTGTACGATAATATCCAAATGGTCAACGTTAGAAACCCTATCGTCATCGACCAACAGTATTGTCCAAATGGACAATGCGACAGTCCTGGAAAGTATGAGTCTCATGTTCAGATCAGAGACGTGACGTACAACAAAATATGGGGAACTTCGACGAGCCAAGCGGCTTTGAACATGCAGTGTAGCAAAACGTTTCCTTGTCAAGGCGTTGAGCTCTCAAACATCAACTTGATGTACAATGGGGGGGACGGTTCGGCCATGGCCTTGTGTGAGAATGTTGGTGGTTCGGTTCGTGGGAAGATTGTACCTGCTGGTTGTCACATTTGATGATTTATGATTTAAGTATCTGTTTGTTTTGGACTTCTTAGTAAGATGATAGGACTAGAGTTTTAGTTGGTTGTCCTCGATGCAATAATGTAGCTACGATACAACCTAATAAAACATCCAAATCTATTATAAATTTGGGATGTGAAAGGTGTCTGCAGCTCTTTGCATCATTCTAGAATAAGGAAAAAAAAGAGTTGGTCTAATTTTGATCTTGACCGACCTTTTTTTCATATATAGAAACAGTTTTTTATATTTTATATTTTTACGAATATTTTAGTTATTCGTCTATCATAATTATAATTCATCTTATTACAAAATTCCAAAACAAACAGATGCATCGTTTTCCAAGACGAGTCATTATAGAATTTTGTAGTAGACGAATGATTATTTGAAAGCGATGCAACTTTCAACTTTCAAATTTTTTTTAGCATTAAGTAATACTAATACAACACGGATGATGATTACGATACAGTGACATAGTTTGACTAGGAATAAAACTTGTCCTATTCCTAGCTGGAAAGGGAAGTTTAATTAGAACCATTACATAAACAAGACTTTACAATGCGTCTGAGGTAAAAGTCTCAAATCTCAATGTCGAACAAGGTCAAGTGGTCGGAGCTTAATGCTGACGTTCTGCAATCAATCCTTGAACGTTTGAGCATCATTAATTATCTAAAAGCTCGATCCGTTTGCAAGAATTGGCACGTAGTTTGCAAACAAATCTCTTCAATACAAGACAAGTTTCCATGGATAATAATCTTCCCTCGTAGAACACCAAAGAGCTCTACATGTCAAGTGTTCAATCCCCAAGAAGGTAAATCTTACACACTGAGAAATCTTGGCAACGACTTCTCTACACACCATTGTATCGCAACTTCTGGAAGCTGGCTTTTAATGTTAGACCTACGATCAAATCTATACGTTTTGAATGTTTTTACACGTGAGAGAATCGAACTTCCGCCATTAGAGTCACATCAAGGGAGGCTACAAGTTCATAGATTACAAAACAACACGTTCACATTCATGATCAATCAATCATCAGTACCGGCAAGAAACGTTCTAAACCGGACAAAAGCGGTTTTATGGGTCGACGAGAAAACCAATGGTTACATAGTTGTATTGTCGATAGGTCTATCTTATATAATGTACACTAAGAACGGATTCGATTTCTGGAGAGAGATACCTACAAAAGAAGGTCCTGAGAATCTCCATGGATGTCAAGATATTGTCTACAAAGGCAACAAGCTTTACATTTTGACAAGTCTAAACCGAATCAGAATCTTGGATTGCTCTCAAGAACTCCCTAGAGCGTTACTAGACAACGTTGATGATGATCCGTTTAGGGATGATCAAAGAAGGCGAGGTAAGATCGGTGTTACCGTCTCTGGTGAGGTTTTGATGGTGAAGAACCGGTTAAATCAGGTTTTCAACATTTTAAAGATGAACTCAGAAGGGACAAGTTGGGATGAGGTGGAGTCATTAGAGCGAGAAGCTTGGATCACTGATCTTGGTGTGACTGTACCAGCAGTTGATGGGACTAGACCAAACTCGATTTATTACAGATATAAGTCTATCTATCGTGGTGATCTTTCGATTCAAGTGTTGGAGATGATCCTAGATGTTGACAAGAATGGTCACGCGAGGTGGTTTATTCCTAGTCTTCGTGAGTTATAACCAGATCAAATTATTATTTTTAGTTGCTTTTTGTTTATGTATTTCTTGATTAGTGATTGTTAATTGAGATTTATAGTTTTTTCATTCATCTATATCAATAAAATATACGGACGACCAATTGGAATACTTCCTTGAGCTCTACGGCACCAAGTTTTTTGTGACTTCGGACGAGTTCAGGCAGCTGTTTAGTGGATTTCTGTCGTTGCTTTGGCTATCAAACAATTCTATAGCTTCTCAGACAAGAAAGTGTCAAACGATGGTGATAGTGATGGTGATGAGCGATGGAGCATGCACACAGTGTGAAGATATTGCTTATAAAGTAAAAAAGCTTTATGTCTATACCTTTGATCATTACATAAGATCATCATTAGTAGGGGGTTTCTTTAACTTCGTATCTAAGCAACGTTATATCAAGACAAATTATTTATGTAACTAAATTTTAAGGTTTCTTTTAAAAAGTCTATCAATCAAATACTACACTTGGCGTTGTTACTCTCATGGGAACTTGTCAATGAAAGTGCTCTGAACATTCTTGACTTGTTTGGAGATTTTTTAAAGAAACCATCGAAATAAACCCTTATATTTATCATCATTTGCCCTTTATAAATGCGTTATATAAGAAGAGGATCATAATCGCAAACTCAGAAGAGGTTTTGAATTTTGATCGTTCGGAATTTAAAAGAGTTTACTTTTTATAACCATAGAAAAACCATACTTTATGCCCAAAATGTTCCATAAGCCCGAAATCAATATTTTTAAAAATGAATCTGAAAATACTAACATTTTGTACGAAAGGTCATTTAAATTCAGAATACAAAGCAACCAACACCTTAACCGACAAGTTGGATTCCTAGTGAAATGCTAGTAGTGTGGATACTTGAAAACTTAATGGTGTATTCCCGATTTATATGCTTAAACTAGATGGTTTTGTGACTGTTTAATTATAGAGGCTTTCTTTGGCGTTACATTTCATATTTAGCATAGACCAACAAGTATTTATTTTTTAACCTTCGGTGAAGTTTATGTTTTGTTGAACACTAAGTGCATAAAAAGCTAAATAAATATGAAGACCATGACCAAGTGCTTTTCAAACCATGTGCTTTTCAAATCATGGGCCTAGGCTAACGTAGAAGTCTACGAACGCTTAAACCATGTGCTTTTCAAATCATGGGCCTAAGCTTACGTATATGTTTTCCGGCCCATTAACATTTTCTTTTCAATTCAGAACCAAACCCTAATTCACATCACATCACTGCTACGAATAAAGCTTCAGACAACAATTGGGAATGATCTGAAGAGACGACACAAAAATGTCTAGAGTCCGGTACGATTGGTCCAAACTTTGTACCGATCTTCTGAGATCGATCCTCGAAAACTTGAACACAAAAGATTTTCATCGGGCAAGAACTGTCTGCTCGAGCTGGTACTCTGTCTCCACAACATGCACGCGACCTCTGCATCCATGGCGAATCCTCTTCCGCAAGTCATCTACTCTGCTACTCGATCCCGAACAACAAGACGAAACTCTCGAAACCGAACATCCAGGAATCGACTTCTCGAAAACCTGTGTCATCGCTAGCTGTAGCAACTGGCTCCTGATGATTGATGTTCGCGTAGATTCGTATCTTCTGAATGTGTTTACTTGCGAGAGGATCAACCTTCCGTCGATGAAGTCGTTGCTTGTAGGTAACGCTAGCTTTTATAGTAACGCAAGCTCTTCGAATATACCGGCTTGTCTTTGGGTGAACGAGAGGACAGGGGATTATGCTGTGGCCTGGAGTTACAAAGAACATTACTTGTTCTCATACAAGAAAGGTGATGACACGTGGCGTGAGCATAAAGGCACGCTGTGTAAATCCATGGCGTATAAGAAGAACAAGCTTTACGTGTTAACATCTGATGATTACATCAAGATTCTTGATTTATCTGGAGATTCCCCTGAAGGGAACCCATACGTTAACCATAGGTTTCGGTTTGTTTCGCAACCTGGGGAATTTATGTGGAGGAAGAAAGTAGCGATAACGAACTCAGGAGAGGTTTTGATTGTTCTGAGTTTAAGAGGGTTACAAGAGAAACGTTTGTTTTGTATCTTTAAGATGAATGTTGAAAGTGGTAACTGGGAAAGAGTAGATACTCTTGGTGGTGAGATGTTGATGTTTGGTTATGGAGTCACTGTGAGATCTCCGATCAAAGAGATCGACGGTGAGGGAATCAAGAGTGATTCGATCTGTTTCGTTGATTATGATCTTTGGCCAGCTGCAGAATATTTTCGTCCCAACAGACAAATTGTTTGCGGTGTATTCGATCTTGCGTCGAGTACAATCAAATGGCCTAAAACATCAGACGCTTCGGTCTTGATGAGCTTCTGGTTTGTTCCGGGATATGCTTAAAGTCTTGGTCTGAAGAATGGTTTCCAACTTAATTAGGGTCAAATCTTTAAAAAGACTCGGCAGCTAAAAAATGGCTTCTCTTTTGTTTTGCTACTTAGTGGCTTTGATTCTTGTAACGAGTTTGTTCGAGCGCTTGTAGACTTCTATTGAATCGTCTTTACATTTGCGGGTTTGTCATTGGTTTCTTTTTGAAAAAGGTCAAACAACACATTGTTGACGAAACTTGAAATTATAGTCACTTAAACAGTTTTGGTTTACAACGTTAAACCTAAACATCTCACTACATACGACTTTTATATCAGCGGAGTAGTACTATGTCAGCGGAGTAGTACTGAAATCTTTCTAATGAAATTTTCTTGGATATAGTCTTTTGGTATGGGGTCAGTCACGGTAAGAAATAAGATTTTCTTGGATATAGTCTTTTGATATGGAGTCAGTCACGGTAAGAAGTTTACCCCAACAGTGTTAGAGATCGCGAATTCTACTCTCTGTCAGCTGAGTGATATTAAAACCTCTCCAAAAAATTATGTCGCATATAGCCTACCGTAGAAGCTTTGGATGCAGAGTCTTTTGGGGTGGATCAGTCACTTTAAAAAGTTTAAATAGAACAGTTTTGAGATATCATTGATATCAATGAAATTTTCACACACTATTATCAGAAGTCGCAAGTTTGTCAGCGGAATGGTACTAGAATCTCTCTAAAAAAATCCTGTTGCACATGGCTAACGGATTTCTACGGCGTCAATGGAATTTTCTTGAATGCAGAAACTTTCTGATAGGGTTAGTCACACTATAAAAAGTATACCCACAAAAGCTTAAAAATAACCGTTGCACAAGATTTCTCTCTCTCTTACTCGTACTCCATTTCACTCATAGAATTAAGAGTGAATTGGGTAGAAAACCTAAAAAAAAGTGGAAATTAGCTAAGTACCCAAAAGAAGAAAATAGTGGGGATTAATATTTCTCTGCAATGGTTCAATTTACCTTAATATCCCTAAGCCATTTAGACGCAGACGTGAGTTTATAGCTGAGAACAAAAAATTGAAGATATTATAAAGATTTTGTTTAGATTTTTTTTTGGCTTTTTTACATAATATTCAGTAAAAACAACTTGTATGAATTATTGACAGGCATTGGATGTCTGACAGAAGCGGATGTCAAAACATTGTTTATTGATTTATTGTTTATGAAGTTGTTGATACTTTACTAAATGTGTATTCTTCTTCGGCTTTCCATAAAGCTATAATTTGTTTTTTTGGTTCATTGTTGTGTAAAAATAACAGTGAACATGAATTGCATTTTCTTTTCAGACTTGGCGTATTTCAAATTGAGGGTGAAAATTGACGAAAAGAGAGCTAGATAAACAGGGAGGAGATTGTTAGGCCCTAATGAACGTTGGCGTTGAAATTAATTAGTGATTATAGGTGTAATAAAAATATTAAATATGTATAAAACATGTTACCCCCATTGAATAATATTAGCCCGTTTGAGTATGTAATTGCCACTGATGATATCATATGTTCAAAATGGCCTATATGAAAGCAGTGGCTAATAGCAAACGAAGACGTCTAATTTTATATCTACATTGCTAACAATTTATTTACATCATACATGTTATACTACATGAAAATATTTAGCCAGCTAACATTTTATGTTTTCTGTTAAATATAATATTAGTTTTAACAAATCAGAACACACCTGCCAAAAAAGGTTGATAACCGGATAAATATTTTAAAACTCAGCTAAAATTAATATTAGCTATCAATAATAAAAATTTAGACGTCTCATAATATGTCATGCAAAATAAAACTGATAATATAAATAAGTAGCTATATGTTAACAAATAAATTAGCGGGTAAACAATAAAATTAAGAGGTTAATTCAAGCATACATGTAATTAATTATATGAACACAATGTTAAATGCTAACATAATTCACTCATGTTATTAAATACATTAACATTTTAATAATGAATCTTAACATAAATCAAATGTTCGGGTAAGATTATAGCTGGCTAATATTTTTACTGAATCAAATAAATACGTAGAAAATCTGTTATTTTTGGTATGGTTATGGTTCTTCACAAGTTAAACTAGTATCAAGTCAAATCTAAGATCTCCATTGCTCTCTTCAGTTAGTTCATATTTTTTTTATTACAAATATACTCTCTAGAATATCGAAAGGGGGATTTCCTATCCACCATAATTGATTATCAGCTCAATAAAAATCTGTGAAAATGGATATCCAGCGAGAAAGTTTAGTTCAAAAAAGAAAGAAAAAGTATGAATGAAAGAAGGATAATCCAACGTGAATGAATGAGGTTTCTGAATTTTGAAAGAAGTTTAATTTAAGGAGTTTGAGAGATATGAAATTACTAAAGGAGTTTTTTTTTAAGAGTTTATGTATGATATGGTAACCTAAATAAAATATCTCATAGATTACTCAAACATTTTTTACGCTATCTGTGTGATAATAGCAGTAGGGGCATTAGTGTCATTAAGATTTATAGAACAGTGACACACAGTGTAATAGGGTATTCATCTAAATACAATAAAACATTTGTGTAGAGAGTGTAAATATTCTAGAATTAAAGAAACCCGTAGACAGTAATTATCGTGTGTTAATCTATACTATTAAAGTAAAATACCTAATAGGTTTCTGCCCATAGTTTTCTGAGTTATTTACTAAAAAATGCCATTGTCTTTTATTTGTTTTTTCTTTAAATTAATTCGAAGCTCATATCTAACTAACAGATTTTTCTGTCCGGCTACACCTAACTCAATTAAGTTACTTTCCACATTCTGTTTTTTTTTTAAATGTAGTATCCCGATTTTGCTTCAGTCAATCTTCCACCCATAATATCAACGAATCAAAAGCTAAAAAAATTGGGAACCAATTACATTCAACCAATTAACGTCAAGCAATATTTAATAACATTATAACTTCTCATTACCCTATATATTAAGAGTTGTTTAAAAATCACTTTACAACCGTAGAAAGCCCTAACCTTACAAACTACAAAGCCTCAATTGTATATACATAAAAGGTGCGTGATGATTTGAAGTTAGGCTTATACAAATAAAAATATAATGTCACTTTACAGATTTTAACTTTGTGTTCGAAACATACAAATAAAATATAATGTCACTTCACATATTTTAACTTTGTGTTATATTCTTATTTTAAATTTTATTCATCAAGCAAAAACTTTAAATACTAAAATCTTAACGAATTTGTAAATAAGGTGTTAGCATTAAAGGTAGATTTCGCAAAAGTAAAATAGATATTGGTATATTATTTTATATGTGGTAACCGAATTGAACTTTTCATTAAACTACTTCCATAATATTAGGTATATGCCATAATTTAAGATTTGGTTAGCTACGATTCTAAATATTTTACACGTTAGAAGCGAAAACCCTCACCCTACCTCAAAGTTATTATAAATATAGATGTGACGTATCAAGAAGTAAACTACCCACAAACTTCACAAAAAAAATCTCTATGGCTTCTAATATGAAATTTACTGTGATTAAGGATTTGAAGCATTGGAAAACAACTTGGTTGGTTCATGTGAAGGTGTTACACACTTGGAAATAACAGACATGCGATACCATGGAAGTCATCTTAGCTGACGAGAATGTAAGTTTCATAATTTAAACTTTTTGTCTCAAATCTATATTGTATCATCGTTTAATTATTGATTTCATATTGTCTGTTTGTTTTAACAATTTTTCTTCCTATTTGTAACATGTAAAAGGGTCAAAAAATACATGCAACATACAAGATGACTTACCTTGAGAGTAAAGAAAGGCGGCTTCCGGTTGGAGTATGGAGAAACATCCATAATTTTAATAGTTTTTTTTTTGTTGAAATTTTAAATTGATATCAACAAAGAAAAAATACAGGCAACCAAGATTTATGTTTTTAGGATGAAAGAGGAACTAAAAACAGTATAATTGTTTGAAAGAACACAAGAGCCAGCCTTATGTATGACCCGACCTGCTGAACCACCGCTGCATCATGGTGCTGTAGAGAGCTGGGTCCTTCCTACGCAGTGAGGAGATCCTGTTTTTTATAGTTTTGTCAATGAAACGTATAGTGTAGTCTGCACTGCGAGGAGCATCCTGGTGTCGCCTGCAGTTTCTCTCACGCCATAGCGTGTGGATGGTGGCCTGGAGTGCCATCTTCAGGAGGATAGTATCGCTCTTCTGCCTGCTCGGGGATTGCACAGCTGCAATGGTGAGTGACCAATCAGGATTTACACGGGAACCAAGTATGAATCCCACCAGATCAATCCACACTGTAAAAGAGTAGGGACATGCGAAGAAAAGATGGTCTCGAGTCTCATCCGGCTCCCCGCAAAGCATACATACTTGGGTGATCCCCCAAGCTCTACTTCTTGCACCCGTAGACAACCTATCCTTGAAAGCCAGCCAAGTAATGAAGGAGAAACGCGGAATGGCCTGTGAGGACCAGACGACGTTGCTCCAATTTACTGGTTGGTATTGTGCTCGAATCTGCCTCCATGTTGCCACAGTAGAGAAGACCGGTTTATAGTTATTTTCCCCATGACGCCACAGCCGACGATCGTCCCCCGCAGTGTCCATCGGCGCCGGAACAGAGTTGATGGATGCTATCATCGCCCGTAGGTGATAACTTCGACATCTACGTATGTTCCATTGACCACCAGACGCTGCATAGGAGACCGTCGCGTAGCGAGGAATGCCTAGCACTTGAGTACCTATATCACCTGTGATGTCAAGGAGACGTCCAATATTAAGCCAATCATCGAACCAGAACAGAGTATTTCTTCCGTTGCCTATCTCTGATTTGATAAAAGAAGCCGCTTGGTCTCTAAGCTTCAACAGCTTACGCCAAATCCACGAACCAGCCGACGTTGTGCTAACATCCCAGAAGCTATGAGTGCGCAACAAGTAAGCTTTCGTCCAAGAAACCCACAGTGAGGTTGTATTCGTTATAAGCCGCCAGATTAAGCTTAAGGCAAAGACTCGAGAAGTGTCCGTAAGACGTCGAATTCCTAGACCTCCCTCTTTCTTGGGCTTACATATGTCTTCCCAAGCAACCTTTGTCTTCGTGTGAATATTTGGTGAACCCGACCATAGGAAAGCTCCACATAAACTTTCGATGGTGCTCAAGCATCGCTTTGGGAGGCGGAACACTGAACACCATAAATTAGTAATACCTCCAATGACTGTACGAATTAATTGTAAACGTCCCGCGTAGGAGAGGGAGCGACTGGTCCAAGAGAGTAGCCTTGTACGAATCATGTCTATAAGAGGCTCATAATCAGCTCGAGTCATTGACTTTGTGGTAAGTGGGAGTCCCAAGTATCGAACCGGCAGTGCCTCCGTTGGAATACCAAGGCGTTGGACCTCATCTTTAAACTCCTGACTGATCCTACCCGCCATAAAGATAGAAGATTTTGCTGGATTTATAACTAAACCAGACATACCAGCAAAGGTGGAGAGCACATTGAACACCCCCGTGAGTGAAGCAGCTGCACCATCCGTAAAAATCATTAGGTCATCCGCAAAGCTTAGGTGAGTAAGATTTACCTCCCTACAGTGAGGATGAAAGCCAATGGTTCCTCCGTTAGCTGACTTGTTGAGCATTCGAGAAAGCACATTAATCGCTATGACAAACAAGTAAGGTGATAAGGCGCAGCCTTGTCGAAGCCCACGTTCACTGCCAAAGAACCCCTCTAGTTCCCCATTAACGGACACAGAGAAAGCAGCCGTAGAGATACATGTATGGATCCAGTGTACAAACATCTCAGGTAGACCCAAAGCACGAAGGGTATCAGTGATGAAAGACCAATTTACGGAGTCAAACGCCTTTGATATATCCAGTTTTAGGACGCTTCTAGGGGGTATGGAGGGCTTGTGGTAGTCTTTCACGAGCTCAGTTGCTAGTAAGACGTTTTCAAGAAGCAATCGACCCTTCACAAAGGCACTTTGATTTGGTTCGATCAGTTCTGGTAGCAATACTTTGAGTCGGTTTGCAAGAATCTTGGACACGACTTTGTAGAGTATGTTGCAGCAGCTGATAGGGCGGTAATCTTTCATTTCTTTAGCATCATCGTGCTTTGGAATAAGAGTGAGGATGGTAGCATTCACTCCTCTGGGCATAAAACCATACATGAAGAAAGATTGGACGGCGATGATGAAGTCTTGCTTTATTATGGGCCAAGAAGCACGATAGAACTCAGCCGGATACCCGTCTGGTCCAGGAGCCTTGTTGTTTGGCATTGAGAAGAGGACATTCCTAATCTCCGCTTCTGAGATAGGGTGTATAAGCAACTGAGCAGTGTGGTCCGGGCAGCGATAATCCAGCAGTTCAGCTAATACAGGAGCTTATAATAATTTTAATAGTTGTCATCACTTTGTGTCATATTTCTCATATGGATGAAGCATGTAATTCACACATTGTCCTGTAATAGAAACTTGACATATCAGTAGGTTACTATATATATTTAAAGATTTAGTTTCTGAGAATAACTATGTTTTTCCCAATATAAAGTATGGCCACTATATATTAAAGATTTTGTTTTTCTTAACACTATATATCAAACAAACTTATCTTTTATGTTGGTAGTATTTGTTTCAATTTCAATCGTGTCTATCTCGCAGTCAAAACATGCAATCAATATTCCTTATTCATTCGACTACCTATGAAATGCAATTTAGAAAAGTCAAATAAAGTTATGTTCCTTATTCCCAAATATAAAGTATTCATACATACTAATAACAGATGATAATTAAGGAGTTTATAAGATCATCATTCTTTGCTATTTTCTTAGCAATACTAACCTCTCTTTAGACTCAAGTGCAATGTCAAACTTCTTAAAATCTTCTTTCTTCATGTATTTGTATAACCACTGAGCTGAATACACATTTAGATATCATTACAACTAAAGAAAATTGGATTGCATAAACTTAAATTCAATGCAAACACATTTATTTATGAACAGTAAGTGTTCAGTTAATCACCTTGATGGTTGTCAAAGATATGAGAGACCTCCCCGTTTTATAAACGAGACTTGAATTACAATTCAAGTTCGTTTTATTTACACCACTATTTCAAATATGTCTAACTTAACTGCAATTGTGCTGGATATTTTAAAGTTTTATCCTTAAGCTCTTAATCTTGGATTAATTATGATAGAACAATCAAAAGCCTAATATTTTCTCCTATAATTAAAACCACTTTATTCCTTTCCCTAATAATAAATTTAACTTTTGTGAAACAAATATGTATATTTTGAAAATTATAAATTAGCATACGATTATATTAGTATTTTTATATCTCAATAGTAAATACTGTTCATCCTAAATATATAAAACAAATATTTCAATATACACATATAACAAAAAATCATACAAAAAATACACCGGTTACAAATATAATATCATATAAAATAATATATTTTAAAAAGAGACAAATCCGCGCTTTGAAAGCGCGGATCAAAATCTAGTAAGAGATTAAATTTGGTGATAGTTGGCAAGAACTAGAAACCTCCATGCGAAACCTCACTGAATATTTCCTGAACTGTATTCTATATAATTTTCCAAGATAACACTAAAAGACTTGTATGACCAAAGAATTTAGATATTTTATAGATCGATTGTGAATGAAATCCAGAAAATCATGGAAAAATCTTATGGTCTATCTCTCTGTTCCAATCATGACAGAAAAAAGAAGGATCCATTAGTGTCTTGTGGATGAAGCAACCTTATCCAAAGTAAACTTGTTCTCTCATCAGAAACCCATTCCTCCCATACCGCCCATACCACCCATGCCACCCATGCCGCCGCCACCACCGCCCATAGCTGGAGACGCATCCTCTTTAGTTGGGATCTCAGTCACAACTGCTTCCGTTGTTGTCAACAAAGACGAGACACTAACCAATATAACAACAAAGATTAGCAGAAGGCATTGCAATAAACTATAAACTTTAACACGAGAAGTTTTCAAACTCTGTGTACCTTGCAGCATCAACCAATGCGGTTCTGATCACTTTCACAGGGTCGATGATACCAGACTTGACCATATCAACGTATTCTCCTGAAAACAAAAAATGCAGAAATTGGTTTAAATACATAACGAAACAACAAGGTGGGGGGACCAAGAGCAAGTCTACTGTAATGTTTACCTTTAGCAGCATCGTAACCGAGGTCAGGATTATCTGATTCCAAAAGCTTGCCTACAATGACTGCACCCTCGACTCCAGCGTTGGAAGCAATTGTGTAAACAGGTGTCTGCATCAAAGAAAGGTTTTATTTTTGGTATAAGATTCAAGAAGCTGTTTTAAGTTGGAGAGAAGAAAAACCTTGAGAGCGTTTTGGATGATTTGGACACCGATTTTCTGATCAAAGTTAGCTGTAGAAAGCTTCTCGAGTTCTTTTGACGCGTACAAAAGAGCAACACCACCACCAGGAACGATACCCTCTTCAACAGCTGCTTTGGTGGCATTCAGAGCATCGGTGACTCTATCTTTCTTCTCTCCTACTTCTGACTCACTTGCACCTCCAATCTAAAAGCCCCATATAAAATCCATCCCAAGAATAAAATATTCGGTCCATTAAAGTGCTGCATCAGAGAGTAGTTTCATTACCTTTAGGACAGCAACACCACCAGAAAGCTTAGCCAACCTTTCTTGTAGCTTCTCCTTGTCATAGTCAGACTCGCTCGCTTCAACCATGGATCGTATCTGTGTTGAGATTTATTTAGAGTTAGTACATAGTCAACATTCTTCCCATTTGGCAAAAAGATTCAAGACTCTGTTACATGATAATATATATATGTGAGAAGTATAAACCGACCTGTTCACATCGCTCCCCAATTGCTTTCTTGTCACCAGCCCCATCCAGGAAAACAGTGTCGTCCTTGGATACAGTTATCTGTTCACAAATTAAAATCATGTTATATATAAACTGCAAGTAAAGGTAAAAGAAAAAAAAACAAGAATGAGCCGTTTGAAATAGACCAAACGAACCTTTTTGCAGTTTCCAAGCATACTGAGGTCGATTTTCTCGAGATTCATGCCCAACTCTTCAGTTATCACCTGTAAATTGAAATCAAAGGAATATTACAGATAACTAGTGAGAGCAGTGATTGTCTTGTCAGATAGTAAAAATAAATAAATATGGGCTTGCCTGAGCTCCGGTGAGGGTAGCTAGATCGTGCATGTTGGCCTTACGGTTTTCTCCAAAACCAGGGGCCTTCACAGCACAGACCTATCATGTGATGGCGTTTACATCAGTCCAAACACATTAAACTTTCTAATAAGGAGTAAGTTAAAAACAAAACAAAAAGGGTTAAGAGAAAAAACCTTGATTCCAGCACGAAGCTTGTTCAGAATCAGTACGGCAAGAGCATCACTCTCCAAATCCTCCGCAACGATCAACAGCGACCTTTGACTCTGAAAAAAGGACAGAGAAGAAGAAATATTCAGATACAAAAGGAACTTAATGAATACCCCAGCATAGATTATTGACACTTAAAGAAATCACCAAACTGACTGATTATACCTTGAGGGCCAGTTCTAAGACTTTCACCATAGAATTCAAATTGGAGATTTTCTTCTCGTGGATTAGAATGAGAGGATCTTCTAGTTCCTGCAAACCATATCCAAGTCAAATTCAACGTTCTTACAGTTTATAAAGTAACAAAGGGAGATCTGGAGGATACTTACACATTTTTGGTTTTTCTGGTTTGTAATAAAGTATGGGGAAATGTATCCCCTGTCAATCTTCATACCCTCAACAACTTCCAGCTCGTTAAACAAGGTCTTCCCATCCTATATCAAAGATGATATGAAATCATAAGTTAGTCACCATAAGAAACAAGTAAAAATCAAATTGAACATTTAGTGATCAGACTAAACTCACTTGGATTGTGATCACTCCCTCTTTGCCAACGCTTTCCATAGCCTTTGCAATCAGTTCACCGATTTCTCTATCCCCATTAGCTGATATGGTTCCAACTTGAGCAATTTCCTCAGAAGTGCTAATCATGCGTGCTCGGCTCTTCAAGTTTGTCACAACGGTGTCGACAGCCAGTTTGATACCGCGTCTTAGGTCCATTGCATTCATTCCAGCAGCGACTGATTTGCAGCCTTCTGTGAAGATAGCTCTAGTAAGAACTGTAGCACACGTTGTTCCTGTTTTTTTTGTCGGTACAAAACAACAATTAATGAGTATAAATTATAATAGGAGAATAACAACCCAAATCGTTATATAATACAATGAAAGGGATATCACTTACCATCACCAGCAACATCATTGGTGGCGTTAGCAACCTGTTTGACAAGACTGGCACCAACGTTCTTGACCCTGTCCTTGAACTCAATGCTCTTGGCTACAGTCACACCATCCTTTGTCACCTTAGGTGCTCCCCAGCTTTGTTCGATGATGACATTACGACCCTTAAAAGAAATTTAAGAAAAAAAAACAGTTTCAGACACAGCGGGGTAATAAAACAGACAATTTTTGATGATATTGTCACTAGGGCGTTACATAAACTAGATTATCTTACAGCTGTTAACCTATTGAACAGAACCTATCTGAAGAAATACAATCTGCCTTTCATGCTAACTAGATTCACTTAGAAAAAATACCAATATATTGAACAGAACCTGTCTGAAGCAAAAGTTGATATACCTTTGGTCCCATAGTGACTTTAACAGCATCAGCGAGCTCCTCAACACCTCTAAGCATCAAAGCCCGGCCTTCAACACCGAACCTTATGTCTTTCGCTGCATAATTCCTAGTGGAACTGAGCCTGCTTCCAATCTAAACAATAGACAGAAACACACATCAATACATACATAGCGAAAATTGGACAAAAACATAATAAAGTAAGTACGAAATGAAGAAAGACACGAACCTGAGTTGTACAGTTTCTGGCAACTCTGTCAAAAGCAAGGAAAGAATAATAATATTAAAATTCAATAAAAAGGGAGAAGCTAGAGTCATACTCTATGGATTAAAGCAGAGAAGAATAGATCTAAACCTAGCTTTTGAAGCAATGCTGGTGATAAGACGATACATGGTGGTAGGTAGATTCTCAGAGTCAACCCGAGACGATTACAGATCGAGCTAAACTGAACTAAAGAGGAGAAAGAAATAAAGTACAGCGAAGCAGCCTAGGGTTTAGGGTTTTTTGGCGTTTTCTCCAAGCACATTGAATTGGGTTTTACCATCAGATTTCGGTCCAGCTCAAGTTAACGGGCCTTACGAAGCCCATTTATTAATTTACAGAAAAATAACTCAAAAAAAAAAAAAAGAACATAATAATTCCCCAACAACTTCACATTTTCTGATTGTCTTGTTCAGAATCCATCAGAGAGTAATCAGTCAGTCGATTAAGGGGGTTGAAGATGACGGAGGCGATGATAAGGAAGAAGGCAGGAATGGCGAGTGTGAAGGATATGCCTTTGCTTCAGGATGGTCCACCACCGGGTGGGTTTCCTCCGGTTCGGTATGCTCGTCGGATATCCAACACGGGTCCAAGCGCCATGGCTATTTTCCTTGCTGTTTCTGGTGCCTTTGCTTGGGGTATGTACCAAGTCGGCCAAGGCAACAAAATTCGCAGGTAAGGAAACGACATTTTTGTGATTTTCTAAGTAGCTTCAGTTTTTGTGTTCTGTCGTAAATTTGAACGAACCCTTTAGCTTTGGCGAAGACATCAATGTAATTGTAAGACGCTGATGATGCTAGTTACTTGGGTTTTCTTGAGATTACAGTATCATTACACAACACCAAAGCTTCAATTTTTGTGTCTTCTTAGTCTTAAACTTGTTTAGGAGCAAACAAGCCCATGTTATGGCTAACTAACAATCCCTTGAGCTTTAGTGAAGAAAGCAAATCTAATTTTAAGAGGTTGATGGTACTAGTTGTTTGTGTTTTGGTTTTAAGGTTGTCAGATTGTCAGATTGTGATTTTATCAGCTTAATTAGAGTGTTTTTTTACAGCAACTTAATTGTTATTCTCCGTTGGTTCAGCAATAAAATGTGTGACCATCACCAATGGTTCTATTCTAATTAAGATTGATGTGGTGGTGATAGGGCGTTGAAGGAAGAGAAATACGCTGCACGTAGAGCAATTCTTCCCATTCTTCAAGCTGAAGAAGATGAAAGGTATAGCAAAAAAGTTATATGGTTCTTGTGGTATAGAGTAGTCAGAGAGTTCAACTGATTCCCATGTGTTTTATTTGTAAATAGGTTTGTGTCTGAGTGGAAGAAGTATCTAGCTTACGAGGCTGATGTTATGAAAGATGTTCCTGGTTGGAAAGTTGGTGAAAACGTGTATAACTCTGGTCGCTGGATGCCACCAGCTACCGGAGAGCTTCGTCCTGATGTCTGGTAATAATATCTATCTATGCGCCTCCTTTTCATGATGTTGGTGGATATTGTGTAAGCATGTTAGAACCTTGATACGTCTCTTCTTTTATCTCTTTTTTGTTCATCATATTTATATATGATAAGAGACAATGATACATGGTGAACAAAAAAAAAGGTGAACAAAAAAAAAAAAAGACAATGATACATACATACACACACTTCATGTATTGAGGAACACATATTCTTGTTTATGTCTTTTTGTCAATGGCAAAAATGAATTTCTACATAGATCATGGTCATATAATCGTATCAATTTTTGAAACTTCAATATGTTTTCACATAAAAGAAGCTAATATATCTGCAAAATATGGTAACAAACACATACAAACAAAATATAAATTGATGTCTAAGAATGGGAAGCCACATTTTCATTACACCAAAAGAAACTCCCAATAAATGCTATGTTTTCACAATTATTTATACTATGGGTGTTTTACATAGACAAGTTTCTTGCCCTACAAGTAAATATTGGCTGGCTTTAACCTAACCGCCCTGAAGAGAATGAACTTGTAAGAACCGAATCAGAAGAGAGGAGAGCCCTACACTCGAGCTCAAAATTGCCCTCTGAAAAAGACCCTACCAACGAAACCTATGGACTTCTACATACCGTGAACCTGTGCAAGAGACTATTGTACAATTTGGTCTCATCAAATCAGTGGTCAAATGAAGAACAGACCAAATAAGTCTCAGTCCTTTAGAAACTGGAAGTTAGGGTTGTCAGCGAGTTCCATCGCTGCCTTTACATTGGTGAATTCTTTTTCTTGCATACAGTTGGAGATTTCATCGGCTGCAAAGGGGATGCTGTGTTTCACAAAGACAGTTTCATGAGGTTAATGATGGTGAATTCTGAGACAAGGTCTTGTTGATATTTTTTTTTTGAATACCTGGAATCATTGTCTAACAAGAACGAACGGCTGTCTTCGTCTTCATCTGTGATTAGAAGTTTCAAGTTGGAAATCACCTGCATAGACAGAAACACATAAATACAAGAAGATTTGGAAAAAAAATGTATTATTATGGTTGGTTTAAGAGATGTAGAGATGAAATATACGTCTGGAGATACATTCTTCTGATCCTTGTCATCATCAATTTTGCTGAGGGTGCATATTCTATACAGTTGCTGAGTACTAAGAGCCTGATAAATTAAAGAAGAGACACCAGAGAGATCAGAATAGGGTATGAATGTTAGCATTCTCCAAGCACCTTTCCTTTTTCTTTTTATCTTTGGAAGTAAAATTTTTTTAGATCAGAGGAGAGAATAGTTACCGGGCAGAGGTTAGTGGTAAGATCATCATATGTAATTGTGGACTTTTGTTCTGTTACCTGGAAGAGGAATCAGTTGATATACTCAGGACAGAATAGAGTGTTGTACAGTTAATTTAAGTGTATAAATTTGGTTCTTAAGAAGAAAAGACAGACCAGGATCACCACGGCTTGTCTTGTGTGTT
The DNA here is from genome assembly GCA_019705995.1 of Raphanus raphanistrum x Raphanus sativus. Classification (NCBI taxonomy): domain Eukaryota; kingdom Viridiplantae; phylum Streptophyta; class Magnoliopsida; order Brassicales; family Brassicaceae; genus Raphanus; species Raphanus raphanistrum x Raphanus sativus. The sequence continues at coordinate 11,576,639 of CM034037.1, read as the reverse complement.
TGAGTTCATCCCATGAAGACCCTACAAACTGCATTCAGAAGGATTTGATTGCAATCAATCAAGAGACTGAAATGTTTGTTTACTAAGATAGACAAATGAAAACTTACATCTTCAGTTGCCAGGCTACACCATGCCTCTAGTTCATTTAAAAAAGCATTCACTTTTTTGCCCATGTTGAATGTACAGCATTCTTGTTGCGTAAGGCTGCATTAGTTATGTTACAGCTTTAAGTTTAATGGTTGATGGATGGGATAAGGTTGATGGGGGGAGTGTAATTTTACCTGTTAAAGACTTGAACATTGATGCCTTGGAATGTTTGGCTGAATATCTTCTGAGCAAGAAACAGAGGAACCTGTGACACGAGATTTTCTCAGAGAGGCCATTAAGTAGATTACAATAAAAATACCCTCAAATAAAGAAAAGTTCTTACGTAATTTTTCTGCAGTGTGCCGAGAAGCCGATTCAAAAGATCTATGATTCCTTGCCAAGTTTCCGTTTGTGAATTCTCTGCTGATGATGGTTTTGCCCGTGGAGTCTCTTCAGATATCTTTGCATGCGGATCCTCTTCGGATGGCTTTTCTGGTGGAATCTCTTCAGATGGCTTTGCTGGTGAATTCTGTTCAGATGGTTTTGCTGGTGAGTTCTGTTCAGATGGCTTTGCTGGTGAGTTCTGTTCAGATGGCTTTGCTGGTGAGTTCTGTTCAGATGACTCAGCTGGTATATTCTCTTCAGATTGCTCATATGATGAATCTTTCAGTCCCTGAACCATTGAGAGCTAGTAGTAAGTGGGATGATCCTATCTAGCAAAGATTCATGATCTTTAGAATTTGATTCTTTTTTTCTTTTATAGATAGGTCTACCTGAATGCATGACGAGAGAACTGGCTCTAACTCTCTCTTCACATTCTCTTGAACTATTCCATATATAGTTTCAACGTAGGCTGTGAGCTGCTGCTTGAATAGCAAAGCAGGAACTTTAGCATCTACTTGTTGCACTACGTCACCTGAAAGGCTTGCCGAAGAGGTTGAACGGAAACCCTGAGACATAGCCAGTCATGCCCCAACAAAATACGTTAGAAACTATTAAGTTACAGCTAGTACATGACCATAATGATAATATATGCTATTCTTGGACACTAATGAATAATATGTTTGTTTACCTGTGTCATCCTCCCAAAAAATGAAGTCGGCTGAGGAGGTAACTTCGGACCTGCATTGCTTGTGCTATGGGTTTTCAAGCTTCTTTGAAGCAAGAACAGTAGCGTAGATGTGTTTGTTAACCAATACGTCAAATGATCATTATCTTCTGGATTCTGTAAAGGGACAGAAAGCATGTCAAACTTCAATCTAATGCAAGTCTAAGCTGTTTGACCATGAATGCTACAAAGCGACTAATATGTAAAACTTCAGTTTACCTCAATAGCGGAACCAAAAACAGGAACCATACGATCAAAGATACTGGTCTTCTCTGCTTCGAATACTTTCCAGTGTATGAGACATTTGTATATTGTAAATGCCGCAACAGGCTTTCCATGGCTGAATCCGACCTTTTGTGAAACAAACTTGACAAGGACGTCAACGTATTCCTGTATCATCAAAACATGTGCATAACTAATTAACCAATGCAAAGAGGTATAATTACAATGTTAGTTTAAGTTTCTGTTAGGCACATTACATGGGGTTGTCGTTCAATCCGAGACCGCCTGAAAGAAATTGTCCCAAACCTTCTTGATGGTAAAGGAGCAAGTGGTTCCTGTAAAAAAAGGAATAATAGAAAATATGATTTAAGTGTATGTAAGAACAGTTCATCCAACTTTTATTAACTGTAGACGACTTACATGATGTCCGTTCTCCATTGGCTTTGAAGAGGTACATGAATAGAAGAAAGAGGTCAAGACATTTCTTGAAGAAAACTTTATAATAAGAATATAAAAACATTTATTTACCGGGGGTCCTCCTGTAAATGACATCTGAGGTGACATTTTCCGGGAAGCTGAATGAGCCAGTGCTTGTTGCCTAAGAATCTTGTCTTCTGTCTCCAAGTCAGAGACCTTTTCCTCAAGCCTAAATATACGAAGTGAATAATTAATGCATATATGTAATAACATATAACAAAGAAAAACATAGATGACTGAAACTTGGGACTAATTAAGAGAGAATGCAAAAACCTTTGCATAGATGTTTTTAACTCGATTAGTTTTGTCTCTGCCTCTACAACCTGCTGAAGCCTCTCTTCACAAAGTTTACTTGCTTCTTCATGCTTCTTCTCTGTGTCTACAACCTGCTGAAGCCTCTCTTCACAAAGTCTACTTGCTTCCTCATACTTCTTTTCTGTTTCAACTATTTTCTTTTCCAACAAATCCACCAGATCCTGTGGAATTTTCAATAAATTTTAAGAGAGACATAACCCACAAACTTGTAATGGTGAGGGATACAATTTTTCTGAAAATCTTACAAGTAATTCTTTGTTTTCAGCAACAAGTTTTTTGGTCATTTCATTATCAGTATCCTCTGTTGAGCTATCTTCTTTAATCATGTGTGTACCCTTCTTTTGCGAATCACTCCCATCTTTTTCGTTATTTTCCTTCTTTAACGAACTCACCAGTGCCTGAAAGTGTCATACATTAGATCAACGGAAAAAAAAAATTAAAATGAGCATGATTAGAGCATATAATAATACAAGCTTACCTTGAGACGTTCATTCTCAGCTGCAAGATCACTCACAATCTCATAATCAGATGAAGCACTCTCCTTCAACTGCTCTGTGATGTTTGAGCTTGTTTCGTCGTGTTTTCTGTCCAAGGCATCTATTTTCTTCTCCAATGAACTGACCAATGCCTAATAATAAATGGTGTATCATTGATGAGATAAGAGATTTTTTTTCAGACCAGATAATCTTGGAATCTCAAATGAAACTCCACGAATTTAGATTGTGTTTCAGAATCAATATCAAGAAAGCCTACCTTCAATTGTTGATTCTCAGCTTCAAGTTTTATGATTACATCATTGTCAATGACGGGGACCTCCTGTTTTTCACTCTGCTTACCTGTTTCTTCGTAGTTGGTCTCAGATTCATCAGTTTTCCTTTGTAATGAGCTCACCAACTCCTAAGCAGTTACAAGAAAACAGGCAAAACAGAGCACATACAATTAAAATTTTGAAAATTCTGTAACCTTCATCCACAATCTAAAACCTCACCTTGAGATTTTCATTTTCTGCGGCAATATCATGCGTCATCTCCAGTTCCTTAGCAAGTTCTTCAAATTCTAATTGCATGTCCTGTAAAGCTGACTGCAACTTCGAGATCTCCTCACTTTTGGTTTCTTGAGTTTCCCCAAGCTGAAGTTTCATATCATTTAAAGCTGCTTGCAGCTCTTCGACTTCTTGATTTTTGGTTTCCTCAAGCTTCATCTGCATAAGTAGCCATATATCAGATGCCTCACACACACACAGAAAATAAAACATTACACGTGAGAAGTCAAGTGTGACATGTACCCTCATCTGTTTCTCAAGCTCTAAGATTGAAGTGAGTTCTTTTAGTTCCTTCTCTAACTTAGTGTTAGTTTCTTGGAGGGCTCCTGTTTCCTTAGCAGCCTGGAATACAAAGAAGTATTATGACCTATGATCCAGTGAAGTTGTTGTTAATCATGTTTTCATGGTAAAGAAAAAATAATATCACCATTTTAAGCTTCCGCAATTCTCGGCGTGCAATTTTTACTCTCCAGCCACACTGAGTGGTAATTGCTGCTTTCTTCATTCTTAAATAACGCCGACGACACAAACATCTCCTGATTTGACTCTGTGGAATAATAAGTAACTTGCATGTTATTGATACTCAGAAAGAATGAAATTAGATTATTGGTCATCAAAATGATGTTTTAAAACTTGCTTGAATAATAATTGCCGCTTTTCTCTTCTTCCTGTATTGAAGTTCAAGTCGAGCAGCCATTGCACGCAACTCAGTCTGAATATAGACAGCTGAAATACACAGCTTTTTATAGGCCGTGTGGCATATATAAGTCCGCGCCTGCTTCTGTATTCTTATAGAAGCAGCTTCTCTTCTCATGGCCTCGAACTGAATCCGTGCGACGTGTCCTGCAATCATATGGAAGAAGCACAATGAGACATGAATGGCTTGGATATCTCTTGCAAGTACAACATGTGTTACCTCTACAAAAGGCTTGGATGTCTCTCGAAGCCGACTGCAACACCAAATATTTTTTGCGAGACTGATAAGTTAGGACTTTCCTCTGTATAATCCTCGCTGAACGGCCAAGAGCTTCGGATCGGTGAGCATCCAGCTCTGCCATCTGACCTGCCCTAAGAAACACCTTTGTCTTCCCTATCTGTGATTTTAATTAAAGATAAATGCAGTGACATAATTCATCAGATAAGATGTCTTGTGAAGTGTGGCCATGAAACTTATCCAAAAATGGAAATAGCAATATCCTTTATTTGTTTTTCTGTTCATAATAAAATTAAACAATTCTGAGATAAGAATATGAAAACGCACCTGAAAACCTTTTAGATCCACTTTTGCTAGTAGCTTTTTGCAAGCATCAACTTCGTCAAAGCTTTAAACATAAACGGAGGCAGTTTATATGAGTCTAAAACCTTAACTTTCATTTGAATATATTTAAGAGATTAATTACAAAAAAATAGTAATGGTGATTCTCTAACCTTTTGTTTGTAGCCTCCGGGAACAAAATACGGAACCTAGTTAAAAATTCACTGAAAGACTTTCTAGTAGGATATCCAGCACAGCTAATCCTAATGGCTTCCAAGACCCCCTGAGCTCAGAAATGGATGTTTTCAGAACATCATCATGTAGAGGTCAAAATTTTATTGCAGTTGAAAAAATGAAAACATAAAGGTTCTCTGAAAACATTAAGCTTACCCCACACCTAAGTTGATGCAGAACGTTAATGTTCTCAAAAATTTCTGGCTTGAGAACGTTATTTGGTTTAACACAGCGTATGTAGTGCGGCTCTGTGGTGTTCAACGTCTCGAGCAAAGATTGTAGTTGTTGCTGTAATTTCGGAAATAGTGAGAATCACACGGTATAATGTATAAGAAGAATTTGTTGAAATTAACATCTTCTTCAGACCTTGAATTGAGAGCCTATTGATGAGAACTTTGATGAGCCGGAGGATTCCAATCGCAGTTTAGGAAACAAAGATGAGACAAAGGAACAATCTGAAGAGTTCATGAGAGCTTGATGTTCTCTAACAACGTAATCTTTGTTCTTGTCCAAAAATAGTTCAGTCTGATATGTGACCTGAAATTAAACAATAGTAGGTCTCATCACACCAAGTTTTGCCAATAAATTCAAGACCAAACATTTATAAGCACATGCTTGTGAGGCACTAACATCACCAGCATAATGGCATATGGTAAAGTCTGTACGAGCCAACTTTGGCTTGGTAAAACGCTTGTGGCCATTAAATGTCTGGTATAGCTTTTGCGCAAGTGTATCATGTGTTGATTTTGGAAACATACTGTTAAGAGGCAAACACAAACTCAAGACACATATTGAGGTAGACAAAAAAGAAAGTAGATGAGGTTTTGATACATTACCAAGCCTCATCGATAAGTGCAATAATGCCACCAGGTTTCTGATCAATATGAAACAGTTTGGTGTTAGAAACTGAAAATCCACATATGTCTGAACGGATAATAGGTTCCAACACTACTCGTTGTGCTACTACTTACTTTTTCTATAAGATCAAGAACATCTTGATTATCAATGAACTCTATGTAACTCCAGTCAATCTCTTCTTTAGTATACTCTTCTTGTTCCATTTTAAACACATGCTGTAAAATAGAGGAACACATGCATGAATATGGATCAACATAAAATCAGATCAATCAAATATTAATACTCTGAGAAGAACACCAGTCTCCAACCTGGTTGAAATGCTGTTGCAGCTTCTCGTTTGTCAGGTTTATACAAAACTGTTCAAAGCTACAAAATGTTTGTGAAAAGAGGGAGTCAACGTTGAAGTTGTAACAAAAGCATTATTAGTGCTATCAGATGAACCACAGGAGGAAAGATCACTAGTGAGAATACTAATATTTGTCAAAATATTTATGCAGGAAGCAACGTTAGGTAGTGAGAAATCAAATCACAAAAGGATATATTATAACATTTTGATGAATATAAGAGCATACCGGTTAAGCACCTGTTTGTCTTAAAACTCTCGAATCCATATATATCCAAGACTCCAATGATGTATTCTGAACTTGGGTCTTGTCCAATGGAGTTATTGATCTTAGTCACAAGCCTGAGAGCATTAAATATTGTTAAACCTTTTTAGCAATTCAAAATCTACAGAATGATGTTAAGCCCTTCTAAAATTGTTAATAACCTACCAGTCAAACAATTTAGAATAGACAATCTTGGCAAGAGCATCTCTGCTTAGAGCTGCACTACCAGGATCAAGCGACTTTGTAATGCTTTCACCACGAGTCACCATCACTCTTTTGCACAAGGAGTCTTCTAGAGCTTTCTCATCACACCTATTATACCAACACAGAGCAATCAGGGTTCTCAACTCATGTAGCAAAATAAATATGTTATTCATCAAGAGTAGTACAGAGTATTGAAAGAATGTACATGAAAAGTTCTGCAGCCACTTTCAGATGGAACCGGGATTTATCGTCCTTAGGTTCTGCAGCATCTGATTCTTCTCCTTTTTCAAACTCAATGTTTCCTAGATGAAGGATAGCAGCAACTGTCCGGAAGATTGCATCCTGCAGAAGTAGAATGTAAGAAGAGTTTTCCTCATTGCTACTGATCATGTAAAATGACCAACCAAAAAAGTACCTGTTCTTCAGAACTAATCCCAACAACATCCATAGCTTTCCTCGTAGCTAGATACTCCTTGGCATCATCAAGTGCACTCAATGCATAGCAATTCGATTGATTTAGGTAGTGAAATGTGCTTGGTTCCCCTAACTTATACTTCTCAGTTACCTGAAAATCTCAAAACGGATGCTGTTAAGTCAGTACACATAAGGTGAAGAAGCATAATGCAATGAAGGAACCATACTTTACCTGTTGTGGCGCAGCGCAAAGCATGTAAAAGCAATGGTAGTTTCTTTCAGGATCAGAAACTTGACAAACACGCGACCTCTCAAGCAAATATGTTCTAATAGCAGCTCCTGAGATTCTTCCCATATGGTTGAACTGAATCTCCACGAATTTACCAAAACGACTGCAATACGAGATTTTACCAATAATATCTGTCAAGTTGTGGCTTCAACAAAGCACTAAAAACAGGAAAAATCAAGAAATGTTAATGACATTCCACCTTGAGTTATTGTTTTTGACGGTTTTTGCATTACCAAAAGCTTCTAAAACTGGATTTGACTGCAAAACAGAAACACAAGCCGAGAAGAGTAATTAAGAAGACATCTCCAGAGTCTTTATCTTTGAAAAGAATGTAGATACATAGTGTAATAATGTACCTCCAAAACTTGCTGTTCAACAGATCGTCCTTCAGTTTGAGCTTTTCCACCCATGAATGCAAGATACTGCATGAGCATCTTTGTGCTCTCTGTCTTCCCAGCACCGCTTTCTCCACTCACCAAGATCGCCTGGCTTACTCCCTCGTTGATCATTTTTCTACAATTTTTATAATGATTGTGAGTCCCCAAAAATAAAAATAAGAAAACTGGCAGGGGTTAGTTAAAAAGGTTTATTTAAGAAACAGAAGATGATGATTAACCTGTATGCAGAATCAGCAACTGCAAAAGGATGTGGGCTTAACTCCCCAAAGTCAGAACCTTTATACTGTTCCATTATATCATTTCCGTATAGGTGTGGTAATCTTTTAAAGGGGTTCACAGCTATTAGTATATTCCCTGTGTATGTCTGTAAAACCATTTCAAGAACCAATTAGTCTAAGTTTTTTTTTTTTTTTGCTACAGAAAAATGTTAAAGGTTAGATGCTTACATATATTTCATTAGCATTGTACCGGGCCTTTAGATTGAGAAGAACCCCAGGTTCATGCAGATAGGCAAGCTTGGTCATGTCGTCGACACCAAGTTCAGGAAACTCAGGGTCCTTGGGGTAGACAGCACTTACCTTTGCCGCAACCTACATAACAAAAATATGAGCACTTTTTAAGAGCCAAGCAAAATGTCATTGATAAAGCAAAAGGGGATAGACAATAACTAACCGTCTTGGTTTGGCAGTTAACTTTAACCTCATCATCGTTAGCTTCGACCACTTCTCCATCAATCCAGGCTTCATCTGTGTCTTCTACCCAGACGATCGACCCCAAAGCAGCCTGATCAAAATGTAAAAAACATGAGAGCAACACGGAGAAATCGCAATGCAGATTAAATAAGAGAGTCTCTTGTTACCATGATGATTACGTCCAAATCTGATTAGATTATCCTAGAAACGATCCCGAATGAAGATTTCCAACGGGAGGAAAACATTATAAATAATCCCTGAGAACCCAATCAGATGGTGTTTCCCGGGAAATTTCTCCACCATGGATCCAATATGTTGACGTTTCTTTTTTTTCTCTCTCTCTCCCTCTCTCTCTGGGCGACGTAAAAGAAAAGCAAAAGATTAAGGCTGCGTTCACGTTGGCCGACGAGATAACCAGCAAAATGGCCAGGCAAACTGCAGATTCACGCAGAAACTAATAATTTTTCTCGCGTTTTTCCCTCGGATTGTCTCTCCTGTGTCTTTGTTTTCTTTTTGTTTTCCCTTATTTGATGTTTTGTTTTGTCTCTCTCCGTGGAAAGAGAGAGAGAGCAGCGAATCCACGTAAGCGTGTCATGCAAGTCATTTTAGCTTTGTGATTCCTAAAGTTACCCCCTAATAACCAAACCGGATTTCAATTTCGAACATTCGCCAAGACCAATCTGGTTCAATTTCAATGGAGAAGATGGTGATTGGTGACAACGCAACGCATGTTCAGTGGACACATAGAGCGGGAAATCCAGAATAGAGGAGCTCTTCCGTGTCCTCGGCTCCCTCCTTAAATCGAACTTATTCATTATTTCGATTAAACCGAGCAATTGTTAAATTCGATTAAACCGAACCAGATTGGTTAAAAATAGCTAGAGGAGAAAAAAGAAGAGATTAACTACGAACCGTTTAAAAAACGTATGTGCCTCGATTCAGTTGAGTTAACCATTTATTTCTTTCAATGACTTTCCTCTTATCAAGAACATTTGTTTCTCTCACACTCAGACCTTCCTCTTCGATTTCCATGGCGAATCTCACCACCAACGCGTCCAAATCTCGCCTGAGAGGTGTCGTATTCGACATGGACGGAACTCTGACGGTTCCGGTCATCGATTTCGCGGCAATGTACAGGTCCGTCCTCGGGGAAGACGAGTACAAGCGAATCAAGGCCGAGAGCCCTACCGGAATCGATATTCTTCACCACATTGAGTCTTGGAGCGCCGATAAACAGCAGAAGGCCTACGAAACCATCGCTGATTACGAGAAACAGGGAATCGATAAGCTCCAAATCATGCCCGGTACGGTTTACTCCTTGATTCTTGAGAGTTTGGTTAAGAATTAGGGTTAAAGATCGAGACTTTGGTAGCGTTACAGTTGATGAAGATTTACACTTCAAAGAAAAGAACTTTTTTTTTTTAATGTTGATGTGTTAACTAGACTTTCTGCTGGGCCATGGAGTTTGGACTTTTGAAAAGTAGTTTGAACTTTCAGTGTCTTTCATATGTTATGAGAAGTAGTTTTCCTTTGGTTCGAGTGCTACTGTGTTTGTTGGTGGTTATAGGTTTGATTCTCATCTAATATGGCGAAACTATATGTTCCAGGTGCTGCTGAGCTATGTGGCTTTCTTGATTCCAAGAAGATAAAGTATGCTTTTCAGATAACCTTAGCTTTATGTTAAGAATGCAATACTCAATGTTGGGAAAATAATCAACTCATTGTTTTATTTTTTGTAGGAGGGGGCTGATTACACGAAATGTTAAGAAGGCCATCGACATCTTCCACCAACGTTTTGAGGTAAACTATTTTTAAGCTGCCTGATTAATTTTGCTGTCAGAGGCCTTCACTAGTTACTTTTCATTGTTATTATAGGTTATCTTTTCTCCGGCACTAGGCAGAGAGTTTCGTCCATATAAACCAAACCCAGACCCGCTGTTGCATATTTGTTCTACATGGGACATCCCACCTAACCAAGTCATGATGGTTGGTGACAGCTTAAAAGATGATGTGAGTGGCTGACATGATGATAAAATACTTCTTCACAGCAAAATCTCTCAAGCAATGCTTAAAAGAAGCTTTACACACCAACCTTCTTATGCAATTGCTTAAAGATTTGCTATGTCGAAGGGATTGTCTATCAGTTCTTAGACTGTTTCTTCGCATTTTGTATGAACGTTATAACTGTAAATTGATCTTTCTTTACTCGATTCTGCAGATAGCATGTGGGAAAGCAGCTGGAGCCTTCACATGTTTGCTAGATGAGTCCGGAAGGTATGGAGCAGATGATTTCTCTGTCACCGGACTGCATCCTGATTTCAAGGTTGATTCTCTGTCCAAAATTCACAACATATTGGAGACAAACTTCGACCTCAGCCCATAGTTTTTTTTTTTTTTCCAAGTTCCTCGTCTTGTAGTCTCAGTGACCAAAATAGTCTCTTATTCAACAACACAAAAAGGCAGCATAATCACTATTGTAAGAGAGATAATGCCGTTACAGAGTATTTGTTCAGGCTAGCCATAAATACAAAATGACATAGTTGTCTAGTAAATCCAAGATTTCTATTATTTTTTTTGTATATCATCTCAAGTCCTTGAATTTGCTTTTCTTTTTCCATCCAGCCTGAAATTTGATTTTGCTTGGTGAATAAAAGACTTCTCAATCGCTTGTAGTGTCCAAATGGGTCCTTTTGCCTCCATAGCGTCTGGTTATCACAGTCCGTTCATAGCACATGTCTGTGTAGAATGATGCAAAACGTTACATTTCCATTTGATGGCTACGGCTACCTAATGCCATATTCACAGAATAATGGTGACACGAATAAAATTAACCAGGTAAGGTTGCCTTAGAACCCAAGTCTTGGAAAATCAGAAGCTTTTGGTTTCATTCCTACAAAGGTAACCTTGAAGCATCATTGGTAGCTAAAGACGCTCTAGTTGCAGAGCATGGTCTAAGATATCAAATGAATGGTCTTTCGGTCTTATGCTCTCATGCCTTCAGCGGTTGGAGGAATCCTTGCAAACAAACTTGGTGGATATTAACGCCTAATAGAATATTGTTCCTTGCTTTCACAGCTATGTTAGTGTCTCACTATCCTCTAAAGAAGAAACCTTTGGCCTACCACGGATAAGAGAACTACAAGCTTGGTTTTGGGGATCGTGAAGAAACATTTCTCTGACCTTGAACCTGAATAGTAGCTTCCATTGCTATGGTGCTCTCATCTCTCAGGATCAATTACTCTGCTACCGAACTTATATTCTAAATCTTGATCCTTCGATTAGTGGAATGTTGAAAGTTATTTGAGAGCTGATGCTTATATATAGACTTGTTTCTTGGATCAATCAGAGCAAACTCATAAACAAAAGTTTTGTTACAAAACCCATAAAACGATTTTAGATAAGCTTCAAATATTTACAGTGTGGTAAAAGAAGTAAAGAGCATTCTCTTCCATAGTATATGATGAAACCGCAACAATAAACACAAAAGACAGCAACCAAAAAAAAAAACCCTAAAGGAAAAAAAAACATTACAAGAACCAAGAAGCATACAAAAACTGCATAAGAACGATATAGCTTCTGCTTCTTCCTTATACTTGCTTCACAAGTAACTCAGTCTTGCAAAACCCCCACAAAAATAAAAAACTGTAATAACGTAATGTGGAAAGAGAGAGTCTAAACAGGTTTGTTTCTTTGCCTCTCCTTCGGATCTTGATGTCTTGCAGCTGTGTAAACTAACATGTCTTAGTCCAAGATTGTTATCAAAACAATAAGAGAAATCAAGAAGATATAGTCTACATACCAAGTCCAGTAGCTTCAGAGGTTTTCATCACCCTAAGCCTTTTCACCGAGGTGATGAACATTCTACAAGAAAAAAAACAATTTAGATCATTTATAATGCATTCATCAGACTATAAGAGATGATAAACTCATGGCTTTATAGATCCATTTACCTCCATGGCACATCACCAACAAGCATCCAATCTCCTTCCTTATCTTCATAAGTAAGTACAAACTCAGAAGAAGATCCATCTAAAAGCCTCAACGGTTTGGTGAACTGACCCGTTAACCCGATAGTACCGGGACTAGTGCGAAAGAACATATCTTCCAGTGTCTGCGCCAAATTCTCGTAAGAAGAATGTGCACTCAAATCAACTTTCCTTCCTATAGCAACGCCATCCATGTTCACTTTGATAAACCCAACTTGCACTTTTCCATTCACTGTCTTTGTAACAACATCTTTAGTCTCATCATCTTTGGCTTTCTTCTTAACATCTTCTTCTTCTTCTTCCCTAGCTGACTTTGTGGCTTGGTTATTAACCAAACTGTTCATCCTGTGAGATCCAATAGGTGGCCATCCCACAACTTGACTGCTAACACAAAAAGAATATCAAAATGAATCAACCAAGAACAGGTTCAACTTCAATACACTTAATCTCAAAAAAAAAACAGAGTATTTCTTCCTACACAAGTTGATTGTGTCTGTCTGAATAGCCAAGCAATAACTCCTAGACAGGTTATGCAATGGAATCAACAGTGAACTAGCTAAAACCTAAGAACCGTTTGACTCTTCCTAGACAAAGTCTGTTTCTCAAAACAGAGTTTGTCATCACGCATAGAGAATAAACAAATTTTCAAAGATTATTCTATGAAGTTTCTCAATTTCTGTTTCCCTCTGAAAAGACTAAAACCAAAAAGCTAAGAAAGGGTTAAGCTTTTTTTTTTTTTTGACTTAGAAAGACGAACCTTGAACGAGGAGGAGAAGCACCAGCGTGAGAAGCAGAGTCGGCAGGTCGTTTAGAGCCAACTGAAGGAAAATCTTTTGCAGTCAAAAGCCTCCCACGCTCTCCCCACGCGCCGCCACCACCTGGTTTAGCAATCTTGGCCGCCGTTCCACCGCCAAGGCTGAGCCCTAGACCCAGTTCTAGCTCACTCTCAGCTTTCCCCATATCAAGCTCAGTAATCATTTTAGAGAGCACAACAAAAACTCACCAAGAAAGAGCTCTAAGAATCCAAAACCAAACACAAAAGAGATAGAGTATGTTAGAAGTCAAGGATAAAGACTTGGAAACACCTGGGAGTGCAAATTAAGAAGGAGACAAAGAAAGAGGAGATAAGGAAACAAGAAAACAAACAAAACAGAAAGAGACAGAGGGAGGATTTTAAGGGCTTTCTTGAAATCTGGAGAGAGTTTTCAAGAATTGAGGGGGAGAAGAAAAGGATTAGGTGGTGGAGAGAGTGATGAGAAACGGGACCCATATGTCTGGTAGTGACCATACCAACAACAATGCCTTTCTTTCTTCTTTAAAGTATTTTTCTACTTAGTTGTTCAAAAAAAAAAAGAGTATTTTCTACTTTATTATTGTATTTTACTATTTTATTTTATTACATTTTTTAACTTCTCTTTCCGACAGCATCAAACTTGTCGTGCTCTCTTTTGTTTACAAAATGAAAAACAGAAACAAATATTCAAGAACTATATATCAAAAACCAGTTGTTTGTGTGTTACATAATTCGTGGAAAGCTTTTGTTTAAACATCACTCTTTCTTTTTCTATTTTTGTAAGAATTTGTATTCGTTTTGATGATTGATATGTAGAGTTTATTTGTGTACATCCGATCTAGTGGAGATACTTTTGACATGTTCACATAAACAAATTAAAACTGCTAAAGATATGAAAAGTATATAGCTAACCAGTTCTGAAAAAGTTGAATTATGATCAATATTGCAATGTCTTAAGATAGTGGAGATGCACTGTTGAAATCTTTTTTTTTTTTTTTTTGTAAACTAACTGTTGAAATCTTATTGGAATGACTAATCATTTTTCAAAAGTTGAGTTCTATCTTGTAGAATATGTTTCCATCACTTATATCATCGTTTGAGCTTAAAGATTGGTATGCTTTATGTATGCATACCAATATATGTAACGTCCTCATCGTCTCCGCTAGTGGCTCCATGCCTGTTTACATGTTTGTGGGTCTTACCACCAGACTAATAGTAGGTGCGTGTTTCATTTTTTTGAACGTACAAAAAGACTTATTTACTGATCTTACAATAACTAAATAATGTTTTATTGTTTAATTTGTCTTCATTTGCATAGTATCATTGACTATATTCCGGTAGGCTGTCCATTTTTACTATTTCAACATAAATATGTTTTATTTTTTCAAAAAAAAACCAAATATATATATATATATATTTTAGTTACATAGATAAATAAAATAATTTTATATAACACAAAGCACGATGTTACATTATGTTTTCGATTTCAATATATAGGTAATACCTAGAATTTCAATAGGCAATACATGTATTTATTTTAACAAAGATTAATTTGTCATTTAGATAATGTATATGCTCCCTTTTTTCTTTTCCTTTTTGTGGAGGACTATGATTAGTGTCAAATAAAGTGAGAAAAATTGGTTGCAAAATAGAAATCATTAAAAAAATGGTGGTGATGAGATTAGTCATCATCATGTTTTTTGATATGCTATGATGATCCACTGAAAAAAATTCCAATCGCAATTGATGCGTGGAAGTTTCTCTTTCGATCGAAATCATGACTAAGGACATTACGAGCACATATATTTTTTTTTTTTGAAAAGAGCACATATATTTCATACTCTTATTGATGGATTTGTTAGAAAAATGAACATAGTTTTCTTTAATATTATTGCAACTTTGAAAAAAACTATTAATAATTTTGATGGTCTAAACGTCAAAATACTTTTAGTTATTTTATCTCTTTAAGATATAAATAATCAACAAATTTAAAATTATACTATTTGTACTATAATATTAATACAGACTATAATTTAATTAACAATAACACATAGTAGTATCATATATGATGAATTATAATTATTTTATCTGTCTTGTTTATATTGAATGCCTCATGTTTTTTTGGAGTAATGAAGGCCTCATGTTTATACAATAAAATTACACAAATTTCTATTAAACCCTAGTTATATTTAGAAAATAATTAACATAACTAACAATACTAGTTAGTTAAAGAAGGCGTTTGCAGACCACGCGCCCCCAATTTGAGACGAAGAAGGCGAAACCTAAAAAATCTCCGGCTTGAAATTCGGCGAGACCCCGGTGAATCGTCGTCAATAGAGAAGCTCTGCCGTTCTCTCTTCTCCTCTCCACCAACCTCTCTCTTGTTCTATCCATGGAGTCAGGGAGTGATGCTCCCCTGCCTTCATCAACGAACGCCGTCGGACATGTCGATGAACCTCTGTCCCTACTTTCGTCATCAGCCATGTCGTTTTCTTCTCTGCTAACCACGACCTCCGCTATAACAGAATCAGTCTGTGGAGTTGCTCTGGCTTCGAAGACTTTGCCGTCGTCAAGCGCTAACCCTTGTCCTAGCTTGGTAAGCTCCGAAGGACAAGGAGAAGTATTGGTCTCTCCTGCTGCTGACACGAGCCTGACCCTCGACTCTTCCCAGTCATCACAACTACAAAGCGGGACGACAGAATCTGTAGATACTGATGCCTCGGAGGAAGCAACGGTCTTTGTCCCTACTCTGGGTGCTTGGGCAAAGCCCCTACTCTTTAAACCTCCAGCAACTCCTACGGCTCCAAGTACTCCTACAGATTCTGATATGGCAAAAGTAGGTAATCAGTTAGCTGCTCTATGGCCAACATTAAATGATGCGATTCTGAACAAGAAGCCAAAAACTAAGCAACCGACCCGTACCTTAGTGCCTCCGGTTGAGAAACTTCCGCTTCCTGAACTAAAAGCTGATGGTACCCTCCGATTCCCGTGGGCTGCGAGATTGAGTCCCCAATCACGGAACCTTTATCGAGCAGCATCTCCGACTTATCGACTTGATGGTACTCCTGAGATATCTATTCCTTCTAAGGTACTTAAACTCGGTCCTGAGAATAAGGATGAGTACATCATAGGAAAATTCCACAAGTGTTCTTTACCGCCAGGTGGTCTCATTCATGCGGTAGTTAATAGAATTTGGGGAAGGAGTTGTAAGATTAGTTGTAAGAAGATTGGTGAATCATCTTACATGTTTCATATCCCGCATGAACCAACTCGTCATTGGGTTATTCAGCGTGGAGTTTGGCATATAGACGACTGCTTGCTATTCGTCCTGCCATGGATTCCGGAAGGCTCTTTCAATATTCCGGAAATATCAACACTGCCGGTATGGGTAAACTTGAAACAAATTCCTGATTGCTGCTACTCTAGACTCGGAATTAGTCACATTGCCTCAGGTCTTGGAGAACCTATACTTACTCACAAACCTCGCCTTGATCCTACTAGTATGGGTGAAGCAAAGGTCTTGGTTGAGATGGAACTAGATAGAGATTTCCCTAAGTTAATAGCTCTTGATGATAAACAAGGTCACATCTTTCTTGTTGAGGTGGAGTACACATGGATTCCGTCTATGTGTGAAAGGTGTGGTAACTTAGGACACAAAGAGAAGAGGTGCCTCTTACCTAAGCCGGTAGACGAGCACAACTCACCAGAGAAGGTGATGGTTGATCCCAATGAGATCCCGGTAGTGGATATTGATCGCATCTTAAAAGAAAGGGGTTCTTCGAGCACTCCATCACTGCCTACCCAAACAATAGCTGCAAATCTTCAGGTTTCAGTAGAGTCAAATGCAGCTGATGCTCCTAGCGCTACTATCAAAGATCCTATAGTTACGGCTCATGATCAGTTTGATACAACTCATGACTCTACTTCACTTCCTGCTGCTCCTGAAGTATGCACAGACAGCACAAAGACTACTACAGTATCTTTTTCTTCTCCCTCACATCAACAGACGCCTGTTGCTCCGCTTATCTCAGCCAGCTCTACTGTCACATTAGTAGATTCACAATCTACTCTTACTCCTACTCCGTCTATGGATTGTTATCCATCTAATATTACCAACAACGAGGTCATTGAATCTTTAGTTGTTGATCTGATGACCACAACACCTATACATTCTGCATTTGAGAGCTCTTCTCGATTTTCAGTGTTAGGTAATGTGGATGAAGCTGAGATTGAGCCTCCTGACTCTATCAGCTTCACAAGAGGTGGGAGGGAATCAAAACCTCCGATCAAGTACCAGAATATGGAATGGAATACAGTGCGAGGTAGGGGGAAGCGTGGTCGCAATGGCCGTGGTTCGTCTCGCTAGTTACTGTTTTTATCGCCATTTAATGGTCATTTCTAGTCTCTACCTTTGTTTAGATAGGGTCTAATTATTACACGAAATCTGTTTCGTGCAAACTTTATCTCACTATAAGACCCGAGGTCTTATCTTTGTAATATTTATGTTTTTAAATTGAAAGCCCTTTTTCAAAAAAAAAAAAAAAAAAAAAAAAAACCCTAGTTATTCACCTAAATTTTCTTAATGAGCGACACTATCCTCATTAAACCAACTTCTTTCATCCTACTAATAACATTTAGTCAGAAATCGGAACATAACTGCAAATCTGTAACATATGTTTTTTTTTGTAAACTGGAAATCAGAAATCATAAAATGTTACAAGTTCAAAGTTGATATAATACTACCTTCATTTTAAAATGTATGATGTTTTAGACATATGCACAACTTTAAAAAGTTATCTTTTGTCTAAAAAATATTAAAAGATAAACTAAATATTAGTTAACTAATTACAAAACAGGAAACAAAAAATTATTAGCTACATAAATTTTTAACAAAATTAAAAATTACCTAGAAAAATGAAAACATTTTACATATTAAAACACTAAAAACTTTTTAAAACATTATACATTAAGATGCATTAAGAATCGGACTACAACTATATTTCAGCAAAGAAAAGTCACACATGTGGTCTTTGTTACACATGGACCTCTTCAACGAGACGTTTACTGCTTCGGTTCCAAGAACCATCAGTTTAGTCAATATCAATATTTGGTTCTATGTTTTTTCTTAAGATATATCATCGTACATTTGTTTCTAGAACTGCGTGTAATTTAATATTGGCGATTTTTTTCTTTCTGCCTCTTTTTACAATTTATTCATTTCTTTTTGGGCTATCTGTGTCGTTCCTTTATAGGACAAAAGGCACGAACATTGCTTTAACTATAAGAGCATCTGCATTGACGCTTTTTAGCTAAAGTTCACACACATGCCGAGACAAAAATATATTAAACAAATCATATCTTTATGAACTTCTCTCTCTGCGCCTCTTGGGGATGAACCAGGTACGTTACTGTTATGCGGGGTGGCGTCCCACGATTGGTCCACCTATTTTTTTTTTTTCTTTTTTTTTTTTAAACCCAAACAGAAAGTTAAAAAAAAAATTAATAAAAAACATATATTACGAACCCCAACACCGCATTGCCAATGCGGATGCCCTAAAGTCGCAACCCAAGTGGGCTGTGGGATTGCCTAAAATGGGAAATTAAGAAAATAGACTGGAAGAAAAATTTAATTTATTCGTAACACCCGCACGAGTATTTTATTTGTTATTAAGAAGTTAGAGTGAAATTGCTATCTCGACTCCGGTTATGAAAAAAATTACCATTACTGCGCTAAGTAATATAGGTGTATATATAATTTTTCGGGTGTATATACTATATATCACTTATTAGTTACGTCCACAAAAAAATAGGATGATGCATACTAGAAAATACCGAGAGAAATGGGTTAGTTAAATTAAGATACAATAGAGGAAATTGAAGCTTTTGATAGTCAATGAGTTTTAATTACATGGAAACTTTTTCATATGTCCGCTTGCCGCTTCAGAATCAGAAGTTTATGAAAGCTCTCGAAATTTCACTTCCAATGCTCTTCAAAAAATACATCTTTAAAAACACGTTGGAACCTCACGATTCCGTTTTGAAATCACGCTTCCATTTTAAAAAATACATGTTATAAAATAAATAAAAATATAAGAAAGATTTTTTTATTTTTATATAATAGTAAAACAGAGAATATAAATATACAAATATTAAAGCTAATACTATAAATTATCTTTATGCATTGAAGGTTTATTAGAGATATATCGTATTTATTAAAATATGTTGTGTTAATTATTTAAGAAATATTAAAAATAATTAGTATACTATATCTCATAAACTTAATTTATGTATATTTTCACGGTTTTAACATGAAATTATGTAAAACTATTATAAATGAATAACTTTTTTATTTTAATTTGAATCATATATTTTTAGTCATGTTTGTATTTTTTTTATTTTTAATATGTGTATATATACATATATAAATATACGCTTCCGTGATACGTTTTCGCTTCATAATTTTTTAAGAAATCTTGTTTTTACGCTTCTATACGATTCCGCTTCCGCGTATCCGCTTCTGTTTCCATGTAACAAATATTTTGTACTGCTTTTCTCATCATCCTAGATTCAAAATAAATTTATCTAGTTTTCATGTATATTTCAACTAGTCGAAGTTCCATATCCGACGAATTAAAATCGATCTAGTGTACCGTGGATTGTGTGTCTAGAGAACATATGAACATGACGCAGCAACTTGAGAGTCAATATCATTTGGAATCACAAGGAAAAAACAAAAGGAGATTCATGATATGTTTTGTAATCAAATGTTCAGGATAAATGATGGGTATGAGTTCACGCTTGTAAATATATTTACTGATAACGTATATGACATTCAAAAATGACTCTATGCATGTGTGTATATAATAATTATATCAGTATATGTTTGATTGAATTGATCTTGTAAACATTATTTTTTGCTGAAAATCTTGTAAACATTCCAATCTGTAAGTTTGTTTTTTTTTGTTTTTTTAGCGCATTTGTAAGTTTCTTTTGAGTTGTAACCTACACTCTTCTCAGAGAAATTAAGTTATATCATAAGTTACAGAAAAAACAAAATGATAAAGTTATATACTGTAAAGTAGAATTAAGCACTGATCATGGTTTTATAAAGTGATTAATTGTTAATACTTTATACGTTTATGGAATAAAATCAATATGCAGAAAAGTTAGCTAGTATTTTTCTTTATCGGAAGAAGTAAGCATTTTGCTTAGTGTCGTATAGCAGTCGAGTGAATATCTTATGATGTGGAAAAAAAATATTGTGTCATTATATAAATATTAAAGCATATGTTCGATTCCAAAAGAATTGTGTCTATAAAATATTTAACTGCAAAACAGTAGAATGACCATCCTATATTATTAAAATGATATAAATGTAAAAGTAATTTATAGAATTTACAATTCACTGAAGAAGACTAGAATCATTTCACTATTGTAAAATTTACCTGTTACAGACTTACGGGATCCTTAAAAATACGTGAGAGAGATATGCTGTGACGAGTTAACTCGAAGTAAAATATATAAAAAGAAATGTTGGCCGTGAAAGACGACGAAAGAGGTGTCGTTTTAGGGAGACAAAACGACAAGGGCGCGTGGATAGAACCACAACTTTTTATAAGTAAACGACACGTTGTTCAACGGTCTTCACGGACCACCCAGATGTTTTACCGGTTTAGTGCGTGCAAGACATAAATTCCTTTTTTCCTCTCTCTACACCCTATGCTCTCACGCGCCTTTTCTCACGTTCTCGTACACGTTATATAGCTCTTTTGGGTACTTATCTATTCTTTAAAAGGGAGTAAAATCTAGAGATTGAGAGCAGGTATTGGTTTTTATGTTTTTATGTATTGATACTAGTTTTCAAGATTAATGTTATATTTTCAAAATATGTCATTTAATTAATTGTATTTTAAAAATCTGAACTGAATCAAATAATAAAGTTATTTGGTATAAATATTCAAATACATTGATTATTTGAGTAGATTTAAGTTTATATACATCTGAACTAGACTCATTCAAATTCGGGAGAACGAAATTCAAAATCTATTCAGAATTTTATGATATCCGAAAGGGGTCGATTTTTTTTGTCATCAACATAAAACAAATTTATGAAGACTTTGCAAATAAAACTAGAAATTCTACATCCATATAGACAACAAACGACAGTTGTATCTTTACATTCCGTACGAGGCTATCCTTTCTTGAATTCTGTGTCCGAAGTATATAAATGATTTCTGAGTTATGAAAACTGTCTCTTAAGATCTTGATATTTTCCAAGTAGTTTGCAAAAGTTGATCATTTTTAAGTCCTCATGTGAATATTCTATTACCTAATGAAAGATACTTCCGAACGAAGAGGTAAAAAACTAGCTCGAGTATTTCTAATCCCATCAATCCATCAAAACCTTTTTATGTATTATATCAATTTTCCCCCAAATAACTTTACTTATCTTTTTATGATGCATCAGTGAAACACCATCTTTCGGATATGGTAGGTAGGGTAGTAGCCTCCCTTTCTCTATGTGCAATAGGCCCTTGTGTCATTGAAGCATGTGCTTCTGTCCAAAATAAAGATTTTTTCTCTACCAACTTAATTGTATTCCTGGAATCAATGTCTATACTACTAAATTTTTTATTATTTCTACTTCTTTATATACATAAACTAGGGTAAACCCGCCCTACGGGCGGGTAAGCAAATAAACATAAAATATATAACTAATTTAAAATTTAATAAAAATTTATAACATAAGTATACTCTTGTAACATTATTTTATTGTTTTTAATTATTTTTACATACCTTACATTTTAAGAAATCATGAAAACATAATTTATAAGTATTCTATTTAATTATGAGATTAAGTAGAATATTATTTTTGAAACTGCAAGCATTAAAAAGAAAAATATAGAATATTTTCAATTTTGTGTTCCATCAAATATACTGATTATTTTTATTTTTAGAACTATTATTTAAACAAAAAAATATAAATGAATTTTTCAATTTTGTGTATCAATGGATTTTTGAACAATTGGTGCAAAAATAAACAGCAATTATTTGATGATCTAATATTTTGAGCTGTTCACTAATTAAAATAAATTATTTTAAAACAAAATAGCTGAACTAATCAATTGGAAATTGTAATTTTAGTTACACCGTAGTGATATAATGCTTACTTATATTCTCCTATATACTTATTCTAATAGCTGAGTTTTTAATATATTTTTAACATATGTAAAGGTCATACTACTTGGAGAACATTAATTTTAATACTTATCATTAGCTCTTCGTTGTTCATATTGTAAATTTACGGTTGAGATGTGGTTGAACAAATCTTATTCAAGTGTGTGGATCTATGATTGATTTGTTTTTGGTTAAATTATAAAATACTCCTATGAAAAGTCATTTATATAAAGGTGAATATTTAGTGAGAGAATGTATAAGTTAACAGATATTGATTAATAACTTGTGGTTCTTTTGACAAATGCGAGAAATGAAATTGTTTTAACTTTCAAGATTCATTATTTCAGCTCTTAAAGACAGATGTTCTGCTATGTAAGCTGTGAAAACCCGGAAGTGACTTCATGTCCCGTCTCTGTTTCTCTTCAAAGACTTGGCTTTGTTATTGTCTCTGTCATCTCTTTGTTCTCATGACTCTGCCGATGAGACTACCAAGCTCCAAAGAGTGTATTAAATCTGAGAAAAGCACAGAGATTCCGTCATCTTGTTCCGTCGATGTGTTGATGCTGTTCAACGTTGCTGATAACAAACATTCGAGTGGTAATGGGTCTATCCAAGTAGACCTCTTTCAAACATGTTGAATCTCACCAATGAGGCAATGCCTCCAAGATCAGTCATGAAACAGATGCTAAGATTTGTGTTAATGAGTTGGTGAGAAGAACGATTTCTTGAGCTATAAGCTCATTTTCTCCCCACATCAAATCTGATCCTTGATGCTCCATGATTTTGTTTTCTCAAGTCATTCCATAGATATCTTGTGCGTAAACCAATTCTAATCCTTCCATTGGATCAAACACAGCCCTGAGAAAACCAACAAAACCAATGTGAGGAACAAAGTTTTGAAAAGAGAAATGATCACCTCATAGAACTTCCCTCCATCTAGATTCATGCTCATCTGTCCACAAAATCCAAATTTTCAGGATCAAAGTTATTATTAAGATTAATGCATGTCTTGCATACATATATACATCGTTTGTACTGATACCTTATTTGCAGTAAAGATAGGAGGGAGTAAGGGTAAGGGCATCATCACCAGCATGCTGGAACTCCTGCAACTCCTGAAGTTCAACCTTGGTTTCACCCACACTTTTTGCTTCATGAAGCTTCTTCTTCCCAACCCCAATAGTCTCCAGCTTGAAATGATCTGCTGCATTCTATGATTTTGATTTTTGAGAAACCAAGAACACAAAACTTTTACTCAATAATCAGATCACTTCCAAAACATAGCCAAATAGATCTATATAAAAGTACTCAGCATCCCCATAAATCAATTCCAAAAATCTACACTTATCCCATTGAAAACACTAAACGTGTGAATGGGTGGCAGTAACTGAAAGTATTGATGCCTCAAAAATTGGTGCAAGTATAAGAATCCAAAACTGAAACTTAAAACTAAAAGCTTAAAACAATTTTCCTGAAACAATGACCAAAGCTTTCATGTCAAATCCAGTCACCAAGTGCATAAACTGATTTAAGATCTTACCTTCAAGCCTTTCCACTGCTTTGTGAGCTTTTTTATACTTAAACCTAACAATAGCAAAATCACGCGAATTACCAGTCCTAAAACAACAAAATAACACGTATCAATGAAGAAAAACAATAGTTGTTTTGATTACAAATACATGAGACCATTGTTTCTCACGTGCGTACGCAACACAGAAAATGCACAAATTTCTCAGAAGAAGATAATCATGACCAGTTTTACAACGGTGAAAAATGTTTAAGAAAAACATATATTCTCACGAATTAAACCAATTAAATAACTATGCCCATGAACAAAACTGCTAAAAAAATTCTAAAGAATTTAACCGGTAAAATCACTACCCTCATGAACAAAACGTAAATAAATAAAAAAATCAAGTTTGTAATATGGATTCAGGACGGTGGAAACGGCAAAAAAAATATATGGATGAAAGAACTCTGTCCATGAACGAAAGGCAGAGTTAAAAAAGCTACCTGAGAATCCAGTAGCAGAAAGCTTTCCACCACGGCGGACATTCTTGGCCTTTCAGAAACGGAGCAACTGGACTTGAATAGTGGAGGAGGAGCGGCCCATCTGCAAATCAGAGAGGAATACCGAAACGGAGGAGCACCTGCCGGTTCTCAGGTCAGAGAAGAACAACTTGGAGCTAGCCATAGAGAGAGACGAAGAGCAAGAGTCAAATACGCAGAGAGTTCAGAGATTGGGAAAATGGAAAACGAATGAGATACAAACCTATTTATACACACAGACGACGAATCAAAGACGCTGGGAGTAACTACGCAGTAATCACACCCGTTACAGAAGCACAATCGACGTATCGCCGCCTGAGAGGTTCAGAGGAAGCGAAGGGGAAGAAGTGAAGAGGGATTAGGGTTCATGCAAAGGTATCTGGGCCGTAGAGACCAATCGCGAGACAAAGCCTATGGAGTAACGTCAAAATAAAAAAGCTCAGAACGCAGAATATCATTAATCCGATGTGTCGTTGCGAGAATGATTGAATTAGTGACGTGTCATCCTAGGTGGACACTCTAGCAGGGATGAAAAGCTTCTTTTATATATAAAGATTACATCCCTAATGTTTGTTTTGCAAATACTACTCTATCCAACCTGTAAGTGTATTTTTTATGTTTCCTTTTAAATATGTAATTTCTATAAACTCTTTGCAATATAAAAGACAACCTTTGGCTTTAAAAATCCTTATTTCAAATCATTGTATCCATGACCTGATCTTGAAGCAGCGATTTTATTTTTCTCTGCATAACTGACTCTCATAATCCACTTGGTCTGTTGTTACCAATCTCTGTTTCTGTGGCCGAAGAGGGTTGTAGCTTATGAGATTGTTATTCCAGTGATCTCTGTTGTAGGATTGATGAGTTCGGGTAAGACAGGAGCTATTTTGTGCCTTATCTTGCAAGAAAGTTCGATCCACTTCGCATGTAGACAACTCGAGAAAGAGTGAAGCCAGTTATTCCATTCTCTAACACAATTTCTTGAGATATTTTAACTTTTACTTCTTGTTGTTATTGTAATAATAATGTGTGAGGAAAGCTTCATCAGGAAGCCCAATTTTAAGATCTTGGATACAAAATTTGCTACTCAACAAATATTAGTTCTTTATAAATGCAGCTTTGGTGATGATGAATCTTCTGCTTGTTCGAAATATTAGTTCTTTATAAATGGAGCTTTGGTGATGATGAATCTTCCGCTTCTTCGTCCTAAGAGGTTGATGTCTTATTATTGTTATCTGTTATGGATTTTCTAACACTTCAAGGTGAAGAAGTTGAATTTTATCACTTTCTCAGATTCCAACTTCAGTTCTATCTCTTCATTCTTGTCTATGGAAATCATTTTCTTAGCAGATTCATTATTTTAATCAGTCAAATACAGAGCTTGACGTATGAGAGAATATTGTTATCATCTAATATTCTGTTGTAATTATCAGATATATGCACTGAACCAATAGTCCGTACATGTTCAAGCGAAACACCACAACATCACAAAAGCAGCTTGATTTACTTAGTATCTGAGAATGAGAATTTTATGAAGTTAAGCAAACATAATACAACCGGCTTGAAAAGTCGAAAACCGTTTCCGAGGAGCTTCCCAGACATAAAATTTATTTGATATGGAGGGACCAAATAAAGCTTTATATCAATCTTCCGATCTGTATCAACAAAAGTTTAACAGTTAGAAAACAAAAAAACAAAAGACCATTTTCAAAATGTGATCAGTGATCACCCACTCACACTCACCTTAAATAACTTCTCTGGAGACAAATATCGTATATAGCAACTCTGCCTGCTAAATCAATCCTTACAGCATCCTCTACTTCATCATGTATACTGTTCTTGTGGAAGCTCTCTACTCTGATATTGAGGTCTTTAAATGATATTAACAGTGAGTAATTTAAGATGGTGTTAAAATCATGTAGAAGAATTGAAGATAAAAAAAAATGTAGCTTGGTTTTACTCTGAGCTTAATAGAATGATGACCTAACAGCCTTTCCGGTATTGGCATAAGTGATATAAATAGGTACGACCTTGGTTTATAGATTGTGATTGAAAAAAAAACATACGATGTCAGTAATCACAAAAACCTAGACATCTGTAATACTAAAACAGAGAACTAAAGAAGCTAAAACATCCTTAAAGATGATTACCTAGTGAATAGAAGAGGCTCATCAAAACAATTGAATATGTTAACATTAACGTTGTAGCTTTCGGCAGCTTTAATCACATGGCCACAAAATTTTCTTTTGACTGATATAACCTGCAAGGAACAAAACCAAAATATGCTTAAACAACATTTAAATATAATTTTTTTTTGAGTTGGAAGGAACTAACAACATAACGCAAATCAACAATTCCCATGATAAATGAGAGAAAATAAAGGGATGATAATCATAACATGAACGCCGTAAAAGACCAGATTACACAAAAACGGAGATTCCAAAGGATGAACAGCAGAACAAAATCTGTTGAGGAACGGTGAGAGGAGAAGCCAATCTCCCGACCATTCTGGTCATCTTTAAATACAATTCCAATGATTCTCAAGGGATGAAGCATCACCTTTTTATAGGTGGAGATACACCACTTGAAAAGGGATAATAATCATTAAATGAATGATCGTGGTTGCAGTGGATCGGAAGAGTTAAGATCTCTTTAGTTGAATCAATGGAACTTGTAACGCTTGTGAGGAGATGAATCGAAAACGAAACGACACAACACGAACCGACGCAACGATAAATGATGATGACTTGTTTCTCTGAAGTTTTCAGAACCTCCATGGGATGGTATTCCTAATCAGCTTTGGGACGATAGATCCTAGAAACAAAAGTCGGCTTCACCGTCTAGAAAGCGAAGGTGCCTAACGACGGGCCAATTAACTTATCAGCCCAATAACTAAAGATAGCAGTCCGGCCCAACACGCGAGCCCACACAGAAGTATCTGACGTGGCGGACGCAGAGAGCATAAGTTTCCAGCGTGTCATCTGAGATGTGGCGCAAGGAGGAGAGAAAGAAGTGAATTATATATAAATAGATATCTATGTAAATTGGTGATCAGTCATTTTGAGAAAAACTCTTCAACATAAATTGCCCATATTTGTAAAAAGTGATTGTCTAGAAAAAAAATATCTGGATTCGAAAAGATTTTTGAGAGTTTCCAAACTTGAGCCGAGAGAAAACATTAAAGAACACATAATTTATTAATTCATATGATGCTCCAAATCTTGCACAACAAATATCATTCTAGGTCTAATTTAGACCCGCCAGAGTGATATTTAGCGGAGTCTAATTTCAAAACCCAAAAAATGATATCCCAGAAAATGATTCGTACCTGAAATCAGATATTCATTATTCAAAATAATTATCATATATATATATATATGTTGACCATACTAGTGCTGGGCATTCAGGTTTTCGGTTTGGGTCGGTTCGGTTTATTCGGTTTTCAGGTTATTCGGATTGGGGTGTTTAGGAACCGTTTAGGACTGAACATTTTTTGGATCGGTTCGGTTATGTTAGATCCGGATCAGGTTTTTTATTTTTTTACAAAACCCAAAACGGAACTGAGTTATTTACAATTCGGATTTGGTTCGGGTTTAAAGCCAAAAAAACAAAAAAAATTAGAAAACCCGGATTAAACCCAGACAACAGAAAAAATATTCGGGTAATTCATTTTTAAAAATTTTAATTTATAAATTATATTTTACGTATATTAAAACAAAAATAATTAATATTTTTAATATATTCAAAATATTCGGGTACCCATTCGGTTTTCGGTTTGGTTCCGGTTCGGTTTCGGTTTTTCGGGTTTAGAAATATAGGAACCGTTCGGGTTTTTGCAATTTTCGATCCGGTTTCAGTCTCGGTTTTTTGGTTCGGTTCCGGTTCGGTTCTCGGTTTCAGATAATATGCCAGGACTATACCATACTATGCAATTTCTTATTTTTTTTAAGGAATAATAAATAACTTTTTTGTACATTAATAATTAATTTTATGAATTAGATTGATAAGAAGCCAACTTATTTCTGTAAATAATTTAAAAATTAATGCGGTTGTAACACATGGCATAACTCAAATATTACAATATTCCTCAAATAACATATAAGAAGTTTGGCGTCATTACTGCCGCACAAATCTAACTATATTAAAAGGTAAATAAGATTGATGGAGAAGCTGTCCACATCGACACAAAAAATCGACCAATAGGAGGTCTGATTTCGGCCACGTCAGATATGACTTGAAATATAGTGGAATTTTCGTATGGGTTTTATAAAAATTATCAGTTTGGCCCATCCCAGCCCATGTGAAGAATGGACAGAGAAACCTATATTGTTTCATGTTTCCAGTTTTTCTCTCACGACGTTTCCACTTCATCTTCTCCGATGAAAGATTTTTTTTTTCATAACCTTCTCAATAAATGATGATCTTAAAACCATTCTTGAATGTTTCTTTCCACCTCTCTATGATCCTTCTCCTATATAAAGCTATATGTTTTAACATAAATCAACCTTCAATCTCAGCTCTCCATTGGCACTTTATTCTAAACCTAACTGCATGATCTCCACCGTCAAATCGAAAATGAAATTCCTCCGGTAAAAGCTCAGTCGCCTTCGAAGCTCCTTCAACGCTGAATCATCATCATCAAGGTTCTTACCATGTGAGGTCTCTCACCTTTGTCTACCCGTCGAGAATATATGCAGTAAAAAATCCAGTTCCCGCTGACAGAGAGATCCCGAAGAAGGTTGGTCAGTCAATTTTAATCAAACTGATATAAATGATTATGCTAATCTGTTTCCTGTAATCAAAAGATTTATTTGTTGTGTTAGAACCACAAGTGTTTTTCTTTAACCCAGCTATGAATATTTTGTTAACAGATGATATACATACTTAAACTCGGATTTCAAGTGAGGATGGTGGTCTTCTGAAGAAGCTATGCTTTTGTGCGAGGTATAATTCACTTACAAACTTCATCATGTTTGGATAAGATTTAAGATTTTGGTGTTTGGGTTTATATGTGACATTTGAGCTCATGTGTAATTTTGGGGAACAACGAATGTTTGGGAATTGCTCTAATGGTGCTTCAAGTCATGATTGTAGGATCAGTTATTAATGTTTTGTACTTCTCTTTGTTTGTAGAAAGGATAAGGCTGTGAACACCAGGTCTATGAGACTTTGTACGAAGAGAGCCAAGCATGAAACTATGGCTATCAAGAACAAGTTAAACAAGAAAAGAATGTTGTTCTTAGATTGTAGTAGTACTCCACCGAGTATGAAACTCCTTTTGCCAATAGAACAAGGAGCTAGCTCCATGTAAGGTCTGATTCTTTTCCCTCCATTCGCTTTAAAGTTGTGATCAAGCGTTTGTGACGTGAAATCTGTGTTTAGTTCTCTCTCTTTCTGATATAGTGCTTGCAGTTCGTTGACATGTTACTCATCGGGTCAAGAGTTTTAATCCAGTCACATCAACGTGGATTAATTTGAAACAATATAGGTAAGTCAGTAATGCTGCTTGGAGTTGGAAGTTCATAGTAGATTGTTCTTCCTTCTCTTCTCGTATGTATCTCTTGCAATCCAATTTCTCTAAAGATGTTTGCTTCTCTTATTTTTTTCTTTTGAAAGGTGCTTCTTTCTCTGTTTGGAATGTGAAATAGATGACAAAGTTTCCAGCTTTATGTCTTTCATTCAAAAGAAGACCACGATGAGTTACTCAAAGTGTTGTGGGCGTGGACTACATGGTCAAACGGGCTCAAATATTTCAAGGTAAAGACATTGCTACTATCTATATGTTTGGTTATTTGGATGTGACACGATATTGGATTGGGTGGAGCATGAAGCTTAAGTGGCAGGATTTTGTTCTACGGCTGAAGCAGAGAGGTATAGAAGAAGGGGACGCGAGAGAACAAAGGGAAATGGGGTCTACACCTCCTATGCAAGCCTTTTAAAGCTATGTGAATGATATGGATCCGTTAGAGTTCATGGAGTTGCAGCTGCTGTCTCACAGTTGTAAGTGTTTGAGATACTAAATACGGGGAAAAAAATGTGAGATGAGTTTTGTGTTGTAACTGAAAGAAGAGTTATTTATTTGTTTTTGCAGGAGCAGCGACTGTCACTGTGCAACGAGGCGAATGATCTACAGAATGCAGCAAGTGAACTACAATGAGATATTCAAAGGGAATATGACGAAAAAGTTGGATGCATACAGCCTGTTGAAGATTTATCCGACCAAAGTGAACCGAGTTTACAGTATACTTGTGAAGAACGGTACTCCTCAGCATTAAAACATCTAAACGCATGTCTATGGCTCTTTACAGTGTATATTTATGCCTTTTTACAGTATCAGTACCTTTATATTGAACTTGAAGCCAGAATATTGTTATCTTACAAGAAGCTCAGTTACAATTCAATTACTTCCCATCAAGGAATGACCCGGTTCATCATGCTGAGAAGTATCCAGCTCCACCTGCAGTCTACTCTGGGAAACATGGGACAGTTATCATATTAAACATGTATTCTCATCATTGCCACCTCTCACCAGGTGCTTACTATCTCCTTGACGAACAGATGCTCCCGGCAAACATCCACCGTTCCAGTCAACATTATTTTGTTTGCACTGTAACATACTATTGGACTCAGCTGTTCTGTTAAGTTTGAGGCGGAGATTGCACCACAAAACATTACCGAGACAATTCCTTCACCGTCATTATCTCCATGTTTCATGTTTGAGGTTTATCAGTGAATGCAGGGCCGGCTCATAGATTATAAGGACCCTTGGGCAAAAAAAAAATTTTTAGATCCTTTAATAGTTAAAGTTACAATTTTACCATGTTTTTATAAAAATATATTGTTTAAAATATTATTAAATTTAGATATGAAAACATATAAAATAAAAAAATTAGAAATACATCTAAATTTATTTTTGTACTTAACAAAAATTAGTTTTTTCTTAAAAAAACATTTTTTTCAAAAAAATTGGACCCCAAATATCATAGACCCTGGGGCGGTCGCACTGCTCGCCCTTGTGGTTGAGCCGGCACTGAGTGAATGACTAACTCCTTCTCTTTATATTGTTGGTGGATGGAAAGTGAAACCAGAGAGAAGTGATTCAGGTGTACAGACATGGAAACTTTTCAATTCCAACAAGAACTAGCTCAAAAAAAAATATAGTATTTGAAAAAATATGTGTCTATTTCTTCAGATTAATCGGATTTTGAATGTTCAATCTTAGTTTCATTTAGATTCAGTGTTTTTCTCTTAGCTTTGGAAACCTAATTTCGTTTGAACTCATCTTTTCTTTTTAATAAAAGTACAATTTTTATCTGCCTTGAAAAAGTCATACTAGGTTCATTTTATTAATTACATATATTTGATTATTTACATAATCTATTAAATATACAACATTTCTAAAAATCCTTAATAATCATAAAGATATTAATAATAAATCAATTTTAACGGAAAATTTAAAATTTAATTTTAAAAAATGTTGAGAATTTTTTTTAACAAAATACTGCTAACTTTTTAATGATTTAATGTTTTGATTTTAAATAATTTTATTAAAGAAGAAAAATAAAAAAATATTATACTTTTATAAATTTTATAACTATAATCTATATTATATTAAATTATACATTTATAAAATTAAAAGCGACACGCACATATGTGTGGATCAAAGTCTAATAACAAATTATAATAATAACTATTTATTTATTGGACAACGTTTAAAAAATTGTATGAATAAGGAATATAAATATTATTACAATGTTGTTGTATAAAATCTTTTTCAGAAAATTTATCCAGTTGTTTGTAAAAATACTAATATGTATTTATCTCAAACATATATCAATTTCAAACATCAAAATAATAAACTCGAATTTAAAATTTACGTTTTAATAGTTTTGAAATATTAAAATTAGGATTAAAATGTCTTACCAGTTATACATAATAAAAAAGTTAATTTTCAAAAAACAAATTAAATAATAAATAGGGTATTTATCAAATTATCTCTTTCTATGTTTATTTTCATTTTGAATTAAAATTCATATTGGATTTTATCGGCTTTTGACCAGAGAAATACCTAGATATATGCAAAGTTGTAGTAAATTTAAAAGTAAAATGTGGCCGGTGTGTTGGTGTTTATTGTAAAATGACCAATACGTACACCCGACAACCACACAAATATAATAATCAGTTCTTAAAACAATTTAACTTGCAAATGTTTTCCTTTTGTAACAGAGGCAAGTATGTTGTGAAGAATAAAAGAGATTAACTGATTGGATGCTCAGAAGGTCTTTTCTCGAAAAGAAAAAGAAAACTGATTGGATGATCTGTATACATCACAAACAATAATAAACCAATTTTTTTAAGTTAAAGATTAACAAACCATGGTACAAATATTCGTTATCTGTTACTTATTACATGAAGTCCATATTTTTTATTAATCTTATATGTAATTAAAATTAATAGTTTTCAATCAAATAATAAACAATTTGGCTATTAAACTTTCAAATTGTCATGCATATGGTTAAACTTAGATTTTCATGCATATATTTAAATTTAAAGTGTTATGCATATATTTAAACTTATATTTATCTTATAATAACATCAAAATAAACTATGCAGAAACTACAATCAAATTAATAGATCTCTATATCGGTTTTTCTAATATTTACACGCCTCAACCTCTTCTTATTCCTTTCTATAAAATGTAAAAACATTTACAAACTGGTCAAATTAATATATTTATTATGGACATATTTGAGTTAGGACATGATTAATTGACCCGTAATTTTTTTAAAAAAATTACAACTATTGAGATTCATGTCCATTCATCTAGAGTACTTAACCTTACCGACTGATTATGATTCTGTGTAAAACCAAATGTTCTTATACTTTAATAATATGGTAAATATTATAATAACGAAAGATATCCTAAAAAATCAGAAAATAATAAATATATTGTAAATATAGTATAATTAGTTATATTTTGTTCTAAATTTTAAACCTAAAAAATTGGATATGTTACTTACATTAAGAATTCTATATACCTAATTTTATGAGATTTACATAATAATATTAAAATAGTACATATAAAAATATATTATTGTTGACAGGATGCCAAATTATGAATGTATACCCTTGATCAAAATTTCATGTTTTATAGTGATATTTCCCGTGCATCGCATTCCTAAAACAATCAACCAACTTCGAGAAGGGATTTCAAATCTCCCCATCACTATATGTATAAGGAGTATTTGGAACATCATAAATTACCATATTCATAATATCCAGATTTGCACAGGCTTCCTCTGCTACGACCACCATGTAAGCCCTATATTAAAATTTTACATATACATATGTATGTAGATTTCCAATTTAATAATATTTGGTTTAAACTATTGGTTTGACACAATAATTTTTCAAATTTATGGACACCTATCGGAAGGTCGGTTCCGCAGAAACATTAAGCCAAATGACCCATATTTTTTAGCCGAATGAGATATATATGAATTACCAGGATTCTTCGTCCTACACAATTCACGCCAACGAAAACTCACCTAACTCCCGTATTACATTCGGATCGACCAAGCAACAAGGATGTTGAAAGTTACGGACATAGGTCCAATCTTTCCAGTTCAAAACTTCTCTCCTCAAAATTACGAAAGTCTACTGCATTTAGCCACTACACCCACCTACTTACCAGGTAAATCACTTAGCACCATTTCTATTAAACAAACATGGTATCGTAATTAAGAAGAAAAGGAAAACCATGTGCAGATGTCGTTGGACAAATACTCGTGATGCAAAAAACAAGTCCATACCTTCTAGAGGGGAATACATGGGTCATAGTTGCTCTGTTGCTAAATAGGTAATTCTAGACAAGAGAAAGCAACAAAATCACAAATCTTCTTCATCAATACAACTTTATATCAGGACGACGATGGTTAAGCTCATATTGTGCAACAAGCAAGCAGCAGATTTTAGTATCCTACAGAGGAAGAAATATAGGAAATTTAAAGTTGGCATCTTCACAAGCATAATTCCTAAACTTTTTAAAGGTAAATAATCTTTTACAAACAAATGAAAATGTTGAACAAATCAATTTATTTCCCCGTCACCGAAACAATAATATACAGTATTTTGCAGGCAAGCTACAACTCAATTCATCACCCGCAA
Source organism: Raphanus raphanistrum x Raphanus sativus (assembly GCA_019705995.1). Classification (NCBI taxonomy): domain Eukaryota; kingdom Viridiplantae; phylum Streptophyta; class Magnoliopsida; order Brassicales; family Brassicaceae; genus Raphanus; species Raphanus raphanistrum x Raphanus sativus. The sequence continues at coordinate 11,542,264 of CM034037.1, read as the reverse complement.
CAAATTTCTACTTCAACAAATCAATCGAATACATCAAGCATTTCAAATGGCGAGTAAGAGATCAAGTAAAAGTATGAAGTGAAGTGAGATTTAAGATCACACAAAACCACAAGAGGGGAATTCAAAAGAAAGATTCTATCCAAACATCATTCAGTTTTTATTCTCATTTACACAGAACTTCATACTTGGATTTATTTAGTTTTTGAAAAAAACTGATCATTGTTGTTTAATTTTAAACCTTTTCTCCAGTTAAATACCCAGTTTTAGCCATTCGACTATCTGAAATTTATTTATTTATCAAGCAACCCGTTCTCTGGTTAAATACCTACGACTATTTCTTGACGATGGTTTCTTTGAAGAAATCTTGGCTCTCAAGAAACAAGATCTCTAGCCTCATTCCTATCTCCTTCGTCACTAGGCTGCCTGATCTAATAACGTTGATCTTCGACCAACCGACTAAACGGGGAGAGCTAAAAAGTAACAATAAAGAGTTAAGAACTTCCATCACCATAAATGTCCTACTTACCAATCATAGAAAATAGTAATATATTTTTTAAAAAATTGTTATTATAAGAAATCACAACTAACAAAATCTTCTTAATACCAATGATTACAAACTCATGATCCACATTATATTTATTTCTTATGGTACATATTGAAGCTTCTCATCTCCAAATGACTTGGTAACTATATCAGAAATTTGATATTCACAAAATTTCCATTATTTTGGATAATTCAATGCTCATACTCCAAACAAACAGATTGAAACTTAAAATCAAAATTCACAATACACGAACTTATCCGCGCGTAGCGCGGAGACCGGATCTAGTTTATATAAAAGTTAAAAACATACAAAATGAGAGAAATCACCAAAAGCAAGAATGAAACAATGGATAAAATATCAAGGCATCTGATCAACAATATCAGCAACAGCGTCCTTGGACTCCTTCAACAGCTTGATACTGTTCTTAAGCTTCTCTCTCTTGCTCGCCACCGAAGGAGACTCCTCAAGCATCTTCACAATAACGTCTCCTCCGCCTCTGTGACTCAACAACTCCGCGACAACCTCCTTCTGAAACTGACTGTCCACAAATTTCTTCAGAGTGAACTGTAGGTAGAGTGCAGTGTGGTCCACGATTCTTCGTATGACGATGGTCCAATAGGCTGTGATCCTCATCTTCATGTCGAAAGCTTGATGCAGCAGTTCTGCATGATACTTCTTTAGATGCGTAACCGGAACAGTTCCGAATCCAGTTAAAGCGACATGATAATAGTTATTCACACAATTGATGAACCCTCCTTGTTCAGTCATACGCTGTGTGTAAACCGTTGTGTACTCTTGGTTACACGTGTAATCCGTCAGTTTCTCCATCTCAACGATCTCGGACACTCGGCTCACTGATTGTTCTTTGATCTTAGAGATTAGTCTCCGACAAGCTCGTTTGATGGAACGTTGAAACTGAGGGAAGTTTTCGGAGTAGTTGGTGATGACTGATGAGATAACAACCTCAACGGAGTCCCATATCTCTCTGATGAACTCGATGGGTTTAGCATGTATTGCATCAACACGTTGCGAGAGGATAGCTAAGAAGGCTGATCTCGGAATAAAATTAGACAACCTAACAGATTTGCAATCTTCGAGCACCTTGATTTCATCCATCAAGAACTCATCAGTCGTCACGGCCTCAGGCTGTGCTTGTAGATCATCCGAGAATTTTCTTACCATATCTGCCAAGCGAGTAGAAGAATCCGTGTCTTGATCTTCCGAGACATCTCCTAGGATAAGACGTCTGTGGAGAGACTCTTTGACAGAAGAGATGATATCCATGAAGGTCATCAAAGCTTCGCTCGGAGAAGCTATTACCGTTGGCAGCTTGTTCAGCTCGAGGATACTGTTGTCCAGTTTCTCATTGATCTTCTGTACGATCTCCGGCAAACAGCGGGCGATCATCTTCGCCTGGATTTCAACAAGCCTCTGAGCTAAAACCGGGATCCCCACCATGTTGTCATCGATCTTGGAGAGCAACGGATGAGTCTTGAAAAGCAGCTCTTCTTGCTTTCTCGCTTCTTCGTACGTCTCGTCACCAACACGGTTCCTCACACAGAAGTAACCGAGTCCGATGTTCACATCGTCAGCCGTAACTTTCTCCACGACCCCTTCGGGTTGAACGTCAGCTTTTGTGACAGCGGCCAGAGTCCTTTCCCCATTTTTGTCCACTTGCTTGGACATGCGTATGGATTCATAGATTGAGAAGTCATCTGTGGCTGACAACACATTGAGAATTATTGATTCCTGTGGCTCGATGTATTTTTTGATTATGGCGGACACTTGTTCATAGATATCTTCAGGCTGTCCGTTGATGGGATTCCCCGTTATCCCAGGGAGATCAACCATTGTCAGATCAGGGACATTATCCCTTCTTACATAGAGCTCAAGGGGTATGTCTGAGACGCCTTTCCCAGACCCTGTAAAATCATGTTTTCTGTCAAAACCGCAATATTAAGTTTTCATTATACATTCAGTATTACAGTGTGAGTTAAAACATGCATAGGATATTAAGTGTATACACATTTAAAAAAAAAACCGTAAACCATTCCCCAGTGAGAAAATGTTAAATCACCGGTAGCGGCCCACGTATTAAGCATATCTGAGTGTAGTCGGATTCGAACTCATCTAGCTTAGTAACTCTGGAACATTCCCTAGCTAGGGAGTGGTTTACGGTTTTTTTATAATGTGTATACACATTTAGTTTTTGACAAGATTTCAAAAGATATAACCTTACCTGCAATAGCATCAGTCGCTGTGCAAATAGCTTCCGTGATGTGATCCTCATCTGTAGGAACAACTTTATCACTGTACTTGAGCCAGATCTCAGTTTCAGGGCTAGCACTTCGGGTAAGCTTCATCACAAGAGGAACCCTAGTACAGATTCCTCGCCCACGAGGCAAACTAATTCCTGCCAAGGACTCAAGAACACTTGACTTTCCAGAGGACTGGTCGCCAACCACAACGATCGTAGGAAGCTGGATCCCTTCTTTCATCACATTAAGGTTCCTCAGCCTGTCCACAGTGTCAAGCAACGGCCTGATCCGATGATTGTAAGAAGACACAATGGGTGCTTCAGTTGGGACATTGTTGTGGAGATTTGCGTTGACAGTAGCAAGAGAAGACATCCCGCGATAAATCAGACAAAGAAAAAGAAAAATGGATTTATTGTTCGTTTGTTCAGGGGTCGTAGTTGACAATACGCTTTCAACAATCTAAATTCTCTTTCGCAAACGTGGAACGAACGACCAAAGTATGTAAAAAGAATTATTCTCCGGTTCACCGCTAGAGTGAATATTTAGGTTCATCCAACCAATAGAAATCAAGTATTACATAATTAATATTTTTTTAAAAAAGGAAAGAAAATATTGTCAAGTTATATTATGTTTTTAAAATAAATAAAATAAAAACAAATAAAAATAATAGTCGTTACAAAAATGATTTTTTGAAAACTATTTTTAATATCGTCAAAAAACACTAAACCCTAAATCCTAAACCCTAAACCCTTGTGTATACCCTAAACCCTTGGATAATATTAAACTCTAAACCCTAACCCCTAAATTCTAAACCCTAAACCCTTGGATAAATCATAAACACTTGGATAATACTAAATTTTAAATCAAAAACACTAAACACTAAAACATTAAATCTTAAAAATACTATTATGGTTTAATGTTTTTAATTTAGGGTTTAGTATTTATCCAAGGGTTTAGGATTTAGAGTTTAGGGTTTAGTGTTTTGTTGACGAAATTAAAATCTTTTTAAAAAAATTTTCTTCATATATTATTATTTTTATTTTTTTTTAATATTTTTATTTTAAAAATGTAATATAACTCGACAATATTTTGTTTAATTTTTTAAAAAATATCAATTGTGAAATAAGTGATTTCTATTGGTTGGTGAACCTTAAGGTTCACTCTAGAGGTGAACCCAAGAATAAATCATGTAAAAATGTTATAAAAGAATTTAAAATAAATAATTTATGTTTTGTACTTCTTTAATAAATGATGTTAAATTATTTGGAAAACAATAAATGAATTGGTGAGAATGTGTTAGAAAACAAAATTGAAAATTAACTTTATATTTTGAACGTCAATGAAAATTAACTTAAATCTTGAAAGTATTGTTTTGTACTTTAGTTTTAATATATACTAGATTTTGATCCGCACACCCGTGCGGATATATATTTCAAAAATATATTGCTATTTATTTTTTTATGTTAATATCAAAGTTAGATAAAAAATTCAAATTTGAAAAACCGAACAAATCACGATCCGAAAGAGTAATACCAGCCCGAACCAAAATTTACTAAATATCCAAATTATTCAAAATTTGATATTTAGACAACCGAAACCATAACCAATTTGAATCGAAGTATTTTGGATATCAAAATGTATCCGAAAAAGATATATACTTATATACATATTAATTATTTTTAGTTTTATTGTATATAAGAACATCTATAATATATATGATACTTTTAGGTTGGTTTAAATACTTGAAAATATATAAAGTAGTCAAATATAAATATCTAACATAGTGGAAGTAGACTCAAAACACCAAAAATATTTAAAATAATTATTGATTTTTGATCCAAAATTTAAACCAAACCAGTTTATATGTTAAGTTTAGATATTATAACATATGTTATTCAGATTTATATACAATATATTATTTTATTTATAGATTTTAAGAATTTCAAAATATATAAGGAATTTAAAAAATAATTTAAATAGGTTATCCGAACGTGAACTGAACCCGCAAAGATCCGAATATAATTCAAACTGGAATTTAGAAATATTTGAATTGGGCTGAAATCTTTGACCCCAGAAACCTGAAACCCAAAACCCAAATAGATCTGAAACGAACCCGAATAGATACCTGAACGTCCAACCCTAGACATAATTCGAACTGAAATTAGAAATATATGAATGGAGCTGAAATCTTTGACCCTGGAAACCCGAAACTCAAACAGATCCGAAACGAACCGTAATGGATACCTAAACGCCCAGCTCTAGCCACTATTATGTATCATATATATGTCATCATATAATTAATTGTATTGGTCCATCATATAAATAATCATATAATTAATAGTATTTTATATATACCATCTTATAAATAATCACATATATTATATTCTTAAAGTTTGATGTGAACTATTGAAATTTTTATATTTTACTAAACTAAATAAGGTAACAATACTGTTTTTAAAAGTTATTTTATATAATATACTCTTTTATATTTCAGTTTGTATTTTTATTTTCACCATAAAGAATTGTAAATAAAAAGAATTGTAAATATAATGACATAATTGCAAATAAAAGGAAATATAGAATGATAGTTGCTTAATTTATTGTAAAAACAATGGCTAAATGTTTAAATAAAAAGAAGTATTAAATATGTTATTAATATTTCTAAACAATTCTCATTTTTTATTAATTTATTAAAAATACAATGACTAAATTTATAAATAAAAGAAAATATACATCTCTACTATTCATGTTTCCAAACAAATCTCATTTATTCTACTATACATGTTTCCAAACATATCTCATTTATTTTAGTATCCTTGTTTGCAAACAATCCAATTGTGTACTTCAACTTTAATAATATAGATTTTTTGACATCACTTTAGTTTTAATAGAATATAGATAATTTCATTAAAAATACAAAATAACAAATTTAGAAAAGGCTCAAAAAGCCATTACTATTGGCAAAAGACTTAAAAAAATTTCAAAAATCAATTTTAATATTATAAAAGAAATTAACCCATAACCATTGACACATACTAATTGGTTTTAAAAAAATAGAGCATAGACACTAATATTCTCAAAATAAAATTAATATTTTTAAAATATTGACCAATAAATATTTTACAAATATTAGATGGAACTTTTAGTATAGTTTTTATGCAATATACTCTTTTATTTTCTCTCTTTTCAATTTTTTTATTTCCAATATTTTATGCAAAATTCACCATTGCTAATGTTCAAAGAGCTCGTTAGATGAGTGAGTTGTGTTGAAAATTAGATTTAAGTTGCTAACTGAGTTGTGTTAAAATCAGATTTAAGTTAAACCGATAAATCCGGTTGAAAATAAGTCAAACTCGCTAAAACTTGATTTGATATTAACCCGATTTTCTCAAATTTAAACTAAAACAAAATATAAAGTTGAAAATTTTTAAAATATTCATAAAACTCATATTGTTTTCTAATAGTTTTCTAAATAAATAACTTTTCATCATATTTTTATATTATTTTTGAATTTTTCATTTCATTTCTAGATTCTAATAATGGTATAAAATTGTATCAAAATAATTTTATATAGTTATTTAATTTTGAATTACATTCAAATTTAAAATTCGGTTAAACCAATTGAATCGTGTCGATTGTTGACCTATTTACAATATTGAATCAATGTCAATGTCGTATTCAGTTTTCAAAACATTGCGAATAACTAAAATATTAATATTTTTTTGGAGAAACTAATTGGTCTTAAACCGATGGAGCTGCCCCAACTTGTTCTCTGTTTCCTCCTCTTTGGCCAACGAGTAGCCACGACCAACCACCACCTCCGATCTCTATCTCTCTGGATCGTGCGCACCAGCTCACTCACTTTGCTTCTGTAATCCCACACTCTCCACTTTTAATTAAGAGTTATTAACACCACAGGTCAGTTTCTATGTTTTTATTACACTCTAGAGTACATTGTGCTACCTAGACACTTTTGTGTGGTTAAAGACTCATTTATCCCTTAAAAAGCAAAACAAGATAAGGGTATTTCAGTAAAACAACATTATATCTGGTTAGGTTTGTTAGATGGTTTGAATTTTTCTCGTTTCTTTTGAATTTTAAATATTAAAAGTGATGGCCCACCATTTTCAGACATGTCCACCCATTACTTCCATTTTTCTCCATCGTTTTCTTCCTCGTTCATTCTCTACGTTTTTTTTTTAAAACTGAAATCCCCATTACTTCCATTTTTCTCCATCGTTTTCTTCCTCGTTCATTCTCTACGTTTTTTTTTTAAAACTGAAATCTGATTCTTAAATATCTTTTCTCAAGAATTTTTTTATGTAATCATCTTTTCTTTTACTCGATCTATCTTTTAAGATCTGTGAAGGAGAGAGAACAGACGGCGGCGGAGGCGGTTATCTCACGATGGCGAGGACTCGTAGTAGCCGTGGCAAGGAGAAAGAAGAAGGTTAGTTGTCCGTCTCTGTTATTTAACTTGAGGCCTCGCATCGTAGCAATTGGGTTAATTTGTTTAATTTAGGGTTTCTTATGTGACAGATGCGGCTGATTCAGGTGTCGATAATGTGAAGGAATTGCTACATGAGCGGCTATTTGCGACCGATCGTTTCCCAAGCGAGAGGACAAACATCTAATCGACGTCGGATTACTCGACGACGTAGTCCAAATGGACATTAAACTGCAGTGTACTTATCTGACTTGGACATCAAGAGTACACAAGGACTTGGACGTATAAACTACAGTGTACACAAGGACTGCAGATGTAGAACGGGAGTGTGAAGTGGAAACTATGTTGTCTTGGACACATGGACGCTTTATGTTGTCCACGTGAACGTAGGAGGAGGTTGAAGTGTACACTAGGTCGTTATGGAAATTGAAAATATAGTGTACAAATGGATTTCGACAATTTTTACCTCAAATTGCGTTAGAGGCATGTACATTGAATTAGAGTGTACACATAGACTTCGACAATGAGTGTATATGCAGGGACTTCGAGATGGACTTCAACATCTGTATGCAAGTGTGTAGAAGTACTTATGGACACCATAGGTTGTACACCTGGACTTGTGAGAAATGCGGGGTGTACATGGGTTAAAGATGTGAATGACAAAAACGAGTAGACATGGTTTGTTTAGTGAACACTTGCACATATGGACGTCATATATTGTCCACGCGAACATTAGAGGAACGTACACTAAAACTGCAGATGTAGAAGAGTTGTGTGAAGTGAACACTATGAGGTTTGAGACAAGGTCTGTTTAGTGTACACTTGCGCATATGGACGCTATATGTTGTCCACGTGTACATTAGAGGAGTGTGAAGTATACATTAGGTCATTATGGACATTCAAATGGACTTCAAAATGATGTACATAAGATTCATCTCAGGCATGGACATTTAATCAGAGTGTACACATGGACTTCGACAATGAATCTATATACAGGGACTTCTGAAGTGAACTTCTGAATCTATATACATGGACTTCTGAAGTGTATACATGGACAAAAGAAGTGAACTTCTTATGTGAAGTGTACACGTAGACACAGTTTAAAGAAGTGAACTTCTTTTGGCATTTTGGCCTTTTTTCATATACATTGACACCGATAGTGTAGATATGAATTTCATAATTGTACACATGGATGCTATTGGTGGTCATAGGGACAAAAGTGATGCGTAAATGAACCTCATTAGTTTATTGAAGGTACATATGGACACCTAATAATGTACACGTGAATAAAATAAGTGAACTTATTATGTACAGTGTATAAGTGGACACAGTTAAAAGAAGTGAACTTCTTAAGTTTAGTGTACACGTGGACACAGTTAGTGAAATATATGCATAACATTTATAGGTAATTGATGTGTACATGGACACCATTTTGGTATACAAGAACACGATCGAGATACACATGTACAACAAATCATGCATGTTTTGCATGTTTATTAATGTACACGTGGACACCAGCGGTGTTGGTATGTACACCATAAATATAGACATAAACACTATCAGTGTACAAATGGACAACATATATTACTGTGAATGTACACGTTAAGTTTAATCGTGTTTACATGGGATGTACACCATAAATGTAGACATAAACTCCGAGAGCGAGCCGACGGAGGTCCATTCACCAGGGATGACCATGCAATGGTCCAACATTATAACTTGCAAAAATAATTGTAAAAAAAAGAGGTTAAAGTTGGATTTGAGAAGATGACATAAATAATAAGCAGAACAAACCAATTTCTAGCCGCAATCCGTATGAGGAATATGTAGTATCTCTGAATTTTTTTTTTTTTCATTCAAATGAAGGAGACAACGAAGATGAAAAGGGACTGTGAGATGTAAAAACCCAGAAAATCTGGACTGTAGGATGGTGAAATAAAAGATGTAATCGGATGGTTTAGATTTGGTAGATATAAGTCTTGTCAAAAAAAATCAGAGTGGATCTACACCGTCCAAAAAAAATAAAGATGAAGGGTGGAGAATGGTTCCCGCTAAAACAAAAGACATAGTTAGCAAGTGGGGTAGTGCTTTAGGTTTTGTTATGACAGCTAGTTAAGACAAGTGGGAAGCTGTTACAAAAAACTACCTTAGTAGTAAAAAGTGCTCCATCTTGTAATTAAAAACACGAAACTGTCCTATGGCGTAAATGTTTCTTTAATTAAACCCCTCTAATCCAAGCTTTGACGTAAGAGGAAACACGCAAATGTGGGCCCAGCAATGTAAGAAACCTATCTTCCTAAGTAGTGGTCATCGTCAAAGGCCCCACCAACCCCCACACACGGCTCACACACACACACAACACAATAAAAAGACGTTCCTTTTATCCACCATTGGTAGTAATAGTCTCAGAGAGGAACGTGGCTTACTGAAACAAACACCCAACTCTCTCTCTCTCTAGAAACCCATAAATTATTCTTGCTTCTAAGCTTTTCTACACTGAAGAAACAACAATCCAGAATTGCCGAAGAGGAGGGCTGCTTGAGTTTTTTTCTCTTCCCATAGGAGAGTTCCTTCCATCCAATCAATCCTTTCTCTTCACTCAGGTAAAAGCAAAATTGAATGAACAAGACGAAAGTTTTTGTCTTTGTATTTTGAGTAAATAATTAGCTTGTGGGTTCGTTTTTACTGGATCAAATTCATGTTTTTTTTTTAATGTTCATTCTCAGTTGAGCATAACCACATTTCTAGTTAATAGTCCGTTATGATGGACTCTGAATTGGCTTTGGTAGAGAAAAAAAGTGATTGCAGAGAATGTTAGATTCTAGGAGTTAAATTAAAATTATGCAAAATCCTCAAATGTTTCTCTTTAGCTTGAATACTCAAATCAAAGTCTTAAGCTTTTCTCCTCTCATTCAATTAATGGGCACATGTAAAAGTTTTAAGCTTTTTTCGTTGCTTGTCAATCCGTGTAGGGTTCCTTCTTCTTTAGCTTTTAGGTAAGAGATTAGATAATATTTTTTTTTTTAAAACATTGACTTTTCAGGAAATTTGCTTTGTAGCCTTGAGAGAGGGTCTTGAATGATTGTAACAGTAGATTCACAGACCATAGTGATGGTTTTGAATATGTCCTCTGTCCATTAAAGTTGCTCAACTTAAATGCTTATATCTTGTACTAATCTTTTTCTTATTCCTTTCATGATTTGTCTCTTTCAGATATTTGCAAGTGTTTAAACTTCACATTTGTATCATGAAAGACTTGGAGTTTGATTTATAGTGAGAGAGCTAAAAATGGGGAGTGTTACTCGTACTGTTCACAAGGATGATCCTGAGCTTGAAGATGAGAATCTGCCTGGGGAAAATGGTTTGCTGAGGTCAGGGAACTTGCTGAGTCCCAAAAGACAGCAATCTAGTTTAGTTTCAAACAGCGGAAAGTGGCTACAGATTGTTAAAAACGGTCCAAAAGGTTCTTTATCTCGTGCCACTAGCTTGTTATTTGATAACAAGATCCCAAGGCATTTGGTGTCATTGGAAGAGAAGTATCTCCGTCGTTGCCTCGACCTCATTAATATCAGTGCCTTTAGGTCAACTAGTCACAGCCTTTCTATGAATCTTGTTGGATCAAACATGAGTTTTTCTTCCTCGTATAGCTTTGATTCAACTGTGATGATTCCCACAAAAGAAGATGATGCTCGTCTTGTGTTTGATCTTCCGTTGGTTGATGATTCAGGCAATATAGTGATTAGTCCTACAATCACAGGTTGCAAGAGGCTTACTACTACACACATGGTTGATAATAAACCTTTGTTATGTGATGGTGATGGTGATGTTGTCTCTTTATCAAGCACAAACTCAGTGAGTTCTTCTTCTTCTGATGAGCAGTCTTCTTCATGTTGGTCTCCATCTTCAACAGTTTCTCAAGGAACACTTCAGTTCACCATGAAAGACAACAAGACACCTCATTTTGTTTTCTCATTGGATGATCAGAAAGAGATCATCTATGTAGCTAGCTTAAGCACCACCAGCAGCTTTGGTTTCGACCGGAGTTGTCTAGAGTATTCTTATTTGATCCATTTGAAGAAAGGCCACAGGTCTGATTTGGTTGGTAAACTAAAGGTTTCAACATTGTCCTCTGTCTCATCCAAGAATGAAACAATCGTAGAGAGGCAGTTTGTTCTGTTCAGTAATGGTGTCAATCCGCAGTTACCAACCCACAACGATGTCAAGAAAAGCAGAGGACTGTCTAAGAAAGTGGTTGATGCGCTCAAAAGCACCACACGCGCTTCAAGGAAGAGAAGTGTATCAAGATTCAGTAGAGCAAGCTCAGTAGCGGATTCTTGTTTTTGGGAGCCGTTTCAAGAACCAGATCTTGAAGAACCCGTGAGTTTACTAGATGACAACCTTCCACCAAATCTTGAAACCTTAGCTGTTGTTGTGAGGGAACAGTACGAGGAAGAGAAAGTTGGAGGAGGCTGGGGGATGAAGTTTCTCAAGAAAACTCACTTGGCTCGAACCAAGCATGCTAAGCATTCAACGAGAATAGATGCTGTGATTCCTTCAGGGATTCACGGAGGGCCAAGAAGCAGAAACGGTGGTGGTCCTTCGAGCTTGGTTGAGAGATGGAAGTCTGGAGGAAGCTGTGATTGCTCCGGATGGGACTTGGGTTGTCCCTTGACCGTCTTTAAAGGCCAAGCTCGTAAAGATCAAAGTGAAGGTCGTCAATGCAATCTTTTTGAGCTCTTCACAGAGGTATCATTCAAGCCATGCGAGATGTCTCATAACAATCATTAATGTCATGTTGGTTTGTTTAATTATTTTGTGTTATTTCAGGGATCAAAGCAGGGGGTTCCTGGACTGAGGATCATGAGTGTAAAAGAAGGTCTTTACTTTGTTCAGTTTCAAGCAAACATATCTGTTTTACAATCGTTTTCAATAGCTTTGGCATACGTTCATTGCCAGAGCCAGAGACTCAGGCCATGGTCGTCAGGGAAGTGTTTATAGAGAAGCTTAACTTAGCTAAAGAGAGAGGACCCACACAAAAGTAAAAAAAAACAGGCAAACTCATATATTTTTTGTTGTTTATTCGTTTCTACATTTAGTATTTTTTTTATACAAAGTCTCTGTACTTGAAATCATATGTAAGTTTAGTATTGTTTGATGTGGTTTTGGTATTTTAAAGGGTGGTATGAAATGTAAATTCTGACTTTGGATTTTGACATTTATGAGATACTGTTTTTTTAGACTTATTTTCGTCAATTATCTTCAGTTTTGTACAATGAGGTCACTTATAAATATAATCCACAGGTTTGTCCGAAAATATTGCAAACTATATTCCTACAAATAGCTTGCTACCAACCATAACTGTAGATTTTCGTCTGCCATATTGATGATGAAAGTCTCATTTTATTTGTTCTACAAATTTTACTAATTAAAACTAAAACTGAAATGTACTAATTAGGAATTGTTCCATACCGGAAGTGTAACATAGCTAAACGCTTAAGTTTACGATTAAACTCCAAAATATACCTGGTTGAAACAAAGGTCACGGAGTCTTGCAAAATTTGTTTAGAAAAATTCTAAACAAATTTGTACCGTTATATTTTGATTCACTCTTGTTCCATTCGATTCCGTAACGCTTGATACGTTTAATTTTCTCATTCGGAGCTTAAGTAGTCAAGAAATTATTTTAAATAATTAAAAAGACCCATAGTGTACATTATATTGAATCAAACAACACTCGTAGAAATGTTGATCAATCTCAACATGTTTTCATAACTGCCATGAATTGAGGACAATGAAAACCGTTACTTTATAGTAGGACCACACCGGAAAAATAAAATATATCAGTTGAAGCTAACCCGAAGGATTGTTAGGTGCAGATACACGGGGATGAAATTGGACCGAATGGCTAAATATGATTGGGGAGAGAGAGAGAGAGAGAGAGAGAGAGAGAGAGAGAGAGAGAGAGAGAGAGAGAGAGAGAGAGAGAGAGAGAGAGAGACCTGATGACTTTTTTAAGGATTTTTTCACTGTTGGTGATGATCTTTCTAGATATGCCATTCAGAGAGACTCGAAGGAAGGCAGAAAAATTAAGGCATCATCAGCAATAGAATTTCTCAATATTAATATAATTTATTATATATTTAAATTTTAAAAGTAAAAGATAATCACTATAATGTGACACTTGCAGCATGAACACCTCAAGCACAATAGAAAGTCTCTTTGTTCAGAGACGATTTTCTTGTTTTTGTTCCTCCTTTCTCTTCATTTTCTATTTTTTTAATTAATAAAAACACTAGAGATTAAGAGCATCAGCATCAGTAGTAAAAGTGAGAGCAGTGTTTTGCAATTGTTACATTAATAGAGTAACTTAAATTTAAACAGTAAAAAATCCTACCAATTAGAAAGTGACAAAAATGTGTGATCAGAAAAAAGACAAAAACGAGAACAATAGGATTGATTGGTTGTTGTTGTATCTTTAGATTTTTTGCTTTAGAAAATAAGCTGTAAGATTTTTGCTTTGACTTTGGATATTTTTTAAAGCACTTGATAAAAGCTTTAGAAAATTTGATTTCTAAATCTAATATATTTCCTTTTAAAAATTTTGGACTGTAACTTTAGATTTTATTAATAAAGCTTGATTGCTTTGATTTTATTGCTTTAAAGAGATTTATAGCTTTATAGAGCACTCACAACCATCACCAATCATCCCAATTATTCTCGGAACTCTTAACACAGAACAGCTCTCTCTCTCTCTCTTTCCTATTTTATACATTTATTTTATTATGATATTGCTTAGAGCAGTTCTCATTTGATTAATGCAAATGCTCTTATATCTAGTATAACTTTTAATTTGTTTGTAGTTTTTATTAAAAAAAAATTATGTGTGTGATCTTAGGTATAAAAAGTAGATTTTGTTTGTATGTACGCATGCGTAGGTAAATTAGTGGAGGGGGAGTAACATGTAAGTTCTGAATTTGCAATCATTTGAATCTGGATTGTAAAGCAACCATAGAACGTGTGTTATGAAGACATACCTGACATTCTGTCGGCTCATTAAGAGGGCTAATGCTAGTAGGCAAGTAGTTTTGACGCTTTCTCAGCCGTTAGATTAAAGCTGTAGAACCCGATACACGCTGATTCGCACCGTCACATATAATGACAAAGAAGGAATCTCATGTTCTTTTATGGGATCATAAATCGGAATCTTAAGAAACATTTCTAATCAAACCGTTAAATTGATATGGTAACGATATTCATATCCACTGGTCTTTGATTAGTTAAGCTAGAATGTGCTTTTGACTCCGCTAACATCTGCATATATCACTCCCACCTAGGCTTACAATTAAAGATTTTTTTTTCTTTTTGTTTTTTTTTGAAACTTTACAATTAAGATATTCTTTTTTTTCGACATATAATTAAGATATTCTTATTATTAATTTTTATGCACAAAATTAAAATTAAAAACAGTAAAATTTATCCGCTATCTTTGGGATGAGGACCACTAATAGAAAACAGTAAAATTCATCTGGATGTTACTTATGAAACAAGAACCGGTTGAACTATTTATTACCTCCGACTTTCTTTTTAAAAGTTCCAGTCATAATAAAATCATAATTTTGTCTAATACATGACATTTCTATAAGTTCAATTTAAATTTTGTCAACTGTTTATGAAAAATTCAAAACCATGTGAGGTTGAGCTTGTAAAAGTAAACCCCTTAAAATATAAAGCAAAGTTTGGTAATAAGTCAACGGCCGCATTAACGAGATTACCTACCCAAAGCTTTAATCTTATCTGCAAAAACCTCAGCCGTTGATTCTATTTAACGAACTTCTCTTTCACTTTCTCTCATCAGATCTCAATTTTCCCGAGAAAAAGTTTTTTTTTTTTGTGTTTTTCTCTCTCTCTCCGTCGTCTCCCGGAGAGAAAACGCCGCCGTCTCCACTGACCACGTAAGTAACGCCCAATCTCGATCTCAATTTCAATCTGGGTTTTTACTTTTGATCGTTGACATTCCTTTTTTTGTAATTAGGGTTTATTAGGATCAAGTTCAAACTTTGATTGTGTGATTCATGGATTAGGAAAGATAAAAGGGAGAATCTTTATCTTCTCCAGATTTGTTTTGGATTTGGGTAATACTTTCCATATCTCTGTTGTTGTGATCTGTGTTATGGAAACGAGTCGTGGAGAGGCTAAAGAAGCCAATGGGTGTGAGAATCATAAGGCTATTATTGTCAGTGAAGTTGAGGATCAAGTCTGTGAGGAGGAGGAAGAAGAAGAAGAAAGTGAGTCACAGTGTTTGTTGCCTCCTCCTAGGAAAGGAGGGATGATGTCTACAAGTAGTGACAAGATTAAGAGGACTGTACAGTGGACTGATAACAAAGGAGACAGTCTTGCTGAGGTTTTAGTATACGAACCAAGGTAAAAAAACTATTATCACAAGGAACAACAACAAGTCTCTGCTGATTGTTTTGTTTTCTTCAACTTGTGAACTCGTTTATTTGGTCTGTCTCTCTGCTACTTGGGGATGTTACTAGTTTCGCAGATGTGGGGTCAATATCATTAACTTTACGTTAAGTATTATTCATTTGGGTGATGTCTTAAGTTAAGGAGTGGTGTTCTTGATCTCTAACTGGTTGCCTTTTTTTGTTTAGCAATGGTTTCAATAGATAAGTTCTTGCTGTTGCTTCTCATGATTAGTGTTTTTGTTGATGAGTCTGAGATATACTTGGGCTTTTTGATTGTCCATAGTACAGTAGTGACTCTGTTAAGTCCTATTGAGTAGTTATCTTCTGTTCAGGAACTTACTCTCTGGCAATGTTGTTTGTTCCGTTGGAAACTGTGAAACATTTTATCTTATGTCTGCCTCCATATTTATGCTTGCAGTGAAGTAAGCGATTCAGATGACGATGATTCAGATTCTTGCATCTGCACCATTATGTAGTCTGCATTCAATCACTTTTAACATGGAGGTTTTAACAAAGAGCTCGTCCTTGTATCTGACTTCTTTTCAGCAACCACCACGCAAGTTTCAGATTTTGTGCTCAGGTCTTCTGACAAGAAGCCAAGTCCAAACGTGGGATGTACGATCAGTACCCATTTGTCACATTTTAGTTACAGGAGTGAGAGAGTATATAGAGGTATAGATTACTGCTGTATTATGCAATAGAGGCCTGATCTTCAGGCCGAAGATCTCTGATTGCTGTTTGGGTCGAGAGCTTTTGATACCAAACTAATGTATATCTTTCTGCAACATACATATACAAGCTAATTAAACTGTAAGCAAATGCAGCAATTTTATACCTTCTTTCCTCTGCTTCAAATAGCTGTTCTCCTCACTAAATCATTAATCAGATGCAAAAAAACAGTGAAAATTCAACAACTTTATCAAGATTTAGTTGCACAAATCAACCCAGTGGAAAGGGACAACAGAGACAAACCCCCCATAGAGACACACAAAGAATCAGAAATAATAACAAACATTCTTCTTCAGATGTGAACTGTGTACTTTGGAGTTGCACCACTAAACTAATGTGTTTTGCACTGACTTGGATAGTAAGTACCTTTTGGCCTTAAAATAATTTCAGGACCATTAAATAAGATATGTCATAAGCTAACTACTAAGAAATAAAATAAAAGCTAACTAACACAAGATTAAAATGCATGCATGTATTGTAGTACATTTAAAATGAATAAAAACTAACTTTATTATTTCGTTTCTTTAAAATATTAATTAATTCTAAAAATAGTTACTTTAGTTTATAAATATATTCAACGAGAATACATGGAATATCAATAACATGTGCAAATTCATTAAACTAATATATAACAGATGATTAAAATAAATGCATATGTTATAATTCATTGAAAAAAAAAACAAAATATAAGTGTAGCTTTATTTTTAATTGTTTTAATGGATATAAGTGTATGAGAAAATCTGAACATGAAATATTAACTTATTTTAAAAGATGAAAGTTTCATAATCACTGAAAAACAAAATAAAAATGTACCTTGATTTTTTAATTGTTTTAATAGATATAACTGTTTGAGCCAACCTGAAAAATATGAAAAATCAGTTAAACACAATATAAAAATTCATCACAAAATTTTATATAAAACGAAGAAAATTTACTAGAAGAGAAAATTGTATAATTTGTGAGAAAAGAAAATGAAATGTTATATTGTATTTATAGATAAAAGAAGAAATTTTTTTAACACAAAAAGAAGAAAATTTATATTAAAAAAAAAGCAAAGATCGACATGCATTATCCCTTGTCTTGGACCAACATCTTTTTCTTAGTTTCTCCAGGATAAATTTTTATCATATAATTTCTTTCTTTTTTTTACAACAAGAGCTAAATTAAGATAACTATTCCATTGGTTCGTAAAGCCAAACTGGTGGGATGGAATCAACATAGAACACATTTGAATGGGAACTCCGAGCACCTCTTGCAAGCTTGTCTGTCACTAGATTAGTTTCTCTTGGTATATGTCGAATCTTGAAGACATAAAAGAAGGTCTTACTGCATCGAAACTCCTCCAAGTGTATAGCAAAAGCTAACCATTCGCCAGGTAAAGACACCATCTTCACAACTAAGAACAGTCTGTTGCAAAAACCACGTTTGAATAATCAAGGGTCTTCATGCACACCATAGTCCATATCAAAGGTTCACATTGTGCATGTAAAACTGATAAGCTTCTTCGGAGATTCATCGCCCCCTATCAAAGGTTCACATTGTGCATGTAAAACTGATAAGCTTCTTCGGAGATTCATCGCCCCCCATAAAAATGGAAATAAAAGTAAAATAATTACTATAATTAATCTTACACATTTAAACATAACATCATATGTGTTAGTTACATTCAGAAATTAAATTTCAAAGAGGTTAATTGAAAATATATATATTGTTGAAATAGTAGTTGGACACAACTTTTATCAATCGGTCATACTGCTGATTTAATAGAATACTAGATCTTGATCCGCGCTTAAAAAGCGCGGATTTGGTTTCGTTAAAAACCATTTTCTTAAATAAATTTTTATTTGATGATGTGTATGAACATATTTAAAACTATATGGAATCGTTATTAGTAAGGGATGTTTTTAGCTATATTATGTAAATAAAAAAAATTGGTATATATAGAGTCGATCTAATGTTTTTTTGAGATGTGTTTTAGTTTGAAAATGAAATGTAGAAAGCAATTTAGTTTCAAAAATATTTGTATACCAAATAAAATTTATATGGCAACAATTCCACGTACACATATTTTTTCTGTTTATTAACTTTCAATATAGAGAAAATTATAACCAATAATATAAAATATTTTTTTATAAAGAATCAAAAATTTTAATAACTAAAAATATTTTAGATGTTTTATTGAGTACATTGAATATTTGTAATTAGAGTTTTTATAGTAGTGTTTTTGCTTTAATATATTTGTTTTGTGTCATGGACTCATGGGTTTAAAGTCCATCACATTTTTTATTATAATAGGTCTGGTGGTGGTTTATAATTTTAAAAGTACTCTAAAGCCCATAACGTTTGTAGATGTTGCCGACATCAGAGTATAACTTTCCTCTTTTTTACAAAAACAAATCAACAATTAAATTTACGTAATAATGCACGTTAGTTAAGTATAGTTTATATTATGGTATTGGGTTCATACGATTGTAAGACCAAATAAGACTTAAGATCTATCAGATTAAAAAATATAGATATAAATATTGGGTAGAGGGCCCTTTAATTATTACAAAATTGTGGGGGTATTAAAATAAAAATCGTTATATGGACCGACTAATATATGGTAACAATATTGGACGAAATATATGGTATAACATTTAAATGAATGGGTGCAATGACCTTGTATAGATAGATTTTTTTCAGAATATTTCTCTTTTAATAGAATAGATATTAAATTAGTTTGATGTGTAGTTGTTCTAATTGATCTGCATGATCTGCATTTGTTCTGCTTGATTTATGGATCTGAAAGGAATGCAGAATAAATGCATGATAAACACAGATCAATTTATATGCAGGTTATGATGCACTTCTTTGTCATTCAACATTAAATTGCAAATCATTTTATATGCAGTCAAACCTACATGCAGATTATTATTGTAAAGAAAATTTTAATCTGCAAAATCCAAGAAAAAATACCGGGATTGCACTTAGTGAGTAATATTTTATTATGTTTTATTGACCATATTTACATAGTACCGCTTCTTCATAGGAATAGGGATTGCACTTAGTGAGTTCTTGATTCTTTCCCAGCAATGATCGGAGGTTGATAGTTTTTCTTTCCATTGGAGTTATCCAAATACTTTTTACCGGTTGGATAGTGACTTTTGGCACACATTAACAAACCGTAAAGATACATACCATTTGCATTGTTCCTAGTGGCTGATTGGCGTAGATGAAAGAGGCTTGTGTGTTTTTTTGTGTTGACGAAGTATTGAAGTAAGTCCTCAATATAGTGGGCCTCAGGGTTACCATTCTCTAAGCACAGTTTCTTGAACCTAACGTGCTCAGTGAACATTCGGAGTGGTTCCGCAGCAAAATATTGCAGGCTGATGTTTCTGAAGTAGCTGGTGGGATCTGCGTTCGAGTAGTCGTCGTAGTCAGAGGCATCACCGATGTTGTTGGTGTTGTAATTGTTCACATTTTCTGATCTCATCTCTAATGGTCTATCTTTGTTGGGCGCTCTGTTTTTTTTTTCTCTTAGTTTTTACCCTCACTCTCTTTGATAATGATGTTTAAGTGCAGGAAGGTGGAAGACAATAGCTTTAATAAGACTATTTGAGAATGATGTGAAAAACATGATGATGGAGAACACGTGCTTTAATAAGACTGTTGTTCAACGTGTTGTCAGTGTATTACCAATTGTATACGTTTTGTTTTTTGTATGCATTATTATATTACCAAGTCTCGGTCATTATTTGGTTCATTTGAAAATTATTCATTATTAAAAGATATCGGTTATAAGTGTATTATTTATGAGCATTATGCTAGAATTTGATTATGGGGTATAAAATCTAATTATTGAAAACAAATTATAAAATAAATAAAATACATTTTTATCTGTGCCATCGATTAATAATATACATTTTTTCTAACAAGAAAAGTAAATAAACGGTTGGCAATAGCTTCGCGCCTATACCGACATCCCCTATTGCTTTCTTAATAAAAGATAATAAAAATAAAACAATTACTTTACTCATTTCGTTAATCTTATGCATTTGAATATTTTGTGGCTCAAACAATAAAAATAGAAATAAAAGTAAAATAATTAATTTCCTTAATCTTACGCATTTAAGCATAACATCATATGTGGTAGATACATTCAGAAATTAAATTTCAAAGCAATTAATTAAAAAGATATGTATTGTTGAAATAGTAGTTGAACACAACTTTTTATCAATCGATCATACTAGTGAATTAATAGAATATATTAAATTAGTTTGATGTGCATTTGTTCTATTTGATGTGCATGATCTGTATTTGTTTATGTGTCTGAAAGAAATGCAGAATAAATGCAGGATAAACAGAGATCAATTTATATGTAGGTTATACTTCACTTTTTTTGCCTTTCAACATTAAAATGCAGATTATTTTATATGCCGAGGCCAATGAATGAAAAGTTAATTATTTTTCTTTTTCAGCTATTAATAAACAGCTTACATTAATTATTTTATATTAACTATTAATAAATAGTTTACATTATTAATTCACTACATTCATTTTCAAACTAAACAAACAAAAATCATAAAATTAATTTTAATATTTTGTTTATGAAATGATTTAT
The DNA here is from genome assembly GCA_019705995.1 of Raphanus raphanistrum x Raphanus sativus. NCBI lineage: Eukaryota > Viridiplantae > Streptophyta > Magnoliopsida > Brassicales > Brassicaceae > Raphanus > Raphanus raphanistrum x Raphanus sativus. Next base: position 11,521,215 of record CM034037.1, on the reverse strand, counting down.
TTTCAAACAAATTTATTTTCTAACATATAAATATCAAAAACATTACATAAAATTATTTATGTTTAACGTATCTGTATTTTATATATATTGTTGCAATAAATAGGCACATATGTTATTTTGTGTCATCTAATTTTTTACTTCACTAAAAGAAATATATGATAACCATTGATAAAAAAAACATATATATCATACTTCATTTTATTTTTATTCTTGATAATATCAATAATAAGTAGTATAATTTAAATAACTAATACTTGTTTATAAATTTTTATTTTATTATATTTTCTGTAGCTTAGTTTAATGAATTCATATATGTTATGTCATAATTTAAAATTTATTATCTGTATTTAAGAACTTGTACTTTCAGTTTAGATATTTCATTTTTATAACATTTAAACAAATATGATAATTTAGAAAATTTAATTATCAAATAAATTAATATTTGTTTTGTATAGTCTTCTTCTTTAGACATGTTCAATTATATTTATCTTTTATTAAAAAAATTAGTTTATCTGATAAATCAGATTAGAATGACGAAAGTTTCAGACTAGGCGGAACCCTGTAAGACAGTAAAGCATGTAAAAATGTCTATAGGACATGAAAAAAAAACTGACTTGCCTCTTTGAGGAAGTAATAGTTTCTGCTTCACTGTTAAAAGAAACTGCTTCAACAAAGGGACAATCATAGAAAGATCAATCGTGAGTGTTTTTTTTTGGAGACCATACCTACTCATGTAGTGTGGTTCTTGGTACTGGCTTCCCGATCTTCCAATACTTATTTCGCTAACAAATAAAAATGGAGCAAAAATGGAATTATATGTCACGGTTTGTGGTTCAGAAGAGAAATTTGATATATATATATATAGACAGTTACCCTCTTCTGGAGCAGAAGGTTTGCGGGCTGACAAGCTGATGAAATTGAGCACATCCAAAGAACAACGACTTAGTGTACTAGTGTTCTTACAACTCCCGGACCCAGCTGTGAAGCGATGCTACTGTTGTTGTTGTCTACGCTACTCAAAGTATTGTCTTTGCCTAAAAGGTTCACAACCAAAGAAGGGATAAATTGGACTCCCCATATACGGATATCAACGTCATGATAAAATATACGGGGAGTCCGGTTCCGGATAATAAAATCTTGGATCCGTCAAAATTGAATCCGGATCCGAATATCTTGATTTAAGTTTGGATATCTAGATCAATTTTTTAAGATATATTAAATTTTTAACTTTATTAATATTAATATTTGATATATTTATAAATCTTGTATAAATATTTAATTTATGTTTTATCTTTAGAATTTTCGTATTTTAAACAAAAAAAATTAAAAAGACTTTTACAACCGGATTTGAATATCGTGGATAGTACGATAGCTATACGGATATCCGAAAACCAGAAATCCGAATCCGAAAACTAAAGCCACGGATCCGACGATATTTCTCAGATATCCAGATCTGGATTCGCAAAAAAAATCATATAATTTTAAATTTCATTATATTTTAAAATGATGATATTTATTGATATTTTTGTCAACATGATATTTATTAATTATATATAATAAGTTGTGTTTTGTTTAAATATTTATTTTTCCTTAAAATAATTTAAATATTTATTCTAAATACAATAATTTATTAATTTAGCTTGATCTGCATTTGTTCTGCTTGATATGCATTTGTGCTGCTTGATCTCCATGATATGCATTTGTTCTGCTTGATCTGCATTTCTGTTTGATCTGCGGCTATGAATGTGTAGTGCAGAACAAAATTCAGTACTAATGCAGACACTAATTATGCAGATCCATCTGCATTCCCCCCCATTCATCATTTAGTTTTGCAGATCAAATATGCATTTTTTGATATGTGTTACCCATTCGAAGCCTATATTTCTGTGTGATATGTATTTTTTTATTTGTGTTATTCATTCGAAGCATTTGTTATTATTCTATGTTCTACATTTTTTTTCTTGATTTAGCGTGTTAGTTGCAGAGCAATCTGCATATTATGGTTTGAATGGAACACAGAAAAAAATACTGTATAAATGCAGTTTTTTAGGATGTAGATTAAACTGCATTTTTTGTCATTCACCTTAAAATATGCAGAACACAAAAATATATTCAAATAATAAATAAACTGCATGAAAATTAATGTTAGTGTTATATTATTTGATTTACATTGAAGAAGAGAAAATGGTTGGACAGTTGATATGCATTTAATCTGCAAATTATTGATATGTATTTATCCTATTTGGTCTACTTTTTATTTTTCATCTACATATTTTGCATGGTCTACTTTTTATTTTTCATCTACATATTTTGCATCTACACCACATTCAAAGCCTTAATCTTTTATGCATTTCTTCTGTATTTGTATTGTCACTCGTTCTTTTTTTTTTCGTGAAACTGTCGCTTGTTCAAAGCCTAAGAATCCAACAAAATGATTGAATAATTTTCTTCTCAAACTACGAGGCCACTAATCGATGATCTTTTCAATCATGTTGTAGATATATCACGTGTGATTCCACATTTTCAATCAAATCGTCTGTGCAGTTTATACAATAATGTTTATTTCGAAGTTTTAACCATTGCTTGAGATCTTGACCATCCGATTATGACCACTAATCTTACCATACACCGTCTGGTTTTCTAGCTTAGTTATACTGCATTCCACGAGCTTTAAAATACCAACCCAAATATAATATCTAGTTTAAAATTTATTCTTTTACAAAAATGAATATATGCAATGTTTTTAGAAAACCGGACCCAAAACTAAATGAATATTTATTGGGTTTATAGTTCAATATAGTTTGGCTAGATCATACATGATTCAATATTTAGACTAGGTGATTCTCCCGTAATAAATATTTACAAATAAGTATTTTACTTTGTTTGTTTATATGTTTTAAGTAATATTTTATTTGTACGTATAAAAAATTGTATTAAATATCTTTATGTTTTAAGTATGATATTTTGTATTATTTAAACTTTTTTTTTATTTTGAGTTGTATATAGACGGTTAAATTAATGATGATTTTTCTCATTAGGTTAAAATTATCGTATTAGTAGGTAATTCAGTTTATCCTCTTATATTTGTAAATATTTTAAAATAAAATTTTGTATAATTTGATATATCTTATTTTAGAAAAATAGAAAAATGTAAATCAGATATTCATTAATAAACATAACTTGTAAAATATTGAAAATTTATTCACGTATATGAACATATGCAAAATAGATACGTCATAATAATTGGTTGATTTAATTGTTCATATTTTAATTTGATTTCATTACGTGCATTTGGTATATTGGGATATATCGTTTTTTAATCATAATGTTTTGGTTATAATTAGACTAAAATAAAATGATTTTGCTAATTACATTTTTTTTAGTTTACCTTAGGTTCATAAATATATTTATGTATAATTTATATATGTTTTTGATAAAATATATAAGTCTATATTTTAAAATTTGATAGATATTTTCTGTTTTTTTATGTTTTTGGAAAAATATGAAGAAAAATACAAATAAATTTTGTTTATGTATAATCAATCTTTTATATTCTAGAAATTTTATTATCTTATAGAAAAATGTCGAAATTATTTTATTAATATTATAAATTTTCTTTTTCTTATCAATATTTTAATAAAAATTTGATTTAACTGAACATTAAAATTAAGATAAAAACAATTTTGTTTATTTTGAATTATATTTAAGAATGTGCATGTATATATTTAAAATTATAATCTTAGGTAGATTTTTCTATCTATTTATTTTAATAAAATATATTAAATAAATATGTAAAATTGCATAATTGTCAAAAATTAAAATTAAAAAGATTTATAATATCTGTAGATATATATAAGAAACTAATAATTTTACGATTTAATTTGATTTTATTATTCAATTTTTTTTATAATTTTCTAAAAATATGTATATAGTTTTGAAATATTTTTTATTTAAAAGATATTTCGAAATTTGAAATTCCATAATTGAATATATTTATTTAATGATGATTTATGAGTTATTACCATATTTTTTAAAAGTCCAAAAATATAAATCGACAATAAATGGAATATATGAGTTATTACCATATTTTAAAAATTTTACCAAAAATATAAATTAACATTAAATATAATTTTCCATATCATATTAATCTTTAAAACATGTCATCAATTTTAGTAGTCATGTCACAATTATTAATCTAGGTGTTTTCCTGCATCATGTGTAGTGATGAATTTTTGAAAGTTAAATTTTATATTTTAAAATGTAATTTATTAATATTATATATTTTATTATTTTTACCAATCTATTATTATAAAGAAAAGGTGTCTCTCTTCTCATAGAGCCACGTCATCAAATACTCTCTTCTGTATGTGACACCTGTCCCACCATCTTAAACACTGCGTTTCATTAACTTCATTCTACGAGATACGTGGGCTTCGTTATGTGTTGTTAGTGCTCGATAATGTCCACAAGGACCCAGCCCCTTATTGATAATTTAGGGTTCATCAAAATCTACGATCTCTGCCATTAGAGAGGCTGAGGTCGGCGTGACGATTCCGTTCGTTGGGGTTTAGATCACGTCCTTTCACCTTCGTTCCATCCATCGAAACGAGACAGTTTCCAGATCGCATTAAACATGTTCCTAACTACCATAGCCACGAACTATATGTGTGTGAATCTTCTTAGAGGCGGTATTTCTAAGAGTATAAAAAGGTCTGATTTCCTCCTCTAAAAACCATTCTCTCTAATATGGTTTTCTTCCTCTTTGTCTCACTCCTCCGAGGGTTTCTGTGAGATTCTGAGTTCCCGTGTGGTTGTTCAGAATTGTAACTGTTTTGTATCTGACCGCAGAATTCAAAGCTAGATACAACGTGTTAGTCTGTTCCAGGATGCAAATAGGTCTTGAATTGATTCATCTCGGCGGCGGCAGTTTCGGCAACTAATGATGCTAACTCTCGAGAACGCCGGTGGTTTCACGTCGTTGCTTGAGCCTCCACTTGCCGTCATTGTATTTTTAAGTACTGGCCCTTACGGAATTTTTTTTGATATCTCCACCGCCGCTTCACCATTACGGAACATTGACTAGCCCAAAACAATCGGTCTCGCAAGAGAATAGAACTCAACAAAAAGGTGAGACACAAGTTATGTTTTGTTGACATTTGATTAAGCCAGTAATTGATGAATCCTTGACACATATCCTAACGTTATTTATAGGCTAAAAGCTTAACGAAGACGAAGAACAAAGCTCGGAAGAGAACGAGAAGCTTTCATATTTTCATGTTAGAGTTCGCTGTGGTGAACCAACAGATAGCCATAGCAGAACGAGTAACTTTGCATCTCACATATTTGCACAACTTTTCTTTTTTGATTTTAATCAGTGGATTAATTGCTAATTCATTACTAATTTTCAGATTATAGGCAAGAAGGGAGAAAATTAATACACGGATGAAGCTGCTATAGGAACTGGTTCCAGGCTGTGATAAGGTTTGTCTCTGAGATAATGACTTGCGATCAATATGCTAATTAATCTTAATATCTTCGATTATGCTTAACGACAGGATATTTTTCTAAATAGATTCACCTAAAGATAAGAATATTGAATAGTTTTGATGATATACTGTAGTTTGTTTTTGTTAAATAATCAACACAAAAAGTGGATTGCTTAATCGCTTTTTATGAAGAAGAGTGGTTTCTGGTTTGCCAAAGTGGCCTTAAAGGTCTTAACTTTATTATTTCTGTGTTGGGAGAAGTATCCTCACAGGAAAAATTCTGGCTTGAAATCAGAATGCAGCCTTACTCAAGAAGATAGTAATAAAAGTTCCGAAAATGACTTGAGAGACAAAGACGATTTGAGTAGGGATAGATTATCTTTTCGCACATACTCTGTTTTTTTTTGTAAAACAAACCTAGCAATGCCTAAGTAGAGCGGCCATTGTTTCCGCAGTTGCCTTCAAAAGTGATGAAGCAGACAATGCAGAAGAAGAAAAAATGATATCTTCTATGATTCGGAAAGTGACCATGTTTTTTGTTTTTCTTATTTTTTACTTTTGAGCCTCTGTTTCTATATCTGATAGAAATTTCCTTTATGAGATTCAGTGAGTTTAGAGACATTGATGACTCTGAGTGACACTTCTGGATTGTTTGGAAGGTCTCAACTTCTCGGATGGGGCTAATTTGTAATTCTCTTTTTTTGTTTTGTTTTTATGCTACAACTAACGTGTAATTCTCAATCTCTCAAACCTTCGTATGCTTTTATCAAGGAAACACAAGAAACTAGAAAATCATGGAAATTACCTTTTTGTTATATTCTGCTCATTAACTAATAATTGTTGTCTAAAACTTTGGTCAAGCCCATCCATGAAGAACACTTTGGTAACTAATAACTTTGGTTAGAGATATAAAAAGATTGACAAATCACAGTGACTACCAAACAGATAAATAACTTGAATGTTATGTGGCATATTACAGGAGAACAAGATCAACAGCTACATGTCACCCGAACAACATTTAAACTGGATTGGACTCATGCGACCAATATATAGTTGAGCAACATATGCCACCGTATGGTGTCCGTATACCTTTTATAATTTCTTGATAAAATTTAACGTTTTTTATAATGTTTATTTAACGTTTTTATTATAATTTTTTTATAAAGTTTACAAATTTTATTTTTATTAAAAATTAATTAAAAAATTTTACAAAGTCTTATTTCATTAAAAATGTTTTACAAATTTTATTTTTATTTTTATGCAAACATTTTTAAAAAGTTAAAATTAAAATTTCATTTTTCCATTAAAAAGAAAAAACTTTTGGACAAGGTAAATCGACCTATACACGTTTTAGGGAAGTTAGAATATAACAAATATTTTAAAAATATTTTTTAACTGAAATATAATAATTTTCGCCAAAATGAAGTTTTTTTATCCATAGAAGACACTTTCTACAAATCCTAGAACCAAAAAAAAAAAAATCTCACAAGCAGATTTTACCTCATTAAAATTTTCCAATAAATTAACTGTATAGTAACCATTTAAAAAAAATTATCAACATATCCCGCGCGAAGCGCGGGTTTTTCCTAGTAGTTAATATAAATATCATTAATTAAGCATAAAATTAAGAGAAAATATTTTTTTATTTTAAATGATATTTAAGAATATATATGTATATATAAAGTTAAAATCTTAGATAAGAAATTATCTATTTCATTTGGTTAAATGTATTAAATCAAATTGTACTAAATTACTAAAAATCATATAAAATTGTATAGTTATCAAAAATTAATATTTACATATTTTGTAGATATCTAAAAGAAACTAATGATATTACGATTTTTTAAAAAAAATTCAGAAAATTTAGAAACTTTTAGATAATAAAAATTTTATAATTATAAAAGTAAAATTATATAATATTTCGAAATTCTAAATATCATATTTGAATATATTTATTTTAGTGGTGATTTATGAGCTATTACCATATTCTACAAAGTTTACCAAAATATAAATCAATATTTAATGTAATATATGAGTTATTGCCATATTCTACAAAGATTTCCAAAAATATATATCAGCATTAAATGTAATTGTCCATGTCATATTTAACAATATGACATGTCATCAATCTTAATAGCCACGTCATAATTTTTTTGTGAAAATGATTGTAGAGAAAACATGTGGCAAATCAAAAAAAATATAGTCTAGGGGATATAAAAAATTTAAAGTAAAACTAGTAAATATATTACATAATCAAAAATGTAAATAAATATAAAATAGTATAAATCTAAACTATTCTTTGTTCACATGGTTGCTTCATAGATTTTTGATAATTTTAATGATTTTTGTTAAATTCATGACTTCTAATCCAATTATTTAACTAGTTCATAGTCGAATCAAATATTAGATCTAATCCGACTACGTGATCATGGTCAGAATCTGATTCAACAACCAATTCACTCTAGTTTTAGAAACATTGAATATATGCCTTTAACATAATTTGGATATCAAATATTTTAAAATCTAAACATCTATTGAAACACTATCACTGAAATTTTCTGAAGTTTTTAATATTTAACAAAGATTAAAACCAAATAATAATATAAATTAAATCGACATTTCATAAAATATATCTCATTATTCTGAGTGTAAGTTTCCGATTTTGAGAATAACATTTTGTATACATAATTTGAAAATTAAAAAGGAACACATTTATTTTTAAACGCATTTTCATTAAAAAAAATTTAAAAGGAATCGTGTAAAAAATAAAAGAAAAGAAGTTAATATTGAAAAGTCTTGAATTTTTTTTTCCGTTAAGCTGATCACTTTTTTTTGTCGACTCGTTAAGCTGATCTCTTTCACTCTCTTTAACCCAATTGGCCGCTAACTACTTTCCAAATCCGTTTTTTTTCTTTTTTCCATTCTCTCGATTTCATAAACTCAAACCCTAATTTTCCTCTCGACACTGAATTCTCAGAGCTCCTTTTTCCTCTTTCTTCACCGGAGAGGGATTTGTCGGTGTCGAATCTAGGGTTCCTTTAATTAATTAGGTATATAGCGAGAGAGAGAGATGGAATCAGATCAGGGTAAGCTGTTTATCGGCGGGATTTCATGGGACACCGACGAGAATCTCCTGAGAGAGTACTTCTCCAATTACGGAGAGGTTTTGCAAGTGACGGTGATGCGTGAGAAAGCCACGGGCCGTCCTCGAGGATTCGGATTCGTCGCGTTCTCCGATCCCGCCGTCATTGATAGGGTTCTTCAGGAGAAGCATCACATCGATAATAGAGATGTAAAAAGTTCGAAACTTTATTTAATTTAAACTCGAATTCGCGCTTTTTCATGAATTGGGTTTCTCTAATTTTTGAAATCTTAATGTAAAGTTTCATGCTTTGATCTTGTTGTCGTGTCTGAATTAGATTGCAATCTTAGGTTTTTGAGTGTTATTTGCTAGTAATTGCAACTCTTCCCCTGTTTCACTTGGTTTTTAAAGTTTCATGCTTTGATCTTGGTTTTATATTTTTGTAACATTATATTAGGTTGATGTGAAGAGAGCGATGTCTAGAGAAGAGCAGAGTCCTGCTGGGAGAACAGGGGGTTTTAATGCATCTAGGAGTTTTGATAGCGGTGTTAAGACCAAGAAGATATTCGTGGGAGGTTTGCCTCCCGCTTTAACGTCAGACGAGTTTCGGGCCTACTTCGAGACTTACGGCCCTGTGAGCGATGCAGTCATTATGATTGACCAGGCGACGCAGCGACCTAGAGGGTTTGGGTTTGTTTCGTTCGACTCTGAAGATTCGGTTGACCTTGTTTTGCACAAGACTTTCCACGATATGAGTGGTAAACAAGTAGAAGTCAAAAGAGCTCTTCCTAAAGATGCTAACCCTGGCGTAGCCGGGGGTGGTGGTGGTCGCGGTGGTGGTGGCTCTGGAGGTTTCCCGGGTTATGGTGGAAGTGGATATGAGGGTCGTGTTGATTCGAGTAGTAGATACATGCCGCCTCAGAACACCGGAAGTGGTTATCCTCCTTATGGTGCTTCTGGTTATGGTACTGGTTATGGTTATGGCAGCAACGGTGTAGGTTACGGCGGTTTTGGAGGGTATGGGAATCCGGCTGGGGCGCCGTACGGGAATCCTGGTATCCCTGGAGCTGGGTTTGGAAGTGGTCCAAGAAGTTCATGGGGAGGTCAAGCACCATCCGGTTACGGTAATGTGGGATATGGAAACGCTGCTGCTCCTTGGGGTGGTTCTGGTCCCGGTTCAGCGGTGATGGGGCAAGGAGGTGGTGCGTCTGCAGGTTATGGCAGTAGTCAAGGTTATGGCTATGGTGGAAATGATGCTTCTTATGGGGCTCCTCCATCTGGTTACGGTGCAGTTGGTGGACGGCCTGGAAGTATGCCTAACAGCCATGGAGGTGGCTATGCCGATGGTTCAGATGGTTCTGGAGGCTATGGGAATCAGAATCACCTAGGGAACGGGCAAGCTGGTTATGGTGGAGGTTATGGAAACGGTAGGCAAGCTCAACAGCAGTGATTGGAGGAATAAAGATTGCTACAATGGTGGTTTTGTCCCTGACCTCTGAAAAAAAACTCCTCTCTTTACGCCTTAACGAAGCCGCTTCTGGGGCGGTTTGGCCAGGAGGTCTGCGCTGGATTATCTGTTTTGTTAGTTTCTTAATAAGTTATGTGTTCAGGCACATGAAGTTGTAGTTTGCGTGCTTATTCTATATTTGTCGCTTTGGTATGGTTTTGTTCCTCTATCCTAGTGTTTGTGTTTAACAGTAACTCCTCGAGGTTATCATTATTCATATTTCTTCCTTGCATTCATTTTTTTGTTGTATACTCCTTTTTAGTTTCTTGCTTTGCGTCTCTTCTGTTTTGGTGAACATTTATGCTTCGTGGGCAACGGCAGCACTTGTGTTGTTACATGAGTAGATACAATGTCTGTCAAGAAATTTGCATAGGGGAGATGAGAACAGCTTTAAGTCTCAAGCAGAGTGATATAACTTACCTTGTATGATAACGGGACAACTCAGACAAACGTATACTGTTAGGGTTCACAACCTTATGTCTCTTTTGTTCCTTCGATGATCCATGGAAGAACTCGTCTTAATCTCCAACAGATTCATTAGTCCCACTTCTCTTATTTGTAGATTTAGACCATTTTGGATTAGAGCTACAATTCAAAATTTTGGGTGCGGAATTGGAAAACACAACAGTCAACAAACCTTTGTTCCGTACTTTTGGATTTGCCACTAAACTGGCTTCCTACTTCTCTAAAAAGGCCACCTCTACTCTGTTTCGCACTACTATCAAGTATGTGAATGTTTTTTTTTAAACTGTCATGAAAATCCATTTCTTGATAAAAATGGTTGACAAGAGATGCAATACGATTCACAAGTCTAAAGATATTGCTTGTCTAATTGTTGCATAGCTGATCAGCTAATCAGCATTGACATGTGAGCATGATTATAAGTTTTTTTACCTTTTTCTTTTTATTCATGTGTTTGCAGTTATCTTTTTTTCTAAAAAAATATAGAGATATCTCTCTTTATATTAAAAAGGAGATTAGATATCATGTTCATATATCAAATAATAATTCTGAAAACACACTGATAAAATGAAAAACAAACCGGGTCAGTAAAAAATGAATTTTTGCCTGGTCTGTAATCTTATACCGGTAAAGAAAAATGAAGAAAATTTTAAGAAATACAATAAGTTATATGCATCATGCTATCAAGTATCTACTGCAAATGCGTTTCGTAAGTTCTATACCATCAACTTGGTTAGCCAAATCGTTTTAACAAGATGAGATTTGGATGGACAAAATTTACAAGAAATAAGAGATTCCTAATTCTGGTATTGTTTTGTGTATTTTCCTAATTTAACTCACATCCTCTCTCATTCCTTTGCACATGAAGAATTTGCTGTAGATTACACCTTTATCCAACTTGTCTCCTTCCTCTTCCTCTTGTTTTGTTTGTTTGTTAAGTGTTTGTCTTATTTTAAAACAAGTAATGTCTTCTCTTTCCCTCTTTCCTCTTTCATTGGACAATCTAATTTTATAAAATCACGTCCAAAGTTTTTTTCCTCCACCCTCTCCTCCTCCGCCATGAACCATCATCAACGGCGTGAGTCTTTCTCGGTAACTATCTCTAACATGGGAGGTGGTTCAACGGTGGTTTGTCCTAACACCGACCTTCTCTGGCCATTTGGGAAGCTCAGCGGTCTAGATGGAAATGATATACGTGAAACGGCTTACGAGATCTTCTTCACGGCTTGTAGGTCATCACCAGGGTTTGGAGGTAGGACTGCTCTCTCATTCTACTCTACGCACAACGACAATCACGGAGAAGGAGGAGGAGGAGCAGCAACATCAGGCGGATCACCTGGTGTTGGCTCTGGTTCAGGGTTTGGGTTTTCTGGGAGGAAAGAGGTGGTTACAACCCCGACAAGCCGGGTGAAACGTGCTCTAGGGTTGAAGATGCTTAAACGGTCTCCTTCCAGGCGAATGTCTACGATAGGAGCCACTGGAGGAGCCGGGACAACTTCATTGTCACCCGGCAGTGGCTCGGGACAAGTTAGCCCTGGAGCCGGATTCTTGACGGTCCAACCTTCTCGGCCTAGAAGGCCGTTGACATCGGCGGAGATCATGAGACAACAAATGAGGGTGACAGAACAGAGTGATAGTCGGCTTCGTAAAACCTTATTGAGAACGCTTGTTGGTCAAGTAAGTTTGATCGTTCACTTGCTTGTTACACAAGTTAATAAAAAACTAATAATAATAAAATGATTTGTTTTATCTACAGACGGGTAGACGAGCAGAGACGATTATTTTGCCGTTAGAGCTTCTCCGACACTTGAAAACATCAGAGTTCGGCGATGCAAACGAGTACCAGGTCTGGCAACGAAGACAACTCAAAGTCCTTGAAGCTGGTCTTCTCCTTCACCCATCGATTCCTCTAGACAAAACCAACAACAACGCAATGCGTCTAAGAGAAATCGTCAGACAAAGCGAGAACAAAACCATAGACACAAGCAAAAACGCAGACACAATGAGAACGCTATGCAACGTAGTCGTGTCTTTATCTTGGCGTAGCACTAATGGAAACCCTAGCGATGTTTGTCACTGGGCTGATGGTTACCCTCTCAACATTCATCTTTACGTAGCGCTTTTGCAGTCGATATTCGATGTTAGGGACGAGACACTGGTGCTAGATGAGATCGATGAGCTTCTAGAGCTAATGAAGAAAACTTGGTCAACACTAGGGATCACAAGACCGTTGCATAATCTATGTTTCACTTGGGTTTTGTTTCATCAATATGTTGTTACTTCGCAAATGGAACCAGACTTGCTAGGCGCATCCCATGCTATGCTAGCTGAAGTTGCTAATGACGCTAAGAAACTTGACCGCGAAGCTCTCTATGTGAAACTATTGACGTCCACATTGGCCTCTATGCAAGGATGGACCGAGAAAAGGTATTGGTTACTTGGTATACAAGCAAAGGAAAATTAATCTACTTAAAAACGCTTGAAATATAAATGTGACTGCTATTATTTTAGGTTATTGAGCTACCATGATTATTTCCAAAGAGGAAATGTGGGACTGATAGAAAATCTTCTCCCATTGGCGTTATCATCATCAAGAATCTTAGGAGATGATGTGACCATCTCTCAAGGGAAAGGCGATGTGAAACTGATTGATTATTCAGGGGATCGTGTGGACTTTTACATTAGAGCCTCTATTAAAAATGCTTTTTCAAAGGTATATTAATGGTAAATCTTTTAGATGGCACGAACAAAAATTATGATTAAATTGCACTTTCAAAGGTATATTAATGGTAAAATGATTAAATTAATTCAAACCCTATACCTTAACCTCGGTATCCAAAAATAAATTTTAAAAGTTTAAAAAAAAATTTAAGTAATGATAATTTGGGAGTTTATGTATTATTTTTGGTATAAGAATATGTCTTAGTAGTGTTTCAAAAAAAAGTGTTTCAAAAAAAAGAATGTCTTAGTGATATATCCTAATGTATTTTTTAAACTCCAATATTAAACGTTGAAAACAAAATTTTGTTTGTAGTTTTTGTTTTATTTGTGTTCTTTAAGGTTATGAAATTTTTGTTTCTAGGTGATAGAGAACACGAAAGCTAAGATCGCAGCAACAGAGGAAGGAGAAGAAGCAACTGCCACGCTATTGCAGCTAGCTAAGGAAACAGAGGAGTTGGCACTAAGAGAACGTGAATGTTTCAGTCCAATACTCAAGAGATGGCACTCGGTTGCTGCTGGTGTTGCCTCAGTGTCGCTTCACCAATGCTATGGTTCAATCTTGATGCAATATTTGGCAGGAAGATCGTTTATCTCGAGAGATACTGTTGATGTGTTGCAAACGGCAGGGAAGCTTGAGAAGGTTTTAGTGCAGATGGTGGCTGAAGATACAGAAGAATGTGATGATGGTGGAAAAGGGTTGGTTCGAGAGATGGTTCCTTATGAAGTTGATTCAATAATATTGAGGCTTATAAGACAATGGATTGAAGAGAAGCTAAAGGGAGTTCAAGAGTGTTTGTTCAGAGCAAAAGAAACTGAAGTAAGTGTTTGAGAATTTTTTTTTACTTTCATGTCACTTAACTTATATTGTGTTTGCAATTCTTTCTTAATAGACATGGAACCCGAAATCCAAATCAGAACCATATGCACAATCTGCAGGAGAAATGATGAAGCTAGCAAAGGATATAATCGATGAGTTTTTCGAAATCCCCATCGGTATCACTGAGGATTTAGTTTATGATCTTGCCGAAGGATTGGAACAACTTTTTCAAGAATACACTACATTTGTTGCATCTTGCGGTAAGCTAATATCTAAATCCTTCTTTTTAAATTGTTGAAATGGACTTGTGATACTTTAGGAGAACACTAAACATGTTTTCTTTCTCCAATAGTAGTACATATGATTTTTTTTCCCACAAAATAGCATTCATTAAAAAAGTGTATAAAAACACATTCTAAGTTAAATGTTTAGTAATTAGGATTTAGATTTTATGGATGATGTGTATATGGGTTAAGATATATGGTTTAGGATTTAGCGTCCAAAATATAACATAATAATTTATTTTAATTTTTAAAATATTTTGAAACTAAATGTATTGTAAGTTAATGATAAAATATTATTTTTATTTTTTAATAATATTATTTTGTGATTCTTTTTTATTTGTGTTATAGTTTTGTGATCAAACTATAAAGAATTGTCTTTGAGATGATATAATGCTGCTGACTCTCTAAGTCTTGGTTTTGTCAGGATCGAGACAAAGTTACATACCTACATTACCTCCTCTTACACGATGCAACCGAGATTCAAGATTCCTTAAACTATGGAAGAGAGCTACACCATGTACCGCCTCCGGAAAAGATTTCAGCCACATCGCACCAGCCTCCGACGGCCATCATCCACGGCCTTCCACAAGCCGTGGGACGCAGCGTCTTTACATTCGTCTCAACACATTGCATTTCCTAAGCTCACATATCCATTCGCTGAACAAAGTCCTCTCATTAAACCCGAAGGTACTTCCCGCAACACGAAAACGTTACCGCCACCGTAACAACAACACCTCCTCTTACTTCGACTTCACCTACGCGGGCATTGAATCCGCTTGCCAGCACGTCTCAGAAGTCGCGGCTTACCGTTTGATCTTCCTCGACTCAAACTCTGTTTTTTACGAAAGTCTTTACATAGGAGATGTCACAAACTCGAGGATCAGACCAGCTTTACGAGTCACGAAACAGAACTTAACGTTAATGTCGGCGATTCTAGCGGACCGGGCTCAAGCGCTAGCGATGAGGGAGGTTATGAAGTCGTCTTTCGAAGCGTTCTTGATGGTGTTACTCGCTGGAGGCTACTCACGAGTGTTCTACAGGTCGGATCATAGTTTGATCGAAGAAGATTTCGAGAACTTGAAAAGGGTATTTTGCACTTGTGGTGAAGGGTTGATACCAGAAGAAGTTGTGGATAGAGATGCGGAGATTGTGGAAGGAGTGATTCAGCTGATGAGCCAGCCTACTGAACAGCTTATGGAAGATTTTAGTATTGTGACGTGTGAAACAAGTGGAATGGGTATGGTTGGATCAGGACATAAGCTACCGATGCCTCCGACCACTGGAAGGTGGAACCGGTCGGATCCGAACACTATTTTGAGAGTTCTTTGTCATAGAAACGACCGTGTTGCTAATCGGTTTTTAAAGAAATCATTTCAATTGCCTAAGAGGAGGTGAGAACTGCAAAAGGAGAAAACAAAAAAAAAGAACTGAAGAAAAGAAAAATGTTTATGTTGATAACTGTAAGCCATGAACTTAAAAAAAATATGATTTTTTCTGCTGATTTTGTAATGCTTTTTTCGTTGTTACAGAGGTTGAAGAAAAGTCAACAGAGTTGTCCTATTATTAATCCGATAAATAGTTTTTATTCTTTACATTTTTTTTTGAGAAATCTTTATAAATGACTCATTCCACAACTTCATTTTTAAAATGTACATTGAGTTATTATATCTTCAACTCCACTCTTATTTCCAGTACAAAATAAAATTTAAAGTAAAATCTGATTTCGTTCTATTTTATATTTTGTCTATAATGAAAAAAAATTGTTTTCTACAGAACTCTCTTTTGCATCTCGGTATGTAACATGGATACGAACTGAGAATATTCTTCTGGCAGGAGATGTAATAAGGGGTATGTCTGGAAATGTAAAACAAACTAGATCCAACCCCGGAAAAGCGGTATGAATCAAATTTTGGATCAGATATATATGTCCGAAGAAATTTATTGGTGCATTGCATCACTACCACGGATATAGAATCCAATCTAAAGAGAATGTTGCCGACTCATAAAATCCGAAGGTAAGTGATCCATGATCAAAAGAAATTAATGAGTGAGAATCTCTCTAGAAAAATCACGAATTCTAGTTTGTTTATTGCTGTGATATCTTATTTTTGTTCATTGATTGTGTTTGTACTGGTGATCATGAGTTTGTTAAATATACTGCAAAATCCTAAGAGAAATAGGAGTATGAGAAAAGTTGACTCATAAGATCGGAAGGTAAGTGATCCATGATCAAAAAAAATTAATGAGTGAGAATCTCTCTAGAAAAATCACGAATTCTGGTTTGTTTGTTGCTGTGATATCTTATTTTTGTTCAATGATTGTGTTTGTACTGATGATCATGAGTTTGTTAAATATACTGCAAAATCCTAGCTTGGCATGCACAAAAAGAAAGAAAGTAACAATCAACTGCAATTAAAGGACAATCTCATTTGTCAATAGAATAAAATAAATAATTAGATTTAGTGTGACTATAAATTATTTATATTTTGATGGATTTTGAAATAGAATATACTCTCTAAAAAAAATCTATCCTTGTGAATTCATGAAAAATCAAAAATAAAATACAATTTAAAGTATTTTTGTATTGCAAATAATTTGTTAGTTATTAATTTGAACAATGTCAATAATTTCAGTGATTTTATGTAAGAGTACTTTTCTCATAACGTGTCAGCTGGTTCTAGCAAAAGTAAACAACTAATTCAGTAAGTCAAATGGCAAGATACTCTCACCATAAATTACTAGTTTTAGTGTAAAGAAAAACTTACAGATTTTTAAAATTAAAATCTACAGTAGAACCTCTATAAATTAATAATGTTGGGACTTTAAAATTTTATTAATTTATAGAGATATTAATTTACAAAAATTTTATTAATTTATAGAGATATTAATTTACAAAAGTTTCCTTTTTAGATTTTTTTTTCGTATTTTTGTTTATAAAATAAGAAAATATTTGATTTTACCATATATACATTATTTAAATTTTATAAATTTGATTTTCATATTGTTTTATTATCTTGTTTGGTGTATATTATTATATTACTTATAATTGTTATGTGATTTTTGATATAATTTTACTAAATATTATCAAAATATATTGAAATATTAAGAGAAATAGATGTATTTTCATTGTAAATATAAAATCAACAATATAATGTTTAGTTTGTACTTATATAAAATATATATATATTGATAGATTATTAATTTATGATTTTAATGGGACTATATATTCCTAGGGGAGTTTTAAAAATATTATTATCTTATTATTTTATCGATTTGTATCCTATTTTACACCGGCCCAAATTGAGACCGACAAAATTTATTAATTTATAGAGATTATTAATTTATAGAGTATTAATTTATAGAGGTTCTACTGTAATTTTCTTTGATGAAATTCGAAAGATTAAAATATTATGTATTTATTAACTTGAAAATTTCCAAAAAATCAAATGATAATAGATCTTTACTGATTTACAAAATTTATCAACAAAACAAAGGTGAACTGAAAAGTTAGAGGTCAAGTTTTGTCAAAGTTAAATAAAATTCACAATTGGCTTGAACACTCCCATAGGCTCCAAAATGGGAATATTACACGTCACTGGTTGACATGGTTGTTAGAGTATGTTCATATGTTCTCTTTTTCTTTTTTTTTTTGCTAAAAATGTTCTCTTTTTTTTATGGAATTCTAAAAGAATGAAATAAAATCAGCGGCCATAAAAATCAAGAAATATATCAAGGACTATACAATCAAAATAAAAACAAAGATTCGTATGTGGATCCTGAAAACAAAGATTATGGAGGTGATTGTTCTACCTCTTATTCTAATATTTTTTTTTTGGTTTGGGTATGGTTCTTAAAATGAAGTCTTTGCTAGTGCCATTAACATTGCAACTACTCAGAGTCTAACTGCGTCTCTCTTTATATATGAACGCAATTATTAGTCCATCTTGGCGAAGTTGATGAATCTTTTTCAAGCTGTGCTTAGCTTTGTATGCTAATGGACTCACATCAAATACTTCCTCTTAGCTGATTTTTGCAGATAGGTAATAATTATATTTGACTGCAGGCCGGTTGAGATGAAACATTCATTGCAAATCTTGTTTGCTTCATGCTTTTCAGTTAGTCCCATCTTAGTGAAGTTAGTGAGTCTTTTGAGTTTTGACTGTGATTAGTTGTGTGCTAATGGATTGACATCAAATTTTCTCTTGGCCTGGTGTGTGCATCAAATTATGACATGTCATTAAGTGCAGACTGGTCGAGATGAAAACATGAAAAATCGAGATTAAAGTTCATCTTGGCAAAGCTAACTAGTGTTCTTACTCGAGAGAATTTCTTGATTTGTATCTTCTGAATGGTTGCAGCCGAGCTGTTTGTAAATGGAGAGATAGTCCAACGATCACCAGAGAGGCAGAGACGAGTTGAGCCGCAGCCACAGAGAGCCCAAGATAGACCGAGATACAATGACAGAACTCGCTACTCTCGCCGCAAAGAAAACACACGCTGAACTGCGGCTGAAAGAGAGACACCACACCATAAATAAAAGGAAAGCTAGTATGATAGCAAAAGATAATTGTGATGCTGCTACCACCAGGCGAAGGTTCCTTGTTACAGTCCTTTGCAGCATGCTAGGTTTTTGATTTCATGTAACATTTTTTAAAAATATAATAATATAAATTGAAGAGAAGACATTGGATATTTAGGCATAAAAAAAATCGTTTTCCAATCTAGAGCAATGGATTTATATGTATTTTTCCCATCTGAAGGAGACATTACTTTGTTGACAAAAAAAAAGAAGTCATTGTGTTATATATTTTGGGTTAAATTAAAACAAAATAAAAATAAAAGGGAGATCTGGTGATTTCTCAATAAATAAGGGAGCGAAGTAGATTTTAAAAATATCCAGCAGACAAACAAAAAATCTGCTGGGGGCGAGTTCTTTTTTTTTCTAATCCATCGCTCGCGAAAAAAAAAGTTGACGAAACTCTCAAACGGAGGCGCTTAACGTCGCCGTCGGCGAGGCTAATTTCATTTACTAGAGAGGTGCGACACTTATCCTCCGCCTTTGTTTTGGGTTCCTTTACCGTCGTCTCTCATCCAAGGTTGTTTGTGCTTTCTATTTGTGGTGTATATAGTCGCGAATCGCGAAAAGAATCACGATTGTTTGGTCATTTGACATATCTAGGGTTTGTATCATTGCTGAGAACTTGCTATTCCTTCTCTGCGTTGTGGGATTGCTTAATGCGATTAGATTCAATTGGATCGTAGTTGTAATTTCTATGCTCACCTTGAACTAGTTAGGATACGGTGCCAGTTTTTAGAGGCGCAACTATAATATTTCCATGTACAAACCTAAAGGATTTTTTCTTGTTAAACTTATTATCACTGTTTGAGATCTATAAACCAATAGAACAATGTTTTGAGCAGTATTGTGGTGGCACATTGATCAGTTGCTGTTACTCTCTTTATTGATTTTGAAGTTCCGGTTATGATATGTTGCTAGAGATGAGGGAGCACTCCTACTTGATTATCTTTGATGGTGGTTATGGTTGTTGTTTGTTATATCTAAAACGAATAAAGTAATTTACCCCCTTTTTTTTTTCCTTGAGAAATCAGGATGAACGAAGTTAGTGATCAAAAGGAAAAGCTTGATGTAGATGAAAAGCTTGTCTACGAAGGATCTGCTGCTCGAACAAGGCCTACAAGTGTTGAGGAGATTATGCTAAGGAGGAAGAGGAAAGCGTCCTTGGAAAATGTAGGAGCAGCTCAGTTGCTGGGTAACGATCTTGGTGAGAAGGTTTCTGACGATCATGAGTCTGGAGAAGGGTATGATAAATCTACGGAAGTGAGTCGTGAAGAAGATGTTAAGAACAGTTCAAGAAAGAAAGAAGATGACGTTTCTAATTCCACAGAGGAAACACAAGATAAATCGAGGAAAGAAGACCCTGTGGGAGTAGTTCAGTTAGTCGGTAACAATCTTGTTGAGAAGGTTTCCGACTGTCATGAGTCTGAAAAAGGGAATGATAGGTCCGAGAAACTGAGGCATGTAGAGCTTGTTAAGGATAGTTCAAGAAATATAGAAGAGACCATTTCTAGTTCTGGAGATGGAAAACTAGATAAAGAGGGCACTGTTGAAGCAGCTAAGCTACTGGGCAACGATCTTGTTGAGAAGGTTTCTGACGATCATGCTTCTGAAAAAGGGAATGATAGGTCCAAGAAAGTAAGGCATGAAGAGCGTGTCAAGGACAGATCAAGAGAGAAAGAAGATACCACTTCTAGTTCCAGGGATGAAGGACTAGATAAACCGAGGAAAGAGGACCGTGTTCAAGCAGCTGAGTTACTGGGTAATGATCTTGTTGACAAGGTTTCGGACGATCATGCGTCTGAAAAAGGGAATGATAGGTCCAAGAAAGTAAGGCGTGAAGAGCGTGTCAAGGACAGCTCAAGAAAGAAAGAAGATACCACTTCTAGTTCCAGGGATGAAGGACTAGATAAACCGAGGAAAGAGGACCGTGTTCGAGCAGCTGAGTTACTGGGTAATGATCTTGTTGAGAAGGTTTCGGACTATCATGCGTCTGAAAAAGAGCCTGAAAGATCCAAGAAAGTGAGTCGTGAAAGTGTTAAGGACAGCTCAAGAAAGAAAGAAGACACTACTTCTAGTTCTAGGGAAGAAAGACTAGATAAACCAATGAAAAAGGACCCTGTTGATAAGGTTTCTGACTACCGTGCGTCCGGAAGAGAGCGTGACCGATCCAAGAAATTAAGACCTGAAGAACGCGTTAAGGACAGTTCAAAAAAGAAAGAAGATACCATTTCTAGTTCTAGAGAAGAAAAATCGATGAAAGAGGATCCTGTAGGAGCAGCTCAGCTACTGAGTAACGATCTTGGTGAGAAGGTTTCTGAGTATCATGAGTCTAAAAGAGGGTATCATAGATCTGATAAACTGAGGCGTGAAGAACATGATAAAGACAGGTCAAGAAAGAAGGTGGAAGTCATTTCTAGTTTTAGAGAAGAAAAACTAGATAAACCAACAAAAGATGAGGAGCCTGCTGGCAATAGAAAACGGAAGGCAGAGGGAAAGGGTTCTACAGCTAAAGAGACAATAGTGGAAGAAGATATTAAGGATAGACGAATAAAAAAAGAAGAAACTAATTCTAGTTTTAGGGAGGAAAGACCAGAGAAAAAGATAAAGAAGGAAGACCTTGCTGCAAACAGAAAAATAAGGATTGAAGGAGAATTTCCTGCAACTGAAACGACAAAAAGAGATGGGCTTGGTGTGGATACCAAAATGAAGGCAAACAGAGAAAGGCCTGCTGAAAAGAAAACTGAAAAGCAGATTCATCCTCAGGAAACAGGCGGAGAACAAGGAAGAAATGCTCTTGAAAAATTAGCTGGTAGTAAGAAGCGTCTTAGAAGTCTAGTGGTGGCAGACATACCTCGTAATGAAAATAGTATGAAACCTGACAGTGGAAACAAGAGAAAGAATCAAAATGGAGACCATATGAGTAATAGGGAGAGAAATGTGTCAAGGAGGCATGATCCAGCAAAAGTGCACAGTGTTGAAGTTTCAGAGCAATCGGAGAAAAGGGAAGAACCCAAATCGGATCAACGTGACATGAGAGAGAGAAGGAGATCAAGAAGTCGAGATCATGGGCAGGATAGGCATGATCCAGCAAAACTGCACAGTGTTGAAGCTTCAGAGAGATCGGAAAAAAGGGAGCAACCCAAATCTGATCAACGTGACATGAGAGAGAGAAGGAGATCAAGAAGTCGAGATCATGGGCAGGATAGGGAGAAAAGGTCATCTCCCTTACCAAAGGCTGAAAAGGCTACATCGCGTCATAAAAGAAGCCATGAGGAGCGCTCCGAAAATACTGCTAAGGATAGGTCAGGAAAGCATCATTTTAATGATAATGATAAAAAGGTGACAAGCACCGTAAATAACAAGTCTAGACGGTATAGTTCTTCCAAAAGTGAACTTGGTGGATACTCACCACGGAAAAGAAGAGAGGACGCCTCTGCCAAGGCTGCTTCTCCATCTAATCTTCCTTCAGAGAAAAAAGTTGCTAAATGGGATCTTCCACCTACTGTAACTGCTGGCATGTTCTCGAACTCAGGGTTTTCTGGTCTCCAAACAGCCACTCAGACAGCATATACTACCATTAACGAGGCTTCCTTGACGCTTTTGAACCCACATATAGAGGCATCTTTTAGGACGCCACCAGCAAAGCAGACCACTTCAGTTGATTCTGTTCAACTGACCGAATCTACCAGGCGTATGAGGAGACTTTATGCAGAAAATGTGCCAGATTCGGCCTCTGAGAAGTCTCTGATTGAATGCCTCAATGGCTATATGCTATCTTCAGGCTCCAATCACATAAAAGGAACCGAACCATGTATAAGTTGCATTGTAAGTTTCTGGTGTATGAATTCATTATTCATATTACTCTTCTTATGTTTGTGGAATATAGCTGATGGTATGTCGTCCTTTAATTGCAGATAAACAAAGAAAAAAATCAGGCGCTAGTTGAGTTCCTTACACCACAGGATGCTTCTGCTGCACTCTCCTTGGATGGCTGCTCCTTTGCGGGTTCAAACCTCAAAATTCGACGCCCTAAAGACTATGTCGAGACAACAGTAAGAATTGCAATCTCTACTTCTCTACATTCTCTTTCTCTCGAACTCTTGCCATCTGCTGCCTGCACATGTGTAACTTTTAATAGTCATCTGGTTATTTTTCTTATGTCTTTGGTGCTATCAGTATGGTTCAACGATTATTTTTCCACTTTCAATACAATTGAGTTTACAACATGCTTATTGCGACCTGTGTGACTTCTTTTTAGTGATTCAAGCCTGAATGCAATTTGGCATTCAGTTATTGTCATATATATGACTGTCTGGTGCAAGTTTATGATGCATTATTCACGAGTAGTGATCACCAGTCCTCGTTTGGTCCAGATTGAGATAAAAACTAGAAGTATATATCAGACTTATCGAAATTACTAAAAAAATCTGGACCCATATCTTAGAGCACATAACCATGGTGTTGTCAGTCCACATTTTTTTTTCTGTTCAAGCATCTGATTGACTATGTTTGCCTTCTAATTTCTATAATCAGAGAAATTAGTAGACTTCTTTATCATCATCGATTCATATATGATTCAGTCTCAGATTTGTATACTTGTGTTTCTGCTTAATTCTCCTTTATTGGAACCAACATATACTCATGGCCTTGTCTTTGAAGGCAGTCTAGATGGAAGCATCACGACATTAGTTTATAAACTATGTATTGCTACTTGAGAGTTCATTAAATGCAAGACAGTTGATAAATCACACCTGTTGTTCTTACAATTGTAGGCATATATGGTGGGAAACATATGGTTTAGATTAGTTCATTATGGTTAGATCCTAGCGATGTTAACCCAAGGATGCCCTTTGACTTTAAGAATAGAAATTTGGACGTCTTTAATGTAAATTCTTTCATGGATGAAGGGAATAGGCGACACTGAGAGATACTGTAGTTTTTGGATTCTCACTCTTGAAATAATATGTTTTCAAGCCACATGTGAAATCGTATTCTGACTGGTGTGTTGGAATCTCTTAAATAGGGTGTTTATGTTGGGTATGTCATATTTCACATTCAGGAGGCTGGTGAAGCTGTCTGCTAAATAAGAAGATTCCCAGGTGTAGTGACGAGTTTATTGTGTTTCAAGTTTCTTTGTTTTTTTCTTCTCTTTTGGGCTTTGGGGATTTATAAAAATCATCTTTATGATTCCTTTGTGAATCTTCGTTTACAGTTCTTGTGTTCTTTCTTTGTTCATTCCTAGCACTAGCAGGATCAGATACTTTGTATTGATGTTGTCTCGATGCTTTCGTGATATAGCTCTAAGAATTACATTTATGCCCTAAACTTTTACCTCCTTCTCTTGAATGGATCCGTGTTCCTTTGCTTATGGTCAACTTTCTTGTAAATGGTAAAAGATACGCAGAATTACCATTGCAGAAAGCTGTTATTAATGAGATTTGGAGTCCTAGCAAGGTGGAACAACAACCCTTTTCTTGAGCCTAGCAACGGAGGATTTTTTTGTCTTTGTTCTTCATGTTTGATCAGCTCTTTCTGTGATTATCGGTTGAGTAGCTGTAGGAAATTCTTTGAAAACTGACTGATTATCAAGGCTGTAGACTGTGTCCTTCTACTTGGCCTTGTAAACCAGTACTGTAGTTTTTGCTATGATTTCTGAGCTATGTTATGGTTACAATCCATGAAGCAGGTTTTCAGACGGTTGCTATTTTCATGCAGAGCGGTGAATTGGAGAAAAAGGAGCCAGCCACAAGTGCGCTAAGTGACAATGTGGAGGACTCATCGAACAAGGTAGAAACTGATCCCCCTAAATTGAATTCTTTTGACAGTGCGTCAAACGTTTTATATTGACAACGAGTGTAGAATATTCTTTAAATATCACAAACCATATTTCTTTTATTAGATAACTGTATAATTTAGTTAACCATGGTATATAGTTCAGATCAAATTAAGTTTTGTGCTCATAGTTTCCATACCACGAAAAATCTTGTTCTAGGGACCAAAACATTGGAATATGTAAATTTGACTTGTCATTTCCTTTTAAAACATTGTACGCATAGTTTTTCGTGCTGACAAGTCCTATCGCTTTCCCGTTTAGTTCGTTTGTAGTAGTTTAAAATGAAGATTTTAGGATATATCATCTTTCTTGTTAACTTTGGCTGGTATTGGTAGGTTTTACGGTTAAAAACTTGTTCATATTGAGCTATATGTCAGACACCTTACTAAAATCTTAAACCGGAAAACACACAAAGAACAGAATTGGAATTTTCTCTTCATCTGCGGCATATTTATGGTTCATAATGTTGAAAGTGTTAATCTGTTTTTTGGTTTTACTAGTTGCCTGCTATTGATTTATTTTTTTCCTGTCAAGCTTGCTGTTGATTCGAATATACTTGTGCAGATCTTTATTGGTGGGTTTCCAAAAGCAATTTCATCTGAAATGGTATGATTAGCTGTAACCCTTTTGGAAACGTTTGACACATTCAGTTTCCTATTAGTCTCAGTTCAACTTTTATTGTAATTCTATAAGGTTTCAAATGCAAGGATTTTTTCTTATCCTTCTTTCCTGCTTTTCAGCTGAAGGAGATTGTCAGCGTCTTTGGACCTTTAAAAGCATACCGGTTCGTGATCAACAGTGATCTCAATCAACGATGCGCTTTCCTAGAGGTTAGAAGATGCTCTTATCTCGGCTTTCTGCGTGGCCAATATTTAAAATCACTCTGTAATCTATATGTGCCTTGAAGCTCAACTCAAATGTCCCATAATAATCGGTTAGCTTGATGTAATTATTGTGATTGTTTCGTATCTTTGTGGTCATTTTTTGGTTAGTATTAGATCATGTTGTTTTCCTTGAAATTGGAACAGTGAATGTGACTGTATTTTTCCGCATTTGTTTTAACTATTTTTACATTATGTAC
Organism: Raphanus raphanistrum x Raphanus sativus; assembly: GCA_019705995.1. NCBI lineage: Eukaryota > Viridiplantae > Streptophyta > Magnoliopsida > Brassicales > Brassicaceae > Raphanus > Raphanus raphanistrum x Raphanus sativus. The sequence goes on along the minus strand of CM034037.1, from coordinate 11,495,363 downwards.
CTCAGTACACTGATGGATCTGTTACCCCCAAAGCTTGTGCCGGCCTTAATGGTATGAAGTTAGGTGGAAGTGTAATAACTGCCGTTTGTGCACTTCCTGATGCATCATCTGTAGCGGTAATTCAATGACCCAACTCTAACCTTTTTGTTAGTTCATGTATTGTATGGTTGACATATACCAGAAACTGCGTTCGTTACTGAGAGAGATGTGGTACATAATGTATGTTTCAGGCAACTGAGAATCGACCATCCTATGGGATACCTGAGCATGCAAAACCACTTCTTGGAAAGCCTAAGCATATTTTAAAGCTTAAAAACTTGGTGAGAATATGATTACCTTTTTTCTTGTGAATACCACACACATAAGCTTTGTGAGGATATTACTAAAGTTTTATTCTTTCTTGTTTGACAGGTTGACCCAGAAGATCTACCTTCGCTTTCCGAGTCAGAACTGAAAGAAACTCTGGAGGATGTACGGCTAGAATGTGCCAGGTTAAACTCCGAGATTTCTCTTCCCATGAGTTCATTGAGCTCTAAAAATCTAGCAAATTAAGAAACTAGACCTCTGCGTCTTGTTGTGATGCAGGTTTGGTGTTATTAAGTCGATAAACATCGTGGAACATGAGACCAAAGATACTAGTGGTCCCTACACAGATGCATCTTTGAACCAAGAATCTAAAGAAATGAATGTGTCAGCAATACAGGAGAAAGAGGAGGTATCCAAGAATGTGGATGACACAGCAGACAATGTAGATAATGGAGACGTTGTCAGATCAGACAGTTCGACGGGTGACAACAAGTTATGTGAACCGTGCTCAGTTACTGCGCTTGAGGCAACCACTCAAGCAAATGAAGATAATGATTCCACCGAACAAGGAAATTGTGAAAAGCTTGTCGGGGAAAGCGAGGCAGAGATTCCGCAAGAAGAAGTAGGATCGGCTCGTGCTCAAGACGACGCAGAGATTCCACAAGAAGAAGTAGGATCTGCCCGTTCTCAAGATGACCCAGAGATTCCGCAAGAAGAAGTAGGATCAGCCCTTGCACAGGATGAGCCAGAGAATCCGCAAGAAGTAGGATCAGCACGTGCTGTCAAGACTAGATGGGATAGTGGCGAAAAGATGGAGGAAGAACAAGACCCCAAGGATGTGTTTGAGCCGGGCTGTATCTTCATCGAGTACGGAAGACCAGAAGCCACACGCGCTGCAGCGCATTCGTTGCATGGACGGCTCTACGATAATAGGATTGTGAAAGCAGAATACGTTTCTAAAGAGCTGTACAGAATCAGGTTCCGAAGTGGGTAAAGAAAGAATCCGATCCACCTCCCCCACAAAAAGTGACTAGTTATCTTATTCTTCTTTATTTTGACATGATACATACCGTTTGTTCCCAAAAAGCATACCATTTGAATGGCTTAACTCCTATTTTGTAAACTTTAGTTTTTCTAAAAGCATCTAAAATTTTAAGCCCTTTAAGAATATTCTTTATAGTAGTTGAGATTGATCGGGTTGACTTTTCATCACCACCACCTTTGCCTTAAGCTCTGAGATTGTTCTTTCCATGAGTTCATTGAGCTCTAAAAAGCTAGTAAATCAAGAAACTAGACCTCTGCGTCTTGTTGTGATGTAGGTTTGGTGTTATTAAGTCGATAAACATCGTGGAACATGAGAGCAAAGATACTAGTGGTCCCTACACAGATGCATCTTAACCAAGAATCTAAAGAAATGAATGTGTCAGTAATACATGAGAAAGAGGAGGTATCCAAGAAAGTGGATGACACAGCAGACAATGTAGATAATGGAGACGTTGTCAGATCAGACCGTTCGACGGGTGACTACAAGTTATGTGAACCGTGCTCAGTTACTGCGCTTGAGACAATCACTCAAGCAAATGAAGATCATGACTCCACCGAACAAGGCAACTGTGAAAAGCTTGTCGGGTAAAGTGAGGCAGAGATTCCGCAAGAAGTAGGATCGGCTTGTGCTCAAGACGACGCAGAGATTCCGCAAGAAAAAGTAGGATCAGCCCGTGCACAAGATGAGCCAGAGAATCCGCAAGAAGCAGGATCAGCACGTGCTGTGAAGACGAGATGGGATAGTGGCGACAAGATGGAGGAAGAACAAGATCCTAAGGATGTATTTGAGCCGGGCTGTGTCTTCATCGAGTCCGGAAGACCAGAAGCCACACGCGTTGCAGCTCATTCCTTGCACGGACGGCTCTATGACAACCGGATTGTGAAAGCGGAATACGTTTCTAAAGAGCTTTACAAAATCAGGTTCCCAAGTGGGTAAAGAAAGAGTCCTGATCCACTTCTCCCGCAAAAGAAGTGACTAGGGGTTTAACCGGTTTACCCTTACCAGCTTTCGTTATACCTGAAATCGATATTTTGTAAAGCCGAACCATTGGATATACCGTGTGAATCATCTTGGGTAGCAAAGTCCTACCTGGCCTTGATCATGTAACGATGGTTATTATGCCGTTCAGTTTTCCACTTAAGATTCTGGTACTTCAAAATTTTTTTATGGGTAATATACCTGCTCTTTAGGAGGGGAAACATGACTATGAATAAGATGTTATTACAAGTCTGCATGTGATATGATGACTTCCAGAAACAGAGCAAGACAAGAGTAAAATTAAATTGATATAATAATTTGGTTCACTATACCAATCGAGTCTTATTAAAAATAGAGGTCAGAGTCCATAGTGAAGACATGATCAATGCACTGGGCGATCCCCCAAATCTGGCCATCTTGGCGCCGCCTCTCAAGTGAAATCTCAGCACACCAAACCTGCAGCTTGTAATGACATTTCTGATTACATGATAAAACAATTTTTTAAAAAATATTTATGTTTCAATACTAAAGATGATTTTTAAAAAAATACAGAAAGTTTAGAATTAAATTTCTTATAATAAGATTTAAAATTAAATAAATCTGTCATCTATATAAACCTGTCTTTTTACATATATATATATATATATATATATATATATATATATATATATATATATATTTTAAATCATTTAAAAAAATTGTCTAATGATTTATATTTTAATAATAAATGTTAATATATACATAATATTGAAATAAATTAAATGATAGAATTAAAAGTAAATATTATATAAATATCCTGTGTAGCCCGAACCGACCCTAGTTATTAATAAAAAAAGTTGATCACAAAACATATATATGCAAATAGATTTCTGGTTTAGTTTAAGATCTTGGTTTGAATGCATTTTCTTACACATGTTCACCTTCAAGCATTTAATTGGTCTCAATGCATTTCCTGATGTCTTAGGTTTAGCAGATAGCTTTTGGTTGCATACAGTATTGAGAATCATAGAGAAAGATGCATAAGAGTTCAAAGGAGCTAAAAGAAAAGCAAGCAAAGGTTGTTTCATTAACATTCAGAATCAGGTTTTTGAGGTTTTTCGTCACCACCATTTTTATTCAGTTGTGCTTTTCTTTCTCTTCTGCTCATGCAGCTCCGCTTGCCTTCATCAAACATGAGAATGTGCTAAGGATATATATATATTTTAATTTACCTGTTTGTTCTTCAAAAGCTCAATACAATCAACTCTTTGATTAATAAGTGGCTCGTAAAACTTATTGATGTTAAACAGCCCCTTCAAGACCCTTCATACGATCAGCTAGGAAAGCTTGTGCTCTGTACATGTATAACTCTGTGCACAAGTCAACTCACTCTTCAATCACAGCTTTAGTATGAGTAAGAATCGCTTCCCACTGCTTCTTGTTGTAACTTTCCTTAGCTTTCTTCATGTGGTTACCAGTTCGTTCCAATCACTTGCTGAGGAAATAAGCCAGTGATGAGGAGGACTTCTCGTCTTCATCAACGTGAAGTTCATATGCATAAAATAGATCTAGTAAGCCACATGTGCCGTATTTGTGCATTATTAGTTGCAACACCAAATTGTGTATCAACGGAGCTGAGGCTTTTCTTGATGCCAAACTATTGGAAGAAGCCATCTCAGAGCTCGCCAATGCTATCTTGGAATATGGCTTCAAATCGCTAGAGGATGGCGAGAAGAATGACGTTTTGTTATTGAGTTATTAGAATAAGGTACATGGAACTGGCTTTTTTTCCTTTGGCAGTGTGAGGTTTTGTTGAAGGTTGAAGAAGAAGAGCTTCATAAGCTTGAAGATTATTTACTTGATTGTGTGAAGGGTCTAAAAGGTATTCTTCATTTCTCTATTAAACTGCAGTTACTGTTAGTGTTTATATTTCACAAACCTGAATGGTGTTGTGTTGTACTTGTTTCTTCACAAAACAATGTAACTGCTGTTTCATTGTTTGAGAAGCACTATGAACCATCTATTAAGAACAAAGCTAATTATTAAATTCAGCTTGTGAAAGGTAATAATTTTCTTTTAAAAAAAACTGTGTGTATTACTAACAACAACCTTTAGTCACAAACACACTTTGATGTCTCTTTGGATCTGAAACATCTCTATCTCTCCTCGGAGATTCCCTTCTCAGGTCCCATTGTCTCTCTTTCTGTATATTACAACTAATAAGTAATAATAAACCTCAGCATTACAGTAATAATCAATATATTCAATGTTTTGGTAAAACAAAAACTTTTTGCTAGGAAAGAAAAGAACAACACTGGATTGGACTGGTTCGTCGCTTTCCCTTCTTACGCTTCCGACAGATTCCCTTGCACTTCTCTCTTCCATTATTTTCACTATTTTGTTTGTTTATTTATTTATTTTTTCCTGTTGAACAGATTTACGCCAAAATAATTTTCTTCCAGAGAATACATATATTCGCCTCACAATTTATTTTTCCCCACAATTCATTCTCTTGTATTTTTCTACGAAAAAAGTTATTGTAGTTAGTTATCTTTGCATGCCTTTAGGTTTTCTAAAAAGCCAAAACCTGTAGGAATTTTTTTCACTGGTGATGAAGAATTACCCACTAAGCTCCATTCTGATAAAAGAACATGAAGGCACCGAACATGGAGACCATAACCAAATCGCTGGAAAAATCTATGCAGAATATTTCTCTGAAAAGATCAGAGAAGAAGAGTCCGAAGATCAGAGTCGACGACGGAAGAGAGCAGCAGCAACAAGCATATTCCTCCGGTCTCAGATCGAACATTAGAGCTCAATTCTCACTTATCTCTTCCCTGTCACTGGGAACAATCAACAATGTCTTGATCTCAAGGTAAACAAAATATAGACAAACAACAAATGAGATATTTCTTCTCCTACATTTTATTATATACTTTTAAGCTTTCTAGGTTAAATTAATCACTACAGAAACTTCTAACTCGTGTCGTTTTCGTATTTTTGGATTGCATTAAATGCGTTATTCTCTGTTCATTGGGGCCAATATTTCATTTTCTAATGGTTCTTCTTGTTTCCTTTCTGATGCATTCATTTGCTTCAGAGACCGTATAGTCGATATTGCTATGTTCATAGGCTCGTGTGTTAGGGAAAATAAGTCTTCTTTTTAAAAAAGACCAAAAGAAAAAAAGCATTAAATGGAACATTTCATTTTCAAATCCTTTTGCAGAAACTTATACAAGGCATAGACCACCCTGAACGAAAGACTTGATATTCTGGATATGATTTTTCTAAACAAACAAAACAAATGTTTTTATCTTTTCTTGTTCAATGATATGTCTGAGAAAACTAATGATATATTACCTCAAACATACATGTAAAACAGTACATAGTCATTTGCTTATTTATATATCTATAGCACCAAAGCTTTTTGCCTTAACACAACTTTGGATGCATAAGAGTATAAGACAGTAAAGTACCGGGAAAGAAGAGATAAAAGCTTTCATCGTCATATAAAAACGGAGTTACATTTTTAACCTTTTGATGCAAATGTGGTGATGGGTTTTCTTTTTGTTTAGACAGGAGAAATCTACTACATAAACTGGAAAAAATGGAATGAGAGTGAAAGAGGATCCAAGGAAAGTGATGATGAATGGAGACAATGACAGTGGAGAATCATATGGGACATTGTGCTCTGAAGAATATAGCTCATATTACGACAGTGAAGAGTCTTCATCACAGTCGTCGCCATCATCAAGAGAGAATCAAAAAGAAGAAGAGGATGAAGAAGAAAATGTGCTTATTGTTGCTGGATGCAAAGCTTGTTTCATGTACTTCATGGTTCCTAAGATTGTTGAGGACTGTCCTAAGTGTGCTGCACAGCTTCTTCACTTTGATTGACCTCAATCTGCTTCTCCGTGAAACATCAATCTTTCCTTATTTTCGCTTTTTCTTTCCCCCTTTATTTGGAGATGCGAATTTCTTTAGGTTTTCCTATTCTTTCTTTAATCTTATATTGTTATAACTTGGTGGTTTCTCTTGTGAGTTGGCATTGAGTTTCAATGGCAGTATTTCAGACGGTAAAATAAGTGAAATTTGGAAGAAAATGGTGCATTTACATGAGAGTTGTGTTTACGTTGAAAAGAATAATAATAATGTGAAGCGATGTTTATGAACAGTGGTTGCATTAAAGCTAGTCAACGAAATGAGACATGAGGAATCGCGCGCAAGTAGATAATGGAAGACTAGTGCTAATCTGGTACATGTGACTCCACATTTCATGGTTTTACTTCTTTTTATTTGTTGCATCCAAATCTTCTTTAATTGGCAATATTTTATGAAAACCATAAAAGCTATTACTTCTCTTCCAAAAAGATTAAAAATTTTAGAAAAAAAAATAATTTCACAAAACCAAGAAATTTTTGTTTTCTATAACTTTTATTATTTAATAATAGTAAATTGTAATTTTCAGAAAAAAGTAATTGAATTTATTACGATAAACCAATACAACAAATGTGATGAGGAAACTTAAAGTATACTTTGGACAATAATTTTTTGGAATAAGTTTGTTTTATCCTTGTCCTTGACGGCTAAAGTACTAACTAACAATCTTATGAAATAAATAAATTGTGAATTAGATATATTTTGCTAATGTCTCTTGGGCCGATTTAAGATAATTGGAGAAATGTATGTACAAGTTTGAACATAACCATGAGACTCAGAAAAAAAAATTCTTGAAGCGAGAGGATAATTGAGGGTGTATTTGTTTTAAGGCAATCAAGATAGTCTAGCGTTTTAATTAGTGAATTCACAAGGAAACAACAACAACAAAAAACTCCAGGTAAGAAGCGAGATGTCTCATGTCCCAAAGAGGAAATAGGGCCGCAAATATCGAACCAGAATAGAAATGGACGTAGAAGTTTGGGTCAGAGACGTGGTTTCGGTCTTATATATCCTCCTTTGTATAAACTGAAGATATTTCTCAAAATTACAAAATCAAGGCGAACCGGAAGGCACCGACCCAAATCGGATTAAAGTGCCAAGTAGCTCGTCACGCTGTTTGCAAGCCAACACGTCAAAACACCAAAACTGCCAAGTGTCTCCCCCTCGACAAAACTAACGTCGGTTTTGGTCTAGATAACTACTATTTCTGATCATTTTTCTAAAGTAAAACTTGAGGACAGACATAAGATTGTCTTGTATTTTCTCAGATATTCTCATGAGCATATCACTTTTCTGAACCAGACATCTTTTGAACTTTCCTGTTTCCATTGCCAAACGAGTTTCAAATCTAAAACTTCACAATGTCAGCATACCATGTTTCTCATGAGTCAAATCAACCACAAGGCAATCCTCAAAACATTATATTTTTTGTAAACTTATACTTCTTCTAATATATGTGACTATTAGCTGAAATGATAAATATCATACCATGCATGTGTTTTACTTTCCATGAAATTTTTCAGCCCCGTCGCCTCTCTACCCTCCGGTAATGGAGGCTCCACCACCACCGTATCCACCAACTAGCACGAGGTTCCAGGACTACTACAGTGGCTACGGCCAGCCGCATCCACCGCCTCTGCGTCCATATAGAGATGAGTACTATGGAGAAGGAGAGTATGTGGGTTGCTTTCCTTTTCTCAGAACCTGGTAAAGTCCAACGTTATTATATGATATAGTGTGTCTCCTCTCCGTCGTTGGGTGGTCTAACTAAAGATTTTTGTCTTCAGTTTTTTTCCTTTTGAATACGTTGAAAGAGGTTTTGATTTCTTATTTAAATAAATTGAACTATGAACAATTATGTCACTATGTCACCACCGTATGTGAATCAACTCAGATTGATAAAGCCATAAAAAACAATGATAGTAGATTTATTTTTCCTTTTTGTAAATAAATCACTAATATATCTTTGGATTTTTGGAATGATGCAGTTTGACAACGCTATGTTGTTGCTGGTTTGTGGAACGATGTTGCCTTCCAAGTCGATACTAGTTCTTTATATGAGTTACTTTTGATCCGCTCTATGTGTTTGTTGTAATGTGCAAATCAGAAATCTTGTTTATGAAACATTGACTTCTGATTATTTTTCTTATAGAAAGATTTTGAATAGTTATCGCATCCATAGTTATATATAACCGTAAAAGATAAAGAAATATGTGAAAAGGAATGAGGAAGTCACTCACCAACAAAAAAGCTGATTTCGCCGTTAAACTGCAGATGACAATTTTAAAGTTACACTTCTCACTGATCACGCATAAATAAAAACTGATTAGCAAAATCTTGCAGTTTGCAATAAACAAAATTAACATTGGGCTGTTTAGTAGTTTTTTATAACACCAGTGAAAGCCAGAGTTAAGAAGATGATGTAATCATGTTGGGGTCTTACCTTTTCTCTTTATTTACGACTTACGAGCACAATTTACTGTTGCATTGGAAGGTAAAACAGATTTCTCCAAGATTCACTTTGTCGGTCAGAATTTTCCACAAGGGATGATCAAACACAATGCGTAAATAAACTCAGTATGCTGACTAGGGCTGGACGTTCCAAAGAACCAAACTAAATTCGAACAAAAAAATCAATCCAAACAGAAGTATTTTGAATATCCGAAATAAATTTATATATTTAAATATTTTAATTATTTTTAGATTTAATGTATATAAAAATCACCTATATATATAAAATATTTTTAATTTGTTGAAAATATATAGTCAAAAATAAATGTCTAAAATAACTAAAGTATATTCTAAACACCAAAAATATTTAAATATCAACTGATTTTCAATTCAAATATTCAAACCAAACCAATTTATATGTTAAATTTTAGTATTTAGACATTGTTATTCAAATTTATATGTAATTTATTAGGTTTTTCAAAATATTGAAACATTTAACGTATATAAAGAATTTTAAAGATTTAAAAATAATTTAAATAGGCATCTGAACCTGAACCGAAACCGTAAAAATTCGAAGTCCGAACCAAATCCGAACCGAAATTTAGGAATACCCGAATGAAGTTAAAATCTTTGGCCTCAAAAATCTGAAACCCGAATAAATCAGAAACGAACCCTAATAGATATCCGAACGTCCACCCCTAATACTGACGTATGATGGCCAATCACATGCTGAAGGTTTTGTTTGTATGAGGTACTTGGAAATGATTGTAACAACGTCCACCGACAATTTTGGTTTTAGGTTCTTTGAGATATGAAAATTAGAAGATATGGAAACTGTCTAGATATTTATAAAATTTGGTCGGATTAGATTTGGTTCTTTACTAAAAATATTGACAACAACATCTGAAAATATTCATGTTCAGTTTAGGTTTGGTTTGGTTTAGATAACTTGGATTGTTCCAAATAAAAATACCAGATAATTCGGATAAATTTATATAATTTGGATAGAAATATTCGGATTTTTTTCAGATAACACAAGCATAAACTTTTGACTTATGAATTGTAAGATATATAATTATTTTAAATTAAATAGAATATATATTAATTGTATTTTCAATTTTGGGTATTCATGTATTTGGTTTAGTTTAGTATAGAGAAACATGAACTATTTAGATCGGTTTTAGGTTCCGGTTCTTTGGATTTCGGAGTGTCCAAGCCTAATTGTTACGATATAACCTGGAAACTAGCTCTCAATTTGATGGGATGTGTCTGAAAAGGAAATCATTTCTTGTTTGGTGTGTTTTTGTTATCAGGCAATGGGGATTTGAGAAGCTACTATTCAGGGAATCAAGAACAAAAATACGACGTGACAGGAAATAGGCGATCCAGGCCAAGAACGCGTTTGCGACAGGAGTTCACATGTCCGTTGCTACCATTAGCACAACACCATAACAGTGCACGGGGAGCTTTGCAGAGAGATGTTACCTGTTTCAGCCAAGGAGAAGGTGACATTGTACAAGAAGCTTCCATGTGTACGACCACAACATGAAGAAGCTAGTGAACACTATTAAAGAGTTTGAGCATAGAAAACTTGGGACCAAAGATGTGAAACATTTTTCATGACAAGAGATAACTTAATCCCTCTGTATCAATTAATGGTACAGACAGTAGGTGTTTCCCTTTACTTGTATCATCTGTTTTGTCATCTTTTACTATCTCATTAATAACTTTTGTAAAACATTTTTTAAATGCGTTGTGTTATCTGTTTAAGTATTGACCTTAGTATAAACCCAAACCAAACAATTGCAAGGACCAACATGTGATTCCATTATCAGGTTTCACAGAAGAAAATTCAAGCGGTTCCAAACTTCAAACTGAACAAACTAAAGGCTACAAAGAGAGTATAATCATTCTACCGGTAAGCTAAACCGGTTCTTAACCAAGAACACTTCAACGAGTTATAATACCGACACTGGAGATGTACTAGCTCTTATATATACAGTCACTGTTTAACTGAGTTACTCCTGTGATTCAGTAAGGCGGTTTTCAAGAATCAACATCCGTAGGTGATTCGCCTACGACTCGTTCTTCCTCGTTTCTTGTTACGTCTTCTTCCAACGGGATCAAATTGCAGTGTATAGTGTGTGACACTGGTTTCTCTAGCTGAAACAGCCTGCAATGCCCCCACAAGACAACAAGTTTACCATCGTAAGTGTACTATTTCAACTAAAATGTATGCCCCCTCGTTTCAGTTTGTTTTGTATATAATTTGCATTAGTATCTCCATTACGAGGATGTGGCAGTACGAAATTCTCTGCTGAAAACGGGACTTTAAAGTAAACGAGATTACTTACGGATGCTTGCACAAGGTCGGGCACTGAACAGTAAGTGCGTACTTGCAAGTAGATAGCTCAGTGATCGAAGTGACCATTGCCCTCGTTTCAGCGCAGACAAACCTCACCTGCATTGAGAATTTTTCAAGAATCATGCATCCTCTAATTCCATCAGCAAAATGCTAAAAATCAATAGACACTAAGGTTATACCTCAACTTCACGAGGAGTTCCTGTAAGATCACAGGTGGTCCCATTGGTGTATATATGAGAGTGATACCTGCAATGAAACACACACACACACACAACCTCTGAGATATAGAGCGTTCGGTTATAAAAGTTATGTCAAAAGTAAAACCTCAGTTTAGATACCTCTCTTTCATTGTAGAAACATCAGACACATTTTGATTAAATGCAGCAGTTGCCTCTGCGTCATACTTACCCAAGGAAAACTCTTGGACAATCTGCAGTGGGCAGGACACAAAAGGGTATTCATAACACATCAAAGCCATAGCAGTTACACAGCGAAACAGAGAGAATCAAGAAATCACCAAAAGGGAAGCAGATGAAAAGCACATACCTTGGTGCCATCCTCAATATGTAGCTGCCTTACCGAACCAAGATGACAAAACTCATACGACCACCAACCCTCTTGCTGCACCCCAAAAACAAAACAAAAAACATGAGTTCAGTCTTTGTTCTGTCAGAAAAAAAACACACAGACAAACGTGCACTCGAGGCCCCTTACCCTGACAAGGCATTTCTCATCAAGTGGTTGAAGCAACTCATCAGGAGTCTTAAGCTTCATCTGCTTATCCGTTTCCATCAACACAGTGCTAACGTTCTGCTGCTGAGTAGAGGCCCATCCGCTAGTAGCTTCCTCCTCCTTTGGTAAGAAACACAAGAACCGTCTCCCTTGCTTATCAAGCATCACCATAGACTCCAGATTATCACCCTATTATCATTCACACACACAGAGACCTCTCTCTGTTAAGTGGTATTTAAATCACGAAACTGTGAAGATTGGAGATTGATTTTTTTTTTTTTTACCGGGTGAAACGGTGAGTCTTCGGGAAGAAACTCGATCGTGTACTTTGGTTCACGATTGTTTCGGCTGAATGTTCCCACTGTTTTGGTACAGAGTCATGGAGTGATTAGATTGAATCGGGAGATTTAAGAGATGGTGAGTAATGTTTTACCTAGATGAGTTGGAAAGATCTGATCGGCTAAGACATTGGAGGTTGAGGAAAGGGAAGCTATAAAGAGAGATAGTATGATCTGCGTGATCGTCATCTTTGTCTGCGAATTGGGAAGCAGGTCGCAATGGAGGAGACTATGTTAGATTGATTGTTGACGATGATGAAGGTCGCTCTATTGGGAAGTATTTGCTTTTATGATGTTGGACCGTATTAGGCCCGGCCCATTTATAATTTGTTAATATGGGCTGCTTAAAATAAGCCCATGTTAATATTACGCTAGTTTCTGGTTCAGTCTGACCCGACCCGGGAAAATAAACGTTCTTGTTGCGAGTCCAGTGAGCTTACTAATAAAAAAGCACACAACTTGCTAACCAAAGACGAGAGTGTGTTGTTCTCTCGCATAACGTGGGTTTCCAGTTACAGAGAAATTAATAAGGATTGATTCATGTTGTGGTCTTTTTCCATGACAACATTCGTTTAAACCAAAAAAATGGCAACGCAAAACTTCACTAATCTTGATGCAAGTAGGGAGAGGATTAGCGAAAGTTACCAAACTGATCAAATCCAAGAACTCAAATGAGAACAGACCAAACTCAGTCTCACCAACGATAAGGACACTGAATCACATGACGTCCAGATATAACTAGATGAACAGTTCCAACAAGGTAAAACAAGAGTACAAGACATACTTTCCTAGCATAATTCTCCCAATCCTTGTGGTAGAATAAACCCCAAACAAAACAAAAAAAATATTACAAGGAGGATCTGAAAAGATTCAAGTCTATGCATCTCACCAACTTTAAATAGTAAACAAATAATTCAAATTCACGCTTTATACATTTCCACATAAGGAAACCAAAACCAGCAAACTTCAAAGAAGAACAAAGATTAAAGGAGTAGAAAGTTGAAGTCAACAAAGTTTCAGATTACATCATTTTTATTCGATTGCTTGCAAGTGTAACAGCTTATGGTATTTGTCTATACAATGACTCTTTAGCTATGAAAAAACTTGACAAAACCCGTAGAAGCTAACTTACACCGAAGAAGATGTTCATACAAAAAAAAAAAGTTAATCCTGTTGTTTATCGGTTCTGTTCTTGTTTCCGTATATCAGACCAGTAACCTACAACATAGCAAAACCATTGATAACTTATAAACAACATTCCTAACGAACGCAAATGATCGATTGATTTTTTTTGTTGTTGTTGTAAAACTGACCTGAGGATCAGCGATTGGTTTCCTCTTCTCGACGTATTCATTCGCATCAGCCACCGCGAGAAGTGCCCTTGCCTTAATCAAACATAAACGAAAAGTGGAATTAGAGATTCCGTTTTTTTTTAAGAGACCGCGAGTGTCGAGATCGGTACGTACCTGCTGTTCCTTTTTAAGATCCTGAGCTGGTTTAACCCAAAGATAGTAAGCAATTGTTCCAGCGACGAGCCAAGAAGCGAGATTCTGACCTCCCCTAAGTCCACCCATGGAGTTCCCCACGAAAGACCTCACGTTCCCCATTGATCTTCTCCAATCGCTACCCATTTTGATACGACTCTGATTAGAATCTCTTCACTTTGATGATGGGATTTAAAGAAAAGTAGAAGTAAAGCAGCGATTTTGGTTTGATTCTAATTTGCTTGGTGCCCACTGCGAATAGTAAACCGGTAGCCTAGACCGGTTTGTGTGGCAATTCAACAATCTGTGTTTGTCTGTGATTGAACATCGTGCGTCTATAGTTCCTCCACGTAGCATCAGAAGTTCCGATCTAATATATGGGCTAGATAAAATTGTTAGGCCCATCTACTTTGAATAAGGTAGCTGTAAAACCCCACCTCGAAACTTTTTGGAAAATGTCGGACATGAGTACTAATTTTCATGAGAAAGGACTCATTACACTTATACAATGGGTCGGACCCAGGCCAGAATCGAATCCGGTTATAGTAATGGTGGTGTTGGTTGACAAGAATCCAGAAAAGCTCAAAATCTTAATGATGATAATTTCTGAGTTAGACTAAATGAACTGGGTTAAGTCAACTCAACATGCTAAACTGATTCAGTAAATTTATTCAAATTTACCAATTTATTATATTTAAAATTGTTATATGCAATATATTATATTAACTGACTATTTTTTTGCAACTAAATATTTTATATTACTCATAAATTATTTGTTGTTGGTTTTAGGCTTCTTAAAAGTCAAACATCTTTTTTTTTGAAAAGTAAATAAGATAGTTTGATACATATGTTTAACAGACAGTAGATTATTAACAACACTCCTATTTTGTTATTTATTTTAGATATATATATATGTAATGTATAAACATCTAAAAATATGTTATTTTTTAACAAGATATCTCATAAAATAATTCAAAATTACATTTAAAAATATGTAAATTATTATATATTATTAAATATGTAAATATGCTAAATAATGAATTACATAGACCAACTCAAAAATACAAAAAAATATGAATAAATATTCTATATGCTAGTAGTTACATTACATCAGCCTCTAAAAATGTATTTAGCTAAATTATCTAATGTATCAAATAGATATGTAGCTGACTTTCAACTTTATGTTTATAACATAAAAGTATTCTCAACAAGTACAAATATTAAAATGCAAATACAAAATTTAACATTACATATTATTTAGTACTTAATTAAGTAAGAGTTCATCTTCACTGATCAGATTACTTGATGGACTTTAATTTTGATCATTATCTTATTCTATCAAAATCCTTGCTGATCTATTGTAGACGGTTAATCATCATTTTCATTGGTAGAATTCATTAAAATTTATTATTGGGTGAGTAAATAAACCAAACACAAAAATTTAAATTGAATCAATCACAGAAAAAGAATCTGAACCAACTTCATTATAAATATCTTCTAGAATATTTGGAGTTTTACCTGAACAGATATTCAAAAAAAAAACTGAAAATTAAAAAAAAAACACAAAAATCAATATCAAATAAAAATCTATATCAAATTTGAATTCAATTTTGAATGAATACCCAAAATACTTAATCATGTCAACAAGTATAATCATTATCTCAAACTTCAGTATAATGCATCTTTTTGTATTTGGTTAAATATTAAGAGTTTTTGTGTGTTTAACAATTGCATTTGAAGTTTTGGTTCTAAAATTTAAACAATGTTGCTTTATTTTTGAAATTTGAATGATATTTCAAAAGATTTTAGAATTGTTAGTTGTTAGTTTTAACATGTTTATGTTTATATCCTCTTAAATCCTCTTTTGGATCATGTCACTAAATCTTTGTTTAATTCAAACTATTCAAATTTATAATTAAAATATGATTTTCTGAATCACAAACAAGTATCTAAGTAGTCAAAATTTTAATTAGAATTAAATCCAACTTCAAACTGAGTTCAACTAAATTTCTAGCATGGTACTATATCTGAACGGAATCCAAGTAACTAAAATCTAATTTGAATTGAATTTTTAAAATATTCGAGTGGGGGCAATATTATCCTATCAGACTTGAAGTCCTAATGAATCTAAACATAAATTCAATTGGAAACCCGTTTTCTAATTGTAATACATAAACATGCTTATGTACTTATATTGCTATGTTTAACATCATTAATTCAATGTTTATCGCATCACTGAAAAACGATTAACATCATATCTAAATACAGATTTTTAAATTTATAATTTAGACCTTTTCAGTTCTCTAACATAACTTATCTTCTTAATATTTAATTTGATATTACATGAAATACATTCAAATATAATCAAATATGGATTCAATTTTAGTTATGAGATTCATCTTATAATTGAAAGACAAATCCAATCGGAAAGAATACTATATTCAATATATACTTTAAAAGGTTGTTCTTATGATAAAGCAAAGTATGATCTAACTCAACCTTGAACATGGATCTTACAATATTGCTTTCAACCGAGATAAAATTGGTTCTTCCTAAAAAAATCTGTTGTTGACAATTTTTTAAAAAAACAAGAAAACTTGCTGTTAAGTCATTAAGTTACCTCACCAAATTGATTCGTTATGTTTGAAACTGGTTTGAATGAACAATAGTTTCTCTATTCTAGTCACATTTGTTTCTCTAATCTTTTTTCTAGAGAAGAAAATTTTAAAACTAAGAATATCATATATACATATTTTTTTATTAGATTTCTTTTACTAATGAAAATACATAAAATTGTAAAAATATAAAAAAATTAATTATTTTAGTTATAAATAAATTATTAAAATTTATAATATACTTATTTATTTAAAATATTTTGTATTTATCTACATACATCTTTAATCTACACGGCATGTGGAATTATCTCATTTAAAAAAATCGATCCATCCTAATAATGAAAACATAATTAATTTTAAAGTTTGAAAATAAAATAATATTAAAGAATTATAAAAAGATTGAAGATAATTTCTCCATTAGATTTAAGTGACATAGATACAAATATATGTACTAACAATGTATGTATTATAAAGGAAAATCAAGCTATTGTAATTGTGTATAGAACAAAGTTTGCCTAATTAACTAAATATGTTATTATCTTACTTTGTGTATATTATTTTAAACATCAAAACTAAGAGCATCATATATTGTTTGATTTTCTTAAATTTCTTTTATTGAAAATACATAAATACTTATAAAAAATATCAAAAAATTGATTATTGTAACTATAAATAAATCATTAAAATTTAAACTATTTTGTGTTTATCTATATAAATCTTTAATCTACATGACGCGTGTAGCTATCTATTAAGAATATTATATTTGAAAAGATATTAGGCTAAAAATTGTAAAGTTAGAAAATAAAACAATATGTTTAGTCAACTTTTTATATTTTATTTCCCTAAAAAGGTTGGAATAAAGGAAAAATAAACAGGAAAGAAAAGAAATAGTTAGATATTGATATTGTTGACAAATAGTAGTCAAAGATATTATGATAAATCCAAAAATCCCTTTTTCATCCAAAAGGACATATATATATAAGTCATTATATATTTTCCTGGTCTTAACAAAATATAAAACCCCAATAATTGTAGGGAGCAGGCAGGAATCCTCTTTGCTTTATTCCCTGAATTTTCGCCAACTTACCGTAAGTCTTCTCTCTCTCCCCTCTCTCTTTCTTTCAATTTTTAATGTAAATTTCGAGATGTTTTCTATTTTTCTTCCAGTAATTGAAAATTTCTGGATGAAAATAATTAATCTTCTGTTAATATTTTAAAAAAGTTTTATTGTTTCATTAAAGCTTAACTTTTATCTTACTCTCTAATTCGGAAATTCTAAAGCGCGATCCGTTTTTTTTTTGTTTTTTTATGAGAGAGATCTGAAAAATCATTCCGAATTGTTAAAATCTTCTCTTCCGGGTTGAATTTTTGCATAGGGTTTAGGTGTAAAGTTTCGAACTTTACCTTCTTCGGAGATGATACACTCTCCACTTGAGTGCTTCCTAAAGCTAGGGTTTTGTAGTGAATTCTGCTAACAAGAGTCTTTTTGGTTCTGTTTTTATTTTTGTTTGGGAAAGTGAGGAAAGATGTCGGAATCCGAGACCGGTTTAATGACAGCGAGCAGAGAACCATCAATGCCATTCACAATGGCTCTCCACCACCAACAGCACAATCAACCTCCTTCTCCTCCTCCTCCGCAGGAGCAGGAGCAGCAACAGTCGTCACCACCACCGCAGCAGCAGCAGTACCAACACAACTCAGCCGGAGGTGGGAACCCTGCTTTGAACATGAACTTGCCCGTGGAGATGACGATGGGGAGCGAGCCTGTGAAGAAGAGGAGAGGGAGGCCGAGGAAGTACGGTCCGGAACTGGGTTTGGTTCCCAGAGCTCCTTTCACCGCCACCCAAACTAGTGGCGGTGGTGGTGGTGGTGGTTCCGGCGAAGGAGGGTCGTCTACGCAGAAGAAGATGAGAGGACGACCTCGTGGCTCTATCAATAAGAGAAAGCTTCAGGCTTTAGGTAATTTATATACTCTTTTTTTTTTTTGTAATTGGAATCTTCTTCCTCACGTGATCTGGTGGTGGCTTGGATCTTCTGTTTCGGCTGCAATCAATTAGAATATAGTATATAATGGTGAATATGGTAAACAATGTCCGTAGAGTATTAGAATCCTTCTCAAATTACTTATCTGCCCCTCTTGACGTATCGTGTTCAACAATCTTTGGAGTTTCTTAGTTTCATTGTTCTTTAACGTTATGTACTGCAACTTGAGCTCTTGGTGTTGTTTTATTGTGTATGTGTGCTTGTTCGTTGTGTTGAGTTTTATTAACTGAAACTTGTCTTTTTGTGTGTGTGTGAGTTGTTGCAGGCTCGACAGGAGTGGGATTTGCGCCTCATGTACTTACCGTGATGACTGGAGAGGTGTGTTATATCATCTTTTATCTTATTGAATTTCCTTATTTTACTGCATAGATGTGTCTTAAATTCATCTGTCCGATCACTAAGGTCTGCAAATCATGTGTATGTCGAGAGTTCGGGTTGTTGTGTTAAGGATTATGTCCCGTGTGTGTCTGTTTGTAGTGCTTGTATTTTAAGTCCATTTGATTTGGTCAGGGTTAAGAGCTGACATTTTGTTTTATGAATTTTGGACAGGATGTCGCATCAAAGATAATGGCGTTTTCTCAGAACGGACCACGCACTGTGTGTGTCTTGTCTGCAAATGGATCTATCTCCAATGTTACTCTTCGCCGGTTCGCCACATCCGGTGGAACCGTTACATATGAGGTATCAAATATTTGGCTTTTGAATATTTCTTCATTATCTTTGTCTCTGATGATTTTTGCTGCTTGCTGACTTGTTTACATTTGAAATCCAGGGGAGATTTGAGATTCTGTCTTTGTCGGGCTCGTTCCTTTTGGTGGAGAACAACGGTCACAGAAGCAGGACAGGAGGTCTAAGTGTGACCTTATCAGCTCCTGATGGTCATGTCTTAGGTGGTTGTGTAGCTGGTCTTCTTATAGCAGCATCACCTGTTCAGGTACTTTCTCTCTTTTTTTTTCCCTCCAATACAACATTACATCGATGCTCTCATAAGAACAATGTAAATGACACATTTGGATAAAAATCTCGAATCACAGATTGTTGTTGGGAGTTTCATACCAGAGGGGCAAAAAGAAGAGAGGCAGATGGAACTACCGCATGTGGCACCAAGTCAAGTACTGATGAATCCGAGTAGCCCGCAGTCTCGTGGCACAATGAGTGAGTCATCTATTGGAGGACATGGAAGCCCTCTTCACCAGAGCACCACAGGAGGACCTTACAACAACACCAACAACCTTTCCATGCCTTGGAATTAGCCATTTGATATTTGTAGTTTAAAAAAACTCCAACAAGCCTTCAATTATTTCTGACAAAAAAAAAAGCCTTCTATTATTAGAATGATGATAATGATTCTTATCTTTTAGTTTAGGCTATTTTAAATAGAGTTTAAATAACTTATCATGCTTTGTGTTTCGTTATGTATCAAAACCTTGAGTTGTTCAGAAACTGGAATATCCTGATTAATGTAGATCTTACTTTTTATTATAAAGTTGAAAACATTACAACACCAAAAAAAACAATACTGGTTTTAGTTTTAAGCCTGGTGGTGGTGTTTGGCTCTCTTCAACAAAAACCGCATTGAGAAAAACCCAAGAGCTGTAGTTTGCCAGAACCACCCCATTGCATTCTCCGGGTCCACTCGTTTAGCCAGAGACCAAGCATAGATTCCTTCTCCAACATGTAGTAACACAGCTACGATAAAGACAGCTCTTACCATCGTCATTGTCCTGAAGAAGAAGAGGCTTAGAGCTCTTAAGAAAGGCACAGGTCCTACTTCCGGTAACCACCCCGCAGCGAAAAGAGCCGACATTCCTAGTGCAACAGCTATCCAAGTGAATATGGATGGACCGTCTAAAGATCTCTGTTTCCTCTCTTGCCAATATGAGATGGTTGCAGCCATGCCTTCCTTGGAGCTCTTGAATGGTACATATCCAAGCTCTTCCTTGGCCTTGAGATATGAGAAGTAATGGGTAACACCGACCTAAAGCAAGATCCAACAGAATCATCAAACAACTTTGTTTCTGAACTCAGCTGAGTTGAGAGATTTGAGAAACTGTTACCTTGTAGACTTCAGCAGGAAGAATAAGAGGCTGAGGTAGCCAGCTCTTAGATAGCCATGGATACAAAACAGTGTACACTCCTTGAAAGATCTTACCCAAGGTCACCGCAACAGGTACAGAGATGGTGAAATTGGGAAGGTCATAGTCCAAACTTCGTAGGAAGGGACGTAGAAACTCAAATGTATTCACAGGGGAACCTATGAAAAAAAAAACTCAGCTTTTACTTAAAAGAAAGTCTTAAGGCTAAAGTGTTTACCATCAGAGACGAAATAAGGTTGACCAGCAGCAACAGGCTCTCCTTCTCTACCAGGAATATCATCCAAGAGTCCCATACTAGCCAATATGATAGCTAAGACAAGGTTCTCAACATAAATCCAGTCTGTCTTAACACTCGGTTCACCGGTTTTGAACAGAAGCAAACCCATCTTCGCTAGATTAACTATCCTAGGAAGATGTCTGTCTTCACCTGGTCCATAAATAGCTGCTGGTCGGACCGCACACGTATACAACTTCTTCCCTCCATTTCTGCATAAAACACATAAGTGAGAAGATTTGGTTCCTATAAGAGTCAAAGGAACACTGAACTTACTGAAACGGTCGGCCGTTACTCTTGAGGACAAGCTGTTCAGCAATCGATTTACTCCGACCATAGGCGTCGACGTGATCATCAAGCGGGTAATAAGGCAAGCTCTCGTTACCGTTCCTAATCTCCTTACCACCGAACACGACGTTGTAAGTGCTGACGTAGACTAGTCTCGTGATCTCGTGTTTGAAGACGGCTTCCAAGACGTTACACGTCCCGTTTATGTTGACCTCGTCGCAGCGACCGAACTGCAGCATCTCTTTGCCGGACATGCCGTAGGAAGCGAGATGCAGAACGCAGTCTGCTCCGTCTAGCGCCTTGTCTACATCTTGTTTCCGAGTGACGTCACCTGTTGTTCAAGATTCCCAAGATCGCTCCCGATTTAAAATCTAGTGTGATGATCTATATGATGATGATCAGTGATTTACAGATCGAACTGGATTCAATTGAAGAGTGAGTGAGAGAGAGAGAGAGTGTGGAACCTTGGATGCAGCGAACGCCGCTGTTTCTGAGGTCATCGGACCAAGGAGATGAATCGCGGAGGTCGAAGGAGCGGACCTGGCGAGCACCGCGGCGAGCTAGCTCCAAGCAGAGGGCGGCACCGACGAAGCCGAGGCCTCCAGTGACGACGAAGGTGTTGCCTTCGACACCTTCGTTCTCGCTCAAATGCATTTAAAAAAAAAAGATTTCTCGACACGAGTTTGACAGGCGATGAGAAACTGCAGATTTGAGCGTCTCTCCGACAACTCACTGGCTTTAACTCACTGTCTTGACTTTTCAACTTTTTTTTAACTCAAAAACGTTGTAATTGGGGACATGCCCCTCCATTTTTAAAAACTACTAGATTCTCACCCGCCCTTCAAAGGGGGTATATTTTTTATTTTAATTTTTTAAAGAATTTTAGTAGGACTGGGCGTTCGGGTATCCATTCGGATTTCGGTTCAGTCCATTCGGGTTTCGGGTTTTCGGGGTCAAAGATTTCAGCCCCATTCGGATATTTCTAAATTTCGGTTTGGGTTCGGTTCGGATCTTTACGGGTTCGGTTCGGGTTCGGATAACCCATTTAAAATGTTTTTAAATTTTCAAAATTCATTATATACTTTAAATTTTCAAAATCTATAAGAAAGATAATATATTACATATATATTTTCATAACATATATGTCAAAATACCTTAATTTAACATATAAATTGTTTTTTTAATATTTGGATAAAGAATCAATAGATATTTAACTATTTTGGTATTTTCAATATATTTTAGCTATTTTAAACATTTACTTTTGACTATTTGCATATATTTTCCGAGTTTTTTTGAAAACTTAAAGGTATCTTATATATTTTTAACCTTTTTAATATACATTATATATAAAATAATGTATATATTTAAGTATATAAATTTATTTCGGATACATTCGGGTACCCAAAATATTTCGGTTCGGATCGGGTTTGGTTTCGGTTCTTTAAATACCGAAATTTTGAACCCGTTCGGATATTTAATCAATTTCGGTTCGGATTCGGTGCTACTTTTTCGGATCGGGTTCGGTTTAGTTTTTTGGGTTCGGATTTTTCGCCCAGCCCTAAATTTTAGTTTTATATTTGTGTTTTCCATAATCATATTTGTGTTTGTCTTTGTAATCATATATGTGTATTGAATTTGTGATGTTGTATAACTGTAAATTTGTACCTAGTGTTTTAGATCCGATCTAGACCCGCAGTTGAACCGATAAACTTATTGATCCGGTATATAATCTGGTTTGAATTTTAAGCAAAAATTATTATTTAATCATATATGAAAACTCACGAGACCCCGCTAAAACCCATAATCCGGCTATCAATTGAACCGCTGGTTGACTAATATGTAATTTTAGGATATTGAGCTAATTTGCTCTTTTATTTTTAGTTATATTATTAGAATCTGTTTGTATTCTAATTAGGAAGTTAGATTTTGGTCCGCCTTTTAAATGGACATGTATATTTTTTATTTTACATATTTTTTAGAAATTTAATTTTTATATTTTAGTTTTTCTTTATAATCATATTTGGATCAATTTTTTTAAAAAAGTTATTAGTAAGAGGTTTTGATAATTGTATTGAATTTGTGATGTTGCAAACCTAATTATTTGTGTTATAGCCATTTTACATATTAATTTTATAATTTTTACACTTTTTTAGAAATTTAATTTTTATATTTCAGTTGTTATTCATATTTGGGTAAACTGTTTAATTTTAAAATTTAATCTTCATATTTATATTTTTTTGTAATTTTAAAATGTAAAATATTATCCGGATCCGGATCCGGATCCGGGCTCCATGGATATCTGTTTTTTGGACCAGATTGGATCGCAGATCCAGATTTTAATTCTCAGGTCTAATTTGTGACACTTTAAATTTTGGTGATGTTTTTACTATATCGTTTAAATGTGATGAAGAAAATAATCAAATAATTTCTATTGCACGAAACTGAAATAAAAATCTAATTGTAGTTGATACAATACGACTGAAAAGCCAATAAGATATTCTATTTTAGTGGTCTTGGATATGAAAATTAGTTATTTGTTCTCGTGTTCGAACAATGGGAGGGTCTTTTTACTTTTTATTATTTTTATTTAATTAGTGGTACAATCGTAATTAAACCATCTTCCTCCTAAAGATAACTTTCAAATTTTCTGCAACTTTCTCAATGGTTGTCATCCGAGTTTCTTCGGCAACGACTATAACTTAGCATTTTTCTTATTATTTTATCATCAAATATACAGATCTGATAGCCAATATTCGATTGTAATCATTCAAAAATAAAAATAAAATTTATTTTTTTATGAAACGATTTGTTATGGGACGATCATGTTTATTTAGTTGTAGTTCTTTATGTCAACCGAATCAATGAGGTACACTTCAAATCATAATCAGACTCTATTGAACCTCATCGAAACCTAACAAAATCACATAAACTGGGTGTATGTTCTCTTACTTCGGAAGATAGAGGTTGTTGACTTGTTGATTACGAAATTCATTAATGGTTTGAGGAGTCTTTCTGAGTTTTTATCAACCAATCGTCATAGATGGTATCTGTTAATGGAGCTTTGTTGTGAAAAAAAAAAGTAACTGTTTTTGTTAGATAGAAATTGAACGTGTTAGTGTTTAACAATATAAGAGAAAATTGGGAAATAGATCCACTTTTTCTCCCATTTGTCACATTAGGATTTTAGTTAGATTGTTTAGGAAAATAGGATTTTGAAACCTTGTAAATACCCTAGTGCCCTTTAATTATTGATTAAGTAGATTTATAATATATTTTTTAGATTTTCGTAATTAATTTTAAATGCATTTAGATTTTTTAATAAATTAAAAAAGTAAAATTTAAAAAGTAAAAAAAAAAAAAATCCAAAGGGGCATCGATTTACTCCCTTACCCTAAATCCCCTTTCTATTTTATTTTTCACCCTTCTTCTCCGCCGAGCTCCATCTATGGCGATTGAAGAGTAGTTTCATCTCTTCTCCTGCTCAATCCTTCTCCTCTCCAACGCTCTCTTCATCTCTCCTACAAAAAGTCCTACCCTCTTGTTCCTCATCTTCCTCTTCGACCACACCGAAGGAACACAATCGATACTTCCTTCTTTGAGTTGTTTCATCGGGTAAGGTCAAAATTGGTGGGTTCTTCCATCAATTTCGTCAATATTAGGAGGTTTCTTCACATTATGTATTCGATTACTTCAATTTTATTTCTTGACCTAGATTTTGTGATTGTCAATTTTGACCTAGATTTTGTGATTCTCGATTTGGATATTTTCTTAAAGTAAATTAATTTACTTGTTGGTTTATAATCTTATACACCACGCTTTTCTCTTTACATATTAATATTTTCGATTGTATTTACTTTTCGGCTTAGTTGGTTCTTGATATGTTGGCTTAGTTGTTGTCTGATCTTGAGGTTTATAAGTTTGTAATGTAGAGTAGTTGTAGTTGAGTAGTTGTTCTTTGATATGTAGGGCTTTTGTTGTCCGATTTGAATGTAGAGTAGTTGTTCTTGTAGTGTTTATATTCTTACTTTGTTGTTGTCCGATTGGAAAAATGCTTCTAGAATAGGATTTTGTTTGTTTCTGCTCTCATTACCCACATTATTTCGATTGTTAGTTTGTTGTTCTTCGATTGGAAAAATGGTTATTGAATAGATATGTGACTTGTTTATTGATCGATTCTAAGAAAGAGAGAATGTAAATGTAAAAACAGTTTTATTTTGATCTCATCGTTTGTGATGATATTGATATTTTACAAATTGAACTAATGATGATCTCATGCCTTGTAGATATGTCGGAGGAGTTACCAAAGAGGCTTTTTAAGGAGGGCGAAGAGCCTCAGGTGTCTCAGATCAATAACAACTGCAGGATCGACTACATAATTAAGAAGTTCACAGCGTGGATGCCAAAGGAGCTGGATGTTGTGAAGAAAGATCCGGTGTTTGCTCAGATTTTTAAGCTTCATGAAAACGGTCTCGGGTACTCGGCGAGAGTGGTACACAGTTTCTTGTGCAGGGAGCTGGTGACTTACAAGCTTCACGAGCTTTGGTTTGTCTTTGCGAGGAGACCACTTCGATTCTCACTTCAAGAGTACCACGCAGTAACCGGGTTTGAGTGCAACACGAGTATCTCCCTTTCGGAGTTTGAAGAGTGGAAATTTGATGGTGGTTTCTGGAGCAGGGTTTTGAGGAGGAAAGACGAGACAGTTACACTCTTCGATCTGTGGAATAAGGACAAGGACTCTGTCAAGAAGTGGAAGAATGCAGATCGCATACGGCTGATCTACCTTGCCTTCATTCTTTGTGTCGTTTTAGCGAGAGATGAGAAGCAGAATATCCCTCTCAAATACATCAAGGTGGTCATGGATCTTGAGAAGGTTCGAAAGTATCCTTGGGGAGTTGCTTCTTATGATCTTCTCTGCGAGTCAATAGCCAAGAACCGCTACAAACTGAAGGAGAAGACAAGTAGTTATGTCTTAGATGGATTCTCCTACGCCTTGCAGATTTGGGCAATGGAAGCTGTACCAAAGATTGGAAAGCTTTGTGGTAAGAAACTGGACAAAGCTTTTGCGGATGGTCCTAGATGCATCAACTGGATGGGAGCTGGAAAGGTGTCATATCAAGAGATCAATCGGTTGGAGGAGATTTTTACAGCTGAAAATTTGATTCTTCTTCAGCTGAAAATTTGATTCTTCTTCACGAAATCTCCGCTCCAAGTTCGATCATCCTTTTCACTATCTCCATTATTTTCACTCCTTAAACCGGCATCACCGCAAGCATCCGCAGCGACATGATCCTTCCTTCTAACGCAAGACTCCTTTGAAGTTTTGACAAACTCTGCTCGATTTCTGTCAGGATCTTCCTCGTCATCAACATTACTTGAATCACACGGCTCCTTATTCAAATCGATATTGACGCGTTCCTTTTGATTTACACCGCTACTAGCGAACGTGACACACAAGGTTGTAGACGAACCCTTCTTCGCATAGGCCACAAAGTTAGATACTTGTCGATCATTGCTGATTATTATGGGAGGATTCCCTCTTTGATCCACCATCTCATAGCTGAACTCTGCATTAACGGAATCAGGTTCCACGCCATAATCCTCACACACCATGATCTTGAGGTGCTCCAACAAAGGAGTAGTCTCTAATGGTATCATTCGACCACGCCTTGCTTTGTCTACCATGAAACTCCAATGGTCGCTGCAACTACACATTCATTCACCAGATTTAACATAGATTAGAACCATGTTGTAATGATGGAGAGAAGAGAGAAGAGAATGGAATAGGGAGGAAGAAGAATAGAAGATGGGATCATCGATGAAGAGATCGTGGGAGGAGGAGAATATCGTGGAGAAAATATTCTCCAAGATATTTAGGGATAGATTTAGAAAACATCTATAACCGAATATGGAAGTTTCCATATTTTTCGGATTTGCCTAGAAAATGTATCATACCTAGGCCTTAACAATGTACAGAACGTGGGAGACCTATTCTATCTAAGACGTCACATAAGTTAAAAGGTACATGACCTTAATTTCACAAAAAGAACGTAAGGTATATCGTAGAGTTGTGGTTATATATCGTTATATAACCTCAGGTATAGTGAAGAGATCTTGCTAGATTGAAACGTCACAAAATGTACCTAAGATATATATGACAAGGAAATCTACATAACGTTTTATACCAAGGATATATCGATGTATAAAACTTATATTTCGATTTCTAGGTAAAATAGATCACCAGAATGTGTATTCTAACCTGGGTTAGAAAGTAAAATAAAATATGATTCCAATTTTTTTTTTAAAAACTTAAAATTTATAAATTGTCATACTTATGTTTCCAATAGTTTTCATATTTTTGTATATTTTTTATTTAAGTTTACTATTTTTCTCATCAACCAAGGGTAAAATAAGTCCAAAATTGCCAAAAGTATGAAAAGTCTTAAAGTGACAAACAAAAAAATAATATATCTCTTTTTTCCAATTCTCCCAAATATTTTTGTACGTTTCAAGTCGGATTATGTTATGATTCTCTAGATATCAAAGTCTTGAATCCGCTTGAATATTTAACCAGTTTAAATTTGGTACTATTTTTTCTGATCAGGTTCTGTTTGGTTTTCTCGATTCAATGTCATTTTGTCTACTTCTATTAGTACCAATCATTATTTTTTTCGACTGCATCATACTATTTTAATGACAATTTTCTTTAAAAAAATTACCTTCGCTTAAACAAGTAGGCACTATAAAAATATAATATATTAAATAAAATTGAGGTTCTATCACATTATAAAGAAAATATTACATTTCAAAACACTGTTTAGTTGACTTGACGGCATTGTGTTCTGCATGCCGATATGATTTGGTTTACTTGGTTAGCCAGAGAAGGCCGTTGGTACAAGTACTAGACGACCCTTTTCCCTGTTTTACCTTGAACAAAAAGGTGTACAAGAACTTGAACTTGTCGGGATCGAACAAATAGTTATTCTCCAGCCACTACACAAGAGACTGGCCAATTATCTTAAAGTAAATAATTGTTCAATAATATGAAGATAGAAAAATTAGAATGCACCATTTATATATAAAAAAAAGATTAAGAACCTGGTTAGAAATAAATATAGCAAAATAATAAATTGTCAATAATGAAAAGAAATTTAAGAGAACATATTGTTAAGTAACCATTATATGACATCGCAAAAAAGGGGTAAGAAAGAAAAAGGGGGTAAGAAAATACGTAAAACAAAATATGTTACTAGAAAGTAATCAAATCAAAATAGGTGTAGAACTCTCCACTTCTCGAGTAATAGCGATCAAGAAATCACTACACCATTAAACATCTCCTGAGATGTCATGTGGCCTTTATTAGATGGTGGCACAAAGCAAATGCTTGTTATCGCAAGGAACAGGTCTGGTTAGGCCCGATAATAAGAAGAAAAAAAGTGATCAGATTCTTGATAGTGGGAGAGAGATTGATGTTAGAACTATGGACAATTTAGAAGGTGTTTATCTTTAACGGCTCTTGTTTAGACATTAACCAAAAAGCGTCAAATAGTTCTCTATATCTGGAACCAAATTCTTTACTCTACAACGTTTGTTGTGGATTACTCTCTTATGCCTGGTCGGCATGGGCACGCACCCCATGCATGTTTTAATTTTAGTAGCAAGACATGCCTCTCTGTAGTCATTCTCTGCTGGATTTACCATTTTGGGTTGCTACATCTTTTCATCTAAAGTCACCAACATGAATGAAGTTGTGTTTAGTTGTAAACACTTGGCAGATGTTGATAGGTTATTGCTAACATACATGCAGTTAACTAGAGCTGTGAGAATTGATGACCGGTTAATGGCAACTCTTGCCCTAAACGTAAATTATTCAAAATGCGTGTTAGAGTCATATTTGAAGTCCAAGGGAGAGGGCAACTTCAACTTGGTTTGTGCTTTTCCAAATTGAAGAAGTGTGTCTATTCAATGACGAGCACGTAGGATTTGTGATTGACATGGGTCCATCCCTGGAAATGACGGTAAGACGAGAATGTCAAGTTGTCCTTCAAAGTACGTTTAGTAGCTACCGTTACTTTCATAAACCGAAGGATATTCTACCGAGGTTTGGTAGGTACAAATGTGTGTAAACTGGATCCATGCATCGTGCTTTCCTAAAGTATTCAGCTTTTCTATTGCATGACTGAAGGGAGTATGATCTCAGGCAGGGGGAATGATAATTCAGTTAAGAACTTTATTTCGATTTTAAAACGTTGTGTAAATATGAACTGAAAAACAAAGCATTGCTCAAAATCCTAAACAAACATTATAAGATAGTATTAAAAATTCTTATCTATCTCAAGGCATATACATTACACCAAATCGAAGACTGGCGAGACGATATGAAAATCATGAGAGCTTAAGACAAATCAAAACTACACATATGGTAAAGAAATTTACGTAACATTAGGTGTCGGTTGCGTTAGTTACAATATATGTCAACACCGAATGTTACGTAAACTTCTACACCAAATCAACGACTGGCGAGACCATATCAAAATCATGATAGCTTAAGACGAACCATGTAAACCGTCCATATCAGAATTCTAACATCAAAGAAAACACAGAGCCAAGGCAATGTTCGAATGAATTATTTGTAATTATTGAAATGAGGAATTGGATCCTATAAACTTATAATATTTCGACTTCTTTAAGCTCCCGAAATGATATTTTTATATATCTTCAAAGACGTTACACGAGCAACTTTTTTGTAGATGCAGTCCCTAATCAAATCATTACAGATATGAATAGTGGCATAACAAAAACACGATCGTGGCACTTCAAATTCAACAAATTATTTATCTTCGAGTGAGCTTGAAGAGTTCAGATATTTGGTTTTCCAACGGCACTGCCAGACAATGGAAGCGACTGGAGTCAATACCAACAAGTGTATGTTGTCGCGAGCATAGTTGTCAGTAACGGACCATCTCGGATAGCTTCGTTTTCTTCTTTCTGTTAAAAGTTCTCTGCTGTCCCTTCCAGAACCTATATATCTGCGTTTGTACGTGTATAGACGTCACTGTTTTGGGAATCCTGCAATTCCACAAGCGTAATAGGTAATCTCCATTTTGTAGCAAACCGTAATTGTAATCTGCTGGATTTACCATTTTGGGTTTCTTTTCATATAAAGTCCCAAACATGAATGAAGTTGTGTTTAGTTGTAGACATTTGGCACATGTTGATAGGCTATTGCTAACATGCATGCAGTTAACTAGAGCTGTGAGAAATGATGACCGGTTAATGGCAACTCTTGCCCTAAACGTCAACTATTCAATGCGTGTGAGTCATTTGAAGTCCAAGGGAGAGGGCAACTTGAACTTGGTTTGTGCTTTTCCAAATTGTGTTCATCGTTTCCTCAGCCTGTTCAGATGGTATATAAAATATGATATGATATATATATATATAGATACATATATGTAAGTGTATCTATTCTTAATTTTATTGCAGTTTAGTTTGATTAATCTCTATCGTTTCTAACAGATATTTTGATGGAGCTCTAAGTCTCACAACCTCAAGTCTTGTGATGAGTATTTTTCTTCAGTTGTAATTTACGTTATTAGCTACATAGTCAGAATTGGATACAACTTTAGAGGATATTTTATGGTGGTAATGCGAGAGGGTTAACGTGTTTCTCTCATTCCGAGAGGGTTAACGGGGTTTTGAAGAAAAGTCTATTGCCACTTTAATTTATTTGTAAAGCAATTCCAACTTCCAAGCCAGCTGACTTTTTCTTTGCACGTATAACATATGTAAGCTAGACAACTTTTTTCTTACCTACAAAGAGATCACTGTTTATCCAAGAGAAATACCTTTTTTATATCTTGATTCAAAAACTTCGATTTTTCTTCTGATCAGCTTGTCGGCTAGTTGAAATTTGTATATAAATCTAAAAATGGACAAAAGCTTTAACCAGTTGAAGAAGTGTGTCTATTCAGTTCAATGACGAGCACGAAGGATTTCTGATTGACATGGGTCCTATCCCTGGAAATGATGGTAAGACGAGAATGTCATTAACCTGTCCGTCAAGGTACGTTTAGTAATTAACTACAGCTACTTTCTTTAATAAATACATTCGTTCATAAAATAATTAAAGAAATAAAGTTGAAATCCGCATGTCAATAATTTAACAAAAACTAAGACTGGTTGGTGTTTATATTATTAAAACTGAAGTATAAATAAAAACTATTAAGATTTAACAGTTATTTACAATAGATAATGTTATTGATGTATTAAATATCTTTTTTACCAAAGTATTAAAAATCTTTTAGTTTATGCTATTTAAATAGTTTTCTAATTTTTTCCTAAACTAATTTAACAAGACTTTATTGCGAAGTGCTAGAAAGATAATGCTCATTTATATATATATATATATATATATATATATATATATATATATTTGTGATCAACTGATTTTTTACCAACATCAAATAGTATCATAATATATAATATATCTCTTATATATTAATTGATAATCATTTATAAAGTTGTAACTTTAGGTTTGAATTAATTACAAAAAAGTTTTTTGATGCATCACTTAATTACGATAAGTGACAGCATAAGAATCGATTTAACTATTTGTGAGTCCAACAAATTTTTTTTAGGAAACGTTATATTAACCATATATACAATATTGTTATATGGACATTATATCACTTAGAATATCACTAAGAAAAGTTTATATAACGATATATGGTGGTAATGTTTTTTTTATGGTGTTAATGTTATATCACTTACAACTAAGTTAGTGATATTCCCTTGTCCCTACATAAGCATTAAACGCATTTTTGCACATATCATTACAAAAAGACGATTACGTAAACACACAAAAAATTATACAAGCGATAACTATATATCTCGACATCAAAGACATGAACAACAATATGTTGATAAACATCATCCTTTTACATGTACACATTAGTTTATCATCTTTTCAGAAGCTGTAGAACTATTCAGAATGCATTGTTCTGTTAAAATTATGAGGATTAAGTGTTTGTCATGTGAAGCAAACTTGTGGCCAGTGATTCGGTTTTTTTTTTGAAGCAACTTCCTGTAGTTTGCTTCTTGTATCCGGTGATTAGATTTGACACCATAATGCATTGTTCTTCCTTACAGATAATATATCATTCGATGTAAACAATAAACTATTTAATGTTTTTTTTAATTATGTTTATGTATTTCAAGCTAATGTGTACATGAATTGTCTAATGTTATGATGCACGAATAATCTAATCCATAAACCTTCAAATTGCATAGTTAGAACTACAGATGGTAAAGATTATATTACAGTTTTGTTTTTGGAAGATGTGAAGAACGAGGTATCTTCATATTTCTTTTTTTGAGTGATGAATAAATTAACTTAATATAGTCTTGTGACCAAGTTAAGATGTCATTACTTAATTTATTAATCTACCACACGTTATGATAAACTAGAATTTGTTCCCGATTATTTGTAGTATTCTTTATCAAGAAAAACTTGATATGGGAACAAATTCATTTGAAACAATACATTAAATATTGGGAAATTCTAAAAATTATCCAACTAAATTTTGTTAAGTCTTTCGATACCAAAACTTTTTTTGCTGTCCAGTTAAATACATCAACTAATTATTTTGCTCACTTTAATACATAAAATTTCAAAATTGTACCCCTTTAAATACTCAAATTTTGTTTATTTTAATTAAAAATATTAATAAGTTTCAAACGAATTTTGAAAAATCTTTAAAATCTAAGGAAAATTATTTTAAGATTTAGAAAAGAATGTAAATTAACTATGGAGAAAGTTATAAGGATTGTAAAATTTAATTTTCAAGAAAATTTTTTTTTTTTTATTTCAGAAATAAAATAATTCAATATGTACTAGAAATTTTATTACAGAATCTAAGATAAAATAAAGCTTAGATACTTTATTTCTCAAGCATAAGAGATACTATTTTTCTGAGATTTTTCTTTTGCAAATTTTAGAAATTTTAAAATTTCATTTGAAATTTATTAGTATTTCTTGTTAAAATAAATAAAGTTTGGGTATTAAAATGGGCACAATTTTAAATATTTTGTATTAAAATGAGAAAAATAAATTTGTTAGGGTATTAAATTGGGTACTAAAATTTGTTTAGTAAAAGAAGCTAGAATAACAAATATGTAAACGACACAAAATGGAGAACTATAAAAATGAAACGATACAGAACACAAAATCGAAAACAAAGGGAAAATATTATAGAAAGTAGAAGATATTCTTCAAAGAAAATAGAGAACTAAAAGAAATAGAAAGAAGATATGAGGAGCAAGGAATTTATTTTGGGCATTTATTTTGCTTTTTTCAAAAGAAATTATAAGATATGTATTAGAAAGATATTGTGTAGTTTAATGTTATGGTTTTGAAAACAAAATAATTCAAATCTCGTTAGTTCAAATTTAGATATAATATGATGACAAAAATATATTACTATAGTTTTAAATATTCATATTGGACAATTTAGTCAATATATATATATATATATATATATATACAAAAGTGTAATTTTCAAAAAAAAAATATAATGATGTAGTTTTCAAATTAAAATCTCATATAAATGTATTTTCCCAAATATTCTCTTATATTTATTCATTAATATAATTAATAAATAAAATGATAGTTACTATAAAAAGTAAGTTTAGTAAGAATCATTTGGATACTATTGGTACTATTTATTAAAATGATAGTTAATTTTTGCCTAGTTACTATCATTTTATTCGTGTTTTGATTGAGAATGTAATACTCAAATTTTGTTATTAGCTTTATTGAGAAGTGCTAGAAAGATAATGCTCATATATATATATATATATATATATATATATATATATATATATATATATATATGTGTGTGTGTATGTGTGTGTGTGTGTGTGTGTGTGTACATAGTGGTTCATCTACTCATTTGCCTTATTTCATCTTTTAAAATAATTTTCTAAATAAATAACTGCATTTAAATGGTAATAATTTGCATTATTTTTCATCCTCAAATAAAAATAATCAATAAAATATTGTTAAATTTAAAAAAAAAATAAGTCATCATTCAAAATTAAATCTGCAGAAAAATAAAAATAAAAAAAAATTGTTATAATTTTGTAAAATAAAGTCAAAAGTTAAAAACGAAAATCTACTGCAAAATCTAAAAACTAAAAATCAAAAGCTAAAAACAAAAAAAAAAATCTGAAAACTATCCAAACAATTATTACCTTATTGATTAACCTCTAACCTCTTTTAGTTCTATTTTACTAACACTATAAATCAATTCAGCCAATATTACTAAAGTCCTTATATATAAAAATATGTTTTTTTCAAAATCTTAGTTAATTATTTTAATATTACATTTTAAATTAAAAATGAAAACTTACAGTAAATTATTTATAACAATAACTAATTTTGTCACATCAATAAAAAACTCTATTACAAATTTTTCTTCTGATTACATATAAAATTTCACTGAAACCGAGGAATCTAAAACTTATTCAGTTTAATGTAATATTAAAAGTAGAAGAAAAAATTAATTCATTTTAAACAAATAGAATGAGTTTTTTTTTTGTTGTTTTTATCAAATTAATCTGTAACGGATCACAGATTAATAGTGGATTTTTGAATTTTACCAAATTTTATCAAATATTTACCTAACATATTCTTTTATTAAATCTGAACCAAATTGTTTACAGATCGATGTATCTATCGGTTTGAACATATGTTTGTATCCAAGATGAAAACATGGTCTGAATCTCAAACACTACAATACAACACTTTTAACTTATTTGTTTTCTAATAAATAATTATAAGTTCATGTAAGTTCTATAAAAAAATTCCTAAGAAAATCCCCATTTTAAAAAGGGAAAATTTGGAAAAATATACTCCACTAAGATTATAATTTGAAAACTACACCTTTCTTTTTAATTTTTTTAAAAATACACTTATATATACATAAATTTACCAAATTGCCCAATCTTAATATTTTTCAATTCCTAATATATTTTCAAAAAAAAAAAAATTACAGCATTGTCACGAGTTGAGATGGATGAAGTTGTGAGTATTCAGATGGAGAAATGGATGGTTCTTGAAACCCATTTGTTTGGGGTTGGATCAGAGATTGCGTGTGAGATCGTTATGTGTTGGTAGGAGAGTTACTTATGGATCTACTTTAGTATTTGTGTAATTCACTATTAAACGTTATGAATCATATGATCAATGCTTGTAAGAATATTATCAATCACCGAATCAAATCATAAGAAAAAAGATTCAGTCTTTATCAATCAAAACCTAAAAACAAATCAAATTGTAGGAACCAAAAAGGTTAGATTAAGACATTACGTTCGTTGTTTCACAAAAAAAAATTAAGTTTGTCTGTAACCTAGAATAGTCCGACCACCACCACCACCACCGACTGAATTCCTCCTCCTTCCTCCGCAGCCGATTGATTTCCTTCCGCCGCCGTTAATGGCTGAAGCTGCGGTCGTGGAGATTTTCTTGAGATCTTCGACGGTGGCGTAGTTCTTAGGCGCATTCATCCCTTTGCTTCTCTTCTTAATATCATTATTTATTAATTTTATAAAAACATATTTTATCTCAAACAACCATATTTATCTTAAAATATAAACAATTATAATATTTTTATTAATTTCAAATTTTATCTTAATAACTGAAATATTTTATTTGGGTAAAACAGTAAATTCACATTAAAGAAAGTATAGTTTTCAAAAAGAAAAAAATGTAGTGTATTTTTCAAATTTCAAATCTTAAATAGGGTATTTTGCAAATTATCCCTTTTAAAAACGTGGATTAAAATCTTGTAAAATATAAGTAACAAAGAATTTACTATTACAAAAAAAAAACAGAATTTACCTATATTATAGTAATCAATTGGGGCCGTAGTACAAGAATATGCTATAAATAACGATATTCCATGAAAATGGAAACACTTACATCAATTCATTTTCATGTTCACTTGGTTAACCATGCCGAGTCGAGGAATCTCTAAGTAGTAGCTTTCATTGTCCCCATATCAATAGACTTTTGTCAAATATTTAGTTGCATACGCATCTCTCTATCTACGATTCCTCATAACACAACACAACACATACGAAACTAATATGATCCCTAAAGTATTTGTTTGTATAGTTTTTTCTGTTATCTTTTTTACATAACTCATATGTATATGGTACTTGACCAGAACGATCCATTGACCTGGTGACTTGGAAAATATTCCACTTCGCTTACCAGGTCCATTTAAAATACAGTAACACACATTCAACGAAATCCGTTTCTATAAAATAAAACCTTTTTGAGAAAAGGGCTAATAAAACCTAACGTTACCTCCCCATTTCAAAAACCTCTCAGCTTCTTACGGTTTGAACCTTAAAAAGCCCTTGAGCTAGAGTTCAGAGAACTGAGGTTACTACCCAAGGTTCGGATTTCACCCAACCGATGAAGAGCTCGTGGTTCAGCTTTTAAGTCGAAGAGTAACCGGTTTAACCTTACCAACTTTCGTTATACCTGAAATCGATAATTTGTAAAGCCGAACCAATATGGGATATACCATGTGAATCTTCTTGGGCAACAAAGTCCTAGCTACCTGGCCTTGGTCATGTAACGATGGTTATTATGCCTTTTCATGACTATGAACAAGATGTTATTACAAGTCTGCATATCATATGATGACTTCCACAAACAGAGCAAGACAAGAATAAGATTAAATTGACGTAATAATAAGAAAACTGCCAGTAAAAAAACCCGTAGAATGTAGGATTTCAGTCGAACAAATACCAGGTTTGTTCGGATTCACTATATGAAGTAGAGAAGGACAACAAGAAACGAACTAGACAACATAAACAAGAGTATGAGTCTTTCGCACATGATAATTGATAGCTTTCTCTTTATTATTTCAAATTTAATTTAAATAATCAAATTATTTTACAGGTAATAGTATTATTATTTTTAAATTAGATAGTGAATAAGATATCTAACCATGTTGATACAACATCTGATATTTCCCCAAGCTGAGATGCTTGTCTGGTTGCCACATAACATATTCTGAATTGCTGCGTAACGTGGCACCGTAAACTTGAAAATTGAGGTGGGGTAGTCTTAATCATTCCCAACCAAACTAGATGTGTTCCCCATACTATTTATCTTCGAGTGAGCTTGAAGAGGTTGATTTTCCAATAACAACAAGTGTTGTCAGTAACAGACCATGGCTTCGTTTTCTTCTTGGTGTTAAAATTTTTTCTGCTGTCCCTTCCAGAACCTAAAAGTCTATCTGCCTTTGTACGTGTATAGACTTCACCGGAGAATCTCCATTCAGCCCATCTAACATGTTGGCTGCACTACCCATCTTTAACATCAAAGCAGAAACAAAGCATGTCTCGTGATTCAATGTGGCTGTAACCATGTTTTCACCAGCAAATTAAGGAAGGTAAGCACAATTTCATCCTCTTATGTGTTCAATGCGCAATGGTACGAAGCTGCTAGCGAATGGTATTTAGGCGAACGAAAAACTAACCGCACCAAGATCCCGTGTTGACCGATGTAAGGAACTAGTCTAATCTCAATAGTTTATAACCCAAATTGACCATCATTCACAATATATAATTCATGAAATAGAAGTAGAAGAAGAAGAAGATACTACAACAAAGAGTGTCTACCAATTAAGTCTGTAAATAAAAGACTAAAAGAGCGATAAAAAAAAAGTATGTTCAAAGACTAACATTAATAGTAGACAAAATATAGAGGTCAGGGTCCACAGTGAAGACATGATCAGTGCACTGGATGTTCCCCCAAATGTGGTGCACCCGCCTCTCAAGTGAAATCTCAGCACACCAAACCTGCAACTTATCCCCGACGAGCACGGACCAGAAGATGACAATGTTGCCAGCGGATTTGCTGATTTTGAAGCCCGGAACTAAGCCTAGGAGGCCGTTTGTGTAACCACGATTGAGCATATGGCAATTCCACACATCGGCACACTCCCCATCGAAAATGATTGAATTAATGTTGGAAGTGTCAAACTTGAGGAACCCTTGAAGATCATCCAAACCATTCACCGTGTACCACTCCAGGCTCCCTTTCCTCACCCCACTCCAAGGGTCACACCACTTGATTCTCCCGTCAAAATCACAACTGAATAACAACCTGTCTATTGCACAACAACAATCCTCTTTTGCGTTTAGAAAGAAATCATTCCACAAACCTTCTTCACTCCGAAACTTGAACGAAATAATATTATTATTATCCGGCCCAACAACCCTGCAAGCCTCCTTGCTCATCACCGGATCAGGTATACACACACTGCTCCAAGTTTGCGTCATTGGATCGAAAACCTCTGGATTGTCGCGGGAGAATGGATCATCGCAGCCTCCCATGACGTATATCTTTCCGTCTAAAACCCCTGCGTTGGCTTCACAGCGAGCAAACCTCATGGAGGGGAGCTGGCTCCACGTGTGAGTTCGACAATCAAGGAAGGAGACACGCGATGTCGTCACGGCTTCTATCCTTCCTCCAATTACATAGATCCCACATCCCATGGAGACATAGGTAGCTCTACGCGGAGATGGGAACGAAGGGATCGGGATTGGGATCAGCCTATTATTCTCTTGTCCTCCTTTTCTGAGGATGAACCATCCCAGAGGATTTGTAATTGTGCCAAAATTAGTTCCCAAGCATACGTAGATGCACTCCTCCCTCAAACCCATTCGACATCGGGTCTCGTACATCTCCGGCGAAGCCACCAGTGAGTGGATGCTCTTTGAGACCAGAGATAAGGCCCCTAGGTCGGATCTAGACACGCGGGCCAAGCAGTTTTGAACCATGTCATATGGCAAAGACATTAACCCACATGATGATGATGGACACTCAACCCTTCTCCTCTTCTTCTTCTTCTTTCTGCGCAACTGCTCTACCGCCGCGACGGACATCATCTCTTTACTTTTTGACTTTTACTCTTCTTTTTGTCGTGAGGTTGTAATGGTGTTTTTTACTTATATATATAAGATTTTCTCTTGTACTTTAAAAAAGGAAAAAGTTATAAATACCCAAAACTTAATTATGGAATATTCACATATTTGTACCCATAAAATCAAGAAAATTGTTTTCGATTAGAACCACACAAATTTCTTTCATTTTTTCTTTTTTATCGCATGTACATATGCGAAACGAACTATAATTTAAATATCATTCTACGCTTTATGGTAAATAAAATAAACTGTTTTACTGTAAGCTCCTTTTTTTTTTCTTCTTAAACATGTACAAGATTACCAAAATGTTGATCTTTGAAGGTGGTGACGGAGAAGGACACTTGGAGATCGGAGATATAAGTCGTTAGTTTCTTTCATTGAAACATGAGCAATATTTATCGACTGATTTTTAGACTATCAAAAAAGTTTAGGTTGGTGCTATAATTTTTCTTCATATAATTTAATTATCTTTCCTACTATTTCTATTTATATATTCATATATCTAATTTAATTACAATTAAATATATATTATGCCTAAAATTAAGGAACTAACTAATTAATTTATTATTTTTAAACTAATGAATTTAATTTATATAAATATGTCATTTCAATAAAAATATTTTTTTATTTATTAATGTAATAAATAGTTATATATGTCTATTAATTCATATATATACAACTATATATTAATCCAGATGCAAAAAAAAAACAATTTCATCAAAACCCTCACTAAATACATAAAAATATAATTCTTATTAAATTAGATATACATATACATATCTCTATATGTATGTGATAAAAATAAAATAGTTCGATACTATTAATATTTAAAACACGATAAAACATGTTACTTGATATTTTTATGAATATATTTTACGGGTTATTCAAACACATATAATATATTTATCAAATATTAACTAATTCAACAGATATATTAACAAAATTATATCTTAAGACATTACGTTAACATAAATCGGTGCAAGAGATTATGGATCAATAGTTTAATTAGTCGTAAAACATAGTTGTATATATAATAAAAATATATATAAAGATTAAAATTACTAAATATTTATATTTCTAATGCGAATAATGAACTTAAGTTTAAAATTTAAAATAAGTCACAAACAAAACATCAAAAAGTCTAATAACATGTGAACAACAAAAGTAAACTAACTATGTAAATGAAAATTATATTTAAAAATATAAATCATTAAATTGTAATAAACATATACAAATTATTGATGCTCAAATATATTTAATTTTTAGTATACATCCTCTCAAATATTGATCTATTACCCTTACAACAAGATGAAAATTTAATTTGACTATAATAATTTAAGTAAAACCAAATTTCATATTGGATCATCTATCAATTTAACTGGTAGTCATATCCCGGATTTAGTTGTTTTATAGGATTTTTAAATAATATATTGTTTTGAAAACTTAACCGAACTACATACGAGACCACACAATTTGTCAGTTTAACTGTGGGTCGGGTCAGATTTTAAAATACTCAATATAATGTTTTATTTATAAGTTTAAATGTATAAGAATACATATTTATTTCGAATTAATTTTGAAATGTTGCCAAAAATAATCTCGCGCTTTGAAAGTGCGGATCAAAATCTAGCAGCATCTTATGTGTCTACGAATTATATCCTAAACTAGCAGTATAAAATTTCAGTTTAAACTGAAAATATTTAAATATTATTAATGTCTAATGTGAATAAGAAAATTAAATTTTAAATCTAAAATAATCTAAATATAAAACATAATATTATAATAAATAATTGATAACAAAATAAACTAATGTCTAATCACAACAATTAACTTTGGCGTCTAAAGCGTACTAAAAATAATGCCCCTAACTATAACTAAAAACTTTATATAGTCAAATTATTATTAAAATTATATTATTTTCAAATAAAGAATATAAAAAGGATCAAAATATTATTTTTGAAAAGAATATATTATCATATATCATCTAGATAATCTTTTATAAATTCTATGAGAATTTTATTTCTACATAAAAACTAAAATCAGACGATAAGAAATTTATTTTGCATTTAGACAACAATCACTTCTTTGTTTAGAAATTTCAGCATGTCAGCCATTTTTGTAAATTGCATTTGACAACATTCTAATTATAATCCTATTTTCAGTTTTTTTTAAAAGTCCAAAAGTTATTACCCAAAAAAGAGATAAAATACTTAATAAATACAATTATTTGACAAAGAAAATTAATGACTGTACGTACCAAAATAAAGAAAGAAAAAATATTGTGCAAGGTATGTATAATTAAAATAAGGTAAGTCATTAAAACGAAATGTATATTCTCAATAAGGAAACATTATAAACACTTCTCTTTCTCTATATTAAATTTTATTTCTTTTTTATATTGAAATAAATATTTAAATCATTTTAAATTTTCAAATATTTTAAATTTCACCTAAATTTTTAAATAATATTGTTGGTGGCTAAACATATATTATTTAGTAATACTTAGAATTCTGAAATAGCCTTTATTTAGTACTTAGTGAACGTTTTGATTTATTACTAATTTTAACATATTTTAGTATAATATAAATTATAAAATAAAATAAAATCTATGTGTGTGCTATTCTTACCAGGATAAGAAATCATATTTTTATATATTTATGAAAATATGAAAAGAAAAAGACACCAATGTTTTATCAAAATATATGTGTATATATGTGTATGTTTTCTCGATTCACATTTTTAACATATTTTAGACTAAATTTGTATTGTCATATATTTTCATATAATAAACTCGGATGATAAATTGTATTCTCGATTCATGAGATTTCTTTAACGTATATAAAAGAACTCGGATGAGAGTGTTTGGA
The DNA here is from genome assembly GCA_019705995.1 of Raphanus raphanistrum x Raphanus sativus. Taxonomy (NCBI): domain Eukaryota; kingdom Viridiplantae; phylum Streptophyta; class Magnoliopsida; order Brassicales; family Brassicaceae; genus Raphanus; species Raphanus raphanistrum x Raphanus sativus. The sequence goes on along the minus strand of CM034037.1, from coordinate 11,453,560 downwards.
AGCATAGACTAAACTTGTATTGTCATATATTTTCATATAATAATCACTGATCTCTATGATGATCAGTGATTACCCACCCAGAGAGCCCTTGGGATTTTGTAGATTACAGCGAGCGCCGCTGTTTCTGAGGTTATCCGACCAAGGAGATGAATCGCGGAGGTCAAAGGAGCGGACCTGGCAAGCACACGCGGCGAACTAGCTCCAAGCAGAAGCCGAGGCCTCTAGTGACGACGAAGGTGTTGCCTTCGACACCTTACTTCTCGCTCAAATGCATTTTCTATCTTTCTCGATACTAGTTGGGGCCAGTAGGAGGTTTAGAAAATTTTAACTAGAGCTTTGTAATAGATAACCTATTATGTATGCTTTAGTGCACCAAACTTTAGCAAAAAAATATTTGGACCACAGGAATGTGTAAAATTGGAAAAATTCAAGAAACAATGAAAACTTTCTCAAGCATTGACTTGTAGTCTCTCAGTTACAACTTCGTCATGTTTTCCCATAAAAGAATACACTTCACTTGAACAACACACACAAAGATTGCAAGAATATGCCTCATATATTTACAACTCACAAGATTCCTTACTTTTTTGAGTAATGGAAAATCTAAACTGGTGTGACAACATTAGTGTAATCTATGGAAGAATAATAAACAATCAACGACTCGAAGTCAACTAGTTTCTTCTTATATGCTCTGCCTCCAATGTTGAAGAAGTGCTGTTGCGGAATTGCAGATTTTGCGGTCCTTGTGCTTTGTAAGATAGGAAAGCTTCTTCATGATCCTCTTCGTTTCCGGAGCCGTTGAGCTGATGGTGAACTCGTCTTTGAGCAAAGAGAGTGTGTCTACGCAGATCGATGTCTCTTTTGTAGACAGGAGAATTCCCTTTGCACTAGCCTTATCTGCAGATTTTTCAGCTATTTCAAACAGCTCCAACATCTCTCTTGAGTTCTTCTTCACGGCCGCTGGACCAGACTCTTGCTTCTTAATCGCAACCGCTTCATGAGCCACCGATCTAGGGTTTTCAGGTAGAGCAGCAGGTTGCTTCTTCTTCTGTATTGGCTTCTTCGCTGCCAAAACACCAGCCTTGTTCAGATTAAATTGTTTCTTTTGACACGCTTCAAGAACCCTAGATCTCTGACCTTCTGTCGTTTTCTTGGACTCTGCTCCAATACCACGAGCGGTCACAGATCTCTTAAACTTTTTCTTCCTCAAGTCGGGACACGCTTTCGCAACAAGATCTGCTGCAGGTGTCTTCTTAACGAGCTTCGTGTTGTTGCAAGATGAAGGGTCTCTGGAATAAAGAGTTCTCATCCAGGAGAGGAACAAGGCTTTAGCTTCCGTACTAATTTTAGGGTTTCTATGATCTTTCAGTCTCGCCAAAGGAGATATCTCTTTAGACACGCGGACAAGATCTTTTGCGCAGAAACTCAATTTCTTCAAGTAACAAAGGATATCAAAACATCGATCAGCACCATCGATGGTCTGTGAATTCGCGGCTCTGATTGCTATCGAACACAAACGACGAAGATCAGACATCTCCTCCGTTGCAGTTGCAACCTTCGTCATCTTATTGATAACTGGTCAGGTGCTTATCTTTCCTAGAGAATGTAAGAGAAGTAGCTAGGGTTTTGATTTTGGAAATCAACAATAGAGATCAGAATATGGAAAGCAACAAACAGAGGGAGCTCCAGATAGTTTATATAGAACGATCGAGTGTAGAGACCCCAAAAAAAGGAAAGTACAGAAGCTTCCGTTGGTACCAAGCAATTACACTCGTGTTTTATCTAAGAAAGAGTCCAAAGTAGCGTGAAAACGACGCCGTCAGATTGAGACGGTTACGGTATTTCCTTTTTTTTTACTTTGCTTCAAAGGGGTAAATGCGTCAGGTACGATATTTCAACGGTAACAAGATTACGATCAGTGCAGTGATCAAACGCGATCTTGTTATCTTTGTTGTTGAGTTACAGCTGTCTGGTTAATTTTTTTGTTTATTTTTTTAACAACAGAACTTTATTAATTAACTGTAAACATATTATACAAATACATACATAATAATGAAACCACAACAAATAACATAATGATACTTTTTTTTTGAATACAAAGATAAAATGATACATAAATCCATAGAACACAAAGAAAAGCATGATAAGCTTCCCTTTGAAAGGTCATTGTTAATAGAGTTATAAACTCATATTGCCTAGCCATCGATTTTCTTCTTAAGATTCAAGGTATACATACTCATATTCCATATGCGGTGCTTAAGCTATTGATATTGACAATTTGGTGAACAACCTATTGGTCACCATATTTATGCCAATGATATATTTCATTTATGTAACAAATTTTTGAGATAGACTATAATGAAATTTTTCATTTTATAATAATTCAATATAATTTAAATTTATCTACATCACCCTTAAAATAAATTATTTGCATCATGGTTGAGCTTTTTTTTTGTAATTTTGCCTCAATTTTTTTAAAGATATAGCATTTCTGGAAAACCAACTCTAAACCTTTTGAATGTGAAATCACTAATTAATCATTTGGTCAAACCAATGGACTAAAGACATATCACTGACCTAGTAACATATCTTCTGGCTCAAATATATTGTCATTTATTCAAACAAAATGATAACCAATGTTAAAACATAGCTCAAAAACAGAGGTGTGCATACCTCAAAAACAGTCTTGATTATGAGACGCTGCAGACATTCAAGAAGTTCATGTAGACGAATATTGGCGGTGTAGTTGAGGAAGGTCATCTTGTTGCGGATAAGCTTACAACTTACAAGTTACAATATTCCAAACGAGGTGAAGGATCCGAATTATAATCAAAGATGAAGTTTGACCAAAACACTATTTAATAGAACATAAAATCTTCTTTACATAATAAGCACAACTATATATAAATATATATAGTAAGAAAAAGTCAATAGATAGATTACATAACCATTACTAACATTTACTTCACTAAACATAACTCAATGAATCCCTAGCGCCTGCATTTGTCTAACCATCAACATAGACGAATCATACATCTCCTTGCGGCTCACGTCACCTTCCTTTTCCTCCTTCCTCTTTGAAAAACCTCTCACTTCCATCCAATGTACAGACAACTTGGCTAATGCTAGGTCTTAGCTTTGGATCGGTCCTCGTGCAAAGTAATAGTTTGACAGAACATGTTTTGTGATCGTGACATTCGGAGTAAAAGTATGGTAATGCAAATATGATTGTCTAGAAGGTTTGTTTTTCAAGGATGTTTTGTCTGCAACTATGTTGGAACTACGGTTAGTCCATTGGCACTTCTTCAAATTTGTTTTCCCATCGCCCCATGTCCCCAAGCCAATTAGCTATAGCAAATTTGGACGATCTCATGTTTACCAAATTCACTACATTTTGATTGTCACCTTTAAAGATTATCTTTAACCAAGAAGCTCAGCTGTTGTGACAGCCACCAGTGGAAGAACATCTTATATTGGTCAGGACCAATATAGCCAGCAGCCTTCACTTCACATGCAAGCTTAGCTGTGACAGCCACCAGTGAAACATTCAATACCGTGGTGCCTCCTTATGCACACCTCCAAACATATTCATGTATCAACAGGTAAAACAGAACGTCAAATCTAATCATCTTTTTCACTTCATTTAGCTTTTTAATTTCTCTTTTTGCCAGGACCATGTTATCTATGTATCTACTAGATTCCCAGTAGAAACATTTGTAGTATTGTAGGTAACAAATTTAACTTTTTTTAACCGAAGTTTCTTATTTCATCTTTCAAGTCTAAACGAATCAGAGACACAAAGTTCGGTCGGCCAAACAATGCGCTCTTTGCACTCATGTGGTTTCATGCTGAAATACTTGAAGATACAAACGGGCTCCACTCAGATTCTTCCTCGTTATCACTGTCGTCGCCTCCTCCTCCTCCTCCAAACATGGAAGCCATTTTCATGGCTAGATTTGCAGCTATTTCCCTCCTCTGGAAATCAGGCAACAACCGCAAGTTGTCACGGATGTTCCCTATTTCTGACATCAACTGTTCCACTTCTTCCAACTCACAGAATTTGTCGTCTTCTGTGCCCAAAGTTTTCTCATCTGCTCTGTCAGTCTCCTCACTCTGTGACCCTGAAGACCGCAGCTCAACTTTCTTTGGATTCACCATATTATTAATCTCTACATCTGGTGAGGTGTTGGATCCGCCAGCATCTGCGTAGTATGAATGCGCTTCACATAGATCGGTAGCTGAGCCTGATGATAGCACTTCATACTCCAATTCATATTCGGATTCTTCTTCTGAAAACTCTGACAAGGAGGAGGAGGGGGGGAATACAAAGATCCAATCAAAATGAGTCTCCTCCCTCACATATATAAGGAAAAAAAGCAAATAGTAATAACCTTGGCCATGAGGAGGTAACAACACAGGTTCAGTAATCTTATCACCAGATTTAAGAATCATTCCAGGCCACATATGTGCCGAAAGTGCACCAAACAGACGTTCAACCCCTTGAGAATCCCCATCGACTGATAAACCTGCACATTTCAGCAATCAATCCTTGGTTAGCTGCATCACTTCATCAATACGAAGGAAGGAAGGAAGGGATTGTGTGAACTAGTTACACTTGTCAAAATCAGGATTAGATGCACAAGCCTCAATGAACTCAATATTGTTGTCGCGGCACCAGTCAAGACATGTTCCCCTGATATCCAGTGATGCACTATCATGAGGTGGGAGAAGATCAGCTTTGTTCCCAATGCACAACAATATATCAAAACTGTTGATGATGATGTCCGCATGAGAAACCCATTCTTGAAGAGCAACAAGAGTAGTCATCTGCAAAAATATATGTAAGGGGTGAGAGAGAACGAGGAGAGAGAGAGTGAGAGGGGGAGTTATGAATCTCAACTCAAACCTGACTCAAGTCGAAGACCATAACTAACGCCACAAGTGGATGATCTGAGTGAGGGAGAGAGTAGTAATTGTCGCAAATATTTGATATCCGTACAGATACATCCGCGGAGTAATACTTGGTGTTAATCGTCCAGCTGCCCCACGTCACATTAAAGAGTGTTAAGAAACTCTTCAGGAAATGGTATTATTACACAGTAAAGGTCCTTCCATCCTTACTCATGAACTTGTGTTTGAGATGCTGATGAATCCTCAAAATCGACAGAGAGCAATCCTGTGAAATTAAAAAAAAAAAAGACAGAGTAAAGGAAACGCTATAGAATTAGATCCAAAAGAAAGAAAGGAAGAACGTACGAGAGAGAAGGGTGCGCTTGCCGACACCAGGGGAACCGACGACGACAACTCCCGGTCTGCCTCCTTCCATCTCCGCCCCGCCAAACAGACAGACGCAGTTTCTGATTCAAGCTTCAGGTGTGTGAGTGAGATCACAAGCCAAACCCAACCAATCAGGCCCACAGAGATGATTATATAGTTTTCTTTATAACACTTTTATGATACCCAACACAAAGGCCCAACAGAACTAGCTGAAAAAAAATCCGAAAAGCTTGATTAGTTGTAAAAATCGAAGTTTCTTATCTCTCAAGTCTCGACTTCTCCATATTCAGAGAGGAGAACAAACTTGGTATTTGAAATAAGTTTTCCATATTCAGAGAGGAGAACAACAAAGTCGTTGTAGTATAGTGGTAAGTATTCCCGCCTGTCACGCGGGTGACCCGGGTTCGATCCCCGGCAACGGCGTTCTTTTTTTTGCTCCTGTAATTTGGTGTCTCCTCCATCTATCTGGTTTAATGTTTAGCTTAACCGGAGACACTCACTATGTAAGCAACAGATTGTATTTCATTTCACCATTAAGATCAATACAAAAGTTTGTTAGACATCGTCTTCCTTCCTCAATTTTGTGTGTCTGTTGGTGATATTTGCACCCATCGAAAGCCCGTTCCTGTGGAGTACACGGCAATAAGCTTAAGCGGGACAAATGGATAGGTATACTTGGTGGCTCTTCAAGGAGATGAAGCGTTAGAACTTTTTGAGGAGATGTTAGCTGTAGGAACTGAACCAGGTGATGTCACACCTTCGTGAACATAATAATAATATTTAGACATTTATCAAATATTTTTGGATAATTCGGTTTTTCATATACTTTTGGACACTTTAGTAGTTTTTAAGTTATATCTATAAATATTTAGCTACTTAGTATATATATAGAAAATATTTTTTTATATATAAAATATCATTAAAATGAGTTTCCTTTTATATGAGACAAATAGATGATGAAGACATTACGTAGTCAACAACAAATCCTAGTTCAATGCCTACTATTCTGCAATTTATTTGGACAACATTTATTTACGTCTCCCATAAGTAAATCACTTTTTTTTTCTTGGGAATAATATTGTTTCTTACCCAAGAAATAAAGAAAGCTAACGTTTGGTTCAAGAAATATGTCGAAGACACCAGAGAAACAAGAACTGCCACTAGAAACAAGTCCGTACACAAAGTATGAGGATATTGAAGATTACAAGAAGAACGCTTATGGAACATCTGGTCACCAACAAGTTAAGCCTGGCCAAGGTGGTGGCACAACCGACGCACCTACCCTCTCCGGCAGTGCTCCTCCATCCGCTATTGATTCAGCTAACCAACAAGCTAAGAAGTGAACCACCCAGTTTTTTTTTAACCACTCAGTTATTACAAAACAAAAACATGTTTCTCTTGCTTCTGTTTTATTTACTATCCAATGTGATTTATTTGATGCCTTGTGAAAATTAACTTGTTCTTTTGTTTCTTTCTCATAATCCATTTTTTTGTCAAAGTCTTAATCCATTGTTATGATCCATGTTTCATCAGTAAATGTCTTAAAATATAAACGTAAAATTTTTCCTATCTCTTGATAAAAATAATTTGGCAAATTATCACTATCTTTAATTTGAAAATTACCATTTAAAAGAAATTGTTTTGTACAACAAAAAGTTTTAGTTCGTCATAATATTTTAAATGGTTATTTATCCTAAACCCCCTACACGATAGATAGTGTACACACTTTTTTTTTTTGATAAAATGTTAAGATTTTATACAAAGTTTTTGATTTTTTTACAAACAATACTGAGATTAACTAGTAGCAGAGATGCAGAATTGAAACTAACAGAAGATACCTAATGAACATACATAACCAAAATGAAGAAGAAGACACTCGGACAAGGGCCTAGACTAAAGCGTGGCAGAGAAAAACCAGAGGAGGAAGCGCAAACAGAGTGAAACAACCAGTTGCCGCGAGCTACGAGAGAGAAAAGCGGCCTCAAACCTTGATGCACACGGCTTGAGTTATAGCATAACGTATCTTGCTAACTTCCTCTTCCTAACTTCCTCTTCCTGCTTGACGAATTTTGGGAAAATAAATGTGTGTATAAGCAACATTTTAGTTAAGTTTTTGAATATAACATTAGCTAACTAATACTACCATTGTCGTCCCTATAATTAAATAGATACCAATTTGGGTTTTTATCGGCTTTGGATAAGTTCCGTCCTAAACCGGAAACAAATTTCCCGATAGTTGATCACAGCCGAAATATTAGTTTTTTTGTTATTTTGAAACTAGCCGAAATATATTTTCTCAAAAAAAAAAAGAAAAACTAGCTGAAATATTAGTCACAGCCAATGAAACAACTACGATTTTGTTTAAAACAAAGAGAGCAAGAAGGCATCTAACTCATGATTTTAATTTTATCCAATTAATCATATACTGAAAAAATTGTTATAAAAAATTTCCATGCTCGTGTAGTTGTGGAGGCCAGCCAACTATTGTACCTAATATATCTTATATAAACCAACCCATTGATAGCTTGCTATACTGAAAAAATAATGTTGCAAAATTACTTAACGAGTACAAGTGATTCCTTAGTCACACAGGTCGATTGTGTTTCGCTCTTCGTGTATTTAACCTCATTTACCAAACTTGCAACAATATCATTAGGCATCATTCTTCTCCTATATTAAAAGTAACTGCAAAATAACATGTTTCCCCCGACAAATGAAGAAGATTTAGCTTAGCTGGTTTCTTAACTCGGTGGTTCCCTTCAAACATTCAAGAAAAATTGTGCATTGGTCTTTGTGAAACGCATATATTTAACAGGCTAAACGTCGACGTTTTAGCTTTTTTTTTTCCACAAACCCCCTAATAAAGAGAGTCATCTCTTTTCCATGCATCATCTTCTCTAACAACTCTTCTTCCTTTTCGCTCTCGAGAGTGTCTGTGCAAAACCTTGCCTAAGTTCCTTCTAGCTACTTGCAGGTTTGTTTCAAAATTTCACCTTTTATTTTATTTTAGCATTCTCTTTTTCTTTATCTTGTTGTTGAAATCTGAGTGTAACGTTTTGGTGGATTATTGTTGAAATTAGCAATGATAAATGGTCCGAAGTAAGTCCTGGATACAATCTAATGACCAATAATCAGATAAAAATCGAAACTTTTGTCTGTCTACTTAGTAATTGTTTTATGAGTAAACCCTAATCTTATTACCCATTACTTTTGTGGTTTGTGGTCTTGGAATCAGCTTCTTAGCGATTCACTCTTTCGTCTTCTTGCTTTTCGTCTTCTTGCTTGAGATGATATGTCTGAACTTGAAATGTCTGAGCTTGAAGATGTCTGAGGCTTGAAAGAACTTGAAATGATGTCCGAACTTGAAATGTCTTGGAATGTCTGAACTTCACTGTCTTAATATGAAATGTTTGAGCTTGGAATGTCTGAACTTCACTGTCTTAATATGAATGTCTGAACTTGAAATGATGTCTGAACTTGAATGATGTCTGAACTTTGAATTAGCGAGCACTCTTTTGTCTTGTAGGCTAACCAATAACATGTTTCCCTTTTTGTTTAGGTATTTTCTGACTCATTTCAACCACAGCTGTTTTCAGATGTCCGAAAACATGGAGCAATTCTCTCCGGAGCTGCCATCATCTCCTCTGATTCCGTCGCTTCCAGACGACGTCACCGTAGATATCGTGGCACGTGTACCCAGAAGCCATTACCCGACACTCTCCCTCGTCTCCAAGAAGTTCAGGAAACTCATTGCCTCCCCAAATCTCTACAAGAGGCGATCCTTCTTAGGCATCACCCAACACCGCGTCTATGCTATCCTCCTCAACCGCAACTCCGATGACTGCCGTTTCTACATCCTCCACCGGAAACTCGACTGCAGTAGTAACCACCACCGCTTGGTCATCGTACGATCACTTCCTCCCATGTCTTACCGTGCAACCTTTGTCTCGGTGGGTTCGAAGATATATGTGTTCAACGACGTGCCTCAGCGCTTCTCCTCGCACACGGTGCAGCCCATCTCCGACATGCCTCAGCGCTTCTCGTCGTCTCCCATGTCTAGTAAAGTTGCTAATGCCATCGGCGGGAAGGTTTACCTGATCGGTGATTCCGCAGTCGTTACGAGTGGTGGGATGTCGTGGAGGAAAACAGTGATGGTGCTTGATACAGAGACGCAGACGTGGGAGACGGTGATGGTGAAACAAGACATGCGGGTTGGTGCGCTTTGGTCTGGTGCTGTGGTGATGGAGGATAAGATTTGCATGAAAGGTTATAGGAATAAACAACGTTCTTTTGTTTATGAACCAGAGGGGAACAAGTGGGAATTGATGGGGGAGGTGATGAACTCTAAGGAGTGGGGGGGAGGGTGCATGTGTGGTTGATGATGTCTTGTACTATCTTGATTGCTCAGAGAAGGCGTTGAGGGCGTATGATCCAAAGCAGAGCCGCTGGAGTGTTGTCAACGGTTTGGAAGAGTTATTGGCGTCTGTGTGTGTCCTGTCGGAGTGGGCTTATGCTGTGAAGAGCGGTGAGAAGAAGATGGCTCTCTTCTTTCCTAAAAAAACATGACGGCAAGGAGGTCATTTGCTGTGCGGAGATTGCTTTGGAAAGGCACCAAGGAGGAGAGACTTGGGGTGAGGTTCAGTGGTGTGATGTTGTCGTTGAGGATGGGCTGTTTGACATTGTCAATTGTGTGGCTGTCACGGTTTGATGATGCCATAATAATAATTAATCATCTGTTTGTAGATCCCTTCATATTTTTAATTATCCTAAATGACATCTCGTGTGGGTGTAAGTTTGCTAACATCGTTTATGTTAAAGACTAAAAACTTGTGCTATGTGCAGTTATGTTTTATTCTTGAATCGTTTCCTTGGACATGAGATAACCCCACGCCCAAACCACCTATCATTTCATGGGCTGAGCTTTTTTCTTGGTGCAGAATACAAACGCAATCAGCTCCTCCCACCCTTAGGAAGCTGGCCACTCATACGCTCATTTATCACGTATGGAGGCAGAGGAACAATGCTCTCCGTAACAACACTCACCTCTCGCAAGCCGACACTTTCAGATTACTGGACAGAGATGTGAGGAACACCATCACTGCAAGGCGCAACAAGCGCTCATTCACCAACCTCATGACCCTTTGGATAAGATGACAAAGTCTTGCCAATAGTCTAGCAACTACTTCCTTTCTTGTTTTACTTTGGTACAAAAAAATTTCTGATCAAACTATTTCTTTTCTTGTTTTTATTTAATTTTGCCAATAAAGATGTATGTAAAGGTCATTTCCCTTGTAAAAAAAATGCTCATTTTAGTTAATGATATTTACAATTTAGCAAAAAGAAAAAAATAACAACCAGCTGGTACATAGGACTGAAAAAAATACTGAGTTTAAAAACACTTAGAACAATGAAGGCCACCCTCCTGTTTTCATTTGGATCACATGTTTATTTTGAATATATATTAAATTGAATTGCATTGAAATTGTATTAGTTAACGTTAATATATAATAGTTGTAATTTTCTGACAGCATAAGTGTAAATATTTTAGAACCTAAATGTTAGTTTTCAAAGAAACATATACAATGAATAAATTATTTTGATTTTTAATGTTAGTATTTTTTTTGTAACCTAATATTTTTATCTATATATTTTTAACATTTTTATCTATATATGTTTAACATGTTTTCCAAATAATATTTTTATCTGTATATTTTTATCTGTTCTTCATGTATTTAGAAAAAAATATTTCACGTCTTTTTAGAAATAAGAATTAGATAATTTCCAAATAATATATAGAACATTTTAGTAACAATTTTTCACTTTAATGATTAAAAGGTTTTGAATCAAAGTTCACATATCTTTTTAAGCCCATAATCCAAATATTTCTTATATATTAAAATAAGAGCATTAACTTTAATGCATTCACAATAACAACATTGTCACGTGTCGTTCTCACAATCAAATTAAAAATCAATTGAATATAATTTCTATAAATTGTTTTACCTATTTTTCTAAATATCCTAAAACTCTACACATGAGTTGTGTGACCAAGAAAAATGATTTAAAACAGAGTATATTGGTAAACAAGATCTAGGCACAACTAAAGCAAATTATCGATCTCCATTCTTTTGAATTTGGATTTGTCCAACGTAGAACCAAATTGATGTCCACATTAAATAGACTAATGTCTTTTTATTTTATAAATAACAAAATTAATAATTTCACTCCGCGTAAGACGCAGATTATCACCTAGTACAAAATGGTTGCAGCCTATATGACATCAAATCCGATAAACTTGTTTTTTTGTCAACTACTTATACAAAGAAATCAAGTTTTGTCTGATAACAAAGTTGTTCCAAGAACTATCTACTTTATTAAAACAGAATAAGTTTTGAAAAATTTACTTATAAAAGTTGTTTTAGACCCTTTTATTTTTTTTTATTTTTTTAGTCTTACACTCTATATTATAAATATGCTAAGCCATCTAACGATTAGTTCCTATATTTATGCATTTCATCATTTATTATCTTTACATTTATTTTATCCTCGCACTATTTCAAAATCTATTACCCATATATTTTTTTTACCTAAAGGTCAAAACTAAATACCTCCAAACTACACTATTACCATACATGCATACACACATTTCATCGTAGTGATTTCAGGCTGTCAGCATTTGTTTGACATCCTTTTCTGAGAAATCAAGGTTCATCAAAAATGATAAAGTGTCGTCATTCTCACGTAAAAAGAGAAGAAATAGAATACATGTGTGTAGTTTTAGTTGATGATGCTTATATTTTCTTTTTACTGGACTTTAGATTGTATTTTAGTTTGTATATATGTATATGCTGACCTATTTAGGATTTAAATATTAATATTAATATTAATATGAACGACAAAAAGAAACACTAATAGCTTTTACAATATTATCGATGTATTGATACTGTAATTGTTACAAAACTATATAATACATAATACATTTTATATCAACCTTAATACTATATACTATGGAAATTCTTAGCTTTTATAATTTAGATTATATCTCAACATCCAATAATATTGCAGATAGTTTATGTACGTGTTTTTTTTTGAAAACATATGTTACCGAAATTATTATACAAAAACAAAACTAGATTAATTTTAAAACATTTTATTTAGTTTAAAATAGTATACCCGCCGCTGATACTGAAAGTATATTATAAAACTACATAAATAAAATTTTGAATATTAATTTTTAAAAATTAATTCTTCAAATATCTACACAAACAATCTAATTTTTTTTTTGAAAATTGATTCATTTTCTTTCAAATATGTATCTAAACAAACTATATCTACACTATTAAAAAAGAATCATTACCCAAAAATATACATAAAAAAGTTGTTGGATCCTTTCACAAACTAATTATTTTTGGTCCAACTATTTGAAAAATCGATTTGCGGATGGAGTTATGAGTTTTTTAATGCAGGGTGAGTATGGGTTGGTAAATTTTGGATCGCGGCTACCCATTGACCCCCAAAGTATTAAAAAATTAAATATTTTTAAAAATACAGGAATTTAAAAATAATAATTTAAAATTTAAATCATGTATAATTTTTTATTATAAATATACTTTTATAGTAAATAAATTAAATAATGATTTTTAAAATATGTATGCAACCCGCGGATGACCACAAAATTAAGCGAAGCAGATGCGGGCACAAAATTATTTGTTTGCGGATTGTGCGGATCATATTTTTTAACCAAAACAAAACTGAAAATCTGTGGGTTAGCTGGTCTGCGGGGCGAGTTCGACCCTCAACTCAGTCTTAATCGTGCATATACAAGATTAATTTTTAAATTTTCTATTATTTAATAAAATATATTTTGATTTAAATTTATACACAAATATTATTACAAAAGAATACAAATATAATCAGAAAGAAAAAAAAATATCAAAAATTAAATTTAAAACAAAAATATACCGCCTTTAAAAATTATACATAAATATGATTACAAAAAATACAAATATAATCAGAAAGAAAAAACAAATATCAAATTTTTAATTTAAAATAAAAAATAAATCCGCCCTTTTAAAGGCGGATCAAAATCTAGTTTCTATTATAATTGGTATGATCAACATGTGAAAATGACGCTTTTGTATTATGTTTCCTTTGCAAGGAACCTGCACAAACATTTTTGCTTCATAGAGGTATGAATAGATTGAAAACTTGAAACTTTATGCCATTAGACAAAAATAAACTAGCTCTAAAACTAATATTAACCAGTCAACCAAATTATTGATTGTATTCATCAAATCGGAACAGTCTGTCTCACTCCGAGTTAAATTAATAATCGATTATTGGATAATATGGTAATTCAATTTGAATTCAACAGCATATTAAATCGGTATAACAAAAATAGTCAACAAATCTCAAACTAAGGAAATATAGTAAACATTTTTCGGAATATGAATATGGAAATTCTGTAACATGAGTACTATAACAAATGAAGTATGTCATAAAAATCACAGTATAAATAAGCATACCATGAACAAACAATCCTACAAATAATTTGTTTTCTTAAATACTTTTTCAGATCATTTCTCTAAATTTCATCTTGTATATCGAGTGGTGCAGGTTAGTTCTTCAATTTCTTATTATTATCGGCGTTATATTATTAACTTTGTGCTTATTTTTTCATTGTTGTAATTTTTTATTTTAGATATTAAATATATTTATACGCAAATAACATGATAATATATGTAGAATTGCTAAATAAGAGTCATTTGACACATTTTCGAAAAATATTATTTGTCACACAATATCCGGATGATTTTGGGTTTCAAAAGTATGCAGTGTTTCATTATGATTACTAAAATTGATATCATGAAACAAAATATCAATATAGTGATTCGATCAATTGTTTATAATGAATTCCGTTATGTTTTACAAATGTGAAAATCTAGATAAAGTTTTTTAGTCACATATGTATTTGTAATTTTGAGCTATATTTTGGATTTTATCTTGCATATTATTTTGTATATATAAGTTCATTTTAAGTATATTAGTATACAAAATTATATATTTCCCATTTAAATGAATATTGTGCAATTTTAATGAACCTATATAAACTATTAAATAAATATTAATTGAAATCATGTGCTAAAATTTATAGAGATTAATAGATAATTAATATAGTTATCTATTATATAATGATTCTGAAATGGAAACTTTTTTTCTTAAAGCAAATCAAAGTCTTTTTGTTAGCGTTTTTAAATATTTATTCGGTAAAAGTTATATATAAATGCAAACTATGAGTTTTTATTTTCGATCTCTCTATTTCGGTTTATATAGTTTTATCAGAAGAATGAAAAAAAAATGCAAATTATGCGTTCATTTAATTTAATTTATTTATTGAAGTCAATTATTAAATAAAAGAGCTTTGATCCAGCTACATAATTTCAAATGACTTTTTGGTCACTCGCTCTCTATATTGCAGTCTTGCACGGTGCAGAGGAATTGAACCAAAATGAACCAAGATCCGCAAAATTTAACTCAGGACGTACTTTCCTTGATCCCCAGTGTTGTCACCGAGATACCTCCTGTTTCAGAGTCAGAGACTGATTGCTCCGTGACTCTGTTTTTGTACGACCCAACATGGCCTAAGAGTAGTGATGATGCCAAGATATCATGTACCGAGGAAAAAGAGACCTCGCTGATGAAGCTTAAGCTTCTCTCGAATGAAGGAAGAGAAGAGGAGAAGAAGTACGGCGTCTCAACAGAGTTAACTCTCTTCACCGATCCATGGACCATCAAGAAGAAACTGACTGCAAGGGATCGTAGCCACCAAAACCGTCTTCTTCTAAATGCCAGAACCGTCGATAGCCACTTAGTGAGATATCTCCCTGAGGGTAACCGAAAGATGGTCCAAGAAGGCCCGGGGTTAACAGTCGACGTGTATGATCACGATACTGACTCTACGCACCAGATTCTTCTAACGAAACTGACCAAGCGTGGATCCTACGTTCTCAGCGGAGGATGGTTTTTGGATTTTGTCATCAGGAGGGTGTTGAAGAAGAAAGATGAGATTGGAATGTATTGGGATCGTTCTGATTCGAAGCTTCATTTCTGCGTGCTGTCTCGTGCACCAACTGGAGTCAGCTCAGGTTCTGTTCTTGCGGTGCCATCTCAGGCACCAACAGGAGTTAGCTCAGGATCTGTCACAATAGCATCCTACTCTCCTCTTCTTGCAGATCCATAGAAACCTTATTGGGTCTGCTAGATTCTTCTTTCATATGTTGTTGTTTTTGTTTTCGTTGTTGCTGTTGTTCATGTTTGCTTTTGGTGGTTGCCTTTGTGGCAGAGTCGTAAACATATTCTCCTTTATTGCATCATTTGGTTTCTTATGCAAGTTATAAACAAAAGCATTGTTTTTAATGTGAAAAAGCAATGAAAAAAAAGAAGTCAAGCTAAAACGTCATAAACAAAGAAGTATATGAAAAAAAAATTACGAAAATCAAATAAATAATTCAACTATCCCACTTATTACTGCTTCCTTCAGTATCAAACTACAAATCATAAAAGCTACAACCTGCGACTAAAAACCCAAGAGATCACTTCAAGAACAAATCCAGAGCCTAGCAACTCATTTTATATAGACAGTGTCACTATGTCTAGGGGGTCTATCAGGAACCGTACCTGGTTTGCATCTTGACGCTTCATGTCTAGCCAGCTCTGGAGGCACCGCACTGTTGCTCTGAACAAGAATCTGCTTAAGATCATAAAACACGTCAGTATCACAAAGAGTCAAGAACGTAGTAGCAACACCGCTTTTCCCAGCACGTCCAGTACGCCCGATACGATGCGTATACATCTGTATAGGTTTAGGCATGTCATAGTTTATGACATGAGCCAAATCTTGAATATCGATTCCACGGCCTACAACATCCGTTGCGACAAGAACGTTGTATCTCTTTGCTCTGAACCCTTCCAAGCTGATTTCTCTCTGCTCTTGCGACTTCCCACCGTGTAAGGTCGTGACACGGTACCCTGCCCTGTCCAGATTCTTAGCAACAGAGTGGCATTTTATCCTCGTGTTGACAAACACAAAGGCGGTTTTATCATCGCCGAGCTCATCGAGCAGCTTCTGTAATCTAAAGAACTTCTCAGATTCTTTCATCATAACCACGCGCTGCGATATCAAACCCTCCGCGGCCTCTCCTCCTCCTGCAGTACCAATGGTGACAACAACAGGGTTCCTCAAGTACTTCCTAGCTAGCCGCTCCACACCGGGAGGCATTGTAGCACTGAACATATACGTGGTCCTGTAAATCTTCTTCCCGTCAAGCTCCTCTTCTTCCTTCTCCGGTTTCAAGTTACTCGAAGGCATCGCATCCAACACAGCTGCAACCTGAGGCTCGAAACCCATGTCTATCATCCTATCAGCCTCATCAAGAACAACATAGTTGCACTGGTTCAGCACAACAAGCCGTCTCTCAAGGCAATCAATCAAACGACCGGGAGTAGCAATCACAATCTCACACCCTTGTGCTAACTTCAACCCCTGCTCCTCAATAGACTGACCACCCACTAAACAAGTCACCCTAAACCCTAGACAACCCGAAAACTTGACAGTCTCCTTCTCAATCTGCTGAGCAAGCTCACGAGCAGGCGCCATAACCACAGCATAAGGACCCTCTGTTTTACTCTCTTCACTCATAGGCGGCAACCTAGATATGTAATCTAACATTGGCAAGACAAAAGCGTGAGTCTTTCCAGAACCAGTCTTTGCAACGCCGATGACGTCACGCTGTTGTAGACCTAGTGGTATAGCTGCCATTTGAATCGGCATAGGTTCCTTGTAGCCGGCTCTCTCCACAGCTCCGAGAATCTCGGAGCTTAGCTTGCTCTCTCCCCAGTTCCTCATAGGAGGAGGAATCTTGGAGCCTCCTTTGTAAGAGATGTCGAAGTCTTCTTTAAAGATACGCCAGTCTCTCTCGCTCATCTCCTCTAGTCTCTTCTCCCTCCAATGCCTCCTATCGCGCTTGGCAGTTGCTTGATTTTTCTGGTTGCGGCGGTCGATGCCGGCGAGGAAGCCTCTGCCGAAGAGGAGCTGAGCTTGGTGAGGGTTTTGGTAGAGAGCGTTGACGTCTCTTGAAGTGTCCTCTGTGTTTTCCCAGTCGAAGGAGAAACGGGACTTGGCGTTTGGTCTTATGATGACTCTCTTCTTTGGCGGATTCTTGCCTCCGACTCCGAGGTACTGCTCTTTGATAGCGTCGAGAGCCTTCTCACGCTCTCGAGCTATTGTCTTCTCAACACGCGCTGCCTTCTCGCGAGATTTGGCTTCTTCTTCTCGCTCCCGATCTCGTTCACGGCGGTTACGCTCACGATCTCGTTCACGGCGGTTACGCTCAGGATCTCTATCTCTATCCCTCCTCCCACTATATCTATCTAGGTCGCGATCTAGGTCCCGATCTGTACTGCGATGGACGTTTGAGTCTTCAGTGTCGGGAGTGGAGGGAGTGAGCTGTTCGCGGCGGCGGAGACGGTGATCGGAGATTTGATCTTGGCTGCGTTTTAGGGCTAACTCTACACGCTGAGATTTGGTGAGGAAGACAGGTTTCTTAGCATTGAAGGAATCGAGTGAATTCGATCCGATCACTTGGATTAATGATCGCTTCATCGGTGGTGAAGAAGAATCAGAGCTGAAGAAGATGTTTATACAACAACCAAACCCTCTTCTCCCCTTCTCTTGGAGTTAGATATATTTTTTTGTGAATTCTTAATTCGTGTTTGATTTATACCGGGGATTTTAGGCGGTTAGGCCCAATAGTTTTGTTGGACTTTTTTTTTCAGCAACAAACAATCGACGTAAAGTAGTCACTATTTATTTTCTCAGGTTGATCTATTTTTTGGAAATAATCAACTTTTCGTTTTTCGTATACTTCTTTTCCAAGGTAAATAAAAAATAGACAATCTTATAAAAGAAGACCTTTCACAACACAAAATTACTAAACCCTAAACTGAACTGCCGATGATGTCCTCCGCGGTAGAGCAATTACGCATAAAGAAGAAGAGGAGAAGAGTTGAGTCTCCATCATCATGTAGTAGGTTAATGTCTTTGCCATATGACATGGTTCTAAACTGCTTGGCCCGCGTGTCGAGAACCGACCTAGCGGCCTTATCCCTGGTCTCAAAGAGCATCAGCTCACTGGTGGCTTCGCCTGAGATGTACGATACCCGATATCGAATGGGTTTGAGGGAAGATTACATCTATGTATGCTTGGGAACTAATTTTGGCACAAACCCTCTGGGATGGTTCATCCTCAGAAAAGGAGGACAAGGGAATAATCGGCTGATCCCGATCCCGATCCCTTCGTTCCCATCTCCGCGCAGAGCTACGTATGTCTCCATGGGATGTGGGATCTATGTAATTGGAGGAGAGATAGAAGCTGTGAAGACATCGTGTGTCTCGTTTCTGGATTGTCGGACTCACACGTGGAGCCAGCTCCCTTCCATGAGATTTGCTCGCTGTGAAGCCAAGGCAGGGGTCTTAGACGGTAAGATATACGTCATGGGAGGCTGCGATACTGTATTCTCCGGCAACAATCCAGAGGTTTTCGATCCAAAGACGCAAACTTGGAGTGAAGTTGATCCGGTGATGAACAGTAAAGTTGGCAAGCTGGTTGGGCCGCCGGATAATAATATTTCTATCAAATTTTGGAGTGAAGAAGGTTTGTGGAATGATTTCTTTCTAAACGCAAAAGAGGATTGTTGTTGTGCAATAGACAGATTGTTATTCACTTGTGATTTTGACGGGAGAATCAAGTGGTGTGACCCTTTGAGTGGGGTGAGGAAAGGGAGCATGGAGTGGTACAAGGTGAACGGTTTGGAAGATCTTCTAGGGTTCCTCAAGTTTGACGTTAGCAAAAATACAATCTTTTTCGTTGGGGAGAGTGCGGATGTGTGGAACTGCCATATGCTCAAGCGTGGTTACACAGACGGCCTCCTAGGCTTAGTTCCGGGCTTCAAAATCAGCAAATCCGCTGGCAACATTGTCGTCTTCTGGAGCGTGCTCGTCGGTGACAAGTTGCAGGTTTGGTGTGCTGAGATTTCACTTGAGAGGCGGCTGCGCCAGGATGATGGCCAGATTTGGGGGAACATCAAGTGCATTGATCATGTCTTCACTATGGACCCTGACCTCTATATTTTGTCTTCTATTAATGTTAGTCTTTGAACATACTTTTCTCTTTTATTAGCAGACTTAATTGGTAGATACTCTTTGTTTCTGTTAACTCTGTCAAGTGTGTTTCTTCTTGTCCTTCTATTTCACATAATCTTCATTAATGTGACACTAGACTAGTTCCTTGAATTGGTGCGGTTAGTTTTTCGTTTGCTCTGACATTAACAGATTGCTCAATACAATTCTCTAGCTAGCAGGTTTGTACCATTGAAGACATGGATATAAATGATTTTTTTTTGGGTAAAACGTTAAGGTTGGATATAAATGATTTGATTGTTCAGAACGAAAATTTGCTTACCTTTGGTGGTGAAAACGTGGTTACAGCCACATTGAATCACGAGACAGTTTGTTTCTTCTTTGGTGTTAAGGATGAATAGTGCAGCAATGTTTAATGCCACAAAAGCAGATGAGATGACTGTATGGAGATTATAAATTACGCTTGTGGAATCCGAGATGGAATCTCAATTGCTGACAACTATGCTCGCATTCTCAGTTGCCAAGTTTGTGGTGCCACGTTAAGCAATTCAGAGATTTAAATGTATGTGGCAACCAACCATACAAATGAAGACATGCATCTCTGCTTGGGGAAATATCAAACTGTTGAATCAACATGGACTCACTACAACTGTGTAGACATCACTATTTTGCTGTGAGGCATTGCTAGAGAAAAAAAGGACGTTTCAGCAGATTGTTGGCTCTTCATTTCAGTCCTCACTATGGACCCTGACTTCTATGTTTAGACTTCTATTAATGTTCTTTGAAACAATTTTTATTTTTATCCAAGACTTGATACTCTTTGTTTCTGTTGTCAAGTGTGTTTCTTCTTGTTCTTCTATTTCATATAGTGAATGATGGTCAATTTGGGTTATAAACTATTGAGATTAGACCAGTTCCTTACATCGGTAACACATTAAGATAGCTCAATACCATTCGCTAGCTAGCAGGTTAGTACCATTGGGCATTGAACACAAAGAATGAAACTGTGCTTACCTTTGGTGGTGAAGTCGTGGTGAGTTTTTGATGTAAAGAAACTAAGAAAGTATTGTCGATGCCATTTTTGTTATTTTATTAATTAAATTATATTCTGACAATAATTTTTAAAAATATACATTTTGCATATTTCCAACGAATTTCTCATGAATTCCGAAACATTTTGTAAGAAAAAAAAATGTCAGAATTCATCAAAAAAAATTCTCAGAAACAAGATTTCGTCACCAAGTTACAAATAGGAGGTCATCGTAAATTTCCTGACTGAACAAAAATTTATCCAAAAATATTTCGAACGATGATTTTTTTGTTAGGAAATTTTCGACGAGAGGTGTCTGTCAGTAAAACTCATCAAGATATTTTTTTTACAGCTTTATCTCCATCGGAAATTTTTCCACGAATATTATCCGTTGAAAATCTTCAGTTATTCTTTTTTAACTAAAGAAAATTTTCAATTGTCTCAACGAATTCATGACGAACTTTTATCAACTCTGTTTGTTATGGTACTTCTTGTCAATCTTATCTGAAACCAATTTAACACTCATTCAAAAAAATGAAGGTTTTATCAACTCTGTTTGTTATGGTACTTCTTGTCAATCTTATGTTTCATTCCCAAGACATATTTCAAATATTTCCAGACGTCACTGGAAATATAAATATATAAGCTTATATTATACTTTTTTAACTTATACTATACCTCTTCTTCTTCTTTTGGTTGATTTCAAATTCAACCATCAACCTCTCTGGTATCTATCCATGACTCCAACCTTCTCTTTCTCTCTCTTACTATCAAAATAAAATCCATGTGTTCGAGATTTTTAGTCTTTAGAATTTAGGTTCGTTATATTTTCTATCGTTCTGTTTCTGCCTTGCCGATTTTGTTTGAGTTCTTTGTTTGCTTTTCCACCAAGTTATAAATTTACATGAGTAACAATCATCATATCTAGAAGACTAGAACGAAAAGGTTGTCTTCCGCGTGGTAAACACTTACCGGAATCAAATATTCATAAGAGTAATGGCAATGACGATGAATGGCCTACGTTACTTGTATTACTCTGATATTTGGCAAGTCACTTTGACTTTTATCTAAAAATAGAAATATCTATGTTCTCTTGCGTCACAAGTTTAATAAACCTCTTGCATTGCAGACGAAGAGACTGAGCAGGAGTTGTAGATTTGATTAAATATACTTGACTGTTGTCAGCAACAAACAATCGACGTAAAGTAGTCACTATTTTTCAGGTTGATTTTACCTTTACTATTTTTGGAAATAATCAACTTTTTCCTTTTCCGTATACTTCTTTTCCAAGGTAAATAAAAAATAGACAATCTTATAAAAGAAGACCTTTCTCAATCTCCTCTTCGAGTTAACACACAACACAAAATTACTAAACCCTAAACTGAACTGCCGATGATGTCCTCCGCGGTAGAGCAATTACGCATAAAGAGGAAGAGGAGAAGGGTTGAGTCTCCATCATCATGTAATAGGTTAATGTCTTTGCCATATGACATGGTTCTAAACTGCTTGGCCCGCGTGTCTAGAACCGACCTAGCGACCTTATCTCGGGTCTCAAAGAGCATCCGCTCACTGGTGGCTTCGCCTGAGATGTACGAGACTCGATATTGAATGGGTTTGAGGGAGGAGTACATCTATGTATGCTTGGGAACTATTTTTGGCTTAAAGCCTCTAGGATGGTTCATCCTCAGAAAAGGAGGACAAGGGAACCGGCTGATCCCGATCCCGATCCCTTTGTTCCCATTTCCTCGCAGAGCTACCTATGTCTCCATGGGATGTGGGATCTATGTAATTGGAGGAAGGATAGAAGCCGTGACGACATCGCGTGTCTCCTTCCTTGATTGTCGGACTCACACGTGGAGCCAGCTCCCCTCCATGAGGTTTGCTCGCTGCGAAGCCAACGCAGGCGTCTTAGACGGTAAGATATACGTTATGGGAGGCTTCAGTGATGTATTCTCCGGCGACAATCCAGAGGTTTTCGATCCAAAGACGCAAACTTGGAGCAGTGTGTGTATACCTGATCCGGTGATGAACAAGGAGGTTTGCAAGGTGGTTGGGCCGGATTATAATATTTCGTTCAAATTTTGGAGTGAAAAAGGTTTTTTGTGGAATGATTTCTTTTTAAACCCAAGAGAGGAGGATTGTTGTTGTGCAATAGACAGATTGTTATTTAGTTGTGATTTTGACGGGAGAATCAAGTGGTGTGACCCTTGGAGTGGGGTGAGGAAAGGGAGCATGGAGTGGTACACGGTGAATGGTTTGGAACATCTTCAAGGGTTTCTCAAGTTTGACCGTACCAACATAAATACAATCCTTTTCAGTGGGGAGAAGGCGGATGTGTGGAATTGCCATCTGCTCAAGCGTGGTTACACAGACGGCCTCCTAGGCTTAGTTCCGGGTGTAAATAAGAGAACAACGTGCCTTTATTCATGTATCAACCAAGGTTTATATACAAGTCTTTCATCCTTATCTCTCGGATCTCCTACTTATCTTTACACATATATATCTATAAGATATGTTATCTTTATCTATAAAATACATCATCATTATCCAATACTCCCCCTCAATTTGGGAAGATGGAAATTCCGAACCCCCATTTTGAATAACAGCTTCTCAAATTGGACTCGACCGAGCGCCTTGGTCAGAACATCAGCAACTTGTTCAGTCGTCTTAACATACACTGTCGAAATCAAACCAGCCTTTATAGCATCTTTTGTCTGATGGCAATCCGATTCAACATGCTTCGTTCTCTCGTGAAATACTGGATTAGTTGCAATATAAATTGCCGACTTACTGTCACAAAACAGTCTCACTGATTCCTTCAGAGACGAACCTAGATCATGGAGAAGACGTTTCAGCCACTTAATCTCTCTTGTAGCTTCCGCCATGGACCTGTACTCAGCTTCGGCTGAGGAGTGAGATACAACATCTTGTTTCTGCGTCCTCCATGAGATAGGCGAGTCTCCTACCATAGCAACATAAGCACTCAATGATCGTCTTGACTCTGGGCATGAAGACCAATCCGAATCACAATAGACTGACAGTCTCAGGTCCGGGTCTGAACTCAAGAGAATCCCCTGACCAACCGTGCCTTTCAAATAGCGAACTACTCGCAGCGCTGCTTCCCAATGCGCCTCTCTCGGTGTCTGCATAAACTGCGCCAAAACGTGAACCGAGTAGGAAATATCAGGTCTTGTGATAGATAAATATATTAGCCTCCCCACCAATCTTCTGTACTTCTGCGCTTGAACAATAAATGGACTCTTATCTCTTCCTAGCTTATGCTGTTGTTCCATAGGTGTTGCACTAGGTTTTGATCCAAGCATCCCAGCCTCTGTGACCAAGTCCAATGTATACTTCCTTTGCGTGATCACAAATCCCTCATCTCCTCTGCCAACTTCAATACCCAAGAAGTACTTGAGCTTACCAAGGTCCTTCATATGGAAACATCTTCCTAAATACTCCTTGAACTTGATCAACACATCTAAATCATTCCCACATACGAGTAGATCATCAACATAGATCAGTACTCTAATCTCAACCTGACCTTTAGTTAGCATAAACAACGAATAGTCCTCGTACGAATGCTTGAACCCAAACGTTGTCAACGCCTCACTCAACTTTGCATACCAACACCTAGGAGCTTGCTTCAAGCCATACACAGCCCTGTGAAGCCGACACACCTTCCTCGGATCTGAATGAGCAAAACCCTGAGGTAGCTTCATGTAAACTTCTTCCTTGAGATCGCCATGTAAAAATGCGTTTTGCACGTCCATTTGATGAACGATCCACCCTTTCCCAGCTATCACACGCAACAAACTCCTGATAGTGGTCATCTTAGCTACTGGAGCAAACGTTTCTGTATAGTCAACCCCCTCTTTTTGCATGTTCCCGAGCACCACCAACCTAGACTTGCGTCTTTTTATTTTGCCGTCTGCTCCATATTTGTTCTTGTATAGCCACATGTTTGCAATAGCTTCTTTCCCAGGCGGTAGATCCACAATGCTAAAGGTCTTATTTACCTCAAACGCCACAATTTCATCCTTCATAGAGTTCCTCCAGACCTCATATTGCATCGCTTCCTTGAAACTCTTCGGCTCAGTTTCACTTACAATTGCCGCTAGGAAAGCTTTGTGTGAATCTGAAAAATTTTCATCAGAAATATAGTTCACTAGAGGATAGGGTGTGTCAGCAATACCTGAGACCATTCGTGAAGACTCTGAGGCGGAGCTGGTGAGATTGTGATGGGGGTTTGAAGAGCAAACTGCACTGTAACTGACATAATCACGCAACTTCACCGAAGGTACCTTCTCTCTCAAGCCACGCCCTAACTCTGGTTCTTGTACCTGAACTGCTGTGTCTTTGGTGGCCGTTGGTTCACTGTTAACACCATCGCTTTTCGTAACAACTGCTTCTATCACTTCTACTTCTGGACCAATAGTTTCCACCACTTCCTCTTCTGCAACAGCAGTCTCCACAACCTTTGCAGTACCATCCTCTGCTTTATCAGTTTCCTCTGTTTTCACAACAACATGTTATGTTCCTTCAGTCTCCTTGGTTGACACGTCAACTTGAACAGGGTCACTCCCCATGTCCTCAGTATCTATATCATCATACAATCTCCAATCATCATCTGGTCCCCCAGTCAAGTGTGTTTCATCGACACTAACTGACGTTTCCTCTTGATACGGAAATATATCTTCTTTAAACACTGCATCTCTTGAGACAAGAAACTCATTTGTCTCGACATCATATACTCTCCATCCCTTTTTGCCAAAGGGATAACCCACAAAAATACACTTCCTGCTTCTAGAACCGAATTTATCTTTTCTCTTGTCCTTTCTATGAACATAGCACAAAGAGCCAAACACTCGAAGCGAATTATAGTATGGTTTCTTCCCAAACAAAACCTCATATGGTGACTTGCCTTGCAGTATCTTTGACGGTGTCATATTAATAACATGAGTAGCAGACGATATTGCCTCTCCCCAAAACTTCACCGGTAACTTTGCTTCAAACAACATTGCCCTAGCCACGTTTAAGATATGCCTATGTTTCCTTTCCACTCTTCCATTTTGCTGTGGTGTGTACACACAACTCGTCTGATGTACTATTCCGTTATCCAAGAAAAATTTACTCAAACTTGTAAACTCCAATCCATTGTCACTGCGCACCATTTTTACATCCTTGTCGAATTGCCTCTTTGCATACTTACAAAACCTTTCTACTACCTTTCTTACTTCCGATTTTGTCACCATCAAGTATGTCCAAACTGCACGAGAATGGTCATCTACTATTGTGAGAAAGTATGCAGCACCAGATGAAGAGGGAACTCGATAAGGACCCCATATGTCTACATGTATTAACTCAAAACATTGGGTAGTTTTATTAAAACTTTCATAAAAGACATCTCTAGTTTGTTTTGCTCTGAAACAAGTATCACAAAAACCTGAGCCATCATTATTCTTAACACCAGAAAACTTAGAAAGCACTGAAAAAGCCGGGTGTCCTAGTCGCCGATGCCACAATAACTGATCAGACTTGCCTTCAGCCTTATATCCTTTCACTATCGACACATCTTTGAAGTAGTACACCCCATCACGTTCCTCACCTGCTCCAATCAGAGTCTTCGAAGAACGGTCCTGCAGTAAACATATTGCATCAGTGAACAATGTGAAACAATTCATGTATTTCAGTAGTTTAGAGACAGATATCAGTGAACAATCTAGCTTCGGTACGTATAGAACATCTTTAAGTGATATCGTATCACTCAAGACAAGGTCACCCATCCGTGTTGAGGTAGTGGTTCCTCCATCAGCAAACCCCACTAGACACGGTGCCATGTCTCTTACATTCACAAGTTGTGAAAATTCTCCAGTCATATGGTGTGATGCTCCTGTGTCTATAATGACATTACCAAGCATTTTACCTGAGAGTTTCTCATTACCGCCATTTGACTTCCCTTCTTGAATTATCTGGGTGATCTTGTTCCACTGTTCAGGCGTAAGATCACCAGATCCGGTACCGTAAGAACTCGTTGCTGTCGCCACATTAGCAGATCCACGACCATTGCCTCTGCCATAACCACGACCAGTACCTCTACTCGCTCCACGACCATCTCCTCGTCCTCTTTGCTTGTCATTAATCCACTCCGGATATCCCACCAATTGCCAACACGAATTCTTCTCATGGCCAGGTTTACCACAATGATAGCACACTCTGTCTTTTGCTCTGTTTCCTTCTCCTCTCGTACTTGGAGAGTTTCCATTCGCAACACTATCACGGCTGTCACTCTGTGGTATCTCTCTCTTGGCCACAAAACCAACAGCTTCTTGACTCGTTTCTCTGTTCTTAGACGAATTGAGTCTTGCTTCTTCTCTAATAACTTTCGCATACACCTTACCAAGGTCTGGTAGTTCATCTGCTTCTATAATGGCTGTCACTACATTCCCAAACCTAGAGTCATCCAATCCCATAATGAACTGGTGAACCCTCTCATCTTCACGCTCTTTCTCGTAAGTAGTGGCTGCAGAACACGTACACGCCGGCGGTGGCCTATATGTTTGCAGCTCCTCCCACATAACCGCCATACGCCCGTAATAATCGATCACGGCTTGACCGTTCTGACGACACGACGCCAGCTGCTCCATCAATTGATGCACTCGTACCTTGTTCCCTACGTCAAATCTCTTCTTGAGATTATCCCACAACTTGTGTGCCTCCGTTATGAAAGTCACTGTCGATCTTACTCTGGGTTCAATGGATGATCGTATCCAACCAACGATCATGGAGTTAACACTCAACCAAGCTTCCAACTCCTTGCCATCTTCTTTTGGTTTTGGCAAACTTCCATCAATGAAACCTGCCTTCTTCTTTGCCCTTAGGGCATTCATCATCTCCATAGCCCATTCGTTGTAGTTATCTCCCTTCAACTGCACCGACGTGATCAACGCACCAGGGTTGTCAGAAGAGAACAACGAGTATGGAGACACCGGAACTATCTCTCCAGACTTCGTCACGATTTGCCCGATTTGCTTGTCATCATCCCCCATGTCGACGAAACAGACTAGACTAGCTTTGTTTTGTTACTCAGATCTAAGCTCTGATACCATGTAAATAAGAGAACAACGTGCCTTTATTCATGTATCAACCAAGGTTTATATACAAGTCTTTCATCCTTATCTCTCGGATCTCCTACTTATCTTTACACATATATATCTATAAGATATGTTATCTTTATCTATAAAATACATCATCATTATCCAATACCGGGCTTCAAAATCAGCAAATCCGCTGGCAACATTGTCGTCTTCTGGAGCGTGCTCGTCGGGGACAAGTTGCAGGTTTGATATGCTGAGATTCACTTGAGAGGCGGCTGCGCCAGGATGATGGCCAGATTTGGGGGGACATCAAGTGCATTGATCATGTCTTCACTATGGACCCTGACCTCTGTGTTTTGTCTTCTATTAATGTTAGTCTTTGAACATACTTTGTTTTTATCTCTCTTTTAATTACAGACTTAATTGGTAGATACTCTCTGTTTTTGTTAACTCTGTCAAGTGTTTCTTCTTGTCTTTCTATTTCACATAGTCTTCTGTAGTATGACATTATTGGTGCGGCTAGTTTTCCGTTTGCTCTGACATTAACAGATCGCTCAATACCATTCGCTAGCTTAGTACCATTGAAGACATGGTTATAAATGATTTTTTTTTTGGTAAAGTGTTGAGCTTGGATATAAATGATTTGATTATTCAGAATGAAAATTTGCTTACCTTTGATGGTGAAAACGTGGTTACAGCCAAAATGAATCACGAGACAGTTTGTTTCTTCTTTGGTGTTAACTGTTAAGGATGAATAGCTCAGCAATGTTTAATGCCGCAAAAGCAGATGAGATGACTGTATGGAGATTATATATTACGCTTGTGGAATCCGAGATGGAATCTCAATTGCTGACAACTATGCTCGCAACCTCAGTTGTCAAGTTTATGGTGCCACGTTAAGCAATTCAGAGATTTAAATGTATGTGGCAACCAACCATGCATACAAATGAAGACATGCATCTCAGCTTGAGGAAATATCAAACTGTTGAATCAACATGGACTGTACTAATTACAACTGTGTAGTCATTACTATTTTGCTTTGTGTCATTGCTGGAAAACAAGGACGTTTCAGCAGATTGGAGGTCACTATTGACCCTGATGCAATGGCTCTCGTGTTGCTGAGAGCATTGTTGCTTCCTCGCTGTTTCTCCAACGCGTTCTCGACTCCTGCCATTTCTAACTTCTAAAAATAATTTAATTATCATTTTCGATTATAAATTTTATTTAATTTTTTTATTTAGTTAATTGAATTATATTTTAATAAGAATTTTTCTTTTTTAAAAGAGAATATATATATATATATATATATATATATATATATATATATATATATATATATATATATATATATTTCATAGTTCCCGACGAAACATTTCGTAAGGAAAAAGTGTCGAAATTCATCAAAAAATTCTTCTTCTTTTTTTTCATCAAAAATTTCTCTTAGACAAGATTCGTGAGAAATTACGGATAAGAGGTCGTTGTAGATTAATTTCCTGAGGGCATGTTTATCGCTAAGACTCTTAACTATCGCTTAAGTGGGCCACAGGAAAGAAGAGAAACAAAAAAGAGAGAGAGAGAAAGATGAAAAAGCAGCGACACATCTCCTCTGGCCATTTTCTTTGTGACACGTACACTAAGCAACGTTCCTTCCCGTGCTTAATTAAGCTACATCCCTTCTCTTTTTTCCATTTTTTCTTTTATTTTAATAGCAATTACTTTTAGCAACCCTTGTTAAGAGACATCAATAAACCTGCTCTGAGAGCATGATTATTGCTTGGTCCTTGTGTAAAGTCCTTAGTATTCATATATGTATATGTATATATTATATATGCGTATATAATTGTTTGCTAAGGACTTTACGGAAACCGAAACCGAAAGTTCCTTAATTAAGAGTTTTTCAGTTTCGATTTCCGTAAAGTCCTTCCCAAACAATTATATACGCATATATAATATATACATATACATATATGTATACCAAGGACTTTACCACAAGGACCAAGCAATAATCATGCTCTGAGGAACAAAAATTTATCGGGAATCAATGAAGAAAGGAAGCTTTGAAGCTCATAGCAAATTGAAAAGGTGGCAGAAATAAATGAGTACTGTACTACAAAAGGCCCCACGCAGAACTCAGAATTAACGTTGATCGTTGCTGTCACGTGGAGAGGTTAAGGTTCCCCTGCCACTTCTCTTATGTATTGTCTATTTCAAAAGTTAGTTCTTAAGAAAACTGAAGCACATAATTTTACAAATCTATTCAACACGTGGTTTATTCTATCACATTGTTCAATGTTATTTACACATGAATGCTTAGTTTAATAAAATGTAGACTTCATGCATGCATATTTCTTGTCAATGAAAAAGCAGAAGTTTACAATTTTACAAACTTGTAAACGTAAGAAACAAAAAAGAAATCTGTGGTCAACTTGATTAGCCTAAACTGTCTAAGATAACTCTGATCATCCAACTAGACTCCAGACTTGAAGAGTTAGTTCTATCTCTACAGATATTACAAAAAATAGAGTTATATACTAGTAGCATAAATACTGCATACTAATCCATCATACTAGTTTAAATGAGGAAGAATATATGGAAAAAGAAGAGAAGGAGAATGAGATGCTAAACAAAAAGATGCAATCAAAATTGACAGGCAGTACAATAATGTGTAGTAGTGTGACAGCTGAGTTGTCTACTACCCATTTTCGACGTTAATGTTTTGACCCTTTTATCTCTTATATTCGAAAATGTCTCAACCTAATAATTTAATCAAGACACCAGAAAGCAGAAAATAAACTTATTAAGAAACCTATTTTCTTCCTTATTATTATGAGTGTTATTCTCATTTTCCATTAAATTGATAGGCTTTCCACATGCAAAATATTACTTTTTCATAACCATTTCAGTTATATTTTATCTTCATATCTAGATTTCTTCTCATAATGAGATGAATTATGTGGACATAGTTAAGATCATGTCATGTGAAATCATTTCAGACTTTAACTTACCCCCAGGTTATTTAGACAAGTTGCTTGATTAATTCGTCTTTATATATGTATAACCTATGATGATATTGTCTAGTAGAAAGGTTTTTTTTTTTTGGAACAATGTTGTCTAGTAGAAAGGTACTCCTTTTTTGTAGTAAAAAGGTACTCCAATCACTTGTTTTGTGTTTATTGCTCTCTGTGCATGGTAACTCTCTCCAATGGTTGATTACAAACCATGAAACCAAAACAAAACAAAGCCTTGTGCTGTTTTGATCGTTCAGTTTCGCTAGCATGTCTTCATTTTACATATTACCAGTTGAAAAGTGAATACGTTCAAGATTGGACCATTCTTATATATGTAGTTCTGGTTTCGTGGCCCCGAGGCTAACTTGATTATCGACATTATCATCTACACCAGACAAGAAATTAAATTGGAAATTTAATGTAGCAGTGGCCCTATGCCATAAATCAGAAGAACCTCCCTTTGTACCCAAGTTTCTTTTACGACACCAAGCATCATCAGTATGATAATAGAAAATTAATCGTCGGCTACCACACTATTTACGAATAAATCCAGGTGACTTTTTAAATTATGTATAGCTCATATATACAGGTTATGTTTTTCATATATTTTTCAGTTATCTTTTGGTCAAACATTTTTTTTTTGGTCAAACATTTTTTTCAGTTATCAAATATTCATTGTAGAAACATTAAATCAAAAGGAATTGGACATGGAATATGATTCATAAGAAAGCAATGAGCTATGTGTAGTCAGTTTTCTACTTCGAATATCAACTTCTTCACTGAAAAAAGTAATTTCACATTGTAAAACTTAAGTTTAATAACTGCTAAACCTTGCTTTCGAATCAACATTAGCGCATATTCTACACATGTATTTTCTGTACACATACAGTATTTACACTATGCCACCTAATTATATAATAGATACATAATCTGAATTATGGATGGTTGTAACGTATAAATATAAATAAATAAATAAACTTCTCTGTGGTCTAGTGGTTTCTTTCCAAAAAAAAATGCATAACAAAAATAATATTACTACAGAAAGGTGTTTAAAATATTAGTACTAGTTTGAAAGTGTGGCTTATATATAAATGTTTAAATGAGTAAAGTTTTATAAAATGTAAAATCAGACAACGTAACAACAAAACTTCTTATCACTCGAGAAATGTGAATCCATGTTTTTTTTTTCGTTCTCTTTCTAGGGTTTTTTTGTCGAAAAATAAATACAGTAATAATAGAGCACTAAAGCTTGATCGTACTTTATTTTACACAACATGCTAGTACATGAAGAGAAACAAGTTAAAAAAAAGAGTGAATTTTGTGGTCCAACAACTTAAGCACCTTAAGATCCTTCCCCACTTCTGTTTTGAGGGTCCTTCTCTTCCAACGTTTGCTTTCACATCTTCTCCTCTTGTTATATCATTCATGTGAGAGAAAGAGCGAGAGAAAGAGAGTAATACTTTGAAGATGAGTGTGAGAAGAAGCAACGCAGACGGAAAGAGGAGTCTAAGAGAAATGAGTGAGGAAGAGGAAGAAGACGAGGATACATTTGAAGAAGAAGACAACGGAGGAGAACAGGAACAAGAAGAGGCTTTGGAGAAGAAGCAGAAAGGCAAAGCTGCAAGTAGTAGCACTAGTAGTGGAGTTTCTTGTCAGGTCGAGCGATGCACTGCGGATATGAGCAGAGCAAAACAGTACCACAAACGACACAAAGTCTGCGAGTTTCATGCCAAAGCTCCTGCTGTTCGGATCTTTGGTGGTTACCAACGATTCTGCCAACAATGTAGCAGGTCACATCTCTCTCTCTCTCTTATCAAATATCTTCACCTCCTTGCGACAGCCACCAAAAACAAGAAAAAGAAACATTTAACTTTGGTTTTACAAGGTTTCACGAGCTCCGTGAGTTTGATGAAGCCAAGCGGAGCTGCAGGAGACGTTTAGCTGGACACAATGAGAGAAGGCGGAAGAGCACAAATGAATAAAACTGCCGTGATTCTGAATGTTAATGAAACAGGCTTTGCTTGCTCTCTTCTGTCACTCTCTTTAATTAAGCTCCTTGTAATCTTATGTGTCTCTCTCTCTGTTTCTCAATACTGTATTCAATCAAAATCTATCTGCTAAACCTAAGACATCAATAAATGCATTGAGACCAAGTAAATGCTTGAAGGTGAACATGTGTAAGAAAATGTATTAAAGCCAAGATCTTAAACTAAACCAGGAATCATCTCTATAAGTTTTATGATCAAATTTATTTTATTAATAATGTGGGAGAAACTTTTGATTCTTGACATCTGTATTCTGTTACAAGAAAGCTCATCAAATATATACATTAGATTCTAAAACTAATCCTAATCAGGTTTGATTCCCAACAATTTCATTGAGAACTCCCAAGCAACGATTGCTGCTGCATTAGCAGGAGGGAGTGCTCTCAATATGGTTAGACACAAACTTGCATAGCATCCCTTAAGTCCAGCCCTCTTGTGAATCTGCATAGGCGCCAAAACAGTATTTTATTTAGTATCAGTGAATGTTTAGATACAAAGGAGACAAGGAAAAATCAAAAGAGCTTACAGACCGATCACAACACTTTCAAAAGGTTTTTCTAGGTAGCTTAGTTTGCATAATGGTTTTTTTTTGGCTATATCAAGACGCCAAACCCAAACAGCTGACTAGCACTGCACCATAGAAACAGTAATAAGATGAGGCAACAATTATGTTTATGACAGGAATTCATGCAAACACTACAAGAAAGATTCTTACAGCTATGCCTCCAAGACCACCGGTGAGAACTACTATCCCCATGTCAACCAAAGTAACCATGTAATCAGCTTAGAACACTCTAATCTCGAGTGGATTTTCAGCACACTATATTCCGTTAACAATGTTGCTGAACCACCGCGAAATATACCTGTTACCTGAAAGACATCCCCATCAAACCTAAATGCTTGATTCGATGTATAGCACTCTTAGCAATGACAATCAAAGAGGACTGTTGTATCTACAGAAAGTGGGGAGGTAAAGAATATGTGCCTTGGATCTGCATTCTACACTGTAGAAAACAAATGTCCTAAAACTCCCAAGGAAACCATCAAAGATATTAACTAAAACATGTTACAAAAACAGAGGTTTCACATTAACTAGCTCTGTTGGACATGATACAAAGCTAATAATAGCTCCACAAAACATAGCAGATGGGACAATGGTTTCTAGTCGTGGCCCATCATCTCGCCAAGTTCCCTTAACAAAAACAATGCAAAAACTAAAATCTGGAAGATGCAAAAAAAAATGAAAAATACAGTGAAAAGATCAGTTGGTCTGCAATGTATATCCGCAAGAAGAGCTTGGCCTGGGAGTATATTCCGAACATCAATGAACTTTCAAAGGCCATTCTAAAAAACTACGAATGTTGCTGCTCCTCTATAGAGTCCTTTGACCTAAATATGATTACAACGGATCTTGTAATTTCCCATAGACACTGGAAAAGTACAGTCTTTCGATATGTTTGCTAGGTGCTAAAGTGAAGAAGGAAGAGATGAGAATAGTGCAGAGAGAAACATACTCCTTCAGATTGCAGGATTCTTGAAGCACAATGCGGACCGTTTTTGTATCAGAGCCCTTGCAAATCTGTGTTATGTTTCTGAAGTTTTACCTGAAAGAAGAAACAAAAGACACGCCAGCCCTAAAGAATCAAGCTTTACCTCTTAAAAGGGAAATAAAAGATCAGCATGAGTGATGCTAAAGAAATGATTACCCTCAAAGCTCACAAGTCATAAGCATCAAACCCAAGTCTATCAGAATGCTCTTTGACATACATATACATTGATGAATGCTTATTGATGATTTCGAAACATCACCCAAAAGCCAAGTACAGCCAACACGAGATGTTCGTATTATCAATAAACAATATATATATTGATGCGTTACATGCGGACCACTTAGAGTTGAAACACACATACATAACCCCACTTGGTAATATTTACAGTTGTGAAGAAAAGTAAAAACAAAGTTGAAACTGGGATTGAGAATTGAGTACCTTGATGGTATCGAAAGGGTAGCCGACGGCGACTGTGGCGAGACAAAGCCTTCTTTCCGACGACGTATTCCTTGTAAAACCCTAAACCCTCTCCCATCTTCGTCTTCCTCCTCTTTCTTTCCCACCACGCCACCGACCAAAACCAAGTCTTCTCTTGAATTTCATTAAAGAAATAGAATCACGTGCTTTATCAGTAACAACAACAATAGATACACAGAGCCGTCTTAGCTCAGTGGTAGAGCGCGTGACTTTTAATCCCGTGGCCGTG
Source organism: Raphanus raphanistrum x Raphanus sativus (assembly GCA_019705995.1). Classification (NCBI taxonomy): domain Eukaryota; kingdom Viridiplantae; phylum Streptophyta; class Magnoliopsida; order Brassicales; family Brassicaceae; genus Raphanus; species Raphanus raphanistrum x Raphanus sativus. The sequence continues at coordinate 11,418,650 of CM034037.1, read as the reverse complement.
GGTTCGATCCCCACAGACGGCGTCTGATTTTTTTCCCTTGCGAAATAGACCTTTTTAGTACAGAAAAGTGCATAATTATTTACACGTAGGATATTATTTCTTCGATCGAACACAAAGTAGATTTTACTTTGAATCCTGGATATTACAACTTAGCCACTCGGGATGATAACACATCAAACATGGTGCAAAAACACTTTAAACAATATGTATTTATATTGTTTTGCAGAAATGTATGGAACAAAAAATATCATTTACAGCTTGTAATCTACAGTCTTTTCGAGATATTCGTACACAACCTTAAACTTTAGGATTATATATTTATATTTATATATGAGCATGAATATAAATTCAATTATTTGGACCGCCTAGAACTCATATATATGAGTAAAAGATGCTATCGTAGTTTCGGTTTATATGTTCAGCAAGATATGGTCATTTCATGATTTCACAGAAGAAGTGATTGCCAAATCATTTCGCTAACTAGACTTTAGGAGGACGTTATGTATCCTGATTGGTTTTGCTTATGATCGTTTTCATTACGAAACATTCAGCGTAATGTATAGATTAGGTTGAGCGTTCGGGTACCCATTCGGGTTTCGGTTCAGTCCGTTCGGGTTTTGGGTTTTCGGGGTCAAAAATTTCAGTCCCATTCGGATATTTCTAAATTTCGGTTCGGGTTCGGTTCGGGGATAACCCATTTAAAATGTTTTCAAATTTTCAAAATTCATTATATACTTTAAATTTTCAAAATCTATAAGAAAGATAATATATTACATATAAATTTTCATAACATATATGTCAAAGTACCTTAATTTAACATATAAATTGGTTTTCTTTGAATATTTGGATAAAAAATCAATAGATATTTAACTATTTTGGTGTTTTCAGTATACTTTAGCTATTTTAAACATTTACTTTTGACTATTTGCATATATTTTCCGAGTATTCTGGAAAACGTAAAGGTATTTTATATATTTTTAATATTTTTAATATACATTATATATAAAAATAATGTATATATTTAAGTATATAAATTTATTTCGGATACATTCGGGTATCCAAAATATTTCGGTTCGGATCGGGTTCGGTTTCGGTTCTTTAAATACCGAAATTTTGAATTCGTTCGGATATTTAATCAATTTCGGTTCGGGTTCGGTGCTACTTTTTCGGATCGGGTTCGGTTCGGTTTTTCGGGTTCGGATTTTTTGGCCAGCCCTAGTATAGATGGTGGATCTTCTTAATTATCCTCTAGTATCGCAAAGTTTCATTGGGATTGAGATCGTTACTATGGACGTGAAGAGCCGAAATCTGCAGTGCCAATGATTTGCATCAAAGCCAAGGCATCAACATTTGACCGAGTACTATTTTATAAGTGTTACTTTTTTTGAATAAAATGTTAAATTTGATTCTTAGAAGTGTTATTTTTCCCAATACTATATACGATATATAATTAATGTGCACTACACAGTCATGCAAGCACTATCATAATTGCTTGTTCATTCATCTAACCATATGTTTAATTAGGTTTTCTATAAATGAGTTCATGGTATGATACCCACATCATTTTGTTATATCTCATTAACATTCACATATAGATGGAGTGTGTATGTATATGGTTTGAATCTTCTTAACCTCATTGATTGACAAATTTTTTTTTCCCTAAATTATTGATTGACAAGTTATAAACTATAATTAAATCACTATCGAGATTGATTGTCAAACAAACTATGATTAAACTTTTTTGGTATAATAATCACATGAGACCCACTAGTTAACCATAGTTGAGTTATATTTCATCTTTTAGTTGAATCATTCGAAGCTAAAAGTTAAATATATCTATTATGAAACAGTAGAAACATTAAAAGAGACAAGAAGACGTATTACCACCGTTAGAAACCAACCCAGATGGTGGAAATCAAACGGTCACTAACAACAACAAACAAAGAAAAAAAGGTTGCGAATACAGCCATAAACTGAAATTAAACACGTGGCTAATGGAAACAGGATATACTACATCACCGGCATGTCACTCCTCCCTCTCGGTCTCGGCTCAACGGTGCTGGCTCCTAGTATCGTCGCTGTACAACCTGCGAAGCACAACGTTTAAGACATCTTAGATCTGATCTGAAATGTCCGGGCAACGACAACAAAACTCTAAATATTTATGACAAAGTTATTGTACCAGTCGTAGACGGTGGGAGCGTTTGGGTGAGAGGGCTTGTCGAAAAGGTTAGTGCCCATTCCTCTGGTGGCGATGTTACTTCCTGGATGAAACACACTCCTCCACACGTTCTCTTTACGTGCCGATCCTGGCGTCGTTGGAGTTCCAGGACTCCCAGCCACCGCAGGCATAGACTTGCTGCTGCTCCCTTCTCCTACACCTTTTCATGATCACATAATTAACTTTTAATTAAATCGTATATATATGCAAAAGACTGCATACAAAGGTTTAGAATTAGAACTGACTGGTTAATTACCAAAAACATACATATGCATGCATGAATATATTTGTATACCTTTGATGTCAATGGGTTGGGCGTTGATCTTGTTGCGGAGGCGGCCAAGGCCATGCTCCGGCTTAGGTCCAGCTACAGTTTCATCCCACATCTTGTTTTTCTTTTGATGATTAGTAGTAAAGGATGTCAAGTGTGATGTGCAGAGTGAGGCTTCTTCATCTCATTTATAGAGAAATATCTTATTTTCACCCATAAAATATCTACAGAAAATAATAATAATTGGCAATTCACTGGACAAATATCAAAGGATTTTTTTTTGTATTTGCATAAAGTAGATTTTATTTATCTAGACCATATTGTCTGAACAAAATAACCTAAGTACTAATAGCCTATTAATTTTCAATATACCACCTAAGGCAATGGATTTGCAATTTCTCAAATCTTATTTTCCCTTCCTGTTTTTTTGCATAGGTTCTAGTTCAGCTCTTTTGTTTTACCAACTAATTCTCATTCATTTTCTCATCTAATTAATTAACCCAAATAATATTTTTCTTACTGCTTTAGCACTTTTAAGTTTTAGCCCATTTTTCCTAGTACAATAGCCTTTGCAGTAGTAGCATATACTTCTCTTAGGATTTGTTTGTTTGCAAATTGTAACTTTCCAGTGCGTCAAATCTAGAATAAAACACACACTATCCTTGAAAACTAGGGTCCCGGATCCTATTTAAAATTGTGTAGTCCATAAACGTATACAACCTTAACTTAAAACACTTATGTTGTAAATAACGGGAGTGAGCAATGAGATAGGACTGTGGAAATATATAAAAATGCGACATATGGATAGAGATGGAGATATGGATAAGGACGAATGAGTCATGAAGTAGGACCCTTGGATCAAAGTATCCTAAGGCTTTGTGGAAAAGTATTATAGGAACAGCAAATGAAATGTAATATATAAATGATAATGGATGAGAGATGCATTTCGTGACACAAACAAGAAAAAGAAATGAGAGATGCATAAATGCATAGATGCATAGATGATGGAATGAAAATGAATAGAAGCCCACAAAGATAATCAACACCGTAGCTCAAAGCAGACTAATAACTATATAATATATAAGCCCATCTCTATAAGGCTATAATCAATGAAAGTAACCCATTATCTTTCTAAGGTAATACGCCGTTTCTAAGCATTAACCAAGCTTTGATGAGTTCTACAATGTATACACATCTCCAGTTCCAACCCTCTTCCTCTATTGGTAAAGGAAAGAAAAGAGATCCAAGAAATTAGCTGCCAAAGTCCTAACTAAGGAAAAGAGGAATGACATAATTTACAAGAATATCATTAGCTTGCCCTCATGCCACCATGTAAGGTGGCGTTTGATTGATGATACCTTTAGGGCTTAGGTTTACCATACTTTTCAACATATCCCTGCAAATGAACAGAGGTACTGTCAGTCTAATGCAAGACTCTACCACTTTAAGTTTTTTACCTGCTTGAAGTGTATAAGAAGAGATTCACCTCAACAAGCTTCACAATCTTGGTAGCAGACATACTAAGATACTGATCAACGGATGCTGAGTCGGTCGGCACCTGATGGGACTGGACAGCAGCGCTGACTATCTTTTCAGAAGCTCTTTTAACTACCATGTTATGCACTTCTTTGGTAAGACGGCCTTCACGCCACAACGGTTTCACCATGTCTTTGATGGTTTCCACAACTGCACTCCGGAATTGTCTCATTGCTTTGGTCCCTGCGTCTGACCTCACTTCACCATCTCTCTCATCTGATTTCAACAACTTTTGATGTGAAGAGCCGTCACTTCTACGCCAAGATCCGTGCCCTGAAGGTTTGCTTCGTTTTGAAACAACAACTCTATTATCTGCTGCCGCTGAAGAAGAAACTTCTTTGCTTGGTGTTATTTCATCATTTTGATCGACAACCGAAGTGGCCACACCTTCCACTGCTTCCATATTCTTCCTCGCTACAGTTTCTCGGTATTGAGTTTGACTGCATGAGCTGCTTTTATCATCGTTATTGCAATCCCGTGCTTGGGGACCACTACTAGAATCACCATCTTTCTGCTGTCTTGCCCTTTTCTGTGCATCTCTCCCTCTACTTGCCGATGGAGCAGTAAGAGATCTGTCTTGTGGAATCTCTAAATCCGTGAAAGGATCGTAGAGGGCATCAAACGAGGGAAGTATATAAGGTGGAATTGTGAAAGATGCTCGAAAAGGTTCAGAAGGTTCCCAATCATTCGAAGAAACCTTCTTCTTGTTGCTACTCGTGTCGTCTTGAACGGATGAAACAGATACCGCTTGCACCATCGGTGGTGATCCAGATCCATTCATATCACTCCTGTTTTCAAAACTCCCCAAGTTAGAAGAAGCACACTGATTCATAGGAGCAGAACCCAACACTGATCCTGCCCAGGCTGGTCCAGAAGATCCCATGTCTGTTTGTCTATAAGAAGTGATAGAAGAAGATCCATGTTCTTGAACAAAGCTGCTTCTCACTGGGAAGGAACTGATACTATTAGCAAATACAGGCCTGTTCTCTCTGAAAACACCACCACCGTTTTGTAGACTCCCTCTTCCAATGTTCCCCAGTGAAGGCGTAAAGTGCATCTCGTTGCTCCCCAATGGTCTTCTTTCTGAATGAAGATAAGTGAAAAATAAAATCACTAGTTGAATTCATGAAGAGCACCTAAACACCACCTAGAAGAAGCATTCACCTAATCTATAATCCCAAAAAAATCATATTCCCAAAACACTAAAAAAAAAAAATCAATTTCAAATCGTTAATTTAAGCACAAGAATGATATGCACGAAACAGAGTCACGTCAATTTCAATTTTTCATGAACTTTGAACTACACGAAACCGACAACACTGTGTGAAACAATGACGAGAGGATAAACACTAACCGTTCTGGGAACCGGAAGCTTCGAGTGGTTTAGCGAGCAGCAAACCAGAGTCTCCGGCAATCATCGTATGCTGAACCTGTACTGGGACGACGACGACGTCGTCCTCGTCAATGTCCATATCGGAATCAGACATCTCGTAGGTTTTTGAGTAGCACGTTGTTGCTGCGGCGTGCGTGATCGGGGGTGGGGAGGGGAAACAAGCTCTCAGGCGAGTCGAGGCGAGGATACGTGTTTGATATCGGGAGACAAAATCAGCGATACAAATACCTTACTGTTTTTTTTTATTTTATGGGCCTTCAGAAAAACTTAAAGCCCATACGAGGTTCTCTAATCTTACCTGTTTAATTACTAGTGATTCTCAAATATTTTATATTAATATTTTACTTTGAAATTTATATGTTTGACTTATTATACATGTTTTTAATTTATACATGTGATTTTAGATAAATAAAATAAAATCATTTTAATTATTATTATTATTTGGATTTATTGGATTACATCTCTCCAATTTTACCATAATATATTTTTTGTTCTAACCAATTAAAAATTTGATTAATTTTTTTATATAGTTTAGATTAGTTTTGTTATTGTCTTAAATTTGTAAATGTATTTTAGTGAATTTATGTATAATTTAGTATATATTGATCTGAGAATCAAATGGAAAATAAATTAAAGTGATGATCAATTCAAAGATCCATAAATAATTAATTATAGCAATAATATTTTGAAATCTTATGCAGAAATATAACTTTTTATAAGTAAAGAAATTTTAAAAATTGGTTAAAACTTTATTTTCATTTATTAATATTTTTGAGTTTCATTATTTATATGGTAAAATAATTAAATATTTTTTCTAAATAATACTATATTATTATTCTATTTAAACTTTTAATTTTGATATAAGAGTTTGTATTGGTCCAGTTATTTCATTTTATGAGTAGACAGAGTTAGATATTCTTTCAAATTGAAATATAAATTTTATTCTAGTTATCCCACATACATCATCCATTTCATATTAAGTATGGTTTTATTTTTAAAATGTGTTTCATTATAAGTGTTATTTTATACCCTTTCTTTTAATTTATTAATTGCAAAATTAAAAAAAATATGTATTAAATAAAAACAAAACAGAAACTTAATCATTTAAAGAAAATCATATGTAAAAAACTCTAAGTGACAATTATAATAAAACAGAGGAAGTATTAAAGTTTACACATCTGATAAAGTCTCAAATATATCGAAACTTGGAAGATATTCTAAAAGCCATTAAAAGCAGAACGTGGTTCATTTAAGGCTGGTTATTTTGCTGCCAATCACGAAGTTCTTTCGTAAATTTTTATCCTGACATCAATTATAAAATTTTCATGCAAAAGCCGATGATCAAGCAATATAGTATATTGGATTTGGGACTTTGAAAGAACGATCAGCTATAGCAAAGCCTTGCAGGTCGCTCCATTGATCACCAGTATTACCATGGAGTTTGTAGCCTTTCTTAACCATTATTGCTCGCTGCTCTGATTTGTACTTTACAGCTCCTTTACCTTGATCTTCGTGACCTCTACATTAATCACATTAAAAAAATCCATTACTATATCTGTTCCTAAAAGAAAATATCTTTTTTTTGAATATTCAGTATATTGAAAATATAATGAATATTTACAATTAAATTTAGGAATAATTTGTAAACTATTCTATTTAAGATCATAAATTTGAAAAATACACTGTCATAACAATATTTTTGCAAACTTTACTTATTTATATGTTATAAGACTCTTTTGTCCTTATTTAAATTTTAAATTATTTTTTTAATAATATATATTCGAAATATTTGTATTGTAATTATTTTGAGATAACTCTACGACTATTGAAATATTTATAGCTTTATTTCTAAAACATATCTTATATAAAGATTATCTACGAAACTTTTATCGTATTTTTTATTAAACGCTTTAGAATATAAAATAATATATTATTTGAATTTTGAGAGATTTAGAAGAGTAACTCTTACTTTGATGAAATACGAAAACTGCGATGATCATATAATGTATTTAGGAGTAAATTATAACAAAAAAATCATCAAACTCCAAAGCTATGTATCAACGAGATTGTGTCTTTTTTACTCAGATATAACAAAGATATACATCGATTAAAAATATACGAAAACCCAAAAAAATAAACAAAAAATATCGAATTTTAGAATTTCTTATTGTATAAATTAAAATATAATAGGGCAATCATTTATATATTTGTTCCATTTTCATTAACTTTTTATTAAAGTACTGAAATTATTACTTTTAATTAGGTTAATCTAGTCACTTCACTTATGAATAAGTGTAGTTTTCAAAAAATTAAAAATATGGTTTAGTTTTCAAATTATATTCTCATCTGATAGAATTTTCCCATATTTTACCTTAAAGTTATTTTACTTCTACTAAACATTTTCTAATAATTATCAAAATGATATTTAACTAATTTAAATACTTTTAACTAATTCATTTTTATAATTTACAACTTATTAATATTAATTCTAAACGTATTTTAAATATCTTGAAAAAATATTTTACAACAAAAAATAAATATAGAAAATTTATCATTTTAGGAACAGAATCATTTTAGGAACAGAATGAATGATTAGTTGTTTTCCTCATGAGACCTGTTTCCTAAGTCTACGCTAGGTGGAAAACATTTTTTTATACCTGTAGAGATTTTAAAACCCCTTGTACTCTTTTTAACAGCCAAGTATTGTTTATAGTAGTAGTAAGCTTTACTCCTCTTTTTTTTGAAAAAGTAGTGAGCTTTACTCTTCCTAACATATAATTTTCAAATCAATAGTGACCCAAGTTCTCTTTTTGTTTTAGACGTTATATTACGACATGAGTCCAAGATCAATCAACACATAGATTTTGTCTGGTAATGACAGTGTTGATTGTTTTGAAAATTTACCGTTATAGAAAAGTCATGGACCTAGTTTTCAAAGAGAAATATTTTGGTATACTTATACCTCAGGAGAAGATGTTCCCAACAAGAATAACCGGCGTCCCGGAGATTTTTCTCGGTAATACTCCTCTGGGCTTCGTCTCGGCCAGTTAGCAGAATGATAGTGAAACCAAGGTTCTTGAGACCTTTGTACAGTTTCAAGCTCGCATCAAAACCTGGAGCTGCACCTTGTACAACCCATTCATTGAATTTCTTCGAGTTGTACGGCTCAGACCTAACTCCACAAGAAACAAATCAATAGGTATGATAGAAAAAATAATGCAATTAAAATAGCAAGAAAATCTTAAACACGAGAACCAGGTTTGATTACACAAATCTACCAGTTTGGTCATGGCAACACAGTTAGTCAAACGGACGGTTCATATAAAACACATCCATAACCATTAAATGATAAAAAAACCTAAAGGGCTATTAATAGAGAGAACTTTACCCATAACCATTAGCCTTATAGTACTCGAGGTTCGATAGAAGCGTCTCATCAACGTCGAAGACCCATGCGTCCTTACCATCTCCACCAATTTTAACCGTTTTAGCGAAGGCTAGAGCGTAACAAGCGACTGCATTATAGTCCTTGTCGAACTGGCCTCCTTTGTAATAGGTTTCAAGGGAGCTAACACATTTGGATGGAACCACCTTCCATGTTCCTGCGTTGTTGGTCTCGACGGCCAACCTCCAGCTCTCGCAGTAGGAAGCAACGAAAGAGCGAGACTCACCCTTGACCGGACGCTTAGTGGAGGACAAGACGCGGGAAGAGATGGCCGGACTGATTAAGACGGTGAATAAACCGAGGATAAATAACGAAACCCAGCTGGTACGAGAACACGCCATCTTTTTACAAGTTATTTGTGTTGTGCCCGAGATGATAGAAGATTAAGAAGATGGTTGAATGTAAACTAAAAGTGTCGTATACACCAAGTGATTTTTGTTGTGGACGTCCGATCAAAATCCCACGTGCATTTCTTTGGAAAACGTCGACGTTCCAAATACACAGGCTGGACCAGATATGGTAATCTCTTGGGTAAGTAAATGTTTCCAGAAAAGATAAACTAAACTTTAATTACAAACTAATATAGTATTTCTCAAGGTTTTGAAAACCGGACCGGACCGGCCGGTCGGACCGGTTCAACCGTGAACCGTTAAGTAAACCGAGTCCGGGTTGAATTAAAACTCGGATTTGAATTAAACCGCCAGAACCGGTACAAAACTGCCAGAACCGGTATAAAACCGGCGACTCGGGTTAGTCACAAAACCCAGTTCAACCAAATACAAACATAATCGATTAATTTTGACCTTTAATAGTTACCATAATTGACATTCTTGATTAGTTCCAGATTTATAGTCGTTTGTAATTGTAAACCAAAATCATTTTTTTCCTAACTCACATTTATTTTGTTTTTAATATACATACTTTCTATATGTTTCTATAGTAGTTATAGAAATAACTTTACATATATTATTTCCGTTCATATCTATAATTAATATTTAGGCTTTTAGCATGCATGAGCATGAGTACGAGTACTGGTTTGGTGATGTCATAACCAAAAACAATAATGGTCCAATGTACGTTTTGATTTTGTAATTGTGTTAAAATATATTTTTCTTTTAAGGGTTAACAGAACCTAAGTATTCTAAAAAAAAATTTGATCATGCCTTCAAATACACATACACATAACTATATATATATAGTTAATATAACAAAAATATATAATTTCTCTAAAACCCGGTTAAACCGGTTGAACCGGTTCGACCAGTCACCCAGTAAGAATAACGAGTCGATGTCCGGTCCGGTTTTCAAAACATTGGTATTTCTTTAGTTATTCCTCGTTTTCCATCTCTCTAATTATTGTTGTTATTTTATTCGAAAGCTTAGCCTTATTAGTTATTACTAATTGATTAAGGAATCATGTGTTCAACTATAACAAGTAACTAGAGGTTAGAACTTGACGCGTGCGGATACTTATTTTCGCGTGTGTGTGATAACCAGTGGTGGTGGAGTAGTGGCACTATATCCTTTTTTTTTGTCACGAAATTCATTCATTCTGGGCCTGGCCCAAGCTAAAAGGGGAAAACAAGAGAAAGCCGTTCAGCCCACAGGGGGGCTCGTTACAGAACAATACAGAGCCGTCTTGGCTAATCGATCAGAGAGAGAGTTTTGATTCCTAGAAAAATAAGAAAACGAGATTGCGGTGAAGCCAGATGAGATTGATCGGATGTCCGAAATGATTCCGATCAACTCTTTCCTCTGGGTTGAACCATTGATTGCTCCGATGAGCGTTGAACAGTCTGAGAAGACTTTGATGTTTGTGACGCCAAGATCCTTTGCCGAAACCAGAGCCGCTACGACTGCCAATCCTTCCGCTATCAGGGGGGAGGCAACATACGATTGAATCATGGAGCCTTCGTTTGGTTGCTGTGATGATTGGTCTGTGAAGTTCCAAGCTAGCCCTGCCATATTGCGGTTTCGATCCCAAGCTGCATCCGTCTTGCATGTAATCGTTCTGGTGAGGGTCGATTCTTCTCTGCCTTGTGCTGCCGGATTTATATCTTTCTTAGTAAGAGATTTCTTTATCGGCTGTGTTGCTTGGGCTTGGTTCCACTCGAGTGCTAAACGAAGAGCTTTTGTAGCAGTTTCAACAGCGGAGCTTTGCTTCTGTTCGAAGATCAAGACATTGCGGGCATTCCAGAGGGCCCACAGAACCCAAGTTACTATCGGCCCCACTATTCCAGTTGGGGGTAAGCAGATAGAGTTTTTGAAGAGGAGCAGTGCTTCTGTAAATTCCAGACCGTCTGCTACATCCACCGGGTTTCTGAGGGGAATATTACTCCAAACCTCCTTCGCAAAGGAGCAGGTGAAGAAAATATGCATCTTTGTTTCTCTCTCGTTGCATCTTGTGCAATTAGAAGCTGAAAGGATACCTCTTGTATGTAGGTTCTCTCCAAGGGGCAGCGCATTGTTCACTATTGACCATAGGAACAGCTTTAGCTTTGGTGAGCACTTGTGATTCCAGATATCAGTCTTCCATTTGAAATTTTCACTTGTCTTGATCGTTTGTTGATGTTTCTTTTTTGCTGCAGAGAAGTATCCTGACTTGGTAGAGTAGATTCCTGACGGGAGGGGTTGCCAAATAAACGAATCTTCTCCTCCGCTTCTGCTTGGTTGGAGATTGAGGATGTGTTGTGATACCTCAGGTAGCACAAGCTCAATTCTCTTTTTGTTCCACTTCATGTCTGAGGTTAGGAGGTCTGAAACCGTTAGGTCTAGAAACTCCTGTTTTATCGGTCCATGAGGTTTGATGTTGGAGTCTAGGGATATCCAGGAGTCTTTCCAGATTTTTGTCGTCTGTCCATTCCCTATAGCCTTTCCTAGGTTCTCCTTTAAGAGATCCCTGCCGAAGAGGATACTTCTCCACCCGTGGGAACAGTTACTTGGTAGGTTGGCGTCTAGAAAGCCTTGTCGTTGGCAGTATTTGCCTCTTAGGATTCTAGCCAATAAGCAATCCGGTACTGTAAGGATCCTCCAAGCTTGTTTAGCTAGTAGCGCTTGGTTGAAGAGTTGAATGTCTCTAAAACCCAAACCCCCTAGAGCTTTTGGGCAGGTCATTCGGTCCCAAGACACCCAACAGATCTTTTTATTTCCTTCAGGTCCACTCCACCAGAACCTTGTTAATACAGATTGTATTCTTTTGCAGAGGCTCACCGGAATCTGGAAGCAGCTCATTGTGTACGTCGGAATAGCTGCTAGGACCGCTTGAAGAAGTGTGAGTTTTCCTGCTCTGCTGAGGAAGCGAGTCGACCAACTGAGTGATCTTTGCCTTATTCTGTCCACAATAGAGGTAAATAGATCGCGTTTTCTTCTGCCAAAGTGTTCAGGCAGCCCCAAATACTTTCCTAAGCCTCCCACTTTGCTGATTCCTAGAATATCTTTTGCTGCAGCTTTGACATCTTCCGGAGCCTTTGAGGAGAAGGTAATAGATGATTTTCCTTTGTTTATCACTTGACCTGAAGCCTGTTCATAGTCTTTGAGGATCTTTACTAACGATTCACAGCTTGTTTTGTTTGCTTGGCAGAAGAACATGGTGTCATCTGCGAAAAGCAGATGGTTAACTCTTGGACATGCTCGTGCCACTCTGATTCCTTGAAGGGTGCCATCTCTAGAAGCTTTTTTGCACAGGCCCGTGAGGACTTCTCCACAGAGGATGAAGATGTATGGAGAGAGGGGGTCCCCTTGACGTATTCCACGGTAAGGCTTGACATTTCCATAGACTGAATCATTGATTAGATAGGAGTAGGTTACCGTAGTGATACATTGCATGATCCATGATATCCATATCTCATCAAAGCCTAGTCTTTTTAGTACTGCTTCTACAAAACCCCACTCTACACGGTCATAAGCCTTAGACATGTCAGTCTTGACCGCCATAGTGCATTTTTTCTCTGCTCTTGAATTCTTCAAAAAGTGTAGAACTTCATGAGTTATTAGGACATTGTCTGCTATAGCTCTTCCCGGGATGAAAGCCGATTGGTTCTCCGAGATAATTGTAGCTAGGACCGGTTTGAGACGTAGAGATAGCAGTTTAGAGATGATCTTGTAGAAAACGTTGCACAGAGCTATAGGTCGGTAGTCCTCGGTTCTTTTTGCTCCTGTAGACTTTGGAATTAGTCTAACGAAAGTGTTGTTTGTTGATTGTGCGAGGTGACCTGAGAGAAAGAAGTCTCTGACTTCAGCAATTACAGCTGGTCCTACCGCGTCCCAATTGGCCTGAAAGAAGCTGGCTGAAAAGCCATCAGGGCCGGGAGCCTTATCGGGGTGAATAGAGAAGGTAGCCTCCTTAATCTCGTTGTCTGATGGGATTTCTTTGAGCTTTGCATTCTGATCCCGAGTCACGCAGGGTTTAAGAGCTTTCTCTATTGTTTGGGAGCAGTCAAAGGGTGTGGACGAGAAGAGGTTTTGGTAGTAATTGCATATTACATCTGAGATTTGTTCTTCTTCAAAGCACGGTACTCCTACCTCATTCTCAATCACCGTCATTTTGTTTCTAGCTTTTCTTCCTTTTGTGGACGCGTGAAAGTACCCTGTATTTGCATCTCCTAATGTTAACCATAATTGCCTACTTCTCTGTTTCCAGAAATTCTCCTCAGTTTTGTAGAGGTGGAGAAGCTTCTGGTTGATATCTCGTATCACTACCTCGTTGGCTACATCTGCTGACATCTCTGATTCCAGTCGCTTCTTAAGCTCTTCCATCGCTCTCGTACTATCCTCATGGTGGGCCTTACTCCATTTGCATATTTCTTTTCTGCATCTAGAGAGTCTTTCTTCCACTAGTAGATTTGGATTATCATCCCACACTCTTTTTATTAGGGCCTTGACCTCCGGGTTGTCGTTTAGCCTCCTGTCGAATCTGAACATTTTGTTTCCCTTTTTTTTTGTAGTGTTTAGGAAGGAGACGAGGGGGCGGTGATCGGAGCCCTCAAATCTGAGATATTGACTTCTGCAAGCTGGGTAGATCTCCGTCCATTCACTGTTGCTGATAGCTCTGTCCAGCCGGCATCGAACTAAATGTGAGTTCCTCTGTCCTCTCCAAGATAGGAAGCTTCCCGAATGCTTTAGGTCAAATAGGTTGTTACTAGATAGGAAGGAACGAAAAGAGATAAACGTCCCTTCAGCTCTTTCTGGTCCGCCATTCTTCTCTCCATTGTCTATGATCTCATTAAAGTCCCCCGTTAAGAACCAGGGTTCTCCCGGGATTATCTGTAGATTAGAGATCTCATTCCAGACTTGTTGCCGCTTAGAATGATCAGGTTCCCCATACACAAAAGTAGCCCGGAAGGTTTTTCCTTTATGGATGATAGTCGTATCAATGTAGTTCTTTGTGGCCGTATTAACCTTCAGCTCTATGTCTGGTTTCCAGGTGAGGAAGAGACCCCCTCCCCCCGGGGTGTGGGGGGGAACTGCCACAAATTTGTCTGAGTTGAACCATTGGAGCTCTTTGGAAACCATCTCTGTAGGGTTTTTTGTCTCGCAAAGGAAAATGATATCAGGAGAGTTCTTTTTGTGAATCTCCTTCAAGCGCTGGACCGTTGTGGGATTCCCCAAACCACAGACGTTCCAGCTCACCACGACTAAGGAGCCGGGAGTGGAAGTACCCGAAAATCCTGGTTCTTCCTTTGCTTAACTGGTACTCTTCTCCTTGCACCTTCGCTTTCTTTGTTTTGAGTCACTGGTGCTTCATGTGATGTATTAGCTTGTGTGGGCACTCCCGTAGCATTACTGTTTTCAGGTTCTCTTCTTCTGATTGCAGGAATTAGCTGGATAGCTGGGTTTCTTGACCCAGCTAGTGCTCCCGTTGCAACGTTCCTTGTAGAAGTTGAAAGCACGGTCGCATTTCGTCCTGTAGATTGCGCTGTATTCTTCGATCTCTTCACGTTGCCTGGTGAGTGTTGTAGTTGAGATAGGTGTCTCTTTTTTGAACTGGCTCCTCTTAGTATATTAGGGGTTAGGCGGGGTGAAGGATGTTTCGATGATGTTGCTGCTCTCCTTCTTAGTCTGTTTTGGTGTCTTTGAGGGGTTTCCTCCCTCTCTGCGATTTCCAATAACTCCAGTGGAACAGAAGCTTCTGGATTGTCCTTCTCTGTTGGGCTTACTATTATAGATTTGAGTTTTGCAGGTTTGTCAACTGTTGCCCTTTCATCGCACTGACCCTCTGAGATGCCATCCGATAAGAATTGTTGTTCTAGTCTTCTTGTTACTGGAGGGGGAGTATACTCAGCATCTGATGGTTGCATTGCCTTATCGAAGTCGATAGCTGGGGGACTAACTGATCGTATCCCGAGTTCCCAAGGAGTCAGGGATCGTCTCTTTTCCTCTGTCGCAGCCATCATCCTCTCTGCTGTTTTTTCCAATAAGCCTTCTGCGTCTCCTTCCAGGACCCGCTGTTTTCTTGCTCTCGCTTCAACCGGGTATGCACAGCTAAGATACTGTTGAGTGACGTCTTGTAGATCATGCATTATTT
This sequence comes from Raphanus raphanistrum x Raphanus sativus, assembly GCA_019705995.1. NCBI lineage: Eukaryota > Viridiplantae > Streptophyta > Magnoliopsida > Brassicales > Brassicaceae > Raphanus > Raphanus raphanistrum x Raphanus sativus. The sequence goes on along the minus strand of CM034037.1, from coordinate 11,403,261 downwards.
GGTCTCTTTGGGGGATGATTAAGTTTTGCTGACTCTGGGGGGTTTTGTTTTCAGGATGATCCTCGGATCTTAGGAGGCTTTCTATGTAGTCTTCTGTTTGTCCTCTAGACTCTCCTGCTAGCACCCTTTGTCTTCTTGCCACGGCTTCTGTCGGATCTGAACAGCTGAGGTATAGCCTGGTAGCTTCATTAATCTCTGTATACAGTTGTTCTTTCGCTTGGGCCTTAGAAGTTTCCTGAAGATCTTGGTCTTGAGTAAATTGTCTTTCAGGGTTCTGGGCCTCAACGTGAGAAGATGACCTGGCCTCTGGAGTCTTCTGGAGGTTGTTGCTTGGTTTCACCCTCCACTCACTTATTGCTCTCTGCTGCATAGGGGGTCTTCCCCGTAACTCCCTCTCTCTCATCGAGTCTCTGTTCTTTGTATACGGTGGGGAGTGATAGCTAGGCGGAGCTGGTACGATATCTGTCTCATTGTGTCTCCAGCTTCTAGCTTCAGTCCTTGGTAACTCGTTTGTTTTGATAGGTGGGGGAGCTCGTGTTTGTCTCGTAGCCACACGCGCTCCAAAGCTGTTACCATGACGATCCACCCTTTCCTGGAAATCTCCTTCAGTCTGCTTCCTAGCGTCCATACTGTCCCCCCTCTTAGGTAAGAGGCTTTCTTCTCTGTTAACAAGTTCCCTTTCTTGACGTCTACTCCTGAAGTAGGGATCTCTATTTTCCCTCAGGGGTTCTCTCTGCTGTTCTGAGAATCCCCGTTGTTTTGTTCCCTCTTGAAGCCTTTCGTTTAGGTAGTCTGGGCAGTCCTCTTTCAAATGCCCTAGATCGTAGCACCAGGAGCAGTGATTTGCAAGCTTCTCATACTCAAGGTAAATGAGGCTCTCTTCCCCTGAATCGTACTCGACTATTGCTTTGGTGGTTAGGGGTTTTAAGCCATCTATGAGAACTTTGACTCTTGCAGTAGTCTTAGTTAGTTCATGATCCACGAAGGTACCCAAATCCTTTCCAATGTTGCAGACTATTTCATCAAGCCAGAAATGCAGGGGGAGCCCTTTGATGCGGATCCAGAAGGGGATCTGAGAGGGAAAGGTAGATGAGATCACTGGTTCCCATCTCTGTAGTATGACCATCCAGTAAGCGAAGTTGTACGGCCTGTTGTCCAGAACTCTCTTCAGATCTTCCTCTCTTTCGAATCTGAACTGAAAGCAGCCTCTTCCCAAGTCAGATCCAGTTGTTGCTCCTTGAAGTTGCCATTTGCGCGGTAATGTCGCTATGAGATCCCATATCTTTTGGTCCTTAGGGTTTGTAACCCTACCAATAAGGGTGAGAGCATTTTCCTTGATGAGTGCTGTGTTGTCTACATACGTGGCCTTGATTCTCTTGATGTTTGTATCTTTGTCTTCAGGTATCATCCCCTTCCCTTTTTCTTCTCTCGAGAAGCGCCTAGCCATAATTATCAGCGGAAATGAGCTAGGACGTTGAGAAATGATGGAAGAGTGGCTTCCAAGCTTTAGTACTCCAGTATCAGTTGTCGAAACCGAGCTCAGAGTTGAGATCTTGCTGTGTTAAGGAGGATGAAGCTTGAAAATTTGAAACTGGAAAGCTTGGAGGATGCTAGTTGTGGTAAAGAAGTAAGGCTTCCAAGCGGAATCAAGGAAAGGACCGGGGGGTACTTCCTTAATTCGGTAAGTTGCTGTGCTGTCGTTGTCACCTTTCCGAACGTTGGAGACCTTCCTTGTGATGTCTAGATAACCGTGCCTGGGAGAGTTCTTTTCTCACCGAGGCCAATTCTTCAAAAACATAAAAATATTAGTGGCACTATATCCAGGTCTATTTATTCCCATGCACAGGGTCTTTGCTAAAAAGTGATTCTTTATTCCAATTGCAATATCAAAGTTTCCACATTTCTTTTAATCTGCAGCGTTTCAAACTTTCAGTACATCAAAATAGATTGCTTAAGAAAAGAGAAGAAAAGCTTGTTTATGCACATAACCGATCCTGAACATATTCAAATGAAACATGAGCTTTGGGCTCCCAAAATTTTCCGAGTTAATAAATAAGAATATAGGTTCCTAAACTGTTAAAAGAAAAAAAACGTTTGCAAAAGATTTTACTAAATTTTTAGAACCCTTTAAATTTTGGGGCCGGCCCTTATGTTGAGCAGCAACCCGCTTTCTTGACGGCTGAAACATCATCTTTGCTTCCAACATTAATCATCTGTCCTTTAGGCAAAGCAGTGGTCGGATCATCTCCACCTTCAAGAGCATTCTTGCTAACAACTCTGTAAATCTGAGTGAGAACCTCTGTGAAAGCGTTTTCGACGTTTAACGCTTCCAGTGCTGAAGTCTCCATGAAGAAAGTGTTCTCTCTCTCTGCAAAAGCTTTCACTTCTTCTGTGGGGATGGCTCGAAGGTGACGCAGATCAGCTTTGTTACCTACAAGCATTATCACAATGTTTGCGTCTGTGTGGTTCCTTAGCTCCTTTAACCATCTTTCAACGTTCTCGAACGTTACGTGCCGTGTTACGTCGTAGACCAATAAAGCACCAACGGCTCCTCGGTAATAAGCGCTCGTGATTGCTCTATACCTAATTGCAAATACTCTCTTAGGTGAATGCAACATATACCAGAAATGTTTGCAAGAACTTTTATTTGGGTTATTGGTTTAGCTTTTTTCATTTTTGATTTCTTGGTTTTAAAGAATCTAAAACCAAATACACTGCCATTGTTTTTCTCGAAAGTTGGCTTTATACACTGCCATTTTATCGTATCATTTTGGTTATATATATGAAGAAGTTTGATACTTCTGGAACCCACATAATAGTCGGTTGATTTCGATCGTAGGATACTGTGGTTAATTAGAAAAAAGACGTATTTTTATTTCATACATTAAGAAAACATATAAATTTTGATAATATTTTCATAATTTTAAACCGTTAGTTATTTTTTTTTTTTAAAAGAAAATTTCTGAATTTATATTTTACCATTTTAACTAGTAAAAATTACATAAAATAGTAAACGTGTATATTTTTGAAATGTAATTTTATTTTAAAATGTTTATTTTTCTTAAACAGAAGAAATAATATTTATGTCATATCATGAAATAAAATTTTAGTTAATATAAAATGGTGTAGATAATAACCAATCTAACTAGATAAAATAATTTTGGTTTAATGTAGATTACCTTTCTTGGCCGGCAGTATCCCATATTTGAGCTTTGACAATCTTGTCGTCGACTTGAATGCTTCGTGTGGCGAATTCAACGCCGATGGTCGAGCGTGAGTCGTGGCTGAAGTCATTTTTGGTGAATCGGGAAAGCAGATTTGATTTTCCAACACCGGAATCTCCTGTTAAGACAACTTTGAACAGGTAATCATAATCATCCTCAGATTTATATGCTCCCATGTCTGGTCGATAACCTTTTTGCCAATATGACGTTTTCTCAGATAATAATACCCAACATAGATTGTTTGGCAGTTCCTAGAACTTTGGATGAAAAGGAAATCTGTACTCTTCAAATTGTTTTCCTTTTTGAGTTTTGTTTATTTTATATCTTAATTATAACTCTGACGTTTCCTAAATTGGAGAAGAGACCAATGTTTAGGAATGTTGAATTTATGATGAGACCAAGATGATTCAGAGAATCAAGGACTCTCATCTGTTTTACTTGTCATATCAATTTTTGGGATAAATCTAAATATATACTTTTTTGTGATGATCTTTTGCTTAGGCTTCTAGCTTAGTTTTTTTAACCTCAAGATGTGAGTCCTAAAAATATGGAAATGAATATATTTGGAGAATCAAATTAGTGACTAAATAGATATAAAGAATATATTTAAGAACTGTGTAAGTGAATCCAAAGCATGATCGGGTCATGTTCAAAAGAGCCCAAAAAGATTAAAAGAAAAAGATTTGAATATAAGATATACAATAGTTCATAAATAATTTACCCTAAAACAAGAAAGTAAATATCTGAAATTGTTCTAGGAGATCACTAGTTATTCATATCAACGTGACTGTCAAAAGCTCTGTTCCTGATCACTTTGAGTTGTTACGTATTTCTTTGTAGCAAATTAATTTATAGGGGGTAAATATTTTGTACTTAATTCAATTTGAACATACGGATCTAAATTTTTTAAAATCATTTCCTGTGGAAGTCTCTTATGTGATTATTTAATAAAATGGAAATTAACAATATTTTAGTAGACGGATATTTCAGATAAATTATATCTTATATCAAAAAAGGAATGTTTATCTCAATTATTCGAGATATTCATTAAAAAGGAATGTTTATCTCAATCACTAAACATAACACATGATGTAACGCCGGCCTAATTGCCTTTAATTCGGATTATGATTTCATTATGTGCTATAGATGGTATGTTAATTTTTGGAAACTCGAAAACCATGCTTATGACCATAAAATTAATATAGTGTTGTGAAACTGTGTTTTATTATTGAATCAAAGTGTTCCTTATATAGGAAATACACGGCGACATGGGCCTAAATACAATGGGCCATAAACGGGCCAAGATTACAAATAAATATCTAATGGGCTGGACATCCATAAACATAATATTCATAACACTCCCCCTTGGATGCTAGAACCATATAGAGCTTGTAGTGTGCTTAATGTTGCCTCATTAAAACCTTACTCGGAAAACCCAGTGGGACAAAACCGAAGTGAAGGAAAAAGAGTACAACACACACTACTCCCCCTGTTCTGGACCTCCGTTCTTCAAGTCTGGCGCATGGACAATTTGATGGTTTAGCTTCATGGGCGCCAAGTCTTGAACTGGTCCTTCTGTTGCCACGTCCCAAACGGATAGGTAGACTTCATAGATGTGTAGTTGGTGTAGACATGGTGAAGAAGTCGGCTAACATTTCTCATGACTGAACTTGTAGTACTTTGTGCTTCTTCATCATTCTCCAAATGTGTATAACCTGTTTGAGACCTTGTATAAACCTGTAACATTTATTAAAACCAAATAGTCCCTTTTCTTTTGGGTTTGGTTAGTATAAATCAATCTCAAACTTTTAGTTCCTTAGAAGGCAACTTAGGATATATTGATCATGTCCTATTGTCTCATGTTCGGACATGCCAAATTTATCTAAGTAAAGTGCCAATAACACTTATGGCAGGGGACGTGTATGGCTTTAGTATCAATGTCTTATGGTCTGAACATATCCATAAATCTTATCCGACCTAGTATGGCTTGCCATATCAAGGCGCCAATCATATCAATACATTTCTTTTGGTCGGATGTGCATAAGTCTTAAAAATACTTATGTAAAATCTTTCCTGGACCAAGGACACATGCCTTGTCCATAGCCATACCACGATTTGAATATAGTGGTCACTGGAACCGGTTTAGTCGGAACAGGATCGAGGGGATCGAGCCGAAACGGGGCCGGAACAAGAGACTGAGATGATTACATGGTCCATCTTTCTTAGATAAATTTCGACCATGAATGCCTTAGTATATCCATGATCTACTCGGATCATGCTATGTCCATTGTGTGTGTCCCGTTCATAGATTTTGACCAAACTCTTCATGAACCTTCTTTATTATATGTCCATAACTTGTTCATGAATGGCTATCATGCTATAATTTGATGTTCATCAAAACTAAGCCACTTTTGGATCAATATGCCGTTCCCTTTACTATGGACGTTTCAGGTCGGACAAGACCGAAGGGAACGGATCAGAACGGGCTGGACTAGAACCAAGATGATTAAGGTCGAACTAGGTTGGACGTGATCCTAGTTGATATGGGTCTTTGGTCGTGAATCTGATGGATTCATCCTCTTATTCTCTTTTGACCATATCACATTCTATTCTTGGTACTTTGGATCATAGATCTCAATACATATTCATGGCTATCATCTCCACTATAGATCATTGTATTCTTATCATAGCCTGTCCAAGAATCAATCGATCTAATCATCCTTTCTTTAAGTATGAACACAAGGAATTTCCTTCATAATATATGCATGGAGTGTTCAGGGACGTTCTTATAGAACTCCTTTCACTAAGTATTACTTAGTCTTATCCTTTACATGCATTATATGCTTTATATGCAGCTGCCTTTCGTTTCAGTCCATGAATAGCTTAGGAACAAAACTATTCTATGAGAATTTCTTTTCTCATCTTTCTGATACTCTTATCATTTCTTTATCCAGTGATCAATCATGCTGCTTACTACATTTCCCTTTTCTTATATCCAGACCTTTATCACTTTCGGATTTGTAGTAGCATCCACCACATAGGAGTATATCTCCTTATAATCTGTTCCTTGGTCTTTGTGAGTATCCTTGTGTAATAAAGCCATTCCTTGAATGCTTTAAATAGGAATATAGGGGTGTCAAAATGAGCTAGCTCGCTCAGCTCAGCTCAGCTCATAGTAAGCTCGGCTCTTTCATGAGTTAGCTCAGATCAGCTCATTTATTATATGAGCTTCAATATGTAAACTCGTACTCGGATCATCTAGATCATGAGTTAAATGAGCTAACTCGTGATCTAACACAAAATAATTATAACTATATTAAATTAAACATCGATAAAATTACTTCTATAGTATTATTCAAAATTTAATAAAACTATTAATCATAAATAACATACCGTGAGTTCTGAATTACAATAAGCAAAGTGAGAGGAGACATATGTCAAATTTGAGATCAATGAAATTTGTGAGAGAGATGATATGGTTAACGTGGGTTTATATAGAAGATTTTGATAATTTCTAAACATGATAGTCTCTTTTTTCTTTCTTCGAAAAAAGTATAGATAACTTTTAAAAGTTTTACTCCTATATTACTTATGTATATTTTACATTTTAGTTTTAAAGATAAATATGATAAATATAAAAATTATCTTTTTCCATAAGAAATGAACGAGCTCATGAGTCAGCTCATGTTCATTAACGATCGTTCATATAACTCGTGATCTTTTTTACGCTCGATCATTAAACTCATTTATTAAATGAGCCTAAAATATAGTGATCATACTCATGAAAAAATGAGCTGAGCTGAGCTAACTCATGAGTTGTAACTCATTTTGACACCCCTATAGGAATATGAACACCTTAGTCCATGTCTCACGATTTCTTTTCCTTTCCCACACAGGACCGATTTTTCACTGGTTTTATCTTATCAGATGGTGTTTCTATATATGGCCAATACACCCATCTCTTTTATAGATTCTTTGAATCTTTCTTAAACCCCCACAGTTTCTTTTAGTCTATGAATGCATTCTTGTATTCTCGTGGGTTCTGATCCTCGCTTATATCTTTTAAACTCAAGTGCTATTTTCTTATGCATCTTTTTCTTTTGTGTATGTATGTGTCGACACTTCTTTTATAGTGTTCCATTATGTTCCAGACATGAACTAATCGATTAGAGATTTCATTCTTACTAAGAACCTTTATTACCTTGCAGTTTGGCGTCCCAAACTACATGGTCTGGTATCTTAGATGTTCAGCTGCGCAGCCTTATCTAAATGTCTGGTCTGGTTTCCCTTATGACCTCAGATATGTCTTTTATTTGCACCTTTCTTTTTATTTCCGAGGTTCCTTATCTTATGGAACATATTGGTCAATCTTTAGACTCTATAGCAACTTGATTATGTCTCTTCTAGGACATTAATTTCGTGGTGCTTAAGCTGGTATGACTTAGTCATTCTTTTTCTTTTCTTTTCGGGTCTAATTTGTCTGGCATTCTTTTAGCTAGCTTTGTATGATCTTTCTTTGGACGTCTTAAATCATATTCTCTGGTCCGAGGATCTTGCCAAGACAAGGATGGTTAATACCATTCCATTTCTTTATACTTGTACCAGCTTATTTCTTTCTCCCCCTGATGTTGGATAGTCGGATTTAATCATGCAATCCGTAAACCTGACCTTAATCTGATCACCCATATTTGGCTCAAGGTTTCTTATAAAATCGTGGGAGAAAGCATTCTCATATCCAACATATATTCCCAATCTTATCTCATCTTTTTATGAGGTTCCATCCTAGACGGCACATATTATTGTGGTGGTCTATACATAATCTCTTAGGATGGTCTATGTCTGGATCATGACCCTTTATCATTCTTAGATGGGAATATCTATGCTCACTTTATATGGCTTGATGCATATTATTATTACATGTAAATCCATGTGATCCCAAGCATTAGCTAGTGATCTTTGTATCACAAAGAATTCGGCCAAGTTCTATCATGGTCATAGACCATGTCACTCGGATTTTTAGTGTTGTTCATGGACCACGGGAGTGTCATTTCTCCCCCTCATGAACATGCTATAAATATTTTAGATGCTTGGAACATTATAGCCTATTGAGTTTCCCTTGTGTACATGTTACACAACGTGAGATTCTATGGGATAACTCTTTTGTGCCTTTTTCGATATCAATCTTTGCATCAATTTTAAAGACCTGGATGGCTAGTCCAGTCATGCCATAAAGTGTATAAAATTTTGTGGTCAACCTATCTGGTTACCTAGGCCTTTTTGCCTTTATCATACTGATCTTTTAGCATAGTTTAGATCAGTTGGGAGTACAGTCTGGACCATTTTTATGCCTTGGGTGATTTTTACTTTCTTTATAATCTTAAGGAATTTATATTTCTTTTGCCCATTGGTTCAATGCGGAAACCATTTATTTTTAAAACTTTATAACTCAATGGGTCTTTTATTAGGTGTATATAATGCCTTGGCCGAGTGACTATACTATTATTTATAAACTCATATATACTCTTATCCATATCATAGAGTTTTGATGTCGAGATTTTTTTTCAAGGCATCTGAAGTCTCATAATCCATCTGATCATTTTCTTTTTCATGAGTTTCATACCCTATTTGATCAGTATGGTCATGATCCATGTCATCTTCACCATCTCGGTAAGCCATGTTGGCTTCCGGATTTTTCTTCAAACTCTCTATGTAAAGCTCATACAAGTGCTTTGGAGTTTGGCAATTATTTGCCCAGTGATTACCCATACCACATTTTTGACACAAAAAAGATTTTATTTAAGGTTTAAAAGACACACTTCGACCTCGACCTCGACCACGGCTAAAGCCGGGTGTGGTACTGCGGCCTCGTCCTCGCCCATGTGTCTTAAATGTGTCACGACCTCGTCCATAACCTTTCCCACGGCTAGGGCCGGAATGGTTGTTGTGCTGGACGAGATTACTTTCTTTCTTAGGCTCCAAAGTCAGCCTAGAAATGTCGGGTAATGATTTTGTACCAGGAGGTCTCATCTCACTGTTTCTCATTAATAACTCATTATTGGTCTCAGCCAATAGTAAATAGGAGATCAAATCAGTATAGGTGGTGAAACCTCTTTCTCTATACTGCTGTTGCAGTAACACATTAGAGAAAGTCTTGTTCAGTTACTTCTTCACCACATTGTTTCAACATTGAAACTATCTTAAACAGAACCGAGTTGTATTCATCCACAGACTTATAGTATTGAAATCTCAGGTTCTTCCACTCAAATTTTTATCCTTTGGTAATAGCACCGTTTTATGGTGATCATATCTCCGCTGTAAGGCGGTCCAAAGTTCTAGTGGATTTTCTTTACTGGGGTACTGATTTCTTTAGACTCTCATTTAGATGGTGGCTAATAACTAATATTGCCACGTATCAATCTTTCTCGTTTGGCAATATCGCCTTCTGTGATTCATTCACCAAGTCCTTTTGACTTTAGGATAACCTCGGTATCTAGTGCCCATTTTAAATGATTATCTCTTTAGAGATTTAGGACAGCATAATCCAAGTTGATTTTCGACATCTCATATTGTATATCACTCAATCTTTATAAGAAAATCAATCATATAAATCGTGTGATCAAGCAAACAATCGAGTTAATGATTTCCTAATAAACAAGTCACACGGCTTAGATATATGTCTAAAATATAAAGTTTTTCTTTTTATAGAACGTTTCTGAAAATATAAATTTTCTGAAAATAGAAAGTTTCCCTTTATAGTAAGTTTCTAAAAATAGAAAGTTTCATTTTATAGTAAGTTTCTAAAAATAGAAAGTTTCCTTTTATAATAAGTTTCCTTTTATAGTAAGTTTCAGAAAATAGAAAGTTTCCTTTTATAGTAAGTTTCAGAAAATAGAAAGTTTTTTTTTATAGTAAGTTTCTAAAAATAGAAAGTTTCCTTTTATAGTAAATTTCTAAAAATAGAAAATTTCATTTTCTAGAAATATTCTGAAATTATAAAGTTTTTTTTTTATAGTAAGTTTCTAGGATTTATAAGAAATCGATCATAATTATGTTTTAGGAGATGATCAACTTCAAAGTTTAAAATCGATTTGATCATTCAGATCAATGATGTTTTCGAGATTCAGCAAGCCATCGAGGCTGTGATTTTAATTGATTAACAATCTCATATCGAACTTTAGGTTTAAGAGCTCCGATTTACTCATGGATGGGTTTGGACTTATTGATCTAGGTTGTTAGGGATTTTGCAAGATTTTAATTGTCATAACCTTTAACATCAAACCAAATTCGATTGTTTGTGTTCTCTTTTAGAGTTTCAGACAGTTTACCTTTGTTTAGAGAAGATCTGAAACCGGACCACCAAGAGAAAGAGAGATCGTAGATGGATTAGGGTTTTGACGGCACAGCTTAAAACGGGAGGTGAGCGCGCGTCTGAAATCGGATTGATGTGACGTTTGCGGCACTGGATTCTTCTCGTCGAGATCTTCAAATTGATAGGTTGATCGTCATCTGAGTCCTTACGGTTAAAGAGATATGACAGTTTGAAGTTGCAGCCGAAATTAGGGTTTTTGAGGTAGCTCGGGATTTCAGAGTTTCGTGCTGATAACGTGTTGTGAAACTGTGTTTTATTATTGAATCAAAGTGTTCCTTATATAGGAAATACACGGCGACATGGGCCTAAATACAATGGGCCATAAACGGGCCAAGATTACAAATAAATATCTAATGGGCTGGACATCCATAAACATAATATTCATAACATATAGCGTCTTGTTAAGCACCCTGACATGTCTCAAAATATCTCTCGGATTAGAACTAAGACAACTAACGAGCTTTGATATCAGTAACTCTCCGACAACCTACATCCAATGGGTAATTTTACACGCTGTGGGTTATGTTCCGTTCGACAAATGTTGTATTAGTTTTGTAGAGCCTCAAAAGACTTATTTATTAACCATGTAATCACTACATAATTTTTTTAATGTTTTGATCTCGTTCACACGAAATCCGTAAATTATATTCCAATGTATTACCTATTCTTCCACTATTTCAAATCAAATGATTTTAACTCTTTAATTTTTTTTGGATGTGAGACCAAAAAGATTAGTAGATTTATCTATATCAATTATTTTAAAGCATTTCAACAATGGAGCATTACACATGACCTAATTTACTTTCACACTGGGCAATGCGAAGCTTCTACATTACTCATCACCTTAGTATCATTTAACAATTCCCCGTATTTATAAGAGATCCAGACGAAGAAACAAAAGCATTGTAGATTAAATGAAATCAATACGAAACGCGCACAACAAAATATTGGTCAACAATCCAATTCCAACGGGAGAGTTTTGTGAATGTTGTCCCAAACTCATACATCACACCGTACCGTCACAAAACCAATGTTTTCTAAAATGTAACATTTAAGCGTCCGTACGAGATATATATAGTGAAAGAAAGAAACAGTTCTTTAATTCATCTTCAAATCCATATCTCTCACACGGCTAGATCTGCAAAAGTAAAAAGGATACTCAAAATTAACTACGTACATAAGTATACTGTATCCATTATATACACACATGCATGCACAACCTCCAAAATATATTACTAGAATTTATACTACAAAAGTCAAAAAAACACGAAGGCCAAAAAGAAAAAAAAGCCCCAATGAATGCTCCAAAGCAGCAAAATGTGTACTACCTCCGTTTCACAAAATTGTATATTCTAGAGAAATTTTTTATTTCAAAAATATATATAGTTTATATTTTCAATATATATTTCATTAATTAATTGCAAATTTCAAAAACATTAATTGTACCAATTGAATTTTCATTGGCTTAAATTATGGAAATAAAATATTCACAAAAATATACAAACTTAATGTGTTTTATTAAAATGTGTAAAAAATATAAAATGTGTAATATTTTGAAACAAAAGGAGTATGTAACTAAATTAGACAAGTCAACATTGTTGACCTAAGCCAAACAACATGTCTCTCGCATGCAGTTATCCATTTTAGATCCCAATGAAGAAATAAACTATACTACTACAGATCTGTAAACGAAGTTTATATAGCCATTAAATAATGATTTCTTGTACTAGGTTTATAATCTAACCTACAAAAGTATCGACCTATTGAAGCGAATGTATAAACGTTAATTACTCATACGAATTAGCGTAACTAAGAGGCTAAGAGAGAAAACAAAACCAGATAGTAGGAGGCTCCATGTTGAAGAGGCTGAAGTGCGACGCCATATTCATCAGTGACAAAGGGCTGACCCGCAGAATTGATGAGAAAAACCTCTTCTCCGAATGCATCTCTCACATTGAACGGTCCGGGTCTCACTTCAAACTCCATTTCGTTGATAAACACCCTTATTCTTGTGCCAACTGCTTTACAGTTCATTATTTCATGTTAGCATCATGAATGTATGTTAGCACTATCTATATATATAGAAAACTTCAAACAAACTTATTTTTAAGAAAGAGGGAAAGAGTATACAAATAAATAATCATTGTCCATACTAAGAAACATAACGTTTTTTTTTTGTTGTTCAATAAAAGAGAGGCTTTTTATTGATTTATATTGATCAATGTGTCCCTTCCATTGTTAACAAACAATTAGTAATGACTCTTTTTTGGAAGGAAAGTAACATTATATACTCAACTAACCTTGAACTTGAAGCTGGTCCGAAGCTGATGGTACAATACCAAGAGAATCTGAAGTTGTAATAGTAGTAGTAGTAGTTGAAGTAATTGGAGGAACATGAAGGATGATGTTATTGTTGTTGTAAGAAGTTATTTGATTACTTGTAGTAGCGTAAGGTTGTGGCTGCTGTAACATCTTCATCCTCATTTCTTCATCTTCTTTCTCACTCAAGTGTTGGTGATGATAAGTTCCATAACTAACGCTACCGTTCATGATCTCACTCAGGAGATAATCAGTACATGGTTCCACCGTTGGAGGAGCCGGTTTCATATCACCGGAGAGAAACCCTAATTGGGATGAGACGGTGATACCTTCAAACGCTACGGCCGTGGAAACCGGGAAAGGAAGCGCAGCTTCCGATGGAAACATCCCCATCATTTGACTACCACCCAAAGAGAGATTATTGTTGTTCTTATCCTTGTTTTTTTGGGGTTTGGTAGACTTGGAGGAAGATGATGAGGAAGAAGATGAAGGCTGCGGCTGCGGCTGCGGCTGAGAGAGGGAGTGTTTATGGAGGAGGCGTAGTTTGTTTTTGCTACGCGACTTACGGTTTTGGAACCAATAGAAAACGCTAGCGTCACCAACTTGGCCGTATTCTTGAAGCTGAGCCCTAATCCTTCGAATCTCCTCTCTTGGTGGATTCACCATCCCTGAGTTAAAGATTGCTTCAAGTATTCTAATCTGCTCTGGCTTCGGATTCCATCTCAGTTTTGGTTCTGGACTCCTCTCCACCTCACACCCTTTAACAAATCACATCTCATCAGATCAGAATTTTTTTTTAAAAACAAAATATAAAAATGTTTTGGGTTTCAACTGCTAAATATATATATGTAAAAGTGGAAGGACCTGAAAAGGGAGATGATCTGTGGGAAGCAGAAGAAGGCAAGAGAGGAGAGTTGATGTCGTGTTGCCATTGATGGTGATGAGGTTTGGACTTGAACATGCTTGGCCAGTGTCTGTTCGAGGAAGCCATAACTGATTTAACTCGATCCAATGAAGACAGATATATGTGAGTGCATATGATAGTGATTGATGTTGATCTGATGTATCAAGAGGGAGGAGGAGAAGAGGCAGGGAACAGAATGGCTAATGGGGAAGAAAATAAAAAGTGTGATTAGGTCAAAAGGGTTACGGCCTCTTTCTCTCCTTCTTATAGTCAGTCTCTCTTCATCTACCTAACCTCTCTACTTATATTTATGAGTTCATCTCTTTTACAGTGTTACTTATTTAATATAGAGTGTATCTCTTCTCTCTTATATTTTGTATTTATTTAATTTTTAGAAAAGCTTTCATATATATATTTTTAAAGTTACAACAACTGGAATAAACGAAAACAAAAAATCACAACCCTAAGTGGGCGATACAGTCAATTAGCCAAAAGGATACAAAAAGGGATTCCAGCGAAAACCAAACAAATTTGCCGAAACGATACCACCAGGACGGCCGTCAAGTGGAGCAAAAAACCGTCGCCTGCCAGTAAACCGCAAGATCTAGAATCGAAACGCAACTGCTTTCACCGGAGAGGAACCAAGTCTAAAACGGAGAGGGATAGCGACTAAGAATAACCCAAAACATAGCTATCACCACCAAATACAACCACGAGGCCAACATATCAAAAGAACAAGAGAAGAAAATAGAAAGCACAGATTCCAAGAGAGCGTACAGAACAGACTGGCTTCTCCGGTATGGAATCAGAGCGAGTATTGACCTAAGCAGCTTAGGCTAAGCTGCACCCCCACGAGCTCATTCGCCTCCACTGCCAGCGCAAAAACTCACTTCTGAAATGGGTGATACAGTCAATTAGCCCCTCAAAACAGACATAAGAAAAGAGGAACGAAACCCAGTGGTTTCAAAATTAAACAAACCCTTCATCTACCTGTCTATATGCCGCCTTCTCATCGGAGAATCACCGCAACCATGACGACCAAAACGGAGAAACCTCAAAACGCCATGGATATTCAAGTGGAGAGCCGAGGCAAGCTGATGAGACCATATTTTCTTAGTTTTCTCAACAATGCACGTTAGGTATTTTTCTTCTTGAAATATACGTATGTTTCTGTATTTATATAATAAAAATTAATAAGAAAAAATTAAAGTGATAATATAGTAAGTATTCCAAATAAATAAAGCTAAATAAAATATTTTATATTTAAATTTAATATAAAAATCTTATTCTAAGAAATAAAATTAACGTAATTATTTATTTTTAATTTCAGAATAAACCAATCTCTATATATTACTGATAATATGTATACTTAATTTTTGATTTATTAATTTAGTATGTCACATTTATTAAAAACAATTTACATACAAATAATATTTTTTAAAAATAGATAAATAACAAATCAAATTTAGAAGAGCCAACTATTTACTGAATAATCAAATAGCTAATATTTAAAGTCGAAATCTAATATTGCTAATATCTAAATATAAAGGCTATTTGTCAAATATACCATTTTTCTTGTACCATATTTTATAACTAATTAAACCTAAAATTACTTTTTTTTCTCCACGTTTCTTCAAATCTCAGATCCACCAAATTAAACGATATATGGTGATCAAATCCGGCGAGATTTGATGACATTGACGAGTTCTCCGGCGATATTTGACGATGCTGACAAATTTCCGGCGATATTCGACAATGCTGACGAGTTCTGCGGCGAGATTTTAGGAAGACTATAGGCTCAAACGAACAAGACGATCTTTGTGACGAACACTAACAAAGATAACACGATAATATATGGTGGTCGTCATCTCTTTCTGTAATTTGAGCTTGGTTTCTCAAGATCGATCAGCTTCTGGGAGAAGACAAAGTTTTTCTCACGAAGTTTTCAAATCTCAAATTTATAAGACCTTATAAATGTATTGACAAAAAACATAGTGCTTATGTGGTAGATTATCTTCTTAAATCAGATATCAGGAAGTGGTCACAAGTTTATTCTCCTGCTAATCACTAAAATATCATGACCTCAAACTTGGCTAAATCTATTAATTGTTTGCTGAAAGTGAGTAGTGAGTATCCGATAGTCTCTCTTTTTGACACTATTAGGATGATTATGACTAGGTGGTTTACTGAACGCCGAGAGAAGGGAGTTCGTTATATCCACCATGTCGCTTTCAAAGTGGGCAAAAAGATGAAGGATTTATACGATTTTAAGTCCCGGTGGCTCGAAGTTCAAAAAATCAATGATTATGAGTTTGAGGTTAAGGGAGATACAAGAGATCAAGTGGTGAATTTTTAAACAAGACATTGTTCATGCTTTGTGTTTGATGTTGAGAAGTTTCCTTGTGCTCATGTTATTACCGCTGCAAAAGTTGGAAATAACATGAAAACGATTATGTCGATGATTTTTTTCTCCAATGAAAGGTGCGTTCTCTCAGTCATTGTGGCATAACATTATCATGTTTATATAATTGATCGATTTTGTAATGTTTTACAAACATTGTTATATAACATTTCATCTTCATTTTTCTATCTTTGCTGTATGTTTGTCTAATTCTCTTAATTTTCTTATTAGGTTCACAATAGCATATTTAGAAATTATATATCATGTTGGTGATAAAGCATATTGGGATATTCCTTCCCATGTAGCTTCTTTTGTTTGTGGCCTTCCATTTACTTGCTTTCCTAGTGGTAAGAGGAAAAAAAAGGATACCAAGCTGTTGGGAGTATGGAAATTATTGGTCGACGTCCAAAATCAACATCAAAATCTTACAAATGTAGCAGATGTGGACAGAAAGGACACAACAAGAGTAGTTGTGTAGTGCCAATTTGATAACAACAGTAGTATAAGAACTTGTGTGGATTTGATTATTTTATATGATGTTATAGCATAGATTTTGAACATTTTGTTATTAAAGTTACCATTTTATAATGCTTTACAAAATTTACAAGTATATCTAAAAATTTATGTTATCTAACAAGCGAAATGTGTGGTAATATTAACCTACTAGCTTTATAAAACCTTAGGATTCAAATTAATTTTAGAATGTGGCCCAAAAAAATTAATTTTAGAATTTATGTGTTCTCAAATACTTGATATTTTATCTTACTAGTATAAATAGAAACCAAATATGTTTATATATCAAAGGATTAAGGTACAAACCAAAAGGTGTTTCTTATCAAAGACATCAACAAAAGATAACAGTTAAATCAATTCAAAAGGGAAACATTGATAAGCCTTTAATTATAAATCATTTTACATAGTTTTATAAGTCTTTATGACTTATTTATAGACCTTTATAAATCCCAATCTTTTGTTATATGAACTCTTATATCTGATTTTTTATAATTTGTTTATATAAAATCTATAAGCTTTGGCTAATTACTTTTCATAAATCTTTATAAATCTTAAAGAGAAATTTCTTAGGAGGACAACTATTAGTTTTGTTTCACCAAGGAGCCTCCACTTAGAAAAAATACAAAAATAGGTTTCACTAAAAGATAAATATATATATTTATATCTTTAGGATTAACTAATCTAAACTTAAGGATTAGAGTTTAAAGGTGGGGTTTTGGGGACATAGTTTAGTAATAGTAAGAAGTTTAATCCAATATGTCACATGGTCTTTTTAACATATCTACTATAAATTTGTAAGCATTTATATATTATTTATAAGCCTTTATAAGTTATTTTATACAGATTTATAAGTCATTTTGATCAAAAAAAATTTATCATTGATTTTATAACACTTTACAAATTCTTATAACTGAGTTTTATAAGGGGTTATAAGTGCCTTTAATAAATTCTAATACATTAATTTATATAAATCCTTATACATTATAATATGAATCTATAATATATCTCTCTCTCATACATTATACATTTTTATAACACTTTCGAAACTCTTATAAATTCTTTACGTAAGACATTTCTAAATCCTAAATAATTGTTTATTAATTTTCATAAATATTAATGCTGGAAAATAATTAGATAATTCTTAACACTAATATTTTATATAGCTTTATTAGCCTTTATAAATTATTTACATAGATTTATAAGTCTTTATGAATTATTTGTAGACCTTTATAAATCCTAATTATTTTTATATGAAATTTATATCTGAATTTTATAATTTGTTTATATAATAATCTTTGGCTAATTACTTTACATAAATCTTAAAGAGAAGTTTCTTAGGATGACAATTTTTAGTTTTTTCACCAAAAGAGCCTCGAGTTAGGAAAATTAAAAAAAAAAGTTTTCGCTAAAAGTTAAATATACATTTATATTTCTAGGGTTAACTAATCTAAACTTAGAATTAAAGGGTGGTGTTTTGGAGATAGTTTAATAATAGTAAGAAGCTTAAACCAATATGCTATATGTTTTTTTTAACATTTACTTTCTGTCTTATATAAATTTATAAGCCTTTATATATTATTTATAGGTCTTTATAAATTATTTTATACAGATTTATGAACCATTTGGATTAGCTTAACAAGTTTCTCACTCTTAGATATATAATCATTTTCATCTTTTTCTTGCTCCTTATCTTTCTCATACTCATCATCTTTTTGACACTCTTTATCTTTGTTTTGCTGTTCAGCTTCCCATGGTCCAAATCTTCCCCATGCTCTACATCATTATCTTTTGTACTGTGTTGTTGATCTATGTCTTCTGTTACAACGAAAATATCCATAAATCCTTGTTCCCAATCGTTTTTTATTTATTTTGTATCCTTGTTGAACTAGTAGTATACAACACTGTCAAAGTCAGCATCATCACGATGTGTTGGGCTCGCCAAATGTATGTATTCTTCAGGCAATCCAAACAATGTATTAACCACAACCTGTAACAAAAATAAAACATGTTTTATAATTCTCTGTAAATCTCATATTTTATAAAACGATCTCATATTTTATAAAACGATGATGTAAACTTTTAATCATGGTCTAAATATACCTTATCCAAGCATAAAATTCATGTATTTTGACAACAATCTTACAAAGAATATAAGATAATACAAGACAACACTTCTCGAGTTCATTCATCTTAAAATTACTTGAAACCCAAATTTATAAAGCGTTATATTTTTCAAAAACTCAATGTTCACTATCGAAACTCTTTCTCTTAAATCGAACTAAGGAAATGACAAGTCTTAACCAACCTGCTTTGATTTTGATAACAGAAAGAAGAAAAACAAAAAATACCTGAAACAAACAAAAAATACACAAATTAGACACATACTTGTTGCGAATAGTGTAGAGGAGCCGACATTTTTGAGATTTTGAATAGTGTACTATGATTGCTCTTGTCGTTATATTATATGTTGCGAGCGATGCATTTAATTAAAAGTACACAGAGAGGCAGCACGAGATATGGGTTAAAGAAAAGAGGTTGTAACTTGTAAGCTTGTAAGCTAAAATTGCGCTCATTTTTTGCAGTCTCTAAATGCTCACATTAGTAAATACACCAACATGCGTTCTCTTCAATACCCTAATTTCCTATCACATGCAATCTCCCCCACTTTTCAATTTATCATGTTTATCCTTATCTTTGTTCATTATCATCAGCAGGGCCGGCTCAAACGTTGTCTAGGCCCCGGGGCAAAACTAGAAAAGTAACCCTTTAATTTATTTCGACCAAAAGAAAAGTGACCGTTAACATGTCAAACTGTAATGTCAACATTGTAGCTACTAAATAACATAAAACAGTTTTCGTTTGGAAAAGTAAACAGCATCATCTTATTTTATGCAAGAATCAAAAACCAAAAAAAAAAAGAATCAATGATTTTTCGAAAGGATCAAGCGTAGAGAAAAACAAAGAAAAACAAAATATTTTACCAAAAAAAACAGGATAGTAGAAAAACATCCCAAACAACAAAGACCATATACAGAAAATAATTAACGATGTAAGAATGAATCCTTGAAGAATCAACGATTTTGATAAATATATATATGCCTATAAAACTCATATTAAGGCTGACTACTACTAATGCTACTTATACTATTTTATTAGTTAATTATAATTTGGTGAAGATCTATACAGATAATCATAAATAATATTTTGTTACCATAAAATTTAGATTTTTAAAATTTTATTCATTAATTTCGTAATCCGTAATATCAAAAAAGTTATGCTACAATATCAGAAAAAAAAAAAAACTATGGGCCCCATCAGTAGTGGGACCTGGGACGGTTGCACTGGCGCTTGGTCTTGAACCGGCACTGATCATCAGTTGCTCTATCTATAACTTTGCATGTTTACTCATATCTAGATTTTGAACATTATTTTTACTTGTTATTACAGGAAAAGTTCAATAGCTTGGTTCAGTTTCTTTGGGTGGCCCTGATCTTTTCGTAAATCATCAAATAAATATTTGCCAACCATGAAGTGAATCTTAAAATGATTTTTGTGACTGTTAATATCTTAAATTTTAATCAAAACAAATTAGTACTGATACAATTATATTTGTTTTAAATACACACAGATATATATATATATATATATACTATTTTTTAAGAAACCCCCTTAAAACTAGAAATAAATATATGTATCAAAAGACCGAGTCTGTTTCTGTATATTATAGTTTTATAGGTTTAGATTAATAGTTAAACTTATAACTCATCTCATTATCTAAACAGTATGGCAAGTGAAATTGCTTTTAATCTAGAAGTGTTGACTAATAATTCATTAATGGCTTTACACCAAAAGTCTGAAATTCTACAAATTATGAATATTGTAGAAAAAAATGGTTACAAGATATTTCAGTACGGAGTAAAGAATATCGGCCGGTGTAGATCTTATAGGATGACTAAATATGGTATAGTCAATTGAAAATTCTCATAAAGTATACTATTGACTGTAAATCGTCTTTATAAGATTTTCATATATTATAAGATTTTCATATATTATAATAGCATAATTACCCAAATGTTAAAAAATAGTTTGACAATATTGCAACTAAAAACAACAAAAATTGGCTTCTTCATGTGACATTAACACATAGGATTGGATTGGATGACAATGCTGCAACTAAGAAAAACAAGCAAATTTAGAAGGAAATTTAAGAATATATAACAATGATTTTGATATAATTAAGTTTTTAAGATTTACTCTCCTATTAAACTGATTAAACCCTTGCCTTTTGCAAGTAACCAGTTAAAATGGGGAGAGTAAATGGTGTCTTTAGTTGTAGCCGTCGACAGGAGTGACATACACGTAGATATATACAATCAAGTAACTAAACTTATACAAATGAAATTAGTATGGTATACCTTCAATGTATATTTTTGAGTTCTTTGCATACGTAAGACATTAAATAATGCCGGAACTAGAATTTTTACTTAATTTTTTTTGGATGTGTTCTCTGTTGATGGCAGAAAAACAAATTCGCACTTATTTAATTACCACAAACATATTCATTATAAGCTCTATTGACGTAATAATTCTTGTTTCATTTTGTAATATAAAAAACATTGTCTATTCTATTTAATAGAACTATAATAGTGCAAACATTGCATTTTATATAAGAAGTAAAATGGTTTGCCAAATTGAACGTGGTTCAAGCTGTCATTCCATTTATATACCCCACCCACGTCTTTACATTCTCTAAATATTAAAACTTAAACACTGATCACTAAAAAAAAATCTATAACAAATATATATATATATATATATATATATTTATAAGATTTTAGATATAAGTTAAAATTTGCACTAATCACTAGAAAAGACTTAAGCCTATTATAATATATATATTTCTAATATTTTAAATATAAATTAAAATTTGAAAATAGTATTTCATATTTTGCAATATTAAATATATTAAGTAAAATGAAAATAGAATAGGCTTATGAATTATAAATTGTTAAGGATAAATTTTTCAAATAAGAAAATTCCTAAAGAGAATATCATGATATACTATTTTCATTATTTGTAATGTATGATTTCTAATTTTAAATGTAATATATAATCATTATAAAAGAAATTTATTTGAAATCTATACTAAATAAAAGATTGATAGCAGAATAATTTTAAATTGACAACATCACAAGATATTCATATTGACGATATCAAATATGAAGATTGGCGGCATTAAAAAAAAAAAAGAAGAGACGACATCATAGGAATATTGTTTCATTTAACATCACATTATATTATATTTTCTTTGATATCATAATAAACTATATTTCATTTATAATTAATTATACTATTTCTCTTTACAAAATCATATACACACCAACATAAAACTCATATACACACATGAGCGGATCTAGCCCTATATTTAGATGGGGACACATCAAAAATTTTCATTGTATATAGTTATAAAATTATTAGAACATTGGCACATGCCCCCACTGGTCTTAACCTCCGTAACACACAAATATAATCCCATATAAATGGAACATGATACAACAATAAATAGAATACATTAAACAAAAAAATCGAGTATCCGTTTTATATTTAGGACAATGTATTTTATTCTTTTTTTGTCAAATACGTTTTAATATTTTAATCAATACTACGTTTTAGTATTGAATCTTAAGATCACTTTATTCAATATTCAAATTATTTTTCAAAAAAATAAAAAAAAATATTTCTTTTGAATTTTTTTTTTCAAAATCTATTTTTTAATTACTATTTTAAATTTAAATCTTAATTTAAATCTTAGATATTAAATCTTAACCCAACTTCCCTCAAAATTTCAACCCCAAAATCTAAACCTTAAATCTATTATTAGTTGCTGTCAAAAAGTGTAGATTAGTTAATCCTAGGGTATTAATGTATTTTATCTATTTACTTACAAAAATTTGGTTATTATGCAATGTTAGGAAACCCGGACCGGATATCAAACCGGTGAAATATTTGAGTCAAAGGTTTAACCCGGTTCAACCGGTTTAACCGGGTTTTAATAATATCATTTTGTATATATATGTGTATATAAAAACATCACCAAACAAAATCTATATATCCACATTTATTCTATTTCAGCATACCCACGTATTTTCTTCTTTCTTCTCCATTGTTACATGTTCAAGTTCTGTAACTTTTTTTCATTTATATGTTTTTTTTTGTTTTCATGCATATAAAAGGTTTATTTTTCCTTTGCTATACCAAATCTAGCTAAATCAAAGCAATCTGAAAGAAAAAAATATCTTTAACTTGTAATCAATGGAAAAACAAATGTTTAATTAGATTTGGAATTATAAACCGGGTTTTTAACAAAACCGGGTCAGCGGTTCCTGCGGTTTTTGGCCGATTTTACCGGTTCAACTAACATCCGGTTTTAGAACTGACCCGGACTCGGCTAGGTGTGGGAGTCACGGTTGAACCGGTCCAACCGGCCGGTCCGGATTTCAAAACCTTGTTATTATGGTAATTTGATTCTTGAGAACTATTTTTATGATAAAAAAATTTCAATGATATTGCAAAGTGTTTATCTTTAAATTTGCTTGAAAATGTCTAAAAACTTATAAGATGAAAAAACCTTATATTGATAAAACTGATGAGATCTATTTTTGACAACTAACATGTTCCCATTACTGATTAAACAACATCTAACAAAATGGTACAAAACTATTTATATGAAAAAAATCCTGCATTACACTAAAGTTACATTTTAAAATTTTGACAAATGTCATAAAAATCATTCACATTCTCTTAAAAGTTTGACAAAAGGAAAAAAAAACAGTTTTGTTAATTAATCCTATTGGGAATATGCTAAAAACGTAGTATTTCAAAGCCTAAGAATCAGTGACCAGTCAACTCACACTGTATAATGACCTTTAGAACAAACTTTTTATGTGTGAAAATAATTATGAAATCGTATCAATTCTCTAAGTATGAAAGGTAAGTTTTCGAGAAACATACATAATATACCCTCTTATTATAGGAATGAGAGTATACCAAAGAAAATAGTACTCCCCCTGTTCTAAATTACTTAATGTTTTAGATGTATCACAAAAATTAAGGTAGACAATATTTTCTAAAAAGTAACGTTAAAAAATATAAATCAAAATTAATTCAACCAATTAATATAAAATATCAAAACATCATCTATTTCAAAATATCCAAAACTCTCCAAAACATCATTTATTTTGGAACGGAGGAAGTATGATTTTTAACAACATTCTCTGAAGTTTTTTTTATCAAAGAATGTTTATTTGATCGAGATTATAAAACAAATCTCACGTAACAGAACTAATATCTAAAGTTTACATTACACCAAAGGGAGTAGTAAAGAAACCCCTACAATGCATCGGGATTACACACTAATAAATAAATTAAACCGTACAATGCTACTATTAATTGTAGTTATAGCTGGAAGCCTGGAATCATTGGTTATCCCCTCGGACTTATTCTTGGGTTCACCCTCTAGGGTGAACCTTTAGGTTCACCAACCAATAGAAAGTTGTTATTTTAAATCTAGTATCTTTTAATTAAGGAAACAAAAATAACTTGCCAAATTATATTATGTTTTTAAAATAAATGAAAAAGATTAAATAAATAAAAATAACAATAGTTCTCAATAAAAATTATTTTTAAAAATATTTATTTATAAGATTTGGAGTTTAATGTTTAAAATTTATAGTTTAAAATTTATCCAAATGTTTAGTGTTTTTTCAAGGGTTAGGGTTTACCCAAGGGTTTAGGATTTACCCAAGGGTTTAGGGTTTAGGATTAGAGTTTAGAGTTTAGTGTTTTGTTGACAACATGTTTAGTGTTTTTTCCATGAGTTTATGGTTTACCCAAGGGTTTGGGGTTTATGATTAGAGTTTAGGGTTTAGTATTAGAGTTTAGGGTTTAGTGTTTTGTTGACAACATTAATTTTTTTTAATTCGTTTTTATATACTATTTTTATTTATTTTTAAATTTTATTTTGAAAAATAATATAATTTGACAAATTATTTGTTTCCTTAATTAAAAGATATTGAATCTAAAATGATAAGTTTCTATTGGTTGGTGAACCTAAAGGTTCACCCTAGGGGGTGAACCCAAGAATAACTCTATCCCCTCGTATTCTTTCTCTCAATCACTTTCCTTTTCTCCTCCTTATTTGATCCTTATGACAAAAACAATCTAATGTCACCGATAGGATCTGTCAGTTCCATTCTACTATGCTCTTTCCCTAAATACCAAAATGTTATAAAGTAAACTAAGTAGACAATGATCTAAGCTTCAGAAAGATATCGTTGTCAACCTCCTCTTCTTCAAACATACGAACCCATTTATGTCGGAATTAGTGGAATGATCTCGCTATGGGTGCAAGAGGTCCTGAGTTAAGAATGCCTCTTTGACTTTTTTGAACGTTAGATGATCGGAACGCACTAAACGAACCAATATCCAAATGTAAACCTACTTTAAGATTCTTCTATCGTAATTAAGCACAGCAAGTTGTACGTCTCCTATGAATGTGGAAAAAATACCCGCTCATACAATCAATCTAACATTTCACATGAAAGGCTAACTATTAGGAACAATATTATACGATAAACAATTGAACATGAACTATCATAAAAAGTTTAAGATACTTTAGCCCTTAACTTATTTTCTGAACAACCGTGCATTTGGTCTAGTGATATGATTGTCGCTTAGGGTGCGAGAGGTCCCGAGTTCAATTCTCGGAATGCCCCACAAATTGTGGAAAGCATATCAGGACTCCTAATCCTAAGTTCAATAATTTACGCAATTCGAGGAGAAAAACAAATGACTAGATATAAGACGTGAGATATGACTTTCAAGAGTGACTAACATGAAGTAGCTGATTAAACAAGATACAAATAGTATCATTTCCAATAGGTCCGCTAGAAAAATAAATGACTGATTAAACAAAGATGCAAATGGTCCCAAGTTCAATTCTTGGAATACCTCATTGATTTTTTTACAGCTCGGTTGTGATACCCACTATCTTATGCTTTTGGTACCAGATCTACAAAAATTGCTACTCACATGCACCATGGCTTTCAGAATTCAATACTTCAGATATGCATGCTTCGTCTTGATAATATTCCAATCACCATAACAAGCAGTGTATGCTACAGGAAATGAAAACAAACGCAAACGCTTAAGTTAAACAAAGTTCCAGCAAAAGACAAAAAAAAAAACAAGAACAAAAGAGTTAACGAAAAAGTTGCTTTGACCTGAACGTTTACCATGAACAGCCGTGCAGTTGGTTTATAGATCATGTCAACTAAACAATTGACCATCCCCTTGAACTTCATCATCAGTAAATTACAAAAGTGCAACACAACTAGCGTCTGGAGGCTCAAAACTACACCTTTAGTTTTTGTCTTTCTACTATATAAAAAAGTGAGTTGCAGAAGCGCCATTATCAAAATCTTCGGATATGTGTATTTCAGTACTATGATATATTAAAATTACTGGTTTCTGTGTTTTGATTGTGTCACGTACCTTTATTTTCAGGTCGGATGATATAGATTTGCAGAGAAGTAAACTATTCTTGAACAGTTCCAAGCAGATAAACATTCAAATGCTGCCAGTTTCTCCAAGAATGAGCTGCAACAAACAGAAGGGAGTATCACGCCCAAGTTACTAAAGCTCAGTTAGCACACAAATAGTAAGTGAAACTGAATTTTAGAAACAGTTACTTCAAATGAACAAATCAAGTAACAACAGTTGGTTCTCGGAATGCCCCCACTGACTAATTTTGAAAATTTTGTTCTAAAACGCAGGAAAAATTACAAAATGCATATTCTTTTTTAGTTTTATTAAATCCTGATTATGAACTACGAGAACTTAATAAATGCACACTTAATTTCAAGAAGTAATTTCAACTGATCAGAATGTTACTATTTAAAATTGTATCCAAAGGCCATAACCTGCGCACTTTGCATCAGATCTCAGACATTAAATATCGTACAACGTTCAATACTGATTGTGTGCTAAAAGTCAATCACAGAAACAAGATCCAAGTCGTATCCATTTCAGAAATTGTTTTTAGTCTCATTACATGAAACCTCAGTGCTTAACCTGAATTACATTAGTATCAGGGCATTTGGTCTAGTGGTATGATTCTCGCTTTGGGTGCGAGAGGTCCCGAGTTAGATTCTCGGAATGCCCCATTGACATTTTCAACTGTGTATGTTTTAAATGCAGCTAAATATTATAGGGTTATTGTTCAACTATAAGATTGACAATTCCTAGAATTTCACCATCAATAACATCTTTAGGGTATTTGTATTACCAACATTTTCATATATTCAAATATTGATTTCTATATTTTTTATGTTAGGACATACCTTATAGTTCAAATGTTTGAGATTTGCACAAAGTAAACTCTTCTTGAACCATTCTAACCACACAACATCAGACACCAAGTCACTCCTACAACCGCCAAAGTAAACACACAAAAGATAAGTCAACTGAAAACTAAAAAAGTAGCAGCTTCAAATGAGTAAAATTAACATGTGGGCATTTGGTCTAGTGGTATGATTCTCGCTTTGGGTGCGAGAGGTCCCGAGTTCGATTCTCGGAATGCCCCTTCAACTAATTTTGAAGCCTTTTGTTCTAAAGCCTAGGGAAAAAGTTAGGTAAGAAAAATTCATAGTTTTGTGCTTAAACTAGAGACTGAGCTACATAAAGTCAACAGATGCACCCTTAAAATATCTTATTAACAAATTACACTGATCAGAATATCACATACAAGGCCATAATCTATGCATTATACATCAGATCTCAGACAACTTACATTTCTTCATACTTACTAATTATGTTGTACAGGTCCATGAGGAAAACCAAATCCACAAAAAAAAAACCATTAAAAAGATAGTCAACTACCAGAGAGCAGAGATGGCTCTTGTCCTATTTTGTGGCTATTTAGATACTCAAACGCCAAAGAGAGCAGAACTACGCATTTTGAGGATGGATCTAGAAAACAGCCACCCCTTAAGTTTTTTCACTTAAATTACATAAAAAAGCAGAGCATTAGGTCTAACGTGCTTCTGGCTATATACATGTTTCCTAATACCATGGGAATCTCTTTCAGAAGGAAAGCTCATAGAAACGTATCATGTTCTCTAACATATAAACAAGGTCAGAATACACAGAATAATAGGAATATTTTTCACACAATCAATGCAGGCCATTCCCTGGACTCTCGGTTGTGAAAATATCACACAGATCAGATCTAAGACCACCTTGTTAAGACTGAAAATTAATCACGGAAAGTTCAACTAAGAGAATTAAAAGTCTAGAACCGACGCTGACTTAATATGTTTCTTTCATAGCATTTTCAAAGCAAGTATTCAACAACAGGGCATTTGGTCTAGTGGTATGTACCTTTGCTCTTGCATCAAAGATGAATTATAGATATCTAAAAATGCTTGGTTTCCAATATCAGACTTAGCCACAAACCATGTTGAAAGGCTTTCAAGAATAAGCTGCACCAATAAGAAAAGGTTCGTTAACTAACTTTCATCTAAAGATCAACAGAAATCACAGCTCTCACTGAAGGAATGGTTGAACATTACAGAAAACTAATCTCTAAGAGCTATGACTCTTGAAAAGTATAGGTTTAAACTCAGCAACCAAGATCAAAAAATCAATGTTTCTGATCCAAATTTAAAGGCAATAACCTCGAACAGCTAGAAATCAAATTTCAGACGTTGGATCTGGTTTGGCATGATACCACATCTATGCATTTAAAAGATTCTTATGATTGATTCTTTTTAATAAAACAAACTATGATTGATCCAAACGGTAGAGCCTTATTTTTAAATGATTTGGCTTTGATTCTAGTAACCAACCAGAAATGATTGTAGATGTTGTAGTTATAAAGAGTTATATAGATTTAGATTTTATGATGATTCTGGTGTTATTCAATTAATACTTTTCAAAACTATGTTAAAATCTTGTGTTATTAGTTTGTGGATTTTTAATAAGTAGTTAAAAGTTTATAACAAACTAGAGTTATTGGATTCATCATTTTACAAAGTTAACAAAAGTTTTGTGTTATTCAAAAAAAGAAAAGAATAAAAGACTTTTCATGATTTAAAGTTTGTTGTTATTAGTTTATTGATTTTGAATATTTTTCTTCATGAAATCTGTCTATCAGAGTATTGCATATTGAACATGTATTCTCAAATACTTTTTGTAATTTAAAAATAAAAAATTATTCCAACCAAAACATGATGTAAAAGTACACGATGACATAAACATATAAAGGTTTCTACTCGATCACTAACACACCGTAAATGTTGTAACCCAACTAAAATGCCAACTAAAGACCCAAACCTAATTATAGATGAAGCACTAGAGACTAATGGAAATTGGACACAAAGATTGATCAAAAGAGGAAAAGAAGAAGTTCCAAATTTAATTACTAGCCATGAGAAAAATGACCCACTGGTACAATACGAAAGAGAGAGAGGCAAAGGAAGAAGAAGAATCTGGAGAGGATAATATCTGGAGAGAATAACAAACAAGAAAAATAAGATTATAGATAAACTCTATAGAAGTTTACAATTATCCTCAGTTAACAAACTCTAGTAATCTACGAAACTCTTTAACCAAACTTTTCAAAATAATCCTGACTCTTTTTTATTTCAAAATATTATTTAGTTTTAAAATCATCAAAACTATTTTAAAATCACAAACCAATAACAGCTCTGTATTGCATATTGAACATGTATTCTCAAATACTTTTTGTAATTTAAAAATAAAAAATTATTCCAACCAAAACATGATGTAAAAGTACACGATGACATAAACATATAAAGGTTTCTACTCGATCACTAACACACCGTAAATGTTGTAACCCAACTAAAATACCAACTAAAAACCCAAACCTAATTATAGATGAAGCACTAGAGACTAATGGAAATTGGACACAAAGATTGATCAAAAGAGGAAAAGAAGAAGTTTCAAATTTAATTACTAGCCATGAGAAAAATGACCCACTGGTACAATACGAAAGAGAGAGAGGCAAAGGAAGAAGAAGAATCTGGAGAGGATAATATCTGGAGAGGATAACAAACAAGAAAAATAAGATTATAGATAAACTCTATAGAAGTTTACAATTATCCTCAGTTAACAAACTCTAGTAATCTACGAAACTCTTTAACCAAACTTTTCAAAATAATCCTGACTCTTTTTTATTTCAAAATATTATTTAGTTTTAAAATCATCAAAACTATGTTAAAATCACAAACCAATAACAGCCCCTAAGTTGCAGATATAGCAAATTGAGGTCTAATCTGGCATTTCAAAGAAAACACCAAATCTTAGAAGGCAAGCGTATAGGCACCTTAAAAGAGTTAACGCAGCAAAAGGGCATTTGGTCTAGTGGTATGATTCTCGCTTAGGGTGCGAGAGGTCCCGAGTTCAATTCTCGGAATGCCCCCTTGACTTTTTCAAAAATGTATATATGGTATGCAAGCTAACTTTTGCTATATTTTTAAAGATAACTAGATCTTGACCCGTGCGACTGCACGGATATTAATTTTCAGTTTTAGTTTTTATTTATTTATAGTAAATAGTATATTTATAATATTTGATCGTTTTATATTGACTAAGCTAGGGATAAGTATTTGGGTATCCACTCGAATTCGGTTAAAATTTATTATTCGGGTTTGAGATTTTCGAGTTTAAAGATTCTAACTCTATTCGGGTATTTATAAACTTTGGTTCCGGTTTGATTTAGATCTTTGCGGGTTTTATAACCCGTTTAAATTATTTTTAAATTTTAAAAATTATATATCTTTAAATATCCTTAAATCTAAAAAAATATAAAATCTGAGTAATGTAAGCTAAAGTACCTAAATTAAAAATTAAAATAAATTTAACTTGAATATTTGGATGAAGAATAAATATAAATAAATAAATATATATATATATATATATATATATATATTAAGTATTTTTGGTGTTTTGATTATTGTTTATCGACTTTAAATATTTACTTTTAACTATTTTTTATATTTTAAATTAACTTAAAATAGTTGGATATTAACTCGTAAAATAGCTAACATATTGAAGTATATAAATATGATTTAAATACATTCGAATATCCGAAATATTTCGTTCGGATAAGGTTTAGTTCTCTAGATATCAAAATGGTAAATCTGTTTGGATATTATCTAGTTTCGATTCAAATTTGATAATACTTTTTCGTTCAGATTTGTTCAATGAAGAGTTGATATCATAATTTCCATAAATTGTTTGTACTATAAAAATGTATTTTTTTGAATTTGACATTGATTTAATTGAGAAGTTAATGAATTGTATTTAATTCAAATTTAATTTTATAAAACACATTAATGTAAGTGGAAAAGATAAAGCATTAAAATAGGAAGTATTATTTAATTGTGTATTTAATTCAAATTTAATTTTGGAAAACACATAATTAAAGTGGAAAAGACAGCATTAAAATAGGAAATATTATTTAATATCAGTGGCATGAAAGTGTAAATAATACTGAAAACTAAGGGGCATTCTATATGTGTACTTCTCTTTTAATAATATAGATGAATTGTATTTAATTTTATAAAACACATTAATGTAAGTGGAAAAGATAAAGCATTAAAATAGGAAGTATTATTTAATTGTGTATTTAATTCAAATTTAATTTTGGAAAACACATTAATTAAAGTGGAAAAGACAGCATTAAAATAGGAAATATTATTTAATATCAGTGACATGAAAGTGTAAATAATACTGAAAACTAAGGGACATTCTATATGTGTTCTTCTCTTTTAATAATATAGATAGTCAAAACAACCCTGACCAGCCCCTGAAAGTTGTATTGAACCTTCTTCCCGTTATAAATAACTTAAAATACATCAACCAAATAATACCATTCGTCACTATAAGTCTATACTGCAGATACAGAAAAATATACTGCCTAAGTTATTAGCAATTCAGCAAAAACACTAAAAGATAGTAACTGGATTTTCATATTAGTTACTTCAACAGTTGGGCATTTGGTCTAGTGGTATGATTCTCGCTTTGGGTGCGAGAGATCCGGAGTTTGATTCTCGGAATGCCCCCATTGACTTTTAAACAGTGTGTGTTCTGAATTAATATTTAATACTTTCCTGTCTTTTGGTATCAGATTTTCAAAGATCATGTTTAAGACAGCAATTCACTAGTCATTTTCCTTGTTTTCTCCAGCTGTAAATGACAACATCACTGCAAAATACCTTGGGTTTCAGGTCAAATGATTCAGATTTGCACAGCATCACCCATCTTGATAATTTCCAACTAGATAAAGCATGCAGTGTACTGCAGGAAAGGAAAACATGTAAGCTCCAGCAAAACAAATAAGCACAAATGAAAAGAAGTAACTTAGTTTCCAGAACAATTGCTGTGAACTAAAGTTCAGCTATAGGGTGCAAGAGATCACAGGACTAGGCAAAATCAGTCTCTTATAAATGAATCACAACAACTGGACATTTGGTCTGCTGTATAATTATTACCCAAATCCTGTAGGTAGCTCCTTATATCTGAAATGCCCGTTTGATTTTTTACACTTCTAAATGCAGCTAAATTTTTTTTACTGACAATACGTTCCTATGCATATTGTAAAAGTTCATGTGAAACTAAGAATTTGACCAGTCCTTGAATTTCACCATCAGTAAATTACAAACATCACTACAACATGACTATAAGTGTATGAAAAAACTGCAAGAGATATGGGTTTTTAGTGAGATTTTGGGTTGTCAAGTGGGAGTTAGAGGAGGTCATTATCAAAAATCTTCAGGGTATTATGTATTACCAGCATTTTGATATATTAAAATATTGGTTCTTATAGTTTATTGTGTGATATACCTTTACTTTCAGGTCCGATGATTTAGATCTGCACAAAAGTAAACTCTTCTTGAACCATTCCACAAGAGAACATCAAACTATAACGCAATGCTGCCTTAGTCTCCAAGAATGATTTGCAAGAAACTGTAAAAAGTAAATCCCCAAGTAAACACACAACAGCTAAGGTCAACTGAATTTTAAAAACAGTTGCTTTAAATGAGTTAAATAAATAGTTGGGCATTTGGTCTAGTGGTATGATTCTCGCTTTGGGTGCGAGAGGTCCCGAGTTCGATTCTCGGAATGCCCCCATCAACTGTTTTTGAAGCATTTTGTTCTAAAGTCTAGAGACACAGTAACAAAATTCCTAGTTTTGAGCTTAAACTAGATCCTGAGTATGAGAGCTACGAAAAGTCAACAGACTATTTCACATCCAAAGGCCATAAACTATGCCTTATACATCAGATCTAAGACAATTGACATTGTTTACCAGTTATTGATTATGTGGTAAAGGGCCATTAGGAAAACCAGATCCAAAACAAAAACCATTCAAGCACCAAGGAGCAGAAACGACTCTGGTCCTATTTAGTTGCTATTTAGATTCTCAAAAACCAAAGAGCAGAACTATGCATTTAGAGGATGGATCTAGAAAACAGCCTTGCGTTAAGCTTTTCACTTCAATTACATCAAGCATTAGGTTCAATACATCCTTCTGGCTTTATTTCTGTTTCCTTTTTTTTTTTTTGTAACGAATTTTCTGTTTCCTATATACCATGGGAATCCCTTGCAAGAAAGCTCATAAAAAATAACATGTGCTTCAACATATTCTGAAGGTCAGAATACATTCAGTACTAGCCTACTAGGAATGCTTTCACATAACTGGGAACCAAATATTCACTTTCCAGTGAAAATGAAGATGGTTGTTCCCTGAACTCTTAGGTTTGAAAAAGATCACACAGATCATATCTAAGAGACTAAGACACAACTGAAATATTCATTACGGAAAAGTCAACTAAGGGAACTAAAACGACTTAATACGTTTTCTTTTATAGCATTTTCAACACAAGTATTCAACATCAGGGCATTTGGTCTAGTGGTATGATTCTCGCTTAGGGTGCGAGAGGTCCCGAGTTCAATTCTCGGAATGCCCCATTGTATTTTTAAACAATGCATGATATCAACATGTCTAGGCAAAAACATTTTCTTATGAATGAATTACATTTTGTCAACTACAAAATGATCTTCGGTTCTCATGCTGTGCAGGATATTTTCATTCATGAATCATGGATGTTTTGAAGTAAATGAAGACTTTCAAACTATAAAGCAAGAAAAACAAGAGGAACCTTCAGAATGGTGAATCAAACACGGCTTCCACTTCTGCAAGATTTGGCGTTGGATTGAATGCTTTTTTGTCCCATAATATTCCTCCTACAGGAAAGCAGATGCTGCATTGGAAAGGTAAAGAAGGCATGGTATAGGGCAGACACAAATTGCCACAGAGCCTAAATCAACCAATAAAAGGCAGGACTATTAGGATTCAGCTACCACTGAAAGTTTATTCAGGACCTTAGCGCCGTTGATGGGTATCATTACTCTGCTACTAAGGAATGGTAATAGAACAACGAACAAAGGTTTTAAAAAAAATCAGTTAATCGATATAGCCTAAAGAGAACCAGTGGTAGTTAAGAATACGGCACTGACACTTCAAATATGCAAAGCATTTCCAGCCAACTATCAACCTTATCCCATATCCCATTTTCATTCTGGCTAGGACCTATTGATTTATAAACCGTTCATTCTAAAGGTTTAAGCAATGTGGAATCAGCTTATGCATAATGTATATTTCGAGTTTAATATAAAGATATTCGCAACAGATTTGAGATTTTTATGGAACTCAGCAAAGCAAAGTACACACACGTAGACAATGTGGAGGACCTCTTTCTGAGAGCATCAAACCCAAATCACCGTCGCATCCGTGACAGATCAAGACAGCCGCTTTATTCACCGATAAACCAAATTCCTGGTGCTCTCTTCCGCTCGAACGGCGTAGATTCTATAGAAGATTCAAGTGATCTGTTTTTTTCAAGTTTGTCCCTGTCCGGTCTGAGTGTTTTTGTAACAAATTGCACCGAACCAATTTTTTTTGGTCTTCTTATTTCAAGTTTGTTATAAATTCGGTTCAACTTGGTAGACTAAAAAGCTGGTTAATCAATTCGACAGTTGGTTAGTTCGATTTCTATTTTTCAAAGTAATTAATCAAACGCCTCTTTTAAACAAAAACTCAATTTTTTTCCTCCTGTAAATATTTTCTTTTTTTTTAACACTCCTGTAAATATTTTTAGTGAGCATGAAGTGATCAAAATTTCAAATCGCACTAACCGATTTTTTTTTTTAAACTCACTAACCGAAAGCATTGGATTTTGTTTCTTGTCAAAAGAGTTTAGGATTACTATGAACAAAAAACATCGCATGTATTAGAAAGAAAACAAGAATCATAATCATCGATCGCCTACATATCAAACACATGTATTTATTAGAGACAAAACCTGCTTTCTGTATATGGGTTATACTTTCAAACCCATTCATCTTATATATTACTTAGGCTACGTTCCGACTATTGATATAGCAAACTTAAGTCTATAAAAAATATATTATGGATCTGCTAATGTTGCAGATCTAACCACTGACACAAAATCATTCAATTTC
The DNA here is from genome assembly GCA_019705995.1 of Raphanus raphanistrum x Raphanus sativus. Classification (NCBI taxonomy): domain Eukaryota; kingdom Viridiplantae; phylum Streptophyta; class Magnoliopsida; order Brassicales; family Brassicaceae; genus Raphanus; species Raphanus raphanistrum x Raphanus sativus. Next base: position 11,367,922 of record CM034037.1, on the reverse strand, counting down.
GTATGACTATTTCCAAGAAGATCTTACGCATTATCGAATCCTGATTACAGTTGATCCTCCAACGTGGGAATCAAAACCAAAATTTCAGATGATTGGTTACTCAATTAAAGTAATTATAGGATTAACAAAACTCAATCATCTTTGTATCAAACCGTTCGTACGCTGTCGACTTACAAAACATAGCTAGGGATAACAATGTTATGTTCTCTATACTTATATCATAAATTCTGAAAATATTGAGCACGTGATTTGAGTTTGGATCGTAGGGTATCGGCCATTTACAAGTAGGAGGTCAATTCATTAAACAATTTGATACAGATGACGCAAGAATATGCATGATGCATGCATCACTATTGTGATGTTTACGTATTAAATGGGAAATTAGCACAAAATATAGTTAACTCAATTATTTTTCGGATCAGATATTTTATGGGACCATGAGATCTCATTTACAAATGGAGAAATTATGTACGTATATCATGACTTTTTTTTTGTAGTCAACCTATTATGAAACCATATAAGATATATAGAACAGAACATTAAGACCAAACAAATAAAAGGTATTTATGACAGAACATGGTGCATAACGCATATAGGTTGTTTGGAAGTTTTTCCCAATCTATAAATTTATTATTAGTTATAACCCTTCTAACAGAAAACGAAGAGTAAAAGACAAGAAACTTATTAAATCACATTTCACAAGTGGCTCTTGTATTATATGTTTGCTCGCTTTTGTTTTTGGGACCATATAAATTTTTCAATTTTCATTTTCCTTTTCCAGAATTATAAATATCCCACATTTTCGATTAATCATTAACGTTTTCTGATTCACGACAGCTTCTTGAATTAGAAATTTTCATTTTCTACATATATCATTTTCACAAAGGCCCCTACTCTTAATATAAATTAATAAAACATATATGATTCATCTTTCCTAAAAGGCACATAGTTTAGTTGAATAACCAGATGAGCTTGGAATAAGATATTTGTACAAATTAGGCCTAAACTCTTATAATTGAACCAGAAATCTGAATCTTACTGAAAAGCAAACTAATATAATTCTCAGAAAATACATGAATGGGAGTTAAGAGCCAGATACTTCAAATATTAAGTAATACTAGAACTAGACCACAATTGAGATTGATATACAAAAAAAATCTTGAAGTTAACTAGACAAATTCACCTTTTAAAGGAGCTTTGAATAATAATTTAAATATTTTAGTGTGCAGTATTTTTTTTTGTCAACAACAATACAGACTCATATTGTCGTTAACAAAAAAAAAATCTCTATAAATTAATATTCGAAAATCTCTATAGATTTTAGTGTGCAGTATAACTTCTTTAAACTAATATTCGATAAATTAATATACAATAAAATCTCTATAAATTAATATAATTTTATAGTCTCAAATTGAATTTTTGGTTTAATTAGTATATCGATAAATTAATAATCTCTATAAATTAATAAAAAATTATAGTTTTGGTATAGTCCCAACATATTAATTTATAGAGGTTTCACTGTATTTTAAAGAAGTTATATAATTTTAAATTGTTTTTATTATCCAGAAACTTTTTAATATTTATATTTGTGTAGTTTAGATGGTTTTTACCATGTTTTAGAGTAATTTAATTTAGGTATTATAAAAATTAAAACACTTGAATAAAAATTATGAGTATAATAAGAAAAATCTGAAAAATCTAAATAAAAATAGTTCCAAACCCGAACATATAGTACAAATTACATCTTTAATGGGTAAACACAGGTTTATTCATACTTTTATTATGTATGTGTTGAACTTTGTTTTCCACCGGTCACAAATAAAATAAAAGTTCTATTTTGGTAAAATTGTTAATAAGAAATAAAGAGATCAAACTGTCAAACATGAATAACTATAAGGGTCATCAAGTAATATTGTAAGTTTCAAGAAAAAGAAAAGTAAAATGATTTTAACAATAATAAAACTGTGTAGGTGGAGGAGAATCACAATATTTTTCCAGAGAGAAAATCACGGAAACCGATGAAGATTCTCTATCTCCAGATGGTACATTCGAAAGAGAGATCTTAAGAAAGCTTAAAACATGGAGACTTTGAATTTTCTTTAAACTCCCACGCAAGAAGATCCTGTTTCATCTCAGATTCACTTTTCCCTTCAATTTAGCTAGAGGAAAATGTGTAGTAACATAAGCAGTGGAAGCTATGGAGGAGACAGAGACTTACAACAAGATGAGTACTTTGGTTCTTGTCCGAAAAAACAGAAGAAAGATAAAGTACGACGAAGAGGACCAGGTGTAGCCGAGCTCGAGAAGATCCGTTTAGAAGAAGAGAACAAATCTCCTTCTCTTGTAACTCCACATTCTTCTTCTTCTTTATCATTACCAAGAACCGATCACACTCTCTTTCTTCCTCCTCCTCCTCCACAGCTTCCTTCGCCGTTATTTTACACCACTAATCCCATTTTCCGGCCACCACCGGCGACGGTGATGCCTCCAAACTTTGCTTTGCCGCTGTCGTCTTACTTTGCGCACGGATCTTTCCCTATGGATATGATTCCTCCGGCGCCTGTTTTTCAGAGGAAGCAGTATTGTCTGAATGATCAGACGGTAAAAACAGAGAAAGAGTGAACATGACTAATCACTCTGTAGTTTTGTAATGACACGAGCATAAATTTACAAAACAATTTTTTTTTAAATGTCTCATGATCTTGCAGATGAATCTTGCGAACCCATCTTCAGGACGAGGAGGATTGTACCAGTTCATAGAGCCCCCTTCAAACCAAAGATCTTGCGTCGATAATGTCTCTCAGTTTCTGGAAGAAAAACAAAAGGCATGTTTGTTTTATTATTTTCCATATATATGATAAAAGTTAGATTTTCTTGTACGTTTTCTAACGTTCTTGATTTGTTTCTTTCATCTCTCCATATATATAGATGGTCATGAGTGCGAAGAGGCCATGGCATTTTCTCACAGATACCACCACGAAAGCTAGCGTTGGACCAACCTCAAGGTTTCTTTCTTTGTGTATTTATTATATCTTGGATTCAATCATTTTCTTGATTTACCAAAACCCTAATCTTGATGTGTTAAAGGGAGTCGAAACATAACCGGTCGTTGGATATGAGATTGATAAGTCCGGTTCAAAATTCCGGTACAACGATTTGCAACCCTATCTCCGTTGATTCACCTACCTCCTTTACACGTGATTTTAACGTACAGGTAAACTAGATATCTTCCTATTTGCTATGAATGCATGCCTTGATTTGCTGAAGTTGTTTACTCTATTTCATCAAATCATTTTTGACTTTAGTATGAACAACAACAGCAACAACAAGGCTTTGATGAGAATATGCAATTGAGAAGAAGTAAGAAGACTTTCTATAGCTTCATACCCTCTAATGATCAGAGCAACGTTGACCAAGAACAACTAGCCTGTGAGCCACATGAATCTTCCACTGATCATGGAATCGATCTCAGCCTCAAGTTATAGAGATTCTAGCAAGAACAACAACAAAATATATTCTCTGTCTTATGTAACTTTGATACATTAATTAACTTCCATGCAACTAGATTTTTGTGCTTCTTCAATCTCCGAAAGACAAATTAAGATTTATTAACCAGAGGTTTGTTTGCAACACTGAAAAGTCTTCGTTTTAGTTCCTAATTAAAATACTATTGTTGCTAATTGTATGAAACAGAACAAATAAACTGTTTGCTGACTCACAATACAGAACAGAACAGAACAAAATGAAACATATTGTTTCTTAAAATATTGATTTTAGCTATCTATTTCGATGTTCCAAAAAAAAAAAGCTATCTATTTCTTATAAGTAAAAGCCTCTGCAAATGCTTATGAACTTGTGATGTGAGGCTCAAACCTCACACCATGTTCCAACCTTAAGTTTTAAGGGGAAAAAAAAAGAAACAAGAAGCTTAATGAAAGAGGACATGGTTTTTATTAAGCTCTCATCAACATTCTGAAAATGGAAAAGCACTTGACTAGAAATTGATAAACTCAGTCTGATCAGAGGCTTTAGCTCTGTCCCCTCAAATGATAGTGGACATAGATTAGAACAAGAGAGGAGATATACATAGCAAATGCCAATACACAAATCCAGAACGGGTAAGTAGATCTCACATAAGCCGGCAGGCCAATTGCAAGGCCAACAGCCACAGCAAGAAGAGCTTCTGTTGAGTAATCCCATTTCAATCCTTTGGTGTATACAATGGCCAATACTATCGACATTCCCATGAGATTGTTCATTGTAACATCCTTATAGATCTGCATCAAAACCCAGTTTCTCATCAATGAAATGAGTCCGAATAAGCGTGGCAAAAAAAAAGAAAGTTAACTTACCTCAGAGAATTGCTCAGATGCGATTCTTGCCTTGTCTTTCTTTCTACAGAAATGTGCAGATAACGTGTTCTTCAAGTTTCTAACCAAAGGGATCACTGCAAATATAGAGTAGAAAGAAGGAACTCCAGCGGTAACCGACAAGAGATTAATGTTGATCATAAATGGTTTAGCAAGAAACAGGACCATTAGCATCCCACCAACGACTTTAGTCACTGCTCTTAAGGTTCTCAAAGAGAGCAATTTGGCAACTAGGGTTTGCTTTGGCATTTCCAGCTTTAAAACGCTAGATTCCTCGCCTTGAGACAGATTCTTGACATGCACGGAATCTGATGCTGTTCTGTAAATGCATGTGTTGCCCCCCTGTCTTGGAGTATCTGGGTTATCGAACTTGTATTGATTCAGTAGTTTCATTACCCCTTCTTCGAACTCGTTCTCGTCTAACTCACCATCTTTGTCTTTGTCAAAGTCAACAAGTAAAGTGTTTGCCAACTCATTGATGTCACATTTCATTCTTCCATAAACTCCAAACTCTACGGTTAAGTCTTTAAGCTCCGAGATTTGAATCTTCCCATCTTTGTTCCTATCGATTTTATCAAACAAACTACACAAGAAAAGAAAAAAAAAACTAAACTTGCAATACAAGAAAACATAACAAAATCTACATAGTTTCTTGATTCAGAACAGAATAAAACCTTTTCAAGCTCTCTTTACTTAGTTGTCCATCTCTTATAAGGCTTTGAGGTGAAAAGGTCTGCAAATGCTTATGAACTTCCGACATGAGCTCAAACTTGGCGTGATCTAAGCTCTTCTTTTGGTCTGCCGTATCAAAATACTGCGAGTTTCCACAAAAAAAAAGAACAAGATTGACCGTTCAGACAACAGAGCAAAAGATTTTTTCAGGATATAGTTTTGATCACTTCTTGTTCCAGAGATCTCATACCGAGTAAACAAAGTAGACAACGGTTGAAGTACAGGAGATTATGAGACTGATTAACATAGTGATGTCACTCCAAGATTGTGCATCAAGTAAATCAGGCAGTGTCACCATGAGAAATGGAGCTAGAGTGAGAAGCATAATCCCTGCAGCTTTCTTGTTCTTAGGATCCGCATCTACGCTTGCTTCTGCATTGAGATAAAACCCCAATTAGTGAGAATAGACTTCACACAAAAGAGAAGAGACGGAAGGAATCTTTTATTTTCTCAGTCTATCTCCAATTTTTTTTCTTCAAAAATAGAATAAATTATAATGGAGTTATGTTATATTCCAATAGTACACAATTTTAAAAGTGAAAAAATAAAGTGATAAAAAATTACTCTATCCCCATTTTTAACATATTTTAGATCGAAAAATAGAATAAAATACTAAAATATTTTTACTCCAAACTTTAATTTAGAGTAAAAAGTAGAGTGTAGTTGGAGATGCTATAAAACATACGCACCAACGACGTTTTTCAGTATCTTCTTCCTGGAAGAACTTCTTCTTGGTTTCTTTGTATCCTATATATATATATAAACAGATTATATTCACTGGAATAAGATCTGGTTATTAATACAATACTTAAAAGATTGGAACAAAAGAATATGATCTTACAGAGGTTGTTCTTTTGATTGATCCTCTTGGGGTTGACTGGCCTGAACTAGGACTAGTCAAACCAAAGACAACACAAGCTCCCCATTGCATTGTTAGAGCAAAAACCGTGTGCCCTACAGTAACTCCAACGTTGTTACCCACAATCGCAAGTGCACCATCGTGTGTCGCTGATAGTGCAGGCGCTAAGATCAACAATCATAAAAAGGTTTCAGACTCAAAACAAATATTGAATATGAAGTATAATACTATAAAAAAGTTTTAGGTGACAGAACCAGAGAACAAGGGGAATCTTACAGAGCATAAGGACAATTCTTGGGAACATTGTAAGAAGAGGGAAGACGATACCACCATAGAAACCGACCTCGAAGATTACAAAGAGTTTTGATCTTCCTTCAGACAAGAAATAGTCACCAATGACCAAGAGACACCCAAAAGAGAAAACTTGGAAGGCATAACCTCCAATATTGTCTGCACATGGAAGAAACCCGTAGACATGAAGGCAAGCTGCCTTAGAGACGTTCTTTGGAGGATCTAGAGTGAGAAACTCGTAATCCGAGGCGCCATGGATACCATCAGAGATCAAGATAGAGTCATTTAGAGGGAGAGGACTTAGGACACGGGAGCTCACACCAGAGATGGTCAAAGCTACAGATATTAAGAATAGTAACAGAGTTGAAGGGCAGTGTGGATGGATAGGTCTCCTCTTAAGTGTGGATGTTTGCATATGAGCTGATTTATTGTGAAAACAAAAGATAACTTATAACCTCAAATTGTGAAAGGTTTTCTGCTTTGGGTTTATTAAGTGACTAAGGTTGAAGAGAAAAGAAAAGAACAGAGAAGAACAACAAACTCAACTTCAGAAATTGTAACTGTTCTTGCGAAGGTTTTGTGCTTATGATACTAGATCTACAGACTACAGTACTTATACAACAATTTATAAAACGTATGCACTTCATTACTTACTAAAATAATATTTCTTGCGATCAACGTATAAATAATAAAATGTTAAAACATTAATCTATAGTAGAAAAACACTTAAACATGTATTGAATGGTGACAAGAAAAATATTATAGTAGGTTTTAGACTTTAGTTGCCAGTTCACATTTCTCCGTGCACGTGGTTCATCTTTTCCATGCACCATGGCCAAGAGAGCACGTGAATTTGAGCTCTCTCGTTTGATTTGCTGGTGTTTTCAACGTTACGTTAAATAGAATTCTGACTTTTTTTAACCAGGTTAGTGACATTAATATTGAATCTGGTCACTCGCCTACACTTGCTGGTCAGTTATTTTAATATGGACAAGATTTACGCAGCTCATTTCTCAAAAAAAAAGAAGATTTAGACAGATCATGAATAGTTGCTATACCCAGAAAATTAGCTGGTTTATGCTCTCTTTCCTCTACATATTTTACTACTGCGTTGGCAATTTCGATGCGACATCATTGAAACCTTAAAATCCGGAGCTGAACCAATTTGACCCCATCGAGCTTAAAATTAAAAAATACTATTTTGCAGTTCATTCAAGTCTTATATAATTGGACTCACGCAAGTGTAGAGTCCAAGTTGTTATTAGATTAGATTAATATATGGGAACTTGAATCTTATAACAGTTGCAGGACTAAGATACTGCTGCCGGACGCAACTTACATTATCACATATAATAACGATAACTAAATGTTTGGGCACTGAGTTAATTTTCAAAACTACGTAAATATAAAGAAACAAACCTAAACAGAAGAAGGAATAAATAGTTATTTTAAAAAATGGGTCAAAATAAGAATTAAATTATTTGTACATCTTTTTGAAGATTTAGTAGATCAGTCTTGGTCAGAGTAGATACCATTTGGTGGACAATACAGACGAGGTTAATGTCGTCTGTAAGCTATTCTGTGAATTCAGAATGATGGTCATGAGATCGAGCTAAATTGTATATAATCATAAGAGATACTTAGAAATATGATAAAACTAAGATCAAAGATCAAGCAAACATGCTATGGGTTTCTCGTCTTATGTGGCTGAGGACTCGAGATCAAATAATAAAGGTCATTAATGCTAGAAATATTCTTTTGATCTCATGAAAAGATAAAAGAGTCTCGACTCAATATTCTCCATCGCGAATAAAGACACATACGATTTGTTCTGATGCGACAAGTCCCCAAACTCTAGCAAACTAGCAAGTACCAAACCAAAACTCCTACTGACAAATAGAAAATGGAAAGAGTACAGGAAACAACATAGTGTCATGGAATCCACTCATGGAAGCTTATTGTTACCAGTGACCTCTTCCTTGTCCTCTCCCGCGACCACCTCCGCGTCTTCGGTTTCCTCCTCTACCACCACCGTGAGAAGATATTCCCTGAAAAGCCTTGTTCACAAGCTGGTTTGACATACCACTCGAACCTCGTCCCCTCTTTGCAGAGACATTGTTACCACTTCCAGTGTTGCTATTAGCAGGACGTTTTCCTCTGGCATAATATTACAGTAAAGTCAATACAAATTACAAAAAGATAGAAAGATTGCGGATTTGAGTTAGCTTTGCAACAAACCCGATTGTTGTTGTTGCAGAGGGTAACGGCTTTGTGGCTTCTTTCCAAGAAAGGTTGATATTAGTATCTCCGATAAATGAAGGCACTTTTGCATGCAGTGGCTGTTTCATATCAAATTTGCCCCAACGGTTTAGTTTATATCATCAGAGCTATATGCTTCCACCAATAAAAAAAAGACTAAGACGTTGGGCTGTTTACCTTTGTCATCGCCAATATGTTATTACAGGTCCTAAGTCCAGTTGTCGTATTCTGCTTCTTTGTTTTCTGAAGAAAAAAACATCACAAAGGTGCCAATACATTAAACACAAAAGGCAAAAGCAAGCACAGCCAGGATCAAAGAAAGAAGTTACAGGTTAATGTACTCACAACGCTTGCCTTCTCTTCATCAGTCTTAGCAGCCGACATGGCTTTGTTGTGCTCAGTCATTCCCTGAGTTAATTTCTTCATCGTTGTCTTGGTTAGATCTTCAACGGTTGTCAATCTGCAACAGAGGACAATACCTTGATATCATAAAAAGAATACTAATAGCTGTTCATATTCTCTTCTTAATCTAGATTACCAATATTTTTTTTACTCTAAACCGTCAGAGGCTTAGATTACTTTCAAGTCGAACAAATCTAGATGTCATACCTCTCAGTGAAGTCCTTGTTCAACTCCGAGAAGTCTTCCCCCAGTCTGTCAGATGGCTGGCCGGTCACAATCTTATACCCACACAAGCTGTTTGTTGCATTTGGAACCTGTATATCTCAGCGTATTCAAATAAGTTAAACTAGGAAGAAGAAAAGAGAAAGAGACTAGTCACACAAATACGATTGTTAGCAACCTTGTGGGCCAGGTGATGGAACGCGTACAACAAACATTCCACGTACGTGAAATTCATTTCCTCTCCAGTCTTCCTGGCGGGCATGTATTTCTGTAAACAACGAGTGTAACAATATTTATAAGACGATTTCACTACTGCATGCAATGCTTTTACATTCAAAACTATGAGATTGTAATAAGGCATAAAACAAAGACACTATAAATATAAGTAGAGCATGTCAATACACGATTTAAAATAATGAATCAGGACACTGAAATTTGGGGGCAGATGAATAATGTCACTTAAAGAGGTACCTTTAAAAGCTGAACTATTGAAGGAAGTATCTGTCTTGCCTCCTGAGCAGTTGTGTATGGGGAGATGTCAGCAAGAGCTTTGAGCAAATCAAGCTTCCTCTCTTCTGGGAGCTAGTTATAAAAAAAAGAATTGGTCATATATTGTGCTGGCCAAGAAAACTCCTTTTAAAGAGTGCTACGGATATTTGCATGCAAGAAAGTAAAAGAGTAACAAGCAGCATACCTACTCCTAAGGATGCGCAACAAAAAGGTACAAAAACTAAGATTTTACTTCGTACTTTTAGTGTCATAAACTATTCTTATTTTTGTCTAAGTGAGTTGATAGCAAATGACTAAAACAGCACACATGGATCATGGGCTGAAACAAATACACCAAACGACAAATATTATATAAATTCTAGGATACCTTGTCAAAAACAGGTATGATATGTTTGTCCAAATAGTTGAGAAACCTGCTGGTTGGAGCACCTCTCTGAACAAAAGAAAGACTAAATTAGTAAATCAATCAGTAAAGTTCTTTGTATGGAATCTACCAAGCTACTAAAAGCACCAATTCCGAATCCATACCGCAAAAAAGGGAAGAGCCAATTGGAGGCATGAGATCAACCTGTCAATATGGTCTGTATCTAAAACCTGGTAAAACAATATTGGCAATCAGTAATACCACAGCACAAGGACTATCATTTCATGAAACAGGAAATTTAACTTCATCTTCAGGATGATGTGACATAACAAGCTTAAATAAATTTCTACAATGCAATACATCAAACTTACATCAAACTGTGCGTCCAAATCGGCCTGCCCTTCGATAATTTCCACAAGTTCTTGCATTCTTTCTTGAGGAGCTTTCCCTCCAAATATACTCAAACTTGTCAGGAAATCCATAAACATTTTAAATTCTCCTCCAGTTACATCTTCTAGGCTCTGAGAAAATCCAAATAAAGTCAGAATATATGGCGAAAAAGAAGGAGACAGATGAAATAAATAACAAGAACTGAACACACACACAAGATTACGTTCTTACCTGTTTGATCAAATCTGTTATATGTCTTTCCATTTCCTCTTGAGGCTTTAAGAGTTCCCCTTTAAGAGGAAACACCTACACATAGATTATAGAAATTTAAAATGAATATTATTGGCTAAGGTATCACAAATCTCTCCAACGATTGTCTAGGACTATCTAACCTTTAACTTTGTGGGAAAAAATCAGATATGAATACCAAAGAGTCACGCAATGGTGTTCCGAGAGCATGGAAAATAACAAAGGACATAGAAAAAACACTAACCTTATCTCTGATGAAATTCAAGACCTTTTCACGAATCTGATCGTCCGTAGTTGGAGTAACTCCAGCATGCGTAAACAGTGCAGTCAAAGATGCTGTAGCGAAGGAGCAGTGAAAGATATGAAAACATTAAGGAACTGCAGATATCATGAGGACAATAACGAAATCGTATTGTAAATCTAAGATAATTTAAAGCACTACAACTCATAGCAAGCAACTTATTCACTTAAACCCGTGCCTGATCAACCGAGTACACCAAAAGAATAATCAATTTTCTTCCACGAGACTGAAAAATCACATTCACCACCCTTCTCACGGTAAATTACTAGTTTTTAAGAAGAATCAGTACCTTCAAACACAGAAAGAAAAAAACTGTAAAGAAATTAGACTACCTTTTGGATCCTGTCGTATCAGTGACATCAGAGCCTTATGCACAGCATCCCGCTCCACAGTTTCCTCTTTAGATAACGTCACATCTTAAGTCAGATAAGAGAGACGCAAAAAGGTATTTAAAGACCAAAACCTCAAAACTTACCAGAATTAAGAAGTTGCCCAAGAACATCAACAATCTTGGATATAATATCTGGAGTATCCTTGCAGAAGAGTGGGAGTCCACGAATGGCTTGAACCCGAACCTACACATTAACGGAACCACATGCTTTTTTAACTCAGAACCAAAGGCTAGTTCCATTCCACAGAACAACAAACTGAAAAACGTGAATGGTTGGTTACATATCCAACTCTCTGAAGAATCAGAAGCACTACATCTCATTAGTCTATCACCTAACCGAACAAGTTGTAAACCCCGCTTCATTACTATTATAGTAATACTATATAACAGTGTAAATCCAGCAAGAAGCTACCATTGAGCACTGCAAGTGAAAACTAATCTAAGTTCATATGCGCATGGAAAGGCTAGTTCCATGGAACACAAAACTGAAAACCGTGCATGGATGATAATATATCCTATTATCTGGAAAATCAGAGATAGTACATCTCAAATATGTATATCACCTAACCATACAAGTACCACGCCCTGATTCATCACACTATACTTTCAGTTTAAATCGAGCCAGCAGCTAACTTTGAGCACTGCAAGTGCAAAAACTAATCTGAGTTTACATAGTGGTTTAAGGATAAATCAGAAGCACTACATCACCCACCCCTATGGGAACAAGTACTATACCCTGCTTCATCACTATAGCGTAAATTCAGGAGTGAAGCTGACTTAACACTGCAAGCTAATATGAGTTTATTATATACTGGTTTAAGGATAATTGAGAGCACTATACAAACCCCGAGATTCTCCTCATCGATACAGTCCATATGAGCATCGAAAGCCTGGTCAGAGAGAGTGGGGAAGAACTTGAAGTAGCGAGGGATCAGCTGCGACGCAAGCTGCTTCGCCTTCATACTCGTCTTCGCCATCTTGATTATCCCCTCGTAATCCTCTACATTCTGAAATAAATAAAAACGCAACAAATCAGAAGAATGCTCTCTTTCGATTTTCAAATCTCGGAAACCAAAAAACCCTAGTTTGAGGGGAATCGAAACCTGGGACTTGTCCTTGGAGGCGTTGAGCCGCTCGCTGAACTCGTAGAGCTTCTCGATCTGCTGGATTTCTTCCGACTGGTGCTCTGACATCGCGGAGAGGGAGGGAGGGAAGAAACTGAAAGCAGAGATGAGTTTATATATGTAATTAGTTTGAAATCAGGAGAAAATAGAGATGTAACCGTCTCTATAAACAAAAATAAAAGGGTGAAGAAGAGGAGAGCGTATACGTAGTGGTGGTGTTGAGTCTTTTCGGAAGAGCGTTGTGGAGACGAGTGTTTTCTGACGACTTTTGTTATAGCTTGAAGAAGACGAGCCGTCTAAGCAGTCAAGAGCCCTTTTTTGTTGAGCCAGTCTTACTATACGCCGTCGTTTTCGATTTATAATAAAACTTGGCGACCACTACCTGAATTTTATGTTTCTTCCAAATCGACCCTGATGTCTATTTTGGAAAATGAAACACCTCTGGAACTGATAGTATCTTAAAAGTAAAATATTAATAATTTAATGTGACTTTATTTATAACTATAAGTTTAAATCATAAAACTTAAAATTAACCCGATTACGAAGTGCCACATATACTAAAAGAGTATGTTAATTTTTTATTAAGGTTCTTAAATAATATCTCCTTTTGTTTTATTGTGCTTTAATTGTTTTGTTTATTTTAATATACTTAGATATCATGGTAAAATCTACTATTGGGATTGCCCTAAGAAAGGGTGTTTGGAGTTCAAAGATCAAACTTTTTAGATTTTCACTTCCATATTCATAAGTTCTATTCAGATATTTTTGTCTTCAACCCGAATTTAGTTAGATTTTTTTTTGAGTTTGGTAAGGATCATATTATACTAAATGTCCAAAATCATTTAAAGCTTTTCAAAATCCTACTGAAAATTGACCAAAAACATATGAAAGTATTTAGTTAAATTTCTTAGACTAATTTATCACGTCTTCTTAAAATCAATCCCAAGTATGCATTGGATATAATTGGTGTTGTTTTTAAACTAAGTTCAAAAAAAAAAAATTATCACTAAACATAGCCCTATTAGTAAAACCTAAGTCGAAATTAATTGAAAACTTCAATACATAGGTGTTGGTTCACTTTATCAACCCCATTGAGAACTTCAAAGATAGATTTGTGCAATTTAAAAGAAAAAATATCATTTTTGACTCAACCCCAAATTGTATAGCCTTACATGCAGAACAATGATGAATAAGTAAATAAATAAATAATTTTTTTTAAAGTAAATAAATAAATATCTCCCCACAAGACTCTATTTGCTCTTATTTTCTATTTCTCTCATACAGAATTAAATTAACAATTAAACGACCTCTGAGTTTCCGCTACTCGATCTTAATCCTAATTGGGAGATTTAGGCCTCACTTCAATACCATCAATCACAATGCCACCTTTAAGTTGATATCCTTTCACTTCCGAGAGACTCATGTTGACCTCATGGTCCTCTCCTTCTCGTGTCTCAAACTCTCCTAACTCAATCTCCATCCATCCATCGTCTCTACTTTTGGGCTCCCTCCTTTTCCCGTCCCCACCAAACATCTCCACAGTCATCGCCATACGCTCTTCACGGTTTCCGTAGAGCAGACGCTTCATTTGTTGTTTCTTCTCATCCAAGCAACATAGATAAGATGTGTTTTTCACAATATGACCATTACTTGATTTAACCCAAGTCTCAGCCGGAACAAGGTCTAGTCCGTAGGCGCGTTTAGTTACTTTTATTATGAGATATGCACCATATCTTGTGTTTGGTGATAAAACTCCGGTTTGGATTTTACCACTGACTTCTAACCGATCCGTTGTTATAAGCTCAGCCGATTCCGAAAATCTGTAGTTGTTAAGAAAAAAAAAACATTGTTTAGATACAATAAATTTTGAAATATACACAAAGCATCTATCTTATTAAAACAGAAACATTCTGTTGGACCTAACATTTATTTTGTAAGTTTTTAAATTAAATACATCTTTATACTTTATAGTTAAACCTACATTAAATCACTAATGTTCCTTTCTTTATACTACTATCCATGTTTCCAAACAATATACTTATTTCTTTATACTACTATCAATATTTCCAAACAATATATTTTTTATACTACTATCAATGTTTCCAAACAATACAATAATTAATCTTAGTTATTTTATATATATCATTTTCTTTTTAAAATTTTGTAGAAACGTTATAATTTCATAAATTGCAAAATAATAAACTTTAAAATTTGGATTATAAGATTACAAATTATGAAACTATTACAATTTAAATCCAATTAGATAACATATCGGTCATCCATCAGTTCAATCGGTTAAAAAGTTTTAGTGATTTTTTTTTAATATGAATATTTTAAAAACCTAAATTGAATTGTCAGGTCTCCGGATTAAACGGTATAATCACAATCGGGTTGAATTTAAAAATACTGATTTAAATGCAAATTTTTTTTAAATACATACTCTTTAAAAATTACCAAAATATTTATTAAGTTATTAGTGAATTTTTTCATCGTAAAATATTCCGCGCTTCCAAAGCGCGGGTCAAAATCTAGTAAATACTTATTTGAAGTTGAAAAGCTCACCTAGAATTTGAAACCTTGCTCCAGGACCAGTAGGATGCTTGGTCGCCAGATGGTATGGAAATATCTCTTGCTGATAAAATATAAGATATTTTTCCAGACAACTTATTGATCTTGAATAGCTGAAATTGCATCAAAGTATATTATTAGTTCCCATAAACTATAAAAATTTTGAATCTTTTATTTTTTTGTAAATATAGAGTAGTTCATTAAGATCGAACCTTTCGAGCATTATCAATGAGAAGAGAGTCACATAAACATTTATAGATCTCCTTTTTGGATGAAAAGCTCTGATGATGATCAGTAGATCGAGATATGAGGCTTCTGTAGTCTGACGGCAAAAACTTTTCCCATACAAAATCAGAGTCTCCGGCTAACTGGAAAACAGAAGACACCGTCGAGGATGAGAATATGTTTGCCGGAGATGTAAAGGAAATGATGTTGGCTACGCATGCTTCTGGTAACATCTTTTTCTTATTTGCAGAAACAATTATAACTTAACCTGAAAAGAAGATCGATGTTTGAAAGACAACTATGTTTGTGATTATGGGATTTTCTTTGAGTTATGTAACTGTGGTAGTGTGGTATACTTGGAATTAGTGATGGTAAAGTATTTATATAGTGATGCTTGTAATAATCCGCAGACAATTTTGGACCAAATGGTCAGTTTCGTAGAGCTTTTCATATATTATTGAATTACATATTGTTTCTTTGCCAGGTTGAAACCTAAAGCGTGAGCCCCACCGGCAACAAATGTAAGTCAAACTTAACACGTTTGGTTGTTGGCAAAAATAAAAAGTTCGTCTTCCAAAAGAGAAAGTCTACGCGGAGAGGAAATTACCCGAGGGTACGATATAGCTTTATAGCACTATTTTCTTTATTTTTAATTAACGTTTAGAGACTTATTAGTTCTCCGCCGAGACCAGTCTTACCCGAATAAACGTTAATAGCACTTGTTTTTATCGAGCATTTAGAGACTTTTGAATTGTTTCTTTGTTGGTGAAGAGCCTCATACTGGAGAGGTTCATGTGGCGATTCATGCCACAGTAAACTGAAACTGCATATATATGGACCTTGCGAAGAAAACAACAAAAGTTATATGCACAGTTTCTAAATCCAAAAATTGTTTTGTTATGGGTTGACGATCAACAGATCAGATTGTGTCATCGGCCGTCATATATGTTTAAGATTTTCCTCTTGATTTTCAAGAATATAGCCTGAAAGCCTCACACCTCCTATGTAATCTCACATCGATGCCCATTTGGGTAGATTTCATGGGAGTCCTAAACCATCTAGTTTCGGAGAAGGGATTTTTCTTTTTTTTGGGGGGACCATTATAGTACAGCTGAGAAACTACATCTCAACACTGATGTTTGAGATTTGATAGAGATAGGGTCCTAGTAACCTTGGTCGTTGGGATAAAGATCCCACATTGGAAATATGAAAGAGATTTGAGTTATATAAAGGATTTAGATCACACTACTAATTGCCAATTAGTTTTAAGTTGGAAGCCCAAGAAATTTATCATCGTATTAGAGCCGGTCCAATATCCTGACCCATTAATCCGGTCCGTACAGTGGCCTGATCAACCCGTTAGTTGATGGTCCAGAGAAGGCTCAGTTCTTCGAAATAGCTAGAAAAGAACATTATCTCGAAGGAGTAGTGATGGATTCGTGAGATTAATGGTTATACGCACCATTATCTCGAGGGAAGGACTTGGATCACACCACTAATTGCCAATTGGTATAAGTTGAAAACCTAAGAAACTTATCATTGTCCTTGACAATCTTCCACCAAGGTTGATCACACTTATGGATCGAATACATTCATTGCGGTAAACTATTTCATGGACATAATAACCCTGAATAGGCGTGGAGAAGATTAGAACAATGTGGGAGCCAAAGAGGATAACACTATGACAATAATGACTAGGCGGCTCAAATGAAACAATTAATTCAGATACATATACCTAATCTCTAAAAAAGTTGTTAAGAAAATAAAGAAAATTTGTTCCATTTTAAAATAAAATTATGTAATGCACATAAACTATATTTTTCGCTTGAGTTTAAATTTGAATTAATTTTAAGATTCAAAGTATAAGATTGAAAGAGATGAAAATTGACCCAAAATAGAGAGGAAATGACAAAGTAGCATAGGTATGTATATATTGTAGGTTACACACAAATACACAATATCTCATATTTTATTCCTGTCATGTAATTTAGAAATTACTTTTTGCTAAATTTTCATTAATTTTTCAACCATAGGGAAATTGTGGTTAGTGGACCATTTCCGTGAAACTTACAAGTTGGAAACGTTTTGTTTTGTTTGCTTTTTCTGGGTCAACTTAACATATTCAAACTAATCATTGAGGTCTAATTGCTACATCACATTCTAACATGCAGAGTAATTTAAAGATAAACAAGATTTTGATCCGTCCTAGGGTGGGTATATGTTTTGGTTTATGTTTTTTTAATAATTTAATTTAATTTTTGTGTTTTTATAATTATATTAATGTTTAATATTAATTTAGTTTAATATATTTTTGGTGACTATATTCAATATGTCAAGTTGTATAACTATACACTTGTACCATATGCATTTTAGAAATTATTTTAAAACTTTATTCCTAAAGTTTGCAACATATTATATTTACTTATTAGTTACCTAATATAATTTAGTCAAGAATATTTATATCTCAATCGTCCCAAAAATAAAAGTCTCATACTCTATTAGACATGATCTATATATTCGAACGGTTCTTAAAGTGTTATTCGAAAACTAATATTAAACTCAACTCGCACCTAAAACCGAACAATTTTTTTGAAAAATGTTTAATTTTTTTTAAAAAATATTCTGTTATATATATATATATATATATATATATGTGTGTGTGTGTGTGTGTAATTGGGTTAATATGGTCTTCACTAACTCTAAATAGAATCACATTTAATAAATATTTTTTAATCGAATAACCTATTTAAAACCCGTTAAACTAAATGAGTTCATATGAATATTTATTTTTATTAAAAATTCACTTAAACCCGTTAAACCCTGTCAATCATAAAATTAAATTTTATTAATAACCCGCTTCCACCACTAATTGATATTAATATTATTTAACTTTATTAGTTAACTTTTAAAGTTTCATTTTATAGTAAACAAACTTAAGAAATATATTTCCATCAGTTTATTTATATTTCTGTTTTAATTTTAATATATGTGTATATATTCCAAAATATTTAATATTTTGTAAACAAAACATATTTTGTGTTGTACATTTTTAGAAATTTAATTTTCATTTTATTTTTTGTAATCATATTTATGTTTTTTGTTTATAATCATATTTATGTATAAATTTTAATCAAAATATATTCTAATTAATTTTAGGGCCCTTAATTTATCTTTAAATAAAGGAAAATAATAGTTGGAGTAAATATATATCAATAGATTATGTTCCAAATTTAATATAAAATATTTTGGTTTGATTAAATAAGATATATTGATGCATTTACAAATTTGGTACTTTTTAATTAAGTTTTTGAACTATAAACCTTGAAAACAGACAGTTTTTTTAAGGAGTAGTGGGTAGTGCATAGTGGTTACATGTACATCATTGCCTGCTACTAAGCCTCTATTTTGAGTAAACAAATGTTTATTTCAACCACAACAAATGGCAAGGATATAATCTATTCCTAATCGGTCTTAACTAATTATAGACATTTCAACAATGCATATGGTCATGGTTGATTTATATTTTTAGGTAGTGTTATATTAAATCAAAAACCAAAAAAATGTTAAAAAAAAATAAACGTCAATATTTTAGAAATAGAAAGACAATAGAACAAGGCAGCCAGTCTCTTTCGGAGTATCCTAAAAAAAGTCTACTACTAGTTATATAAATGTGTTTACATATAGGGTTATGTATCATAAAACAACAAATCATCTATTTGGTAAAGAAGAACTACAATGTCGCCAATAAAATTAGCTATATTTTGTATTATTCTTGTTTCTTTCGTTAGTCTTCATGAATGTATGTCATCTAAAGGTATTTCATTAGATTATTTATCATCATTATCATTATAACCACAATCATATATTCTATAGTGTGTTTAATTGGATTGTTCATAATATTTTATATAGGCTTTGCAATAAATTTTGCGCCATGCAAAAGAGGAACAGCTGGTGATTGGTGCTGCACTAAAGGAGGAATAGTATGCACAAAGGACCAAGCAGACTGTACGAAAAGCTGCCTTTAACAAGCTAAACCTTAACCAAATTGTAATTTTCTTTTAAAAGTAATTTTAATAAAGAAAATCTTGCACTTACTAGCAAGAGTATATAAAGCTATAAACCAAATCCATAGATAAATTTGTAATTTGAAGTGTATTGAAGTGTATAGATGTAAACTTTTATATATTATAGTGCAAATGTGATATTTTCTTATTACTTATCAAATAGTACGTTTGAAATATTGTGAAGCTGTGCATTTACGTTTAGGTGTATTTATAAATTTTCTTACATATGCTATGAATCTTTCTTATCGGATCGTTAAAAGATTCTTACTTAGGATTGTTTGCACCATGCAAAGTATCTCTACCCGGGGTTGCTTTAAACGTCACATGAGACATAACACAATAATATATGTATTTTTTGAGAGATCCATGTTAATTCTTTCCACTGCTGAATCTAGAATCTAGAAGAAAAAGTCAAGATCTGTTTGGAACAATTTATCAGCCACAACTGACGAGTCAGTCAATTTTTTTTACCGAGTTGATCCAATACAGTTCAGTAGAATACAAATATGTTACTCTTTAGTTTTTATTCCAAAATTCCAAAAGAAAATAAATGTAAAACACTTTACAACTTTATCCTCGTCTTCTTTTTTGTAAATCTTTCAAGTAAAATGTCAGTCCTTTCTTTTTTTCCTTTGGACTTCCAAGAATGTAATATACAAGCAACTGTGTATTGAGTCAACTTCTTCACATAGAAAGAGCTGCATAGAGAAGCTGGTTCCAAGTATCCGGCAAGCCAGGAAGGCACCAGTGGCTGCAATCGGTTCCTCCATCACCTCCATAGGTAGAGGGATGAGCATCTTTTCTTAGTTGAGACAGAGTTGTGATGTCGAGTAAGTAAACTGGTGTTTTCATCGAGCTCAACACTCGTGACACAATGTTTGCTGCTGGAAGTGAACCACCTGGGTATGTTGACCCGGTCAACGGTTGCATCTGACCGTTGCAAGTCTTCCTCGGCTCATTCCATTCCCTTCCCCTATTAAATTCCCAAAAACAATAAATTTGATATTTTTTTTTCAAAAAAACAATAAATTAGATATTTTACCTAAAAACGCTATTTTCAATGTATTTATAGTATAGATGCCTTTCGTTTTAGCATGATAAATTCATTAAAAAGAGGATAGATACTTTTGTTAGATTATTTTCTACAAAAAAAAATTAAAAAATTAAGTATATTTAGTCATTGATATTAAAAAAATTTATGTTTTATAACATTAACCAATTGAACCGGCTAAATATCATTAGCTGATGATTATCGGAAAGTATATAGTAAAGGTAAACAGTTACAAAAAATATAGTAAAAGTAAATAATAAATTTAATAGAAAATATTTAATATTTTTAGTATGAGTGAATACTTTAGAAAATTTACCTTTAAAAACAGAGAAAGTACGTATATGTTGAACTTACATGTAGTGAGTGGGAGAAATGCCTTGGAAGAAAACTCGGGTTTGCGATATATTAACATTTTGATCAACCCATTGAGCCCAAGTGGTGAGTCCTTTGTTGAAAGCATCAAGACGGTCCATGTCTCTAATCAGTGAAGACCCATTTCGTATAAAATCCCACCTGAATAATAAACAACATAATAGAAGTAGAGAAGATGATTTTGGTTAACTAAGCATGTATTAATCCCAAGTTAGAAATATTACAAGGTATATGGTACGAACCCTTGAGATTGTACTCCTTTGTGAAGCCACCAGTGCCAAGAATTGAAGACGAGAATGTCCATGTCTTTCCAGACATCAGCACCACCTTCGACGGTTCCAAGGTTAAGGACGCGCCCTACATCTTCTTTAGAGATATCCACTAGGTATGGTGTTCGATATAGGTATAATGTAACTCCATATTCCTGTTTTTATCATTTAACAAGATTAAAAATCTAATAGTCTTTATTAATTATTATAAATATGAATACGTAACTATTTCAGTAGAAAAATAGATGACAATCAGTTACGTAGAAAATTTCACATTTTATATACATTATTCGAAACTGAGTATCCGAAATTCCGTAACAATCACTTGGAACTGTTTATTGATTGTCATTAGCTGTCCGGTCTCCTACTTCCTGTCTCTGCTATGTTCTCTTGTTTTTGTTTCTTTCGAGTTTATTCATTGTTATATATCAATTTTTATAATAATTAGATTATTTTCTAAACAACTAGAAGAGTGAAATAGCCCAAATCCTAAGGCCGTTACAAAAAAAAAAAAAAAAAAAAAAAGCCCAAATCCTAAGACAGCACTAATTAAGCATGCCAATGTCGTCATTAAGATAATTTTGGACACACACACACAAACACAATTATACGCTGCCAAAACAAACATACAGTGTGTAGAATTCGTAACTGAGATAACAAGTATATATTGGACAAAATAGAAGTGAAAGCATACGGCTACATCAAAAAGTTATGACATTTTCGTAGAAATCTCTTTTCAATAAAATATGATATAGAAAAGGAAAACAGTTATTGGTTTGTAAAATCTAATGCTTTTGCTTTTACATGTTTTAGTCATTGTTCATAATTTAATTAAATAAAGAAAAAGAAAGATCCATTAGGTAGACAAAATCATAATACCTTGGATATCAAGCATTTGCACAAAACATTTTTGCATTAAGATTAAAAGCAAAATTCGAGAATGCTTCTTTCTATAATGAAAATATTATATAATATACAGCCCGTGACCAACTTGGTTGAATAAAATGACAGGCGCTCCTCGTGATGATGAATTATTAGATTTTGTTTTTATCTAAATACATATTTTTAATTAGATTTAAGGAAAAAGAAGAGGTAGAGAGAGGGGGGGACCTGGAAAGTGAGAGAGGAGAGTGGGGTACGTTTGATAAAAGTAGTTTTGCTGTCTGGTACCGACGAATGTATCATACATGCTAACGATTCCCACATGTTTAGACTCAGTGAGTCACCCACGAACATCACTCGTTTCCCTCTCCATTTATTCAGAAAAGCTTGTCCATCGAACCTTCATTAACAATTTACATACATCAATATCATCGTGTTTAGTTGAAAATTGAAATGTGTGTGTTAATTTTACGTACCTTGGGATGCTGCATGAATCAGGTTGCCAAGAGTACTTGAGAAACTGTTTGTCTGGTCGGCTGAAACAGTTGAATTCGCTGTCGATGAAAGGGCACATGGAAGAATTGTAGAAAGGGTAAGAAGCATCGGGAACCCATCTCCCTAGGAACAAGTTACAACCACTAGTTTGCTTCCTCCCTTTCAACGCCACTTTTCCTACTCCTCCGGCGGCGGCTAACGCAGCTCTGTTATGGTGACTTACATGCCAATTCTGGTCGGAACTCAAGGCCTGGTCGGCTCTAGACAAGATTGTGAATATGAGAACTGGAAGAAGGGAAAGAGAAATAAGTTTGAAACCCATCTCTAACAGAAAAATGATATAGATTTATTTGTTGGAAGTGGCTTTGTGATGGAATTATATATGCACTAGTATATACTTACATATATGTACATATATACAGTGTAATGTGAAGAGATTCTTGGGTGGAGACTATTGGCCTTATAATAGGTTCCATAATAAATTAACAAAAAGTAATGGAAATCCATCAGCTCAATAGGAAATCATTACATTGTCAGCTAATCTTGGGTTCGCCTATATTGTTAGTAAGCTAATTGCAGTGGTTAAAATCTGTGTCTATCAAATTTTGTCAACAAGTACTCTTTTCATATAGCCGCAAAAATAAGAACAACCTATTGCCAGATTTTCAAAATGGAAGTTGCTCAAAAAAAAAATGGACATCAAAGAAAAAAATGAAAAAATAATAACATTATAATATCATAGTACATGTTGCACAAACTATTTAGATGTGTTCCAAAGACATCACTTCCTATAAATTTAACAAGAACAAAAAAAATTGGAGAAAATGAAAAGTAAAAAAGAGTTTCCTATTTGATAGATTTTCAACTTTGAGAAAACTTTGACACCACATGTAACTCTTTTTTAATGACTAAAGGCATCTCCAATAGTTTACATCATTTCCCTTCAAAATCTCCTTAAAATAAGTATTCAATATATAATCTATTATTTTACTATTAGTTTTAATAATGCTTGTTACTTTAAGAACTTAAAATTTTTACTACAATTTTATTTTAACTATATTTTTATTATTTATACACATAAATTTTGTTTCTAAAAGAATATAGAAGACTTACATTATCTTATAATTGTATTATGAAAGTCTTAAACAAAACTTTTAAGTATAAACATAAATATTTTAAAAATAGATATAGAACAAAAATATATAAAATTTTGAGATCAAATTATAAATAAATATATCTAACATTAATGAGGTTGTAAATAGTGTTTCCCCAAATTTGAAAAAATACTATTCACAAGTCAAAACACAAATTTATTTTTTTCTTCAAATAATATACTATTAGAGATGGTTTTCCTTCGTTTTTTTATGTTACCCTTAAAATAAGGTATTAATGAAGATGGTTTAAGAAGTTATGAACTCAGAGATTCGTAAATACACTAAATTAAATTAATTTTCCTTAAGATAATAGTAGACCTTTTCAATGGGAAATGAACATGCGACCTCGACGGAGTGATCAAAGGGTCTAACTGGTAACCATCTCGGGAATAGTAGGAACAAATAGGAAAGGAATGGATGGGAATAAAATTATGGGAATAGTGAGGAATGGTTATTCCATATCAAATTTAGTGAGGAATAAATTTGTTCTTTAATTCTCTACAATAAAAGGAATGAGAAGGAATGAAAAGGAATGACTATTCCTTGTGAATGGTAAAATTTATTAGGAACACTAAGGAATGCACTATTCCTCTTCATTCCTTGGTCACCAGTTAGACCCAAAGAGTTTTACCCACTAGATTAATTCTTTTGTTAGTACATTTTTATTTTAGACTTTAAAGTAATATATTAAATATTAATAATGCTAAGCTCTAATTAACGGTTTCTCTTTTGATAAACTGTATTGTTTTCTCAATTTTTATTCACTATTTTAGTTGTTTATTGAGAATATATCCACCTCCATCCTGATTTATAGAAGAGTTATTTTCACTATGGGGCAGTTTTAAGTTTTTTATTACATAACGAATCAGTTTATGCTACCAAGGTAGTTTTTTCTAACTAGTTCTCTTTTTTTTAAATGAACTAGTCTGTGCAACTAACTCTTTGTTGACCAATTTAACATTTGATTCTGACGATAATGAATAACATATACTTTTATTAAATAAAATAAAATGGGTCTCATGTACTTTTTTCTTCATTTTTTAATTTAGTTCTTTATTCTTTTTTTGTAAAGTGAATGTCGTTTTACCAGAATTTTTTCCAGAAAATATGTTTATAATCAGCATCTTTATTATTCAATCTACATTTTGAGATCTGTGAAGCTATAGTTCTGAAATATATATTAGATGTCAACATGTTATAAAATTGTGTACATTCGTTAGTGTACATGTGTACATTAAAGGTTGGTGATCTACTTTGATTTAGAAGTAAGATGTCGTCGATGTTAGATATTGTCCACCGGTGATCGTTGCTCTTTGTCGTGTCTCGTCAATATGAGATTTTTTAGGCAGCTTTTCCACCACGTACTTCCATTTCAATCAAGCTCTGCAATGAATCTCAACCATCGCCGACATCCGCACCACCAGACTCTGCACCACCACAGACTCCGCACCACCTCATACTATTTAAAGTATTTTCTAAAGTCATGGCCTCACATGTAAATGTGTACAATCGTGGCCTCACATGTAAATGTGTACAATCGTGGTCGTGTAAACATGTATACATTCATGGTTATGTACATGTGTACATTCGTGTTTATGTACATGTGTACAACTGTGGTTATATATAATATTATATATTATTTATGTACACATATGTTTGAAACATGCTTATTGCACATCACATTTGTTAGTGTACATGTGTACATTAAAGGTTGGGGATCTACTTCGACTTAGAAGTAAGATGTCGTCGATGTTAGATATTGTCCACCGGTGGTCGTTGCTTTTTGTCGCGTCTCGTCAACATGGAATTTTCTAGACAGCTCTTCCACCACATTTTTCCATTTCAATCAAGCTCTGCCATGAATCTCAACCATCGCCAACATCCGCACCACCAGACTCTGCACCACCACAGGGTCCGCACCACCTCATACTATTTAAAGTATTTTCCGAAGTCATGGCCTCACATGTAAATGTGTACAATCGTGATCGTGTAAACATGTGTACATTCATGGTTATGTACATGTGTACATTCGTGGTTATGTACATGTGTACAACCGTGGTTATGTACAATATTATATATTATTTATGTACACATATGTTTGAAACATGCTAATTGCACATCAAAATTGTGGTTTTATATTACAAAGGTTTTACAAAATGCACAATCCATGTGTACACCTATTTTCATGTACACCATATTCAGTTTGACATGATTTATTTTATTATGTATTTTGGTTTTTTAGTAAGTAACCGTCAACTCACCTACTCGTGTACAACTTTTTCACATATATTGGTCCATTTTCGAAGTACACGTGTACATGTCACGAAGTGTACACAAAATAACCAACAACCTCCTTGATTACTCATTTCAGTACTTCTTTATAATTGCACGATGATCCTTGTTTTTAGTGCTTTCATTTTTACTTCCAAAATTTCAAAGCTAATAAAATGCATTGGAAAATAAATTAAATGAACTAAAATCAAAGCTAAAAATCATTAGATATGAATAACACACAAAACCATTTGTACACCTATTGTTATGTAGTTTGGTATTTTTTTAGTAAGTAACCACCAATCTACCTTATGAGTACAACTTATTCACATATATTGGTTCATTTTGAATGTACACGTGTATATGTCAAAAAGCGTACACGAAATAAAATGTGTACATTAAATAAGGTGTACACCAACATCGGAGATGCACCTTCACAGATCTCAAAAAATAGATCGAATGATGGAGAAAACGATTTTATAAAAAAAAAATTGAGAAAAAAATTTAAGACTCAGATTTGAATTTTCTAAAAAAATAGAGATTGAAGGAGGAAAAAGACGAAAGAAAAAAAGAAGGAAATGTGAGAGAAAGATGTGAGCGGGCAGTAAAATCTTGAGACTCTCCCAGACACGAGTTTTAAGAAGAGTCTTTACCCAGTGTGTGCTTTAGTCTCCCCTGAGCTGACTTTCTTCTTTTGGCTCTACTCCACCTATCGCCTTTTCACCTTTTTCAAATCCTCTGCCATTTTTGGAAGTGTCCTCCGGGTAATAGAAACCCTCTGGTCTTTACTCACCGGGTTCTTCCCCCGACTGTGTCGGAGGGACCGCCGGAGCCGATTATCTTCACCACAGGAGCTCACTGATGACGATGGTAACACTCACGAAGAGTTTCTCTGAAGTTTCAACTAGGGTTTTGGTCTCGGTCATCACCTCTACTCTGACTCTGCTTCAGCTCCTCGTTTGATCCGAAGACAGTCGCTAGCTTTCAACATCATACTACAGATTGTAGTCATCAACAACAGTTTAAATCACTCCCTCAGTCACCGGAACCACTACTGGAAGTTGTCATCTCCTACTACTTTTTGTAGTTTCCTTGCTGTGTTTTTTCGTAGCTTCCCCTGTCTTTCATCTAAAAGAATAGGATGTCTTTTCGTCACTCAAGAGAGGAGAAAGGAAAAGCAAAGGCCCCTCAGACCTTGCAGCGGAAACCTCTAGTTCGTGTTCCGGCGTCGGATAACTCTGAACTAGTGGAGCGTAACCGATTCACACTCATCGGTCGTGTTACTAACCCGGCGATTCAAAAGACTCGAGCTCTTGTCGATTTCTTCCTGCAACACTGGAACGTTGTTGGGAAAATAACTGGTCGTGACTTAGGGCCATCTCTCTTCCAGTTCGGGTTTGAATCAGAAAAAGATCTACAAACCATCCTCTCAAAAGCTCCGTTCCACTTTAAGAAGTGGATGATTATGCTCCAACGATGGGAACCGATTGTTTCGGAGACTTTTCCTAACCGTATCCCGTTCTGGGTGAATATTCATGGCATTCCTCTGCACTTTTGGAATGAGAAGACCATTGATGCGATTGGACCTATCCTTGGGCATGTTGAGATCAAAGAAGCAGATAAGGCTAGACTCCGGGTCTCTGTGAATGGTCTACAACCGCTCCTAATGAAGATGGACCTGCAATTGCCATCAGATGAAGTGGTGGAGATAGAGATGGAATATGAGTACTTGCAAAAACATTGCTTCCTCTGCAAGTCTCTATGCCATGAAAGTGATGACTGTCCGAAGCGTGACATCTTAAGTCATCAAAGAGGAGAAAGGAGGAACCTGGGAATCTCTCAGCAAAATACTCTTGAGAGCATCGAAGAAAGTAAACGAAGACAGGAGGATAGGAAGCGCGCTAGACAGAACTACTCATCGCACCAGGGTGGAGCTCGATGGACAAACTACAAGGCGGATGACAGAGCTGAAGGATATGAGCGCAGATATCATCGGCAGACATCATCCTTGGCGAGGAGAGAGACTGAATCTTCTCTCTCCGGTTTTGAGGAAATCAGAAGGAGATATGATGACAGAGGCTTCTCTCGTCATTCACCCCCAGCACACAGAAGAGGAATGGGGTACAAAGACTCTTATATTGGTGCCTCCTCGGGTTCTCACAAATCTCAGGGTAGAGAGGAGGTAATCAAGGAAACTGCTCAAGTGAACCGTCCCTCACCTGTAAGAGAAGCTGGATCAAAATCAAGCCAGTCACCTGCAACTGCTCCAGATAATAGACAAAGGAGGACTAGCATCTCTTCCCGCCTATCTGACCCCCGAGTGGGTAATGGGTCAAGCGAAGACAGAGTTCCTGCAAAGGAAAGATTATCGGTGGCCACTCAGAGAACTAGTCGTTCGGAGGTTGATGGGCAAAGTAGAGAACATGAGAAGCAGCCCCCTTCTGGCTCGCAGAACATGGAAGTTGCTCTACCAACCCGTTTCTGTGAAGCTGTTACTCGGCCCTCGAGTTCAAACATCTTTGAGACAGGAAGATTGGGCCCTGGAGAGAGGTCACCTATCAGGACCCTTAGTGAGGATAGGGTTCATGTATCCCTTCGGTTGGGCCCCTTGATATCAGACACTACTGATGACACGGAGGAGTCTAGTGACATTCCAGTCCATCCTGGAAAGGGTTCAAAAGCAGAGGGAAAGAAGATAGCGCGTCGTAGGACTGTCCGAAGTCCAAAGCAGGGAGTTAACATGAAGAGGAAGCGCACCACGAAGACGCATAGTTCTCCTCGTAGGAAGCTTATGCTAGACGCAATCACATCAGGAGGAAGAGCACCGAGGAAGACACAGAGCAAAGCGCCAAGTAACAAGATTATTCCTCCGATGGTGAGGAAGGAGAAGGATTTTCATCCGCTCCAAAAGTCTCTTCCTTAGCATGCATTAGCTGGAACTGTCGAGGAATTGGGAGCACCTTGACAGTCCAGCGAATCCGGGAGTTCCGCAAGCGTATCTCCCCTGCAGTGTTGTTCCTGATGGAGACTAAAAATCAGGATGAGGCGGTCTTCAAACTCTTCAAGAACTCTGATCTTACCAACCATTACACGGTACCTCCCGTCGGTCTGTCGGGGGGTTTATCACTTTCATGGCGAGACGATGTTCAGGTTGACATTCTCTACTCTTCCCCAAACATTATTGATACTCGTATTGAGGCACATGGTACTTTTAGCTTTGTATCTTTTATCTATGGAGCTCCCAACCCTGTGGATCGACCCTCCTTCTGGAGCAAGCTAACTGAGTTAGGAGCTGAGCGAGACGAGGCATGGTTGTTGACAGGGGACTTCAATGATCTCCTGGATAATTCTGAAAAGGTTGGAGGCCCGGTTAGGTGGGAGGGCTCCTTTCTATCTTTTCGGAACTTCGTATCACAAATGGGCTTATGGGACTTACAGCATTCCGGGAACCATCTCTCTTGGAGGGGAACCAGATACAATCATTTTATTCAGTCACGGCTGGATAGGGCAATGGCAAATTGCTCATGGTTTGAGAGGTTTCCCGCTGGGTCGTGTGAGTATCTACGCTTTGAAGGATCAGACCATCGCCCTGTCGTGGTACATTTTGATGTTAAGCGCCGCAAGAAGAAGGGTTTGTTCAGGTTTGACAGACGCCTTCGTGAGAAACCAGAAATAAGACAGCTGGTTGAGGAGCAATGGAATCAGGAGCCCCTTGAAAATGTTCTGGCAAAAATTGGAGCGATCCGCCATGGCATCATTCGATGGACAAGAGAAAAGAATCAGAACAGCAACCGCACAATACAACAAACCCAGAAGGAACTTGAAGCTGCCCTATCTGGTGAGATACCAGATAACGATCTCATTGGAAAGCTAACAGCGTCCTTGGAAGCAGCTTACAAGGAGGAAGAAGATTTCTGGAGGCAAAGGAGCAGAGTACAATGGCTGCACAGTGGAGACAGGAACACAAGCTTCTTCCATGCCGCTACAAGAGGACGCCGAGCTTTAAATAAATTTGCTGTCATGGAGAACGTGCAGGGCAAGGCAGTCTACAAAGAGGAGGATATAGTGCACTGCATCACGACTTATTACTCCCAGATTTTTACATCGCAAGGGAGTGAGTCCGCTCAAGTGGTAATGGATGGAATATCCCCGATGGTGACCACGGAGATGAACCAGAGCCTAATTGCTCCACCCTCTGCAACTGAGATCAAGGAGGCTCTGTTTTCTATTAATCCGGATAAGGCACCGGGACCAGACGGGTTCTCGGCTAGCTTTTACCAATCTTTTTGGGATATTATTGGCGAAGACATCACTAAAGACATCCAGGCTTTCTTCTCTGAGGGTTTCTTAGACCCACGCCAGAATGAAACCCATGTCCGGCTCATCCCGAAGATCTCTAGCCCGAGGAAGGTGGCGGATTATAGGCCGATAGCTCTCTGCAACACACACTATAAGATCATTGCAAAGCTACTTACCCGAAGACTTCAGCCCCTGCTCCCGGAGTTGATATCGGAACATCAATCTGCCTTTGTCAAAGGACGGGCAATCTCGGACAATGTGCTCATTACACATGAGATCCTCCATTACCTACAGCACTCGGAAGCCAAGGTTCGTTGCAGCATGGCTATCAAGACGGATATGAGTAAGGCCTACGACCGTATTGAATGGGAGTTTCTGCGAAATGTTCTTATCCGGTTTGGCTTTCATGAGCTATGGATATCTTGGATAATGAATTGTGTTTCGTCAGTTTCTTACTCCTATTTAATTAACGGGGCAGCACAAGGAAGTGTGCAACCATCTCGTGGGATCCGGCAAGGTGACCCGTTGTCCCCGTATCTCTTTATTTTGTGCACTGAGGTACTTTCGGGACTTTGTAGGAAAGCACAGGCTAGAGGAGACGTGATCGGAGTCAAAGTGGCACGGAACAGTCCCGCTATTAACCACCTCCTCTTTGCCGATGATACGATGTTCTTCAGTAGAACGGACCCGCGAAGCTGTTCGACTTTAGTGTCGATCCTGAAAAGATACGAGGATGCATCTGGGCAGTTCATAAATTTGGATAAATCAGCCATCACCTTTTCTGCGAAAACACCGGGTGCGATGAAGCGTCGGGTACGTGATCAACTACATATCCTCAATGAAGGGGGAATGGGCAAGTACTTGGGCCTTCCAGAAAATTTCTGCCGTCGTAAGAGGGATATCTTTGCCTCCCTAGTTGATCGTATTAGACAACGTGCTCATAGTTGGACAGCAAGGTTTCTGTCGGGAGCTGGGAAGATGATTCTGCTGAAGACAGTACTGGCTGCTTTGCCGGTGTATTCGATGTCTTGTTTTAAGCTCCCCTTATCTCTATGCAAACAAATCCAGTCCATTCTTACGAGGTTTTGGTGGGACGCATCACCTGAGGTGCGAAAGATCTGTTGGGTATCATGGCAAACCCTCACAAAACCAAAAAATGTAGGAGGGCTTGGATTCAGGGAGATCGAGCAGTTCAATGACGCCTTGCTTGCAAAACTGGCGTGGAGGATCCTTAAAAACCCCAACTCCATGCTCGCCAAGATCCTTATTGGAAAGTATTGTTTACATGCGCCTTTTTTGGAGGTTCACACGCCAGCTGGTGTGTCCCATGGTTGGCGTAGTATACTGGTGGGGAGAGACCTCCTTGTGAAAGGGTTAGGATGGGCTTTGGGGTCAGGAGAGGAAGTCAGGTTGTGGGAGGAACCTTGGTTATCTACGTCTGAACCGCTAGCGCCAATGGGTCCACCTACGGAAGCTACAAAAGATTGGAAGGTTAGTAACCTCATTGTCCCCGGCTCTGATGAGTGGAATCTCGAGGTTATACGCCAAACCCTCCCTCAATATGAGGAATGCATCCGAAAGCTTGTTCCCAGCTCGAACTTTCTAAAAGATGAGCGGGCCTGGTTATACAACACATCAGGGGAATATTCAACTAAGTCTGGCTATGCTATAGCTAAGATTAACAATGGAGAGCCTACGCCACAGGATTTTAACTGGAAAAGGAGTATCTGGCAAGTAGATACATCTCCCAAAATTCGTCACTTCATGTGGAAGGCTTGTAGCAGAGCCTTACCGGTTGGCTCTGCGCTGGCGTCTCGGGGAATTGCGGTGGAGCCAATTTGCAAGAGGTGTGGGGAGAGGGAGTCAGAGCTTCACGTCCTCCTTCACTGTCCATACGCTACAAAAGTTTGGGATTTGGTCCCCTGTTTATTCAAACCAGTGGCAAATCAAATAAACTCGGTGACTGAACTTCTCTCTCAATGCCGGAAGATGCTCGCCTTACCACCAGTTGGAGTAGGCAGCACACCGCTATACCCCTGGATTTTGTGGACTTTGTGGATTAATAGGAACCAGCTACTGTTTGAGAATAGAGTATTCTCAGAGGAGAACACTGTTCTGAAGGCTATTTGTGATGCTAGAGCTTGGAGGGTGGCTCAGACTTATGTCTTAACACCTTCTTTACCACATGTTGTGGTTGGGTCCGCTTCTTCTTCTTCGTCAAAATGTTTAAATTTTAACTCTGTTATCTGGTCTTCTTTCTCTGATGCAGCGTGGAATCCAGAAACAGGGGACTGTGGACTCGGATGGCTTCTTAGGGACTCTGCTGGAACCATCGCAGACTCCGCTTCCGCAAACCGACGCTTCGTTTCTTCGGCTTTCGTGGCTGAAGCACTCGCGGTTAAAGCTGCAGTTGCTGCTGCAGTCTCGTCACATGTTAGCAAGCTTGTTGTTAACTCAGACTCCAAAACTCTCATCTTGCTCCTGAGGAATCACGGTCAGGATGTGGCGTTACGTGGGGTGCTTCACGACATTCATGTCATGTCTCGCACCTTCGATTCTATCTCTTTTGTTTTCATTCCGCGTTTAGCAAATGTTCAAGCTGACTCCATGGCAAAAGCATCTTTATTTTCCCTTTCTTCTCCTGCAAGTATTGTAGACTGAATCTTTTAGTTTGAAGTAATCTATGAGTATTTGATCAAAAAAAAAGATGTGTGGTAGGGATAAGTTCCAGCTAGTAGAATTTCTTTAGTTAGTCAAAAAATTAATGGTTAGAATTGTTAAGTGACTAGTTAATTTAAAAAGTAACGAAAAGGGAAAAGCTGTTAGTATAAATTGTCTTTGTAGGAAAAAGTGCTCTTTTATGTAAAAATAAATTCAAATGTGATCTGGAACGTCTACCAATGATTATTGCAACACCGTTAGTGACACAATAATTCTGGTAATAACTATGGAAAGCAAAAGAGGTTTGTTGAAGTCATCCACATTATCGTTTTAGGTGTGTGTTTCGTGGGGCTCCCCGTGAATGAATCAAAGTTATCATTGGGACATTCTATTGCTTAGCTTGTCACGGGGGACATCTTAAATCATTTTCCATCAATTCTCACATGCTCCTACGCCATCTGTTCATTTAATTAATTTGTTAAAACTATCAAATTTGATGATTTTTTTTCTGTATAAGATAGGACAGAACTAGACAGGCAACCTTGGCTATTTTCTTCTAGTTGATTCTGTTTCGCTGATTAATATTTTTAAAATAGTGGGGTTTTCACAGGAGTACTCACATGTAAGGGAAGAAAATCATTTCACGTTTCTTTTTTTGACATTGTATATGATTCCATTGTGAAACATGGCCACTGAAGCAAGCAAACAAAAAAGACCAACATATAATTGGTTTCTTTATTTATATAGTCAAAGTTGGCTTGATTGAAAAAGTTCGGCAAAAAAAAAAGTTGGCTTGATTGAAAGGAAAGTATTTATGACTTTTTTCTTTATACATTATTCAAAATCCAAATATTTTACAATATTAAACTATATATGTTGGTTTGTGTTTTCTGCAACTATCCTGCATGTGAAAGACAGTGTAGTTGGGAGTGAGAAAAACACTACTAGTTGGCAGCAAGCCATTCTTTCTTTCTGCAGAGAAAGCCATTCTTTCTTTCAGTATCATGTAAAAACATACCAAGGGATAAGACAAGAACAAACCATCCTTCGGTTTACTAACATGGACTTAAAGCAAACGAAGTTAATTACAAATTTATTTAGGATAAATTTTTTGCTAAAATCAAATTAAATACAAAAACAATTCCATTTCACAAATTTTATCAGATAAACTTTTTCCTAAAAGGATGTGACATGAATTTTTTTTGCCAAGTTTTTTCTAATAATCAAGTGAATCCATTAATTTGTTCCATGATGAGTTTGAATCTACCATAATAAAATTGAGAAATTTTGTCGTAGCTACTTTGCAACATCCTAAGACTTGTATTTCTTTTCCAATACAACTTATAGTGCCTAGAAGTTTTCACCTCGTGGTATATATCTAACAATGGGTCTATCAAGTTTGCACAGAAAGTCTGAATGGTTCCACAAGTTCACACTAGCAAAAACCATCGGATCCGTGTTTCTCTTTTTTTTTTATCACCAAATATATTACGATAAAAGCTCGAACCCCTCACTAGGGGAGAGAATAGGTAACATTACACAGGGCAGATTTTGCAAGTTTATCTACTGCAGAATTAAAACGTCTAGCAAAGAAATTAAAAGAAACAAAAGACAATGAGGAGGATAGGTGTTCGATGTCCAGGATGATCCCATAGAGATCCGCTGGAGGAACAGTCGAGGAGAGCGCTAAGACAAGCGCTTGACAATCTGTGTTGAAGCAGATTTCTGAGAAGCCCTGGGAGAAGGCTGTGAGGAGTGCAAATCGAAGAGTCAAAGCTTCCGCTACTCGTGGTGTTGAGACATTCTTCTCTGTTCGCGATGCTTGGTAGATAACGTTGCCCTGTTTGTCGGTGAAGATGCATCCAAAAGCTGCCATATTAAGATCCTGTCTCCATGCTGCATCCGAGAAACAAGCTTGATAGCTATAGGTTGAGCCAAGTTCCATTCTCTGGCACTCCAGATAGCCTTGGAGATCGTTGCCTCTGGTGTGACATATCTTTTTTCGAAGACAAGTTGATTCCTTGCAAGCCAAATAAACCAGCAAATCCAAGGCAAAATATCAGCAGCTACACCCAAAGGAGGTAGGCCTACTGCTATCTTACCAAACTTCGTGTTTCTCAATGGAAGAATGGATGCATCTTTTTTAGATATTTGTCTAAGTTAAAATTGGTCAAAAGAAGCCGAGTTTCAAACTTATTCTCACCAAACTTATGGCTATGGGGCATCAATTTTACGCTTACAGTGCCATACACTGACCGGTTTTCATGTGGCAGACCACTACTAAACTGAGTTTAGAGCGTCGATTTACTCAAACCATTTCCATTAACATCACTTGCTATGATTCTAGCATCGATTGGTGTATTATTGTTTTACCTGTCTATCAAAGTTTGGTTGTCGTTGTTCATACTGGATCCAAATATATCTATTAATATACTAACTAACAATTAACAAATAGAAGTTCAAATGCAATTTAATTAGTATAAGAATTTATGAATAAGTTGGTGCATAGTCAAATTCCTGTCTCAGCAGCAACCGTTCTATGGTATTGATAAAGAGCTACGGAACATCATCTCAGCAAGAAGGCATAGGAAACACTTTGATTCTCTTATAGCCATGTAGTTAAGATAATGTGTTTCTTTTAGTTTTAATTTATGATCCATCTTGTTTTTTATTTATTTTTTGTCAAGATGGTTCTAACTTAAGATTTTATTGTAAAATTTTCTATTCATTTATGATATTTACAGTTTAGCAAAAAAAAAAAAAGAATTTATGATAAAGTTACAAATCAAATCTGGAACGTTTTGAGTAAATGTATTAATTCACAATCAGTTACCACAATAGTTCGAAACGGTTTCTAAAGATAACAAAACTAGAAATTTATAATCCTATTCGCAATGAATAAATAGTATCATGCAACACTAGCGCTAACAATATTCTTTGAAATTAATAGAGAACGTTTGAACTTATTAAAAGAGCCTAGCATTTATCAACCGTTTGAAGCAATTTGACAAATCATGTACACTAGCGTTAAAATTCGATTGAATAATCAAATCTTATTTCCACTTAACTTACTCCAAAAAAAAACTTATTGCATAGTGCACATAAACATACGAACATCTTGTCAACAGATTCGATTAGGACAAATGGGCAGACCTGCTCTTGTAAGCATGGTGGGTCTATTAGGACCAGTCATGTATAGGCTAGAGAAACAGACCTTTATCTTATACCATTAAGATTTCAGGAAGTTCCAACTCAAAATTAATTAGCAGTAGGTAAATTGTTAGATATGTTAGATATCTTTTATATACTACTTATGTCATGTCACCTCTTCTGATGCGAGATTCCTAACACAAGTTACCTATCTGAGCTCTGAGTACTATAAATACTGTAATGTAGTGCGCAAAATTAATCAGCACAAAATCGTGAAATAGGGTTTTACCTATATATATTCTCAAGCGTTCTTAAAAGTCTAGGAAATTATATTTATTGAACTTTTCCTGTTAAAACATTTATCCTATCATAATGGTTTTGACTTATGACAGAAACAACTGTTTCAAGTTTTAACTTGTCTTAATTATTCAACGATTGTTATATAAAAAGAAACGGATTGTTTTGTCCCAAACCATAAACCAGAGTACTCCCATAATTTCTTAACCAAATCATTCAATTTAAATACCAGAAGTGTTGAATATAATCATCAGTACGCTTCCGGGATACAATCAGAGAGAACACTGCCGAGGAGATTCAAGAACAAAAAGCTAATTAATATTCTTGGAATTAGATTCTTATAGATAAAGAATTAGACTCAACAACAACTCTTAGATCCCAGAAAATGGATTTTTCTTCTCTGATTATATCAAACCATTGGAAGCATATTGCACTTGTGTTCTTATGTTTAGTATTAATCTTGAAGATAGCCTTGGTTTCTTCTGCCAATCAGGAAAGCCAGGTACGTTATAAATGGTCGATTTATTTATCTTAAGTTTTTGCTATTTTAATATTCTCGGTGATGGTATATATATATAGATTTACACGGTGCATTTGGGGAAGAGGCAACATGACGATCCTAAACTTGTTACTGATTCACATCATGCTATTCTCAGATCGCTTCTTGGAAGGTAATTAACCATGTGCATTGGTCTATATTCTTCCAGAAGATCATGAATGTTGTGCGGAAAACTATTGGTTTATGATCATTTGAATGTTTTGACTGATGATGCAGCAAAAAAGCTTCGCGGGATTCTATGATTTATAGTTACAGACATGGCTTCTCAGGCTTTTCAGCGAAGCTCACACAATCTCAAGCAAGGGAACTCTCAGGTAAAAAAAGTTTGAAGCCTTAGAAGCGTGTTGCACAAGAATTATGTCAAAACTCAGAGACAGTATTAATAAAAATATCCACTTTGTATATATAATAGAGCATCCAGATGTTGTTCATGTAACGAGAAGCAAGCATATGAAGCTGGCAACAACAAGGGTGAGTGATTACTTGGGACTCACTCCATCCACTCCAACTGGTCTCCTCCATGAAACCGATATGGGAAGTGAAACAATCATAGGAATCCTGGACACGGGAATATTGCCAGATTCAAAGTCATTTAACGACAACGGTCTTGGACCAGTCCCGGCACGTTGGAAGGGACGATGCGTTTCAGGAGAAGGGTTCAACGCATCAAGCTGCAATAGAAAGTTGATCGGAGCTAAATACTACACAAATGGTCTCCTCGAAAAGTACAATGGGACTTACAAACCGGCGGAGAAATACGAGATCATATCCCCCTTGGACGTAGACGGTCACGGGACCCATTGTGCATCGACAGCCGTGGGTTCTTTCGTCCAGGACGCGAGCTACTTGGGCCTAGGTTCGGGGACTGCCAGAGGCAGCGCCCCGCGAGCCCGCATAGCTTCTTACAAAGTTTGTTGGAAAAAGGATTGGTGTTTTATTCCGGATATTTTAAAGGCCATAGATCACGCCATCGGCGATGGGGTTGATGTTCTATCGCTCTCTATCGCAAGCACAATACCGCTTTCTTTCGAGGCTGATAGAAGTGATTTTGCTATTGGTGCTTTCCACGCCGTTATGAAGGGAATCCCCGTGGTATGCGCTGGTGGGAACGAAGGTTC
This sequence comes from Raphanus raphanistrum x Raphanus sativus, assembly GCA_019705995.1. Classification (NCBI taxonomy): domain Eukaryota; kingdom Viridiplantae; phylum Streptophyta; class Magnoliopsida; order Brassicales; family Brassicaceae; genus Raphanus; species Raphanus raphanistrum x Raphanus sativus. The sequence continues at coordinate 11,330,023 of CM034037.1, read as the reverse complement.
ACAACCGCAGACCGTCTCAAACGTTGCTCCGTGGCTCATAACCGTCGCGGCTACCACCATGGACCGAGAGTTCTTCACGCCCATCACTCTTGGAAACAATGTAACCGTACTGGTAAGTGTTTGGTACGTGCTTTGTGATCATAATAAAACCGCTCATAGCCGTAGTAAGGAAACCAATTCATATATGTAAAGGACCTTAGTGTCATTAGAATCATTAAACCTCTAACCTAGTTTCCTACTGTACTACATAAGTATATATATATACTAGTGGTTTGTCCGCGCTACGCGCGGAGAGATTGTCTATTGTATTTCTAAAATGTTTTGTTTATGTTATACAATTTTGTTTATTATGAATGTAAGTATTTTGTGTTTTAATTCATGAAAATTAGCAGAGCCAACATTTTGCCAGGCACACTGATGATATAAATGGGTCTATTCTAATTTGATTCTGTTCCGTTATGGTTTGAGTAGTGAAGATGTATTAAATTTAGAGAACATAAAAATACTATTAACTATCATTTACATAACATACTCATTCTGTTCTAAAAAGATATATATTTTAGAAAATGTTTGTTCATAAAAGATATATTTTATATTAAATAATAATGGTAAATTGTAAACATCAAGAAAATTAATTGTGTGTATTGAATTTATATTGGTTCAAAATTATAAAAAAATAGTTAATCTCAAATAAAAATACATTTATAATCAGATTTAAGATATTTTCTTAATATGTGTGAAATTTCAAAAACATATAATATTTAGAAACGGATTAAATTTTATCATGAGATCAAACTGAATTAAAACATTTCAACTAAAGTTTAAGAACACTATTTTAGTTTTATACTTAATTTGTTTAGGATGATCACACATAATGAAATGTTATTATTGAACTTTTTGTCGATAGTGATCCACCATTCACGCATAAATTTATTAAATTATTTAAGTTTATCATTTGAGAGATGTTTTACATGGATGTGAATTGTCTTAATTTTTTTATCAAACAATTGTTCTTATATAGTTTTTTTAATTGTTGCCATTCATTAGCATATCATGTTTATTTGATTATCGAAAAAATAACTTAAGTTATGTATTTATATTTTTGAAATACATAAATGGGGTAGGTTTTGGATAATTAAATGGATAAAATAACTTCAGATTTGCCCTTTTATCATTCATCTTTTACTATTTTCTAGAGTTTTTCATTATTCATGAATATATTTCTTATATTTTTTGCTTGTTTCTGACTATATTTGGAAATCTTGGTTTTAGTTATGTATTATTTTGGTGATGGTTTTTAATAACATGTTAATAGTTTTTCTTGGACTTATGTTTATAAAAGAAGAAAATAGATGAGTTCAACTATTTTTAATTTTAATTTTCGTTCACTTTTTGATGCAACACAAAAAACAATATATTGTAAATGGATACGTCTACTTTTTGTTGTTATGAGTTTTTTCAATCTCTGCTTAAAATCTGTGTATTCAGTGTTATATATGTATTTTTAGATAAAATATCTACTTTCAGTAATTTTATTGTTATGTTTTTTTATATTTTTTGGTCTTTGAGACTATTCTAATTTTTTTATTTTGATCATATATTAATTATTTATTGAGATTTTGTTATTTTTATTTATTTTTCAAAACTGGATTTTAGTGATTAAAATGAGAAAATTTATGTCAAATTAACTTCTTGTATATTTTAGTTGTCTTGAATTTGATGAAGTATGAAAATAATATCATAATGGATTTTCTTGGTTTTGTTGTGTGATAAGTTTCTTCTACTTTCTATAAGAAAAATTATGTATTGTACGTAGCCTCTTTGAGAAGGTGAAAACATGAAAAGAGAGTGTTTAACCTTGTTCATATAAATTATGGATCAAAATTGTTAATCGTCTTCTTTTTAGTTATTTTTCAAATTGGTTTGGTTTGGAACAATCACTGGCTATGAACAGGTTTTTGACCATCATATTTCTAGCATGCATCAGCGAATACATCGTAAATTAATGTTTGAGCCACCCCAGATTGAGTGTGTAAAACCAAACCCAATAACCCAAATGAAGCTACAAACGGCACTCAGTTGCAAAAAGGGAAAAATAACATAGAAATTACCTTGATGGGTGAAAAAAATGATCACGAAGATAACACAGGGTTATGATGAAAAGGAAAAATTAATGGGTCCGAAAACTCGAAATGTCTTCATAAGTCGTACCACTATGAACCGATTTACTTAAGTTTCAGCGCTGGTCCTACATTTTTCTAGATTGTAAACGGGAGCTTTGATCTTGTCAACTAAATCCGGGTAGAAGAGGTTCAACTACCCTTGCAAGAAATTTGGAGGCGAGATCTTTAGTGTTTGGTTATACTTAGTCTTGAGAAATACCGGGTTGAGCAGATTAATAGCAGAAGGGGTACCTCATAAGGTCTGCACTGTTTTGGAACATATCACTAAAGATATAAGATATATAAAAGCTAGAAACAGAAAACAATAAGTATAGTTCGTGCCTCTGTCCTATAATTTAAAATGTCTGTGCGATGTTCATGATATATTAACAGAAGTTCAGACAAGAGCCAAGCCAACACACGATGGGTAAGCTATAATACATAACGTTCAGACTATGCCATCAGTATCTTCCATAAGCCTGAGTAAACCACATGTAAATTAAGTTCAGAAAACAGTCAACACATTGCAGGAAATCAAACAGCAAGAGGATTAGAGGCTAACCAAAACGAAACAAAGAAACTCACTTGAAGACTTGAAGTATTAGGATTTAGGACGCTCACAGGCTCACAGCAGTACAGTATAGACGTTCACAAGTCACAGCAAAAACCAAGTATCAGCAAAAACCAACCCATGAACCAAAGAAGCCTGCAACCCAGAATCAAAATCAGAAAAAAGAAAATATAGAACATGAGAAAGAAATTAGATGCACCTCCTCTTAGTGAAGAAAACGAAGAGACCCACAATATTGTTTCTCAATTTCGATTCATGCCATGTTTCTCAGTTTCATGACACAGAGCTAAGAGGAGAAAAACTTATGGCAGCAAGATTCTAAGTTTTGAGGTCAAAAGGAAACATAAGATAATGTGAAGTAGGTTCATATTTTCTGAAAAGAAAAGAAAAACTAAACAAATATGAAAGTGATATGTTATCGACGGCCAAAAAAGAAAATATCTAATTTCAGAGATTAGACTGATAAAAAGATCAGATAAAAAGTTTTTACCAGTATCCAGTTGCCAAGATGCGTTAAGTGTTCCATCTTGCAACAATTTGGATAGAAAGATTCGCGATTAGAGATCTGCATGAAGGGAAACATGCCTCAATCAAGCCCCTAGGAGAAATTCCTTTTAAGTTAATCGTCTAAAGAATACATAAAGTACCAGTAGTCATCGTCTTCCTCGGGAACGACTGCTTCCTCACGATCATCACCGTGCCTGAGCTATGGGGAAAACAAACCAGCCGCTTCTCCTGCAACATAAGATTCTTCACATGTAACTGTGGAACTTTAACAATATGTGTTTGCCACATTATATAGAGTGCGATAGGGAATTGGAAGGGTGATGTGAGTTAAGCGGTTTTTGTTCTGATGAATGATTAATGGTTTGAGTTAATGTGAGAATAAGATGGAAGAAGAAGTGGAAAAGTCAGAAAAGTTCCACGATGACGAAGATTGAAGTCTAAAAGAGGCGTTAGGTTAAAATTGATTGAATGTATTAGTTGGGCTTAGTTTCTTGATTTGTTTTCAAAGACTTACCTATACTAACCTTAGCCCAACAAAGTCTACCAACTAAACTCAAACTCACTTTCGCGGAGAAAAACTTATAAACCAATGGAATCCGGACACATGGCGCAAAATGCCCCCACCCTCTTGGGCGACGTGGACGCAGGAAAATGCAGATATGCCTACTTTATTGTATTAGATATGGTGTACATTCTAGTGAATAATACAAGTTCTCATAATCTTCTCAAATCGTTCATTTAACTCTTTATTTTGTGGGATGATCTCATTCTCAGGGTCGAGAAGCTCTATACACGGGAAAAGAAGTCGGATTCGCTGATATTGTTGACTTCGACGACTTGACAGATGATGATTTTAAAGCCGGTAAAGCTGAGGGAAAAATCTTGTTTAACTTCCAAACAACGCATATAGATCTTGCAGAGTATGCAAAATCTTATGGCGTTGTTGGCGTCATTATTGCGTCGCGACCATACGACGCTATAGAATCGGGCACCACGGATATCCCTTATGCCTTGGTAGACTTTGAAATTGGGATGGACATTATGTTGTATTACAAAACAACCAAGTGAGTTTTCTCCTCCTTCACATTTCTCTATATGTAAGAATTCCTTTTTTGATGTGACGGAGTTTTATTTATTGGAATGATTTTGCGAAGATTTCCAAAAGCTAAGATCAGCCCTACCAAGTCATTCGTTGGCCGACCCTTCTCGACCAAGGTCGCAAGTTTTTCGTCTAGAGGTCCCAATTCAATATCTCCTGCCATTCTCAAGGTGAACCATATATGAGCTCCTTACTTACTTTTTGCTCTCTTACATTCAGTTGGTATACTGAAGTTGGCTTGTGTTTTTTTAAGTACAGCCTGATATAGCAGCACCAGGTTCAGGTATACTTGCAGCCGTACCATCAGAAGAAGGATACGGATTCAGGTCCGGGACATCGATGGCTACACCTATCATTTCAGGAATAGTCGCACTTCTTAGGCAAAAACACCCGGACTGGTCTCCAGCTGCAATCCGATCCGCTCTTGTCACAACCGGTAAACATTTCATATACTTTTTTTATTCACGCAAATATATTTGTTTCTTGCTCCCGATGAAATACCTAGTGAGTGACTGATAAGTATTGCAGCATTACAAACGGACCCATTCGGAGAACCTATTTCAGCGGAGGGTTCCCCGCGTAAACTTGCTGACCCATTTGACTACGGAGGCGGCCTTGTGAACCCGGGGAAAGTAGCAGACCCGGGACTTGTGTACGACATGGGCTACGATGAATATGCTCACTACTTGTGCTCCGCAGGCTACAAAAACAAACCCATCTCAAAATTACTTGGAAAAATATACACTTGCCCTTCTCCAACTCCATCCATGCTTGATGTCAACGTGCCTTCCATCACAATTCCATACCTCAATGAAGAGATCATTATAACTAGAACTGTGACCAATGTTGGACCGGTTGGTTCAGTTTACAAGGCTGTGATCGAGCCGCCTCTTGGTATTAAACTTCAGGTGAGTCCTGAGACTCTAGAGTTTGGTCCCAACACCAAGAAGATTACATTTACGGTGAAAGTCTCCACGACTCATCGACGGAATACTGATTATTTCTTTGGGAGCTTGACTTGGACTGACAATGGAGCTCACAATGTCAGAATACCTCTTTCTGTGAGAACAAGACTTTTTTAACTTCAAGATTTAACAAAATTATTAATATTTTCGAATAATAATTATAAAATTTTACAAGTGTGAATTTGCATTTGTTATCTATCGGAAGCAATTTCTTAAACCCGATCCAGACACCGAATCGGATGACCTTCGAGGTCACCAGATCATCTGATCGACCGCGATTGAACTGATGGTTAATAAACTAATTAATTTTACTATATAATAATATATAAACTATGAAAATAAATATATAGAAAGTAAAGTTAAAGATTTTCTATTTTTTTATAAAACACGAAATAATATTTTGAATATGTATATATTTTATGTTTAAAAATATTTAGAAATTATTTAACTTTAATTATATATCTTTTTATCTGACATATTAAATATCAAAATAGTTTATATTATTTTTTAAAAAATTGTAATAAATTAAGATTATGACATTAACAGAAAATATAAAACTTAAAAATTCATAAGTATTTATATACCTAATGTGAATAATAAAATCAAACTTCAAATCTAAAATATATCAAAAGTAAATGTAACATAATTTCTTAATTAAAATTATACAAAATAGATTTAAAAAATATAATTAAAAACTAAAAGTTGTCTATCGATTCAACCAGTGGTTCAACCAGTAATAGGGTTTCGTGTTTTAATGGATTTTAGCGAGCTTTATTGGGGGTTTTAGTTTTGGATTTTTCACAAAACTTGAAACAAATTTATTTTGAATCATTGGGTTTACCGATTCAACCGCAGATCCGAATCAGATTTCAAAACACTAATCAAAATGCAATTTTGATGTGACAATGATGAATCGTATAATATATATAGTCCAGACTGCAGAAGTGTTTTTTTTTTAATTTTGTGAAAGCAACTGCAGAAGTGTTTTGTGGGGTTTAGGACTTCCAAACTTTTATAAATCAGCCCTATTGTTTCTTCTTTCATCCGCGGTAAATACAATATAAACTCTAAAGTTTAATACTCCATAAATTAATAAGACAATAAATAAATAATCATTTCAATGTAAAATTGGGCTAAGTTCGGAACTTTCAAAGGAGATAGCAGGAATGAAGAGTTCTACGCCCTCCTTCATAGATGTCACTCCTTTTTTTTTCTTTTTTTGAAAGACTAATGCATTAATTTAAAGGGAGTTTACAGCACATTATAGAAGCCTGACAGAGCCTTCTTGGCTAGGCTGTCTGCTGCAATATTGTCTTTGAATGGAACATGTGAAAAAACAAGAGTGGAGAGATTACAAGTTAAATTGTGGATGTCCTGAAGAATTCCAAAAAGTCTTTTGAGAAGGTCTCGTCCATTGATAGCTCAGATTAGATCCTGAACGTCTGAGCAGAGTTCGATATGGAGATAGCCCTGTGATCTTGCTTGGGTCAGAGCCTCGCGGATGGCTAGCGCCTCTGCTACGAGTGGTGATGACACCCATTCTTCCCTTGTGCTTCCTTGTCGTAGATGATTCCCATTGCTCTCTGAGAAGATGTCACTCTTTCTTTATTTCTTTTTCTTTACCAAGAGTTTGTGTTGTTGTGTATGACTTAACACCACCACCAATATTTATTTTATCTAATTTTTTTACAACATTTATTTATCTAATGAAAATAGCATTTTTGGATCATTTCATTATCTAACCCTTCTTATCGACCTTATCTTCAGAATCTAATTTGGGTTGGGTGGCAATAGAGCTTGCTGCCAAAAAGAAATTCCAAATTACACAATTGGTGATTCATATTTGCTTCTTTCTTTTTCATTACATTTTCTGGTTCATTTAGGAGATTAATATTATTATTTAGGTTAGTCATAATGGTGTTACCGGTTTAGTAGGCTCACGTTAATTCCCTCGGCAAGGTTCTTTAACTTTTGATGATGCCCCCTCAGTAATTCGAATTATTATTATTTTTGGTTGAAAATCGAATATGAATTTGTATACTGTCTATAATTTTTTTCTTAATAATATATCGAATATTGAGGATAAGATCAATAGTCATGAGTCATCTCAAGATGATGTTGAACTGTATTTATCTTACTTTAACTTTCTAATGGTAATAATATTTATATTCTCATTTCTAAAAGGATAATTGATTTACTAAACAGATTTTATATGATTAAAAGATTTAGCTTTCTTTCATTATTTTATTTTGCTTAAACTGTCTAACTATTTTTTCCTCCAATATGTGATTATTTACTCAAAATATGTATACACAATAACTGATATTGACTAATGTTTGATAAAAAATGGTAAGGAATATATAGTAACAATAAATTCATTTCTACCTTATATAAGCTTAATTTGCATAATATACTGGTTGCCAATTTACTTTGTATTTATCGGATAAAAACTTAGTTATTCCACCACCTAAATCGTTAATTTCATTTAATTAAAAATGAATTAGAGTTGATAATAGTTGTTCTCAATCTTCGCCAAACTTCTTTCTGTTATTTTCTTTTCTTTTTACATAGAAAAGGGTACCAAACTTTACTGTATTAGCTCATCCTTAAATGTTCTAAAAGAAAGAGACTTTCATTAGTAACTCCTCAATAAATATCTAAACAATGGATTTGTTTCTTTCACTGCCTAAAATTTAGCTGAAGAGTCTTATCGAATAAGAAACACAAAAGAGGCATTTGTAGCGACGAGCATCCGTTTCCGGCAAAAGGGTTTAGATTCAATTGTCTGATTTATTTGCTGAAAGCTGAAAAAAACGACACTTTGTTGAGATTTTGTTGTTCTCAGCCATAAAGTTCGTTGCTTTCCTCTCACTTGTCATTCAACTGCATCTTGATTCTGGTAAAGGTTTGATTTTTATTGTACTTTACAGCTCTGCTTACAAGTAATTTGAGTATGTTCTAGCTATTACAGGTTTTTCAGTTTTGGGTTTATGTACAACTCTTTTGTCTGATACAATATAATGATTCTTGATCTCGGACTTTGTAGGAACTTGGGAGTTCTTGAACTAAAACCGCTCCTCGTTTGTTTTTGGTGTGTAATATGAATGAAAGGGACACGAAAAGCTGTTCAAAATCGATTGGATCTGTGTCTGAGGCTGTGATTGTAGTCTCTGATGTCAAGGGTGAGACCAGCGACTCTGTCTCAAACCATGTGTTGATCGAAGAACAGAAAGAGAATAAACCGCAACACGGTGTCGGATGCAGTAACGTTTCGGCTCATGCTGTTCACGAGGAAGTTGCAAATAACGTTACTGCGGTAAGTTGTCACGAGAGCGATGCTTTGACAAAAGCAAAAGACAAGGAGTTTCACGTGGTTGATCTGAGCGGTGGAGGAGAAAGTGATAACGGGCAAAGAATCTGCAGAATCTGTCACTTTGGTTCTGATCAAACACCAGATAGAGTCTCTGGCAAGTCGGTAAGCGTAGAGTTGATTCAGATTGGTTGCAAATGCAAAAACGAGCTTGGCCTTGCGCATTTTCATTGCGCTGAAGCTTGGTTCAAGCTAAGAGGAAACAGGTAACGTACTCAACTCCTCTACAAGATCGTGAGTGCAAATCTTTACTGATAAACCTCTGTTTTCTCGTCTTTGTAGTGTATGTGAAATCTGTGGTTCTTCAGCATTGAATGTTCCAGTAAGGTTAACGGAGGAGGAGTGGAGCGAAATAAGGGATACTACAATGGAGGAAGGAAGAAGACGTGGAACTGGACAGTCTTGCTGCATCTTCATGGTTTTCCTGCTCACTATCATTCTGCTTCATTGGTTTTTCAAGAAGATGAGTACTTACTATCAAAACCCATCTATTTAATTTATTAGTTTATAAAGCATATATGTTGGTAACTCTTTTTCTTTGAGAAGTATATGTTGGTAACTTGAAAATTCTATTCTGACTCTAGACTATATGAAAACAAAAGAAATATAGAATATAATACAAGTTCTTTAGATCAAACTCTGATTAAGAATCTAATAAATGGCCAAATCAGAGTTTTTTACTTTTTAGTAAAAAAAGACAGTTTCTGAAATATGTTTTATAGCTCAAGACTTAAACTATTAAACATACCGACCATGTGTGTTTTTCCCCCATCAAAACATCATCCAATCAAGAATGGCGTTCACCTCTCATGTATTCATGTGATGTGTCCTCCATGCCTTACATATGGGCAAATGTGGTTACATGTGATTATAGCCCCAAACATAAACGCATGGCCGGTCTTGGACATGGACAAATAAACGCATATGATCCTCAACTTTTTAAAAATAATTTACATATATATATAAACTCTAAATTTATGTAGGAATTTATAATAGATTAATCGTCTATGGTTCTCAAAATTTTAGAAATAGTTTTACATAAATATAAATTCTAAATTTTTTAAAAAAACAATTTTTTTTATTTTTTATTAAGTTATTTATAATCTCTAAATTTTAGGACCATACGTTGTACAAACTTTCAATGGATTCTTTGAGTGATGCCACGGCAAACATACATAGCTGGATCGCATGATAGTTTAAGAACCGAAACTGATCCACAAACTTGATGAATAATAGAATAACAACTTCCACAAAAAAAACCTTGCTTAGAGATATCAGAAGATATATTGTGATTGCATGGGATGAATTGCGGGGCAAATCTCCTTTGGCAGAGAAACATTTTTCTTGCATCTCAAGCAAGCTAAAACCATCTGCCATAGGAGTAATCGCCCAGTAATCCAGTCATACATTGATGATCTCTCTTTCTTCACAACATCTACTATACTTATTTATGTCTTCTTACTGTTTCACTCACTTACATCTGAGTTACTGTAAACTCATGTAAACTCATGTTGGACTAGCAAAGTATATATAGTTGATGAAAGTGTAAAAGTTAAAGCATATTCTGTGGCAGATCCCATGTTTCATAGAGCATATGTGTATAGTATAATCCTGAAGACCAACCCCTTCATGCGGTCCTCATGCTTCTGATTAATATCCCAATTTACCAGGTTTTTTCTTAAAAAATATCAGAACTGCAGAGTACTTTCCTTGTGAATTGTATACCAAGTTTTGTGGATTCATGTTTCTAATAGGAATTGTCCCATAGTATATGCTCTTTGTATCAAGGTTTATAAATACGTTACATAGTTTGGTTTTTTTCATTTGAAGAACTCAAGTGAGAGAGGGGGGAAAAGACTAACATTTGGTAGCAAAACATTACAGGGCGAATCCTCTATTGGCAGGAGATGCTGATGACTCTATACATTTTGTCATCATTTTCCTCTGCCAAAGGAGATTTGCCTCGCAATTTTTTCCATACCTTTATTCATTTCTTCAATCTACTAGACCAAGGTTCTTACTCTAATTAATGATGTGTGTTAGTAGTCGCTATACGATCTCAATTCTGAAACTTTGATATATAATGTATGTTGTTGACCAAAAGAAAAAGAAAAGTTTATATAGATCAAGAAGAGCCTAGTATTTTCCCTCAATGATGTTATTTGATGTAGATTATATATTTTTACCAATACCAAATCACACATTTACGATTTGTTAGCAAATAATGTACAGTAATAAACACAACAATTGTATGAGTTTGAGTTTTGCTCCAATGGTTACCCTCATTTTTTCTCAAAACAGAATATTCAAAGTATATTTTATTATTAGTATTTATTACTTTAATAAATCTTTAATTTATACATAAATTTTGGTTTCTTCGAAAAGATGAACTTATAAAATTGTTACATAAAAGTATAAACACAAATATTTAATATTTAATATTTGATATATAAAATAAAATTATATAAAAAATTTAAGTATCAATTTATAAATAAAATATTCAATAGCAAAAATGAGGTTGTGAATAATGTTTCTTCAAATTTGTGACTATACTTGTATCTTCATTTCCACCTCAAAATAATGTACTATTAGAAAAAAGTTTTCCCGCTGTTTTTAATGTTTCTCTCAAAATAATATACCAATTGAAATGGTTTTAATCAAAGAGTGCACTCAAACCTAAAGAGAATCCAAAACCAGTTCAAACATCAAGTTAAAACGTTATAATGGTTTTACAGTTTTCATGATAAACACTTTGAATAATCTAACTTTTTCTTGAGAAGTGGAATCTAACATGTTTCTTTTTTTTTTGAAAAAAAATCTAGCATGTTTCTGAAACAGAATTGTCATAAAAATGGTTTAGGTAACCTTGTGTTCGATTAATTTGTGGAGAAAACAGTTGATTAATTGCATCTAGTTATATACGTACTATATTTCTAGTTGGCTACACCTGTCGTGAAAATTTTTGCTAACAAAAGAAAAAGAAGCAAACGGTTAGATACTATAACTAAAGCAAATGTGTCGTCAAACTAATAATCGAGAACAATATCATGGAAGCTAATGTTTTTTTTTTTTTGGAAGCTAATGTTTATTGTCGTTGGACATACTTAATAAATATGCTTTCAGTGCATGAGGCATATAGTTAACTTTCATTTTTGGCTTTTTCAAAGCTATAATAATCCTAAAATCTTATAAAGTGAATCAAGTGACAGAAGAATAAGATATATACAAAGTATGACATCTTATTGAAGTGATTAGACCGTGATTAACCCGGAATTCTTAAGATGTAGTTCTTATCGGAATTCTTAGGATGGAGTTCTTAGCGGAAATTAAGAAACTGTTTCTTAATTTTAACTAAAAAAACTAAAAACATGTTCTTAAAGTTCTTAAGAACCGGTTTTTAAAATTTTTATTTAAGAACGGTTCTTAGCTTTTTAGTTAAATGTTAAAAAAAAAAATTTAACTTCCATTAAGAACTTTATTTTAAAAACTTCGGGTTAATCATGTTTTTATATACTTCATATTAATGAGTCAATACAATTAAGACGATCTATACCCAAAGTGGGAAAGTTGACTTAATTTTATATTTTTTATAACTAGGATATTAGGGTACCACTAAAGGGGTAGTTTAGGGGTGGCTTAGGATTAAAAAAAAAGGAAAAAGAGGAAGAAAGAGAAGGAAGAAGAGGCATCTGACGCCTGATTAAGCACCCACAAGCGGTGTTGCTTATTTTTTTTACGGGTCCCACTGACACGTGACAGTCCGCGATTGATCCTTTTTTAATTTTTTTTTTATAAAACCAAAAAAAAAAAATATTAAACAACTCCACTTAAACTACATGTGCGTTAACGGTGCTCTTAGAGCATGTTTATAGGCATATCTAAGCCCATATCTTATTATTAAACAGCATTAAAAAAATAAAAGAAAGGAAGAAGTGAAATAATAAGTTGCTTAACTAAGATGAGTTGAGCACATATCTTAATGGCACATGTCATTACGTCATTGGAGAGATGAGAGATGATGGACATCTCATTCTCTTTCTCGTTTTTCTCTTTCTCTTGTTTCCTCTTCTCTCTCAAAAAACTACCTATAAATGCTAATAATTTAATGTATCTTAATAATATATCTTAGCTTAGTGATAATAATTAAAAATCATTAAGGTATCCGCCTATAAACATGTTTAGTACTTCAGTCCTTAAAGTGCAGTATTGTAATGGATAAGAGAGAATTATGTAATTGGAAGTATACTACAGTTTACATGTTTGTATTCCTGTGAAATTTCTAACTTGAAGGTTATTTGATCATGAGAGAAGAAGAGCCCACATATCTTATTTCTCAGTGCCTAGAGTGTTGGTTTGTTCTACATGAATTTCCTAACAAAAGCAAATAATTAAAAAAGGAGTTGACAGGTGCCGAACGCTCACAAATCTAAACACAAGGCAGAAGATTAGACACAGTCAGAAGATTGGATCATATGATATAGAGATATATGATTTGAAAGATATGTCCAAAAGAATACAATCTTTAACACTGGCAACAAAAAAAGTTTGTGGGGTTTCAGTATGAAAAAACTGGAGAGTACAATACCATGGATCTTCCATTTCGAAAGGATCATGCTATAATACTTCTAATAAAGTAAAGTAGAACAAAATGTGGAGACTCGGATAAAGAATACTCAATGCTCTAATGGCCACAGAATATTGGAAGCATAAACGGATCATTCCTTAAGAGATTAATTATATATATACGTACGTAGGATAGATTTTATCCTAGATCGAAGGATGGTGCCATTGAATATGCTTCTTGCAGTGTTATATATAAACACAACACACAAACAAGTATGTTAGTTAAGAGAGACATTATGAACTAAAAGTTTAATGATATATGGAGAAGGTACAAATGCATTACAGGGCAAGATCTCCTTTGGCAGGAATCTATTACTTCAGTCTTACATGTGCATATATATGTTTTTGGTGAGCTCTCTGCCAAAGGAGATTTGTTCGGTAATTCTTTTGTACAGATATCTTAAGTAACTTTATATTTTTGGATTAATATTTTCTAGTCGAAGTGCATGGTTACTACACTCGTGGATCTATATCTAGTCAAAACCGGCTCTGGAAGCAAGTCAGTGAAGCTCATGCTTCCGGCCGCAAAATTTACAGAAAATTGTCAGTAGCTTAGTGGTTGTATTGATATTACAAGTGTAACATTTCGTGGGTTCAAGTTGCTCCGGCCATAATTACTAGGACCAACTTTGTAGCTAGTAGAAAAAAAACATTGGTAAGCGTCAATAATTTGTTTTAAGTACTAGATGTTAGTGGATGCACCGCATGAAGTTCTTGTATTCATGATGATTTCAGTGAAAGTCCTTGATTATGTAACTAATTCATTTCAGTTTTTATCATCTCTGTTTTAGTATTCTTAAAAACTTTCAAATTTGGTTTGTTTCAGATTAGACTTCTTTTTTTACTTCTAGCATCGTAGTTGGATGATAAAACTTCTGAAACTGTGATTTGAAAACTAGGAGATTTCATTATTTATGTGCAGAGTCGAATCTGAGATCTCATAGAGTAAAAAACATTTTTGTAATTTTTTTATAAATTCTTTTTATATAATTTGAAAATCATTTATCTATGTAATTTTCTTCTAAATTTTTTGAGGCTTATACCAATATTTTATCGGCGGTCTCCAGATCTAGTTATATGTGTTTCTCAAAAAATCTCAAAAATACTCATAAAACTTCATTTTTTGAACTTGATTAAACATGGATTTTTGGTATGCTTTATGATTGCAGTGTACGCTGTTTATAATGTGTTTGATTTAAACAATTTCATCATATTAATTAACTAACAATTTCGGTTTAGAATCCTAAATTCTAAAATTCCGAGGCGGTCAAATGTGTCAATTACCGTGTGTGCGAACCTACCATACACTCCACAGTCCGTTGAGGGTAAAACGGGCAACATAAATGCCTATATAAAGAAGAGAGCACTGCATGACAATTGGCAAGTCACCAATAATTTGATTTTACTCTCAAACGCGTTACCGATCAAGTGCCTTAGCGAAAAATCCCTTTCGATATCTAGGGTTTGGAGCAGAGCAAGAGAGAGAGAGAGATTCCTAGGTCGCGTGTTTCTAATCAGAAGCCCTAGTTCCCCTAATCAAGAAACCATGGCCCACCACCACTCAGAGTCCGACGAAGACGAAGATTACTCCTATGACGACGATTCCGAGTTCGACCAAGAAGAAGAAGAAGAAGAGGAGCCGAGAAGCTCACGGAAGAAGAGGGGAAGATCAAATCCAGATTCAGTCGGTGGCGCGCGTGGGAAGAAAAGGAAGCCTTCGGGTTCCATATTCATAGAGGATGACGTCATCGTAGATGACGACGAAGTAGAAGACGAGGACGATGTCGAGGACGGTATAGCTACAATATTCCAATTTGGTTTTTGAGTTTTCGGCTTAATTAGGGTTTCCAGTTGCGCCTTGTGTCTTGCGGCTTTCTTGTGCACTCAGTAGTATATACATTTTGATCTCTTGTTATTGTTCTTAAAACTGTAGGTTTCATTGAACACGGTGAAGCTGACCTTGGCGCTGAGGATGTTGTTGGTCGTCACAGGCCTTTTCACGAACCGGCGACGTTTCGTTCTCGTGTGGGTGCTGAAGAGTATCTTGATTTCATGCAAGAAAAGTATTCTAACCCTCGTGCGGAATATGACGATGAAGATGATTACGAAGATGGAGAGCCTACCCACGTTGATCAACAAGCTCTTTTGCCATCAGTCCGTGACCCGAAGCTGTGGATGGTGAAATGTGCGGTAGGATGTTTTTTTTTTCTCTTTTCATTACATCATTCCTGTATGTTCTGTTTTGTAATAATAGAGCACTGATCATCTTCAAATTACAGATTGGTCGTGAAAAAGAGGTTGCTGTTTGTCTTATGCAAAAAGCCGTGGATAGAGGATCAGATTTCAAGATCAGATCGGTTATTGCGCTTGATCATCTTCAGAACTTTATATATATTGAAGCCGATATGGAGGCTCACGTTAAAGAGGTATATTTGATGATGGCTGCGCATAAGATATTTTCTGACTAGAGTTTGAATCTATGTTGGTTCTTTTTTCTTCGTGTGGTTAATAGGCTATCAAGGGCATGCGGAATATTTTCGCAAATCATAAGATTTTACTTGTCCCGATAAGAGAAATGGCGGATGTTCTTTCTGTCAAGAGTAAGACAGTTGAGCTAGCACGTGACACATGGGTTAGAATGAAACTCGGGATATATAAGGGTGATCTAGCTCAGGTACGGTCTAATTTGATGTGTTTAACTTGATAAAATTTCTCTGAAGCCATGCTGATGATATGTAAGCTCTTTATAGGTGGTTGATGTTGATGATGTGCGTAGGAGGGTCACAGTCAAGTTAATCCCAAGAATTGATCTGCAGCTTCTAGCCGATAAGCAGGTAATGCAACTATGGTGGTACTTGTTTCATAATTGAAATTTGGTTATGTTCTACTTTCTCTAAATGTCTAAAATAATTGTTCTGGCACATTTTGTACTTGGGTTTTTGCAGGAAGGAAGTGTGATTGTTAAGAAGAAATCTTTTGTTCCACCTCCACGCTTCATGAACGTTGATGAGGCAAGGTACGTACGCGTTGAGCGCCGACGTGAAGCAATCTTTTTGTTATGTGTATTCATTATTTGTAATTTAACGTGCCATTAGGGAACTTCACATACGCGTTGAGCGCCGACGTGACCGGATGACGGGTGATTACTTTGAAAATATCGGTGGTCTGCTTTTCAAAGATGGCTTCCTGTACAAGAAAGTATCAACGAAGTCGATCTCTACACAGAACGTCACACCAACATTCGATGAACTCGAGAGATTTAAGAAAGCAAACGAAAATGGGGAGATCGACTTTGTTGATATGTCCACTTTATTTGCAAATAGGAAAAAGGGTCATTTCATGAAAGGTGATGAGGTTATTGTTGTCAAGGGAGATTTAAAAAATCTGAAGGGTTGGGTTGAGAAAGTAGACGAAGAGAATGTTCTTATCAGATCAGAGATGAAAGGTCTTAATGTAAGCATCCAAACTCTTATCATCTTTTCACAAACAACACATATATGCAGCCAGTAAAATGTGATGCCTGTTGCAGAATCCTCTTGCTGTAAACGAGAGAGAGCTTTGCAAATACTTCGAACCTGGAAACCATGTGAAGGTCGTTTCTGGCACCCATAAAGATGCAACCGGCATGGTTGTCAAAGTTGATCAGCATGTGCTTTTCATTCTAACTGATACGACCAAGCAACATGTAAGGCAATTTTTGCGTTAGTTAATTTCTGACAAAGGGTAAAATGTATAACATGGCGATTATATATTTGTATGTACATGTGCAGATTCGTGTCTTCGCTGATCACGTCGTGAAGAGTGCAGAAGTGACTAATGGTGTCACAAAAATGGGAGATTTTGAACTTCATGATCTTGTGCTTCTGAGGTAAGTTTAATGCCAACCACTTCTAGCGATGACATTGTCATGTGTATGAGAGCTTTATTTTACACGATGCAGTAACTTGAGCTTTGGAGTTATCATAAAACTTGATAGTGAAGCTATCCAGGTAACCTAGCTATTTTAGTTGTGGATTCAATCATACAATTGTTATTGTTCAACATTTAAAATGCTAAGACATAGATATGAACGACCTTCAGTAACTCTGTTTTAAACTTATTCAGGTTCTTCAAGGGATTCCTGGAAGAACGGAGCTGGCTATTGTCAAACACGGAGAAATAAAGTACAAAATTGATAAGAGAATCAATGTGAAAGACCGTAACAAAAATGTCATCACGGTGAAAGATGTTGTCAGGGTCACTGAGGGTCCTAGCAAAGTGAGTTCCTTTGCCAGTCAAGTTAATTTGTAGGGAACTCTTTAATGTGTTATAATACCAATTTGATTTTGCTTCCGATAGGGTAAACAAGGTCCTGTGATGCACATCTACAAAGGAGTGTTATTCTTACATGACCGGCATAACGTTGAGAACGCTGGATTTATCTGCGTTAAATGCTCATCTTGTGTTCTTTCCGGTGGATCATACTCTGGCACTGACAGAATTGTAAGCCTCTTTTAGCAGGTTTGCTTATTTTTTTTCGACGAACAACAGTTTCATTTTCTTGGTTACTTTTCCTACTCTAGGTTGATTCTTTCTCAAGGTTGGGCAATTCCAAGTCACCAGCCCCGGTGCCCCCATCTCCAAGAAGATTTCAACGGGCAGAATCGGGATATAATAACTGTATGCTTTTAGATTTCATCATCCATTTTTGTCACTTGGAGTTCTTGTTATTTGGTTTCAGTAAATATCTGCAATCTAGATGTTATTAAAATCTTGCATGTGAAACTGCAGCTGGAGCTGGAGGAAGACAATGGAGTGGAAGAGGAGGAGGAAGGGGTGGTCACGATCTTTTGGTCGGTGCTTACGTGAAAGTTCGTCTGGGGCCTTTCAAGGGATATAGAGGTCGTGTAGTAGAAGTCAAAGAGAAGACAGTGCGTTTGGAACACGAGGCAAAAATGGTGACAGGCAAGCTCGATCTCCTCTACACGCACTTTGTTTGCATGTTGAACGCATTCTCTAACTCTTCTTTGTATGTACAGTTAACAGGGACGCGATAGCAGATGTGACCGATAATGTAGCGACACCTTCTCAGTATAATATGGGAAGCCAAACTCCTATTCATCCTTCCCGGACTCCACTTCATCCTTGTATGACTCCGATGCGGGATTCTGGAGGTTTGTTACCTTAAGTTCCAATCGTTTTTTTTTTTTGCTTTGTTTGGGGTCTCCACTATATGATAATTGTATGTAAAACTTCAGCTACACCTATCCATAATGGAATGAGGACACCCATGCGTGATAGAGCTTGGAATCCTTACACGCCTATGAGTCCTCCTCGGTACGTTTATTTTATAATACAAACATGCATGGATATTTGTATTTAAGATTCACATTCCTGAGGTTGAGCAATTGTATATATTTTTCTCAAAATGTTGGTTGTTTATGTCTCAGGGATAGCTGGGAAGATGGAAACCCAGGATCATGGGGAACAAATTTACTGTATCCGGTAAGAATCAATCTCAGACATGTTGATATAGCTTTTAGTGGTGGTTACTAGTTAAAATTAAAATTTAATTTTTATCCTCCTCTATTTCCTAGCCGGAGAGTCCTTATTCGCGACCATATGAAGCAGCGACGCCTGGATCAGGATGGGGTAGTAGCACTCCTGGTCGTAGTTACAACGATGCTGGAACACCAAGAGATGGTTTGTTGGTCTACCACTATGTTTTTATGCTTTGGCGGTTTTTTTGCGTTAAGAAACTTGTTCTGATTACATACTTTTTTTTTCTTTCTCATGCAGCTAATAATGCCCCAAGTCCTTACCAACCTATGACGCCAAGCTCGGCTTCCTACCTGCCTAGCACTCCTGGAGGACAACCTATGACTCCTGGAGCTGATCTCGATGTCAAGTCTCCTGATATAGGTGCCTGTCTCTTATTACTTGTAAACGAAAATGAAATCTCTGCTTGTTTTGATTCTTACATTTCTCTCTGTTCTTAAGCTTTCTAGACACAAACTCCAAAGTGATTTATTTTAACTCCAACTCTGAATAGGAATTGTTCTATTAGTGATTTATACCGTTGGTGTTTTGAATCTCATATCATCAAAGATAAAATAAGAAAAAAATTTGGATTCTCATATTTTTATTTAACTCAACTAGGTGGGGACGCAGAAACTTGGTTGATGCCTGGTATTTTGATCAATGTACACAAGGCCGGAGAGGATAGCAATGTGGGCGTCATCCGAGATGTTTTTTCGGTATGTCCTCTTATATAAAAAAAAATTATTTATTGGAGAGTTCCTAAGTTGTGATAATGTTCTTTTGGTCATCATCAGGATGGGTCCTGTGTAGTCGCTATTGGAGACAGAGGTGAAGGCGAAACTGTTATGGCGATACAAAGCGAAGTGAGGTTAGTGTGTCCGAGGAAGAACGAACGAGTGAAGATTGTAGGAGGCAAGCATCGTGGTTTATTAGCTAAGCTCATTGGTCTCGACGGATCTGACGGTATAGTCAAGCTAGATGACACTCTCGACGTCAAGATTCTTAACCTGGATTTATTAGCCAAGCTACCTCATGCCTGAGACTAACTCCATTTTCTCAAGCTTTTACATCAAATCCATAGAGGATATATCTGGTTTTGATGATTAGTTGCTCTCTGTATTTATATACTTATTAAACTTTGTTTCCACCCTATTATTGATGATTAAACAAGTAAAGATGAAAAATGAAGTGTAGAATCGAGAAACAAGAATGGTCTTCTTGTTGAGAGGCGTAGAGTAAAAAGTCAAGCGCCTGCATGAAAATGCATCGTAAAAGTGCTTCAACCAATTTTTCGTTACCTCTTCTCCTGATATCTTCATTTTGTATTCTGGTTTCTTCTTATTTTCTCGCCAATCAAAGGTAAATTAGGGTTTTCTACTACACTAATGACACCATGGACACTGGTGTCAAACTTTTATTTCACTAACCAAAAAATCACTATAGGTAATTTCAACGCATTATTTGTCATTTTATCAAACATTCATAAACTGTAACTAATAGCCCCCATCCCTCTATGTACACACACATTCAAGGTACTGTTTTAATTTCTCTCATAACGATACTCCTCAAAGACTAAAACTTCATCGTATAACTTGAAAACTTAATGACTCGTCTATTGATCTAGCATCTGATATTTTGGGGGAAAGTTTACATTTCAAACCAAACAAAATATATCCACCAACATACCACCTAATCGTTGACTTGTATAGTTGAGAAGATGAAAAAAGAAAACCAAAAAAAATATATTAATAACTTGTTTAATCTAAAGCCCATCTAACAAAAATTCGGCCCAATATGGATCTAAGAAACCAAACCTGACGTGGCGAGCAATGATTTGTTAAACTATCGTGTCGAGCATATTTCTCTCACAACGCCACAATTTAGCATTAATCCAGAAATAAATAAAAAATGAAATGAACTATAAGAGGATGACCTTCGTCTTCGTTGACCATCCATCATCAACACTAAACGCTCTTTCTCTCTTTCTCCGCCGTGTGTGTGTAGGGCTAAGAACAAATTGATCAGAGCCGTCGGTCTCGTAGGTGATCGGTCTTTCTCCTTCTCTCTACATTCCTTATTAACATTTCGAATCTCTGATTGTTTCTCCTCAACAACATTTTCTAAAAATTGGGTGAGTGCATTGATCAGATCTGTATTGATTATTGATCTTAGGGTTTCTTAGATCTGTTTCGCGTTTTCTACTTATCGAATTGACCTATAGATCGATAGATCGGTGTTTAGATCAACCTCTTGAGATAACTTTGGCTAGCTCTAGTTCAGATTCATTGATCAATGTGAAATGTTGACGACCTAGATTCTAATACTCTGATTCGTTAATTTCGCATGTAAAAGCTTACAGCTTTGGATCGATAGATCTGGTGTTTTTAGAAAGCTGACTCGAATTTTGTAATTTTTCTGATTTGATACAGATAACAGGTTTGATTTGATAGTACAATGGGAGGAGGGTTTAGAGTTTTGCATTTGGTGAGGCCGTTCTTGGCCTTTCTGCCTGAGGTGCAGAGCGCTGACAGGAAGGTGCCTTTCAGAGAGAAGGTTATCTACACTGTCATCTCTCTCTTCATCTTTCTCGTCTGCAGTCAGCTCCCTCTCTATGGTATTCACTCTACCACCGGTGCGGATCCTTTCTACTGGATGCGTGTCATTCTTGCTTCCAACCGTGGGACGGTCATGGAGCTTGGGATTACTCCCATTGTTACGTCTGGGCTCGTGATGCAGCTCTTGGCAGGGTCTAAGATTATCGAGGTTGACAACAATGTTCGTGAGGACCGTGCCCTCTTGTAAGTAACGTTGCTGTCTCTGCTTTACAAGTCCCAGTATGAACTATGTGCATTACATCTTTAGTTGAACTGTGTCTCTGTCACCAAATCCTGACTTAGTTGAGCTGTTTTGGGAAAAGCTGTTTGGTCGTGTGAGTTCTGATTCTGTGTTTGTACTTATTTTGTAGGAATGGTGCTCAGAAGCTTCTAGGTATTCTGATTGCCATCGGTGAGGCAGTTGCATATGTTCTTTCTGGAATGTATGGCCCCGTTGGACAGCTTGGTGTTGGAAATGCCATTCTCATCATCCTCCAGCTTTTCTTTGCCGGAATCATTGTTATCTGCCTTGACGAGCTTCTTCAGAAGGGATACGGTCTTGGCTCAGGAATCTCCCTTTTCATCGCCACCAACATCTGGTATGACGCCTTCTTTCTTGTTGAGCCATTCCTTTCCTTTTATATCCCCAGCACAAGATTATTTCTAGCAAACGGAATACTTAAATTTTTAAATTGATGACACGCAGTGAGAGCATTATCTGGAAGGCGTTTAGCCCAACGACAATCAATACTGGTCGTGGAGCTGAGTTTGAAGGTGCTGTAATTGCATTGTTCCATATGCTGATAACCAAGTCCAACAAGGTTGCAGCTCTCCGCCAAGCATTCTACCGGCAAAACCTTCCAAATGTTACCAACTTGCTTGCCACAGTCTTGATCTTCCTTATTGTTATCTACTTCCAAGGGTTCCGTGTGGTCTTACCTGTGAGATCAAAGAATGCCCGTGGGCAACAAGGTTCTTACCCAATCAAGCTGTTCTACACCTCTAACATGCCCATCATTCTCCAATCCGCTCTCGTCTCAAACCTTTACTTCATCTCCCAGGTACATACATTTCCTTCCACTCCACTGTAAGTGCAGTGAATCAACTCCACAATGACATAATGCTAACGTTGGATCTCTGCGTGGTTTAACAGCTTCTCTACAGGAAGTTCAGTGGAAATTTCTTTGTAAACCTTTTGGGACAATGGAAAGAATCTGAATACAGTGGGCAATCTATTCCAGTTAGTGGTCTGGCTTACCTCATCACAGCTCCAGCAAGGTAATGCAAAGTATCTTCAATGTATGTTTTAATCCATCAAAACTGTTATCTCCACCAACCGGTTTGATGAATATATGTTACTATATGGTTGCAGTTTCTCGGACATGGCAGCTCACCCGTTCCATGCTCTGTTCTACATTGTCTTCATGCTCACTGCTTGTGCTCTTTTCTCAAAGACATGGATTGAGGTCTCCGGATCTTCTGCTAGGGACGTAGCTAAGCAGCTCAAGGTAATAAAATCATAACAGCTCCCTACTCATAACCCGAGTTCATATCATACATGGTGTGTTTGGGTGTTGATATTGGAACATTCCTATTTGTCGTCAGGAACAACAAATGGTGATGCCGGGACACAGAGAGTCGAACTTACAGAAGGAGCTGAACAGGTATATCCCAACAGCAGCAGCTTTCGGTGGAGTGTGTATCGGTGCTCTGACCGTTCTAGCTGATTTCATGGGAGCCATTGGGTCGGGGACTGGAATTCTCTTGGCCGTCACAATCATCTATCAGTACTTCGAGACCTTTGAGAAGGAAAAAGCAAGCGAACTCGGCTTCTTCGGGTTCTAAGTTAGCCTAAAGGTATAAAACTTTGCTTAGGCAAAGGCAGAGTTTTAAAAACAGAGTAGGCACTTTACTCTTAGCTTCTGTGCCAACCTCAAAGGGTTCGAACAGGCCATTTGTGGTAGACTTTTTTTGTTGTTAAACAAAACATTCACTTGTAGTTTCTCTTTTTAATATAATTTGTGTTTTTCTGTTAAGTTAAAAATCTGATAGACGCTTTTCTAATGTATGTTTCTAGGAGTTCCACATATGATCGAATAAACAGATTTACATTTTTGAATTAAAAGCAATATATATCTCGTGGCCAATTTGGAAGATCTGTCTTCAATGATGTGAGGTAATCTTATTTCAAAGTCACTTAACTGAACCTACAGGTCTTTGAACACAAGTCATAACGCCAAATGTACAACACTCATGGCTAGTTTGAACGTCCAAAAGTTAACACTAGTTATCTTTATATTAATTCGTAAGAGATCTCAAGTATATATATGAAGCTTCTGTTGGTTAATGGTAATGATAATTTATGAGTAGCCGAGGAATAAGATGCGTTACAAAGAGTTTCCCAAGCATACGTTGGCCCCATAGAAGAAAAGCCCGGGAGAATTCAAAAGCATAAAAGATAAAACTATTGAACAAAAACCGAAGACACTATACAAGTTGGGACACAGAGACGAAGCTATAAGCCTATAACAAACATTAGCCTTCGCTTTTTTCTTTGCTTTTATAGTTCCATTGATCCAAATTTGAGTTTGCTTGTTCCAAAATTTAAGAGAAGATGACAAGTACACTCACAGTGACATGGTGAGGATCCGTCATTTTTCCTCTTCACCCTCTCCCTACCCCAACAACTCAAATAATCGACAAGTTATATAACCGGCTATCAGCTATTCACAGCTTTATAGCCACGGTTACGTGACAAGTACACAAAACCTCTGAGGCCTGAGCGGACTGAAACCGCCTAGTAAGAGTTTTGCCAGAGATGCTGCTGCTGAGTTTGCTTTGAAGGCTGACCTTGAGAGCCACCCTCCCTTGGGTTTTGCTGTTGGTGCTCCATTGACATCCCGGTCTGTGACTGATAGTAGTTTGTGTAGCCAAGCGATCCATATTGCTGCTGCGCTTGTTGCTGAGCTTGCTGTTGTGCTTGAAGGTTGTAGTACGCATTGCTCTGGACACCAGACATTGTTTGAGAACCAGGTCCATGAACCCATAGAGGCGAGTTATCATTCTGAGATCAAACAATTTGGTCAAAACATACATCTAAACATTCAAGTGTCAAAATGAGAAACATACCTGCTGCTGTTGTTTGCTGAAGTGACAAGAGAGTCTGTTTGTATTGTAGACTCATGATGTCTTCATAACTAAGTGTTGCTCCAGAAGGAGCTGCCTGTTGTTGTTGTTGTTGTTGGTTAAGAGGGAAGTTTCCGGCTCCAGGATTGCTTGAATTTCCAAACCCATACGCTGAGGAGATAGGGGCAGAAGTTGCTGACTGAGGCAAACTACTGACTGAAATGTTGTTTTTGTACTGCGGAAGCAAAGCGGCTAGTGAGGGTTGGTATGGGCCATTACTAGCAAATGCTTGGTGGAAAGACGATGGCATGTATGGGTAGCTCTGAGGCATCAAAGGATAACTCATCATGTTGGTAAAGTGAGTTAGAGGCACAGTATGCTGAGAGTATGGATGCATTGGTAGCTGTTGAGTAAGAGCTGGTCCAGTAGCAACAACGTTGGCACCGGGTAAGTTCTGCTGGCTTGGCTGCGTGTAAGAAAATGTAT